>JAQPPZ010001844.1:12271774-13632629 GCA_028583015.1 Wollemia nobilis
CCCTCAGTATCCCAATCAATGCAAAGCATAGTTCCAACTATGGATAACCATCCTCGATGATATTCTATCTGACAGAATCACCAATACACCCATTTTTCCAAGTCATACGCTTCCCTCTTCCGAAGATTGTACAACATAAATAAACTTGCCTTACCTAAAATCATACCAGATGATCTCGCTAAACGTGGTAAACATTATCGAGAACATTTGCTTTGTCCTTACCATAGGCAAAATGGGCACAACATTAATAATTGCCATGTATTCAAAGACATAGTTCAATATGTTATTGACTTGGGGGCCATCAAGCTTGACAACCCCCTTGCTCAAAAAAACCAAAATCTTGGTATATTTTAAACACCACTTCCTCATCATGAGGAGGTGCAACCAACTATGGGAGGGGCTAACACCAAAAATTATCCCAATTAAGTTAACTATGTTCAACAATACCAAGATTTTGTAGGTGCCATTCATGTGGTGACTAGAGGTCAACACAATAACCAACAAAATGCAAGGCAACAACCTCAGGAAAGTGTTTCACAATCTACCACATCACCTCCCATTAAAATTTCCCCTAATCCTTCTCTGCCAATTCATATTCCTAGCCAACCAAATCCCCTCATTAATCCCATCAATCATCCTCCACGACCAGTCATCTCATTGAGTAGTTGGTTAACCACAAGCCTAAAGATAGCTTTCGCCAAATTATTAATATATGATTTAATTCAACAATCTCCCCCACATCGTGAGGCATTAATGGACATTCTAAAATCCATTGAATTACAATCTCAAGATGCTAATATTATTGGAAATTTGAGTTATTTTATGTTTTCATTAATGTCACATGAATCATTGATGTCATATGGATCACTTTGAGTTTTGGTGGGCAAATGATATTTTGGAAAGCATAGATAAAATCAGGCTTTTTGTGAAAACCAAGGTAGGAAAAATAAAAGGTTTTACTTAAAACCATGGATGGTAGATTTGAAATGGATTTTTCTTAAAACCCAGGTTGGCCTTTCGTTTCGTCGAAAAAGGTGCCCCGGTGATGGAGATATTTAATTTTAAATATTTAGTTTAAATTTTAATTATTTAAAATTTTAATTTTAATTTTAAAATTAAAATTAAAGTTAGCGTCGACGTCTAAAGAAAGAGGGAATATCAATAATGCATCGACGTCATCGAAAATGAGGAGAAGACTATATAAAGGGGGATCCTAAGGTTAATTTAAAATTAATCCTTGCTCGTGTTAATTGTTGGCTAGCATCCGAAGAGAGCTCATGCGAAAATCGTTTTGAAAAGGGAGACAACAAATATATCCAAGGTTGGTCGAAAGCCCAAGAAATTGTGGGCAAAGTTGCGCATTGGCAATTGGTATTTTGTTAAGGTATGTGGCAACACTTTACGTCAAGGTTCGAATCTCCTTAACTACATTCAAAGGCATTGGAATGAAAGCGCTCGAAGCACTTTTGGTTTGTGTGGAAGGGAGGAAGGACATAAGGCACGTCATGCCTTTTCCTTTCGAACGAGCGGCTAGCTCATGTGGCAACCTTAGCCATGGCTAAGGCGCTCACGGTGTGTGCAAGTTGGGGGTTTGAATCCCCTTGAGGAGGTAATTACGTTTTGCTCTAATTTAATTTCGTTGATGCCCTAGGATAGGAGTTATAAGGTGGTTAAGGAATAATTAAAGTTTTTAATTAAACTTTAATTTTATAAGGGTTGTGATTATTATTTCAGAGGTGGATGAATTGTTGATTTATTTTTATATTCATGAAATTAAAAATTATTATTTAGGAGAAATAAGGAGTTGTTATAAAATATTTTTGAGAGCCTTATTGATTATTATTTTTGATAAGGGTTTTTATTAAAAAGGATTTGGATGGATGTGTTTATTTAGTTGGAGTAAAAAGGTGTAAATTGAGTTATGCTTTATCTTGTGATTATTATTTGAAGTCCACTAACCCTTATTGAGATTGGAAAGGAAAGTTGTGTTTAGTGTGGCAGTTTTTGTGGACAACTTCTTGGCATCAAAAGGTATGGGCACATTCTCCTATTGATTGTTTATGGTGGTTGATTTCTGAAATATCATTAGAGTGAAAAGGATTGATTGTGGTTTCCTTTTAAAAATTTGTTGGTTAAATGCTTCAAGGTTTTCTGGTTTGAGAGTTGTGTTTAAACCTTGTTTTATAAGCATAGTTGTTGAAGCCCATTGGTTGTGAAATAACTTTAAAAGAACATGAGTATCATTGTTATGTGAGATTTATTGTTAAGCATTGTTGGAAATATTTGAGTTGGTTGATACATGCTTGGACTAGGGTTTTTGTGAGAAAGAGTAGTCCCTTGTGGTGATTGGTTGAGTTGAGTTGATTGAGCCTATTCAAGTGATTGTGTGAGGTGATTGGTCAAGTTCCATGAAACAAACTATTCCATAATTCTGATTTGAGTTGAGAGTGAGATTAGAACATATTGAGTCTCTAAAAATTCTCTTTATGCTTCTATGAGTTGACTTGAGTTGAGTTGAGATTTATTTGAGTTGAATTGAGTTGAGATTGAGCTTAGAACATATTGAGTCTCTAACAATTCTCTTTATGCTTCTATGAGTTGACTTGAGTTGAGTTGAGATTGATTTGAGTTGAGATCATTGTGGATCATTGTTGTCATCCATTGAAGAGTACATCGACATTCATTGTTGAGTTCATCTTTGATCTTTGCCTTGATATATTTGTGTATGATATTTGAGTGCTACTTGAGCATGATTGATTGAGCCTTTGAGAAGGCCTTTGTGGACAATTTTGGGACAGCTTTATGGACAGTTTTGGGACAGCTTTGTGGACAGTTTTGGGACAGTTTTATGGATAGTTTTGGGACAGCTTTGTGGATAGCTTTGTGGAAAATTTTGGGATAGATTTGTCGACAGATTTGGGCAAGTTCTTGGTGAGCTTGCTAGAGCAGTTTTGGACAAGTTCTGTGTGAGCTTGTTATTCAGTTTTGGACAAGTTCTATGTGAGCTTATTATTCAGTCTTGGACAAGTTATGTGTGAGCTTATTATTCAATTTTGGACAAGTTTTGTGTGAACTTGTTATTCAATTTTGGACAAGTTCTGTGTGAGCTTGTTATTCAGATTTTGACATGTTCAGTGTGAACTTGTTATTGCATAGCTTTGAGCAGATCAAAGAAATCATTGTATTGGATAAGGATCCTTATTTTTGTGTGAAATATTATAAGGAGATTATATGGTGGAGTACCCCACATTGGGGAACCACGTTAAATCTTGTGTCTCAATTATGTGTGGTGACTTGTGCTCTTGCTTACTACTGCTATCTAGGTTATTAATGTGCACTGCTATATTTGGTTATTGCAATTAAGGACATTAATTGATATTGATTTGGAAAGAAAGTAAAAAGTGGTCTTATACTGTTCATCCCCCTCTTAGTATAATATTGTGTTATTCAAATATCTTCAACAACTTTGTAGAGAGTATTCAAACATACATGGAGCCTTCCATTACATTTTATGACTTTGAGATTAAATCAATATCATTGGAATCGATGGATCCTCCATTGCATATAATGGCCAAAATTGATAAAAAGCCATTCAAAAGAGTATTAATTGATATGGGATCCTCCATTAACATCATCACTACATATACCCTCCATCATCTCAATATTTCTCCATCTCACATAACCAAATTCACCTTCACATTGAAAGCATTTAATGATGCTCTCTACTCTACAGTTGGCACTGCTATTTTACCCATTGAAGTGGGGGTTAAAATGTTGCACATGATGTTCCACATCTTGGAAGGATCCATGGTGTACAATGTACTCCTTGGAATACCTTGGATGAGGAATATGAGATGTGTTCCCTCCATACTACATCAATACCTAAAATACGTTCATGAGGGACAAGTACATTGCATACCAGCAGATGTCGAACCATTTAAGTATTGTAATTTTATATCAAATCCTTATGAATACATGCTTCCTTCCACCCATATTTTTCTATCACCATCAGCCAATCCATATACAACTTCGTCTATTTATTCATAAAAAGCTCCCATTCCTCATGAGCCCCTTATCACCAATCCCCACCAATATTCCATGCCCCCATCATCTTCATCATTAATTACATGCACATGTGGTCAAATTCAATCCACTTCATCAACATCATCACCTTCCACAGATTTACCTTCCATATCATCATCATTCATCCAACAATCTTCTCAATCCAATCCATCTCCATCACCCAGTGTTTCATAAGTCAAGTTGACGAATTGTGATACGTCTTCATATCCACCATTTCCTGAGCCATTATCCAACCATGATCCTTACAGATCATCCCAATTCGAGGTCCACCTCACTAATCCTGATATTGGTGAATATGTGGTCCAAGACATCACAGTTACACTGATCACCATTCCAACTACTAAGGATTTTAGTTGCCCATCTGACCCACCTTTATCAATAGGAGCGGTATATGACATGGGTTCAACTCCCAATAGCATAAATTATGTATACAGGGGGATTGATTCTTTGTCCAATATAGCTCCTCTAGAAAAAGCCAAAGAACCAACGCCTGCCAACATATAAAATATATCAAAATTTCTATCTCATTATTTTCACATAGTTAATTGGCAAGGACATGGTTTAGGACTGCATGAACAGGGAATGCATGAAATTATTGATGTTCCATATCGATAAATGCATGACCATTCAGGCTTACATTACATTCCACTTTCCACCGCCTCTTCTCTTGAATAAGTCTTCCAAAGGCTTAATCAAAAAATAGGAGAAGAATCTCTCCACCCTAATGACTCTGATGATGAAATCCATGAAGAATTCGAACTTATGTCGATAATGTTTGATGGATCTGAAGAGGAATCAGAACCCATCATTCCCCACACTGAACAAGATGATTTTTATCTCAAAATGTTCCCCATTAATGATCCCATATTTCTCTTGCATATTCCACAAGAGTGAGCCACACCTACTGGTGAACCACCATATCCATCTCACTAATCCATCTCATCATCAAACTTGTAATATATGTACATAACACCAAAAAAAAAAAAACAATGGTTTTCACCACTACAAAAAAAATAAAATAAAAATAATTTATTTTTCTGCATTACATGTATATATTAGTTAAGTTCATTTATTTGTGTTGCTTGTTGTTGTCCAGGTTTACCAAGGTCCTAGCATTGGTTCTTAGGCTCTATCCATCTCATCCATTTTTCCTATAAGTCAAGATGAATCTTACTGACTTATTCACCCCACTCCATAATCCATATGATTTTGCAAAACCAATTCCAATTGACATAAGCCTTATTGATTTGGATCGTATCTCTTCACCTCATCCTTCTCTTATTTTGTCTTGTTTGAGGAATTATTAAGCGCTTTAGCCAACCACATTCCTCCATCCCCTCTGTCTTCACCTTCACCCTCACCTTTGAAGCCCAAGGTTTTTCAAGCAAACATAGATTAGGATAAGTCATTAGAATTTGATGATATCATAGACGACATTCATCTAATCCCTATGCCTCATAAACTTGAGGAAGGTTCCCACATGTCCAATGAATATACCATCGATGTGGATCTTAGTTCAAACAAAGATAATCCCTAAATTATCAAGTTTGGCAAAAGCTTATCCAATGATGAATAAGAGTAATTAATTGCTCTCCTCAAGAGGAAGAAGGGTATTTTTGCATGGTCCTACAAATACATGTCTGGTCTTGACCCAAACTTGGTTGTCCATAATCTCACGTTACATCCAGATGCTAATCTGATCAAACAAAATCTTAGAAGTATGCATCCTACCATTTTTCTCTTGGTCAAATAAGAGATCCAAAAGCTATTAGATGTGGGTTTCATTGTACCCATTGATTATCTAGAGTGGCTCACAAACATGGTACCCATTCGTAAGCCTAACGGGGTGATACGCGTTTGCACTGACTTTCGAGATCTTAACAAAGCATGACCTAAGGATGACTTTCCTCTTCCAAATATTGATACTCTTGTCGATACTTGAGTTGGCCATGAAATACTTTCCCTCATGGACGATTTTTTAGGATACAACCAAATTCAAATAAATATTGATGACCAACATAAAACAACATTCACTACACCTTGGGGAACCTTTTGTTACAAGGTGATACCCTTTGGCCTTAAAAATGTAGGTTTCACTTATCAATGTGTCATGCCATACATTTTCCATGAATACATGCATAATATTATCGAAGACTATGTGGATTATCTCTTGGTAAAATCTAAAACTCAACAAGAGCACATTGGTGTATTAGAGAAATTTTTTGACCTACTACTAGAGCATAATGTAAGGTTGAACCCCAAGAAATATGTCTTTGGTGTTACCTCTAGCAAATTACTAGGGTTCATTGTCTCCAAAAGAGGCATTGAGGTGGACCCAAACAAGGTCAAGGTCATCTTGGAGATGCCTCCCCCAACCAATTTAAAGGAATTACGTAGTTTACAAGGAAATATCCAATCAATCTATCATTTCATTGTGCAAATTTTTGATAAATGCAGACCATTCAATCACCTGCTACAAAATGGGGTGCCATTTTCTTGGATAGATGAGTACCAAAAAGCCTTTGATGACATTAAGCAATACCTAGCTTCTCCACCAATCTTAGCTTCTTCTCGTTCGGGGATCCCATTCTATATTTATGTTTCAACAATGGACTTTGCATTAGGGACAATGCTTGCACAAAAGAATGAAGAAAATTGAGAGCAAGTTATCTATTATATTAGTCAAACATTGGTAAGCTATGAAACTAGATACGCTTATGTAGAAAAATTGTGCTTAGCAATGGTTTTTGCCACTAAGAAACTTCGATATTACATGCTTAGTCACACAACATATGTCATAGCTAGAGAAAATCCTCTGCGTTATATGATGTCTCGCACTTACAATAACACTCGCACCGCTAAATGGATAATGCTTCTTACTAAATTTGATCTTGAGTTCATAAGCAAAAAATCCATTAAAGGTTAGCTCATAGCCAATCAACTTGCGAAATCTCCACTACCAAGTGATCATCCCTTGATTATTAAGATCCCAGATGATTTGGTATTTTTCATCACCAAACAAGAATAAGATGTCATTTTGGATGAAGACATTGATATCACACTATTCTTTGATGGCTCTAAGTACGAGAAATATCAAGGTGGTGGAGTCATGTTTCATACACCTCAGGGGGTACCTATCCCCTTATCATTCAAACTTGACTTCCAATGCACAAACAACACGACAGAGTATGAAGCCTTAATCTTAGGACTTCAATCAGCTATAGCTATGGATATTAAGTGCATCAAAAAATTTGGTGATTCTCAACTTGTTGTCAAGCAAATCAATGGAGAATACCAATGTAAAGAACCTACCATTAAACTGTACCATGAAGTAGCAATGCAATTGCTATCTAAGTTTGATTGGTATGAAATTGATATTTTACCACATTCAACTAATAGATTTATAGATGCAATGGCCTCCCTTGGATCATTAATCCCAAAAGACTCCTTAGGAGAGGTACAACCCCTTATTTCATCAAAGATCTCTAAATCTGCAATTGTCCATGCTAAATCTAAGGATGAAAAGGATATTTGCTTCATCTAGTCGTATCCATATGAGCCTTGGTCAAGCCAAATAGTAGCCTTTCTCAAGTTTGTAACACTCCAATGTAACATGTCTCAAACTGTAAAAAGTACTTTCAAGAAAAAAGCAACTTGTTTTGTTCTCTTGAGGTATGTGTTGTATAAGCATGGTTATGATGGAATTCTTCTTCGATGTCTCGATGTTATTGAGGCACAAGTAGCCATAGTTGAAGCTCATGATGGTATTTGTGGTGGTCATTTTAGTGGGATGGTCATCGCAAAGCATATTCTATGCATGGGTTATTATTGGCCCACCATGGAACGAGATTATTGCACTTATGTTAAACATTGTAAGAAATATCAAGAGCATGCTAATTTAACTCATGTGTCATCACAAGCTTTATAGTCTATTCAAAGCCTTTGGCCCTTTTCACAATGGGATCTTGATTTAATTGGCAAAATCTAACCTTCATCCTTGGGATAACATACATTCATCATCATAGCCATTGAATACTTCACAAAGTGGGTTGAAGCAACTCCTCTAACTAGTACAACAGGACCTAGGATTGTGGAGTTCATACTTCACCACATCATTTATCATTTTGGTATCCGCTCAAAAATCATCTTCGACAATGGTAAGTCTTTCAATAACAAGGATGTTCGAGCACTTCACAAGAAATATAACATCCAACACAGTTTCTCGACTCCTTATTACCCATAATAAAATGGATAAGTTGAGTCTACCAACAAGACCTTAATTGCTATTCTCAAGAAACTTGTTAATGGAAAGAGATTGGCATACCAAAATTCCCTTGGCATTATGGGCTTATCGAACAAGCATCCACATGCCTACTGGGGCAACACCATTTTCATTGGTCTATGGACCCGAAGCAGTCATGCCTCTTGAGTTTGAGATCCCCTCCTTGCAAATATCTTTGCAAGAATTCATAGATGATGACACTGCTAGACAAGCACGTCTTGACCAACTCACACTTCTTGATGAGAGGCGAGTCAATGCTTTGGAGCATCCACGAGTTTATCAAGACCGTCTAAGGAATGCTTACAATGCCAAAGTTCATCTACGTGAATTCCAAGTAGGAGATCTTGTCCTTAAAGAGAATCAGCAAAACACCAATGCATTACCACACCTTCATGATAAATTCATGGCTAATTGGTTGGGTCCATACATTATTACTCAAAAAGTGGGTAAAGGTACTTATAGGCTTGCCAGTCTAGATGGAGAGGAAGAACTCGAACCACTTAATGTTATAAACTTGAGAGAATTCTATGCATAATGTAATATATATATATGTAAATATACATGGATAGTACACAAAAAACATTGCACTTCATTTGCACACATTTCATTCAAAAATATTGCATTTCATTTGCACACATTTCATTCAAAAACATTACATTTCATTTGCATTGCATTTCATTTGCACACATTTCATTTAAAAACAATTGCATTCATACATTCCATTTCACAAATAACATTTCACAAATTCCATTACCATTTCACATTTCATAGTAGGGATTATTTATTAAATTCAAGGCCTTAATTGGTCCAATAAAGTCATGTTACCTTAATCAGGGGCACCTTCGCAACATCATCCACAACATTCCACCAAGCCAAATTGTCATTTGTCTCCATATGTCCATAATTCCTAGGTGTTTTCGGTAACTCGGCCACTCCTAGTGTTTTAAGCAAACCTCAACTACATGTCGAGTTCTTTTTAGGATCATAACACATCTTCACTAAGAAAATATTGAGTTTTAGAAATTGACTCCAAAACATTCTTGAACCAACCACAATTTCACATATTAAAAATATCTTGTGTCAAAGAGGGATAACACCATACTTGGTTTGAACCTCGAAGTGAAAAGGGTAATCCTTGTCTGTACCATCATGCAACATAGTCCACAAAAATAGTGGTTTTCACCACTATCACAATTCCAAAATAAAAGAAAGAGTAGGGGAAAATCCCTAACAAAAGCTCTAAATATTTTACATCATACACCACTGATCATTGGGTTGTAAGGATCGTATTACATTTCCAATAAGACGGTTAGGTAGTCATCCCAAAAAATTAAAAGATTAAAATTCTTGGATTATGGAGTTAGCCTCCACCAAAGCTATAAATGCTTGATTGGTAGTGGAGTACGCTCATGCATGGTGATATGTCTCTTTCCAAGAGAACTCTGATCGCACATACAAATAAGCTAGCTTCTTGGTTTCATCCATAACAGGTCACACCCAATTTACTCAAGATGAGTTAATGAACTCACTTGCACACACATTGGTTCTTGATTGCCTCGAGTCATTACCAAAATCATGATTCAAAAAATGAATTCACTGCACATACATTTGGTCCTAGAGGAAATAGGCATTATTTAGTGAGTTTGTTTGTTATCACTAGTATGTCTGAGTCTTTGCAAAATAGTAAGTTTTCCATATCAACATCCATATCTTCTTCCATATCAACATCCATATCTTCTTCCATATCAACATCCATATCTTCTTCCATGTCAACATCCATGTCATTTCATGAGTCATCCATGTCATATGCCACCAAGTCTGGTGCCCCTGATTAAAAAACAATGCTAGAACATGGCCAAGCAAAATCTAAGCTATAAATGATCATTAGAACATTTGCATTCCATACCTTGCATTAATCATCCATAATATATCATATGCATTAATCATCCATATCAACATACATTCCACACCTTAGAGCCTTCCTCGCCGCACCCTTAGCCTTCCTCCTTTGACTGTCAGATCGAATGTGCCTTTATCGCTTAGGAGCCTCATTAGTCTCCTCAACCTCAACCTCATCCCCATATCCACCAACTACTACTAGATTCGGTGCCCATGGCAACTGTGTAGCAAACCATGCATCATACTCCGTAGTAGTCCTCACATAATTCATATCGGGGAGATCTATCTCCTCATCATCCTTGTAAGCCTACTTCCATGGCTCAACACAAGGTAATCCTATATCCTCCAGATACATCTTATAGAGCACTGGCTCATCAAGAACCCCTTGCCTTAAGCCAAACTATCGGAGCACCCATGAGAACTGAATATATTCAACCTCACTTCGATACCTCCCAACCACCCACCTAGACTGCCTGACCCATCATATATGCTCTCTATCTCCTATCCATATAGTACCCTGCCATGGCCTCCATCTCACTTGGGTAGATGTCAATCTAGCCCACAAATCCCTATACCACTAACTCATCTACACAAGATGAATCAACTATACCTCCTTTGCCATTGCTCATCTCCTAACATAGGGCTAATCCTATCTCAACCTGCAACGGGTAGACCCTTCGATCGAGCCACACTAAAATGCTTCCATCCCCAACATTGCAGTAACAAACTCCATAACAAACCCTTCCTCTTATGCCTCCTCACCTCATAGAGCTCCTAGTACACCTATGCCAATAAGGCAAGAGACCATGCATACACCTGCGGTATAGCGAGCATATCGCTCACCAATCCTATCAGGTTCCAAGGGAACCTGCAATCGGTACTATTTGGAACCACGATGTTGGCCAACATGAACATTACTAAAGCTCAAAAGGCATCCAATTCCTTGTCCACATACATGGACAAGTATGGAATACCCCCACACTCCACCCTCACACTCCGCCAACTATCACCAAACATCTTCTTCATCTTTACCCCCGATCATGTCCAACCTCAACATGAATCCCCTCCATCGGTAGCTTGAGGATGTGGTATACATCCTCAAGTGTAAGGGTAACCTCTCTAGTAGGGAGTTGAAATGTCCCCCTCTCTGGATCCCACCTCTCCACCAAGGTAGAGAGGTACCCCTCATCCTCCCTCACCACATCAATCCAGGCTACCTCCACTAGCCCCATAGCCTCCAACAAATCCCACTCATCCTTCCCTAATACCTTCCTCATCCTAGGGACAAGAGGTAAGAATCAGTGTCGAGCCTCCAAAATACTTAGCTGTAGCACAACACAAAATATTTGTTATTAGTACATGTTAAAAAATAACAAAAAAAACATAAAATATTTTTGCACAAAACAAAAAGAGCCTACAAGTGGGATATACCTCGGCAAATTACAATCCAGCCCTAGCTTCGGCTCTTACATCCACTTCCTCCACCACCACAACTTTTACGTCCACCTTTCTTCACCTCACTCTACTCCACCTCACCTTACTCTCCCATACACAACTTCACAAATTCAAAAATACACAAATGAGCTCCATTTTAGCCCTACAAGATATTTATAGTTGCTTCAAAAATTCAAAAACATACAAATAAACTTTTTTGAATATTAAATTCTGTATAAATTTAGAATGCCTTCCATTTTGGCTATCCATCCACGTGGATCATGACCCTCAAATGTGGGCATATCAATGTGTGGCCAATTAAGTCCATTAGGACCTCTTGATTGGTGGTAAACTTCATCTCTATATGGGTCTTCATTGTGCCTATGTCGACCTCTTTTTTGTTCACAAACTTCCTCATTTCCCAAATTCTCGTTATTTCTTTGTTCATTGAAGCGATTTGGGGAATGACCATTATGACCTCTTTGGTGTGTATAGGCTCCATATTGATCCTCATTGCTCCAGTGGTTTGGGCTAGGAGGATTTGGTTGGATTTGTCTTTCCAATAGTTGGGTCATCTTGTCATTCATGCTTTTAATACTCTCAACTAAGGATTCTAAGACCTTGTTAGTAGTCACAGGGCTTCCTGTTTCCTCTTGTGTGAGGTTCTCATGGAAAGAATTTGGGGAGGGATTGGATGCCATTTTGTTAAGCAATGGATGACTAGGGTTAAAGCTAGTAATTCCTAAAGGAGAAGAAGAATTTTTTATACCTTTGCTTCTAGGAGGTCTTCTTGGTGATCTTTGAAATCCTTCGTTTGGATTATTTGTTCTAGATAAGCAATCGTTTAGTCCTTTAGTCCACCTTTCGATCATGCGCTAGTCACGAAGTCTTTGTTAACCAATTTCATCTTTGAATTTTGTAAAAAAATTAATGAACTTAGGCAAAAAATTGGTTTACTTTTTGCTCAATTTGTCGCTCCAACTGCGACACAGAATGTTGAATGTAATTTTCAATAGCTATATTTCTTCCAATGGTTAGGTTAGTGATAAACAACTATATGACACTCGATGACCCGTTTATTTGTTTCAACAGCTAACAGTCATGCGATATGCGACATCCACCCAACGACTAGTCGTTGACAACTATACAATGCTTACGGACGGACAACGAATGGGGGATACTATGCGACAACAATGATCATGCTTGTAGATGGAAAATGGATTGGGGATACTACATGATAACAATGACTATACAGACAACAGCTGGGGATACTACACGATAATAGTAACATGACAACTTAACGTTAGGACATGATAAGAACATGACAACACAGGCTATGTGGATCAGGCTACATGATCAAGGGCAATGGTGCTGGACTTACCAGACACATAACATAGAATAGGAGTGAAGCAATGAGGATGTGACGTGGAAATGGACTTGAGATGAAGTGATGAGGACATGACGTGTGATGAGGAATCAACAGACACAATAGGATAAGAACGATAATCTATGTATGTCTGTGTTTGAAAGCAGCGTGTGACCGAAGCCACATGCATTTAGAGGCGTTCTAATGTTTATAAATTACACAATGATCCCTTCCTACTCAATGTGGGACATTGGGATGATTAACCGAAGCAGAAGTGATTTGATTAAAACATAAACCTTTACAAATTTTAAATTATCAAGTACATATTGCTTCTTATTGGTTTTCGTTTACCATTTAATTGTTTTTGGCGATGTAAATTCTAACTAACTTGCAATGTTTTGACGTCCTCCGCCAGATTATAATTAATCTTCCTATATCACTTTATGTGGAATTGTTTATTTCTTCCACGAAGCAAAACGTTCGAGATGTATGAAATTGCCACTCAACCGTCTTAAGTATGGAAACATGCTACCATAGAGTGATATTTGTCGATGTTGGTAGATATTTGGACAGCGATTGGCTTGATTGCTTGCACTGCAGCAGTATATCCGAAACTACTTTTGCATTATTTTTAGGTATTTTCCTCATCTGTTCGACACTCGGAGAATCGTGCTATTGGAAAGGTGCTCGCTACGTACGATGTATAGAATCATAACCGTGCATTAAAAGGTTAATTTCCTTTGTACTGCAGATGTGTTGGCTGTTAAGAATCCACCCATGAATTACAATCCCCTCCTTGAATTTTAAATTAGGGCTGATTATGATCCAATTTATGCTATCTTTGCTTGTTTCGAAGGACATTGATATTTATGTAAAATTTTGATATTTTAGTAACCCTAAAATCTGTAGCATCTTACAAATATGGCTCGACCATGATGATTAAGAGTTGTTTGCTGGCAGACACGAATTGATTTGATTTCAATGCTCTTGGATGATTGTTGGTCGTGCTTCGAATTCTAATATGAGATTCTTGCACTTGTACCTGCACACCTTGTTATCTTTGACGGTTTAAATGTTATTATTTTGCTTGTGTTGAATATTTTAATCACCCCACATTTCCTGGAGCTGTGCTTCGCATTAACATAGTGAAATAACCTGGACTGGAGCTACCCGATTATCTTTGGAATAATGGAGATGTTTTTCCCATAGGTCTGCACCAAGATCACCTAATCTGATACCACTTGCAAGGGTAAGACTACCCTTGACTCTTTCTCAACCAGATAACAACCGCATACACAGAGATAAGCATATATTTCCAATAATGAAATAATCACAGTATACAATCGAGAGAGAACAAGAGTAATGCAAATAAGAATGTAATAATAAAATGCCACTCAAGGAGGGCAGATCCCCGCTACACTAGGTAAAGTTATGCAATACATAAATGAATGAATGATAATAGATGATAGAAAAATATTTCAAAATCTACACTTGGATATAAGTAATAATTTAAATGTAATATTTCATAATATAGTCGACGACTATATTACTTTTGGTATGTAATAGAAGCACCCATGGGTGTTTGCTGGTGCATTGAAGTGCATTGGGGCGTTTGCAAAATCCCAAAACTGATGGGCGTTTCTACATGCTAAAAGCACCAATCGACGTTTGGCATCAACATTGACAAAAAGGTAAAATCAATGTAAAACAATGGCTTACCCCAACCAAACACTCCAAATTGCTCTCATGCATACATTTCGTCATATTATCAAGTTTTGTGAAGGTCCAAACTGCTTTGGATGTATAATTTTTGTTTATACCCAAAAAGGCACAAAATCACTTATCAAATTCAAAAGCACTCCAAAACGGTTCAAATTTTCACAAAACATCCATAATCATCATTCTTATCATCAATAACTCACTTTTATATCATTTCCAATCATCAATCATGACATTTGTATATTTACCAAGTTCAAACAACATTCAAGTGAACCTTGTACCTAGTGGTTTACTCTATCTACTTGGCGATTGCAATGATTTGCATCCATGCAATTTGATAAGATGAATAAATTACCATAAGGACACTTGGTCATCTTCATCATCCACTATCTCATTGCTCAAAAATAACATCACATTTGGTACTTCACATTTTGCATGAAACCTTACCAAGAACAATTTGCATAAAAGCTATCATTGATGGCCAAGTTCGTGAGGCTTAAAATATAGACAAAATCACATTTCATCATTTTACATCTCCTTGACAGTCATCATGGCAATTGGCCTTAGCTAGGGTGATTGGTTACGATCATAGGAATTATCTGACAATCACTAGTTGGCCCTCCAAAGTTGACTATTTGTATCTTTGTATCTTCATCTTTGCATATCAATGATGCCCAAAGGCACATTCTTCAACAGCATTGAATCACCCCAAATTTTGGGTAACCATATTTGGTTTTGAATTTCCCATAACGGGATACATATTACATGATCATGGCATCTACACTTGGAAAAAAACCCTTCATCTGTTAGGGCAAAAACATAATCAATCATTTGCATCTTCCAACAACCCCCTTCCCACCATTGGGGCAAAAACGGTATCACATTTACATCATGCATATCATCCACAATCGCACCATTCACTCACACAATCATTTGCACTCATTTATCAATTGGCTCATGAGATTCATCTGCAAACTCATTCGCCAATTGAGGGGGTAAGCTACGCAAATCAAAATTCTTTTATCTTCAAGCTCATATCCACATCTCAACAAAGTTGTTTTCGCATCAGGCCAAAACAGGTGTCTTGTATTTTTGCACTACATTGTGGTTCATGCAACACAGTATAAAAAGGAGCATCTTTAGGCACCAAAATCTAGCTACTTGTTATCCATATAGGTCTTATCACCATTTTTACCCATTTATTTACATATATTTAGGTATATTTGTTTAATATATATTAAAATATTAATATTTAATATTATATTTTATATATTTAATAAATGTGTATATATATGTATGTGTGTGTGTGTAAATTAATCCCAACCATCCATCTTGTGTTAATCCCAGCCATTCATCTACCTTGATCCATGCCACATATCCATATTTAATCTCTACCCTCCGTCATGTTTTAATCTTGACCACATAAATGGTATCGTTGAAATCCTAACGTGCCCTAGGGAAGATTATAAATAGGAGTCATTTTGATGGTTCAACCCTTGAGTTTTCTAAGCAATTCGTGTCCTTGAGTTCCCTAAGTTTTTCATCCTAAATCATCTATGTTTTCTACAGTTCCTTGTATCCTTGCCTTCTCTTTCGCTCGCCCTCACCCTTACATCTGTTGTCGCATCCATCACCATAGCCTTTACCTGAAGTAGATCTGCTTTCCGTAGACTTTACTTCAACTCTTGAACACCCCTCTCTACTACTCCTAAATGTTGTTGGGTACTTTTCACCATCCCTGAGCACCCACAAGCATTTCTGCTACCACCAAGTGCCTGCGGGTGTTTCAGAACAGAGTTCTGCAATCCTACTAACCCCCGGGTGTCGCTAGGGTATCACCGCACTATTTTTCTACAACAGCTACTACATACCAAATAACAATAAGTGAACAAGGTAAATCCAACATCGATTTATTTTATTTCATGTATTTTTGTATTCTACTCACTTTTGTATATTGCATAGCTAGGGTTTGTATTAATTATTGAGGATCTCACACTTTGGAGCCCTCACATTAATTAGTAACTTGTTTGCTATATTTTATGTGCAGATCTAAAAATACTACACCTACATTGTGTAGTTGCTTAAGTTGGAGTGGTCTAGTATTGGATAGCACGAAGCCCACTCACCTCTGTTGGGATCAAAAGTGAGTTTGAAGACACCACCAGCACTGTTCACTAGGGTTTCGGAGAACCCCAGTATTGTATTATTTTGTATCAAAAGAAATCAATTTTTTTATTGTAACATTGGAGATTTCAGGCTCCCCCCATATCAATAAAATTATCTCTTTTGTGCAATATTGTCTCTTGGTTTCATCTTTCTGTTATATTTGGTGTTTACTTTTGCATCTACATATCCATACTAGTGATAGGTAATGCATTTGAAGGGGATATATTCATAATCCAACGATTGTGTATAAACCCAATGAAGGACCTTTATTCCTATATTTTTTTGGAATTTTTTTTTCAATTTTACTCTAACACAAATAGGAGCATAAGAGGTATTGTTTGCCTTAGGAGGGAATCAATCTACACATTATCCTATCATGTTTCCTATAAACTACAGAGGGGGTTTATTCCACAAATGCAGGGGCAAGAAAGGGAAACAAACCAAGATTGAAACTTCTTTGAGTTCCTCTTCTTTAGGATAAAATCTAATAGTCTAGGGAGTCAAATACAAAGGGATTGTTCCCAAAAACCTTGGGCCACCATGAAAAATAGAGTCTCTTTATTTAGATGAAGGAAATGTAACAATAGAATAGCCTCTACCATTCATCATAAACTCAAAACTATAATTTTTTAAACCCCATGAATTATTTATCCACTTTTGTATTATATTCAAGTTGGGCCACATACCTATAAATTTGTAGATCAAGGTCTGGTTTGAAAGAGCCAAGATTAGATGTCGAATGAATTTTAGAGGCACCTCTATAATTGGAACCTCATTCAACTTCACTACAAAGGAACTTTTGGAACTAGAGTTATGTGATTTAAATGCTTTGCATGGATGGGCATTTAGAACCTCAACTATATTGGTCATCTTTCTTTGCTCAAAAGGTAGATTGGGAAAAAACGAGAAAAGGCTCCATTCTCATTTTAAAGAGAGATGCAACTATAGCCATTCATAGATCTAGAAAATATTTTTTACCATCTTCATGTTTTGTAATGTACACACTTATTAGACTTGAAAATCTCTAGATTATTCACTTATTGTCTACCCTCACCATTATTACAACAACATTTTAAGAATTATATATAGCTTGAAAAAATTTGAACTATAATATTTCTTAATTAACCTCTTCCTATTTGATAAAAAAATTGCAAAATATAATACGAAAAAATAAATCTTATCTTAAACTATTATAAAAATTAGTTTTCTTTTTAATTGGTTATATGGAACTAAAATGACCTCCAACTATATCACGTATGAAACTCTTCATTTTCAACCAATTATTACAAACCCATGGATAATTTAAAGTGTATATGTGTTCTCTTATTTCAAAGGATATAACAACTTTGTTGTTAAAATAAAATTATAAAAATAAAGAAACTTTTAATGTTTTCCATAAGATTTAAAGCAATTGGTTTGAAGTGAAGAGTCTTACACACTAAACTAGGGTTCAAATCTTATGGGTGAACCTTAACATTTATCAAATGGCATGAGCTTGATTGATCAATATCTTCAATTTTTTTGGTATAGGACTGAAATGTCTCCCACTTGCATCATATATGAAATTCTTCACTCCCAACAAGTTATCCTAAACGCATTGACAATATGAAGTGTATGTGTTTCCTTGTAAGTGAAAAGAACAACTTCGTTATTAAAATAAATTTTAAAATTATAAAATAAAATAACTTGTAAGGTCACTATGGGACTTAAAGCAATTAGTTTTGAGTGAAATTTTTAAAATATAAAAATAAAAAATAAAAAATTTTTTAGGGTCATACATGGGACTTAAAGCAATTAGTTTTGAGTGAATAATTTCACACCTTAAACCAAGGCTCAAATCTCATTAATGAACATTAACATTTATCAAATGACACGAGTTCAGTAAAAGTTATAACTTTCATAGAGAAAATCAAGGTCTAAATCTTGCCAAGTGATATATACATAATTGTCAAGTTGTAATACCATTATGAAATTATAATATAATATGACAGGGACATGTTTGAATCCCATATAATCAATTAAAATAAATAAAGAACTTTTAAGGTTGATGAGTATTATGTATATTAGACTACTGCATACTCCTTGTATTATGAGTGAGTCTAATTATGGAGACTTTGGAAGTTTTAATAGGAGGTCCAAGGTTTGAATCTTGTGGAGGGTAGGGTTATACATCATATTTCAATAACTAGAGTGTGGATGGATAACCATATACTAAGTAAATATTAGGTACCTAATGGTAAGGGATATGATATTATATTGTATGTGGGTATTATGGCATGGGCCACACATATCCCAAGGGTTATTATATTTAATTGAAATTGTTTTCAAATTCATATTAGCCATAAACTTCAAGGATCAAATACAATGTAAATGCTAACCATGGTCTGAATGCCTACCTCCAGGCTTGAACACCCGAAAACCATGGAGCCATGATAGACTCCCCTCCAACGGGGATGAAGTTTACTAGGATGCATTCATAGGGCCACGCAAGGCACCCATCACCAAAAATAAGCACAACGAAGACCACACATAGGCCCCCGCTATTGTATTACAACTTGAGGCCATGAAGGATCGAAATAGAGGAGAATTGAGAAATATTGGGACACTTAGGACACCCAACTACAAGCACTAGAAGTGAATGACCATGCAAGTGATCCTCAATGACCCATGTTAAAACCTAAGATATCCTTAGTGGCTATCATGGGGAGGAAAAAGCATGCCTTCATGAGGACTCTAAAAAGACATGTCTACATAGTACTAAATGACTAGAGACTATTGGGTCGCTCCCCCTAATGGATAGCCTGCATACTATCTACTGAGGAGAGACTGCTACACTTTTCTAAAACAAAAAAATTTAGGGGAGCAACCATGTTGGGAAATCATTTGCTAAGGAGAAGAGTCTACATGACACTTCTCCACCTCATGTTGCAATGGGAGCCTAATGTAAGGATTGGATTGTGTATTGTTCACTTTTGATTCCACTTGACCCAAATGCTTTATCAATTGTGTCTGATCATACAACACTTAGCTAAGTTATTCGCTTAATTCTTCTACCATGTTCTTTAATTTAAATATTTCATCCGAGCTATGAGTTGAGGTCTCATAGATGCACCTCTTTAGAGCTATGATTTCTTCTTGCAATGCTTTCTCCTTTTGGGTGTGACCTACTGACTCAGCCTACAATTGGTATTTTACAACAACAAAGATGTTAACTACGGAGATATTAAAGATATCTTCCTTATCAGATTCAAAATGGCTTTGCACCGAGTCTTCCATATATGAAATATGATAACCGCCCTAATAATGGAGAGAAGTAGCTTTTGGTTGGGCATTAGATCAATCCCCAGCAAGGCTTGATACTTTATCATAGGCAGTGGTAAGGGGTAAAGCAATTGTTGTGCTTCACAACAAATATGGTGGGTATGAGCACAATTCCAAAATAGATGTTGTATTGTCTCCTACAAACCATAAAAATGACAATCACCTTGCCCTTGATCCATTTGTTTTAGCCTACTCTAAGTAGGTAGGCCTTGGAGGACTACATTCTAGAGAAGAATCTAGAACTTTCCTTGAATTGGGGTAGAGTTGATCAGTTTGAAGGTTATTGCCGAAGTGGTCCAACTGAGATCTAAGTTCCATTTCTTACTGAGCATATATGCAAATTGTTTACAATTCATAATAAGCAAGGCTTGGTACCAAAACTTAAGGACTGGCTACTCAAATTTATGATTTCCAAACCATTTCTAATGATTCCAAGGGGGACTGGCTTCTAGTGGAGAAGATAGAGTAGGGGTGCCTAGGAGGCGATGGAAAGGATCTACATAATCATTGTTTTATCATTAGGGTAGAGGTCAAATTCTGATTGAATTTAATTCTAATTTTTATAAAATAATTTAGAAAACTCCCAAATGTCACCACTAGAATCATTTCCCTTTTGAAGAGATGCTTGTAATGAAACCAAGGACTCGTGCCAAGAGGCTATGCATAAAGGGAGAGGAGGGATGACCACCATAAGTTGTGTTGGAGGAAATTTGTAGAGCCTCCCTCTAGATGTAGCTGCCATGAAAGAAATTGATGCACCTACTGCTAGGCTTTCCAAAGCCCTTTGAGAATCTTACAACCTTCTATAGAGAAATAAGGGGCTTTCAAAAGTCTTTAGTGTATGACATATTTACCTAAATTTTGCATCCCACCTGGGGGTTTTTCAAATGCTCCCTCACCAACACCTTCCATGGATCATTCCCCGTGATCATCCTTTGCATCCATTTAGCTTGTGAGTGTGTAGCCCTATGCTTGAATGTTGGGGATTCCTATCCCACCGCATGAAATAGGTCTATAAAAAGTGATCCAAGAGACCATTTGGAGGCTTCGTTTGCTTGGGTTTTTACCAAAAAACTCTTGAATCATACTATTCATCTTATCATACCCAACCTTGTTCGACGTCCAAAGAGAAGAGAAGTAAATATGGAAGGGGGCTAAAATTTTCTAGCAATCTATATTTTAGCTGCTTGAGACATTTCTAGAGATTTCTAGTAGTCCAAATTTTTGGTAAAATTATCCATACACCAATCCTACATAGATTTGGGTGAAATATCAACACCAAAAGGAAATTCCAAATACTTAGAGATTTATCCTCTTTGCACCCACTTCCATGTTGTGGGTATCCTATCTGGCTTATCATCGAATCCAAAGGGAATAACAAAATTTGTATATTCTTGGATTCTTTCGCTAGAGGCCCTATATAAGTTGTGAATTATCTTAAGGATATTTGCAAGATTTTGTTGATCTACCAAAGTAAATATCATAGAATCATCTACAAAGTGAGAGTTGATAAGTTGGGAGTCATCTAGAAGGGGATACCTCTTATCCTACCTTCTTTGATTGCATATTCCAATAGATAACCAAGGGCATCGACTAAAATTACAAATAGATAGAGGGCAATGGAAAACCTTTCCTAACTAATCTTTCCACATGAATCTAAATTTTTTAATAACCTCTATCCTCTCTGATATATTCTTCTTCTTAATGGCATTAAAGAAGAATTTAGATTTTTTTTCACCCTTACGAATCCACTGAAGGTGTGCCTTGATTTGCGCCCCATAGGCTTTATAATATTGGAGTTATAAAAGATCTACCTATTTTCACCCAATTTCTTTTGAGAAGGAATGCTACTAATATTTTGATCGAGGTGGTGGCTAAGTTGGTCAACTTCCTACTCCAATTCTTTCTTTTTTTTCCAACGAAGAGACACTAGGATTATTCTAAAACCTCGAAGGTAATACACTATTATTTTGATGGATTTTTCCCACCACATAATCCATCCTCTCCCTCCTAGGGGCCTTGACAAGATATTCCATACTTTCTTGATTTCATTAACACAATCTTTGTGCTTGAGCAGGGAAGTTTTTGACTTGAAGGGCAAGTTGTTTTTGGGTTTCCTTATGGGGACACACCTAATACTCAACGTAATGGGGAGATGATATGAATATACCATTGAGTAGATTATATGAGATAAATCATTTTTGAGGATTTAAATATTTTTACTATGTAGAAGTGGTCCAATCTTGCCATTCTAAGAGCACCCCCACTTCGTTCATTGCTTCAGGTAAACCAAGCACCATGATTTTCAACACTCTTGCTCCAATTGGGATCATAAATATTCTAGGCTCTTCTAAACGTAGACCATGATCTAGCCTCTTTCAGCTATTTGAGCAGAGTGCCACCCCCCAATATGTCTCCCTCTAATTCTACTATATTGAAGTCCCCTCCTTTTAACCAATCTACTTAAGTCAAATTAAAGCACATCTGATCCCAAGAGGTTGCCCTTTCAACTGCATCATTGGGTACATAAACAACTACAATACCTAATTTTTTGCCACCAAACATTACTGTACACCACACTACTCTATGCATCGAGTCCTCTCATGATAATAAAATGGAGTCCCATAGCTCTTGAGAGAGGTATAGGACAACCCATCTCCCTTCATCATGATTCATACATAAGGCCCCCTGATCCCCCGTAGGGTCTTAAGGATATTTCTAGTCTAAAATTTAAAATTTTGACTTCTTGCAACATCAAAATCTATGGGTAAACTCTCTTGATGACTGTTCTAACTGCAAAACATCACTCTCGTAGTGTGATGCCATGCACATTCCAAGGCATGATTCTTATAGATGTCAGTATGACATATTGTCAGCTAAGGCATCATAGGTATTTTGGGTGGGTACAAACTGCATATAATCATGTAGAGTACATGTTCCCTTGGACTGATGTGTGGCTAAGGAGGTATTGTTGGAGTGATAGTTGGGGGGCCTATGGTTCCACTCCTTACTTCCTAAGTGTTGATATCTAGGGATATCTTTGAAAGGAGGGGGGAGGCATCCAATGATGGGTTGTGCTTATGTTTCTTGTTATGTTAGGTTACCAAACCTTCCTTTATTGTTTCATGAGGAGTTTTCTCCACATGAGCCTTGAAAGTTGGATGGGATTGAAGGGATATGGGGTTAAATACTAAGTTAGAATATTGGGATATTAAATGACCATGGAAAGGAGGTACATCATGAGAACCAAACGGCTATGAAGGTTGAACAAGTAGTACTATTTTGATTGCATGCTAAGTGAGGGCAGTAGGAGTACTAACATGCTGGTTTTGTTGTTTGGTAGGTCTCACTGGATAATTTTTAATCATATTATATGGTTGTGTGCAATAGAAACATGAGTTTGACAAGTTGAGATAATTAATTCATTGTTTGAATTGGATGCCAAGGGCTCTAAATAAGATCTTACTCGATAGGTATTTGGAAACATTAGCCTCAACCAAGATGTGTGGGTGGGATGAATGAAGTGGGAGGGCTTAGATGGAAGGAATAATGGTATTCCAAACCTAGTAGCTATCTAAGGCAAGTACTTTGTGCATTCCAAGTTTAAGAAAGGGAGTTCAATCCAAAGGGAGTAATTCATGTTTAACACATTCTTGAGGTCAAATTTGAATGCCCAATGTTGTAGAAAGACTAGTTGACTATAAATTATCCAGGGGTTGACTCTTAGGACTTTTAAGCAAGAGTATTTAGAGGTGAAAGTGAAAAAAATGAAGGATTCTCTAAAGTGTTTACGGGAGGTAATCATCCAATCCTTGGATTCCTAGACTTTGATAAACCAACAATTTAGCTCTTCATTAGGGGGGATTCTTCTAGAAAAGAATAAAATAATTGTTTGCTCTTCTAATTCCTTTATTTCTTCAGTAAAATCATCTTGTAACTCAAACTCAAAGGTACCTAACTCTTTAGCCTACTGATTTGTCAATTTAGAGTTTTTATTTCCTCCTGCATGTCCTACTTTGAGGGTTCCCTCTAGTATATGTTGGTCACCACCTCCTTGTTTGGACCCACCAGGTCCATGGGCTGAGGGTGCCAGTCTGACATTATTTTGTCTTATGTTGGAATGAAGACCATCTAGTTAAGATGTTGGGCATGCTTGAGAATTGCTACCATTGAAAGGCAAGTTACTAAGCAATGCAAGGGCATAAGGGAAGCTAACATCGGCTCCACCTTGTAGCGTGGTGCCCAATATGATAGGGAGCCTAAACAAGAATGTGAGTTGTTCCCTTTGGAAATATCACTTCTATCCTAGTCTACTCCTACAGTTACAATATTCTATGGGTCATAGTAGAGGCATGGCTCAAATATGGAGGAAAAACCATGAGCAAGGCTAGAGACACCCTCAAGCCCTAGATGATTGTCCTCCCATTCTAGTTGCTAGGTCGATTTCTTCCTAAACTTAAATAGGGGTTTTCTAGCAAGTTGCCAAAAGGTGAAATAAAGAGCTCCTCATCTTGTGACTTGCCCTCTCTATGGGATGGAAGGTAGAACCAAATGTCAATGTCCCAAGCTCATCATCTTTCTTGTTGGGTGGAATTGTATCAATCCCATTAAAACTAGCATGCGACGCAACCTTTGGAGTCAAGAACCTTGATTCAACTATTGTCTCTATCTCTCTAGCACAAAATGGTAACGCTATAGTCTTTATCTTGGGTAAATGGTCACCTGCAATACCCAGCAACAAAAATGACGAAGATCCTGAAGGGACACTGTCCATTTCAACCTCCATGTTGCACCCCTAGTGAGCCCTCTTGTATGAGAGCATGAGTTGTCCCATACAACCCTCACCATATTTGATGCTTCAATATCCTTCCGTTGTCACCTCCCTACATACCACCTTTAGGGTTTTTCTAGACCTCTTCATCTTCCAACTAATCAAGGGTTATTATATTTAATATTTTATTATAATAATAAGTAGGATAAGGGAGATAAAGGGTTTGGAAAGAGGGTTATAAAAATAAATCATTGTAATCAAGTCGTATCAAGTATTATTTGTAATAGTCTTGGCTTGTGGAGCAGAGTTGGAATGATTCCTTCCTTAAGGAGTAATATCTTGGTTGTTGCCCTACCTCAAGGGTATTAGCTATTTCTATCTCTTTATATGGATTATTTTTGTGGAAAAAAAATTTTGTTGGAGAATAAGGGGTTGTACTTGGATCCCCCACCCTTGACAAATCACAACTCACTTTTGTAAAGTTTCAGAGTTTACAAACATATTCAATACTAGTCAAAAACTACATCATTTTACATAAAATATTTGAATGATTGATTTCTAGAAAACTACATCATTTTACATAAAATATTTGAATTATTGATTTCCATTTTATGTGTGAATACAAATATTATAGAATTTAGCTCTTTCTTGAAATTTTCCTATATTAGCCTTCACAATACCAAAACTTCACCTCTACTATCTATGCATTGCATCTCAGTGGAGTAATATTTTCAAAACATCACATTATCATAGTTCACTTTACTAGATCTAGATTGCTAGTTTCCTTCATGAAGCACAAGTGCAACCAAAAAAATTATAATAAATAGTTTCTATGAAAGCACATTAATGATATAAAATAAAGCAAATATTACCAATGGCAAATATTAAAGTAAATCTTAATCATTATTTGAATCAGGCAGTCAACATTTTCTGGTTAGCTTCAGCTAAACTTATACTTCCTCTAAGCATGGAGAAGAGAATTTAACTTCACAATCCTCAATTAAAACCCCTCTATGGGCTAGTCTATCTCCACATATGTTTTCTTCCCTTAACGTATGTATAAACCTGATTTTTTCAAACTCTATAGCAAGGTCTTGAATTTCCACAATTATGGAGCCTTTGCTTTCCTCAAAATTGTATTTATTACTATGAGTGAATCACCTTCCATCCATACTTTGTTCCATTTCATTTGTTTGCATATTTTTAACCCTTCCAAATTCACCCAAGCTTCAACTTAATTATTTGTTTATACTCCTCTATGGCTAGACAAATATTCATTTTCATGGCCTCTAAATTGCTTTCCTTTCCTTTAAATATTCTTTTATTCCTTTCTAGCCATACAATCCAAAGTTTTGTATCTTTTGATATATCCTAGATTGTTTGTAAAATCTCACTTTAAAAGTGCTCTACCATTGTTTTAACCATTCTTTAATTCTATCATAAATCACCATGCATTTACCAAACATATTTAGAATCCATTGCCATAGTTTCCAAACTATTGAGCAGTGTCCCAAGAGATGGTCTATACTCTTGTCCTCCTTTTTACAAAGAAAACATTGTGACAGGCTATGAAAACCTCTTTCCATAAGGTTATCCCATGATAAAATTCTTCTATGGCCTACTATCCAAACAAATATTTTGACTTTAGGAATGCTTAGGCTATCCCAAATATCTCTCCATATTCTTGCTATAATCCTATTTTATCGGTGCATTACATTGTATTCACTTCTTGTTGTGTATTCTCTTGAACTATTTAACTCCTAAATCAACTTATTCTTGGCTCCCATTGGAATATTTATTGTTGTTATTTTTCTACTCAATTTCCTCTTAGCATCAATGTCTTATATGCTTGGTGCAAAATGTTTGAAACCCTATCACCATATTTATCTTGAAGTAATATCATCCATGGTTTCAAAGTTGGATCTATATTGAGTGGTTCTTTATCACACCAAGTATCCATCCAAATAAAAATATTTTCTCCAATTCTCACCACCCATATTAAACCTTTAAGCATTAGATTGATTGATTTTTTTAAATAGGTCACAGTGCAAAACCATTTGGTAGGGAGAATGCAATAAATATTAAGCTTGGGTCATTGGGATCAATATACTTAGAAGATTTTTTTCCCATTGTATTTGACTCTTTGTACAATCTCCAAATTACTCTTCCCTTAAGAGCTAAGTTTCCAATCGTGATAAATCTTAAACCGAGAACTCCCCTAGTTTAAACATTAAGCACTTTGCTCCATTTTACTAAAGGAAATATCCTTTTATCATGTAATTTTGACCACATAATATAGATTATTATTTTTTCTATTGATTTTGGCATAGTATACAAGGACATAATATGTTGGAATGGCTTATAAGATTGATTTAATTAGTTGCACTCTTCCTACTAACGATAACCATCTACCTTTCCATGCTAGTAGTTTATTTTGAACATTACTTATAACTAGATTCTATAATTCTATCCTCATTCTCCCCTTCAATAAGGGCATCCCTATATTCTATAATTCTATATTCAATAAGGGCATCCCTAGATAATTTTTTGGTAAATTTACCTCATCCATTTAAAGCAACCTGCATATCCCTCCTTTGATTTTAGTTGGGGTGTTTAGGAAGTAGATTTTAGATTTTATCCTATTAAATTTTTGCCCTAATGCTCTTTCGTATCCCTTTAATAAGTTATTCAAATCCCTGGCCCCATTTATCCTTTCCCTTCCACAAAATGTTGTATCATCTACAAATTGTTGATGGGTGGTGTTGTCAATGTTGTTACTAGCCTCAAGTCCACTTATAAGCTTGTCTTTGTTATCCTTCTTCAAGTTCCTACCCAAAACCTCTACCATAATAATGAACAAATATGGTGATAGAGGATATTTTTGTCTAAGACCTCTATTGGATTTAAATGATTATGTTACTAACCCATTGACCAACACTAAAAATGATACGATAGATACATAAGCTTTAATTCATCTAACTCATTCTTCCCAAATCTAAAATTTTCTAAAACTACAAAAAGAAAATTCCATTTAACCCTATCATAGGATTTACTCTTATCAAGTTTTAAGATCATTGCTTTCTCTTTTCTTGAAGCTATTTAATGCATCACTTCATGATGTTAGCTTTTTTAATATATTAGCTCACGAAAAGCTCTATCTAGGATCTAAAGATAAAGCAGATCAATGCTACTAACAATGAAACTCAACAATATTTGGGTTCTAAAATGCTCCTAGATGAGGGTTGCAAAAAGTTAATTTTTGTGCACCACACTACAAGGTGGAGCTGATGTTAGCTTTCCTTATGCCCTTGCATTGCTAAGTAACTTGCCTTTCAACGGTAGCAATTCTCAAGCATCCCCGACATCTTAACTAGAGGGCCTTCATTCCAACATAAGACAAAATAATGTCAGACTTACACCCTCAGCCCATGGACTGGAGGGTCCAAACAAGGAGGTGGTGACCAACATATACCAAATGAGGGAACCCTCAAAGTAGAATTTTTAATAACCTTTGGTATATGTTGGTCACCACCTCCTTGTTTGGACCCTCCAAGTTAATGGGTTGAGGGTGCAAGTCTGACATTATTTTGTCTTATGTTGGAATGAAGGCCCTCTAGTTAAGATGTTGGGGATGCTTGAGAATTACTATCGTTGAAAAGTAAGTTATTGAGCAATGCATGGGCAATAAGGGAAGTTAACATCAGCTCCACATTATAGCATGGTGCCCAATATGATAGGGATCCTAAACAAGAATGTGGGTTGTTTCCTTTGGAAATATGACTTCTATCATAGTCTACTCCTAGAGTTACAATATTATATGGGTCACAGTAGAGGTGTGGCTCAAATATGGGGGAAAAACCATGAGCAAGGCTAGAGACACCCTAAAGCCCTAGATGATTGTCCTCCCACTCTAGTTGTTAGGTTGGTTTCTTACTAAACTTAAATAGGGGGTCCGCTAGCAAGTTTCCAAAAGGTGAAATAAAAAGCTCCTCATTTTGTGACTTGCCCTCTCTATGGGATGGAAGGTAGAACAAAAATTTGATGGCCCAAGCTCATCATATTTTTTGTTGGGTGGAATTGCATCAATCCTATCAAAACTAGCATGCGATGCAACTTTTGGAGCCAAGAACCCTGAGTCGACTATTGTATCTATCTCTATAGCACAAAATGGTAACACTATAGTCTCTATCTTGGGTAAATGATCATCTGCAATACCTAGCAACAAAATTGAGGAAGAGCCTGAAGGGATATTTTCCATTTCAACCTCCATGCTGCACCCCCTAGTGAACCCTCTTCTATGAGAGCGCAAGTTGTCCCATACAACCCTCACCATATTTGATGCTTCAATATCCTTTCGTTGTCACCTCCCTACATACCATCTTTAGGGTTTTTTCTAGACCTCTTCATCTTCCAACTAATCAAGGGTTATTATATTTAATATTTTATTATAATAATAAGTGGGATAAGGGAGATGAAGGGTTTGGAAAGAGGGTTATAAAAATAAATCATTGTCATCACGTCGTATCAAGTATTCTTTATAATAGTCTTGGATTATGGAGCAGAGTTGGAATGATTACTTCCTTAAGGAGTAATATCTTGGTTGTTGCCCTACCTCAAGGGTATTAGCTATTTCTATCTCTTTATATGGATTATTTTTGTGGAATATTTTTTTGTTGGAGAATAAGGGGCTGTACTTGGATCCCCCACCCTTGACAAATCACAACTCGCTTTTGTAAAGTTTGAGATTTTACAAACATATTCAATTTTAGTCTCAATTAAGTTTCTATAGTTAGAAACCTACATCATTTTACATAAAATGTTTGAATTATTAATTTTCATTTTCTATGTGAATACAAATATTCCATAATTTAGCTCTTTCTTGATATTTTCCTATAGCAGCCTTCACAATACTAAAAATTCACCTCTACTATCTATGCATTGCATCTTAGTAGAGTAATATTTTCAAAACATCACATTATCATAGTCCACTTTACTATATCTAGATTGCTAGTTTCCTTCAAGAAGCACAAGTGCAACCAAAAAAATTATAATAAATAGTTTCTATGAAAGCACATTAATGATATAATATAAAGCAAATATTACCAATGGAAAATATTAAAGTAAATCTTAGTCATTATTTGAATCAAACAGTGAACATTTTCTTGTTAGCTTTTGCTAAACTTATACTTCCTCTAACCATGGAGAAGAGAATTTTACTTCACAATCCTCAATTAAAACCCCTCTATTGGCTAGTCTATCCGCACATATGTTTCCTTCCATTAACATATGTATAAATCTGATTTTTCAAACTCTATAGCAAGGTCTTGAATTTCCATAATTATCTCTTGTATGTTCTATGGAGCCTTTGCTTTCCTCAAAATTGCATTTATTACTATGAGTGAATCACCTTCCATCCATACTTTGTTCCATTTCATTTGTTTGCATATTTTTAAGCATTCCAAAGTCACCCAAGCTTCAACTTAATTATTTGTTTATACTCCTATATGGCTAAACAAATCTTTATTTTCATGGCCTCTAAATTGCTTTCCTTTCCTTTAAATATTCTTCTATTCCTTTCTAGCCATATAATCCAAAGTATTGTATCTTTTGATATATCCTAGATTGTTTGTAAAACCTCACTTTTAAAAGTGCTCTACCATTGCTTTAACCATTCTTTAATTCTATCATAAATCACTACGTATTTACCAAATATATTTAGAATCCATTGCCATAGTTTCCAAACTATTGAGCAGTGTCCCAAGAGATGGTATATACTCTTGTCCTCCTTTTTACAAAGAACACATTGTTACAGGCCATGAAAACCCCTTTCCATAAGGTTATCCCATGATAAAATTCTTCTATGACCTACTAGACAAACAAACATTTTGACTTTAGGAATGCTTAGGCTATCCCAAATATCTCTCCATATTCTTGTGATATTCCTATTTTATTGGTGCTTTACATTATATTCACTTCTTGTTGTGTATTCTCCTGAGTTTTTTAACTCCTAATTCAACTTATTCTTGGCTCCCATTGGAATAATCATTGTTGTTATCTTTCTACTCAATTGCCTCTTAGCATCAATGTCTTATATGCTTGGTGCAAAATGTTTGAAACCCTATCACCATATTTGTCTTGAAGTAATCTCATCCATGGTTTCAAAGTTGGATCTAGATTGAGTGGTTATTTATCACACCAAGTATCCATCCAAATAAAAATATTTTCTCCAATTCTCACCACCCATATTAAACCTTTAAGCATTATATCGATTGATTTCTTTAAATAGTTCATAGTGCAAAACCATTTGGTAGAGAGAATGCAATAAATATTAAGCTTGGGTCATTGGGATCAATATACTTAGAATAGTTCTTTCCCATTGTCTTTTAATCTCTTTGTACAATCTCCAAATTACTCTTCTCTTAAGAGCTAAGTTTGCAATCGTGAGAACTCTTAAAGCGAGACCTCCCCTAGTTTAAACATTAAGCATTTTGCTCCATTTTACTAAAGGAAAACTCCTTTTATCATATAATCTTGACCACATAATATTGATTAAACTTTTTTCTATTGATTTTGGCATAGTATACAAGGACATATAATATGTTGGAATGGTCTATAAGATTGATTTAATTAGTTGCACTCTTCCTACTAACGATAACCATCTACCTTTCGACGCTAGTAGTTTATTTTGAACATTACTTATAACTAGATTCTATAGTTCTATCCTCATTCTCCCCTTCAATAAGGGCATCCCTAGATAATTTGTTGGTAAATTTACCTCGTCCATTTAAAGCAACCTGCATATCCCTCCTTTGATTTTAGTTGGGGTGTTTAGGAAGTAGATTTTAGATTTTGTCCTATTAACTTTTTGCTCTAATGCTCTTTCGTAACCCTTTAATAAGTTATTCAAATCTTTGGCCTCATTTATCCTTTCCCTTCCAAAAAAGGTTGTATCATCTACAAATTGTTGATGGGTGATGTTGTCAATGTTATTACTAGCCTCAAGTCCACTTATAAATTTGTCTTTGTTATCCTTCTTCAAGTTCCCACCCAAAACCTCTACCATAATAATGAACAAATATGGTGACAGAGAATCTCCTTGTCTAAGACCTCTATTGGATTTATATGATTATGTTAATAATTCATAGACCAACATTGAATATGATATTATAGGGACATAAGCTTTAATTCATCTAACCCATTCTTCCCAAATCCAAACTTTTCTAAAACTATAAAAAGAAAAATCCATTTAACCCTATCATAGGCTTTACTCATATCAAGTTTTAAGATCATTGCTTTCTCTTTTCTTGAAGCTGTTGAATACATAACTTCATGATGTTAGTTTTTTTTAATATAGTAACTCACAGAAAGATCTATCTAGGATCTAAAGATAAAGCAAATCAATGCTACTAACAATGAAACTCAACAGGCGTTCTTTTTCCTGTTTCACTGACGGATGGAGTAGCAAGGAGGAGGAGCGAGAGGTCTAGGGGCATCAAACCCTAGGTGTGGGACTTCAGAGGGCAGATCAGCAGACGCGGCAGGTGGGGGCTCTGGCAAGATAGCAGGCCCCCAGGCGAAGGATGTGGACAAGGAAGTTCTATTGGAACCGGTCCAAGGGCGTTGGGCGGATGCGGTTGAAGATTTCTCTGAGGGGGACCAGGACTCTATGCGTCAGGATCAAAGGAAGACCCAAGAAGGAGACAAAGAGAAACCTGGCAACTGGAGACCTTCATATCTTAATGCTCTTTGTGGTAAGCAAAAATTATCCGACTCTTGTTTTAATCTAAAATCTGTCAATGGTAGGTTGCACGTCCCGGATTCCTTAGCTCAGCATGTGGCTATGGAGGGCGTAACATCTCTCGGTGGCTAAATTTATGGGGGTGAGGCCAGACATGGAATTCATAAGGAGATGGGCCATCCAAAAATGGCAGCCAAGGGCCGATATGATGATTAAGGCTTTACCCAAGATTTTTCTTTTGGTGACATTTCAATGTGAACAGGACATGGAAAGGACTCTCCAAGGAGGTCCTTGGTTTTTTGGGAAAAGGGGCTTGTATCTGAAGCATTGGTCCCCCAATTTCAACCCCTAGACTCAGGTGCTGGATTTGGCTCCTATTTGGGTTAAGATGCCGGGATTACCTCTGCTTTTTTGGAACGAACAAATCTTGGTTGGGATAGCTACAGAGATTGGAGAACTAATAGCTATTGATCCTGCAACCTTGAGCAAAACAAGACTCCTGTCTGCTCGCATGTGTGTGTTGGTAGACCTGAGTAAAGAGCTCCCTAAATCCATTATTTTTTTGTCTATGTTTGGCCTTCATACTCAGGTCTTTGAATATGAAAATATGTCTTTTAAGTGTAGTGTTTGTGGGAAGGTAGGGCACCAGGGTATCCACTGCATTTCCAAGAACCAGCCCCCACTCCAAAATACTGATCCTCAAACCCAGAATAATATCCCTCCCCCGCAGATCTCCATTCCTACCCAACTTGGACCTCAAGGACGTGGAGCTCGAAATCCGAATATCAGAGACCCTGTTCGCCCTATTGTAAGCAAGAGGCAACATTTTAACCCTCCTCCCAAAAATTCCTATGCCTCGAAACCCTCTCACAGGGGAGCTGGTCCCTTTGATGGGAACCCTCAAGCTCAACCTCGCTCCTAAGATGATACAAGCAAGCCTCGGAGCCAAATCACAAAGGAAAGAACCCCATAGATCAACGCCCGGGGGAAAGTAAGTTTGATTGGGTGATACGGGAGGCCTATGGAGGCTCGGTGGAAGTGGTCCCATGTACTACGAGAGGAATTTATGGGAAGAAATTCCAAGGAGATCAACATCCCGGTGGAGAACAGCTTTGATGCATTAAATCATTTGAAGGGAGATCGGATGGACGACCAAGAAGTGGAATCCGAGGTAGAGGAGACTCAAGAGAAGGATTTAGAGGAGAAAAATCGGAGGAAGGAGCAGGAAACTAATAATACGAGCAAGGATACTCGGGGAGGAAGAGGTGAACCACCAAGATCGGTGTAACCCCAAAGCAGGGGAAAAAGAATCTACTAATCAAGAAGGTAAGAGCACGGAATCATCTCCACTTGTCAAAAAGACCAGCTTAACCCGGAAAGCCGATTATTACCCCAAAGACCAAGACCGACCTACCCAAGATGGTTACTAGAAGCCAAGTGAATCCCAAGGAACTTTAACCTAGAGCAGATGTATGGGGATATGGTTCGGTAGGAAGAGGGAAACCTAGCAATGCTGCCTTAAGGCAGAAAGAAGCAGAGCGAGGAGTGGATGATGGCACTCAAGCAATATTGCTCTTTGGGGAGAAGGCTCGAGGATCCAAAGACCATAAATGAAGATTCTTTCATGGAATATTCGTGGGAGTAATCCTGCAAAAATAAGAGCTTTGTATGCTCTTAGACAAGAACACAAACCGGATATGATTTTACTGCAAGAAACTAAAATGGAGGAGAGTAGAGTTATTCCTTTTAAGAATAGGACTTGGCGAGAATCTGAAGTAGTAGGCCAAGAGGCCACCGGAACAAGCAGGAGGGTTACTGGTTATGTGGAACAAAAATGTGATTGATAGTAGAGTTATTCTGATGTCTAGTTGGTTTATTTGTCTCTTATGTGTGGATAAAACCACGCAGGTAGAGTGGATCTTAACGAATGTATATGCTCCAGTTAGATAGGGACTGAGAAGGGTTCTTTGGAGTCAGCTAGTTGAATTGAGGGAGACGGTCCCCAACTACCCTTGGATTGTGGCGGGGGATTTCAATTTCTACCTTAATCCTGTAGATAAATTGGGGAGCTCTCAAAGAATAACTCGCTGATATCTACGAGTTTAGATATTTTGTTGAGCAACATGAGCTGATGGATGTGGACTTGCGTAGATTCTCCTATACATGGTCTAACAAAATATTGAAGGAAAACCAAATTCAGATAATATTAGATAGGTTTCTTCTTTCTCAAGAATGCCTGGAGAGGTTTGGGGACTCTTCATTAATCTGGCACTCCCAAGAATCGGGTCTGATCACAACCAATTCGATGGGAAACAGGGGAGGACTCTAAGAAAAGATACATCAGACCCTTTCGATTCGAACTTATGTGGTTCCAACATCAGGATCTCAAGGATCTAGTTGCCCAATGGTGGGACAAAAAGTATAATGGTTCGAAACTAGCCCAAGTGGCATGTAAACTAAGGAATGTGAAGGCTAACATTAGAGAGTGGAACAAAACTTCCTTTGGTAATATTTTTGTTAAAAATGCAGAACTAAAAGACAAGATCAATGAACTACAAGAGAAGCTGAAGTCAGAGCAGCTTACAGAGGATCTGAGAAACCAGGAGAGGGAGCTGTTAGCCGAATACCACACGATGCTAGGATTTGAAGAAACCTTTTGGAGGCAGAAATCCAGATTGCGTTGGTTAAAGGAGGGTGACGAAATACAAAGTTCTTCCATGTCTCTACTCTTCGCCACAGAACTACTAACAAAATTAAGGAGATCAAGATGGCCGATGGGTCTAACACCAAAGATATGGAAGACATAAGGAGGGAAGCGGGTGAGTACTTTAAATCGTTGCTAGAAGATGTAAATCGACTATTGAAGAAGAGGACTCTCTCGTTGGCAGCCATTCCACCCCTCAGAATCGATAATCTTAATGGATTCTTACTTAGTCCTTTCACAAAGGAGGAAATCAAGAAGGTCGTTTTTGACATGGATGGTAACAGCTCCCCAGACCGGATGGCTTCCCTACAGACTTTCTTCCGTAAGTTTTGGGATATCCTAGGCAATGATGTAGTGGAAGCTATAATTGAGGCTCAAAAGGACATGGAAATCCCGGAAGGAGTTAATGCTACTTTTTTAGTCCTCATACCTAAACTAGTGGGAGCAATGGAATTTTCTAGTTTTCGCCCTATCAGTTTATGTAACACTCGAATGAAGATTCTCACAAAAACAATCGCCAATAGGTCGAAGGTTATCCTTCATTTCATCATTGATATGAACCAAGGTGGATTTGTGAAAGGGCGACAAATATTGGATGGTATCATCACAATTCATGAGGTTATTCATTCAATGGTGACTAGTAAGGAAGCGGGTATGTTACTAAAGCTTGATATGAATAAAGCCTACGACCGGGTCTCATGGCGGTTCCTCACCAAGATTTTGGGTAAGTTTGGTTTCTATTCCCAGTGGATTAAGTTGATTTTTAGTTGTATCTCTACCATAATATTTTCTATCATGGTGAATGGGTCACCCTCTAGTTACTTTAAGAGTGAAAGGGGGTTGCGACAAGGAGATCCTTTGTCTCCATACTTGTTTATTATTTTAGCGGAAGCATTGGGTAGGTCAGCAGCGATGGCAGATGGTCAATTGGAAGGTTTTAAACCAGCCTCAACAAGAGAGCCAATGTCTCACCAACAGGTTTGTGGATGATACAATCATTGTGTCCAAAGCCTCGGTGCCTCAAGCTAGGAAGTTGAAGAGAATTCTAACCAAGTATGAGACGAGGCGATGGACAAGTACATAAACTATAAGAAGAGTAGCATCTATTTCTTTAACACGCCTGGTGGGAGGGAGGAAAGAATAGCTAACCTCTTCGGTTGTGGAAAGGAGCTTCTACCAAGCAACTTATCTAGGCATGCCTATGTTCGAAGGAAGAATGAAGGCTACTTTGTGGAACTCAGTCATTGACAGGATCTCCAAAAAGTTAGCAAGGGGTGGAAGGGCAACCTTCTCGGATCTGCAGGAAAAGCCTTATTAGTTCAAACTACTTTACGGAGCATTCCAATTTATTGCATGTCTCTATTTAGAATGCCCGCAAAGGTCCAAGCTACATTGGAGCTAATTCAACGCAACTTCTTGTGGTCGAGTTCGAGAGGAGAGAAAGAGAATTTCATTGGTAGCATGGAATCGGGTGTGTGCAAGCAAGGATCGGGGGGGCCTGGGGTTAAAGAGAATGAAAGAAATGAATCAAGCTCGATTGGCAAACAGTATGGAGATTTATCAATAATGATCAATTGGGATGGGTAAAACTTCTTAAGGCAAAATATATCAGAAATAATCAGGACTTCCTGAAAGCTTATAATCTTCCTAGAGGATCCTATTTTTGGAATTGTTTGCTCGAATGTCGGGAGGTAGTCAGGAAAGGCATCGGATGGAGAATTGGTAATGGAAGACAAGTGGACTTTTGGAAAGACCCGTGGTTGGAAGAGGCCCCTCTGAAAGATAACTTAGACCTTCAGGTCCTCCAACATAAACTTTCAAAGGAAATGGGAGGAAAAGTAGGGGATTTTATTGTTGTAGCACGAGAAACTTCTTCTTGGAAGAAAATCACGGTTCATAATCTGTCGAGCAAGAGAAGGTGGCCCTAACCAAACTCAATGATGCTTTAAGGGTGTTCCCGATCATTCCCGGGTGAGGAAGAGACAAGGCGATTTGGGGCAAAACTACAAGTGGGATCTATTCAAGAAAAACCGCCTATAAGTTAATCCACTCGGGATTCAATGGTCGGACTCCGACTTCTGTTATTTGGTTAAATAATTTAACCCCAAAAATAGCTTTCTTCTTTTGGTTGGTAGTTCAAAATAAGATCCTGACAACAGATAATCTGCAAAGGAGAGGTTTCCAATTCATCAATCGATGTATCTTGTGTGAGAAAGCAATAGAATCTGTAAGTCATATATTTCTAACTTGTGATTTTTCTTGTACGCTCTTCCAAATGATCCTGTCCAAATTTCATATAGATTGGGTCTGTCCAAATAGCATGTCTGACTTCTGCATACAGTGGGCTTCCCCCTTTCGGGCAAAGCTTTTGACTTGGCTCTGGAAGCTCAGCTTACCCCATTTTTTATGGGGGATATGGAATGAGAGAAATAAGAGAGTATTTAAAGGACGTAAGAAAGATCCCAGGTTATGTGGTAATAAAATAATCGGAGCTTTGAAAGAAAACTGGAAAACTTTCTTCTTCAAAAATGAGACCATGTCTCTAATGGAAAGGAGGATTTTGCGGAACTGGGGAGAGGAACTTCCAGACCTAGACATTACAACCAACCCACGGGATGGTGTCAAGTGGATACCCCCCACACAAAAGTGGGTTAAGTTTAATTTTGACGGGCAGCTAAAAGGAAATCCGGGGGCTGCAGGAGCGAGGAGGAGTTTTGAGAAATGAGGAAGGAAAAGTGGTCCTTGCCTTTGCAGAGCCTTTGGGAACTCAAACAAATCATTTTGCAGAAGCCTGAGCCTGCATGCAGGCAATGAGAATTTCCAGACTTGAGGGTTATAAGGAAGTTATCTTTGAATGGGATTCGCTTAATATAATCAAGGCAATTAAGGAGGATAAAGACCCCAATTGGACCATCTTGGAGCTTATCCTAGAAGCAAAGATTCATATATCTCATTTGGTTAATGCCCGAATCCAACACACCTTCGAGAGAAGGGAACCGAGCGGTGGATCTAATGGCAAATATTGCGGCTTCGTTGGGGAGATGCAAATTTGGAAGGATAACTTCCCTCAAGAACTATTGGTGTTGGTTGCTAGAGAAGAGCTAAGATCAAACTCGTTAGAGCATCGGGGAGATCGGAGGGGCTGATGATGAGTAATCCGAAAGATGGAATTAGGCAGAAAAGGCATCCCATTTGTTGGGGCCTGGGAGGTGACAAGTGTACAATACAGCAACCTAGTGTTAGTAAGTGCTAGGTGTTGTTTGGTTTTTGTTTTATCCTGAATAGTCAAGCGACAAGTATAGGACCGTGGACTCTAAGTATGGCTTAATGTGAGTCTTAGAAAGATCCATTTTGTATTTTGATTATACGGGCTTGATGCTAGAACCAGCCCATTTTGACTTTGTAAAAGGTTTGTGGACCTTATAACCACCTCTACCTTATACCAAAAAAAAATGAAACTCAACAATGAAATTACAACAATATATTATAGACAATATCTCACAGAATATAACTTATATGAACACAATATACAAAGATTACATTAATGATACAAATTGATTACATTGCATGGAGCTTTGCCTCCAATATATCATTTTTATGACTTTTCAATTCTCTAACTATTGCTCTCCTTTTTCATCTAGAAGATGCAACCTTTCATATTCCTCTTATAGATACAAAGCTTTCAACTTGCGCCATATCATGTGACTCTTCATACTCTCTTGATACTTTGCACTCTTTCTCATATTGTGGCATAGATTATAAAATATAAACCATACACCAAACTAATATTGCAATGGGGCCAAATAATGTAATATCTCCAACACATGAGTTGTTATGCTCCTATCTAGAATCTATCTCCATTTCACAAATCCTCCTTGCTCTTCTGAAATAATTTTTTCTAACAAAGATCTTAACCGATTCACCATCACTTTGGAGATAATCTTATATTCCACATTACATAGGCTTATGGTTCTAAATGAATCAAACAATTATGCATCCTTCTTTTTTGGAATCAAAATAAGATATATTACATTTATTTTATAAGGTATGTATAGTTTTAGCCTAGACTTTTCCACTGTCACGAATAAAGAATCCTTCATTATATCCCAATTATGTTGATAGAATATTGTAGAGAGACCATCTAGACTTGGGGATTTATCCTTGTTAAAAGAGAAAAGAGATAAATGAACTTCTTCTAGAGTAATAGGCTCCATAAATTTCCTATTGTCTTCATCTGATATAACTAAAATCACTTCTTGTAGATGTTTATCATTAAGAACTTCAAAATCCTCTAATCCTATAATATTTTGATAAAGACCTTGCCTCCTTTCAGATTTCACTTTATTCTACCATCCAAACCCCTTATACTAATTTAATTCTACCAGTTCTAGATGTTGATCTTTGTACTATAGCCATCCTATGAACTTTTTTGTATTTTTATCTCCTTTTAACTAGGTTTATCTCAATTTTAATCTCAAAAAATTATCTTCCTTACTCAAAATATTATGATATTCACTAAGCAACTTCCTTTCCTATGAGCTTGGATCATTATGATCACCTTTTTGGAATTTTATAATTTTATCTTTTAATTCTTCTTTCTTCTCAAAAATGTTTCCAAAAGTGTTATTGTTTCGTTCTTTTAATCTAGATGTCATTGATTTAATTTGTTTTCGAAGTGTATACAACCCACTGTTTCCTAAAGAATTTCATGTTTATGCTATCATATCAAAAAATTAAGGATGTTCTTCCCACATTTGCTCATATTTAAAATAAGATATTTTTTTGAATTCACTTACCATCATTTTAACTCTTATTCGCCAATGATCTAAACCAATCCTTGTCAAGGTATTAATTTTAGAACAAGTCCCTTCATATATCCAATGATCTAAGAGTATGCATATTTCTATTTTTTTTGCTATTAGATTCTAGCCTCTCCTGTTGTTGGTCCATATATAGTTTTCTTCTTCAAACTTAACCTCCCATAGAACATTGTTTTGAATAAAAGCTGAGAAATTTCTCATACTTTGGGTTAATTTTCTAATTACCCCAAAATTTTCATCTAGCTTGGTTATGGTATTAAATATCCTATGATCATGAATTAGGTTTCTTGGTCTTTACTTCTTATAAAGGCTTTAATCCCACTCCAAACTTCTAATCTACATGATTGAGTTGTAGGTCCACATACATTGATAAAGATGAAACGCATATTTGCAAAGTAGCACATGACTAAAGAGGTTATTCAATGCCTAGCTTTATGAATAGTTACACAAAAGGTTCTAATAGGATTCCAACAAGTTAGAAATTCCCCTGTCACTCCAATAACATCCCATTCACATCTAGCCCACACTACTTTTATAGTTTTGGAAACTTCTTCTTTTGTCGTTTGAGTTTCCAGGATATAAAGAATATAAGGCTTATTACTTAAATAGAGTTCCCTAATGGCCTTTGGAGACTCTTCCCTGTTGTCTTTGCCCAAGATCACTTCTAACCACAATCCTATCCTACTTGAGGTTCCCCAAAGCTCATGCCTCAAGAAGCCCTTTCGATTCGAGGTAATGTGGACCAAGCATAAGGACCTCAAGGAAAGAATCGTTCAATGGTGGAAGATTGATGGTCACGGAAGCCCTTCCTTCAAGCTATCCCAAAAACTAAGGATGGTGAGAGATAACCTCAGAATTTGGAACAAAGCAGTTTTTAGAAATCTATTTGAAAAAAATAAAGAGGTCAGTGATAGACTGACTGTCATCAAAAGAAGCATTGAAAATGGTCAATATGATGAGGCAACCAAATCAGAAGAAAAACTCTCTTGGTTGAATTCCACAATGTACTGACCTGTGAGGAAATGTACTAGAGGCAAAAATCTAGAGTATTATGGCTCAAGGATGGGGATTCTAACTCTAAATTCTTCCATGTGACAACTCTTCAAAATAGGAGCAACAACATAATACATGATATGATCAAGGAAGATGGCTCCACAACTCAAGATGTCCAAGAAATCAGAAATGAAGTTGTGCATTACTTCAACAATCTCTTGGGAGAAGAAGTGCAATTCCAGGCCAATGCAAAAGAATCCCTTTTGCGTGCTATTCCTCAAACTATTGATAATAACATAAATAAGAAACTCACCGATCCTTTTTCAGATGAGGAAATCATAAAAGCTTTATTTTCCATGGATCCGGATAAAGCACCTAGGCCTGATGGTTTCTCTCCCCGCTTTTTCCAAACATACTAGGACATGGTGGAGGCAAATGTTTGTTCGGCCATGAGGGAATTTCAGTCTTCTAAACACATTCCTAGAAGCTACAACTCCACGTTTATAGCCTTGATCCCAAAAGGAGTAGCTCCTAAAACTATGGCCGATTATAGACCTGTGAGCCTGTGCAATGTAACATATAAAATTCTCACCAAATTGATAGCAAACAGGATGAAAGATATTCTACCACTTATCATTGACCAACATCAGGGAAGCTCAGTCCAAGGGAGATCTATCCTCGATGGGGTCATCATGGTTCATGAAGCCCTTCACTCTGCAAATCAAACCAAGAAAGATCCTTTACTTAAAAACTGGCTACGAACAAAGCTTTCGACCACATCAATTGGGAGTTTCTTGAGGTAGTGCTAATTAAATTCGGATTTAATCACCAATGGGTAAAACTCATTCGAGGATGTATCCATAAGCCTTGGTTCTTTGTGTTAGTTAACGGATCCCCCGCAAGGTACTTTCAAAGTTGTAGGGGTCTAAGACAAGGGGATCCTATTAGCCCTATGCTATTTATCATTATGGTTGAAGCACTGGGCAGAACCATCAAAGTGAAATGTTCATATGGCCTCATCTCTGGTATCAAAGCCACTTCCTAAATATCCCCTATCACTCACCAATAATTTGTGGACGATACGCTGATGCTCTCTCTTGCATCGGTGGTAGAAGCCAAAAGAATCAAACACATCCTTACCCTGTATGAGGAGGCGATCGGTCAGAAGGTCAATTTCACCAAAAGCAAAATATTCTTCCTCAACACTCCCATTCAGAGACAGATCAAGATTGCAGGGATCTTGGGATGTGCCATAGCTACTTTGCCAACGTCTTATTTGGGCCTACCTCTCTTCACTAGGGCTCCTTTGTGAGTTATGTGGGACAATGTGGTGGAAAGAATCTAGAAGAGGTTAGCAGGCTAGAAAGGTCACTTTTTATCCCAAGCAGGCAAAGCTACCCTAACCATGGCTTTGTTGCAAAGCATTCCGGTCTACTTCCTATCAGTTTTCAAAGCCCCGACTCGTGTCCTCCAAAATATTGAACAACTTGAAAAAAAAAATTTGTGGTCAAGATCGGAAGGAAAGCACATGATCCACCTAGTTGGGTGGGACAAAGTGTGCCTTCCCAAGGATGGGGGAGGCCTTGCCCTGAGGAGAGTTTCCCACCTGAATACAGCCTTGTTATCCAAACAAGCGTGGTGTGTCCTATCAAGCCAAGATAATGAGTGGATAGCCATTGTGAAAAGGAAATACCTGCAAGGTTCTGATTTTCTGAACACTCCTATTCCGATACGAGGATCAGCTTTCTGGAAAGCAATTTTGGCAAGCAGGGAGATTGTTAAGAAAGGCATGATATGGATAGTTGGGAATGGCACTAGGATCAAATTTTGGGAGGATAGATGGGTGAGGGAGGAGGCCCTTATAACAGACCCCAGGTTAGCAAGAATCAAGCATTTCACTGATGAAAATTTTGGACCCATGGTTGTAGACTTCCTAAGACAAGAGGGGAATAAGCTGAGGTGGAAGTCTGTAAAGGTGCAGGGACTACAAGATGAATATAAGGAACTTGAATGTGTGTTATCTCAATAATTCATTTCTATGAGCATGGATGAGGATCATTTGAGGTGGGCGATGACTGAAAGTGGGGAATTCTCAGGGAAATTGGTGTACAGATTGCTTCTCAACTATGAGGATCTGTCATTTCTTTCCAAAGCGGTGTGGATTGACAAGTTGATCCCTAAGTTGGCTCACTTTTCCTAGGCTACCATTCAAGGAAAATCCTCACCATAGACAACATGATACGAAGAGGTATGATTTTTCCTAACAGATGTTATTTGTGCAAGAAAAGTTGGGAATCAATTCATCACATCTTTTTGGATTGCCCTTGGTCGGTAGCCATACTAAATGGGGTGTTCCAAACCTTTAACATCTTATGGGCAATGTCTGCTATGGTTCTTGAGTTGTTCCATCAATGGTAGTCTCCCTTCATCAGTTTCCAGCTGAGGTTCCTACGGAAGATTTGTCTCCATCACTATCTATAGCAGATATGGTTGGAGAGAAACCATAGAGCCTTTAGAGCCCTTAGTGACTCTATTCTTGACCCGCTTTCTGTCATTACTAAAATTTTGGCCTTTACCAAAGAAAATCTCAGCATCCTTCCTTTGTCTCCCCAATCCATCCCTCTGCATGAGAAAATCCTTGCTAAATCTCTTGATCTTTCCTTAGACAAATCCATAGGAGTGTGCAAACCTCATCCAAGGGCAGAGTCTAGATGGATTGCCCCCCTGTGGATTGGATCAAATTCAATTTTTATGGGGTTGCCAAGGACAATCCTGGCAAAGCTAGAGTGAGTGGTGTGGTGAGAGACCACCAAGGATAGGTCATGCTGGCCTTTTCTAAAAACTTAGGGATCAAAACCAATAATGAGGCCGAAGCTAGAGCTCTGTGGAGAGGGTTGCATCTGCTCCACGAGGTTCAAGGTAAATGCTATGTGGAAGGGGATTCCCTGAATATTGTCAACCTCCTCAACAACAAAAGGAAACCTCCTTGGAGGATAGAGGCCATCATCAATGAAGCAAGGATCCTTGCTGACGCGAGGGAAGATTTTATCGTCCAACACGTGTTCCGTGAAGCCAATAAAGCAACGGATAAATTGGCAAACATCGGGGTCGAGGCTGACGGGCTGATCACGTGGACGAATGAGGTTCTAGGTGATGTGGAAAATATCATCCAATCAGAAAGACTGAGTGGAACAATGAGGCTATCATGTTTGCAAGTCACGTGTACCTCGGGGATCACTATCGTGAGGGGGTAAAATACCCAAAGCATAAGGATTTTCTTATTGGTTGCGGTTAGGTTGGAATCTAAATGTGATCAACCCAAGGCCAGCTTGGAAACTCATACTCACAGGTGGCGCGACTACGAGGTGGTGGTGTTATTTCCTAAAAATGATAGTTATGCGAGGAGGGCGCACCATGGGGGGAGGTGCAAGTTTCCAAACGCATCGAGACATGGACCAACCTTCCCCGAGAGGAGTAGGTTCCTTGCGAGGTGTCTTGGGTCTAACCTTCACATCAATACCAAGAAAACAAATCCTATAAGCGGGGTCAAGGCTTATGGCAGTACGATTAACACGATGATTTGGCATGATTATCAAGGCAAAGGTGCTTCATGGGTCATTTCCAGTTTTGGCACAGGTTTTAAGGACTTAGCAACAAGTGGACACGACAAGCGAAGAAACCACCACCTTTTAATCATTCAATACTGGAGTCTTTTGAAGGAAACCATGAGTGGCAAGCTTTCAAACAATTTAGAGAGGAATTTGACAATTACCTTATCAAATATGATCTACATTGAGCCTAGCATGGTGGTCATGGAGCCTGCTGCTCAGGCTATCCTGACCGATAGGTGTTTTACCTAGTTTTTTGATCTATTTTCGGGTGCGAAAGATGAAATTACACTGGCTGTGATGGAAACGTGGGAGGATGGTCACGTGGATATCAAGGGTCGCAAATTTGTCATTGATTTTTAGATGCTAGTGGAAATTACTGGCCAGTCGGTCAAGAGTAGGTCAATTCACAGAAAAAAGCACCACTAGGAGGTGGAGCTCAAAGAGTTTAAGGATAACCCAAAAATATACAAGGAGGCAAAGAATAGACTCACAAGGATGGACCTCCCGAATCCCTGGAATGCGGTTATAAAGAATGTGCTGGAATTCATCACGATGGAGGACCCTGGTAAAAATTTACTCAGCTTCCATTATGCCTTTGTCAACTTTTTCCAAGATGTTAACCCCATAAGCATTCCCCAATGTTTTATGAACTCCCTGAACCACACCATAACCTCATCCCGTAGCAAAAAAGGATTTTCCATGCCCATGCATCAAGGCCTTCTCAAGGTTATTTACAAATATGTCCTTCTCCATGCTCCCCAACCTGTCCCTACCCCTCCTCCTAAGGATCCCTCGATGGTTCATGGTGAAAGTTCGAGGGGGTGCGAGAGCCCTGGTCTCCCAAAACCCTCCCCTGTCATGAAGCGTGAGGGTGAGTCAAGCGCTAAGGGAGGCCCGACAAGGAAAAGGCTAAGAATTGATGACCAACCCATTAGGTCTTCCCTGAGGCTAAAAAACAAGCAAGTTTAGGGGAGCAGCAAAATCATGGAGATTATGTCTGAAGATGAGGGTCCTAACCCTACAATCATGGAATTGAAAAGGTATGTCCTGAACACAACGACCAACATCAATCAGCAGATGCAGGAATTACAAGAGATTTTGACCAAGATTTTCTTCAACGAAGGATACCAGAGCAACAAGTCAGTGGTCTACAACCCGGAGACTGACGACAACGAAGAAGACAAAGATGAAAATCAGGAAGAGGAGGTCAAGGATGAGGACTAGGGTCTTCCTCCGATTGGCCTATCCTGTGTCTAGATGTTCTATGTTTTGTTTTATTGTATTGGCTGTGGCAGTGGCTTTTTGTTTCCTACGGGCTTATGGGTGATCTCCTGTGCGTAGTGTGGTTGCTTGGGGTAGTTAGGGTCCTGATAGGACCTGTGTCTCTTTTTGTTAAGGGGGTTTTCGACTATGGTGGGTAGTATGGTCTGGTTCTTATGGTTTCTGGTTAGGCATTAGCGTAAGGTTAGAGGACAGAGTTTCCTCAGTTTGGTTCCTGGTGGGGTTCCTCCTAATTTTTGTAAATCGGTTTTGGGTCAACCGTTAAAACCCGATTTAATGATAGATTTGATTTATCCAAAAAAAAATAGAGGTCCCTAATACACCTCTACTTTAAGGGAGCATTAGCACCTCTTACATTCCATTATATGATAATAATGTCTCATTAGGGACTACTGGCCCTACCTGCGAATTACCAATATTATTTTATTGTTTGGCAAAGATAAGTTCAACCAACTTCGTTTGTGTTCCTTTCTCTATGTTTGCTCTTGCTTCCCTAGATATTTCTTGATAATTTAAGGGTTTTCCTCTTTTTCCTTGCATGTATCAAGAGTAGGTCTTGTTATTTTGTTCCTCAATATTATTTCACGATTTTCTTTTTCATCATATTTATCTTCTCATGGCTCTACTACAGTAGATTTAGACTTGTCTTGTTGATTTTCTAGTATTTCCTTATTAATGGTAGAGGTATTAACATCTAACACTACATTTTATTTACCATTTTTTTCTCCTAAATGGTGCATGGTACTTTAAGAGAGTCTTCAAAATATAATGAGACACATTCCTTAGGTTCGTCGAGAATGATTTTTCCTAAATCATGATCATATTGAATAGACAGTTCCTTGTTAATATGTTGAACCTATTGTATTGTGTCCTCTAAGATTTTATCTACTTTTTCTTCAAAGGATAAAGCCTCAAAAGAGTTGGTATTTCTTCCAATATCCTTTTGTACCATTCTCCACTATTTAATTTCTTTTACTTGTCTAGATCTATTTTTGAAAGTTGAAAACCATCCTCATCCATATCTATTTGTATGTTTCTCTTGTAGTTTTCTATATATGATTCTATTGGACTCTTCTTAGGGCATGATCTCTCAATATGTCCCACCTCATTACATATTTTACATCTAAAAGATATATTTTCATAATATATGGTTTGGATCCACATCTTATTCCCATACTTAAGAATGATCGATTCTTGTAAGGCTTTACTTATATAAATCATGACCAATACTTGAGCATAAATAGCCATGAATCCATCTTTTGTAGTTTTTGAAATCTCAAAGAATTCTCCTAGAATATTTTTTATTGCCTTGAAGGTGTCCATATCTCAAAATTTAATGGAAAACCCATACATCCTAACCCAAACTTGTATTAGGGATAGATTTACATTTTTAGGTGAAAAGCCTTCATACCAATAGGTAAGGAAGAGTCCTGCTCTTCCTATAAACTAAGGACCCCCTTTTAGAATTCTATCTCTTTCTTCCCCAGAACAAAAAATGGCTAGGAAGAAACCTTTGGTAAAAAAGGATAGAATTACTCTTGGAGACTTCCAACTCCTAAAAATCTATTTTCTCAAGGCCGAAGCCCTTAGCCAATGCCCATTAAAAATAACAAAAATTGCACTATCTTTGAGAAAAAAAGATTTATCCTCTATGGTGCGCTCACTAACCTCTATTTTTAGAGATGATTCTAAGTATTTAGCTATAAATTGGTCTATGGAAAGAAAACTAAACAAAATATCTACTGTAATTTACTAGAATATCCTGTAGCAAATATAATATTTGATAAAAAATTATAATAATTTGCATACAAATTTTCCAATATAAAGAAGGGAAAAAGAAACTTAGCTAAAAAATTTTATGTCCAGATAGAATGTCTTGCCTCACTAATTCCCTAGCCTTGTATTGCTCCTCCCACCATCGGAACCCTGGCTGACAGATATTTACAATTTTGTTTTTTACGACTTGAAAAATCAACACTACCCTTGTTCTAGATGGCTGACTTCATAGGATCACATCTCCGTCAATATTGCTTGGATCACTTCATATGACCACTCATTTTAAAGTTCTTCAAATTCTACATAAATTGGTCCAATAATTAGCTGAATCAGATAACCCTTCGCGAAGATATGGCTCCTAAAAGATGAGATAGTTTTAAAAAATACCCTAATCCTTCACATTTTTGTGGAATATTATTCATGGATAGATGTTTGATATTTTTGAATAAATGGTTAATTATTTTTAGTTAATAATAATTTAGGTTCCTAACAAGTGCTATCAGAGCAACAATTATAACAAAGTGAGGTTTGTTTTTTGTGGATTATAGAGCTAGGGCATTTTTTTCAAGAAAAATGTCTTATGTTGCAGGATATTTTTCTTTCTTAGCAACCATTCTAAGAGGATTTTTACACCATTTTGTAGATATTTTTTAGTAATGCAAAAATAATTGGTCATTTGTTAAATTCTAATGAGTATTGAGGAAGTTGTGGCTATTTGAAGTTAGGTTATTTATGTTGTTTTTTGGTTGTGATTTTGTCTTCAAAAAGAAATATTTTTTTAGCAATCATTTTTAGAAGATTTTTGCATCATCATCCTATAAATTAATTTGAGTACTATAAAAATGTTTAGTCATTTGTCAAAATTTGATTAATATTAAGGGAGTTATGGTTGTTTGAAGTTGGGATAACAATTTTGATTTTAACTGTGCAACAAATTCATTTAAAGAGAAAAGCATTCATCTCTCTTAATCTTGGTAAGCAAAGTAGTTGCCAATTGATTTGTTTTGAATTAAAATTACAGATTTTATTGTGTAAAGAAAAAAATAGATGATATTTGATAAAAAAAAAATTGATAATTTTTAGTTGTTTAAAACCCTAATTACTTTGGGTTTTTTTTTTAAATATTGGGTTGAGATCATACAGTTGCCAATATTCACTAGAAGGGGTGATAGTGATGTTAGGGAATGGTTGATGAAGTTAATAATAAATTTTTAAATTTTTTTAAGCTAGAATGGAAATGCAATATTTATGATTATTTGCAAGGGGAAGCTCTCTTTTGTTACATGAAGTTTGCCTATGCTAAGAAGTTTAAATATACATGGGAAGAATCCCAAATTGCATTTGGAAACAAATGGGTATTTGAGAAAATAAAGAGAGATTAAAAAGTTTTCAAGAAATTGGTAAAAGAAAAAAGGTGATAATATGGAGGTTAATGAAACCACACCTTTTATGTTTGATAGGCTAAATAGTGGTCAAATTGTCTGAATAAAAAATTTATATTTTACAGGCTCATGGTTGTTTAAACAAAATTATTATCTCCATAAATCCTAGTAGCTAGCATAACTTCACCACTAGGGACTTGGCTAGTAGTTTACAGGTTCCAACAAAGAGTATCAAGGATAGACAATTTTATGAAGAGAGATGTCATTTTTTTAAGATTTGAAGCTTTTATGGATAAGTATATTTTGTATGTTGATTTTCATAACATTAAGATGAATGAAGTAACTATTGTTCTTGGATATCCTTGGTTGGAATCTTTTAGTATTGCTAATATTAATGTACAATTTTTTTTATAAAATTGTGGTAAAAAAAGAGATAACACTCCAAGATATTTCTCAGTTTAAGAAACAAGGAACAAAGAAAAACTTAGAAGCACTTACAAGGAAACAAATTGAGGAAGAGACAAATGAATATGATAAAGAGTCAAAGGAGAAGTTAGTAGCAGAGATCAAAGAAGAAGCAAAAATAGAATCCAAGAACGATCCAAAATATGGAAGCATGACAAAAAAGCACAAAATAAAGGAACAATATGTTGGAGCATATTGCTATCCACACCACCATGAAAGGCAACTATCATGGAGATAAGAATTAAGGCAACAAAAGAACTATGAGGGATATCCATAGAATCAGAGGAACCAAAACTTTGGATATGCTACTAGTTCCAAACACAAGCATGGATGAAAAATAGTGAAATTTATGCTTCCAACACATGACATTGACATCAACAAAGACCACCACCAATCAAAGTTTCACTAGGATAGAAGGATGATCAAGATTAGCATTGATTGTCATCATTGTTTAGAAGATTATATTATTTAGTTTCTTTCTATGTTTTGAGGATGAAACATTTTCTAAGAAGGATTGAATGTTAGGTATATAAATGGATATAATATTATATTGTATATAGGTATTATAACATGGGCCACACATAACTAAAGGGTGTGTTGTTGCGCTTTGCACAATACGCCCTAGTCTAGACTGGGGATCCACTTGAATTTTTGTTTTTTTTTCCAAAATTTGTTTGCATCAAGGTTTTAATTTTTGCTTACATCATTTTTTAAATTTGCTTGCATCAAGGTGTTGATTTTGCTTACATAGGGTATTTTGAAAGTGATTGCATTGAACATTTTGAATATTTGCTTTTCAACAACATTATTTCAGATTAAATATTTTAGAAAATTGAATTTCAAAGGTTTATCCTAAGGTTCAAAATATTAAATTCAATTTTAGGGTTCTTTAAATTTCATCATCTTGCCCTAAATTTACTACAAATTTGAAATCACCATAACTTTTGATAGAAAAATCCTTTTAAGGTGATTCAAATCCTGGTGGAAAGATCTTAAGCTCATCTTTGTAGATTTTAGACATATTTTATTTTCCAAAAATAGTAGTTTCTCGTTGCAGCCAATGAACGTCTAAATGCAATGTCTTTTGATCTAAAATTAATTTTGAGTTTTCTTAACATATTTGAATACCCATTAGGCTCATTTAGAAACAAGGAAAGTTTTGTCAAATTATGGGCACTTTAATTTTTGTCGTAATTTTACATCACATGAATTTCATTATCGGGCAATAAGAAAACACTTTACAAGCCATAAAAATGTAAAATACATAAGACCAGAGTCTTTGAAATCAATGTATAATTTTGAGAGGAAAATAGGCTAAGTGTTGCACTCGGCAAAAAAATGGATCATTATCATACTCCAAATAAGTTCCAAAAATTCGTTGACTTTGTGTTGCGCATGATAAAAAAATGGGATGTCATCTCACCCCGATGGAATCCCAAAACCCCGCAACTTAGAAAAGTGGAAATAAATTCGACCAAAAAATGGGATGTCATCGCACCCCGATGGAATCCCAAAACCTTGCCACTTAGCAAAGTGGAAAGAAAGTCGACAAAAAAATGGGATACCATTACACCCTGATAGAGTCCCAAAATCCCACCACTCAACAAAGTGGATAGAAAGTCTGCAAAAAAATGGGATGTCATCTCACCTCGATGGAGTCCCAAAATCTTCGGTGAGATCTCGAAACCCCACCATGGATATTGTCGAAAATCTTGAACTGTGTTGGAAAGAAGAGAGGTCCCAAATGAGAAATGGAAAATTAGTTAAGCATGGGCTGTGTCAAAAATATCGGTCCATGTCAAATCCTGATAGCTTCTGGAAACCCTGCCACCCGATAGCATGGAGGAAAAAAATCTAAATATAAGCTTGGTTGGAGATTTCGAACCATGGTAAAAAGAAGAAAAGTCCCAAAATCCCACCACATTAAAATGGGCTAAGTATTGAAATTAGTGGACTTTGGGGGAGGATTTCATCATCGAAGAAACCCAAAAATTTTGATAATTAAAGAAATGAAATTCGATAATGGAGTGGAGCCCGATAATTGATAAATTTTAATCCGACAATTACAAGCAGAGCTTGGCGATTGAAGGCCACCCAAATTGATGTCCCAAATGTTGAGCGATGATGTAATGTCGAAGAAGTATAATATTAAAACTTGTAAAATACTCTGCTACAATGCTAAAAAAAATATTAAAATTAAAAATAAAAAAATAAAAAATTGAAAACCTTAGAAAAAATTAAAAATCAAAACCTTAGGAATTTTTTTTTTTTAATAAATTAATAATAATGTTAATGTTCTAACCTTTGCATCTTTTTAATATTTTGCTGAATTTTTGTTGGTGGCTACATTAAATGGCAGACGTAATTGCGGACATGGAACTTCAATGCAAATTGGACAAGTGCAATTGTGCAAAGATGGAAGAGCCAAGAAATCAATGATCCACTTAAATTATGAAGAATGAAGAATTAATGCGGTGTGGTGGTTCCAGAGTTCCTAAGCATCGTGCGAGTTGGAAATTAATGAAGTCTAACAGTTGCAGGGCTCACTGCATATGAAGACTTTATGAGGCATGGCTACAGTATGGAGGGAAATGTAATTTTAAGAGGTCCATCCTAGAAGTAAATGAAAATTAATTGCAAAATGTAATGCTAGGTGGAGCCCAAATATTGTATAAATAGTGGCTCATTAGCCTGTTACAAGGGTCGAAAACCATCTATTAGTTGTGCACCTTTTAGTTTTTTCTTTTTCTCTTTTCCTTTGTAGTTGGATGGTAATTATGAACCAAGTGGCTATTGCTTTCCGATCTTTGTTCTTGTAATCCACCAAAGTGGACAAATTTGAAAAATGTACTCAATGACTTATCTTTTAATATAAAGGCCTTTAGAATTTGTTGTGTTCAATATGTGCATGGTGATGATGGTTGCACTAGGTCTATTTAATAGTTTGTTGTTCCTCTAAAGATTATACCATCTCGAAACTCAAGTTGTGTGAATATGGTCGGGTCAAGATTGGTTTAATTTGGATTTGTTGCTTTACCGGATCAAAGTTGGAGTTTAGGGCAGTATCAACTTGTTTTATTTTATTTTCTCTCACCCTTCAACCTTTGAATTTTATTTGAAGCTTATTTAGATTAGGAGTAGAATTACTTTCATACAGTCAAGCATTTCAATTTTTAGCATTGTATCAGGAAATTTATATTTTTCAAACATAACCAACAAAGGCCCCTTAAAAGGAATAGTTAGCAACGACCTTTAAGTCTATCTGCACTGGCCAAGACCTAGCATACCCAAACCTTGGGGGAAAGAGATTTCCCTTTCAAGAGGTAACTAATATTTGTTCCAAGTAAGTTGATATGCCCTTGACAATGTGTTATTTGCATGCTCAATATAACTGGCACTAGAAGGAGGGCCTAGATTCTAAGATTTAAGTTTTTCATGACATGGTGTTTGTATTATGCATCTTGACTGTCAAACTTAGTACCAAAGGTCACTTTCCTTAAGGTCCATTAATGGCAAGTCTTGCTCCATGGATGGTAGGAAGCAAACCTTTGAACATACCTAGGCCTGCACATGATATGCCTAAGGATGCTGAAAGATATATTCCCCAGTATAGGCATGATGGAATAAGGTTAATTGAAGAACATATTCAAGCATACATAGACAACTTAATCTGTTTACAAATTATGCATGAAGATGTTGCTTGTAGAATGTTTTCATACACATTGGATGAGTTTGTATATGATTGGTATATCAACTTACCTTCAAGCTCTATCACTTCTTGGGCTCAACTAGAAGCAATATTTATCAACCATTTTATATTACTTGTTGACCCAACTATGATATACCACCAGTTTGTCTTAGTCCATAGAGAACCTAATGAATCCTTATTACTATTCAATACTAGGTTTCGTAAGTTATACACTAGACTGATGGCACCTTACTTCCTTACAAAGGAAGCAGTCATCCAAATGTACTTTAGAGCCCTAGACCCATTAAATTCTATGTTTTTGAGGAGAGTTCCTCAAATTACATCCTTGCCCAAAGCATATAGTGAGGTAGTAACAATTGAACAACATTTAATTCCTCAAGGTTTTGGTATGGGTCAATTACCATCACTTGGACAACCTGGAGTTTACAATCAAATACCACAAATAAACCAAGCTCTCACACAACACCTTCCCATGATGAAACTTTTCCTAGGAGTTATGTATTCCAACCAGTACCAACCTTTCAATCTGGCACCCTTAAATCAAATGATGTCTAATGTGAGCAATCAACATGGTAAAACTAACTGTCTAGATGTAAGAACTACTTTAGATTTTGTCTAAAAGGAGATGGAAAATTTGGAATTAGTACCCACTAATGAGAATATTTGGAATGAAATTAAATAGAATGTAGGGACAACCTTAGTTTTAGAAACATATGAACCCTCAAAAGTGGATGAAGATGGAGGTGCAAACCTACCAACAGTTTCAAAACGATAATAATCATGTTCTTCAAAGTAAAGAGAAGGAACCATTGACTTCTTTCACACCTTCCAAAGGAACTTCCATCCCACCTAATATGCAAGAAACTGAAATCGTTGTTCCACCTAAGGATTATGCAATACCTTTATAACTAGAAGTCAATATGTCATTACCACATATAGAGAAAACTCCAAAACAAAGCAATATGGGATATGACATTATTGAAGACCTTGAGAAAACCAAGGAAAATAGTCCTTTGATTGAGATAGTTCAGTTGATTGACCATAAGGATTTGTTGCTTGAGAAACTACAAAGGTTATCGATGCTCATGTAGCTATATACAAAGATAAGGTAGAATCCTCACGTTTCTTTTTTACTGTTAGAATTGGTAGTAAAATTTTACATAACTACCTTGTGGATTTAGGTGCTTCTGGTAATGCGATGTTATATGTTATTGGTAAAAGTTTAGGGTTGACCCCTGCTTTATCCAACAATAAGATTGTTACATCAAACAAGATAGAGGTAAATATGGTTGGGTTATTACATCAAACTCACATGCAGTTGGATACTCAACCTAAGATACAAAAATACATTCATATTCAAGTTTTGGATATCTCAAATGCCTATGGGATGTGGCTTAGCCATGATTGGTCAAAAGCACTGAATGGTTATATGGCAACTTATTTTTTAGAAATTGGACCAAGGTTGAAGGAATTCATCACTTATCACAATAATACCAATGAGGTTTTGTGCATAGACTCAGAGTTTACACTGTGGTGGTGAAAAACATAAATAAAGGTAATTATTCGATCACAGTAAGCAAAAAATAATTCAAGACTAGTTGTGGACCCTCAAGTTTAATGGATCGAAGTCCAAGTATGGTGGTGGGGATGTGATGAAATTAAGCTAGTGGGGTGAGAGAGGTAAAATAAAGGCCATTAAAATTTTATATCTAGTGTTGCTATGGGATGATGCTCATAAAAACTGGCATGCCTATCATGATAGGTGTCTTTCAAATTATGGTCATCATGTTTGGAATCGGGGAATTATAAAAAAAATTGACCCCTTTGACCAAGAACCCTTTCAAATATCAAAATCCCAAGTCCTGCATTGTAAATAGCTTTTTTTTTTTAAGAAAAAAACCCCTTGCAGGGGCCGCCTTGGTCTGAGAGACCACGAACAGGGGGTTCTACACCGTCAAAGTCACCTGGGAGTCGCACTCGAACTTACCCGCACCAACATTATCAATTGGATTTTGGATACCCAATTCAGATTTTTGGTAGGGTGGAGATTTGAACCTGGGACCTCCCTTGGAGGATTGCCCTCTCCTCTTCAACTCACCTAGAACACCTGGGTTCCTTGTAAATAGATTTGTACATGGTTTATTGTTTTCAATTTTTTTGGTGTTTGGTTTTCATTGCTTTTTATTTTTGTTGTGTATTGTTTTTGCTTTGATTTTAGCTTTTTAATTTTTGCTTTGTCTTGTGCTTCCCTCTTTTTGGCTCAAATCGGTTAGGTGTAGCCTACTTGTGGTTGCTCTTAGTTGAAAAGGGTTTTTATGCAATTTGTGGGTGAAAAATCCCACACTGAGTTCAGTGAAGCTAAAATTTAGCTTAATCAACTTTTGATATTTGTTCATTGATTGGGACAAAGCAAATGAATTTGAAAGTAATTTGAAATGATATTGCAGCTTTACACTGAAAACACTTTAAGGAAGTTATAGGTCAGAAGAAATGAAACCATTATGGTTTTATCTTTTATTCTAAAGTTCATTCAAGTATTTACCCTCTTATTTGTCATATTGATCCCCAAAACAAAAGAAAGCAGAACCCAATGCTTATGAAATTTTGGTTTAAAAAAAAAAAGGAATCTATGTTAAAAAAAAGGTTCAAGTGCTTGGATGATTCAGATAACCTCTATCGAGGCTATGAATGCTCGATTGGCAGTAGAGCAAGGTCTAGAGTGGGATAAAAGATAACTCCATCGGGGCTATAGATGCCCAACTAGCAATGGAGCAATGTTCGACAATTGGTAACATGTCTACTTGTGTGACAAAGCTTATCATCAGTAGACCAATGTTCGCTTAAGGGTAAACTAGCTTAGTTTCCAAATTGTGGTGGTAAATTTTAACTGATTATGAAACAAAATGAATTCACATGCACACAATTTTGCTAAAACAAAATGGAGTATTATTTTAAAGATAAATTTGCCTAACCCCAACCCTGGTTAGATGCCAAATTTTTGGTTTTGTTGGTTTTCTCGTTTCATTGTTTTTAAAAAGGTTTTTTCTATTCCCAAAATTCTTAGGAGCATTTTCCAACAGAGTCGCCATTTGTTGTTGTGCTTGAAAAACACGTCCCAGTATGGACTAGGGACCCACTTAAAATTTTGGTTTTTTTTCCAAAATTTGTTTGCATCAAGGTTTTAATTTTTGCTTACATCATTTTTAAAATTTGCTTGCATCAAGGTGTTGATTTTTCTTACATAGGAAATTTTGAAAGTGATTGCATTGCACATTTTGAATATTTTATTTTCAACAACATTATTTCAAATTGAATATTTCAAAAAAAAAATCAAAGGTTTATCCTAAGGTCCAAAATATTAAATTCAATTTTAGGGTTCTTTATATTTCATCATCTTGCCCTAGATTTACTTCAAATTTGAAATCGCCATAACTTTTGGTAGAAAAATCCTTTTAAGGTGATTCATATCCTGGTGGAAATATCTCAAGATTGTCTTTACAATGGTACTAGGTTTACATATTTTAGATGAGTTTTATTTTCCACAAATAATAGTTTTTTGTTGTAGACAATGAACTTCTAAATGCAATATATCTTGATCCAAAATGATTTTTTGAGTTTTCTCAATAGATTTGGATACCCATTTGGCTCATTTAGAAACATGAAAAGTTTTGTCAAATTTTGGGCACTTTAATTTTTGGCGTAATTTTACATCACATAGATTTCACTACCAGGTAATGAGAAAACCCTTTACAAGCCATCAAAATGTAAAATACATAAGGACTGAGTCTTTGAAATTGACGTATAAAAATGAGAGAAAAATAGGCTAAGAGTTGCATTGGACGAAAAATGGGTCATTATCGTACTCCGAATAAGTCTTAAAAGTCTATCGGCTTTGTGTTGCGCATGGCAAAAAGATGGGACGTCATCTCACCCTGATGGAATCCCAAAACCCTGCCACTTAGTAAAGTGGAAAGAAAGTAAAAAAAAATAGGATGTCATCGCACCCCGATGGAATCCCAAAACCTTACCACTTAGCAAAGTGGAAAGAAAGTTGACAGAAAATGGGATACCATCGCACCCCAATGGAGTCCCAAAATCCTATGATGCAGAGCATCCAGTGACATCTGATGCAGAAGCATCCAGTGGAAGCAGAGCCATTTTCGAAAATTGGCTAAGGAAGGAAGATGTCGCGATTTTGTGACATGTCACGAAATCGCGACCAAAAGAGGAGAGAGAAAGAGGAGGAAAACTGTCGCGATATCGTGACAGAAAAAGTGTCACGATATCGCGACACAAAGTGGGAGAGAAGCCAACAGGGAAAAACTGTCGCGATATCGCGACAGAAAAAGTGTCACGATATCGCGACACAAAGAGGAGAGAGAAGTAGCGGATGGAAGATGTCGCGATATCGCGACATGTCGCGTTATCGTGACCCGCAGATGAAAGAAGGAAGCAAGGAGGAAAGATGTCATGATTTCGTGACATGTCGTAGTTTCGCGACCCGTAGAGGAGAGAGAAGGTGTAGAAAAGAAGATGTCGCGATTTCGTGACATGTCGCAGTTTCACGACTCACAGAGGAGAGAGAAGGCACGGAGGAAGAATGTCACGATTTCGTGACATGTCGCAGTTTCGCGACCCGCCAAGGAGAGAGAAAGCCAGAAGGAAGAAATGTCACGATTTTGCGACATGTCGCATTTTCGCGACCAGAAGGCGAAGAAGAAGCCAAGGGAGGAAGATGTCGCGATTTCATGACATGTCGCATTTTCGTGACCAGAAGGCGAAGAAGAAGCCAAGGGAGGAAGATGTCGCGATTTCGCGACATGTCACATTTTCACGACCAAAAGGTGAAGAAGAAGCCAAGAGAGGAAGATGTCACGATTTCGCGACATGTCGCATTTTCGCGACCAAAAAGCGAAGGAGGAGCCAGAGGAGGAAAATGTCGTGATTTCGTGACATGTCGCATTTTTGCAACCAAGAGGCGAGCGAAGGAGCCAGAGGAGAAGATGTCGCGATTTCACGACATGTCGCATTTTTGCGACCCGGAGAAGTGAGAGGAAAAGATGTCGCGATTTTGTGACATGTCGCATTTTTGCGGCTAGAAGAGAAGAGAAAGTGGATGAAGAGAAAAGTGTTGCGATATCGCGACACGTCGTAATTTCGTGACCCAAAGAGGAGAGAGAAGGCAATGGAGCAGAAATGTTATGATATCGTGACATGTCGGGTTTTCGCACCCCGAAGAGGAGAGAGATGGCCAGGAAGCAAAAATGTCGCGATATCGCGACAGGAAGAGAAGAAGATGAGGAAGAGAGAGGAGATGTCGTGAAATCGTGACATGCTGCTTCACGACTCGAAAGGGGCAGACGGTTACAGGGACCATTACAGAAGGAGTCCATTGAGCGACACATGGCAGCAAGGTGTAGTGAAAGTAGGTGAAGACAAAGAGTCGTGTAGAAAATGTAACCATAAGCGAGAGTCGAACGAGCAGTTACAGAGCCGTTACAAGGAAAAGCGACAGCGAGCGGGAGTCGGACGACAGTTACAAAGGTCATTGCGAAATGCAATAATGGACCCAATGAAGACGAATAGTCATGGTAGAAATGAAGCGAAGGGCCACCAATTAGAAGACAGAGAGTCGCACAGAGATTATAAAAGAAGCCGAGACTTGCACATGTGTGGGAAAATAGTTACAAGCTGTGTGGGAAAATAGTTACAAGTAGAGTTGCAGAGGCCAAGAGGGTCATTCTGGCCTGCTTGCGCTGTTTTTATTCCAGAATGAGCTTAGGGTTCCTAGGTAGTGTAGATAGACAGTTTGCACCAGGTTCCATGGAGACGGAAGACCACAAAATAGATGCGCCGAGTGTGAGGCAGTTTTGGACTATGTTTCCTTCCAGAGAAAGCTCAGAATCCTGGGTAGTGTGAACAGATCATCGGACGAGGCAGTTTGCACCAGGATCGTGCATGTTGAGGGCTGCGTGGAGAGCGACGTGAATTTCTTCCAGATGCGGGAGGTTAAATGGCTGCAGCCATAGTGCTATAATTATTATTGTAGACTACAGAGGATCGGGGCCTCTATAAAAACCCAGTCATTGTAATGAGAGAGCATGGAGGGTTAGAAATTGCATAGAGTATAGAAAACTATGTCTGCGGGCTAGTATTGTAAAAAAAATGTTAATGAAAATTTTGAAATTTAGTGTGCAATTTTTGTCCCCCCATCAAGTGGTATCAAAGCAAGAAGATTCTGAGCGTGTAAGCAAAGCACCGAATGTGAGGCAGCTTGTACCAGGATCTGTGGAAGAGTGGTGAGAAGACAAAGGGTTGATTAGTGAGAGTTCGAGTCCCCATGCAGAAGAAACGACAGAACAGTGCAAAAGTGAAGGTCACTTCTCCATCAACCCCGAGTGTCTGATGCAGGAGCATCCAGTGACATCTGATGCAGAAGCATCCAGTGGAAGTAGAGCCATTTTCAAAAATTGGCTAAGGAAGGAAGATGTCACGATTTCATGACATGTCACAAAATCGCGACCAAAAGAGGAGAGAGAAAGAGGAGGAAAACTATCGTGATATCATGACAAAAAAAGTGTCGCGATATCGCGACACAAAGTGGGAGAGAAGCCAACAGGGAAAAGTTGTCGCGATATCGCAACAAAAAAAGTGTCGCGATATCGTGACACAAAGATGAGAGAGAAGTATTGGATGGAAGATGTCGCGATTCGCGACCTGTAGATGAAAGAAGGAAGCAAGGAGGAAAGATGTCGTGATTTCGTGACATGTCGTAGTTTCGCGACCCATAGAGGAGAGAGAAGGTGTAGAAAAGAAGATGTCGCGATTTCACGACATGTCACAGTTTTGCGACTCACAAAGGAGAAAGAAGGCATGGAGGAAGAATGTCACAATTTCGTGACATGTCACAGTTTCGTGACCCGCCAAGGAGAGAGAAAGCTAGAAGGAAGAAATGTCGCGATTTCGCGACATGTCGCATTTTCGCGACCAGAAGGCGAAGAAGAAGCCAAGGGAGGAAGATGTAGCGAAAATGCGACATGTCGCATTTTCGCGACCAGAAGGTGAAGAAGAAGCCAAGGGAGGAAGATGTCGCGATTTCGTGACATGTCGCATTTTCGCGACCAGAAGGCGAAGAAGAAGCCAAAGGAGGAAGATGTCGCGATTTCGCGACATGTCATATTTTCGCGACCAGAAAGCGAAGGAGGAGCCAGAGGAGGAAAATGTCGCGATTTCGTGACATGTCGCATTTTTGCGACCAAGAGGCGAGCGAAGGAGCGAAAGAAGAAGATGTCACGATTTCGCGACATGTCGCATTTTCGCGACCCGAAGAAGCGAGAGGAAGCAGAGAGGAAAAGATGTCGCGATTTCGCGACATGTCGCATTTTCGTAGCTAGAAGAGAAGAGAAAGTGGATGAAGAGAAAAGTGTCGCGATATCGCGACACATCACGATTTCATGACCCGAAGAGGAGAGAGAAGGCGATGGAGCAGAAATGTCGCAATGTTGGGTTTTCGTGCCCCGAAGAGGAGAGAGAAGGCGATGGAGCAGAAATGTCGCGATGTTGGGTTTTCGTGCCTCGAAGAGGAGAGAGATGGTCAGGAAGCAGAAATGTCACGATATTGCGACAGGAAGAGAAGAAGATGAGGAAGAGAGAGGAGATGTCGCAAAATTGCAACATGCTGCTTCACGACTCGAAAGGGGCAGACGGTTACAGGGACCATTACAGAAGGAGTCCATTGAGCGACACGTGGCAACAAGGTGCAGTGAAAGTAGGCAAAGACAAAGAGTCATGCAAAAAATGTAACCGTAAGTGGGAGTCGGACAGCAGTTACAGAGCCGTTACAGGAAAAAGCGACAGTGAGCGAGAGTCAAACGACAGTTACAGAGGCCATTGCGAAATGCAATAATGGACCCGATGAAGACGAACAGTCGTGGCAGAAATGAAGCGAAGGGCCACCAGTTGGAAGACAGAGAGTCGCGCAAAGATTATAAAAGAAGCCGAGACTTGCACATGTGTGGAAAAATAGTTACAGGCAGAGTTGCAGAGGCCAAGAGGGCCATTCTGGCCTGCTTGCACTATTTTTCTTCCAGAGTGAGCTTAGGGTTCCTGGATAGTGTAGACAGATAGTTTGCACCAGGTTCCATGGAGACGGAAGACAGCAAAAAAGATGCGCCGAGTGTGAGGTAGTTTTGGACTGTGTTTCCTTCCAGAGAAAGCTTAGAATCCTGGGTAGTGTGAACAGATCGTCGAACGAGGCAGTTTGCACCAGGATCGTGCATGTTGAGGGCTGCGTGGAGAGCGACGTGAATTTCTTCCAGATGCGGGAGGTTAAATGGCTGCAGCCATAGTGCTGTAATTGTTATTGCAGACTGCAGAGGATTGGGGCCTCTATAAAAACCCAGTCGTTGTAATGAGAGAGCATGGAGGGTTAGAAATTGCATAAAGTATAGAAAACTATGCCTGCGGGCTAGTATTGTAAAAAAAATGTTAATGAAAATTTTGAAATTTAGTGTGCAATTTTTGTCCCCCCATCATCCTACCACTCAACAAAGTGGATGGAAAGTCGATGAAAAATGGGATGCCATCTCACCCCGATGGAGTCCCAAATTCTTGCCACTATGTCCCAAAATCCCATCACTATGGAAAGCAAAAATTTGCTAAGTGTTGCACTTGGCAGAAAAGTGGATTGCTACCGCACTCCGATGAGATCCCAAAACCCCACCATGGATATTGTCAAAAATCTTAGACCGTGGTGGAAATAAGAGAGGTCCAAAAACCCCAACATCCAATGGATTTGAGAAATGGAAAATTAGTTAAGTATGGGCTGTGTCAAAAATCTCGATCCACGTCGAAGCTTGGTAGCTTCCCAAAACCCCGCCACCTGATAGCTTGGAGGAAAAAAAATTCTAAGTATAAGCTTGGTTGGAGATTTCGAACCGTGGCGAAAAGAAGAGAAGTTCCAAAATTCCACCACATTAAAATGGGTTAAGTATTGTAAGTGGTGGACTTTGGGGGAGGATTTCATCATCGAAGAAACCTAAAAATCCCAAAAATTAAAGAAATAAAATTTGACAATGGAATGGAGCCCGACAGTTGATAATTTTTAATCTGTTAGTTAGAAATTGAGCTTGGCGATTAAAGGCCACCTAGATTGATGCCCTAAATGTTGAACGACGATATAATGCTAGAGAAGTATGGTCTTAAACCTAGAAAATAATTTGCTGCAATGCAAAAAAATATATTAGAAAATTAAAAAAAACAAAAGTTTCAAAACCTTAGAAAAAAATCAAAACCTTAGGAAAATTAAAAAATTGAATTAATAATAATGTTAATGTTCTAACCTTTGCCTCTTTTTTATTTTTTGTAGAATTTTTGTTGGTGGTTACATTAAATGGTAGACGTAATTGTGAACATGGAACTTCAATGCGAACTGGGCAAGTGCAATCGTGCAAAGATGGAAGATGCGGGAAATCAATGATCCACCTAAATTTTGAAGAATGAAGAATTAATGTGGTATGGCAGTTTGAGAGTTCTTGAGTGTCGTGCAAGTTGGAAATTAATGAAGTCTAACAGTTGCAGGGCTCAGTGGAGATGAAGACTTTATGAGGCATGGCTATAATGTGGAGGGAAATTTTATTTCAAGAGGTCTGTCCTAGAAGTAGATGAAAAATAATTACAAAATGTAATGCTAGGTGGAGCCCAAATATTGCATAATTAGTGGCTCATTAGCCTATTACAAGGGTCATAAACCATCTATTAGTCGTGCACGTTTTAGTTTTTTTCCTTTATAGTTAGATGGTAATTATGAACCAAGTGGCTATTGTTTTTTGAGCTTTGTTCTTGTAATCCACCAACGTGGACAAATCCGAAAAAAGTACGCAATGACTTATCTTTTAATATAAAGGCTTTTGGAATTTGTTGTGTTCAATCTGCGCATGCTGATGGTGGTTGCACTCAGTCCATTTCATAGTTTGTTGCTCCTCTGAAGATTGCACCATCTCGGACCTCAAGTTGTGTGAATACTAGTCGAGTTGAGATTGGTTTAATTTAGATTTGTTGTTTTACCGAATCAGAGCTGGAGTTCAAGGTAGTATCAACTTAATTTATTTTATTTTCTCTCACCCTTCAACCTTTGACTTTTATTTGAAGCTTATTTATATTAGGAGTAAAATTACTTTCATATAGTAAAGCATTGTACTAGGAAATTTACAATTTTTAGACATAAACAACAAAGGCCCCTTAAAAGGAACAATTATCAACGACCTCTAAGTCTATTCGCATTGGCCAAGACCTGGCATACTTGAACCTTAAGGGAAAAAAAATTATCTTTCAAGAGGAAACATATCTCTGTTCCAAGTAAGTTGACATGCCCTTGACAATGTGTCATTTGCACTTTCAATAGGGTGAATATATTTTATATTTTATTATAATAACAAGTGGGATAAGGGAGATGAAGGGTTTGCGAATTTTTTTTATAAAAATAAGTCATTATAAGCAAGTCATATTAAATATTTTTGTCATAGTCTTGGCTTGTGAAGTGGAGTTGAAGTGATTATTTTCGTAAAGAGTAATATCTTTCATCAAAAACAAAATGTTCATAAAAAAATTAAAAAATGTTAGTCTAGGGGGGCAATGTAACGGTTCGAGCTTTGATTCTTCTTTTAAAGATTCAAAGCTCAAACTGCAACGTGTGTGTGGTTGTGTGTTAAATTCCTTATTGATAAGCTCAACTCTTCCCCTTATGAAAGGTCATGGTGGGATAGAAATGCCCAACCCTAAACATCGATTATAAAATTTTCTCATACTAACTATATATATATATATATATATATATATATATATATATATATATATATATATATATATCTTAAATGTTACCTACTTGAGCATGTTCCCATGATGACCACTAAAATCCGGGTTGCAAAGCAGCAAAAGTATTTGAGCTGGAATCCAGGTTGCAAAGTAGCAAAAATCTTAGAGAACAGGGATAGCGAGAGTGGGAGTAGCAAGAATAGTGGAAAGGACACAAACTTGATAGGATTTTCATAGTTTACAACCCATGCCCGAGTCATCTTTAGAGGATTCAAGCCAAAAGGTAGATTTGTCATGGGATCCAAGAGAGCATCAAATTGATCCAGGAATACGGTCTTGGTCATATGTAGTCAGTGGAAAAAAAAAACCCTTAAATCAAATTTTGTTTTACATCCTGAAGGGAGAGAACTCTTCATTCTTGTTAACTTGGTTGATATGGCAATAGACCAAGGGAATCTAAACCTAGTTGGACGGTTTATGGGTGTTCGTCTTGATTTAGATGAAGTGAGGAAATGGGCCTTCTTGAAATGGAGATCAAACGGACACATGGAAATTGTGCACTGTCGAAAGATTTTTTATGGTTAAATTAATCTGTAAAGAGGATTTAGATAGGATACTATGGGAAGGCCCATGGTTTTTCAGGTGACGGGGGCTCTTTTTGTGAAGATGGACAAAATTTGATCTAGAGATGCAGAGTTTCTCCCAAGCTTCAGTCTAGGTAAGACTTTTGAGCCTTCCATTTCATTTTTGGAATGAAGAGGTGTTTGAGGGTATAGCAAAGGAATTTGGATAATTAATAGCCCTAGACCCTACCACTAAGGTTCGATCAAGGCTTATTTTTGTAGGGATCTATGTTAATGTGGACTTAGAGAAGGAATTGCCTTATTCAATCTGGTTGGTTTTGAAGTTGGGTGTTTGGAACCAAAAAATTGAAAATGAGAATGTACCAACTAAATGTAGTGTCTGTAAAAACTAGGGCACTGGGCTAGTGTATGTCTGTTTAGAAAACAAGTGACCCAGAATATAATGGTTTGGCACAAAAAGCAAAGTGGAGGAGAAAGTTTTGAACAACACAAAAATAATCGAACTGATGGATCAATTAAGACACAGGAGTTATAATAAAATTAAAGAAGTGGTTAAACTTGATGGATCAATAACTTTTGACCCTATACAAATAAGAGGAGGTTGTTAATTTCTTCTTCAACCTCATAGGTGTGGAAGATCCTATAAATGAGGCTACTTCAAATTCAATCCTTCAAAATATTTTGTGCTTGGTCACAGACCAATTAAATAATTACTTGCTTAGCCCCTTCAAAGAAGAGGAAATTTGAAAAGTTGTGTTTGGGATGCATAGAGACAAGGCCCCAGGACCTGATGGTTTTCCAATTGTTTTTTTCCATCATTTTTAGCATATTGTTGGAGGGGATGTCACTCAAGCAATAATGGATTTCCAAAAAACTCAGTTTATGCTAAGAGATGTCAACTCAACATTTATACTTTTAATACCAAAAGTAGAGGAGCCAAGTCTTTTTCTGAATTTTGACCGATAAGTCTTTGCTCCTTTCTTTACAAAGTTGTTTCAAAAGTCCTTGCCAACAGATTAAAAATTGCATTACCATTTATTATTGATTCTCAACAAAGAGGTTTTGTGAAGGGGCATCAAATTTTAGATGGAATCATTACCATTCATGAGGTAATTCATTCCATTGACAAGAGTGGAAATGCAGGAATGTTACTAAAGTTTGACATGAACTAGGTATATGATAGAGTATCCTAGGAGTTCCTAATCAAGGTTTTGACCAGGTTTGGTTTTCATCAAGAATGGGTAAGTCTTATCAAGGGGTTATTCTCTTCTGCTACATTTTCCATCTTGGTGAATGGATCTCTAGTAGGATATTTTACAAATAAGAGGGGGTTGAGACAAGGAGATCCCTTATCTTCCTATCTATTTATTATCCTTATCGAGGCTTTGGGAAGGACAATCTCAGCAACTTCAACAGGCGATAGGGTTGATGGGATCATCCTAGCTACTAATTTGTAACCTGTGTTCCACCAACAATTTGTAGATGATATACTTATCTCTTTAAAATCCTCTATTCCATAGGCAAAAGAGCTAAAATTTATCTAGGATAAGTATGAGCAGGCTACGGGTCAAAAAGTTAACTATGATAAGAGAAAAAAATAGTTTTTAAACACTCTGGACCTAGATAGGTTAAGTTAGCTAGTATCTTTGGCTATAGCATTGGAGACCTTCCAGCCACCTATCTAGGAATACCACTGTTTAAATGAAGGATGAAGGTAGCTGTATGGAACCCAGTGGTGGAGCGTTTAATGAAAAAACTTTTAGGTTGGAGGGGTTCCTTACAAAACCAAACTGGTAAAGCTCAATTGGTCAAATATTCACTTCAAACCATACCCATTTACTTCATGTCTCTATTTAAAATGCCAACCAAAATCTATGAGAGAATAAGGCAAATTCAAAGAAACTTCCTGTGCTCCGGAGCGGAGGAGAAAAAAAGAATAGCCTTAGTGCCTTGGGATAAGGTGTGTTCCTGAAAAGAAGTGGGTGGACTAGGTTTAGAAAGCTGAGGAAAATGAATTTGGCCCTAATGGGTATGTTAGGATGGAAACTGGCAACTAATGTAAATCTTAATTGGGCTCACATCCTCAAGGTAAAATATTTGAGGTCTACCTCAAATTTCTTAGAGGTAGATAATCTACAAAAAGGGTCATACCTTTGGAATAGCTTCAAACAACCAAGCCACTTTTACAACAAGGAAAATGCTGGCAGATTGGGGATGGATCCCAGGTACACTTTTCTGGAATGATAAATGGATTAAAAGTATTCCTCTCAGTGAAGATCCAAATTTTGTAGAGTTAAAACCTTTTGTTGAGGCTGTTTATGGGGACCTAGTTAAAGATTATATAATCACTGAGGAAAATAGTAAGAAATGGAAATATTTACAGGTGGATAATCTTGATGACATAAATCAACAAAAGCTAAGGAAGCTAAATATTCTTTTATAGGTCTATTTCTTAAACAATACTAGATCTTCAGACTCTCTTATTTGGAGGAGCCAAAAGGAAGGAAAATACTCAGTCAAATCAGGTTATTATCTCCTTGAAGGGAGGGCTTTGGATGGTTACCAGTAGCTAAGATTTGGATCAAAGACCTTATTTCCAAGATAACACACTTCTATTGGGCTTTGGATGGCTTCCAGTAGCTAAGATTTGGATCAAAGACCTTATTCCTAAGATAACACACTTCTATTGTCTAGCAGTCCAAAATAAGGTCTTGACCATGGATAGTTTACGTAAAAGACGCTACACATTTCCAAATAGGTGTGTTCTTTGTGAAATGAGTGAGGAAGATATTGATCATCTCTTTTGTACTTGGCCTTTTATAGTTGAGATTCTAAATAATATTATGAACTTCCAGGTAGAGTGGGTTCTCCCCAAGTCTCTCTTTGATCTATGTCTCCAATGGGAGTTCCCTTTAAAAGTAAACGGCTGCAAATGTTATGGAGGTTAAGTCTTCCACATGTTTCGTGGAGTGTATGGAAAGAAAGGAACCATCATATCTTCAAAGACAAGAAGAGAAATCGCACATCAGTGGCAAATAGAATTTTAAGTGCAGTGTTGGAAAATTTAGGTATCATGAAGTTCAACAATAATTTTCAACCAGACCCAGAGAAAGAAATTGCTAGAGTTTGGGGGCTAGCTTCGAATTATCAAAATTCATGCTCATCCTTAGTTCATCCACGAACCAATTCAAAATGGAAAAGACCTCCAAGTGGATGGATAAAATTGAACTTTGATGGAGCAACAAAAGGAAATTATGGGAGTGTTGGAGCTGGAGGCATCTTTCAAGATCATTGGGGTAGACCACTCTTGGCCTATGCAGAGCCTCTAGGAGATCAAACAAGCCATATTGCTGAAGCTAGAGCAGACTTTATGGGCGTGTCACTTCTTAGTAAGCTAAATATACGAAAATTAATAATAGAAGGAGATTCACAAAACATAATTAATATTTTGAATGTAAAACACCTTCCATGATGAAATATAGCAGATATGATAAATGAGATTAACACTAAACTAGAGCTCATTGAAGAAGTGCATATTGACCATGTCTATAGAGAGGCTAATAGGGCAACTGACTATATGACAAACATGGGTGTACCTTTGGATGAGTTGCAGTGTTGGGAGTTAATCTTACCTCATAGTGTTCAAGAAATAATTAATAGTGAAGCCAAGGATGGTGAACGAAATGAGATCAGAGATTAAATTTGCTAGGGAGATTTTAAAGATTTTATGCATAAAGCTTTTCTGTTCATTTGGAGGGAGGAGTTTGAACATACCTGACCGCTACAAGTATAAGACTAGGGATGAAGGAAAGAAAAGAGGACTTGACAATGAGTCTCCAACAGTGGTGGATCCTTTATTTTGGAACTGGATCATGTGTTTTTGAGCGAACAAGATTATGCCTCTGGCAAACTCCACTTTCTAGTTTGGTCTACTCTACTCTTGGTTTTTTTACTAATCATTATTTTGTGAGCTATAGGTTGCATATTGTTTCTCAATGGGACTGGAGTTGGTATGTGGGGCTTCTCTAAGTCCCAATACTCATGTTTTTGAGTCCACCTAAAAAACATCAATCATTATTTATACCAGCAACCGGAGCATCAGAAGGAAATATGACATGATTGATGCTATCGAGTAATATGTTTCCACGAGAGTCTCATTGACTAGAGCCATGAATAAGGGACTAGAGCTGCATATTGAAAGACCTGCATTCTAAACTGCTTTATGAAAGACTTGCATTCTAAACTGCTTTCTTGGAGGACCTAAAAAGGAGGATCTTGAGGTTCAAGGCCCAACAAAAAGTTTAAGCTTTGTATGGGTTTGTTGATTGTTCATTGTCTGTTACATCTTTGTAATCTTAAATGATCCCGAAGTCAAAAACATAAATAGTATTTAGGTTGTTTGATATTCTTGTCTAAGATCTAAAACCTTATTTCTAGAACCATATTTAAAATGTAAAACTTATTCTTTGATGTCTATACATCGAGGGGCGTTCCTACAATGGTAGACATGGGGTGGGAGGCAAAGAGGTCATACATGTCACACTGTAAACAACTTTTTTTATTTATTAAAAAAAGTCGACATTAACAAAAACATTTAAAATATTTAAACTAAAACAACCGACTAACCAACCGTTGCAAACATTTAAACTAGCTTAAATATAAAGGATATATATCTAAAAACATCGAGAGTTATCAATCTCAAGGCGCCTATCTTAGGGATCACACCCCCAAGAAATGAGATAGGCGCCTTGAGATTAATAACTCTCGGTGTTTTTAAATATATATCCTTTATATCTAAGCTAGCTGTAAAAAGTTTAAGATCCCTTTCAAAACCCCTCCTTCTACCTTAATAAAAAAAAAAATATTACTTTATTTATTTCTATTTCTTTATATAAATTATTTTTAAACTACTCTTTAAAATATTCATATCTTATTCCCTTCAAATTCATTATCATACTATCATATTATATACATTATGTATTAACCAATTCTTATTAGTCGATGTTTGATGTTTAAACGCGCACATTGGTTAAGTTGGGAAAAATTTACTCCGTGAAAGACGAGGGGGGCCATGCACATTAGAGTTCAACATTAGGTATGACATGTCTTGATTTACGTTTTCACTAGTTCAAGAACCCTCGCTTTCTGCTTATCCCCATACATATATATATTTATTGATATTGACCTGAATATGGAAATCTTATTAACTTTTTAACCAATATTCTTGTAAATATAAATATATTTATAGCATGCACATCTCTCTGCATGGATCTCGAAAATCCCATCTCGCAGGGGTGGGGCCACCGTTCCATGCTAACGGCTGCGCAGCGGAATCTCCATCTCTCGCGCTTTCTCTCTCTTTCCCGCCAATCACACCCTCCTCTTTGCGCGATCTTCATCCGGTGGTCCGCCGGGCGCGACGCGTGTTCATCACACGGCACCACACCTTTTTCCCGCCCATGTGACCCTCGGCAACCCTTGGTGCTCCTTTGCAAACCTCCCCATATGCCCGCCTGCGGGCCCTTGATCTCTTTTTCTACGCCGTCTTTTGGTTCGGCTGTTGTTTTCAGCCACGTCCCCACCGGTTCCGGTTTAGAACCCTCACCGGAACCTCTGCTGTCTCGGTTGACTGTAACCCCATCCAGGCACGAAGCGTAACCCTGGTTGCTAATTTTACATACTAACCTTAGAGAAAAATCAAAAGGAAAAGCAGCTGTTGATTTATCTGTGTCACCAATTCTGTAAAGTTTGTTTAGGCAGGCTTAGGAAGCGATGGACTATGGCCCCTCCGACAGCAGCGGTACGTCTTCATAAAATTACTAGTTTTTTCTCTGTGCGTGCTTTTCGTTTTGGTTTTATGTATTTTCTGTCTCGTCTTTTAAATTTTATCGGTGCCTTCTTTTTTCATTATTTGTTGTAGTAAATTTGGGTCAACTGTTGAGCTCAGTCGCGTTTTCTGTTTCGCTAGGGCCTACTTTAAGGTATAAGAACTTGTGAATTGGTAGAATAGCCTCAGGGTTCTGAGTTCTTTGACTTGATTTTACCCTTATATCATGTCGAAAGCGGATTTGTAGGTAGAGGATTTGAACATAAGATTTTTAAGGTGCACTAGGGTTTGAAGCTAAAATTTGGAACCGACGGCCGAGGAGGAACCCTACTTTTTAAGTTTCGTAAAGGTTGTTTCACATGTTTCGTTTGGAGTTGTGGTGGCCGCGAGTTTTGGCGTTTTTTAGGGCTTTTGTTTGTTTTTGAGAGGTTTAAGATTTTCTGGTGAAGAGATCCGGAGGGTCATGTAGACTACAGCTCTGCAATGGGAAACTAAATTAAAATGAGATTATTTTGTTTCAAGAATCGCAAGATGCACAATGTGTAGGCCCTTTGGGAGTAGTCTACCAAACTACACAAAACATCTCCGGGTCAGGCTTCTTCGGGCCAAGTGCTTATTTCAATAATAATGAAAAAAATAATTGAAATAATTGAGAATCGAGATTACAATTGTAAATTTATTTGAATCGGAAAAACAATGATAAATATGATTTAAACAGGCCAACAACTGTAATTTGAACAATTATATATATATATATATATATATATCGTTTTATCAAAATAAGTATTTGCGCTGGAGCCTGCCCTAGAGGTGTCATTTGCTACAAGTTTAGACAATTCGCCTAGAGTGTGTTGGAGTATAGTGATTTTTGACTTAATTTTTAATTGAGACTTTGGCAGGTTTTTGTGCAAAATGGCCCTAAAATTTAACTAACTGCTTGTTTACAGTGGGTTTTGATTAGGATATTTAGGGTTAGTAGTCTGTTTGAGCTGATATACATCTATAGTCACGAGAACAAAGAGAAAAAGGGGTCTGTACTATACCTTTTCTCTTATTGGTCATACGAAAATTAAAAAAAGTTAGTTTGGAGAAGTTCAAGGGGAGGGGGGTGAGCGAGTGTTATAGTGTTACCATATCCCCTTTGTTGATATATCATATATCTTACCTTGGCTCGGCTTGATTTGGCTAAGTGTACCATGATTTTGGTCAAAGAGTTGAAACCCATAGATGTACAAAATTAGAACAATATATAGAAGATAAGGGTAAAACTTCCCTTGTGACCAAAAAGTAAGTCTCATACACCAACTAGGTGTTATTGCCTAGGTTGGGTACTGAAGGTCTGCTCTCACTGTATTAAGAAAACAAAACATAGTTGAAACAAGGGGGTACACAACATTTTTACACCCATTTCCATAACCCCAAGTCTCTTCATGACTATTTTCCACATATTTTAGGGATAGGGATGGGAGACGACTTAGTGGGATGGCAGGATGCATTTATGTGACAACGGGACATGTTTTCGGGATGGCGGGACACATTTTTGGGACTCCCCTTGAATCCCAAAAGGTGTTCCCATGGAACATAGCTTCATGATACATATCAAAGAAAGGGTTCTAAGGGCCCGAGATGTGCAAGAAGCAGCTTGAAGGACCTAACTTTGACCGCAACAAAGCGTTCTAAGGGTTCTAAGGGCTTCATGATACATATCAAAGAAAGGGTTCTAAGGGTCTGTGATGTGCAAAAAGCAGCTTGAAGGACCTATCTATGACCACAACAAAGAAAGGGTTCTAAGGGCCCGTGATGTGCAACTAGCAGCTTGAAGGTGTCCCCATGGAACATAGCTTCATGATACAGATCAAAGAAAGGGTTCTAAGGGCCCGTGATGTGCAAGAAGCAAGAAGCAACTTGAAGGACCTAACTATGACCACAACAAAGTGCATGTTGTAATTAGTGCATATTAGAGATGGCTTTATATAGGTCACTGGTAGGCATGAAAGGTACTATAGTTTCAACTAATCCACACCAACAGGTGGTCTGAAGTTGCATTTACATCAATGGAATTTATTAGAAACCTTGTCATTTTTCATTATTCCACTTACATCTTGCAATGCTTATGTTGTAATTTTATGACTTGGCTGACCCAATAGAGGTAGAGAAGTAGACTGGAGACTAAATATGTCTCTTATTAGATTTTAAGAGAATTCCTCATGAAGTGTTGATGGTCTTTGCAATTTGGGGTACATTCTCAGACTTCTAGATATTATTTCAGTGATTTAATAGATATGAATAAAGGGCTTTATGATTATTTGAGCTGCATCATTTAGATAATTTTAAGGGTTGTTACCAAATGGAAAGTTCTTATGGGATGGTTATAGAAGTTACCTAGGCATGCACGTCTTTAGTTAGGATGTTGGTGACCTCGCTTATAGAGGAGTTTAAAGTTCCTCAACTTTGTCTATATGGAATATACAGTGGAGTTGTAGGTTCTTCTAATTAAATTGTCAATTATGTTTGCTCAAATATGCTTGATGCTGAAGGACTAGTTTGGTTTTGATTGATTTATTATAGAAAAAAACAACAAGCCAATTGAGAGACCAAGCCAATTATGATTGCTTATCCTATTTTATTTAAAAAAAAGGAAAAAAAATAATAACTGATGGTGGTTGGTATATATGCACCTTACAAATCAATTGTTCTATGTTTCCCGCTAGTGCAAAGAGGGTGGCCTGAACCAGAGGTGCTATATTTGTAAGGTGTAGGTGGGGACTGCACATATTTAGACAACCCTATAGTTTTTTGTTCCTTTGCATTACAGAATAGGGTCTACTTGGATGATAAGCTTGCACCATATAAATTCATTTGTCCTGTAACATCAACATATTTTATAGAATGTGTTGTAGACCTTAATCAGTTTTATCATATTTTATAGATACAAAATTCAAATTCTGTGGTAGGTCAAACTAGTTGTCAAGAGGATGCATGCTGTAGTCATCCTACTTTAAGTCCTAAGGTTTTATGTTCTTAACTGAGTCTGCAATTTTCTCTGGATTTCCTTTGGGACTACCTCTCTAACCCTTTATGTTTTAAAACTTTGCCCATACTTTGCTATGTCGTTATCCATTTGGTCCATTTTGTTCTTGCCCTTATCAGTTTTATACATTAGCTGTTGCATGGCTTAATTATGCTTAAGAAACTTTTCTTTTTCAATGAGTTTACACAGGTTTTTAGAGGGGTCCTGGTCCCCTCATACTGAGTGGGGTTTGAACCTTGGACCTCTCAAAGAGAGGCCAAAGCCCTTATCACTGCAGTAAGCTTGCAGATTATGCTCAAGACACTTTAATCCATGTATGACCTGCTATTTTGTATGCAAACCTCATATTTCTCTTTGTGAGTTAAGAGTTATTGCTTCAAAATGAGTGCTTAATAATACAATTTATCATTGTGAAAAGGCTATTTTGTGTTTGATGTTGCTTTGCTCCAATTGCTTCTAGTTTGTTGAGCTGTGCTCTTATAATTTTGCCATGTTATGTATTCATTTTATTTTTTAGCTTTGGAGGCAAAAAGGGTGTACTGATTCTCATTAAATCATTTGCATTTATTTGTGTGCATTTGTAAAGTTACTTGTGTGTAAGTAGGTTTCTTTTCACAAGTGAAGTATGCTTCTTATCATAATACTTGCCATCCTTTTTGCTTGTTATAGGATCCTTTCAAAAGGTTGTTTATATGATTTGCTTAATGGTTCATAGTTTGGAATTATGAGTTTAGGATCTTCCATGCATTGTCTTTTTTTTGAAATCCTTTCTAAAGAAATCTATCATTTTAGCAATGTTGAAGTTTCCATTCTTTATGTTTGTGTTCACTTCTACAAGCAAAATAGACCTTTTTATTATTGGCGATCTTTTAGGTGACTCACATCCTCTTTCATTCTGAGTTGCCTTCTGCTACCTTGTATCTTGATTCTTCTCCAGTTTCCAGAGAGTTGACTGGGAGTTTTATGATGGTAAAATTTCAAGTTGATAGAGTACAAGGCTCAGATATAGACAAAAGATTGAAGAACAGTTCATTTGGTGCAAAAGTAAAGCCAGGCCTGTGTGAATCTCAATCAATTCTATCTTGATCTAGTACAGAAGTACACAAATAAAGACCGGTCCTTTGTGATGAGTGGGGATATTGTTGGACATATTTTTTTAATTTGTGATGCTTCTTCCCATGTTCTCATTAAGAATTTTTTCTGGTGAATATCATTTGCAAATTGCATAATCCATGAGACTACTCACAGAGAGGCATGAAGGTTTCAATCTGAGTTGTTTATCCACAATGGATATAGCTAATTGGTTATAAAGAAGGACCTAAGAATCTACCATTGGTATGCCACCTTTATGAATCTTGAAGATCATACCTATATGATTGGAAAGCCAAGGATAAGATTCATGCTAATTGAAACCTTTATGATTATGGGACTTAATGGAAATATCAGATGCTTCTTTTGAAATATATAATCATGATAAAATGAAGTTGATTTTAAGAATTAGGGTGTTAGTCTTGCCTCAGATTATTGTTCAGGTTGTTGAATTTGCAAGCATGGTTTTATTTAGTTCTTAATGCTCTATACCATGATAATATTAAAAACTGAGTGGCACAGTTTGAGTGTGCTACCTAATATTATATACATTCCAAATTGAGAAGTGGCCTAATGACGAAGAGTGTATGAAATATGTATTTAATTCTATTTAAGATTACTAATTGGAGGTTGAGTTTTCTTTGTGTGTCTAGTTTTGTTTGGAATACGATAACTGTTTGTTTTTGCTCAATTTGGTTTACCATAAAGGAAAAAAATTAAATCCTAGTAAGTGCTCATAAGATCATTTAAATGTTTTGACCCTTTTCTTGTAGTTTTTGCATACAAGTTTTGTTTCTATAGTTGTTTGTGACTATTTTCAAGGGATTAGGCATTGGAACTCTACTCAAAAGATGTGAATGATTGAAATATGTTAGTCATGGTATACCAATATGCAAGCTTTCTAATGATGCTATCTCTAACTAAAGCAGGAACAGATGATGATCTTCCACCATCTCATGGGAATAGAATGCCAAGAGGCGGGGATCGAGTTGTTGGAAATGGGAGAACTTCTGTGGGAAAACTAATTTACACTCAAGTTGAAACTGATATGGAGACACGTATTCACCGAATGGAGCAAGAGGCATACATTGCTGTTTTGCGTGCTTTCTTTGCACAGTCAGATTCATTTACTTGGGTATCGTTCTCATTCTTCATAATTGTTGGGTAAAAAAATTGTTATTATTAGACAATTAATGGCCATATTCAATCTTGAGCTATACTGTTCATGAAGTTGTTGCTTTGTTTTTACTTTAATTGGTAATATGGGATTGGAACATGATATTTCAATTTTTAGTAGAGAAACTCGGACTTGGCATTGGAATTGGCAAGGCTGACTTGGGACTTGGACTCGGACTTGGCAAAAACAAATCAGAAAAACTCAGCAAAAACTTGGCCAAAAAAAACCAAAGAAAATGCATTTTCTCATTGGGAAAAAGTTTTTTTTGTCATGCATATCACAATTAATTAACATTATACAAATCCAAAATTAATGATGCAAGCTTAAACAACACATGAAAGTGACAAAACACACTTCAATTAATGAAATTTTAATGCATCCAAAATTCAAATATTCTTGTATTGCTTATAAATTATAATATAAAAAGGTACAAATTACAAAATTTGTCATGACAATGCCTCAATATCTTGCAATGCCTTTGCCCTTTGCCCTAGCAGAAGCTCTAGTCTCTCTTTGTGGTTGTGCCCATGCTCTCATTCTTGTGCTTTGACCACTAACTCCTTTGCCATGCTTTCAAAATCATCCATGGAAAAGAGAGGCTCTTGCTGCTGCTCTTGCTCTGGCTTTGTGATCCATTCAGATGATGGATCAATCTTGTCTAGGTCAATGGCTTCGTAACTTGTTCTCGCAATTTTTTTATGGTGGAGGCGAAGGTTGTAATGAACAAAAACAAGATCATTCAACTTTTGTTGTGTGAGTTTGTTGCGCTTCTTGGAGTGTATGTGCTCAAACATACTCCAATTGTGCTCACAACCTAAAGCATGACATGGTTGACATAAAACTTTGATGGTGAAGCGTTGTAGATTGGGCGTATACTCACCAAAGTCCTCCCACCATAAATCTAGAAAAAGCCAAGAAAAGGGAAATTTAATAATTCACATGTAAAATCGTAAATTGAGATTATTTTTTAAAACAGAATCAAAAAATAAAATCAATAATAATTCGATGAGGGTTACCTGGCCTCAAAGTTGACCTTGCTATAATGCATTGCATGGATGTGAAAAGGACGTTCTCATGTCTCTTATAATCTTTGTAGCTCATCCTGCCTCTTATGGTAGGTTTGCTAATCTTGCACCATTCATTCAAGGCATTGTCGAAGGCCCAACATCACCTCATAGTCAGTCATCATAAAAAAATTTGGTGTTGAGATAGTACCTTGCTACATGAAGTGGGCTATGGAGCTAAGAAGTCAATCTCTGGTGAATAATTTCCCACATGGGATTGTATTTGGGCTTGGAATAATTAAAAACTGAGGCCTCTTTTGCCCTATCCATATCCTTATATTACATATACATTTCCCATTTGTGATTTTTATCTATCAACAAGACGGAGAACCCTTACTAGAGGCTTTGACACCTGGAAAAAAAGGAAAAATAATTTATATAAAAATAATTTACAATTCAAATTTTCAAAATTTGCAAATGGAAAAATAATTAAAAAAAAAAAAAAAATAATAAAAAAACTTAGTCTTGTACCTTGATTGCCTCATCCATGGTTGTCTAGAAGGCCTCCTCAAAGATATAGTCATACACCTTCTGCCTCAGAGTCAATATCTAACAATGTCTTCGGCATTCCACTCCTCGCTCACAAACATCCTCTTTAGTGCACCCTTTGCTTTAAAGAGGCTTTGCAATGTAACGAAATTTGTGGAAGAGCGTGTAACTCCAGGCTGCACTAGAGGGCCAACTTATGGTTGTAGATAAATTTTGTAATACGTTTGGCCTTTTGTACAACTTTCGACACCCAAGGTAATTTTCAATGTTTGAGTAGCAAATCAAGATAACATGGTGTCCAAAAAATGGTGGGGAATCTCTGCTCCAACATCCTACCAGCTGCTACATATGCTGCTGTGTTGTTCGTGATAACTTGGACAACATTCTCCATCCCCACCTTTGACACAATCTCCTCCAGCAATTGTGCAAGCATATTGGCACTTTTAATTTGTGCCGATGCCTTTACTAACATGAAGAGTACAATTCCTCCTGTAGAAGCAACCAAAAAATTAATCAATGTCTGATTCTTCCCATCGGTCCACCCATCAAACATGATTGTGCAACCCCTCTTCCTCCATACCTTGCACTACTCTTCAACCAACACCTGAATATCCTCCACGGATTCACAAAGGAGAGGGCCTTTAAGATTGTCATAAGTTGGCGGCTTAATTCCCGTGTCGTAAACTATTTGGACATCTACCTTTCCCGGCCAATATGGAGACCTCGCCACATTGAAGGGAATGTCGGAAAATTACCAGAAGCTTGCAACAACCTTCCTCGCGGCTTTGCTCCCCCTCTCGTTCCATGCGGTCATACCCTTAAGTGTGGGTTGTGACCCTGGCCACAAAATAAGACTCTTCTGTTTCACTCCCCAGGTGTGTAACTGATGGGCTAGACCCACTCTAGCAATAAAACTGGCTAAAGGTGCTGTTGGTACTCTCTGTATGAGGTTGGGAAGGGGGGTTGCCAAGGCCTTGCTTGTTCTTCATTTTAGCGCTTTTCTCTCAGTGTAGTTTGACAGAATGGCATTGCATTCCCTCTCAACGTCAACAGGCACCTTTGAACATAGCTTGACATCATGGCCTTGTTTCCTAGCCAAGTGGTATTTGAGGTAGTTTATGCCTCCAGGAATTTCTTCCCTCAAAAATTGCAGTAAACCTCCCCTTTTTTTCCCCACATGGAAACAACAAACAATTAGTTAGAAACTTAAAAAAAATGCCCTAGGGTTTAAGCATTGACAGCTGAGTTTTTCTAGCTCAGATGAAACAGTTGGGTGGCTGTTGCAATTAGTTAGAAACTAAAAAAAAAGAAAAACAAATGCCCAAAACTTAAAAAAGGAAAATAAATTGACAGCTGAAACAAAGTTTTTTAACTCAGATAAAACAGTTGGGTGGCTGTTGCAATGAGCTAGAAACTTCAAAAAAAAATGCTCGAAACTTGAGAAAAGAAAAAATTGAAAGCAGAAACAGAGCTTATATTACCTCAAATGAAACAATTGGGTGGCTGTTAGATTCTCTAAAACTGAAAAAAAAATGGTTTTTGGATGCTATCTTGTGTTTTTGTTGGTCTGGTATCAGTTGAACTCTGCCCTTTTTGCACTTTGAAACAGCAAAAATGAGGGCATGAAGGCCATTGAAAAAAAAAAAAAAATTTATGTTGTTTCCCTGTACGCATGTGTAGACGGTTGAGTTTTTTTTACTCACAAGTCATGAGTAACCGAAAAGTAAAAAGAAAATCGGCTATGTTAAAATAAACTCATTGAGTCAAGCCTGAGTGACTAGGTGAGTTTTTTAAAAACTTGTCAAGTTTTGTAATAGACTTTCAACCAAGCACATAGTCATATTAATACATTGAAACTTTGGCAGTTACGTATATATTGCTTCACATGATTTGAACCTTTGTCTCTATATTTGAAGTTCATATTTTTAATCACTTGAGCTCATGCTATTTGAGAGAATGTTAAGGTTCACCCGTGGGGTTGGAACCATGATTTATAGTGTGAAACTTCTTGCTTCCCATTGCTTGTTCTAAATGCCATTGGCAAAATATTAAGGCTCACCCATGAGATTCGAAACTTTGTCCAAGGTGTGAAACTCTTCGGCGCTTCGCTCCCCACTTAGAGAGGGCAAAGTCTCATAAGCCACTTTGTGGGCAAAGATGATTACAAGGCCATACTTGAGATGATAGATGATCGATAATTCCTTACAATGACAATATATTTTAATACCCATCATGTAATGTGAGTTTGGGGAGGGTATAACCCTAACCCTAGCCCACTACTAAACCCTTATCCAACTTGTTACTATAATATATTATTCCAATACAATAAACCTTGGGTTATGTGTGGCCCATGCCAACTATCCATAACACCCATATACAATATAATATCATATTCCAATATACCTATCCCTAGGTACCATAACAAACTCTGTGTTCTCTATTGCTTGGCCAAAACCTGTTGGGCCAAATGTTAAAGTTCATCCATGAGATTGGAACCTTAGCTTGTGGTGTAAAACTTGTGGTTTCCCACCGCTTGCCCCAACTCCATTGGGCAGGGTTGCTTTGTTTTTTGCTATTATAGAAAATTATCTTTTTAGGTTTCTTTATCATGAGGGAATTTGTTGTGTTTTGTTTTAGGTCACATATTCAGGTATTTGTATGTAGGAAGATTCTATACTTTTGACCCTAATGTTGACATGTACAACAATTGTCATTATAAATATTTTTGAATTACTTTGGCAGGATAAAGAGGAATTGATGTCTGATCTGAGAAAGGAACTAAGAGTGTCAGATATGGAGCACCGGGCAATGCTTGGGAAAGTTGGTGGAGATGATGTACTGAGGCGTATGAGGTTTGATCTCCTTGTATTCTAAGCTGATATTTTTGTCCATTCCTAGTTTAGGTTGGGAAATTGAAATTTTTCAGATATGGTGATGGGATGTGTTATTGTATCCATATATTAATTCACAAGGATTCGTGTGAAGTGTTTTCTTCTTAGCTTATAATCTTTTTGATTTCTGGTGTTTTACAGATCAGAAAATTAGGCAGCATTGATTTTTTAAAATTATTTTTATTTTAATATTTTAAAAACATTCTTAGAGAGCCTTCTATACGTTCTGAAATACCATGAATGTGTGAAGCAGAGAATACAGGCAGGCTGCCTCTAATCAACACAGATTTATAGCTAGTGGAGCACACTCTGCTGTAAAGGCACTTGATCCCACAGTTTCAGCTTCTTGTAAAAAGCAGAAAACTGCAGAAGTAATGGCCTCTTTACCTCAACCAGCTATTCCTTCTACCATGCGTACTGTACCAACAGGATTGACCAATTTGGCAGCAAGGAAAGGAGCATCTGGAAAGAAATTTAAAGGGGTGAGCATTTGGTCCTTGTATACTTCGTTCATATTTCTTATTATCTTCCAAGTTTATCATAATACTACAATCACATAACTCTATGTAAAAGAATATTTCTTGTGTTGTGTTCATCACTGTTTTATAATGTAAGAAGATGGCTGGACTTAATTTTATTTGTAATACGAGTACAAACTTATGCAGTTATCTTTGATAGTCAGCATGAATCAGTCATTTCAAGCAAGGAATATTATGGATCCTCTGGCCAAATTGTGTTAGAAGTATTAATGTTTTTTGGTTTTACATTTTTGTAAAATAGTATAATAAGAGGAGTTAGCATTAGACATTACAACTTAGGTGGTAGATAGATTGAAGACTAGAGTGTGGGAAAATAAAATAAAGGAAGAAGTCATCTGGAACTGTATCACAAATCCTTAACCATAAAGGAAGAAGTGATAAGAAATAAATAATAAACATATTTTTAATCAACCACAGTATATGGCAAAAGGAGGCCTTACTTAAATAAAGGGGGGTAATAAGAGCCTAGGAAGAGGCCTGAAGTGCCCATTCTAGACCACAATCATGGTAGTGAAAATGATAGAAGTAGCACCTCTTGGTGTGTTTGACCCGAGTTTTTAGTGTGTAGGTAGAAAAATGTATTTTTTATGTAGTAGCTTGCTAATTTACATGCGATTCATATTTTGCTATGAACTACCATGTATCAGAGATGGTAGAGGTCAGGTTATTCTTAATCCACGGCCATGACTGCTTTGTGTGAAGTTTACCATTAGAAGAGGATATCTGGACAAGTCATATGATACAAGGGAGTATGAAGATTTTCTGAAGAGGTTGAGAAGTAGGAACAAGCTAATTGGAGAAGGAGAAGGTAGAAGAGACTTGTGGAAGTCAACTATCTAACTAGAATACACAAGTTTTTATTATATTTGTAGTTCTTGCTTTTAAATGCCCAAATTAAAATCTATTGTGGATGATAAATATTAAATATATGAAAATTTTTACAAGCCTTGGTTCTACATGATCCTGTTTTGTAGGCAGTCCCACGTGGATATTTGTTTTCCTTGTTAAAGCCCATTTTATTGTCTCAGCTGGCAAAGCATTTTACATAACCGAGTGACACAGGAAAGGATGCCAGAGCGCTGATGTAGTAATGCATTTCCATATACGAAGGAAAATAAATAAAAAATTCTATGAGCCTCTGTACAGCATGGACCTGCTTATAGGTGGCCTACCAAGGAGATTTATTTGCTTATACTTAAAGCCCATTTCATTCTTTCATTGGGCTATAAGTCTAAAATCAGTATGTGGTAGTTTGTGAAGGTTGTGGGAAGATTTTTATTTTAATTTTTGTAGTTTTTTTTGGATTGGTTTTTGTTTTGGCCCAATTTGTTTTAAAGAAATTCGGGTGGTTTTAAAGAAGGTTTGTCTTTGACAAGAACTATCAGAATGCAATTGAATTCTTTCTAAACAATTGTCTCAACTACCAAGTCAAATTAGCATTGAAGTCAGGTTGCATTATGATCAGTATCTGGTATCTGCCATTTCTCAGACAACATTTACTTTCGTTGCAAGAAGTAGTTTATAGTTAAAGATTTCGTAGAGAATTACTAGAGGAATTAGTTTCTCTAGTAAGAAACTAGAGGAATTACTAGAGGAATTAGTTTCTCTGAGAAGCATGTGTTTGGTTTTTTGTAGAAGTTTGATTGGTGTTAGAACTACAATGAATAGAATTCTGAACTTGAAGATTGCACAAGGCATGTCTGTATACCTAACTGTGTTTAGGTGCTTACAATTTGCTTAAATTCAGTATCTAGAAGTTTGTGAAGGTTGTGGGAAGATTTTATTTTTTATTTTTTAGTTTTTTTCGATTGGTTTTTGTTTTGGCCCAATTTGTTTTAAAGAATTTCTGGTGGTTTTAAAGAAGGTTTATCTTTGACAAGAACTATCAGAACGCAATGGAATTTTTTCTAAACAATGGTCTCAACTATCAAGTCAAATTAACATTGAAATCAGGTTGCATTATGATCAGTATCTGCCATTTCTCAGACAACCTTTACTTTCATTGCAAGAAGTAGCTTACAGTTAAATATTTTGTAGAGATTAGGCACAAGAATTACTAGAGGAATTAGTTTCAGAGAAGCATATGTATTTGATTTTTTTTTGGTAGTAGTTTGATTGGTGCTAGAACTACAATGAATAGAATTCCAAACTTGAGCATGGCATCCAAGATATCCTGTTTCCTTAATGTTAATCAGGTTTTTCATAGATTTTTTATTTTTCATTTTTTGAAGGTGCATGGAAATGGATATGATTCGTCTGTAGATGTGACAGATTCTCAAGGCCGATTGGATACGACATTGATATATTTATTTATAAAAGCAGAAAATGTAAAATTTTACACATATAAGTTGCAACCAGGATATTTTCATTAATCAAAGGAGTAATTGTTATGATATACCAAAAGGTTTTGACTATAGATCATAAAAAATCATACAGGAGATTTTCATTAATCAAAGCAGTAATTGTTAAAGTAGGCCACAATGTGTTGACTATAGATTGACAAAGTAGTCATCAAACCGAAAACAACCCCATTTGGATATAGACAACAAGAAATTCTTTCATCTATATCTTTGACTTTGCAAATTAAATACTCTTTCAAAGTGCTTTTTTAAAAGGTCTTACATTGCTCCTGTTACCATGATTGGATATGGTTGTGTTTGGATGTAAGCGGAATTGAATTATAATAAAATATAATTATGTTAGAAATTCATAATTAAGTATACTAAAGTTTGGTTTCATATTTTAATATCTAAATTATGATAAAGCATAAATTTAATATGTTAATAGATCAATTAATATTAGCTCAACCAGTTAAATTTTTTGATTTTGAAAGAGGAGATCTAGGTTTGAATCTTGTCAAGCTATACCTGCATATTAGCTAAGTTGTAATATTATTATGTGGTCATGATGTAATACGAGTGGAACCTGTTTCAATCACATATAACCAATCGGAAGAATATTCTAAATAACAAATCCAAATATATTTAAAAACCAGAAAATAATATTAAAAGCACGAGTCATAGTTTTAGACTTTTAGTAATTTTAATTTCTTTTTGAAGAGATCAGAACTCTATTATGAGTTGCCTATGGGTTGAAATCCAATTAATGAGTATATTTGGTTCACAAAGAGCCCCTTATAGTTCATTTCCCATTGGGACTGTGATAATACAATGTATTGTAATAACACTATATAGTTCATTGAAATTCCGCGATAAGTTGGTCATAATGTTATATGAGTGGGGCCGTTTCAATCCAATATAACTATTAAAAAAAATCTTGATTACGAGTTTAAATAATAACTTCAAATATAATAAAATTAGAAGTATTAAAATAGATAAGAAACACATGGGGAAGTTGGATCAATAAGATTTTTTTGACTTACAAAGAGCTGGTTAGGGTTCAATTTCCATGGGCATCATGATGATATGGTTAGTTGAAATACCATGGTAATGTTGGTAAGGTGTAATATGCATGGGACATGTTCCTATCTCATATAACCAGTTAAAAAAAGGTGCAAAAGTGAATATGAAGAACAAATACTAAATATACATTACCAATAAATAAATACTAATTAAAAATAAATTTAATTCAAATATTGAAATAAATTTTACATATCAAATGACATTAATTCAATTAGTTAGATTCTTCAACATTCAAGAGGAGACCTAGTTTCAAAACTTGCTAAGCGGTACATGGATAATATCCAAGCTGTTGTAAGACCACTATGTAGTGATGTCATATGGATAGGGCCCGTTTCAATTCCATAAAAAAAAGAAATAATACATATCATAATTTCGAGTAATTTAAAATTTAATGTTTCAAACATATAAAATTATTTTTTAAGTTATAGTAATTGCCAAATGATACATGCATAATTGTCAAGCTATTTTAATACTAGAGTATGGTAATGATGTAGTATGGGTAGGGCCTGTTTCAATCCCATATAATCAAGTAAAGAAAAAAATCAAATTGCATGAGCTCAATTGGTTAAATTTGTCAATTTTCAAGGAGATGCCTAGGTTCAAATCTGGCCAAGGAATATATGCATAATTGGCAAACTGTTATACTACTATATGGTCACGATTTACTATTGGTGGGGCTTGTAACCAATTAAAAAAAATAACATTAAGGTTATTAAATGACATGAACTCAAATGGTTAAATTCCTTGGAATAATGAGCACAAGTCAAGTGGGACTAACGGGTAAGACTTAGGAACTCTAATAAGGAGGTCCAAGGTTCGAACAAAAAAGGGGATAGGGTTGTATACCATACTCCATTATGGGTGGATAAAAACTTAACCACATCTTCCCATATGGTCTATGGCTTCGTGGATCTTGAAAATTGCTTTACTTTCATTTCCAATGAGGAGACCCAGGTTTGAATCTTGCCAAGCAGTATATGCATAATTGCCAAGCTGTTATAATATCGCTATCTGGACATGATGTAATTTGGGTGAGGTCCATTTCAATCCTATATAATCAATTTAAAAAACATTATAATATTAAATTTATTAAATGACATGAGCCTAATTGGTCAAATGTGGAGATCTAGAGTTTCATATCTAATCATCCTAGGAGGGATACCGTAGTGGTATGTCCTTGGGTTTTCATCTAGGAGGCCCTAGTTCAAACCTTGGTATGAGGGGATTGGGACCCCTCAAAAACCTGTGCTTTACCCTAACATTTTAGCCCGACAAGGACAACACAGTGGTTAGGGCTTTGGCCCCTCTTCGGGGAGGTCTAAGGAGAGGATAGGCTGGATGGTAGCAGCCGAGTGTTTGCTGGTTGGCTACTTGAGTTCAATGCTTTGGAGGGTCGGGGGTGTTGACTTTGTTTTACCCAGTGGGCTAGGGTTATAGTGGCAGCATTTGAACTCGATCAAGTATCTGTCAAAAGGTGTTACTTATTCCCCTATGTATCAAAAAAAATCTATCATAAAAATCAAATATTATTCTAATTTTTTCCTTAAATAAAAAATAAAAAATAAAAGAATATGAAACATGTTTAAAAAGTGAAAGATTTTAACTTTTTTTATTTAAAAAAAAAATACTAATTTTTAAAGGCCTTCCCTTTATAAGGGGAGGATGAGGGTTTGGCCATCTCTGCCAATGCATAATATTGAGCAGTCCTCAATGCCACTTAAGTGATGTGCATGAATACAGACATTGAGCAGTCCTCAATGCCACTTAAGTGATGTGCATGAATACAGACATCAGCCAAATGGGGAGGATGAGGGATTGGCCATCTCTGCCTCTGCATAATATTGAGCAGTCCTCAATGCCACTTAAGTTATGTGCATGAATACAGACATCAGCCAAATGTGTAGACACTAGCAGGACATAGAGACACCTGCCCAACTTGCAGGAACTTGTGGACAGGGTGGACAAGGATAAAGCCCAGTTGTGTTCATTTCCGTGAGTTTTGCCACAGATCACCCTTTATGATGCAATCTTAAGGACCCCAATTTGCAAGGGTTAAGGTTTATTTTCTGTACACAGGCATTGGGCATTGGAATATGGTTCTAGATGGCTCACGGGCCCTATTTGGCCGTATCCCATATGTTTACATATGGATCCAATATGGCTACATCAGTGTCACCGTATTTGGCAAATTTTATCGAAGATATCTAAATTTTGGCCATTTTATACCTTGCAAACATTATGGACAAGGATAAAACTCAGTTATATGTCATTTCCATGATTTTTACCACAGATAACAGCTTACAATGTAATCTTAAGGACCCAATCTGCAAGGGTTAAAGATTTTTTTTTTTGTCTCGTGCTATGTTCTTTTTGCACTGGCCAGTTCTAAACAGGCACTGGGATATGGTTCTAGATGGCCTGGGTGCTATATTGGACCTTATCCGATATTTCTACATATCAATCCGATGTCTACATTTGGTGAGTTCCATAAAAATATCTGAATTTTGGCATTTTTGTATTTTGCATGAACAAATTCGAGGAACATAACTGGGCAAACAACAGTCAAAGGAAAATCTTATATATATATATATACCTAAAACTTGTCCAAATATATATGTATCTTATTTCTGTCTTTAGTTCCTGCATTTAATTGACTACATTTTATATTTACACAAACTAAAGGTTGAAACAAAACAACTGAAGGAAAAGTCAAAATGATCTCTTTAGGGCAACTCATTCATAGAGGCATTTGCAAGTCAATCTTATTTTTTAATGAAGTTTGAAGTTCTTTGTACATATTTATATGTATATTGGCCATCTCTCTCTATATCTGTGTGAACTTCATTTCACATTTTATAGCTAATTTGTTTAGGGACTTATATTTATTCCTTTTTATTTTTTTATTTTTATCCTTGCTGAACTTGGAACACAGACCTGAACCTGGTCACTTAAAACAACATAGATCATTGTCTTATAAGATCCTAGTTAAATAAACATTGTGTAATTTCATTTATCATAATTGATTTCCAGAGATAGAGCCAAGACCCAACTGGTTGGTATGAGGAGGTAATTTTTATTTAGAGTTGACAGAGCTTGGGTTTCCATGTATGTTTTTCTAATTCACATCTCAGATGTTCTTCCCATGTATTACTTCCAAAATATATACACTGATAAAATATCTACAAATAACATGGACAAATATTTATCATTTATGTTCAACAGATGCTGCTATTGGAAAATAGGTTGTGATTTCACACTGTGAAAGTAAACTAAATGAGGGAAAACTTGAGCAGGCAAGTAAACTAGGACAAACTAACCCATAGATATGCCTGGCTTTAGATAGATTTCTGTCAACACTTATTTTACTTAAAATTGATAGTTCTACATTTATCAATGATCTCAAAGTGATTTGTTGTTTATTTTACTTGTTATTTATTTAAAGAAAAAAAAATTAAAACTCAACCTAATCTAACTTGAAAGAAAAGATTAGTCTTAGGTTGAAAGAAAAGAGTCTTAGGTTGAAAGAAAAGATTAGTCTAGATATCTGTCCAAGTGACCAAAAGTGGAAAATCACAGTAATAAGTAACCAAAAATCACATTGCATTAAAATTGCGTAGGATCAGTTTGCTTAAAAGTAACTTTATAAGCATAAGTAACTTAAATTTTTTTCACGAACATTGTTTCTTTGCTAACATCGAGGTTGAATTTTTTTTTGGTTTGTTTTAAATTTAATTAAATTGGTTATATGTGATTGAAATGGGCCCCGCCCATATTACATTATGACAACATAATGGTATTACAACAACTTGACAATTATGCCTTTATTGCTTGGTAATATTTAAACCTATGTTTTCTTCTTGAAAGTTGAGGTATCTAACTGGTTGATCACATGTCATTTAATAAATGTTGAGGTTCACCAATGGGTTTGGAATCTTGGTTTATGATATTATATTCTTCACTTCCAACCATTTGCCCTAAAATCTCATGGGAAACAATAAAGTTGATTTGTCACAGAAGCTCGACATAAATATATTAGCCTGAAGTTCTATTTTAAATAGTTCAAATTTTAATGCATCAAACATGATAGTCCCTGCCAGATGTGGAGTTCCATATATATATATATATATATATATACATTCTTCTTCCAGTTTTTGTAGCTATCCATCTATTACTGTAGATTATTACGTCATAACCATTTGTTTATGGTGAGTACACATATATTTCCTCATATCCAAAAAAATTAAAAAGAGAATGACTTCTGCTAATCATGACATCTTTATTCTTCATTTGATAATATCTGAGTACAAGTATATATTTCCTCATATACCAAAAAAATTAAAAAGAGAATGACTTCTGCTAATCATGACATCTTTATTCTTCATTTGATAATATCTGAGTACAGGTGGGAATATAAAATTATTGTAATTGTTGGTTACCTTAGGTTGGTTGAAGAAAATATGATGTTGTTTGTGAACATCTAATCAACAGGAAAAATTGTGTGAATTGCTGAATTTTAAGGAGGCGATGTCATATTTTATCATGCTTTGTGAAGAATGCTAATGTAACTACAATGCTCTTCTGACTTCCTATCGAGACTCATTTCTCTTGTGTTTTTTCAGAGGTACTCAGCAGATGTTCGATGGGGTTATGATGGGCAAGTAGATATCAATCGTGAGGAAGCCGGACACGCTGAAAAAATGTTAGCCAATCATGGTAGTTTTAATATGCCATCTAGTAGAGGAAAAGGTTTTCCAAAGGGTCAGAGTGCCAAGGGCTATGCATCTTTACAAAATGGGACTTGCAGGAAAAAACCTGAGAACATTGAGTTACGCCAAACAGATAAGCTAATAAAGGAGGTAAATTCTAATCATAAAAGTATGTCCCTGAGAAATTCTGGTCTTTAATTTTACATCTCTTTTATCTGGTCGAGTACATGAGTTGTTCCTGTTGTCTATGGAAACATCATTTGTTCCTCTACAAAGATGATCTCAAAATACAAGTTTAATCTTCATGTGTGTAGTATTTGTTTCATTTTGACTTTTACTGTGTGTAAACTCATAAAATAGGGTTAGATTTAGATTAAGCTTAGTATTTTGTTTTTGTTTATGCATGAATAGGATTTTTTGTTTTGGATGCAATAGCCTTTGGGTAAACTTGACTTTGGTAATTTATCATGAAAGCTAGTTAAAATATGGGCATCTAAAGTCAAGCATTTACAGTCAGGTCTTTGTTAGCAATCAACTTAAGGTATGGATCAGTAAAATAAGAATTGCACATTTAAGAGTTTGAAGAGATACAGAATACATAATGTCCAGAGAATATGATACATCATAGTTACCTTAATGGACAATCCATTCTTCTCAAATTCCTTTCTCTCACGCCAGCTATACATGCTTTTATAACATATTTATATGGTCACAGTGGTTATCCAACCTAATGACTAACCTAATGTCTAACATAGATCATGGTCATTTACATATCTAATTGATCGTTTTGTTTGCATTAGCATCAACAGTTGGAGATGGCTTGAACCTCAAAGTTGGTGCTATTTTATTATCTGTCATGGCTGGTCTTGGCAGTATGTACTGCATGTTTATTATTACATTATTTGAGGGAAAATTGAAGAGACGAAATATGGAGCATTGATATCCAAAGGAATTGGGAACATCAAGAGTACCATTTTCTGATTGTCTAATTTTTGTGGACGATTCGATTCCATGCTCGATCCATCATTGGTATCAGTGCAAGGATTCCTTGTTTTTGAATTCAAAATTGCTGTGTACTTTTCTCTTTTCCTTGCAGACCCCTGAGAGTTATATTTTTTCAATCTCGTCGGTTTCTTTATCCTCCCTTCAGAGAGTTATGTTATTTTTTTTTATTGTTTCTATTACAACCTGGGCCTTGTCTCTTTTGCTGCTTCCCGGACTCTGTCCTTGAACTAATTGCTATCTTCTCCTTGCTGTCACTTTTGATTTTTTTAATCCCAATCGTGCATTAAAGCCGAACATAAAGGATTCCAAGCCTTTTGCGGCAAATATTCGATAACTGCGACCGAGAAGCGGAGTGCCCAGGTTGGAGGCAAATTTTGCCCTCGATGCTTAGACAAATCGTGAACGAAGTTTCACAATGTATTCATGAAATACGTCAAACAGTTTCATGATCCTGTCGGGTCCCTTAAATCTGTTTGTGAAGGAAAGAAGAAAGCCTGAAATACTGCATAATATGAGGAGAATTTTTGTCTTGAGACGGATGAGAGTTACAGTGTTTGTTGTTGAAGAAGACTGGAAATCGTTTTGACCTTGCAACGGTTCCCGTGAAAAGGAAGACTGAAAACTTGCCATGTGGTCGTTTCTTTCTCGCCTATTATGGAGGATGACCCTAATTTATTGACATGACCATTGGAGCAAGTCATACAAAATCTGTTAATTGTTGGTGCAATTGTTGATTTAGTGCATTGGGAAGAGAATAAATTTACATAAGGGAGGATAGAAGGCTTGGCGCCAAGGCAATTACGAAGACTTTGAACCTGGAAGTCACAGGTTCAAATCTTTGCCTTTCAATTTTATACTTAAAAAATTGCATTTTTTCAAGGGAGTTATAAAGAACATTTATTTCTTTTCTTTATGCATAAAGTAAAGTGCATTATTTTTTAAGGGAGTCATAATTAGCATTTATTTTCTTTCTTTAGGCATAAAGAGCTAAGAAAAGAATTGGCAAGTTGAAGAAAATTTATAATTTGTTTTTGAAAAAAAGAGAGAGCAAAGTTCATATATATTTTTTCACTACCCTAGGGAGATTTTTTTTTTTTTTTTTAATTTTGCAATTTTTCTATAGTATTTGCACATTAATTACAGTAAATGTTTTTTGCAAAATCAAGGGGTAATAAAATAATGTTTTGTAAAAAAGGCGCATTTTCGGCAGTGATCAATGCCTTCAAATTTTTTTAAGCTATTGGCCTTATTTTTTTTTTAACATGTGCTTAAGCACAAATCATAGTGTTCGGTAAAAAAACACCTCTGTTTTGCATTTAAAGGTAAAGCTATCGTGCTAAGTTACTGTGTCTATAGCATATTAAAGCTGAAATATTTGGGCATTGAACCTATACATTGTCGAGGAGAAATAAGCACATCATTTTTTTGGTTCTTTCACTCCATTTTCTACCGTATTTGTCACTATTGTTAGACATAAATCTTGAAATTGAGAAATTCCAAGTATATAGGGAAGTTACGCCCACGTACAAGGATTTCTCTTTAAGCATGTGTCATTGATAGGGTGAATCCCTTTCCGTACTACCTTGGTACCTCATATTGTTCTCTTTCACGTACCTTAAAGCCTCTCTCATGTATGACCGCATATATTGAAAGGACTAGCTTCTTCCATGTATCAACGAGTATATAGGAAGGGCAAATATATGTAAAGGTTCAGTTAATCGGATTGGTGGTATATTGAAAAGGGAACCATTTGGAAGACATAAGAAACCCTCAACATGGCAACATCAAACTTTTTTCTTACAGAATCATTGTTACTCAAAGGCCCAAATTTTGCACCTTGGAAGAACAAGATCAGGACTATCCTAGTGGTTGAGAAACTTAGGGACATTGTCACGAGAAAGATCACTTGACCAGAAGAGGATGAAGAGGCTCAATGACAGTTTGATGAGGCAGATGCCAAGGCACTAATGATCGTTACCCTTGCCACAACAAATGTCATTCAACTACACATTGGTGAACCACAGACATCCAAGGAGGCATGGGATACATTGTCTACCATCTTTGAATGGAAGAATGAAACCACAATTCTTTTTCTTTAATCTCAACTCCACACATTGAGAGTTCAAGACGGAGAAAGCTTTGAAGAATTTCCTCATAGAGTTGCTGAATTGAAAGCAAGGTTGAATACGATGGGGGAAACAATAGAAGATATGCTCTTAGCACCCATCATACTTAGGGCCCTACTAGATTCTTTTTGAGTGCTGATTACTCCATTGCAAGTATCAAACAGGAGGGTGTCTTTTGATGAATAGATGAACATGTTTCAACAGGAAGAAGCAAACAATTAGTTGAGGGACCAATTGACAAATAATGCACTCATTTCCGCAATGAAGTCACAAAAGAGTCCTTCCTCATCTTCATAAACATCACAAAAACAACCTCAAAGACAAAGGAGGGGCTGCCATATTTGTGAGAAAGGACATGATACAAAGTTTTGTCGATATAATTCCATGACTAGAGGGGGTCAAGTTTGTAATGCTCCGTAGAAAAAGACATAGTTCAAACCACACCCTAAGCAACAACAAGGGTATGTTGCACATGAAGAACCAAAATTTGTTTTTGAAGAGGACATTGAGCTGGCACACAAGGTCTTGATGTCCAAGGTAGTGACAAAATTGAAGGATGAAATTTGGTACATTGATTTAGGTGCTAGCAAGCACATGACTAGAGATAAAGTGTGGTTTGACTCCTTACAAGCCAAAGATGGGAAGTTAGTCACTATTTTTGATGATAAGACTTATCATGTTAAAGGAGTGGGAAATGTTCCTGTCAATTTGACTGATGGCAAATGTACGATTGAAAATGTACTATATGTACCAGGATTAGCAAACAATTTGCTATCTATGTTACAAACTTTGGATTGAGACATGGCAGATGAATTTCGGGTGGTTGATGGCAAAAATAGTCATCACAAAAAATTGCAAGTTTGTAGCAATTGGTTCCTATAAGAATGGCTTGTTTTCCCTTGATGTGATATCATCTAATGTTGCACTATCCGCAACCACGACAAATGCTACCTCCCTAGAGCAGAGGAGATATGGACATTTGTGTTCTCACTACTTAATTCAGCTAAATAAGCATCATATCGTGACGAGTTTGCCCAACCTTTCACCCACATTGCGAGTTTGCTCAGGTTACACCTGAAGAAGTTTTGGTTTGGGAGGAAGCCATTGGTTGCTCTTCTCAAAGTTCTTGGAAGTAAGGCATACATGCATTTTCCAAAACAAAAGAGGACCAAGTTGGATGCAAAATCTCTGTCTTGCATATTTCTGGGGTATTATGAGGCATCAAAAGCTTATTGATTGATTGATCCAGTCAGCAAGAACATACATATGGGTAGGGATGTGGTATTTGATGAAGAATTTGGAAATAAGAAAAAAGCTAAAGATCCTAAGGAGTTTGAATCTCTTGTTGTAAGCATCGAGTCAAATGACTAAGTTTGTGAAGAAGTTCCAGAAGACTAGTAAGAAAATCGGTTGTGGTTGCTCCAACACATCAAAAGACTCCAAATTGGCTAAAAATACTCTCAAAGGTGCTAAGCTTGATGTACCACCTGATCTAACCTCCACATGACCACGTACTCGCAGTAGTACATGATAGGGGGTAAATTTGGGCTTGATGACTTATGTAATGGAGAATGCAGAACCAGCCTTAGTAAAGGAAGCACTAAGCTTGCCACAATGGAAGAAAGCCATGCAAGTAGAATACACATCTTTGATGAAGAACAAAACATAGAATCTTGTTGATTTTTCGGAAGGAAAGAAGCCCATAGGCTGCAAGTGGGTCTTCAAAATCAAGTATAAGGCAGATGGATCCATTAATAAATGTAAGGCACGCTTTGTTGCGAAAGGCTATGCATAGAGGGAAGGAATAAATTATGAAAAGGCATTGACACCTACAACAAAGATGACTACCATTTGTGTAGTATTTGCAATGGTAACATGGTTTGGTTGGAAATTTCATCAAATATATGTCAAAAGTACCTTCCTCAACGGTGATATTGAAAAAGAAGTGTACATGACACAACCCAAAGGCTTTGTTGACAATGGACAATGTCAATAAGTTTGCAGACTGAAAAAGTCACTATATGGGTTGAAACAGGCTCCCAAAGCTTGGTATATCAAAATTAATGATCACCTATTGCAGCATGGATTCACCAAAAGTCCCTCCAATGCAAATCTCTATGTCAAGAAAATTGGAAATGAGATAGTGATTCTTGTGCTCTATGTTGATGATTTGGTCATCACTAGAAGTTCAGAAAAATTGGTGAATGATGTGAAGGATGAATTAAAAAAATCATTTGACGTGACATATTTGGGGCTTTTGCACTAGTGTCTTGGCTTGGAAGTTTGGCGGAGAAAGAACCACATTTTAGTCACACAAATAAATAATGCCAACAAACTGCTAGAAAAATACAGGATAGATTGTAAACCTATGACAACACTAATTGAGCTAGGGTTAGAATTGTCTAGATATGATAAATCATCTCAGGTATTCGCTACTTTGTATCATCAATTGAGCGGGAGTCTAATATACTTGACAAATACCAAGCCTGACATTAGTTTTGCTGTAAGTTATCTTTCAAGATTCATGCAGGATCCTAAGGAGAGTCATTGGAAAGCTGCAAAGAGGATACTATCCTGCATAATCTCTTGCGGTACAATAGAATATGGCTTGGAATATAAGAAGAGTGATAATTTTTTCTTTTAGGGATACACGGACTTGGATTATGCCAGATCTGTAGATGACAAAAAGTCAACATTTGGATACGTGTTTCATCTAGGATCTGGACCTGTCTTTTGGCATAGCAAAAAATAGCATGCAGTGCATTGTTATCCACAAAGGCAGAATATCGTGCTGCACCAAGAGCTGCGTGTGAAGCAATTTGATTACAAAGCATATTGTCAGATATGGGTGTGTGCAAAAATCGACCAACCTTGTTGAATTGTGATAATCAAGCTGTTCTGAAATTGATCAAGAATCCAGTATTTCATGAAAGGACAAAGCACATTGAAGCTCAATGTTATTTCATTTGAGGGCAAGTTTAGAATCACCAAATACAGCTCAAGTACATTCCCACCAGAGATCAACTTGCAGATATTTTCACAAAGGCACTTGGACGAGTCAAGTTTGAATTGTTTTGCAATTCTCTTTGTATACCAAATAATGTAATAAGGGGGGATGTTAGATAATTATTATTACATTATTTGAGGGAAAATTGAAGAGACAAAATATGGAGTATTGATCTCTGAAGGAATTGGGAACATCAAGAGTCTCTTAAGAATCCAAGAGACACCATATTGTATATATGCATGTATAGCCTTATGATAATCTAATTTTTCCGGATGATTCAATTCCATGCTCGATCCATCACTGCAAACATCTCATTGTCTAACATTTCAGAATATCGAATCACAGATTCTTTGTATTGCTGTGATTATGCTGCTATGTGCGTGCAAGGATGTTATGGTTTATAAGCTTTTATGGTCATTGTTTTTGAACAGGATTTTCAATTCTTTTGAATAGACTCCTAAACAGATATTCAGATATTTATGTGATAGGACCCTGCAGTAAATTAGAATAGCAAAAAGCACAAACTGATATACCAAAGGGAAAAGATACCTGCCAAAACTCATGATGTACACTCTTCATTAATCTGGAAGAAATATGTTTGTAAAGAATGGTTGCAAACTGCTGTTGGACAGGGCATTAATAGAGTCCACAGTTACAGGAAGAAATAGATTTTACAAAGAATCGCTGCATACTGCCCTTGGGCTAGACATGCATAGCCTCCAATATTATTTACATGTAGTTAGTTAACCGTACATATGTGTGACATTTCATTAAATCTAACTGATAGATGGAACCTATGACTCTAGTTTCCTATTGGGATCAATTGGACATGTAAAGTAAAGCTCTTTTGTTTACTATTCTAAGTGTATCAGATGGAATTTACGATATGAAGATAATTACGATAATGGAGATCACTATAGATCGAATTATTTCCTTCCTGCTTACTGGAAGTCATTCCCAATTTCTGTGTCAGATGGGAAACTTTGCAGCAAGAGTTGACTTGGAGCAAGTGGCATGGCTTGTATTGCTTTAGCTGACTTACATTGACAACATCATGAATGTGAAGTTGAGTTCCAAGATTTAAATAGAAAGCATTGGGCCCCACTGCATGGAGAATTGTATACTACCTATAGTTGATGAGTTGAAACTTGTGATGATGGTGGTGAAAACTTTGCTTCTCCAAGTGAGGCCAAATACGGTCACCAACTTGAAAAGAACGAGCACTTGCATTGATGACATAATAAATGCCAAAATGAGCTACGAGATCCAAATGAAGAGCATTCATTGGTTCCCATTGCTTAGAGAATTGTACAAGGCCCATAGCTGATGAGCTTCAACTTGTAATTTTTTTGGTTGTGAAAGCTTTGTTTGTCCAAGTGCGGCCATCTAATCACCAATTTGTAAAGAATGAGGTACTCGATGGCGATTATAGGATGTGTTGAATTTGGCTTGGGTTTGCTGAAGAATATCCTAGATCTGGTCTGAATCTTAACCAAATTTTGCACAAAAGAAGAAACAGTCTTGCTTCTTTTGTTCATGGATGTATTTGGAACAAGAAGTGAACTAGAATCTCATAAAGGGCCAAAGGGATGGAAGCTATAACAAAATAAAATGGAAAATGCCCTGTAGAGACATGGATAGCCTGGTTGCAGCTATGCTGAAGAATATGTGGATAATTGTCTCATTGCATTGCTTGTTTTTATCTATGACAGATGTCTAAAGAATACTCTAAATTGCAATTACCAACCACAGCCTAACCATTGATTTGCGGATGAAATGAAATGGGAGAGTGCAGTTGACAGGCAAGAAACTTTTACAATGATATCCAATAGTGCCTTAAGAAATGCGTCACATCAGAAACAACAATGAGTGGTAGGCATCAGTTGGCTTGGTGCGTGGCATGAAAATTTCCTTTTTTGAATACCAACATACCAAAACAAAAATACAATAAAGTTATGTTGAGTTGTAGACAGGCCTTTAATAAAATCTGTGGAAATCTATTTCCATGGTTGAGGAGTCATCAAGGCCTACACAATTAAAGATTTTGATTGAAAGGCTTATGCTGGCTAAAAGATGAGCACCTATGGGTAAAAGTAGTGTTCATAGGTGTTGCATTGTCTTCTGCACACTAAATGTCAACTTGAATGCAGGTTGGGTAATTTGGTGGTCTTAAGAGGTAGAAGTGATGGGTTGGTGTCCAGTGAAGAGTTGGAACATGTTTGCCACATGATACATGAGTGTTATCTGGAACTCATTTTGTTGCTTTCTTTGATCATTCAGCTCTTTGGTCGAGAACCGATGCCATTAGAAGATTTGTGTAGGGCTGTGCCTATAGTAGCCATCAAATGTTTTTTTTTCCTTTGTAAGGGGAAAAATAGTAAAACAATCACTGCAATGAAGGGCAGAAAAGCAAAGACACCTTAAAAAGGTAATCCACAGGAAACCAATTGAAAATAATTTCCTGTATTTGTTTGATCTTCTTTTAGCAACAAGGATCAGCTATAAAGTGTTGCTGTAGAAGATGGTGAATATCGAACAACAAAGTGACAACTGTTAATAATGGCACACTGAAACATTTGCAGAAAAGTTCTGGCAAAGTAGACAAACAAAAAGGTGAAGTCTGATATAGAGTGGGGGGGAGTGGGTGCTTGGTTAAATATGCAGTAATTTTTTGCTATTGTGTGGAGCAGCAAATGCAGAAGCAACAAACTATGTAACGTGCTGATAGCAAGTTAGGGCGTAAGGTGCTTCTAACAAGCTTAACTTGAGTCTGACCAAAATGATACTCACTAGGGATAAATCTCAAGTGAGCAAAAAGTTACTTGGAGATCTCACGAGGCTTTGATACCAAATGACATGACCCTATAGTATTTTTTTTTAAATGTGTTATAAATGTTTGAAATGGGCCCCACCCATATTACATCGTGGCTATGCTACTGCAATATTATAACATTTTGGCAATTATGTTAGTATCATCTGGTAAGATTTGAACCAGGGTCTCTTCCTTGAAAGTTGAGGTATTAAAGTTAATGGCATTTAACGCCCAATAACAAAATTAAGATTTAAGAAAACATAAACTGATGCAAATGAGAGAAGATAGTAACCAAAACTGACAATTTACACTCTTCATTAGCTATATATATATATATAAATGAGGTTGAATGGTTGCAAATTGCATGCATAGACACCTCACTTGGTCCATCTTACATGTAGTTAGTGAACTGTACATGTGCATGGGCATCTCATTCAATCCAACTGAGATGAACTAGACATGCCAATTAAGACCCCCTAGTTTCCAACTTAGATAAAGTGGACATACAAGCTGAGACTTTCTAGTATGCTATTTTAAGCGTACAAGATGGCATTTACAATGTGCAGATAATTTTTTTTTTTCTTGGGGGTAAAGACATAGTTTTGAAAGGGGTCTGTGCCCTTGTACAAAGAAACATAGTGGGGTCACGCACACCCACCCTGTGGTTTGAACTTGGGTCTCCTGGATGAGAACCCAAATACATACAATGTGGAGAAAATTACGAGGACAATGCACTGCCTTTCATAATATTCAAAAGGTAGGATTTTGTATTTTGAGAAATACTCCAAATGGTGTTGTTCTTCGAAACATTCTGCAACGACGTCCTTTTTTCTTCTGAAAATGATTATATCATATCTTTCTCAGTGGCTTTGTTACCTCCACATGCAATTGTCTGCATCTTAAACACAACATCAGACACAGTTGGTTCTGTATTTGTTGATCCTCTTTTCAGTTGCACTTACTACTGTGATCCTTGAACATATTTTTGAGCGCCATTTGCAATGTCTTCCATTGTTCAGTGTTTGGCCTTTCAAACAATAATGCCAGTTGGAAATGGGATTTACAAAGCACTGCCTGAATAGGCGTACGAAGGTGGTTCAAATCAACCTTTGTTCGACAAGTGTAAAAATTGAAACAATTATGCTGTTGAGAAAATCAGCTACAAAATTTGTCCTTGAGTTCAAAATAAAGAAAGAGATACTTTTATGGATTTAAATTTTTAAATACAAAATAAACCAAAAAATGTATAGAAAACTTCATGCAAGAATGGGATTGAGTTGCAAACACCTTTGTGAATGAGTTGCCCTGAGATTGTCATGGCTTTCTTCCTAATATTTTTGTTTTTGCCTTTAGTTGTTGTAGACGTGGAAGGGAGTCAAGCAGATGTAGGAATGAATTGTGCCATAGTGGAATGACAAGTTTCAGGTTTATTTCTTCATTTTTATCTCATTTGCCATTAGTTGTCGTTTGTCCAAATATGTTTGCAGGATTTGTTCGCATAAGGTCAATAATTGCCAAAAGTCAAATTTTTTGATAAAATTTGGGAAACTTGGTGACTATGACTCTTGGTAGCTTTGAGCGGTTTTAAAAGCTTTGAAGATTTTATCCTTTTATGGACAAGGCTTTCTTCTTTGCATGCTGCAATATCAGTTATGTAAAGGCTTTCTTTGAGTTCTTTTCATGCTGCAATTTCAATTTTAAATATTTGAACTAGTGATTTAGACAATAGCCTTTGTCGTCCTGAGCAAATCCCTTGAAACAATATTAGGGCATGTGGGATCTGATCTTATACCAATTTTTGTGAAAATATTTATGGTTCTTTTTCCTCCTCCTTTCCTTTGTTGAATGTATTGCTACTACTGATAATATTTTTTACAAAGCAATCTATATTAATGGGATGCTAAATCAACTCTTATGGAACAAGTTTTGTTGTTTGGTTTTGGCGATCTTTTAGTTATTTTTGGTTCTCTTTTGTTATTTATACACCACACGACCATCATATTGATTGAATGGCTCTCAACATTTGCATCAATATTTGCAGAGTCCATTTTCCTGAGTCAGACTTCAATTTTTTTAAGTTTGAAAAAAGAGCTTAATTGAATTTTTCACCGCATCTCTGCAAGACTCTTCTAAGTAAATGCAAGACTCCCAAGTCTGTCACTTCTTGCTGGTGGCCCTGGGGAGTGTTCAGATCAGTTAGATTGAAAATGCCCTTGCTTTCCAGTTCTACAATAACAGAATTAGGTTTTATAAATTATTCAGTGTATCAAGTGGTTTTGTTGAATAAGAATGATTTTCTTTCTCCAAATCCCAGGCAATTGCATTGATAATTTAAGGTTTTGGCCATGGGAGAATGTTCTCTCTGTAGCAATCCAGTTTTCACAATTTCAATAGTGGCAACATTTTTAAAGCACTCTATGGTGAGATTGTGTTCCCATAAGCAGAACCAAGTTTGGAGTAAAGTAATATTTTCATAGGATGAAAACCCATTGTTTTTTTGAATGTCGAATATTTTATACAATTTAGAATTTCCCGGACTTTTAGGGGTAGCTTTTGTCATGTCCAAGCTGAGTCTGAATATGGCTTTTTTTTCAACTTATTTCTGATTCAGAGATATCTTTATGATGAACCATGTCTTGTGTTGGTATGATATTTGACCAGTCTCATTAGTTGTGTTATATTTATTGTTTGAATCTTAGTTGAGAAGATCTGCAGAATCCTGATTTTTTAAAATGCCAATGCAATCGGCAAACTCTCGGTGATGCAAAAGATTTTTTGCCAATTTTTTAAAAAATTTGCAATTTTTTTGTTAAGGCTGTGCAGCTGATTTAGAGTTTTTTTTATGCAAGCCATTTTTTTTTGACAAAAAATCTGCAATTTTTTATTTTTTAGGCTGCAACCGATTTAGGGTTTTTTATGCAAGCCCATTTTTCAGCTGTTAATGTTTGAGCTGTGAAGTTTAAACCCTAAACCCTAAACCCTCTTTTTAAGTAAATATTGCTGCCTGATAACTATGTATGTAAGCTCATTTTTCAGCTGTTAATATTTGAAACTTTGAAGTTTAAACCCTAAACCCTAGGCTAGGCCCTAGGGTTTTGGGTTTAGGGTTTTGTTTTTTTTTTCCTCCTCTTTTTAAGTAAATATTGTTGCCTGGTAACTATGTATGCAAGCCCATTTTTCAGTTGTTAATGTTTGAATTTGAAACTTTGAACTTGAAGTTTAAACCCTAAACCCTAGTCTAGACCCTAGGGTTTTGGGTTTAGTTTTTTTTTCTCCTCTTTTTAAGTAAATATTGCTGCCTGATAACTATGTATGCAAGCCCATTTTTTCAGTTGTCAATGTTTCAATTTTAAACCTTAAACCCTAGCCTTTTGGTTTAAGGTTTAGTTTTTTTTTCCTATTTTTCAAGTGATTGAACTTTGTTGTTACTTGTTTCCATGTGCAGGCATATAAAAAATGAAACCTTTTTTCCCTTGTTGCTACTTGTAACTTTGTACCTTTTCATATTATAAGCAATGCAAGATGTGTTTTGTCACTTTCATGTGTACTTAAAGCTTGAGCCTTGTATGATGTCTTGACATGAATTATTGCTTTTTTTGCCGATTCCCTCCCCGTTTTTTTGCCGATTTTTAAAAATGCCGATTCTTTGCTGATTTCGATTTTCTCAACTATGGTCTGAAGTATCAAATTTATCATAGATGTTGTACATACCCTTGATTCTGGTTATTAGTCTTTCTAATAGAGTCAGAGTTCTATGACATATACTTGTCTTTTTTGAGTCATATTTATGACCACACTTCTATCTTGTCTTGGTTCATCTCTTGCACATTGTTTTTGTCATACTATTCTATACCATTTGTGTCTTAACTTGATGATGCTCGCTTCTTTACCTTTTAGCACTTCTTGGTTGGTTGCTTAAGACTTGGCTAACGAGTGACTTGTGTGTCTAAAGAGCCTTTTATCTTTCATTATGCTAATTGCCTCGGCAGTTGATGATAAACTGGAGGAAATTGTGTTCTTTCTGCGATATTTTCATGTGCTGTTGTAATTGATCTTTGTCTTCATCGAACATATTTCTAATCGTAAAATTTACAAAAATTGGGATTCTGCCAAAGGAAATTACATCTACTGTTTGGAGATGAGATGCATGAGGATTCTTGTAGGATGGTTGTTTAGTATCTCATATATAATTTGGAATTACCAGGAGGCATTTTGTTATCTATCAATTGATTATCATTTAGTCTAATAAGTTGCATTATAGGAAACTTCTTAAATTTGAAGACCCTGTTTTTAGTTATGAATTCATTTACTCAACAATTGATGTTTAAAATTTGGGAAACTTTCTTAAATTTGAAGGCAACCTGTTTTTAATTATGAATTAATTTACTCAACAGTTGATGTTTAATCATGGGTTAAATTACCTAGTGTGATGTCAATCTTCTGCATCAATTTTAGTTGTTTGTTTGCTTAGTGGCTGGGAAAAAGTTATTATCATGAACTTTGGATAGATTCAGACGTGTAATAATTAGTAAATGCTTGCAATTCTATGTATATTATGTATAATGTGGTTGTGATCTTAACAGCCTTCAATACATGCAAATATTTACTCTTAACTTGATCCATTCAATAGGTTGAGAGGGTCTGTAGAGGAGATCATCCTGATCCTTCAGCTGTGGAGAATGCTAAGATGGCATTAAAAGTAAGATTTCTGCATTTCCATTCAATTTTCAGTAGGTCATTTGTTTTGAGCTTTGGATAGATAATTTTTCATATAAGAGGCCTGTAGTTTTCCAGTGATCTCTATCTTATAGCTGGTTTATTGCTTTTTTTTCCTCTAATTATATCTTTTTTTAAATTATCCGATTGATTGTCTCTCTTTTTGTTTCTCAGGAGCACGAGCAATCTCTAATTGAAGCAATTGCAAGACTTGGCAATTTATCCGATGAAGGTTAGATTCTTGCATTTAGCTACGTTGGATGTAACTAGATTTTGATAATGTGGATTAAATTATGATACTTTAAGTTTATAATTACAATTGAGTTGATGATTCTTTTTGTGTAGAGGATGGTCGAATGCCTAATTCGTTTCATGTACACACTAACCAAGAAAGAATGTGGAGAAATAGGCAAGTAAATGGAAATGGATCTGATATCAAAGAAGACATTGCTAGGGGTTGTAGGGGTGGAGGATCAAACAGGGAGCCTATTGTTGGAGAAGGCGGTGTTGCCTCTGATGATGATTATATTGATGAAGATGATTAGGGCAAACATTGGAATACTTGCTCTTTCCAGAGTAGCTGTTCAACTTTTCAGTTTATTACATACCCAATTTCAAGCTAGTGGCAATTTGGCTATTGGTGGTTTTCTTGGAGCTGTTTATAAAGCTTCTTCCCTAAAGATGTCATTGTTTGCTTTCAACACCTGGTCTGAACAAGCACAACATTTTGTTTATCCTGCTGACCTCAAATGTAAGGCTTTTGTGTATCTATGATCTTAATGCTTCTCTTAGCATTGAGTCTGTGTGCTTAAGCCCTTTGGAGCTATGCTTTGCTCCATTATGTAATTTATTTTGTTAGAATTGCTTAAAAACTGCATGGTTGAAATGCAGAGTAATATGCCTTAGCTACAATTTCTATATTTGTTTTGACAAATATTCTTGGATAATTGGAATAACCTCTATTAGAGTTCTTGTTACGAGTCTGAGGGATTTAACATGGAAAAGATCTAGTTCAAACATTTTCCCAGAGTCTAGCAGTTCCCCTTCTTGGGTTGCATCAGGGTCTTATTTGTTAGGTTACTTTTGTCTTGGATGTTGATACCATACTGCCCTGTTATAACTATGGGATGCTAATTATTTTATTATTTTGTTTGAAGCCATTTTTAAGCAAGAATTCTTAGGGATAATATGGACCTCAACAACTATCATGTGTGAAGAAGATTGCTTCATTGTACAATAAGTTTAATTCAAATGTTATTTCAAAAACTAATGTTTTTTTTGTGTTCAAATGTATGCAGTGCTATTTTTAATGAGGATGGACGGTTATGTTTATACATGTCATCTTATGTTGCACTCAAAACTATCTTCTGCTGTCCATGGATATTATTGTAAGAAGTTGCAAAGGATGAATTTGTGTTTCTGTTCTTCCGACTTTGTACCTTGGAAAAGGATGACCCTCAAGTTACATTATTATAATAGGAAATGAGCATTGCTGTATTTCTTTTACAGCTGATGTTAATTGTTTTAGCTGAAGTTTTGGGAAGAGAATGATAAACAGTCAAGTAACAAGGTAAAATCTGGCTAGCAATGGTTGGTGGTATCCATTGTCAACAAGACAAATTTTTATGTTTTATGAGCTCCTGTGGAAAGAACAAGAACAACTTCTACATGACACATAACTCCAACAGATAGAAGGAAAACAAACATAATAGTCATCCATCAAAGAAGAAATCAGTTTGATTTTTTTTTTTCTTTTGTAGCAAAGGTTCTTTCTCCAAGGCAAGATTCAAGAATGCATTTTTACACTTCAAGCTCATGAGGTAATATCTAGTTGTAACATATTTTGTAGGATCTTCATTTTCAAAAAACTGATTTGTCACCAATTATTTCATATTTAGCTTCAAGAATACCATCTGAGGTGCTAATCTTTTCTATGGAACCGTCTAGATGGTCTTTAGTAATCATTTGGCTTTTATCAATGATATGATTGAGTCTTATGTTACTCGCATGATTCCTGCTGGATGATTTGTGCATCTGGAGGTTGAGCTTCTTTATTTTGAATTGGGACGTTCGAAGGTTTTGAATCATTCGCGTGCAGGGCCTTTTCTTCCAACAAAGAGGAATCAGAACAGGATTGGATGATTGACATCTCTTATTTTGGTGGCCATATTGTTGACAACTATAACATCTAAGGGAGTTCTCATATTCGATATTTTGGATCCATTCCCCTTTGCTTGAGGAGATAATGGGTTGAGATCTAGGAATTGAAACATCATCCAAACAACCAATCTTGCTTTACTAATATTAATTTTATTGGACAAAATTTTTCTTTGTTTGGGCAAAATGCACCAATGTTATCGATTTTGGTGAATATCTTCTCCCCAATACTCCATAGGGAGAGCATAAAGATTCACCCAGATTGGGAAGCCATTAACTTCTTCTATAAAGGGGTTGAAACTAGGAGTCCAAGGTCTTATATAAACACCTCTTTGTTCAAAAAATCAATCATATCTTTAATCCATTTCCCTATCTATCTGCTAAATAAGAAAATGAAACAAAAAAGATTTTTTTGGTGACAATTACTTGGAATTATGTACAAGTCCACCAATCTATAATGTATCCTTTGAGCTCCTCCAGGTTTGTTTTTTTTCCATTGAGTTTACAGATAATTGTTCGAGCTTTAAGATCAATCAAATCCAACCCAAATTCATCCTTCAAAATCTTGATAGAGGGTAGAGGTTCATCAGGAAGCTCCACCTGCACACCCAAAGATTCTTGAGAGAGATTTTTTCCAATTGAAGAGGTTTTTTCCTAGATTGAAGAGATAGTCTACGAACAACCCTCTTCTTTCAACTCATGATTGCACCTAGGGTTTGCATTCCTTTCACGAAGATTGTAGCCAAATGTGTCGTTTTGTTCCATCACTTGATTGCACTTAGGGTTTACACCCCTTTCATCAAAATATCAAAATATTACATCTGCTGCAACATACATTTTTATCACACAAATTTCATTTCTTTTTTCTCTTAAATATATTCTTCAACTTCCTCGAATTGCTATGTTTCCACAATCAGTTCCTTGCCATCATTTTGGTTAAGACATTAAATCTCACTTGGCTAGTTGCCTTATAAAATTTAAATTTCACAATGATGAAGATCAACACCATAATTCGTTAATTTATCTGCTATCCAATTTCCTTCTCTATAAATATGCTCACATTGCCAGGAGATTGCCTCTAGTAATAGATGATGAACAATATTAAAATCACCCCTAAGAGAATGCCACCCTTCTTTTGTAAAGGAGATAGAACAATACTAAAATCACCAAAGAATCCATAAAAGAGAATGAATCATTATTGTATTTGACAATAAAATGGTAAGGTCCTTCCAACATCTTTCACACGAAGTAACTATAGTTGCAACATATGCATTTATAACCCCAACTTCGATGTTTTCCTCTTTCTTGTAAAATAATCCAACAACCCAATTACATTTTGCTTCTAGTTGTCCATCCCATTTGCAATTGTCCCATATTATTGCAATATTGCCTAAAGCTCCTGTAGAAGAAACTGCTAACGATCACTTGCCTTCCAAATATTCATAAAAGCATCTTAAAATTCTTCACTGCTTAATTTTGTTTCTTGTAATAAAAGGAACTTAGGGCTATAACAACCTATTAATTCCTTAATAACTATTTTTTGAGGGGTTTTTTTTTTTTTGGTATATAGAAGCAATGGTTACAATCACGATTTTTAGTAACTACCAGCACAGTTGGTAGGGTTCAAACTATCTACGAAGGCCCCCACGACTTCCACCGTCTCGGTACATGGTAACCCGGCGTGAGATGGGGACCGCCGGACGCATAGGGGTTGCACCGTCGTCATCAATCTGGCGCACCACTCAGAGGAATCGGATCTGGGCTACTGTCTGTGCATGGGCAAGCCCGTGGGATTGGAACCTAGGTCTCCCCTCGGTAAGCGCCCCAACTTACCAATCCACCTAGACCCACGGACGAGGGGTTTTATTCATACTCCTAATATTCCATGATATTGTTTTCATCATCAACACTTTATTTTTATTAATGGGCTTAGCCCGACTTCTTGTTAACACTTGTGATATTTTTATTTGGCTTCCCAGATCAATATTCTTTTGAGTTTCTTTTTCTCTTTGTTTAGGCTTTGATGGCCTTCCTCCCTTTCTTCCATTCCCACCAACACTCATCTTCATTAATCTCTTCTATTTTTTTATATTGTTCAAAATGAGACTTATCTTCTAAATATTTATGTTGCCCTAAAGAGTCTAAAGTGCAAGGAATATGCTCATTAGCATTTTCTCCTTCTAAAAACTCTAAATTGCATAAATGATCCTCCAAATCACTTTCTTATGTTGGCCTGAAAACCCTAAATTTCCTTGGATATCCTCCATAAGATTTTCTTTACTATACTGGTCTTGATATCCTAAAGTGCAAGGAATACACTCCATACTACTTTCATTTTTATTGTAAGGAGAAGATTTTAGGCTACTTGAGGATAATAAAGGTGATTTACTTGGATTAAACTTGACCTCCTTCACCTTATTTGCTTTAAAATTTGTTTCACCATCTTCTTTTGTTTTAAAATTTGCCTTCCCCTCTTCTTTCACACCTTTAGCTCCTATATTTGAACTAGCGAATTGTACTTCCTTATCACCCATATCATTTTTCTTCTAATGGTTTAATCGAGTGAATTGTAATGGCCTTTTCTCATTTGATGATGTAGAGGGATTTTTCTAACCACTTTCTTAGGAGTGGAAAATCCTTGATTTGACCTAGCTTCTCTTGTGATATGATCTCCTTATTTCAAATTGAAGCTACCCTCATGCCCAAAAAATTCCATCTCTTCCTCCATTTTGACTTTGGAGTCTCTTGCCATGTGCTCAGTTTCATGACATTTATGACATCAGAAATTAATGTTTTCATAATCCACTTGTTGATCCCATTCTGTTGATCCAGATTTAATCCTAATCGATTAAGTCAACACCTTTGGATGTATTATAATAAGATGTAAAAGTAGCACTAAAAGAAGCTCATGAAGGCCTAGCAAGAGGACATATGGGCCTAGATGCTATTGCAAGGAAATTCCATTTGATAGAATTGTGGTGGCCTACGCTATACCATGATACAAAAGAATATGTGCAAGCAGGTGAAACCTGTCAAAGAGTAAAAAAATCATTACATCAGGATTTCATGCCCCTACATCCATCTCACTATCAAGAATTATTTGAAAGATTAGATTTGGACTTTATCAGACCACTTAAAACAACCCACAGGAAAAAATATTGATATATTATGGTAGCAATAAAATATCTAACCAAATGGATAGAAGCAAGAGTGCTAGTGGATAATACAATAAAAAGTACAAACCGTTTCTTGTATGAGCAAGTGATTACAAGATTTGGAATTCCACTTCAAATAACAAGTGATAGGGGTGGTCACTTTGTGAATGAGGTTATCAAGAAGTTGAGAACTGACTTTTGGATTTTGCATTCATTGTCAAACCCATACTACCCTAGTACAAATGGACAGACGAAGTGACTAACAAAATCTTGGTCTCTACATTATATAAAACTTGTGGAATAGAAGGGGAAAATTGGAAAGAAAGGTTTCCATAAGTTCTATGGGCATATAGATCAACCTTTAAACCCACAAAAAACCATATGCCATTTCAGTTAATGTATGGTCGAGACAGTAGTGCCAATAGAGTTTTTAGTGCCTAGTTTACAAGTAGTCATAGAACATTTCTTAGGTGACCAAAAAATTCTGAAGGAAATATTGGAAACACTAATTAAGTTCGATGAAAAATGGGTCATGGCACAATGAGTGATTGAAGTAGCTCAAAAGTGAAGAAAGTTGTGGCATGACAAACACCTTCGAAAACTGGAATTGAAACAAGGTGACTTGGTCTTGAAGTATAACGGTAAGTGGGAAATCAAGCTAGGGAAATTAAAAACATTATGGCTTGATCCTTTTAAAGTAGTGGAACTGATGGACAATGGTGCAGTGAAATTGCAAAAGTTGGATGAGACAATGGTGCTTGGGATTGTAAACGGGTCAAAGTTGAAACCATACAAAGTATAATGATTGTTCATTACTTTAGAAGAGATAGAGTAAATAAGGCAAGAGGAAGAGTCTCACGAACAACTAAATACAACCTAGAATAATCTAAATCCTCAACAAGAGGAGGTTGATATTGGGACAAGATGCTTATTTGCAAAAGGGGAGGGAACACAACCAATTATAGAGCAATAAGAATTGGAACCTCACCTTGGTGAAAGAAGGATGCAGGTACATGTAAGTTTTGTAGATGAAACAAAATTAATTGAAGAGGAAGAAGAAGAGTGGATTACTTTGAATGAAGTAAGGAATTAAAACATAGAACCCTTAGCGATAAACTTGATAGTACAAGAAGTCTCACAACCAATGGAAAGAGTAGTATATCCTTAATTGGAGTAGCAAGAATTGCCCCAACAATTAGATGGGTGGAGGATACACCTAATGGTACAATATTTGAATAGAATAGATACTTTGGACATGGAGATACCAAATTCATATGAAGGAGGTGTTGCAAATGAGTTAGCAAGTCTTATCCCGTTAGCACAAATACGTATGATACACCAACATATGTGCGACTAGGCAAAACAATTATAGGAGAAATATGAGATATTGCAAGCACATAATATGATACATCGAGGATAGATCATTTAGGAATTGAATGATATGATACAAAGACCTGATGAGCAACAAGCCACAAGGCAAAGGGAGCTCAAAGTATAGAATGTAAAATATGTATATGTATCACAAGTACAATAAAGAGCACAAAGATACCAAGAAGGCTCAGAATAAAGAACTAGTGAAGTCAAAATATCACAAGTGGAACTGAGGGGTCTGACACAAGATCCACCAATTATAAATGAAGTAGCAAAGATAGTGTGAAGAGAGATTAAGAGGATATCACATCACCTGAACTATGAAGAAATTTGAAAGTATATTCTAGTGACTCTAGTGATGGAGTTCCATTAGTGATCAATAACAATAATAGTACTAGCAGTAGTGAAGAATTCTTGCATAACACACAAGAATTGCAAGTCCATATCAAAGTAGAAAGTTATGTTGCAATATGTTGACAACTGAGAAGACAAAAAAGGAGGTAAGGAGACTCCAAAGGATAATGGAGATGTTGTCTAGATGGTCTTTGTGATGAGATAATAACTATAATGACTCAAGTACTGACTCTATTTTTTAGATTAGTATAGGGAAGCCTTGGCAACTTTTGCACAACAATGGTGTTTTAAGGAGAGAAGATGGATAAGACAATTAAGGCATACAAATCATGGACTAAGAATCCTAAGATAATTATTTCTAGGAGCTTAGTGTAATGAAGGGTACTTCACCAATATAGAATTTTTTGAGATAGATCCTAACACTTGGGAAAGGGGGAAGTCAAGTAGACAACATGAACACCAAAAAGAAATCCCAAGTACCATAGGATGACAACTATGTCATCAAGGAGGCATGAGACAATTGAATCAAGGTAGGAGTCAATCAAATCCTTTCACCAATGGATTGAGAGGAAGGAATCAATATCCTATTCCAAGATGACCTAGTCGACATAATGAGTTATGATAAGAATCTCTCAATTTATCAAGGAATGAATAAAGAGGACACATCTTTTAGGGATGACCTTTTCAACATCCTAGGAAATATTATCCTAACAGAGAAAATTCATGGTGACCACCAATACATCATCAAGGATAAAAATGAATAGAAGTAGGGAAAGAATTACTCTATATATATGAAACACCATCCAACGCTTGACAAGGTACCCAACAAGAGTGCATGTCCATAAAAGATATACATGAGGAAGAGAGCCTGTTGGGATGGAAAGATGATGGTTTCAACAGGAGAGTAGTTAAAGTAGATGATGATCTTGTTCACCAAGTTTGGAGATAGACTTAGCTCAAGGAGATAGAGTAGAAGCCATTCAAATGAAGATTGTACAACAAGAATTTCTTTGAGTCAAGATTCACCAAACAATTATTTGATGAGACAAAGGAAAAGTCTATAGCAAGACAGTTGTATGACTTGTTAAAGAACAAGTCAAGAAAGGATTAATAGTTGTACAAATAAAGACTATATAATTTCTAAAGAACACACAATTATAGCAACAACAAATCATACAATTGGAAATCATTCGAGAGAAATTTGTACAAGTGTAAGTTACCGTATGATTTAAGAAAGAATTCAAAATTGTACAAGTCCAAACCATACAAATGCAAACCGTACGACCATTAGTGAAAAGATCGTACGATTCGTCAATCAGACCCAAATTGTATGACTATTGTAATTGATAATTTGTCATAACAATAGTTTGACATGTCAACAAAAGAAATTGTACATATGTAGGTGAATGTGATTGTAAGATTTCCATATCATAAAGTGAAAATAAAAGATAGAGAAAAAAATAAAATGACAAAGTGGAACAAAGTGCATACAAATGCTGAGGTGGTAGTCATCCATACAATTTATTGTTATAAATTAACTTATAAAGGACACAAATAATGATTTAAATATAATTAGACAATCAAAGCACAATAGAAGTGGAAAGCATGTACCATCAATGACAGTATAACAAATCTAGGGTTAAAAAAAATACCCCAAAGACTACAAAGGTGCGAGAAAATTTGTTAAAAGAATGTGGAGAGGTCTAGAGAAGCAAGGGCCTGCACAACATATAGGAAATTGGAGAAATCACAATTGAGAGAAAAGGGCACACACCAAGAAAGAAGTGATCTAGAGATTTTTTTTACAAGCACCCATAAAAGAAATTGCACAAGGGTACCTCTATAGCAAAACCCTCTCATATTTTTCAAAAATGAGGAAAAACTAAGGTACAAATGGATTGCACTAGACAGGTAGGTTGGTTGATTTGGAAAATGTGTTGTACAAAGAAGTGGAAGGCAAAAAACAAAAACTCTACCAGTGCATGCATGCATGTGGAAAAGATTTTCATATGAGAAAATATTAGGGTGAATGTGGGTGAATTGGTGAAGGGAAAAAATTGTACAAAGTCATCAAAAAAGAAGCATGATTGTGCAAAATAACTACACAATCATACAAGAAAAAGAAAAAAAAATCATACGGTTGTTGATAAAATTGACCAATTGAAGTAAAGTTGTACAATTGTTGGAAGCATTGTACAACCGAAAGAAGAATAGTACAACTAGAAGAGAAAATCATATGAATGTTGTCAAATCATATAAATGTAGAGTAAAATTGTATGGCTGTTGCCAAATAATATAGCCAGAGGAGCAAATCATATGATTATTTCCAAATTGTATAACTATAGAGCAAATTGTATGATCACTGCCAAATCATACAACTAAGAAGAAAATTGTACAACTATTGATAAAATCATACAATTCGGAGCAAAATCATACAATTCTTAGAAAAATCATACAATAGGGAAGAAAATTGTATAGTGACAGTGGGGCAATGTGAACGCTCTAGAAGAATGAGTGAAGGGAAAAATTTTGAGACTACATATGAAGAATTGCTAGAAGCAGAGTGGAGCATTCACTAGGTCCATTAGATCAAAGGGATCTGTGTCCTAGACAAGGAGGATCATGACTTCCATCATAGTAGGATACAACCTACTACCCCCAAGGGTGAGAATGAAGGTTTCGGCCAAGATGAGGACATGGCTATTACCCCTAGAGAGAAAGAGGTCATCACTTATGGCAAGAACGTGGTAATTGGCATGGTGGTAGGAAGGAGGAACATAAGTAACCTTTTAGGGAACCTCCTAGGGCACACCAGAGAGAAATTTAGAGTGAAGTTAACAAAGAAACCACACCAAAATACCAAAGTGATCCATAGAGTGAAGGAGAAGATGGACACGTGTCATTGAAGAAAATCACGTTCACCCAGCTTGTAGGAGGATTTTGTTTAAAATGGTGGAGTGAGCATTCTAGCACAAGTACCTCATTTTGATAGGAATTTATTCAATGATTACTTATTGCAGATTGTGTAGCCATATGATGCCGGTAAGAACTGCACTTTCATCCACCTAGGAAATCAACATCTCAAGGTCAAATTCTTAGAAGAGATATTTTGACAAACATTTAGACTACCATAAGAAGAACAACTTATTAAGAAATGATATTTAAATATAATTAAATGACATAAATTGATCAATGAATTGATAATACTTAAGTTCCTATCAACAACCATGTCCTTTAGCCCTGGAAGATGAAGAATCAAATAGAGCCAACTGAAGATAAAATACCTTTAGTGCATTATGAACATCATGATATCATATATGTTTGATGAGGTATGATCATCATAAATTTTGATGTGGTTGGCATAGTACATATAAGTCATCATAAAATGCATGTGGTATGATTGGGGCACGTACTTGGCTCAATGAATCTAAATATTGCTACAATAATCTACTAAAAATTCTCAATGACATTTCAAGCTATTGCAGTGATGTTGGATATAGTATCTCAAGATGGTTAACCATTCTATGGAATGATAGCACCAAGGAATTTTCTAAAAAATCAACCTTCAATTCTAAGATGGGTAAAGTCAGTCCCAATAAATAAGAAAACTCTGGAGAAATCAAAGGCCAAAATAAATACAAATAAATCAAAGCCAATTGTAGTGGAGGAGAGTGAAACTTCAGAGGAAGAAGTACATCATCGATGAAAAATGAGAAGGAAGCTAGAATTATATCCAAAATAGGAGACTACATATGAACAATTGTTGTAGGAACAACCAATGCCTCAGAAGGAGGAATAAGAGGAACCAACACCAAGTCCTGTAAGGATGAGATGACAATGAAAGTAGGGAAAAATATGGTCATAGGAGAAGCTTCTAGTAGAAAGTGAGTAGTAACAAATATTGCTCACTAACCAAAACAAGGAGGTGCAATTAGGCTTGGATGAACTGGACCTAATGGAAATAAATATTCCAATGGAAGTGAACTAGCCAAAATAAGAAGTAGGATCACCTATATTGATTGATGTTAGTGAGTTTGAATTGCTAGATGAAGCAAAATAATGGCTATAAAAGTGGCAACACCACCAAAAGCAAAAGAAAATGAAATAGTGATTGCACCACCTAAAGATAAAAATAAATATAAACAATTTTGAATCATTATGAGAGGTGCCAATAGCCACAAACTATTTAAAGAGAAAAATATGGAGGAAGGAGAATGTCATGATCCAATACCAACACCACAAGAGCAGATTAAAGAACAATAAGTAGAGGAAGTATAGGTGCAAGGTGAAGTACAATAGAGTCAAACAAAAATATAATAGGAGATTGCTATAGAAATAGAAAATATAGAGGAGATCAAGATAAAACAAGAAAATTAACAAGAATTAACTATAGCACAAATCACTCTACAAGAAAAAATAAAAATTAGGTCAGTAAAAGACATTGGGAAAAGACCTCCCCAACAAGAGGAAGCTGAAGAAGAGGACCAAACACATGGGATAGATCAAGGATTATGAATACACTTTTATATTGAAGTGCCTATGTTTATAATATTTGATGGGGAAGGAGAAGAAACAGATGAATGCATGGACCATTCTTCGAGCAAGTATCCAAAATATTTGTAAATACTTGGTTGCAATTTTGGATAGGCTATGTCGAACAGTTGAAGCATTGGAAGGAATGATCATTTAGTGAGATTAAAAAAGTAATTAATTGGGTGTGCAATGAAGATAGGACGAGGAAAGTAGCTATAATATATGTGCAACAACCTTGGTAGTTACCTACTGGAGAGGTAACAAATATGTTAGGAGTTCAGGATTTGCTAGAGGAAACAAGAACTAATTACAAAGTGCCTTAGATGTTATATATGGACTTGGATAGATCCTAAATATGTCCAAAAAACACAATAGAGATGGAATACTATAGAGCATGGCTAGAGCTAGCATTCTTATTTCAAAAGTACAATTTCATAATAGATTGGATAGAGTGGCCGACCTTGGGGTTAGAGTAGATTCATCAAGCTAAGGAAGCACATCGAAGAGAAGCAGAAGAGATATGCAAGGAAATTGCTACAATGGATTATGATATTGAACATGTTAAGAAAGAAGATAAATCTAAGCAAAAGGACATAGATATTGAAATAAATAGTATAAAACAAGCCTTTGAAGAAAAGTTGAGAACTTAGGAGGAACACCGACAAATCATGAAGAAGCAGGTAGAATATTAGAGAAAACAACTATAGGAGCAAGAGGAGTTAAATATATATGCTAAATAGTTGAAAAAATAGGAGGATCGATTGAAATTAAATAGTCTATAACTTAAAAACTAGAAAGAGCAACTGACAACCAAGAATGATAAATTGAAGAAGTAAGAAGATCAACTGAAGATGAATGAAGGAAAAATGCAATTGAAGGAGCAAAAGATAACCAAAATAAAAAAATATATGGACAAGTATAATAAGAATATTCTTGAGTATAAGGCCATACTTTAGCCCAAATAAGAACAACAACAGACTCATCAAACTTAACTTCAGTAGCAAGACCTTTTGAATGTGGGGAAGAATGAAGTCATCATTGCAAGAATAGAACCAGCCTTGATAGAAAGTTTATGTAAAGGTACATCAAAATGAGAGGAGTTACTGCAAGCCTTAACTAAATCCAAAGAGAATGTAAACAAATATGGACTTAAGGTCCAATAACTAACTATGCTGCCAAGTTGCAGGATGACCAAGCAATTCTCTAGGTTTGGATTTTAAATCTCCAAGCTGAAGAGAAGTAGGAGACACTAGCCAAGGGAAAACAATAAGTGTCAGTGGGGACACCAACCGATTTAAAGGGGAGGGTAGATGTAGGTAGCAAATCCACCTCCTAGAAAAAGAAAAAAAATAAACATACAATGGTAAGTTTTGTGCAATTTTGACTAAAATGTAAATATAATTTTGCATGAAATGTGAATTAGAATTAAATTAAAATTAAATAAAATTAGGTGAAATGTACATGACATGCAATTTGATAAAAATCAAATTAGACTTTAGAAAAATTGAATAAGCCTTAGAAATAATAGTTACGAGGTGGCAGTTGTAAATAATGCGATGTCTCAAGAATCACTCAGGAATGATCTAGGCAAGCATTATAAGGCCCACCATTCATATTTTATGGTTGTTTAGGTTCATGTTGATGTTTTGTACTCATGGTTTGTGATTGCATGGATATGGTACAGGGTAATGTTATTCATGTTGCAGAGAAGTATCTGTTTAAGGAACATTGAATCCATTGCATCTGCATATTGCCTATAGTGTGTTATTGTTGTGTGCAAGAACCATGATCAATGCAAATCTTACTTGAACTATAAATATGTGTGCATGTATTGATAAGTGAATGCTTCCATGATAGTAATGTTATCTCTGGTATATAACAATTGATGCATGTAGGATTCATTGTAGAAGGATTTAACACAAGAACTATACAGTCTAAGATGCGCTATTACAAAAAATGTATAGTAAAAGAGATACTCGGAGTTTGGTTGATATTTATGACAGGATGACAATAAACCTAGTATAATTTATAATTTTATATAAAATATACATGATTATATTGAGTATTGTACGAATAATAATTAAACTTGCAATATCATTTTGAGGGTTTATGAATTGTATGAGTGGTTATGAAACCATACAATTAGCAAATTACATCATTCATATTGCATGAATTCCTAGTTGAACATTTTGGTTGGATGGAATAGCTGCCAGGTGAATGATTGTAGTTGAAAATTTGATGAATTTGCATGGAACGTTGATTGAATATTTTGGTAACTGTATAGCTTAAGTGATGTATGTTTGTAATCGTACAATCATACATTATGCATTTTGTGATCATACAACTATGTATTGTATATTTTGTAGAGTTGTATGATTGGGATCATACAATCGTATGGCTATTATTGCATACCAAAAGTGAACTAATATGGTTAAATCCATCACAATCCCCTATTGAGAAAACTGCCACATGTGCTATAGGTATGAAAACACTAGTAACAACAATTGTGCGGCACAGTATAACAACACTTGCACGACAAGACATGAACGACAACAACAATTGAACAACTCTTTATGGTAATAGTCATTTTTTATAATTACGACTATTATTAGTGTTATTATTATTTTATTTACATATATATAATTTTTATCTGAATTCTCCTATATCATACATTCTGAGTAAGAGAAATGCACCATAAGCTCCAGCTTCTTCATGCTTCTTATTATTGAAAAAAACTTCTTTCTTGATACAAAACTTTTCTTCTTCACTCTTGATCTATTCCCTTAACATTCTCCTCTCTTTTTCATCTTCTAGCCATTTTGATACCCTTTTATTCTCCTCATTCTCCATAGGTGTTATTATATAAGCAATCTTATTTGGTAAGCTTGATTTAAAAATGAAATCTATGTGATGACTAATGCTCCATATAGTTGGTAACCCATTTGATAACTCTTCTAAAATAATCTTCACATATTCCTCTAACAAATACTTCATGTGGAATTTTAGACATTTTGCCCACTATGTCATCTTCTATGGGTTTAGTAATGAAAGCCAAACGTACTTCCTCCTTCATACCCTTTAGGAATTATTTTTCTATGATAAAGTATACTTTAAGGTTGTTGTCTACTTTTTTTCCTTTGTCCTTCAATGGACTTAATGTATACCTTTTGCCATCCTTCACAATAGTATAGCTGTTCACCCTACCATCATGTACTACCTTTTTATCAAATTCCCATGTCCTTACCAATAAAACATGACAAGCATCCATAGGCATAATATCACATAGTATCTTATCTTTATAAGAACCAATTTTAAAGTTCACCATACATTATTAACTTACTAAAATTTTATGTCCCTTTTGCAACCATGGGACTTCGTATGGATTTGGATGTTCAATCCTCTTCAACCCAAGCCTTTCTATAATCTATATAGACACTAGATTATCCAAACTCCCACTTTCCACAATGGATTTAAAATACTTACCTCTCGATTAGCATATTGTTTTAAAAAAGTTCTTATTTGTACTAGTTTATGCTTCTCTTTAGCTAGTTTTAATAACACTTTTTCATCATGAAATATTCTCCTTGTTTCAGTTTCTCTATGCTTTTTGGTGAGGTAATACTTTCTTCATTCACTTGTGCAATATGATTCTTGGATTCCTTTTTTTTACTATAGCCTTGCTATACAATTGGACATTCAAGTACCCAGTGATCAACTTCTCCACATATAAAGTAGTTTTTAGGGAATCCTCTACCCCTTACTCTATCATAACCACCTCTTCCTCTTGGGAAATATTTGCTTTCTCTAGTATTTTGGTTGAAATTACCTTGAGAAGTACTAGCTTATCCCTCTCGCATATGCTGACCTCTACCACTATTTGATTATTCTCTTTCTATAGAGAACCATATTTTGTTGCCTAAGTACCAACTTCTCCTCTGAATTGAGTGCGTATTGATATCCTCTTCAACTATTTTAATACAAACCATACTAATTTCATCTTGGATGGACAACCTTAGCCCATTTATGTTTCTTACCACTTTTTCCTCATCATATTCAATATGCCCTACTCTTTTAGTCAATTTATAGAACTATTTTGTATAATCCTTCACTCCCAAATCCTTTTGCTTAAGAATTTGAAGTTTTCTAAACGACCTAATTTGATAATCAATAGGCAAACATTTAGATTTTAATTTGGACATAAACCTATCTCAAATTTGAATTTTGTCTTTACCCTTTCATTGCCTCTCCATTTGAATATGATCCCACCAAATCAATGTATGTCCCTTCAACTATGTGTATGCAAATTTAACCCCCTTCAAGTCCACCATAGATTCATAATCAAATACTTTCTTCATATATGTTATCAAATCTATCAACTCTTTCAAATTTAAACTTCCATTAAAATTGGGAGTACCTAAAATTGGCTTACTTATTATGCTAGATATTGCATAAATCAACCATTACTCTAATTCTTCTTTCTCTTTAACATGAGCTTCTAGGTGACTAGTCTCCTCTTCATTACCACTAACATATTCAATATGGGTACCTCTCATTTAGGCAGTCTTAATTGCATCTAATCTATCTATGATTCCCCTCAATACAGTGGGTATTGTTGAAGTCCATGTGGGTGGAAAAGTAAAGAAGCCACTTTGGTTTGGAGAAGAGTGAGAAATGTGTGTAGTGGCTTGATTATAGGGATGAGATGTGAAGGAGATGACTTGAGAAGATGTGGGCCTATGATACTGAGAGGATGGAGGTGTGGATTATTGATAAGAAGAATAGGTGAGGGTATTTTTAAGATAAGCGAGGAATTGTAGATTGAAATAGATTTAAGGGTTCGAAGAAAGTGGTTGAAAGGGATGAGGTCGAGGAAGTGTGAATGAAGTGGAAGGAAGATAATTTTGATAGCCTAAAGATGAGGATCATGTGTACTTCTTTGGTAAATATTCTAAAGAGGAACATTAGGAGGAGTAACATCAAATAAGTTAAACTCAGATGGAGGATTTGTCAGATAGGAAGTAATGGGTGGGTTTAAAAAAATGGCATGGGAAGAGATCCCTGAACATGGGTCAAAAAAGGTATTAGAATCGATGAATGTAGATGATGGGTGATTTTGGAGATGATATTATGGGGAGGAGGCAATGCTTGAAGAAGAATTATCATTAGCATAAGGGGGAGTGGGTGTGGCAAACACCATAGCTACAATTTGGGTTTCCATAGTAGTTTCTAGGGGAGTGGCATGAATATCATGATCAAGAAGAGGTTGAGAAGGTGGTTACAAGAATGGATGTGATGGATGAAGGAAAGAAGGTGAGGAAGAATCATCATAGAATATGTTAGCTTGAAAATTGCCTGGTTGGAAATACACAATACCAGGAAAATAAGTTGGTGAGGGGATTCACTCAATAAGGTTTTTGTGAGGTAGGTTAAAAGTGGCTTCTTGCATTATGTTTTGAGTGTGACCTAAGGGTGTTAATATGTGATGCACCCATTTGGGATTGACCATGTGTTGGACTGATGTTTCCATAGAGAAAATTGTGGATGTAGGAGTGTTTGCATGAGAAGCCTCCACTGTAAGATGCTCTTGATTTCTCACTTGGCTATAGGTATGAACCATTTTGGTATTATGGTAGACTAAAAAACTAGGTTACAGTAGGATTTTGAAGTGCACAATAGCTATTTAAGTGGTTTTGGGGCCCCTAGACCTGCTTGTGTTATAGATATTTGGTTTGTACCTATCTGTATGAATAAAAATATTTATACCTATTTGTACGAATCTGTGAAACATAGGGTTGAGGAAAAAAAATGAAAAAATAGTACAAGATAATTTTTGGGACAGTCTAGAAGTCTATTTTTGGGTTTTGTGTAAGTTTTACAACATTGATGTAACCAAAGGAATCCAATTGTGTGTTTATGATTTTGAAAATCCTAAAATAAAGAAAAATGGATGATGGATGAATTCTATGAAGGTGCATTGATACACATTTTCCTATAACACCCAAAGGCATGCAAGGAATAACTATGCAACAATTCAATGACTCCTATTGATGTATATGGCTTAGGGTAATCTAAGGGGGAATATAAAAACCTCTTGTGGAAGAGGTGAAACTATTTAAGAACTACATAGGCCAACTAGCTTCCAATTCACCCTCGATTGGACTTAGTCAATAATGACAACTACACACTCACTAATTTAATGAATCCTTGTGAACAATGGTGTCTAATCCTAACCTACCTTGAGGGTCTCTCAAGGGTAAGGGACTTTCTAGTGATGAAGTCTAGAAAATCACTCACAGGGGCTACTATGGAATCTAGGAGGTAAGCAAATGGTTGGAGATGAAATACAATATCGTTGGTCTCAATTGGAGGTTGGTGATGAAATCCAACCAAACCAATGTGTGAAATATGTGCAAGTGTGTGAGTTGATTTTACTTGAAGCTAAGATGCAAAAAATAAATTAATCTAATTAAGCGATAAAGAAAATACCTTTTGACTTTTTGTGAAGAAAAAGTTCCTTTTGAAAGGAAAGTCTACACTAAACAAGCAATGAAAGTTGTGTTTTGGAAAGCAAAATTCTATGCAAAGAGGAAAAGCAAGAAAGGTCACTTGATTTCAGTGATAACTTATACTAAGATTTTCTTGAGTGCAAAATCTATCTACACTAACCAAGATAGACTGGTTAAGGCTATGGTCAGATGTCTCATGAGAGCTTTATGTATGAGATAGATCTCGATCTATTCTCAGCTCAAGGAGATAAGGAAGTTTGAGGCTTTCCTTATGCTTGATGCAAATATTTTAAGCTATTTAAACTTTTTAGAAAGCAGCTAAATGAGTGACCAAAAGGGAATTGGTGCATTTTGTGAAGCCTACAATGAAGAAAATGCATTTTTGTGAAATATGAAAATTGAAAAGATGTGTTTTATAAAGTGGCCTAAAGCAAATTGGGGCTTTCGTGAAACAAGTGCTTTGGGAAGAACTTTATGAATTTTGACTAGAGAAATAAGGTTTTGTGTTGTTCACTTATGATATCTAGCTTCTGGAATGGTTTTTGACTGTTTGCACAGTCTAAAATGTGTCTCAAATAGATTTGCACCCCACCATATGAATCTTGTTGTGGCAAATTTGCACCCATCCGTACAAACCAAAATATGGGTGATTTTTTGGAATATTTTTGTAGTAAGTTGTAGTCTGTGTGCTACAAATCTAATTTTGTAAGAGTGCCTATAAAAGAAATAGACAAAAATTCAAATTTATATAGAACTCAACAACTGAGCAAGTAATGAACTATTGCAAATAAAGATGACAGTCAACAGATGGTATAGGACCGAGTTTTGTGACAAGTAAGAAAATACTGAAGATGAGTGATTTCACCCTAGGGATGTCATTTTGTAAGGTGGTTTTGGGCCTATGAAGGAAAGAGAGCAAGCAAGGTAACGATATTTGGGGGAAAATCAACCCCTAACTTACCTACAACTATGAAATTATAGAGGGTTGTGTAGAAACTGATACCTTGTTGTCAGGTACCTAGTATCTAGAGTGCTTTGAAGATTCATATGGTCCCATAAAAATATTTTGGTTTGTATCCCTTTGTACAAATCTAGATCATAGACCAAAAATGCTTCTGCCTTGGACCTAAGGTGTGTTTTAGGGTTTTGGAGGGTCCTGTATTGGATTTTGATCCACCTAGAACACAAAATATGACAAAGTTGTTAGTTAACAATCTAAACAATAATTTAAGATAATAAAAAATTGGGTGGTCTTACCATGATCACCATAAATGTATACATGGAAAATGTGCTACTTTGCATTGATATTCAAAGGAGGTTACAAAATTGTCCTTTTACAAAAGTGCCATTGGAGGCTACAAAATGGGTCTTCCCAAGAGGGAAGCCCTCTTTCAGTGAAGTAGTCAAGAAATGCCAAGGTATTGTATGAACACCTCAAAGGGGAGTGGGATTATTGTGTGTGGGCCACTGCTAGTCACATCGGTCCTCTAAACTTGCATAGCCCTAAAAAAATTATTAGAAATGTTTGGGGGATTATCTCAATCAGACCCCTTCTAATCAAAGATAAAGAGACTCAAAATTTATTCTATTGCATAATTAGAGTGCTAGAAATTGATTGTAAATATAAATATAGTGACCATTTAACTGATTTTGTGTTCAGTTGTAGGGTTTTGCATTGAAAACTATCCCTTTAGGGATTCGTACCCTAGGGTACAAATATTTTGGTTCATACCCCATCGTACAAATATAACTGTGCTATTTAGAAATAGTTCTAGGTAATGTAGAGGGTCTTCTGATGTTGTTGGAAATTTTGATCCTCATTGAGTTACCTCTTGAACCTGTAATTGATAACAACCTACAAGGAAAAAGGGGATGTTGACAAGTTCATGTGGGTCTCCATGGGGGTTGATAGTGAGTGATGGTGAATGTTGAGTAGTCTAGACTTATTTTGGTAGAGTTTGGGTATGTGAGTGCATGATTCTTGAAAGTGGAGGAAATGACAACCTATTTATATAATTTACCAAGGTTAGGGGGGCTAAGTTGTCCTGTGAGGTGTCCCATGAGGTGTCTTATGAGGTGTCATGCCTAATCAATGGGTTTGGATGAGAGAAGCTCTCACCCATCCATATGCATTAAAGGGGTATGGGTGAGCCATCCCTCATAAATGCATGATGAAGAGTGACTCATCAAAGCCTTCAATGTGTTGAATGCCTTGATTACAAAAGTCTCTAAATATCATTTATGACATTCAATGGGCATAGAAACATGTGTGGAGCAAGGGTCAAAAAGCCAACCATGATTGGATTAACCATAGGTTAAGGGTTGACCAAGGTGAGGTGGAAGGTGACTCACTCATGCCTTCAATGCTTTGAAAGCCAAAAGTCTCCAAATGTCATTTATGGATTTAAATGCACATGGGGATATGTGTGGAGCAAGAGTCAAAGTTGACCATGGTTAGGTTGACCATGGGTTTAGTTGAGATTAAGTGGGTGAGGTGGAGGCTAGGCTAGTAGACTAGGTGGTGTGTCCATTGGTTATGTTGACCAAGGTTAGGTTTACCATGGGTTTGAGTTTGACTATGATGTGGAGTTTGACCAAGGTTAGGAGTTAATAAATTTTTGGCTAGGGTGAGCTAGACTTATGTGGCATGTTGACTAGTCAAAAGGGTAGACTAGGTGATGTGTCCCTAGTTTAGGCTAAAGGGGTGGTCATGTGGTGACTAGGGGCTTAGTGTAGGAAAGGGCTTAAGTGGCCAAGGGGCTTATATAGGATGAATAGTGTTTTTAGACTAATTTATAAAAATTTTGTGGGTTTTGCAAATTAATCAGCTTTAATTATGGGATAGGGTATAATGTGTGATTTTTAGGTGTTTACAACCACATCCAAAATTCACCCAATATTCCATGTATATTTCTTGAAGAAGGTGGTAAGCACACATACTCAAGTATAGACTATTTTCCTGAATTAGAAAGAGAGATCCATTCTTTTGCATCCTACAACCATTTTGGATTGCTAAGCCCAATAGATTTGATCATAGTATATCATTGATATGTTGGTGTAATGGCAAGGGTTAACACTAGAAGATGCCACATGGGAGCTATTTTAAGACTTTCAGTAGCATTTTTCCACATTTCATCTTTGAGGATGAAGCTTCTTTAAGGGGGGTGGCATGTTACATACCAGACACTGAAGAACACAAGCTTATACTGAGAGGGGGGGTGAACAGTATAAGACCACTTTTTACTTTTCTTTCCCAAATAGTATTAATCAATATAATCAATGGCAATATCAATAGTAATAACCAAAACAATGCACAAATCATCACACACAATAGAGACACCAATTTTAACGTGGTTCACCCAATGTGGGCTACCTCCACAGAGAAAATATTTCTTCTAAATATTTCTCAAATAATCTCATGGGAATCCTTCCCAATTACAATGTTTATGGACCTCTATCCAAAGGAGATGCTGATCCCCTAATCTCAAGTTCATGGATCTCTTCCACAGGAGAACTCTTTCCCCTTCTGCTATGGCTAGTGATCTTCTAGAAGACTTTGTATCTCTACTACACTGACTGGTGGATCTCTCTCCACTTGAAGACTCCTCACTCAGATCTGTCTTCAATTGTCTTGGTTGCTGGATCTCTATCCACTGAGACTCTGTCCTCTATACTTTGTCACCTCCAAAGCTCTATCTCAATAGGTTCACTCAGAACCTCCTCAAATTTGCTCAATAGGCTCACTCAAAACTTGCTCAAATATGCTCAATAGGCTCACTCAGAACCTACTCAAATATGCTCAATAGGCTCACTCAGAACCTACTCAAATCTGCTCAATAGGATCACTCAAAACTTGCTCAAATCTGCTCAATAGGCTCACTCAGAACCTGCTCAAATCTTCTCAAGAGGTCCACACAGAACCTGCTCAAATATGCTCAACAAGCTCACTCAGAACTTGCCCAAATCTGCTCAACAAGCTCACTCAAAACTTGTCCAAATTTGCTCAACAAGCTCACTAAGAACTTGTCCAAATATGCTCAATAAGTCCTCTCTAGGACTTGCTCAAATCTGCATAGCAAGCTTTCACAAAAGCTCACACAAAATCAGTCCACAAGCCTTCTCAAAGACTTGACTCAAATCTGCTTAACAAGCTCACATAGAACTTGTTCAATCACATAGAATCATAAAGAGAATTGTTAGAGACTCAATATGTTCTAAGCTCAATGCTCAATCAATATCTCAACTCAATCTCATAGAAGCATAAAGAGAATTTTTAGAGACTCAATATGTTCTATACTCAAATCCCAATCTCAATCTTAAATCAATATCATAGAAGCATAAAGAGAATTGTTAGAGACTCTACATGTTCTATTCTCAAATACCAATCTCAACTCAAATCAATATTATAGAAGCATAAAGAGAATTATTAGAGACTCTATATGTTCTATACTCAAATCCCAATCTCAACTCAAATCAATATCATAGAAGCATAAAGAGAATTGTTAGAGACTCTATATGTTCTATTACTCAAATCTCAATCTCAACTCAAATCAGAATATAGAATAGTTTGTTTCTTGGAACTTGAACAACCACTTCCACATATCACTTGACTAGGCTCAATCAACTCTACTCAACCAATCATCTCAAGGATCAATTCTTTCTCACAAACCCTAGTCCAAGCATGTATCAACCAACTCAAAATGTTTCCAACAATGCTCAACCACAAATCTCACATAACAATGATACTCATGTTCTTCTCTAACTCAAGTTCAAGTTCTTTGCATCACCCATTGGCTTCAACAACAATGCTAATAAGACAAGGTTTTAATCACAACTCTCAATTTAGAAAACCTTGAAGCATAAACTCAAAATACTTCACTCAACCAATGGTCTAAAAAATAATGTTTATCAAACAAGGTTAAATCATAACTCACAATATAGAAAACCTTGAAGCATAAACTCAAAAGTACTTCACTCAACCAATGGTCTAAACAACAATGTTTATCAAACAAGTTTTCACCTTCCAATGATAAACTATTTTCAGAAATCAACCACCTAAATAAAATCAATGGAGAATGTTACTCATACCTTTTTGATGCCTTATGAGTTGTCCACTAAATCTGCCACACTCAACACTTTTCCTTTTTCAATCTCAACAAGGGTTAGAGATCTTGAGTAATAACACAACAATAAAATAATGTCCAAATAACACCTTATTACTCCTACTTTATTTTAACATCCACCAAAGTTCTTTTTAAAGAAAACCCTTACTCAAAAATAACTTTCACTAAAAGAACTTTATCAATAACCCTTATTACTCCTAATAATCTTCAAAAATCACAATTAAAAATTTAATTCACAACTCAAACAACCACCATAACCTTATTCCTAAGGTTATTCAATAACTCAACTATCAAATCACCTTTACCCCTTATCACTCCACCTTAGGCAATCTAATTAAAATAAATAAAAACCTCAATACCTGCCTCAAGGGGAATTGAATCCCCATCCTGTCCCAACATGAATGCCCTAGCCATGACCAAGCTGTCACATGAGCTACGGGCTCGTTGTGAAGAAAGAAGTGCCACTCACTTCTTGTTCTTCTCTCCTTCCGCCAAGCAAAAAAGAAATGCGCCTTGAGCGCCTCAACAAAGCCAAAACGATGCTTGCGGGAATCGAACACTTAACCTTCCTGCCACCAACACCTTTGCACAAACCAAGCTGCCACTAGGCCACACTGCCCAACATGCTTTGGAAAATGGACGCGGTTAGCTTTCAATATTCGTTGCTTCACAAAACGAAAATAACACGAGCTCTTCCTTCACAAAAACAAATCGTTAATCTCAATCGAGCAAGGATAATCTTCTTAAAAATATTTAATGGCATATATATATGCCTTCCCTTAGCTTGGAAACATCGATACTTTTGAACCTTCCTTATGACGTCAGCGAATATTATTTTAATTTAATTTTAAAATTAAAATTAAAATTTTAAATAAATTAAAATTTAAACTAAATATTTAAAATTAAATATCTCCATCATCGGGGCACCTTTTTCGATGAAACGAAAAGCCAACTTGGGTTTTAAGAAAAACCCATTTCAAATCTACCATCCATGGTTTTAAATAAAACCTTTTATTTTTCCTACCTTGGTTTTCACAAAAACCCTTCCTTGCACTTTCACAAAACATAGTGCATGCCATCATAGATCCTTTTGACATAAAATAACCTTTTGACATCAATGACAACATTTTAGCTTAGGGACTCAAAATGTCCAACAATATCCCCCTTTGTCATTGATGGCAACCCATATCCTTTTACTAAAATCTGACCTTCTTTTTTGCTCCCCCTGGGACTTTGCTCCCCTTGGCTCAATGCTCTCTCAAATATCAAATCTCTCCCCATATCAAAAACTCTCCCCAATATACACAAATCTCTCCCCATTTGTCATCAATGGAAAAGGGTCACCTTTGGGTCTCGGGGCTAAGAATGAGCCTCTTAGCTTAGCCCCTCCCCCACCTCCTCATGAGGTGGTTAATTCTGGGGTGGGAGTATTTCTACTCCCCGAAAGCACTGCTCTTTACCTTTATCTTTCTCTCTTCATTTCTGAGTTTTTTGAGTCCTCTCACTATTTCTTTCCAAGTCATCATCCCTATTTCTATTATCATTTCTATTCTTGTTCCTATTCTCATCCATGTTTCTATTCCTGTTCTCATCCATGTTCCTGTTCCTGTTCATGCTTGATTCTGGAATATTTGCTCTACACCATCTTGCTATGTGACCATAATTATTGCACTTATAACACTTAATATTATTATTCCTTGGAGGTGCAACTGTCTTAGGACTTCTCCTAGTGAAGCCATATCCTCTTCTGTCATGAACCCTACAATTTATTGCCTTGTGACCAAACTCATTGCATGAGTAGCAATATCCTTGGAAAAGTTGTCCTTTTCCATATTCCTGTCTTTCATGTGTCCTGCACTGTGAAGCCATGTGCCCAAACCTATGACATGAAAAACATCTCCCATTGAAGAAACCTTGCCTAGACCCCATTGGTCTCTTAGTCTCTTCTACCTGTTTCCTATTCCATCTATTCCTAACTTGTGCATTGTTCCTTTCCTTGTTGAAATTTCTATTGTCCAACTTATCCTTAGAGGTCTCACTCTCTCTTTTACTTACTTATTTTGACTCTTCTTCTTCTATGGTGTTTGAGCTTGACTCTCCTTTTTTTGCTTCCTGTTTCCCTTGTTCTTCTTTAGAACTAAGTCCTATTATGGTGACTGATGACTTTTGTGCATTGATAATCCTTTCCAAGGTCTTTGAATTTTCCTAAAACTTGTGTAGCTTTTCCTTAGAACCTTTTACTTCCAACCTTAGTGAAACTATCTCATGCTCTAATATTTCACACTCTAGATCTTTTGTTTTTAATTTTTTGGCCATACCTTCTTCAAATTTTCTTGTCTCTTCAACTTTGATTTTGAAGTTAGTGAGTTCTCTGTAGAAACCTTGGTTTTTATTTTTCATCTTCTTGAGCTTACCCTTAATCCTAATTTCCCTTTTTAATTCTCAAGAGTAACCATAAGCCTTTCACATTCTTCTCTTTTACCTTTGACTATTCAACCATACCATTTTCAACTCTTCTTGCCTTTTCACCTTATCTCTCAAGTCGATATATCCTAGAAGCTTTGTCTTACATTTCTCATCTTCTTGTATTTGAGCCTTCAATTATAAATTCTCTCTTTTCAATTCAATAAGCTCCTTAAGAGTGGATTCCTCCTTTTATTTTTCTAAAGCATCTACTTTTTCTTATATTATCCAAAGTAGAGTTTCTTCTTCATACCTGTTTTGATTATCCTTATCATTTTTTGAACCAATCTCTAGGATTTCATTTATGAGAATATCATCTTCATCTTCACTACTACTAAACCCATTACAATATCTTGCATCATGGCCAATTTGACCACAAAAAAAATATTCTTGTGGAAAATAAGATGCATGGTGACCTGTGTTCCCACATCTGGTACAAAACTTTATCAGTCTGGATATTTCTCCATTACTTGATTCATCTATTGAATCTATTTCCATGTGTCCTCCCAACACAACAATATTAAACTCATATTCCTTTTCTTTCATGACCATAGGTGTTATTTTCTTCTTGTGTCTCATGCTTCTACTCTTGCCTTTCTTTGCCATTTGTGTTCTTGTAGGATCTTCCTTCAAGCTGTTAAAATTATTCCGAAGGAACCGACTCTGATACCAATTGAAGAACACAAGCTTATACTGAGAGGGGAGGAGGTGAACAGTATAAGACCACTTTTTACTTTTCTTTCCCAAATAGTATTAATCAATATAATCAATGGTAATATCAATAGCAATAACCAAAGCAATGCACAAATCATCACACACAATAGAGACACTAATTTTAATGTGGTTCACCCAATGTGGGCTACCTCCATAGAGAAAATATTTCTTCTAAATATTTCTCAAATAATCTCATGGGAATACTTCCCAATTAAAATGTTTATGGACCTCTATCCAAAGGAGATGTTGATCCCCTAATATCAAGTTCATGGATCTCTTCCACAGGAGAACTCTTTCCCCTTCTACTCTGGCTAGTGATCTTCTAGAAGACTTTGTCTCTCTGCTGCACTAACTAGTGGATATCTCTCCACTTGAAGACTCCTCACTCAGATCTATCTTCAATTGTCCTGGCTATTGGATCTCTATCCACTGAGACTCTATCCTCTGTACTCTATCACCTCCAAAGCTTTGTCAATAGGTTCACTCAGAACATCCTCAAATCTTCTCAATAGGCTCACTTAGAACCTACTAAAATATGCTCAATAGGCTCACTCAGAACCTGCTCAAATCTTCTCAATAGGCTCACTCAGAACCTGCTCAAATCTACTCAATAAGCTCACTCAGAACCTACTCAAATCTGCTCAATAGGCTCACTCAGAACCTGCTCAATAGGCTCACAGAACCTACTCAAATCTGCTCAACAAGCTCACTTAGAACTTGCTCAAATCTTCTCAATAAGCTCACTCAGAACTTGTCCAAATCTGCTCAACAAGCTCACTTAGAACTTGTCCAAATCTACTCAATAAGTCCTCTCTAGGACTTTCTCAAATCTACATAGCAAGCTTTCACAAAAGCTCACACAAAATCAGTCCACAAGCCTTCTCAAAGACTTGACTCAAATCTGCTTAACAAGCTCACACAGAACTTGTTCAATCACATAGAATCATAAAGAGAATTGTTAGAGACTCAATATGTTCTAAGCTCAATGCTCAATCAATATCTCAACTCAATCTCATAGAAGCATAAAGAGAATTGTTAGAGACTCAATATGTTCTATACTCAAATCCCAATCTCAATCTTAAATCAATCTCATAGAAGCATAAAGAGAATTGTTAGAGACTCTATATGTTCTATTCTCAAATACCAATCTCAATAAAATTAATATTATAGAAGCATAAAGAGAATTATTAAAGACTCTATATGTTCTAATCTCAAATCCCAATCTCAACTCAAATCAATCTTATAGAAGCATAAAGAGAATTGTTAGAGACTCTATATGTTCTATTCTCAATTCTCAATCTCAACTCAAATCAGAATATAGAATAGTTTGTTTCTTGGAACTTGAACAACCACTTCACACATTCACTTGACTAGGCTCAATCAACTCTACTCAACCAATCATCTCATGGATCAATCCTTTCTCACAAACCCTAGTCCAAGCATGTATCAACCAACTCAAAATGTTTCCAACAATGCTCAACCACAAATCTCACATAACAATGATACTCATGTTCTTCTCTAACTCAAGTTCAAGTTCTTTGCATCATCCATTGGCTTCAACAACAATGCTAATAAGACAAGGTTTTAATCACAATTCTCAATTCAAAAAACCTTGAAGCATAAACTCAAAGTACTCAACCAAGGCAACGAATATCAACAAGACACAATCCATCCAAAAACCGAAGCAAAAATCAAGTCTTCACTCAACCAATGGTCTAAACAACAATGCTTATCAAATAAGGTTTAATCACAACTCTCAAACCAAAAAACCTTGAAGCATTAAACCAACTATTTTTGAAAAGGAAACCACAATCAATCCTTTTCACTCCAATGATATTTCAGAAATCAACCACTAAATAAAATCAATGGAGAATGTTACTCATACCTTTTTGATGCCTTATGAGTTGTCCACTAAATCTGCCACACTCAACACTTTTCCTTTTTCAATCTCAACAAGGGTTAGAGATATTGAGTAATAACACAACAATGAAATAATGTCCAAATAACACCTTATTACTCCTACTTTATTTTAACATCCACCAAAGTTCTTTTTAAAGAAAACCCTTACTCAAAAATAACTTTCACTAAAATAACTTTATCAAAAACCCTTATTACTCCTAATAATTTCAAAAATCACAATTAAAAATTTAACTCCACAACTCAAACAACCACTATAACCTTATTCCTAAGGTTATTCAATACATCAACTATCAAATCACCTTTACCCCTTATCACTCCACCTTAGGCAATAACAAAATAAATAAAAACCTCAATACCTACCTCGAGGGGAATCGAACCCCGGTCCTGTCCAACGCGAATTCCCTAGCCATGACCAAGTTGCCACATGAGCTACGGGCTCATCGTGAAGAAAGAAGCGCCACTCGCTTCTTGTTCTTCTCTCCTTCCACCAAGCAAAAAAGAAATGTGCCTTGAGTGCCTCAACAAAGCCAAAACGACGCTTGCAGGAATCAAACACTTAACCTTCTTGCCACCAACACCTTTGCACAAACCAAGTTTCCACTAGGCCACACTGCCCAACACGCTTTGGAAAATGGATGCGGTTACCTTTCAATATTCGTTGCTTCACAAAACGAAAATAACACGAGCTCTTCCTTCGCAAAAACAAATTGTTAATCTCAATTGAGCAAGGATAATATTCTTCAAAAATTTTAATGGCATATATATATGCCTTCCCTTAGCTTGGAAACGTCGGTGCTTTTGAACCTTCCTTTATGATGTCGACGAATATTCTTTTAATTTAATTTTAAAATTAAAATTAAAATTTTAAATAAATTAAAATTTAAACTAAATCTTTAAAATTAAATATCTCCATCACCGGGGCACCTTTTTTGATGAAACAAAAAGCCAACTTGGGTTTTAAGAAAAACCCATTTCAAATCTGCCATCCATGGTTTTAAATAAAACCTTTTATTTTGTCTACCTTGGTTTTCACAAAAACCCTTCCTTGCACTTTCACAAAACATAGTGCATGCCATCATAGATCCTTTTGACATCAATGACAACATTTTAGCTTAGGGACTCAAAATGTCCAATAGACACTTGTAATACATTGGGTTATATGTTATTGTAATAATGTGAATCATTTATTTGGTTAGAAATGGACTATGTGTTAGGAGAGTGTGTTGTCATAGATTCTATTTTTGTCATAGAATATATTTGTTGTTATAGAATTATGAATGTAACCATCATATGAATGTGATTATCATAAATTAGGTAAGTTAGAAATATTGTCATAGAATACTATCATAGTAGGATCCCATTAAATATTGTCATAAAATATCATAAAATATTCTTGTAAATGTTATAAAATGAGAAGGATGTAACTCTCACGGGGTTAGAGAAAAATTTGCATAATTTGTAAGGAGGTTACCCCTTTGAAGAGGCTTATGATATTCAGATCTTTGTTAAGGATTTGAAGAGAAATATTGATATGAACAAAAGAAGTGCATTGTATTTCTGTCCAACCAAACTCCCTATGCATGATGAAAGTGAATTAGATTCCAAATACAAATTAATCTTGGGATCTTAAATGGCTTCCCCTACTATTCTATCCAACCTGAAATGTTATTAGGCAACACCCACACCATACCTATATTATTTATTATATCATACAATATTTTGAGGGAGTATTTACATTCTAGTATAATGTGAATAACCAATTCCTCATGAGCTTCAAAAAGGTAATATATGTTAGGGAATTGAAAACCCCTATTATGTAGGTTATCTACCATTAAAATCTTGTTTTGAATAGCTAACCATTAGAAAATTGTTAAATTTGGTATTACTTTCCTTCCTCGTAAATGATCCCATTGAAAGCCCCTTTAGGTACTACAAGTGAAAGATCATATATTGATTTAATAGTGAACAATCCTTCTGAAGTAGCTCCCAATTCTCTTGCATCCTTAGCAAAATTTGAGCTTACATAATATACTTTTAGTTTAGTTATTATCTTTTGTATCTCTTCCTCATACTAATTCTAGGTTCTCAGCTCCTTCCATCTTGCCTCTCCTTCTAAATCCAAAAAATCACTCACCATATTCCCATAATTTTATTTCAACTCTACTTTGATTCTTGCCAACTCTTTATCCTTAAATAATGGGTACTTCTCTAGCCATGCATATTCCCATAAGTGGATATACCTAACATTCTCTACCTTCCATTATATTCCTTTCCATAACATCTCTCTACCCTTTACTATGTGGTTCCATATTGAATATCACTACCAAGGCTTTAATGTGGTGAAAAATATATTATCCTCTTGGTTGTCAAGGTATTTTTATCTTAGAATTCTTGCCTATAAGACATGACCCTCATTCACTAGAATCCATCCTACCTTTATTGCCAAAGCCTTCTTCATATCTCTTACTCTTCTAATCCCAAGTCCTCCACTTGATTTATCATTGCATACTCTCTTCCATGTTACAAGTAAAATTCTACTCTTCTCCTTTGGTCTTGACCATAGGAATGTTCTTTGAATACTTTCTATTGTATTAGCTACTTTATATGGTATATTAAACACTGATAAAAAATATACAAGGATTGCTTGGAGATTACTCTTAAGTAATTGTAACTTACCTATCTAAATTAATTTTTTTTCTTCCATCTAGCTAATTTTCTCTGGACCCTATCAATCAACATATTCTACATCTGATCATTGCATTCCCTTGTGAACATTGGTATTCCCAAGTACACAGAAGGAAGATTTTAAACACTACACCTGCTCTGTTGCTATTCTTCTCTACCAATTCTCTATAGTGTTTATAAAAAAACACTTTACTCTTGTCTATATTATATTTATTTTTTAATAGTTATTTGTTAATATTTTTATTTTTATTTATTTTTAGGATCAATTTAATTATTTTAAAGTTGGATTTGTTCTATATTTATATTTTTGCTAGAGAACAACAAGTTGCACTTGGGTGCCCCACCCTCGAAAAATCACAACTCTCTTTTTCAGAGAATGAGACTTTACAAAAAAATTCAAATCTCATATCAAATGAGTTGGTATATAATTTTACGTAAAATGTCTAAATTCTTGATTTTCATTTTTTAGAACTTTTTCAAATTTTTGTGTGAATACAAATATTTTAGAATTCAGCATTCTTCTTGAAATGTTCCTACAACAACCTTCACAATACAAAAACTTCACCTCTACTATTTATATATTGCATCTTAGTAGAGTAATATTTCTAAAACATCACACTATCATAGCCAAATTTAATAGATCTAGAATGTTGATTTCCTTTTCGAAGCACAAGTGCAACCGCAAAAATTATAATAAATAGTTTATATGAAAGCACATTAATATTATAAAATAAAGTAGATATTACTAGTGGAAAACATTAAAGTAAATCTTAATCATTATTTGATTTAGGTAGTCAACAATTTCTTGTTAGCTTCAACTAAACTTACTACTTCCTCTAACCAAGGAAAAGAGAATTTAACTTCATGATATTCAATTAAAACCCCTCTATTGGCTAGCCTATCTACACATTTTTTTACTTCCCTTAATATTTTTGTAAACCTAATTTATTCAAACTCTATAGCAAGGTCTTGAATTTCCACAATTATCTCTTGTATATTCCATGGAGCCTTTGCTTTCCTAAAAATAGCATTTATTACTATGAATGAATCACCATCTATCCATACTTTGTTCCATTTCATTTTTTTGCATATTTTTAACCTTTCCAAATCCACCCAAGCTTCAACTTCATTATTTTTCTTAAATCCACTATTGGAAGCGTAATGAGACAAAATCTCTCCTCTATTATTTCTAATTATTTTTCCTCCTATTGGTCCTAGTTTTCCTTTAGATGCTCCATCAAAATCCAATTTGACCAACTCCATATTGTTTGCCTTCTTTTTATTTCTCCTATCCCTAACATCATAATTCCATTTGATGACTTGAATCCATCTACAAAGGTTCTTAGCTTCTAGATTAGGGATTGGACGAATTGATTACCTCTAAATTAATTTTCATTACCTCTAAATTAATTTCCTTTCATTTAGATATTATTCTATTCCTTTCTATCCATATAGTCCAAAGTATTGTATATTTTGATATATCCCATATTGTCTGTAAAGCATCACTTTAAAAATTTCTTTTCCATTGATTTAACCATTCTTCAATTCTACCATTCATCATGATGCATTTACCAAACATATTAAGAATCCATTGCCATAGTTTCCAGACTATTGAGCAATGTCCCAAGAGATGGTCTATACTCTCCTCCATTTTATAAAGAACACATTTTTAGGGGCCATGAAAATCCCTTTTCATAAAATTATCCCAAGATAAAATTCTTCTATGACCTACTAGCCAAACAAATATTTTGACTTTAGGAATGCTCAAGTTATCCCAAATATCTCTCCATTTCTTGTGATATTCCTATTTTGATGGTGCTTTATATTATATCCACTTCTTGTGCATTCTTCTGATTTATTCAAGTCCTAAATCAACTTATCCTTGGTTCCCCTTAGAATAATCACTATTTTTATCTTTCTACTCAATTGCCTCCTAATATCAATGTATTTTATTTTTGTAAAAAATTCTTCTTTCCATTTGTATCTTCCTTCCTAATCCTTCTACAAAATATTTAAAACCCTATCACCATATTTGTCTTGAAGTAATCTCATACATGGTTTCAAAATTAGATCTAGATTGAGTGGTTTTTTATCACACCAAGTATCCATCCAAATAGAAAAATTTTCTCCATTTCCCATCACCCATATTAGACCTTTAATCACTAGATCAATTGATTTCCTTTAGACTGCTCCATAGTGAAAAACCATTTGGAAGAGAGAATGTAGCTTAAATATTAAGCTTGGGTCATTGGTATCAATATACTTACTAAAATGAATTCTTGCCCATTGTCTTTGAATCTCTTTGTAAAATCTCCAAATCACTTTTTCCTTAAGAGCTAAGTTTGCATTCATAAGAAATCTCAAATCAATAACTTCCCTAGTTTTATCATCACACACCTAGCTCCATTTCACCAAAGGAAAATTCCTTTTATCATGTAATCATGACCACAAAAAATATCGCATAATAAAGATTAATTTTTTTTCTATCGATTTTGGCATAGTATATAAGAACATATAATATGTTGGAATGGCCTGTAAGACTGGTTTAATTAGATGCACTCTTCCTATTAATGATAACCATATCAATAATCAAGTTGATAGTTTATTCTAAACTTTACTTTTAACTGGATTCCATAATTATATCCTCATTCTCTACTCAAAAAGGGCATCCCTAGATAAGTTGTATGGAAATTTACCTCATTCATTTGAAGTAACCTACATATCCTTTGATTTTAGTTGGGGTGTTTAAGAAGTAAATTTTGGATTTAGTCCTATTAAAATTTACCGTGATGCTCTTTTTTATTCCTTTAATAAATTATTCAAATATTTGGCCTCGTTTATCCTTGCCCTCCCAAAAAGGTTGTATCATCTACAATTTATTTTTTGAATTTATATGGTGGAATCAGTAGCCACCATGAATTTGGGCAGGTTGTCCAAATTTTATGGCCACCATAGTATTCTACGTTGTTCACCCCAGAAGCTGCCACATAGTTCTTAGTGTAGTTTACCCCTATAAACACCATGCCACAATAATTTTAAACCTTTTATGTTACTGAAAGCACCAGGAAAGGGACAAGCATTCAGTATGATGAGGCCTGAGATTTTAACCTTGGAACTTCGCCCCCCTTATGGGGTTTGGTCAAACCAATTGGTCTACACCTCAAACCTATCATCTACAAATTGTTGATGGGTGATGTTGTCGATGTTATTACTAGCCTTAAGTCCACTTACGAGTTTGTATTTGTAAGCCTTCTTCAAGTTACTACCCAAAATTTTTGACATAATAATGAACAAATATGATGATAGAGGATCTCTCTATCTAAGGCCTCTCTTGGATTTAAATTATTCTGTTACTAATACATTGATCAATATTGAATATGAAACTATAGAGATAACCTTTAATCCATATAACCCATTTCTTCCCAAATACAATTTTTTCTAATACTAAAAAAAGATAATCACATTTAACCCAATCATATACCTTACTCATATCAAGTTTTAATATCATAACTTTCTCTTTTCTTGAATTTGTTAATTACATAACTTCATGAGCTACTATGATCCCATCCAAAATATGTCTCCCTTTCACAAATCCTCTTGTTCTTCTAAATTAATTTTGTCTAACAATGGTCTTAACCTATTTACCATCACTTTGAAAATAATTTTATATGTCATATTACATAGACTTATGGGTTAAAATGAGTTAAACTATTTTGCATCCTTCTTTATTGGAATCAGGGTAAGATATGTTGCATTTATTTTATAAGGTATGTATTATTTTACCCTAGACTATTCCACTACCAAAAAAAATGAATCCTTCACTATATCCCAATTATGTTGATAGAAAGTTATAGAGATCCCATCCAGACCTAGGAATTTATCCTTATTAAAAGAGAAAATGAAGAACACAAGCTTATACCGAGAGGGGAAGTGAACATTATAAGACCAATTTTTAATTTTCTTTTCAATTCAATATTATGCAGTGTATAGATAGCAGTATCAATAGAAGTAATTAAAGCAATGCACAAAATACCATCCACAAAAGTAACACAACAATTTACGTGGTTCACCCAATGTAGGCTACTCCATGGAGAAAATATTTTGCTAAAACCTTCTTAATCAATATCTTGGGAATCCTTCCCAATTACAATGTTTATGGACCTTTGACCAAAGGATATGCTGATCCCCTAAATCTCAAGTTCATGAATCTCTTCCACAGGAGAACTCTTTCCCCTTATGCTCTGGCTAGTGATCTTCTAGAAGACTCTGTCTCTCTACTGCACTGACTAGTGGATCTCTATCCACTTGAAGACTCCTCAATCAGATTTGTCTTCAATTGTCCTGGCTGCTGGATCTCTATCCACTGAGACTATGTCCTCTATACCCTATCACCTCCAAAGCTCTATCAATAGGTTCACTCAAAACCTCCTCAAATCTGCTCAATAGGCTCACTCAGAACCTACTCAATTATACTCAAAAAGCTCACACAAAACTTGTCACAATATGCTCAATAAGACCTCTCTAGAACTTGCTCAAATTTGCATAGCAAGCTTTCACAAAAGCTTACACAAAAATAGTCCACAAGCCTTCTCAAATACTTGCCTCAAATCAGCTCAACAAAATCTCAACTCAATCTCATAGAAGCATAAAGATAATTTTTAGAGACTCAATATGTTCTATACTCAAATCCCAATATCAATTCAAAGTAATCTCAACTTAGCTCAATATTATAGAAGCATAAAGAGAATTGTTAGAGACTCAATATGTTCTATACTCAAATCCCAATCTCAACTCAAAGCAATCTCAACTCAGCTCAATCTTAATTGAATCTCATAGAAGCATAAAGAGAATTGTTAGAGACTCAATATGTTCTATTCTCAAGGTTCAATCTCAACTCAATCAGAATATAGAATAGTTTGTTTCATGGAACTTGAAAAACCACTTCATGCAACCACTTGACTAGGCTCAATCAACTCTACTCAACCAATCACTTCAAGAAACAACTCTTTCTCACAAAACCTAGTCCAAGCATGAATCAACTAACTCAAAATGTTTCCAACAATGCTCAACAACAAATCTTACATAACAATGATACTCATGTTCTTTTATAACTCAAGTTCAAGTTCTTTGCATCACCCATTGGTTTCAACAACAATGCTAATAAGACAAGGTTTTAATCACAACTCTCAATTTAGAAAACCTTGAAGCATAAACTCAAAGTACTTCACTCAACCAATGGTCTAAACAACAATTCTTATCAAACAAGGTTTAATCACAACTCACAATCCATAAAACCTTGAAGCATTAACTCAACCACTTTTGAAAAGGAAACCACAATAAATCCTTTTCACTCCAATGATATTTCAAAAATCAACCATCCAAATGAAATCAATAGAAAGTATTACTCATACCTTTTTGATGCCTAATGAGTTGTCCACTAAATCTATCACACAACACACTTTCTTTTTCAACTCTTAACAAGGGTTAGAGATATTGAGTAATAACACAACAATAATATCCAAATAACACCTTATTACTCCTACTTTATTTTAACATCCACCAAAGTTATTTTTAAAAGAAAACCCTTACTCAAAATAATTTTATCAAAAACAAAAAAATAATTCACAATTTTAGAAAATCAAACCCTTACTCCTAACAATTTTAGAAAATCACAATTAAAAATAATTCACAACTCAAACAACCACCATGACCTTATTCCCTAAGGTTACTCAACAAATCAACTAACGAAGCATCTTTACCCCTTATCACTCCACCTTAGGCAATCCAAAAAAAATATTAATAAAAACCTTAATACCTGCCTCGAGGGGAATCAAACCCTTGTCTTGCCCCAACACGAATGCCCTAGTCGCGACCAAGCTGTCGCACAAGCTGCAGACTCATTGGTGAAAAATAAGCGCCACCCACTTCTTATCCTTCACCCTCTTCCGCCAAGCGAAAAGTATGCATCTTGGGCGCCTCAAAGGAACAAAGCCAAAAACGATGCTTACAGGAATCGAATGCACAACCTTCTTGTCACCAACACCTTGCACAATCCAAGCTGCCACTAGGCCACGCTACCCAATGCATTTTGGGAAGTGGTCACTGTCTCCATTTAATGTTTACTGTGTCACTTAAATAAAAAACACAAGCTCTTTTTCTTTGCAAATACCAAGCGCAAATATCAACGAGCAAGGATGAATGAATTAAAAAATTCAATGGCATATTTATATGCCTTCCCTTTTCTTTGGAAATGTCAGCATTTTTGAAACTTCCTTCATGACTTCGATGGATAAACTTTTAATTTTAATTTTAAAATTAAAATTAAAATTTTAAATAAATTAAAATTTAAACTAAATATTTAAAATTAAATATATCCATCATTGGGGCACCTTTTTCGATGAAACAAAAAGCCAACTTGGGTTTTAAGAAAAACCCATTTCAAATATGCCATCCATGGTTTTAAATAAAACCTTTAAAATTAAATTTCTCCATCACCGGGGCACCTTTTTTGATGAAACGAAAATCCAACTTGGGTTTTAAGAAAAATCCATTTCAAATATGCCATCCATGGTTTTAAATAATTTTTTTTTTGCAAAGATTCCCTTGAAGCTCCTTTTGGAACCAAATGCCATGCATCCCTTCTTGAAACTTTGATAAAAAACCTTTGCTTCTCATGAAGCTCTTTGTGAAACACAAACATAGTGCTTACTTACATAGATCCTTTTGAAATCAATGATAACTCTTAGCTTAGGGACTCAAAATGTCCAACAATATCCCCATTTGTCATTGATGGCAACCCATATCCTTTTACTAAAATTTGACCTATTTTTTTCTTCTCCCCTTGGGACTTTCCTCCCCTTGGTTCAAAGCTTTCTCAAATATCAAATCTCTCCCCATATCAAAAACTCTCCTCAATATACACAAATCTCTCCCTCGTTGTCATCAATGGAAAAAGGTCACCTTTGGGGCTCAGGGCTAATAATGATCCTCTTAGCTTAGCCCCTTCCCCACCTCCACATGAGGTGGTTAATTCTGGGGTGGGAGTATTTCTACTCCCCGAAAGCACTGCTCTTTACCTTTATCTTTCTCTCTTCCTTTATGAGTTTTCTAAATCCTCTCACTATTTCTTACCAAGTCATCATCCCTATTCCTGTCATCACTTTTGTTCCTATTCCTGTTCATGTCTGCTTTTGGAATATTTTCTCTAGACCATCTTACTGTGTGGCCATAATTATTGCACTTATAACACTTAATGTTATTATTCCTTGGAAGTGCAAATGTCTTAGGAAAATCTCCTAGTGAAGCCATATCCTCTTTTGCCATGAACCCTGCAATTCATTGCCTTCTGACCAAACTCATTGCATGAGTAGCAATACCATGGAAAAGCTATCCTTTCCCATATTCATGTCTTTTGTATGACCTGCACTGTGAACCCATGTGCCAAAAAATTTGACATGAGAAACATCTCCTATTGAAGATTCCTTGCCTAGACCTCATTTGTCTCGTGTTATGATTGTTGTTCCATCCGTATCTTCTTTATGCATTGTTTCTATCTTTGACCTCTCTATTGTCCAACTCATCCTTTGATGTCCCATTCCAATTTACACTATTATTTTTTGAAGTATCTTCTTCTAAAATTCCTTCTTCTTCTAGACTTGAAGTAGACTTTTATTCCCATTTCTTTTGATCCTGTTTGGAACCAATATCTGTCTTGTTTGTTGCTCCTCTTTGTATCTTGATTATTTTGTCTATGCTCTTTGCACTATTTACATATTTGTACAACTTTTTATTGGAATCCTCTAAATCTTCCTTTAGTAGTACCACTTCTTGTGTTAACTTTTCACACTCCAAAATATTTGCTTCTAACTTATCCTTGAACTTAATTGCCTTAGCCTTTGACTTTTCTAAGTCCTATATGAGCAATAATCTTTGTTCATCATATTCTTAAAACTGACTTTCAAGCTTAGAGTGTTGCTTTCTTACCTTCTTTACTATGTCAAGAGCATAGATAAGTTCTCCCTTGAGATCATATTCATTCTCCACTGAATAATCCTCTATTTGTTTACCTTTGTCCCTATCATTACTTCCTTTTGGCTTATCTTCTATAGGATAACTTACTTCATTTTCTAATACCATTAGAAGATTCTCATCTGGTCTTTCAAGTGCATCTTCAAAACCATCATCACTGAAACTATAGCCATACCTAGTGCAATTATCTTCAATATGTATAAATTTACCACATCTAAAACACTTGAGAATAATTGGAGTCCTTTTCTGTCTAACCATAAATAGGACTTCATCTCTATCATTGTCTGAAAAACTAGCATCACTATCATTTGAGTACTTACTTGCATTATCCACATAGTAGCTTTTCTTTTGCCTTTGATAGAACTTATTTCCTTATATGTTTTGTCCATCCTTGCATTTCTTCTTGTACCTGTGTCTTTCTGATTCTTTGTACTTGTGATCCTATTTTTATTTGTCACTGTTGTACTTTGGCTCTTTGCACTTTATCGCATAGTGTCCATAATTTCTACCATTAAAGTACTTAATAGATCTTACATCTATGAATATTTTGGAACCTTTATCTCTTCTACCATAGTTAGCTTCTTCATCATTAGATGACTCACTGCTTGATTCTGTCTTTTTACCCTTTTTATTTTTGTCCACTTTGAATGCATCTTATTTTGGAGGAATAGGATCTTTTGTTATTATCTCAAAATTAGTAAGCATGCCAAGCAAAGAATTTCTTGTCAAAGAATCACTATCAATTGATGTTTCTATAGCAGAAACCTTTTCACTATACCTTTTTGGAAGAGTTCTCAATATATTATCACAAGCATCAAATTCATAGACCTTCATTCCAATACCTCTCATCTCATGTACAAATTCATCAATATTACTAAGATAATCACGAATATTTTCATCATATCTCATTCTTAAGTTCTCAAATTATCCTTTCAGATTTGTAATATTAGCTTTTCTAACACCTTTATCACCCTCATATCTGTCATGTAGTAGATCCCACATATCTTTTACCGTTTTACAATCCATAACATTCATAGATTTTGATCTACCCAATCCTTTTATAATTGCATTCATAGCTCTTGAAAGAAGCTTACCTTCCTTATCTGTAGGAGGATTGACTGTAGAATCATATCCAAGTACCATTGCATCCCAAACTTCATTTCCAAGTACCATCAGGTGAAATATCATCAACATACACCAATACAAGAAGTCAATCCCATCAAATACTAGTACTGCATTATTGAAGGATCTATCCTTTTGATCCTTGTGATCCATTGTATTCTTAGACTGCTTTTCCTTCAAGCTATTAAAATCTTCAAAAGGAACCCGATATGATACAAATTAAAGAACACAAGCTAATACTGAGAGGGAGAAAAATAATATAATACCACTTTTTACTTTTATTTTCAATTCAATATTATGTAGTGTATAGATAATAGTATCAATAGCAGTAATCAAAGCAATGCACAAAAAACCATCCACAAAAGTGACACAACAATTTACGTGGTTCACCCAATGCGGGCTACTCCATGGAGAAAATATTTTGCTAAAACTTTCTCAATCAATATCTTGGGAATCCTTCTCAATTACAAATTTTATGGACCTATGTACAAAGGAGATGCTGATCCCCTAAATCTCAAGTTCATGGATCTCTTCCATAGGAGGACTATTTCCCCTTTTGGTCTGGCTAGTGATATTCTAGAAGACTCTATCTCTCTGCTGCACTAACTGGTGGATATCTCTCCACTTGAAGACTCCTCACTCAGATCTGTCTTCAATTGTCCTGGCTACTAGATCTCTATCCACTGAGACTCTATCCTCTGTACTCTGTCACCTACAAATCTCTATCAATAGGTTCAATCAGAACCTCCTCAAATATGCTCAATAGGCTCACTTAGAACCTGCTCAATTATGCTCAACAAGCTCTCAAAGAACTTGTACCAATCTGCTCAATAAGTCCTCTCTAGGACTTGATCAAATATGTATAGCAATCTTTCACAAAATCTCACACAAAAACAGTCCACAAGCCTTCTCAAAGACTTGCCTCAAATCAGCTCAAAAAAATCTCAACTCAATCTCATAGAAGCATAAACAAAATTGTTAGAGACTCAATATGTTCTATACTCAAATCCCAATCTCAATTCAAAGTAATCTAAACTCAACTCAATCTTATAGAAGCATAAAGAGAATTGTTAGAGACTCAATATGTTCTATACTCAAATCCTAATCTCAACTCAACTCAATCTTAACTCAATCTCATAGAAGCATAAAGAGAATTGTTAGAGACTCAATATGTTCTATTCTCAAGGCTCAATCTCAACTCAATCAGAATATAGAATAGTTTGTTTCATGGAACTTGAACAACCACTTCATGCAACCACTTGACTAGGCTAAATCAAATCTACTCAACCAATCACTTCAATAAACAACTCTTTCTCACAAAACTTAGTCCAATCATGAATCAACTAACTCAAAATGTTTCCACAATGCTCAACAACAATCAACCACAATCAATCCTTTTCACTCCAATGATATTTCAAAAATCAACCACCCAGATAAAATCAATGGAGAGTATTAATCATACCTTTTTGATGCCTTATGAGTTGTCCACTAAATCTGTCACACTCAACACACTTTATTTTTCAACTCTTAACAAGGGTTAGAGATCTTGAGTAATAACACAACAATAATATCCAAATAACACCTTATTACTCCTACTTTATTTTAACATCCACCAAAGTTATTTTTAAAGGAATACCCTTACTCAAAATAACTTTCACTAAAAATAACTTTATCAAAAACCCTTGTTACTCCTAACAATCTCAAAAAATCATAATTAAAAATAATTCACAACTCAAATAGCCACCACGACATTATTCCCTAAGGTTACTCAACAAATCAACTAATGAAGCATCTTTACCCCTTATCACTCCATCTTAGGCAATCCAAACAAAATATTAATAAAAACCTTAATATCTGCCTCGAGGGGAATCTAACCCTCGTCTTGCCCCAACGCGAATTCGATAGCCACAGACAAGTTTCCTCACGAGTTGCAGGTTCATTGGTGAAAAAGAAGTGCCACCCACTTCTTATCCTTCACCCTCTTCTGCCAAGTGAAAAGTATGCGCCTTGGGTGCCTCAATAGAACAAAGCCAAAAATGATGCTTGCAGGAATCGAATGCACAACCTCCTTGTCACTAACACCTTTACACAATCCAAGTTGCAACTAGGCCATGCTGCCCAATGCTTTTTGGGAAGTGGTCACTATCTCCCTTTAATGTTTTTTGCGTAAGTTAATCGAAAAACACGAGCTCTTTTTCTTCGCAAATACCAAGTGCAAATATCAACGAGCAAGGATGAATGAATTAAAAAATTCAATGGCATATTTATATGCCTTCCCTTTGCTTTGGAAACGTTGGCCTTTTTGAAACTTCATTCATGACGTCGACGGATAAACTTTTAATTTTAATTTTAAAATTAAAATTAAAATTTAAACTAGATATTTAAATTAAAATATATCCATCATCGGGGCACCATTTTCGATGAAACAAAAAGCCAAATTTGGCTTTAAGAAAAACCCATTTCAAATATGCCATCCATGGTTTTAAATAAAACCTTTAAAATTAAATTTCTCCATCACTGGGGCACCTTTTTTTATGAAATGAAAAGCTAACTTGGGTTTTAAGAAAAATCCATTTCAAATATGCAATCCATGGTTTTAAATAAAAACCTTTTTGCAAAGCTTCCCTTGAAGCTCCTTTTGGAACCAAATGCCACGCATCCCTTCTTGAACCTTTGATAAAAAGCCTTTGCTTCTCATGAAGCTGTTTGTGAAACACAAACATAGTGCTTACTTACATAGATCCTTTTGACATCAATGCCAACTCTTAGCTTAGGGACTCAAAATGTCCAACAATATCCCCCTTTGTCATTTATGGCAACCCATATCCTTTTACTAAAATATGACCTTTTTTTTTTCTTCTTCCCCTAGGACTTTGCTCCACTTGGCTCAAAGCTTTCTCAAATATCAAATCTCTCCCAATATCAAAAACTCTCCTCAATATACACAAATCTCCCCCCATTTGTCATCAATGGAAAAAGATCACCTTTGGGGCTCGGGGCTAAGAATGAGCCTCTTAGCTTAGCCCCTCCCCCACCTCCACATGAGGTGGTTAATTTTGGGGTGGGAGTATTTATACTCCCCAAAAGCATTGCTCTTTACATTTATCTTTCTCTCTTCCTTTTTGAGTTTTCTGAATCCTCTCATTGTTTCTTACCAAGTCATCATCCCTGTTCCTGTCATCACTTCTATTCCTGTTACTGTTCTTGTTCTCATCCATGTTCCTATTCCTGTTCATGCCTACTTTTGGAATATTTTCTCTACACCATCTTGCTATGTGACCATAATTATTGCACTTATAACACTTAATGTTATTATTCCTTTGAAGTGCAAATGTCTTAGGACATCTCCTAGTGAAGCCATATCCTCTTCTGCCATGAACCCTGAAATTCATTGCCTTATGACCAAACTCATTGGATGAGTAGTAATACCCATGGAAAAGCTATCCTTTCCCATATTCATGTCTTTTGTATGACCTGCACTATGAAGCCATGTGCCCAAACCTTTGACATGAGAAACATCTCCCATTGAAGCTTCCTTGCCTAGACCTCATTGGTATCCTATTCTGATTGATGTTCCATTTGTATCTTATTTGTGCATTGTTTCTATATTTCACCTCTTTGTTGTCCAACTCATCCTCTAATGTCTCATTCCAACTTACACTGTTATTTTTTGAAGTATCTTATTCTAAAATTCCTTCTTCTTCTAGACTTGAAGTAGACTTTTCTTCCCATTTCTTTTGAGCCTGTTTGGAACCAAGACCTGTCGTCTTTGTTGCTTCTCTTTGTATCTTGATTATTTTGCCTACACTCTTTGCACTATTCACATATTTGTACAACTTTTTCTTGGAATCCTCTAAATATTCTTTAGTAGTACCACTTCTTGTGTTAACTTTTCACACTCCAAAATCTTTGCTTCTAACTTATCCTTGAACTTACTTACCTTAGCCTTTGACTTTAGCAATAATCTTTCTTCATCACATTCTTGAAACTAACTTTTAAGCTTAGAGTGTTGTTTTCTTACCTCTTTACTATGTCAAGAGCATAGATAAGTTCTCCCTTGAGATCATATCCATTCTCCACTGAATAATCCTCTATTTGTTTGTCTTTGTCCCTATCATTACTTCCTTTTGGATTATATTCTATAGGATCACTTACTTCATCTTCTAATGCCATTAGAAGATTCTCATCTGGTATTTCAAGTGCATCTTCAAAACCATCATCACTGAAACTATAGCCATACCTAGTGCAATTATCTTCAATATGTCCAAATTTACCACATCTAAAACACTTGAGAATAACTGGAGTCCTTTTCTCTCTAACATTAAATAGGACTTCATCTCTATCATTGTATGAAAAACTAGCAACACTATCATTTGAGTACTTACTTGCATTATTCGCATAGTAGCTTTTATTTTACCTTTGACAAAACTTATTTCCTTGTTTTTTTTGTCCATCCTTGCCTTTCTTCTTGTACCTGTGTCTTTCTGATTCTCTGTACTTGTGATCCTATTTTTCTTCATCACTATTGTACTTTGGATCTTTGCACTCTGTCGCATAGTGTCCATACTTTCCACAATTGAAGCACTTAATAGATATTACATCTATGAATATTTTGGAACCTTTATTTCTTCTACCATAGTTAGCTTCTTCATCACTAGATGACTCACTGCTTGATTTTTTGTTTTTACCCTTTTTATTTTTGTCCACTTTGAATGTAGCTTATTTTGGAGTAATATGATCTTTTGTTCTTATCTCATAAGTAGTAAGCATGCCAAGCAAAGAATTGCTTGTCAAAGAATCACTATCAATTGATGTTTCTATAGCAAAAACCTTTTCACTGTACCTTTTTGGAAGAGTTCTCAAGATCTTATCACAAGCATCAGATTCATCAACCTTCATTCCAATACCTCTCATCTCATGTACAAGTTCATCAATATTACTTAGATAATCACAAATATTTTCATCATATCTCATTCTTAAGTTCTCAAATTCTCCTTTGATATTTTTGATCTTAGCTTTACTGACACCTTTATTACCCTCATATATGTCATGCAGTAGATCCCACATATTTTTTGTTGTTTTACAATCCATAACCTTCATATATTTTTATCTACCCAATCCTTTTATAATTGTATATATAGCTCTTGAATTTTCATGCATTAGAAGCTTACCTTCCTTATCTGTAGGAGGATTGACTATAGAATGATATCCAAGTTCCATTGCATCCCAAACGTCATTTCCAAGTTCCATCAGGTGAAATATCATCAGCATACACCAATACAAGAAGTCACTTCCATCAAATAATGGTATTACATTATTGAAGGACCCATCCTTTTAATCCTTGTGATCCATTGTATTCTTATACCACTTTTCCTTTAAGCTATCAAACTCTTCAGAAGGAACCTGCTCTGACACCAATTGAAGAACATACTATTATACTGAGAGGGGGGGTGAACAGTATAAGACCACTTTTTACTTTTATTTTCAATTCAATATTATGCAGTGTATAGATAGTAGTATCAATAACAATAATCAAATCAATGCATAAAACATCATCCATAAAAGTGACACAACAATTTACATGGTTCACCCAATGCGGGCTACTCCACAGAGAAAATATTTTGCTAAAACTTTCTCAATCGATCTCTTTGGAATCCTTCCCAATTATATTTTTTATGGACCTCTGTCCAAAGGATATGCTGATCGCGTAAATCTCAAGTTCGTGGATATCTTTCATAGGAGAACTCTTTCCCCTTCTACTCTGGCTAGTGATCTTCTAGAAGACTATATTTTTGCTACATTGACTGGTGGATCTCTCTCCACTTGAATACTCCTCACTCAGATCCATATTAAATTGTCCTAGATACTGGTTCTCTATCCACTAAGACTCTATCCTCTGTACTCTATCACCTCTAAAACTCTATTAATAGGTTAACTCAGAACCTCCTCAAATCTACTCAATAGGCTCACTCAGAACTGACTTAATTCTGCTCAACAAGCTCACAGAGAACTTGTCCCAATCTTCTCAATAAGTCCTCTCTAGGACTTGATCAAATATGCATAGCAAGATTTCACAAAAGCTTACACAAAAATAGTCCACAAGCCTTCTCAAAGACTTACCTCAAATCAGCTCAACAAAATCTCAACTCAATCTCATAGAAGCATAAAGAGAATTGTTAGAGACTTAATATGTTCAATACTCAAATCCTAATCTCAATTTAAAGTAATATCAACTCAGCTCAATATTATAGAAGCATAAAGAGAATTGTTAGAGACTCAATATGTTCTATACTCAAATCCCAATCTCAACTCAGCTCAATATTAACTCAATCTCATAGAAGCATAAAGAGAATTGTTAGAGACTCAATATGTTCTATTCTCAAGGCTCAATATCAACTCAATCAGAATATAGAATAGTTTATTTCATGCAACTTGAACAATCACTTCATGTAACCACTTGACTAGGCTCAATCAACTCTACTCAACCAATCACTTCAAGAAATAACTCTTTCTCACAAACCCTATTCCAAGCATGAATCAACTAACTCAAAATATTTCCAATAATGCTCAACAACAAATCTTATATAACAATGATAATCATGTTATTTTCTAACTCAAGTTCAAGTTCTTTGCATCACCCATTGGTTTCAACAACAATGCTAATAAGAAAAGGTTTTATTCACAACTCTCAATTTAGAAAACCTTGAAGCATAAACTCAAAGTACTTCACTCAACCAATGGTCTAAAAAACAATTCTTATCAAACAAGGTTTAATCACAACTCACAATCTAGAAAACCTTGAAGCATTAACTCAACCACTTTCGAAAAGGAAACCACAATCAATACTTTTCACTCTAATGATATTTCAAAAATCAACCACCCAAATAAAATCAATGGAGAGTATTACTCATACCTTTTTGATGCCTTATGAGTTGTCCACTAAATCTGTTACACTCAACACACTTTATTTTTCAACTTTTAACAAGGGTTAGAGATCTTGAGTAATAACACAACAATAATAGCCAAATAACACCTTATTACTGCTACTTTATTTTAAGATCCACCAAAGTTATTTTTAAAAGAAAACCCTTACTTAAAATAACTTTCACTAAAAAAAACTTTATCAAAAACCCTTATTACTTCTAACAATTTCAAAAAATCACAATTAAAAATAATTCACAACTCAAACAACCACCATGACCTTATTCCCTAAGGTTATCAGAAAATCAACTAACGAAGCACCTTTACCCCTTATCACTCCACCTTAGGTAATCCAAACAAAAGATTAATAAAAACCTTAATACCTGCCTCGAGGGGAATCAAACCCTCATCTTGCCCAACGCGAATGCCCTAGCCGCGGCCAAGCTACTGCATGAGTCGCGGACTCGTTGGTGAAAAAGAAGCACCACCCACTTCTTATCCTTCACCCTCTCCCACAAAGAGAAAAGTATGTGCATTGGGAGCCTCAATAGAACAAAGCCAAAAATGATGCTTTCGAAAATCAAACACACAACCTCCTTGTCACCAACACCTTTGTACAATCCAAGCTGCCACTAAGCCATGTTGCCCAATGTATTTTGGGAAGTGGTCACTGTCTCCCTTTAATGTTTGCTGCATCACTTAAACAAAAAACATGAGCTCTTTTTATTCGCAAATACCAAGCGCAAATATCAACGAGAAATGATGAATGAATTAAAAAATTCAATGGAATATTTTTTATATTTAAAAAGAAATAAAAACTTTGCAGTAGTACCTTAGCGCAACAGAAATCAAATAACAAAGAGGAAGTAGAAGCATAAGCGATCAATGCAAAAAGGGTACTTCATGACATAAGAACAAGAGAGACTGAAATGAAAGGGAAAACTTCGAAAACACGTTTTCCACCTTAAGTGCTCATCAGTTCGACTGATTTTTATATTAAAAAAGAAATAAAAACTTTGTAGCAGTACCTTAGCGCAACATAAATCAAATAACGAAGAGGAAGTAGAAGCACAAGCGATCAATGCAAAAAGGGCAATTCGCGACATAAGAACAAGAGAGACTGAAATGAAAGGTAAAACTTTGAAAACATGTTTCGTACCTTAAGTGCTCATTAGTTTGACTGATGACCAAACATTGCAATCCATCTTGTTTATATAGATTTCTCAAGCCAGTGGGTGCCCTAGCCAACATGCCACGTGGTGAGAATTAATAAAAATGGACCATTACCTTAGGATATACCAAAAAATATAGTGATTACCAAGGATAATGGTCGAAAGTGCCTTAAAAAATTAAAAAATGCTCCTCGGGATGTACACCCATGAATACGAGGCATTGATTGCTGAAAAGAGATGTTACAAACAATTCTAAACTTTAAAACTCATTTTTGAGGGGTCTAAAGGCCCCGAAAAGGGCCTGTTGCTTCATTCGTCACTGTAGAAAATTTTTTAAGCTTTCCAACACTTCAGATGGTTCAAGAATCAGAGCCTTGTAGCAAAAGTTATGGTTGATTGAAGTTGAGCTGGGTTCTCATGACCCGGATGCGACATAGAAATTTCTTTATATTTTTGCATTTTTTCCAATAGATGATACCATGACTGATATGAGAGAGCTGAGGGTCTTTGCTCCATTTTTTGGTAGAGAGGTCCAAGCACATTTTTGTTTAGATGAAGATCATGGGCAAACTGGCAGTTGTACAACTTCATCAGAACTAGGGGAGATTTCTTTAGACTTGGCTGTCTTAAAGAGATCTTCTGGAATATTTTCTGGAGTAGTGTAGGCCGGTGTCAAAACTCTACCTAGGCAAAGAGTGGAAATAAGAAATGAGACGAGTATCCCTAGGCTCTCAACCTATGAAAAAACTGATTCTTCATCTTTTTGAATCCTTCATCATCCGCCTCTCTGACCAGAAACCTATTGAGTTCGCCGACTATAAAGGATTTTTTTTGGTGGGGTGGATGGAATGAAAAAAAAGGGATATATTGATACACATTCATTGGTTTCTGGTATAGTTTAGTACCCAGACGACCTAGAACAGTCATGGAGGGTTGTTTGACCACCAGAATATCCAAGATGTTAACTTCAGAAGTGGAAATGGTAGTAGTGATGTTGATGCTGGGATAAACAGAACCATAAGAATCAAGGAGAGCTTGAAGACTCTCATTAGTACCATTCCAAAATCCAAAAGCATCATCAATATATCGTTTATACAAGCACAAATTTTCTAAAATAGATGGAAAAAGACCGAAAACTTGCAATTCCATGTAACAAAGAAACATACAGGCATAGACAATTGCAAAATTGCTCCCCATTGCTGTACCTCTTTTTTGCCTGTAGATCTTACCATCAAATTCTAGATAATGTCTGTTCAGGACCAGTTTTGCAAGTTCAAGGATCAACTGGACCAAACCTAGCTTGAACCTCCCAAGATGAAGTGTTGAAGAGCGGCCAATCCTGCTGCTATAGGAATGCTTTGGTATAGGCTCTCAACATCAAAGGTGAACATAACGCAGCTTGGAGAAAAATATCTTTCATGAAGTATTTTCATTAGGCTTAGAGAGTCTTGTAGATGATTTTGCCGCTCTAGGAGAATGGGGAGAAGCTGGTGGTGAAACCATTTGGAAACAAGCTCCAACATATAATTGAAATAGGAGAATATGGGTTTGCCATTCATAGGTTGTTTGTGGACCTTTGGAATGAGGTAGAAAGTACATACTCGAGCAATGATGGGGTTATTTTGCAAAAGATAATCCACTATTTTTTGATCGAGGAGAAGACTTCTTTGTGCATTTTTAACAATGGACTCCAAGCTAGAAATCCAAATATGATGCTTACGAGAATCGAATGCACAACCTCCTTGTCACCAACACCTTTGCACAATCCAAGCTGCCACTAGGCCACACTACCCAATGCATTTTGGGAAGTGGTCGCTATCTCCATTTAATGTTTGTTGCGTCACTTAAACGAAAAACACAAGCTCTTTTTCTTTGCAAATACCAAGCGCAAATATCAACGAGCAAGGATGAATGAATTAAAAATTCAATGGCATATTTATATGCCTTCCCTTTGATTTGGAAACGTCGACTTTTTTGAAACTTCCTTCATGACGTCGGTGGATAAAATTTTAATTTTAATTTTAAAATTAAAATTGAAATTTTAAATAAATTAAATTTTAAACTAAATATTTAAAATTAAATATCTCCATCATCGGGGCACCCTTTTCGATGAAATGAAAAGCCAACTTGAGTTTTAAGAAAAACCCATTTCAAATATACCATCCATGGTTTTAAATAAAACCTTTAAAATTAAATTTCTCCATCACCGGGGCACCTTTTTTGATGAAAAAAAAAGCCAACTTGGGTTTTAAGTAAAACCCATTTCAAATATGCCATCTATGGTTTTAAATAAAAAACTTTTTGCAAAGCTTCCCTTGAAGCTCCTTTTGGAACCAAATTCCATGCATCCTTTCTTGAACCTTTGATCAAAAACCTTTGCTTCTCATGAAGCTCTTTGTGAAACACAAACATAGTGCTTACTTACATAGATCCTTTTGACATCAATGACAACTCTTAGCTTAAGGACTCAAAATGTCCAACAGAAATTTGCTAGATGAACTTATTATAGAGTAATAGGATCCATTAATTTTCTATTATCTTCATTTATTATAATTGAAGGAACTTCTTATAAAATTTTATCATTAAGAACTTTAAAATCCTCTGATCCTAGAATATTCTACTAAAAAGACCTTACCTCCTTTCTGATTTCACTCTGGTCTTCAATACAAACCCCTTATATTGATTTAATTATACTCATTATGGATGTTGATCTTTGTACTATTGCCATCCTATGATTTTTTTGTGTGTTTTTATCTCTTTTTAACCAAGTGTATCTTGATTTTAATCTCCAAAATTTCTCTTCCTTTCTCAAAATATTATGATATGCAGTAAGTAACTCTCTTTCCTCTGACCTTGGATTATTTTGATCACCTTTTTGGAATTTTGAAAGTTTATCTTTTAGTTCTTATTTCTTCTCAAAAATATTTTCAAAAGCATTCTTGTTCCATTATTTTAATCTAGATGTCATTGATTTAATTTATTTTGGAAGTGTATATAGCCCATCGTTTCCTTAAAAATTCTAAGTTTGTCTTATCAGTTCAAAAAATTTAGGATGGTCTTCCCACATTTGCTCATATTTAAAATATAATGTTTTTTTTTAAAATTTAATTACCACCATTTTAATTTTTATTGGCCAATGATCTGAACCAATTCTTGTTAAGGCATTAATTTTAGCACAAGTTCCTTCATCTAGCCAATGATCTAAGAGAATGCATTTGTATAATTTTTTTTCTATCAGGTTTTGGCCTTTCCTATTGTTGGTCCATGTATACTTGTCTTCTTCAAACTCAAACTCCCATAGATTTTTATTTTGAACAAAAGCTAAAAAACTCTCATACTTTGGGTTAATTTTCTAATTCTCCAAAAACTTTCATCCAAATTGGTTATGGAATTAAAATATTCTATGATCATGAATCAGGTTTCTTGGTCTTTACTTCTCATAAAAGCTTCAATGCCACTCCAAATTTATAGTTTTTCTGACTAAGTTGTAGGTACGTAGACACTGATAAGTATGAAAATAATATATTCAAAGAAGCATGTGACTAAAGAGGCTATCCAATACCTAGTTTTATGAATGGTTACATAGGAGGTTATAACAATATTCCAAAAATTTAGAATCCCCCTACTACTCCTTCAGAATCTATAGTATCCCATTCACATCTTGCCCATACTACTTTCACAATTTTGGAAACTTCTTTTATCATTTTAGTTTCTTGAATGCAAAGAATATCAGGCTTATTACTTAAAAAAAGATCCCTGATACACCTATACTTTGAGGGGGCATTAGCACCCCTTATATTCCATGAGGTGATAATCATATCTCATTAGGGGCTATTGGACCCACCTGAGAATTACCAAGATCATTTTTTTGTTTGGTAAAAAGTTCAACCAACTTACTTTGTGTTCCTTTCTCTATGTTTGCTCCTGCTTCCCTAGATATCGCTTGATAATTTGAGGATTTTTCTCTTTTTGCCTTGCTCGTATTAGGAGTATGTCTTAATATTCTATTCCTCAATATTCTTTCACATTTTTTTTTCCTCAAATTTATCCTCTCTTGGCTCTACTATGGAAGCTTTTGACTTATCCTACTCATATTTTGGTATTTCCTTATTAATGGTAGATGTATTAACATCTAACACTGTATTTTATTTACTATTTTTTCTCTTGAATGGTGCATGGTACTTCAAGAGAGTCTTCAAAATGTGTTTTGATACATTCCTTAGGTTCATCAAGAATATTTTTCCCTATATCAAGATCATATTGGAGACAATTCCTTGTTAATATGTTGAACCTATTGTATTGTGTCCTCTAATATTTGATATACTTTTTCTTCATGGGCTAAAGCCTCAAAAGAGTTGGTATTTATTCTAGTATACTTTATTACCAGTCTTCACTATTTAGTTACTTTCATTTATCTATTTCTATTTGAAGAAGTTGAAAACCATCCTCATCCATATCCATTTGTAAGTTTCTCTTGTAGTTTTATACATATGATTTTGTTGGAATCTTATTAGGGCATGATATCTTAATATACCCCACCTCATGACATATTCTCCATATAAAATATATGTTTTTATAATCTATCATTTGGATCTACATCTTATCCCTATACTTAAGAATGATTAATTCTAGTAAAGGTTTACTTATATCAATCATGACCAATATCCAAGCATAAATAGCCAAGAATCCATATTTCATAGTTTTTGAAATCTCAAGGAATTCTCCCAAAGTGTTTCATATTGCCTTGAAGGTATCCATTTCCCAAAACTCAATGGGTAACCCATACATCCTAACCCAAATTGGTACTAGGGATAGATTTATATTTTTAGGTGAAAAGCCTTCATACCAACAGGTAAGGAAGAGTCATGCTTTTCCCATAAACCAAAGACCCCATTTTCCATATAACATAAAATGGATATAAATAAATATTTGGAAAGAAAGGATATAATCATTCCTAGATATTTCCAACTCCTATCAATCCATTTTCTCAAGGCTGAAGCCCCTAGCCAATACCCATTAAATTTACCAAAAATCGCCCTATCTTTGAGCAAAAAGGTTCGATCCTCTATGGTTTTATAACTAAAATATAGTTCTAGAGACGATCCTAAGGATTTAACTATAAATCGATCAATGGGAAGGAAACTAAAACTTAAAATCTACTAAAATTTACCAAAATATCCTATAGCGAATATAATATTTGATAAAAAAATATAATAATTTGTAAGCAAAATTTCTAATATAAAGGAGGGAAAAAGAAATTTATATGAAAAATTCTATTCCCAAATAGAATTTATTGCCTCACTAAAGACCTAACCCTTCATTTCTCCTTACATCATTCAAACCCTGGCTAACAGATATTTGTAATTTCATTTTTTGTGACTTGAAAAATCGTCATTGCCCTTGTTCTAGATGGCTAATTTCACAAGGTTGCATCTCCATCAATATTACTAGGATTCCTTCATATGACCACTCATTTTAAAAATCTTCAAATTTTGCACAAAGTGGTCCAAGAATCAACTAAATCGGACAACCCTTTGCAATGATATGACCCCTAAAATTTGAGATATTTGTCAAAAAAAATTACCCTAATCCTTATAAAATTTTACGGATTTATTCTATAATTATATATACATTATTTTAATTAGAAATATAATTTAACTAGATATTATATTTTATATGATTTTAAGAATAGGGTGTCTTCTTATAATCTTGGGGTTATATCCAAGATAAAATTTATATTCCAACAACTTAATGCTCTAAATAATGACATAAAGTTAGTTGAAGAATGACAACAAAAGGAACCCTTACTATTTAGGGATGTTATGTTTCTTGGTTGCATAAAGGTAATTTCTCAAACTAATAATTTCTATCAAAATTCATCATGAAATGAGGTAAAAAGTAGAGAGGCTATAAATGTTGTAGAACTTCCAATGCCCACCCATACTTCCCACCGATTAAAAATAAAGAGAGGTATCAATTCCAAGATAGTTGGCATCAAAAGGTAAATAAGAAGGAACAAATAGGATAAAATATTGTTCTAACTTTCCAGACCATGATATCTCTTGGTTCACAATCCTCCAAGTATGTGTTTTGTATCATAGACCACAAACCAAGATTGGATGAATTCAAATCATTTCTGAGTCAACCTCTAGAGAAGACTAGTTACTTGCTTGTAATAATAGAAATAAATGGCATAAGACTAAATATAAAGATGAGAGAGTGAGGTATAAATGGGAAATAAGGGAAGAGATTGATTAAAATTATGGTCAAAGACTAGGTAACACCAATGAAGCTTGCTATATGAATGTCCCACAAATTAACTACAACTAGAGCCTAACAGACCAAAAACCAAATGAAACATTATATAATTCACATCTAGATCATATTATGCATTATATAATATTCCAAAAACTTTGCAAAAGATAATCCAAACAACAATCCAAGCCTAACAGAATTTGCTTAACCAAATTAATCACATACAAAGCATAAACTTAAATATATAGAAATGCATAGATAACATACACATTATAATCTACAAAGCATCCACTGAATAACACAAGCTTATACTAAGAGGGGGTGAACAGTATAATACCAAATTTTACTTTTCTTTCCCAAACAATATTATCCAATATTATCAATGGCAATATCAATAGCAATAATCAAAGCAATGCATAAATCATCACACACAATAGAGACACCAATTTAACGTGGTTCACCCAATGTGGGCTACTCCACGGAGAAAATATTTCTACTAAATTTTCTCAACAAATCCTCTTGGGAATCAATTCCCTATTACAATGTTTATGGACCCCTATCCAAAGGAGACACCAATCCCCTAATGCTCTGATTTGTGGATCTCTCTCCATAGGAGAACTCTTTCCCCTTTTCTCTGGTTCATGGAACTTGATCCAGGAGACCTCTATCTCCTCAACTAGTTTGTGGATCTCTCTCCATAGAAGAACTCTATCTTCCTAGCTAGTTCACGGATCACACTCCATAGGAGAACTCTTTCCCCTTACTCTAGTTTGTGGATATCTATCCATAGGAGAACTCTTTCTCCTCTACTTTTGCTGGTGCTCTTCTAGAAGACTTCTTTCCCCCACTACACTGGCTTGTGGATCTCTCTCCATAGAAGACCTCTATCCTCTCATAAGACCTTGTCCTCACTACCCTAGCTAATGGATCTCTATCCACTAGAGACTACTGTCCTCTACTCTATCACCTCCAAATATTGCTCTCAACTCTGCTCAATCTCTATCTAAGACCTGCACCAAACTCTATCCCAAGTGTAGTACAAATCTGCTCTAACTCTGTCTCAGGTCTAGCACAAATATGCTCTCAAATCTACACCAAACTCTATCCTCAAATCTATCCTCAAGCCTTAACACAAAGCTTGATCTAATCACCAATCAACTCTGCTTAGATTTTCCCCAAGCCTTAACACAAAGCTTGAACAAATAAATTAGTCAACTCTCGCTCTCTATTCTTCACAAATACTTACCTCAAATCTACCCCAAGTCCTCATCAAGAACTTTGCCTCAAATCGCTGCGCCTACAAGTCTTCACCAAGACTTACCTCAAATTTACCTTCAAGTCCTCTCAAGAACTTGCTCAAACTGCTCTCAAAATCCAGAAGCAAGCCACAAGTCTTCACCAAGACTTACCTCAAATATGCCCTCAAGTCCTCTCAAGAACTTGCTCAATCTGCTCTCAAGTCTTCACCAAGACTTACCTCAAATCTACCTTCAAGTCCTCTCTAGAACTTGCTCAATCTGCTCTCAAGTCTTCACCAAGACTTACCTCAAATCTACCTTCAAGTCCTCTCTAGAACTTGCTCAATTTGCTCTCAAGTCTTCACCAAGACTTGCCTTAAATTTGCTCAAACACATGCTCAATACAGCTCACAATATATGCTCAATCAAACTCAAATCTTGCACACAATGCTATCAATTGCTTTGTCTAATATTCAAAGTAATTCCTTTAACTTGAAGTAGTTTAGACATATTCTATTTAGAATTAATTTAACCTCTGGAACATATAGAGAATGATGTACTCTATCAAAAAATCAATATGTTCTACTCAATAATTAAGTCTATCGCTTTCACAAATATGATTTCTAATGTTTGCACATTTACTTTCAATATCACTTAAAACTAATGCTCAAGAATTTCACTCAATCATTCAACCAATGAAACACAACTTGCTTACTGATCCTAAACAAGTGTTTTCAAACTTCTTCAAACAAAGTGCTCAATGTGGGTTTCAAACCCTAACTCAAATAATCCTCAATCTCTAACTCAAATGTTCTCTTAAACATTCACCAATGAAGCATATAAAAACTCACTCAAACATTTCCAAAAATGCTTATCAAACAATCCTTTTCACTCCACCTTATATTTCACAACATTCAATCCAACAACACTTTAATCAAAAGATGATGTGCCCATACCTTTTTACTTTGATGGAGATATGTCTTCAAAATATGTTTCACAATCAATTCTCTTTGTGCCACTAAAAAGGGTTAGATGTAAACATATACATCAACTTCTCTTACAAAAGGATATGCTCAAATAATTCTGAAAATATCAATTTGTAAACCTCCTTTTGTTTTCAATAATGAAACATGTGCATCCTTTTACAACAAATAATTTTGATCCATAAAAGAAACACCTTTTAACTCCTTCCTTAAAAATAAATCCTCAAACAATAGATCATACACTCATTCAAGCAAAACCACTATAATGACAATATCCCTATTGCTCCTTTTAACTCCAACTCAACATAAAATATTTCAACCCAAATTTCAACCTTCCAAACACTTTAATATTTTAACTCAAAATAAATTTCAAATTACAATAATAAAATCCTTTGTTTACACCTTATACTCTCCAATTCTTAACCCAACATACATTCCAAATTACACCAATAAAATTCCTTGCTCACACCTTATAATCTCCACTTCTTAATTCAACATGCATTCTATCTTTTCAAAATACACAACAATGATAAAATTTCTAAATCATACCTTAGCCATGTAATCAAAATGTTTTGCGCCTCAAAACACTATCATGCACTCCACGTGAATTGAACTCACGTTCACCGCTTGCCTAGCACCTTAGCCATGGCTAGGCTACCACTTGGGCTGCATGCCCACACAAACACCACGATGCGCTCCTCCTTTGTTATCACTATCTTGGAAACATGAACAATAGACTATTGACATCCAAAACAACTACGATGCGATGGGTTTCGAACTCGGGTCTCCTTTCTGCCATGTTTTATGAAAAGGCCAAGTAACCACTTGGTCTAGCTACCCTTTCATGACTTTGTGATGCACACTGTCGCTTTTCCCTTCTGCTTCACTATCACATTTTTATCTGTGCTCGAACTACCTCCCCGATCACTATCAAATTCAATGTTGGATATAAATTTTCAAAAAAATATTTCTTCCCTTTATATACTTTGCGCTTTGAATTAAAACATCGGCCCTCATAGGAATTTTTAATTGTTTCAAACCTTGGCACCCATTAACATATGAATATAATATTTAAACTATAGTTTAAATATTATAATAATATATTTTTACATTCCACCTTATAAAGAACATGTAGATGGGTTCTTGCACTTCCACACAATGTGTAAATGGGTCTTGCTCTTTTGTTTGCCAACTTAGCCATGGAAAAATATAATACTTTATTTTTCCTTATCACTTCTTTTATTCCAAATATTATAATAAAATATTATAATATTGTCCCTTCATGGCTTTTAACTTAATCCTTTCTTGTTGCCTTAAATATTGTTGTCCTTGGCTTCTTTCAATCATAGAGAATATTCCTTCCAAACCAATTGCTTTTGATATCATCTTTTTGACATCAAACCATTGACATCAATGACAACACATTATACTCAAAATTTCCAACAATCTCCCCCTTTGTCATTGATGGCAACCCTTTTTCCTTAACCATTCCTTTTTCCTTTTTCCAATTCTGCTCCCCCTGAGAAAATGCTCCCCCTAACTGAATGCTCTCCCCCTAACTCAAATCTCTCCCCCTTTGTCATCAATGGCAAAGGGACTCCTTTGGGTCTAAATATAAGACTCTTAGCTCAGCCCCCTCCCCACCTCCTCTCCTTGAGGTGATTAATTTTGGGGTGGGAGTATCTCTACTCCCAGCATACATTGCTCTTTTTCTTTGTCCACCTTCTTCCTCAATTGATTCTTCTGATTCTTTTGAATATCCCTGTTCTTGCTTGTCTCTAGAAATTTTGTTCTACACCACTTAGCCATATGCCCAACATTATTGCACTTATAACACTTAATATTGTGGTTCCTAGAAGGTGCAAATATCTTGAAGTTCCTCCTGGTGAAGCCATACCCATTCCTATCATGAACCCTGCAATCAATTGCTTTATGACCAAAATTATTACAAGAGTAACAATACCCTTGAAAGAGATGCCCATTTATGAAATTCCTCTTAGTGAAACCATATTCCTTATTTTCATGTGTCCTACACTGCATAGCCTTGTGATCAAACCTATTACATGAGAAGCAACATCCTTTGAAGAAGTCTTGTCTTGAACCCATTGGTCTCTTAGTCCTTTCTTCCCTGTGATGTTTCCTGTTCCTTATTTGTGCATTGTTCCTTTCCTTGTTGAACCTTCTATTTTTCAACTTATCCTCATAAGTCTCACTTTCTCTTTCACTCTCTTCTTCTAAAGCTTCTTCTTCCTTGGAACTTGAGATTGACTCCTCTCCTTGTTCTCTTTATCCTTCTTCAAAACCTAGTCCTGTCTTGTTTGATGAAGATATTTGTGCACTGATAATCTTATCCAACATCTTTGAGCTTCTTCCAAACTTGTGTAGCTTGTATTTAGACTCTTTCACTTCCTTCCTTAGTGAAACTACCTCATGCTCTAATATTTCACATTCTAAGACTTTTTCTTCTAAATTTTATTTAAATCTCCTTGTCTTAGCTATTGAGTTTATCAGATCTTGTATAAGCTTTCCTTTCTCTTCATCACATTCTTGAAATTGACTCTTGAGTTTTGAATTCTACTTTCTAACCTTTCTTAATTCCTTAAGAGTAGAAATAAGCTCAGCTTCTAGATCAACTACTCCTTCCTCTTAATTTTTTGATTCTTCCTCTACCTTTTTGTCTTCAAGAGCATCTTCATACCTTTTAGATTTATCTTCAATAGAAGCACTTCCTTCTTCCTCTATTGCCAAGAAGAGAATTTCTTCTTCATTATCTGAGGATCTTTCATCACTATCACTTGAAATCCTGCCTATATTATCTGCATAGAAACTCTTCTTATGCCTTTGGAAAAACTTATTTTCATGCTTGTTTTATCCATACCTATTTTTCTTTTGATACCTGGATTTTCCTGCTTCCCTATTCTTATGATCCTATTTCTCTTCACCATTGCTACTTCCATCTTCTAGATAGTTAGATGCATAGTGACCATATTTACCACAATTGAAACACTTAACTATTTTTGTACCTTTGTGCTTTCTTGAGTCCTTGTTCCTTCTGCCATAGTTTACTTCTTCATCACTGGATGACTCATCACTTGAATCTGGCTTCTTATCCTTTGTCTTCTTTGCTACTTTGAAGGCTGCCTCTTTCTTGGGGATAGGATCCTTTCTTATTCTTATCTCAAAAGTTGTGAGAGTTCCATGTAACTCATCCCTAGTCAAGGTTTCAATATCTCTTATTTCTTCTATGACTGAAACCTTTTCACTATACCTCATAGGGAGTGACCTTAAAACCTTTTGATAAACATTTGATTCTTCAAATTTAAACCCAAGTCCTTGCATGGAGTTAACAACCTCATCCACACAAAGTAAGTATGTAGCAATGTCTTCCTCATCCTTCATCTTCAAGTCTTCAAATTTTTTCTTGTGATTTTGCAATTTTGCCATCTTGACCTTTTTGTCTCCCTCATATGTTTTCTTTAACTTTTCCCAAATCTCTTTTGCTGATGTGCAATGCATAACTTTTACAAACTCTACTTCATGTAAACCACTTAATATTGCATTCATTGCCTTTGCATTAGATAGATGTAGGAGCTTACCATATTTATATGTAGGAGGACTAGCTGGAGGTGTGTATCCATCCTCAACTGCTTGCCATATCTCACATCCTTGTGCCATCAAGTAAGTCTTCATTCTTATGTTCTAGAAAGTATAATTGTTCCCATCAAACAATGGTGTCTTATTTTTTGAAGATCCACTCTGAGATGCCATCTATGTTCCTGTATAATTTTCCTTCAAGTTATTAAACTCTTTTGAAGGAACCCACTCTGATACCAATTGAAGAACACAAGCTTATACTGAGAGGGGGGAGTGAACAATATAAGATCAATTTTTACTTTTCTTTCCCAAATAATATTATCCAATATTATCAATGGAAATATCAATAGCAGTAATCAAAGCAATGCACAAATCATCACACACAATAGAGACACCAATTTAACGTGGTTCACCCAATGTGGGCTACTCCATGGAGAAAATATTTCTACTAAATTTTCTCAACAAATCCTCTTGGGAATCAATTCCCTATTATAATTTTTATGGACCTCTATCCAAAGGAGACACCAATCCCCTAATGCTTTGATTTGTGGATCTCTCTCCATAGGAGAACTCTTTCCCCTTTTCTCTAGTTCGTGGAACTTGATCCAGGAGAACTCTATCTCCTCAACTGGTTTGTGGATCTCTCTCCATAGAAGAACTCTATCTTACCAACTGGTTCATAGATCACACTCCATAGGAGAACTCTTTCCCCTTACTCTGGTTCATGGATCTCTCTCCACAGGAGAACTCTTTCTCCTCTGCTTTGGCTGGTGTGTTGAGCAAGGTGCAACAACAGTATTTTCTTGTTGTCAACATAGTCAGATAGATCTGTTGATGCAGTGGACAGGAAGTTCAAAAGCTTTTTAGATGTAGAAGACATGAGTTCAAAGGTTACTTAGAGTATGTACAATGTTTTTCCAAGAAGATCGAAGTGGCCCATATGCAAAAGATTAAAGAAAAAGACAAGTAAGAAAAGTGTCACGATATCGCGACATATACAATAGGTAAGAAAAACTGTCGCGATTTCATGACATGTTGGAAGAGAGAGAAAAAGTAGGGAAAACTGTCATGATTTCGTGACATGTTGGAAGAGAGAGAAAAAGCAAGAAAAACTATCACAATTTCCTGACATGCTGGAAGAGAAAAAGGCAAGTGGAAAAACTATCATGATTTTGCGACATGTTGGAAGAGAAAAAGGCAAGTAGAAAAACTGTCATGATTTTGTGACATGTTGGAAGAGAAAAAGGCAAGTGGAAAAACTATCGTGATTTCGCGACATGTTGGAAGAGAAAAAGGCAAGTGGAAAAACTGTCACGATTTCACGACATGTTGGAAGAGAAAAAGGCAAGTGGAAAAACTGTCGCGATTTCGTGACATGTTGGAAGAAAAAGAGAAAGCAAGAAGAAGTGTCATGATTTCGTGAAAATTAAGAAAAGTGTCACGATTTCGCAACATGTCACATTTTCGCGACTAAAACAGGAGAGCAAAAGCAAGTTTGAAAAGTGTCACGATTTTGTGACATGTCGCATTTTTGCGACAAAAGAAAGAGAGGAAGCATATAGAAGTAGAACTATCATGATTTCATGACAAAAGTAGAAAGCAAGACTTTGGAAGCAGAAGTGTCATGATTTCCTGACAAAAGCAAAAAGGTAAAGTACAGAAGTAGAAGTGTCGTGATTTCATGATAAAAGCAAAGAAGTGAAGTTTGAAAGCAGAAGTGTCATGATTTCATGACAAAAGTAAAAAGGTAAAGTACAAAAGTAGAAGTGTCATGATTTTGTGACAAAAGCAAAGAAGTGAAGTACGGAAGCAGAAGTGTCGTGATTTCACGACAAAAGTAGAGAAGAAGACTTCGAAGGCAGAAGTGTCACGATTTCATGACAAAAGCAGAAAGAAAGACTTCGAAGGTAGAAGTGTCATGATTTCATGACAAAAGCAAAGGAGTGAAGTATGAAAGCAGAAGTGTCACGATTTTGCAATAAAAGTAGAAAGCAAGACTTCATAAGCAGAAGTGTCGTGATTTCATGACATGTCACATTTTTGTGACTCAAAAAGGACAAGAAGGTAGAGAAGCAAAAGTGTCACGATATCATCACATGTCGCATTGTCGTGACTCAAGAAGGGCAGGTAGACAGAATAACAAAAGTGTCATGATATCGCGCAATGTCGCATTTTCACGACAAAAGAATAGAGAAAGTGTATGGAGGCGAAAGTGTCACGATATCGCGACATGTTGTATTTTCATGGGCCAAAGCTAAGAGAAAGAGCAAGGAGAAAAAGTGTCACGATATCGTGACATGTTGCATTTTTGTGGTCCAAAGAAAAGAGAAAGATAAAGAAAGAAAAGTGTCACGATATCGTGACATATTGTATTTTTAGGGGCCAAAGCAAAGATAAAGAGAGAGAAAGTAGAAGTGTCGTGATATCATGACATGTATTTTCATGGTTGAGTTGAAGCCGACGAAGACCGATGACAGCCGACTAAAATTAGGGTTTACAATCGACTAAGATTAGGGTTTATAGCCGACTAAGATTAGGGTTTTCATCATGAAAATGTTGTTATAAAAGGAAGGTTGTTTGGATAATTGAAAGATGGTTGAAGAGTGAAAGTTTGGTCATAGTGAGAAGAGAGCAGAGTGCATGAAAGGGAGAAGATGATCGTGAAGGTCAACTGTAACAAAGCAGAGTGTGCAAAGTGATTGCACAAAGAAAGCAGAGTGCGTAGAGATCGTAAAGGTGAAGAAGGACCAGTCAGGATATTGCAAAAACAAAGGTATCTTTTTGTCAATCTTATAGATTTAAAATTGAAGTCCAGGTTGCAGCTTGGCATTAGGGGTTGGTGCTCTTTTATGTTGGTGTAGATAAATAAGGGGTTGGTGCTCCTTCCAGTGGGTGTTGGTAAATTGATTATAAAGTTGGTGCTTTGCAAAGGCTAGATTTGGATGGTAGTCCAAGCATTCATTTTTGAGGAGTAGCCACATTGGTGAACCTTGTTAAATCTTGTGTTGTGTGATGCTCTTGTGTTATACTTGTTGCATCTAGTAATTGGTTTTAACTGCTACTATATTAAGAGCTGTAAATTTAAGTTTAAAGAGCTACACTGATTCATCCCCCCTCTCAGTGTCATTGTAAGACTAACAATTGGTATCAGAGCTAAGTTCTTGTACAAGCTTAACCGGCTAGGGTGATCTTGGAAGTAACACAATGACAGGTGGTGAAGGCTTCTCATCAAAAAAAGCACCATTGTTTGACAGATCTAATTACGTATTCTACAGAATCAGGATGCAGACATATCTATGTACTTTGAGATATGACATCTGGGATTCAGTAGTTAGTGGATACACAATACCCATCACTCTTCTAGAAGAGGCTAACGAAAAGAAACTATTTGAAAATAATTCAAAAGCAAAGAATGCTCTCATGTGCGGATTAGCATACAATAAACTAGTAAAGATCATGAGCTATAAAATGACAAAAGAGATATGGGACAAACTGAGGAGTATTCATGAAGGAGACGATAAGATCAAGGAGGCCAAGTTATAGACACATCGAGCTCAGTTTGAAGCATTAAAGATGAATGACAATGAAATATTTGAGGCATATATGCTGAGAGTTAATGGAATCATTAATGTGATCAGAGGACTCGGTGAGGATATCCAAGACTCCACCGTCATGAAAAAGGTATTAAGATCTCTTTCTCAAAGGTTTGATTCTAAAGTCTCAACGATAGAAGAAGCTAAAAATCTAAATTATTTTAGTATATATGAGATGTATGGTTCTTTGACTGCATATGATATGAGGATAGGAAGATCTAAACCCATAGACAGAGAAGCAGATTTTAAAGCCCTTAAAGATAAAAACACAAAACAAGAGTCCGAGGAAGAAGAGACATCAGATGAAATGGAAGCAAACTTTGTTAGAAAACTAAAAAGGGAAAAAGGAAAATACAGAGAAAAGCTACCGCTTAAATGTTTCAACTGTGGAGGCATTGGGCATTTTGCGACTAAATGTCCACTTAAATAGAAGAATAAAAATGATGAAGGATCACACCAAGAAATAAGTGACTGGAAGAAGAAAATGATTTTCAAAAAAGGCAACTTCAAAAAGAAAAGTTTCATCTCCAGGAATCCTAGTTCATCAGAAGATAGCTCTAGTGAGGATTCTAAAGAGGAAACAGGTGAAGCTCTTTTTATGGCTTTTGAAGAAGTAAGATCAGAAAAGGAAGGAGTGAACTCTAAAGTATGTGGTGAAAACCCTGAGGCTGAAGTAGATCTAGAAGGTGAGTTGATATCTACACTTGAAGAGTGGAAAATAGAGAGGAAAAAGAATAAGAAACTTTCAAAAAGGCTTGAGGATGCAAATGAAATCATATACAGTTTGAAAGCATAGATAGAAGAATCCAAGAAAATATTCGAAGATCTTGAAGTGCAAATAACCATGAAAATAGATTATTGCAGCAAGCTAGAAGAAGAGATTGTTGGTTTAAGAATACAGCTAGTAGAGATGAATAAAAAAATCAATTGTTATCACAAATGTGAAGTAAGTTATATGAAGCTGGATAAGATCATAAATGACCAAAGACCTACAGGCATCAAATTTGGTCTGGGTTTCATTGAAGGAGAATCATCAAATGGATCAAAGGCCAAAAATGTAGAATCCATAAAGAATGAAGATAAGAAATAGGTTGATCAAGGAAAAACATCTCATGCAAAAGAAAGCAATAATGCCAGACACAAAAGGAGAATTAACAATGATGGATTCACCAATGTCACACATCAAAGAAGAAGAAGACCTATGAATCCTAAGGAAACATGGCAAAGACCATCACCCAGGTTCAATTATCCCTTTTCTGGTTTCTATTTTAAATGCAATGGCTATGGACATAAAATCTCAGACTGCAAATATAATGTAAGACCAAGGAATTTCACCAAGAGAAATGCTTTCTCCCCCTTTGATGAATTATATAGTAGAATGTTATAACTCGTCATAATTTTGGGCACATTGCAAGAAACTGTAGAAGTACATTTGCATCAAATCAGTTTTAGGGAAGAAAATTTCAACCAAATAGGATGAGACAAAATAGAAAACTTCTCGAAAAACATGCACAAGCTATTGATAAGGGAAAGGCAAAACAAGAGCTCAAATCTACTATCAAAATAGAGTGGAAAGAAAAGGAGTGACTTAAGGAAGAAAATGAATCCTTAATAGTACAAACAACATTTAAAGCACATAATAAATATGTACCATGGATACTTGATAGTGGATGCTCCAGTCATATGACAGGTGACAAACATAATTTTGAGAAGTTACAAAAATATGAAGGTGGTTCAATAAAGTTTGGAAATAATGATGGAGCTAAGATAGTTGGCAAAGGCTTAGTTAAAATCAGTGAAGGAAAAATTAAATCAGAAGAAGTCTTGTTTGTGGATGGGTTGAAACATAACTTGTTGAGCGTAAGTCAGATTTGTGATAAATGTCATGAAGTAGTTTTTATGAAGCAGGGTTGTGAAGTCAGAAAAACAAATAGTGGAAAATTGATAGCAACTGGATCAAGGACATCTGGCAACCTGTACATGCTCTCAGAGACTTCAAAACGAGATTGTTTTATTGGACAAGAAGAAGAAAATTGGTTGTGGCACAAGAGAATCGGTCATATCAGTTTTGATAATCTAGTAAAAATCATCTCAAAAGGGGCAGTGAGAGATATTCCCACCATTAGAAAACCTACAAAAAACATTTGTGCTTCATGCCAAAAGGGGAAGCAAACTAGGGTCACATTCAAAACAAAAGAGTACTACACAAGCAAACCTTTGGAACTAATACACACTGATTTATGTGGACCCATGAGAACACAAAGCATAAATGGTGACAAATATTTTATGTGGTGCATTGATGACTATTCTAGAATGACATAGATATTTTTATTGAAGCATAAATTAGAAGCTTTTGATATGTTCAAGATTTTCAAAAACCAGGTTGAGAATGAAACAGGAAAGAGGATCAAATGTTTAAGATCAGATAGAGGAGGATAATTCATTTCAAAGGAGTTTATAGAGTACTATGAAAAATACGATATTAGGAGATAGTTTTCAGCAGCCAGGACACTCAGCAAAATGGAGTGGTAGAAAGAAAGAACATGACAGTGTAGGAAATGGCACAAACTATGTTGGCTGAAAGTAGAGTAGCAGACATATTTTGGAAAGAAGTAGTCCATACTGCAGTGTATATCCAAAATAGGTACATGCTGAGAACACATGAAAGCAAAACTCCTTATGAGTTGTGGTTCGGTAAAAGGGCAAAAAAAAAATACCTCAAAGTTTTTGGCAGCAAGTGCTACATCAAAAGAACTAAAGATAATCTTGGTAAGTTTGAATATAGAGCGGATGAAGGTATTTTTGTTGGTTATTCATCAAAAAGCAAAGCTTACAAATGCTACAACAAGAAGCTAAATAAAATTGTTGACAGTGCCGATGTTAAATTTGATGAAGGTAGAGAACGAGTAATTAACTATGAAATGAACTACCCAATTTATGAAGAGTTTATTGAAGGAGATGAGGAAAACGAAATGGAAAAGATACAAAAAATTGACTCAGATGATTTAAGTTGTGATTCAAAAGTGGAAGAAAATAAGAAATTCAAAACAGGCAGCTAGCAAAAAAATCATCCTAGAGAGCAAATAATTGGAGACCCCAAAGTTGGTGTTCAGACAAGAAGAAGAGTAGTAAGTAACTACTCTCTATTATCCAACATTGAGCCCAAAAATTTTGATGATGCAAGTAAAGATGAAAGTTGGATGAAGGCAATAAATGAAGAATTAGATCAAATCAAGAAAAATGAAACTTGGGAGTTAGTACCTAGACCTACAAATAAAAATATAATCGGGACTAAATAGATTTTTTGAAACAAATTGAATGAAGACGAACAGGTAGTCAGAAACAAAGCAAGATTGGTATGTAAGGGTTATGCACAAGTTGAAGGCATTGAATTTGAGGAAACTTTTACACCAGTAGCAAGACTAGAGGCAATTAGAATGTTTATGGCTTTAGCAGTCTACAAGAATTTCAAAGTTTATCAAATGGATGTGAAATCAGCATTTTTGAATGGGAAACTTGAAGAAGAGGTTTATATTGAACAACCAGATGGTTTCCAACTTGGTGATGATCCTAAATTTGTTTGCAAGTTGAAGAAATCACTATATGGCTTAAAATAGGCACCCTGAGCATGGTATGCAAGGCTAGTCAACTATCTTACCCAACAAAGGTTTAAGAAAGGTATGGTGGATAGTAATTTGTATGTCAAAATAGAAAATGGGCATCTTATTGTTCTTGTTGTATACGTAGATGATATCATATTTGGCAGCAACAAAGATGAGTCGTGTAAAGATTTAGCAAATAAGATGCAAAAAGAATTTGAAATGTCAATGATTGGTGAACTTTCATATTTCCTCGGGTTGCAAGTTAATCAAAATAAGAAGGGCATATTTATTTCTCAAGTTAAATATGTGAAAGAGATGTTGAAAAAATTAACAATGGAGGATTGTAAGCCAGTTAGCACTCCCATGATGACAGGTTGCAAGTTGAGCAAGGATGAAAAATATCCACATATTGATCAAACCATGTACAAATCTATGATTGGAAGCTTACTGTACCTGACAGCTACCAGACTAGATATTTTGCAAGCAGTATGCATGGTAACATGATTTTAGGCTAATCCCAAGGAGACTCATGTGACAACAATGAAGAGGATTCTTCGGTACCTCAAGGGTACTATGGAGTATGGGTTATGGTATCCAAAAGGTAAAGACTTCACCCTCATTTCGTATTCAGATGTAGATTGGGCAGGATGTGTGGATGATAGAAAGAGTACCAGTGGAGGTACATTCTATCTTGGAGACAGATTGGTCACGTGGCATAGTAAGAAACAAGAGTCAGTTTCTCTATCGACAGCAGAGGCAAAATATATTGCAACGACAACATGTTGTACGTAGGTATTGTGGAAGAAACAAACCCTGAAAGATCTTGGTATTAGCTTCAGTGAGCCAATATCAGTTAAGTGTGATAACACCAGTGCCATTAACATCTCTAAGAATACAGTTATGCATTCACACACAAAACACATTGCTATCAGGTATCACTTTTTGAAGGAGAAAGTTGCGAAAGGTGAGGTTAAGTTGGATTTTGTTCCAACTACAGAGCAAGTAGCAGATATCTTCACAAAACCATTGCCCAAGGAAGTTTTTGAGTACCTTTGTAATAAATTGGGAGTGGTCACACTTCCCAAGAATTGACTAGCTACAGGGATCACATTCTTAGGGGGAGTGGTCATGATTTTTGCTAAGTGTAATAAATTGTGCCTGAGAATGTTGTGCATGGACTTAGGGGGAGTCTGCAGTAGCCCTTTGGTATTATTGTCAAAGGGGGAGAAGAGTTATAGAAAATTGCACGTGTTGCCAACAATTCCAAAGGGGGAGATTTTTGAGCAAGGTGCAACAACAATATTGTCATATTGTCAACATAGTCAGATAGATCTGTTGATGCAGTGGATAGGAAGTTCAAAAGCTTTTCAGATGTAGAAGACAGGAGTTCAAAGGTTACTCAGAGTATGTACAATGTTTTTCCAAGAAGATCAAAGTGGCCCATATGCAAAAGATCAAAGAAAAAGACAAGAAAAGTGTTGTGATATCGCGACATATACAACAAGCAAGAAAAATTGTAACGATTTCGTGACATGTTGGAAGAGAGAGAAAAAGTAGGGGAAACTGTCACGATTTCACATGTTGGAAGAGAGAGAAAAAATAAGAAAAACTATCGCAATTTCACGACATGCTGGAAGAGAAAAAGGCAAGTGGAAAAACTGTCACGATTTCATGACATGTTGGAAGAGAAAAAGGCAAGTGGAAAAACTGTCGTGATTTCGTGACATGTTGGAAGAGAAAAAGGCAAGTGGAAAATCTATCATGATTTCGCAACATGCTGGAAGAGAAAAAGGCAAGTGGAAAAACTATCGTGATTTCACAACATGTTGGAAGAGAAAAATGCAAGTAGAAAAACTGTCACGATTTCGTGACATGTTGGAAGAAAAAGAGAAAGCAGGAAGAAGTGTCACGATTTCACGACAAGTTCAAAGAAAGAGAACAAGTAAGAAAAGTATCACGATTTTGTGACATGTTGCATTTTTGCGACTAAAATAGGAGAGAGAAAGCAAGTTTGAAAAGTGTCATGATTTTGCGACATGTCACATTTTCACGACAAAAGAAAGAGAGGAAGCGTACGGAAGCAGAACTATCATGATTTCATGACAAAAGTAGAAAGCAAGACTTCGGAAGCAGAAGTGTCACGATTTCGTGACAAAAGCAAAAAGGTAAAGTACAAAAGCATAAGTGTCGTGATTTCGCAACAAAAACAAAGAAGTGAAGTTCGAAAGCAGAAGTGTCATGATTTTGTGACAAAAGCAAAAAGGTAAAGTATGAAAGTAGAAGTGTCATGATTTCATGATAAAAGCAAAGAAGTGAAGTACGAAAGCAGAAGTCTCATGATTTCATGACAAAAGTAGAGGAGAAGACTTCAAAGGCAGAAGTGTCACGATTTTGTGACAAAAGTAGAAAGGAAGACTTCGAAGGCAGAAGTTTCATGATTTTGCGACAAAAGCAAAGGAGTGAAGTATGAAAGTAGAAGTGTCACGATTTTGCGACAAAAGCAGAAAGCAAGACTTCGAAAGCAGAAGTGTTGCGATTTCACGACATGTCACATTTTTGCGACTCAAAAAGGACAGGAAGGCAGAGAAGCAAAAGTGTCACTATGTCGCAACATGTCACATTTTCACAACTCAAGAAGGGTAGGCATGCATAATAACAAAAGTGTCACGATATCGCGCAATGTCACATTTTCACAACAAAAGAGTAGAGAAAGTGTATGGAGGCGAAAGTGTCGCGATATCGTGACATGTATTTTTGTGGGCCAAATCTAAGAGAAAGAGCAAGGAGAAAAAGTGTCATGATATCGTGACATGTTGCATTTTCGTGGTCCAAAGCAAGGAGAAAGAGAGAGAAAGAAAAAGTGTCGTGATATCGCGACATGTTGTATTTTCAAGGGCCAAAGCAAGGAGAAAGAGAGAGAAAGTAGAAGTGTCGTGATATCGCGACATGTTGTATTTTCATGATTGAGTTGAAGTCGACGAAGATCGATGACAACCGACTAAAATTAGGGTTTATAGCTGACTAAGATTAGGGTTTACAACCGACTAAGATTAGGGTTTTCATCATTAAAATGTTGTTATAAAAGGAAGGCTATTTGGAGAATTGAAGGATGGTTGAAGAGTGCGAAGTTTGATCGTAGTGCAAAGACAGCAGAGTGCACGAAAGGGAGAAGACGATCGTGAAGGTTGATTGTAACGAAGCAGAGTGTGCAAAGTGATTGCGCAAAGAAAGCAGAGTGCACAGAGATCGCAAAGGTGAAGAAGGACCAGTTAGGATCTTACAAAAACAAAGGTATCTTTCTGTCAATCTTATAGATTCAAAATTGAAGTCTAGGTTGTAGCTTGGCATCAGGGGTTAGTGCTCCTTTCTGTTGGTGCAGATAAATAAGGGGTTGGTGCTCCTTCCAGTGGGTGCTGGTAAATTGACTAGATTTGGATGGTAGTCCAAGCAGTCATTTTTGAGGAGTAGCCACATTGGTGAACCTCGTTAAATCTTGTGCTATGTGATGCTCTTGTGTTATACTTGCTGTATCTAGTAATTAGTTTTAATTTCTACTGTATTAAGAAATATAAATTCAAGTTTAAAGAGCTACAGTGATTCACCCCCCCTCTCAAATATGCTCAATGTATGTCTCAAATCTACACTAAAAACTATCCTTGTTATAGTACAAATATGCTCTAACTTTATCTCAAGTCTAGCATAAATCTGCTCTCAAATATACACCAAACTCTATCCTCAAGCCTTAACACAAAGCTTGATCAAATCACCAATAAAATCTGCTTAGATTTTCCCAAGCCTTAACACAAATCTTGAACAAATCAATCAGTCAAATCTGCTCTCAAGTATTCATAAAGACTTATCTCAAATCTACCCACAAGTATTCACCAAGACTTACCTCAAATATACCTACAAGTCTTCACCAAGACTTACCTCAAATATACCTTCAAGTTCTCTCAAGAACTTGCTTAAACTGCTCTCAAGTATTCACCAAGACTTTCTCAAATCTTCTTAGAAGTCTTCACCAAGAATTACCTCAAATCTACCTTTAAGTCCTCTTAAGAACTTGCTCAATCTGCTCTCAAGTCTTCACCAAGACTTATCTCAAATCTGCCTTCAAGTCCTCTCTAGAACTTGCTCAATCTATTCTCAAGTCTTCACCAAGACTTACCTCAAATTTACCTTAAAATCCTCTCTAAAACTTGCTCAATTTGCTCTCAAGTCTTCACCAAGACTTACCTTAAATCTGCTCAAACACATGCTCAATACAACTCACAAGATATGCTCAATTAAACTCAAATCTTGCACATAATGCTATCAATTTCTTTGTCTAATATTCAAAGTAATTCCTTTAACTTGAAGCATTTTAGACATATTCTATTCAAAATTCATTTAACCTCTGGAACATATAGATAATTATGTACTCTATCAAAAACTCAATATGTTCTACTCAATCATTAAGTATGTTGCTTTCACAAATCTGATTTCTAATGTTTTCACATTAAATTTCAATATCACTCAAAACTAATTCTCAAGAATTTCACTCAATAATTTAATCGATGAAACACAACTTTCTTACTAACCCTAAACAAGTGTTTTCAAACAAAGTGCTCAATGTGGGTTTCAAACCTTAACTCAATTAATCCTCAATATCTAACTCAAATGTTCTCTTAAACATTCACCAGTGAAGCATATGAAAACTCACTCAAACATTTCCAACAATGCTTATCAAACAATCCTTTTCACTCCACCTTATATTTCACAACATTCAATCCAACAACACTTTAATCAAAATATTACGTGCCCATACCTTTTTACTTTGATGGAGATATATCTTCACAATCTATTTCAGAATCAATTCTCTTTGTGCCACTAAAAAGGGTTAGATGTAAATATATACATCAACTTATCTTACAAAAGGAAATGCTCAAATAATTCTGAAAATATCAATTTGTAAATCTCCTTTTGTTTTCAATAATGAGACATGTGCATCAACTTTTGATCCATAAAAGAAACACCTTTTAACTCCTTCCTTAAAAATAAATCCTCAAACGATAGATCATACACTCATTCAAGAAAAACCACTATAATGACAATATCCCTAATGATCCTTTCAACTCCAACTCAACATATATTTCAACTCAAATTTCAACCTTCCAAACACTTTAAAATTTTAACTCAAAAAATTTCAAATTACAATAATAAAATCCTTTGTTTACACCTTACACTCTCCAATTATTAACCCAACATACATTCCAAATTTCACCAATAAAATTCCTTGCTCACACCTTATAATATCCACTTATTAATTCAACATGCATTATGTCTTTTCAAAATACACAACAATGATAAAATTTCCAAATCATACCTTAGCCACGTAATAAAAATTTTCATGCCTCAAAATACTATCATGCACTTCACGTGAATTGAACTTGCGTTCACTGCCTACCTAGCGTCTTAGCCATGGCTAGGCTACCACTTGGACTGTACACCCACAAAAACACCATGATGTGCTCCTTCTTTGTTATCACTGTCTTGGAAACACAAACAATAGACTATTAATGTCCAAAACAACTACAACATGATGGGTTTCAAACCCGGGTCTCCTTTCTACCATGTTTTACGAAAAGGCCAAGTAACCAATTGGTCTAGCTGCCATTTCATGACTTCATGATGTGCACTATCACTTTTCCCTTCTAATTCACTGTCACGTTTTTTGCTGTGCTTGAACTACCTCCCCGATCACTATCAAATTCAATATTAGATATTTCAAACAAATTTTTCTTCCCTTTATATACTTTGCACTTTTAATTAAAACATTGGCCCTCATAGGAATTTTTAATTGTTTCAAACCTTTGCACCTATTAACATATGGATATAATATTTAAACTATAGTTTAAATATTATAATAATATATTTTTACATTCCACCTTATAAAGAACATGTAGATGGATTCTTGCACTTCCACACAATGTGTAAATGGGTCTTTCTCTTTTGTTTACCAAATTAGCCATAGAAAAATATAATACTTTATTTTTACTTATCACTTATTTTATTCCAAATATTATAATAAAATATTATAATATTTTCCCTTCATGGATTTGTACTTAATCCTTTCTTGTTGCCTTAAATCTTGTTGTCTTTGGTCTCTTTCAATCATAGAGAATAATCCTGCCAAACCAATTGCTTTTGATATCATCTTTTTGACATCAAACCATTGACATCAATGACAACACATTATACTTAAAATTTCCAACATCCACTAGTAGAGACCAAATAGCATCTAATTGTATTAATAGTAGAACATGCAAATATATTACAATAGACAAACCCTAAAATTTTGACCCTAATTCTTAGGAAATTTAAGCTATTTATATCTTTTTACAATGACTACAATTAGATTAATGATTATATTGATATCCTAGTCTAGACAGGGCATGAAAAGTTATAACTTAGCTCCATTTGGGATTCATGTGTGATCAACATACTTGGGAAGACTAGATATTATTTTCCTACCCTACCATAGCTAGCACTAGAGATTTTAGTCTAATTGTTTTGATCCGGGTCTTTGAATAAACTAATCATAATCCAATCAACCACATATCTTCAACATGATTAAAATATTTAGCATGAATTTATTTTCACCAATATGCATTCTTTCCATACCATTTATTAATCTAGGACTCTTGCATACTCTTCCATCCATGATTACCAGGAACATACTAGTTGTAACTTTCCTACACCAATAGTTGTAGTCTTGGCCTAACTATTTTGACCTAGATGGTTGAGAAGTGTTCAGGTGATCCTGTATTATGACATACATGATCCCTATGGAAAATAACTCTTGGTCTATTATCTACCTAGTGGTATTATTTGTGCCCTAGACCATGGCCAATATTGAATGGCTCAAAATTACTTTTGAGCCAACCTCTAGAGAAGTTTGGTTCCTTTGTTGTGCAAATAAAAATAAACAACTAAAAGAAGACTAAAGATAGAAATGGTGTATTAGAAAGAGAAACAATGGAGAGAGATGTTGATTAAAATATGGTCAAAATTTGGCTAACATTGTCACACCCTATGTAAAATATCATATAACTTATCTACATACAAGACCTAATATATCAACTACCAAGAAAATCATTACATAATATAAATTCAGCCTAGATCATGTATTCTACCATTCAAATAGCTAAGTCCTAACATAATAGACCACTAAAAAATATTTTATAGAAGTGAATAGATATGCAATAGTTAAATGTTATGCATCCCTAACGTTCTAATAGCCCAAAGTGATAATCCAAATAGTAGCTAAGGCTTAACAGAATAGACCACTCACAAATATTTTGTAAAAATATCTAGAGACTATAAAACATACATACACATTAGGATCTTGCAACATGTCACTGCTAGATGCCAAACAAAAACCGATTATTTAAGTAGTAGAGAAAAATTACATAGTTTACAATAGGTAAACACTCAAATTATTGACCCTTATACTAAGGAAAATTATGCTACTTATAGTTTACTATGTTATCCTAGCTCAATGATTATAAGGATGTTCTGTCATAGGCCTAACAAGAATGGGAATAACCTAGTTCATTCTAGGGACTATGCTCAGTAAACAAGATTGGAAGAACTGGTTGTCTATTTCTTGCTCTATCTTGACCAATTTTCAACCTTCTAGTCCAACTAGCCTAATCTAGGTGGTTGGTCTAGCCAATCATAATTTTAGTAGCACTCTCTTTAGAACTCTTGGATTTTTCCCACCATGCCTTGTTTTTATGACAACTATCTAAACTATAGGTACTTTTATTCATGATTAGTAAGGAAAACCACCACTATTGCAAGTTTTAGAAGAGTTTCCATCAATTTCTTATAATTGTGCTTGTTGAGTTATCCTAATTACTTTATTTTAGGTCATTGAAGAGTGTTCATGCAACCTCAGTCTCTAACACATAAAAACTTTGTTGAACAAGATCTATTAGGGAGACACTCTCTTTTGTCATCATCTACTAAAGGCTTTTGGCTCAAATTGGGGCCTTAAATACCTAGTTGGGGCTTTCAAAAGGTTTTGCTAACATCATAATTAAAAACACTTAGCCACTTAGATTTTGGCCACTTTAGCCTTTGAATGATTATGCTAAATTTGATATTATTGGTTAGGGCCTTTGAAGACTTAGGTTAATTTCACCTTTAAAATTATTTGGCTACTTTGTTCTAGACTAGTTGGGACTTTTGTGTATTATTGCTGGCATCATCTTTAAAAATATCCTACCACTCTCATTCCAAACTTTGAAGTAGTTGGAATTCTTTGTCTTAGCCAAATTTGGGCTTGATAAACTATATTTGGACTTCCAGTTAGTTATATAAAATAATTACTAGGTCTAATGAAGTTTCCTTATATATCAAATAACAAAATTTGAACAAAATTGATAGTCCAACAAAATTTTCTAGGATCTATCTATGTAAGAAATTATGTTAGTCCACATTATTGGTGCCTTTGAGTAATTTTGCTTGTAAAATTGAGAACCCAGAGAGATTTATTCATTGGGAAATGAAGTCAAAATAATTGAGAGAAAGCTATTGAAATAGAAAATATTTTGGCACTTGGGCTTTACTCCAAACATGGACTTTTACAACAAAAGAGAGAGAAATCAATAGAACAATTAAAATTATATGAAGGTGACAATATACCTAGCAAGCTCATAAATTTTAGGTTTCAAAAGTTTCACCTTGCACTTTGTGCCTTTTCTCTTCTACACTTGGATCATATCCTTGAGCATTTTTTATTATCCCTTTGTTAGTTGAGGTGACTTTTATGAGAAGTAATACTTGACGAGTATTTTCCCAAGCCTTTTTGATCGAGATTTGAATTGTATTGCTTTATCATGGATGACTATTAATTGATATACCTTATAATAAGGGTTTGAGCTCCTACACTTTAGAATGTATCACATCCATATTATCAAAAATGCAAACACTACACCCTCTCCAACTCATTTCAACCACTAACCAAACTCCTCTTTATTACTATCCACAAGTTCAAACTAGGACTTGAGCTACTACTTGGTATAAATATTCCCTTCATTATCGTAGAGCTCCTAGAATCCAAATCCAATGATATCCTACAATGGGAATACTATCTTATTTCCTTTGGAATTCAATGACTCTATCAAATTCCATCCTTGTTGCACCAGTTGAATTTGCTCTAAGACCACATTGACAAGCTACATTTTCTCAACTAGTTCTTTGCTTGTAAATATCGCAAGTTATGTCTTAGGTTTTTCCTTCAAGATTTTCATAACATCTTTTTCTTCTTGCACCATTTATTATATTAAGGTCTATATGGTATATAGGTCATTCTTTTCTACCTTGAAAACTTATAGGTTGAAGCTCAAGTATTTTATGACCAATTTTATATGCCTAGTGGCTTCAAAAAATTACTCAAACTATGTTTATTAATTTGCATTAACACCACCCTAGAGAACTTGGGATCTTATACTTTTTTCTTTTCTTCCTCATACTCCAGTTGTAGGTTCTTCAAATTTCCTTCCAAGACCTATATATTTTCATCTCTCTCATACAACTAAGTTGTAGTTGGAGCTTCTTGAAGGCTTTCCTATAGTTTTTTCACTTGTAATTATAGGGCCTTCTTTTCAGCCATCTCTTTGTTTTGAAATTTTGCTAAAAATATTCCTTCTATTTATCCTTGTATTGTTTTTATTCCACTTGGAAGCCTTTCACATGCATTAGATTAACTAATGAGTGAGTTTTTTATGTTGTATATCCCAAAGAAATCCTAAAAATATCCACCTCTTGCATTGTCCTCCTATAGCCTACTAGTGTTAATTGAGAGGTTGACATTCAAATATTAGGGATGAATGTTATCACATAGTACTTTCCTCTAGATAAGTCCACAATACCCATAACTCTTGTTGATGCTCTTTTCTTCTCCTTTCTAGGCTCATGCTTACTCATCCATTTACATACATTTTCCTGAGCTCGTTGGAACTAGCTTAGGATGTATGAATTTGGGTGGCTAGAAATAGGTATGGAAGTAAGATAGGATTAGAGGAGTGAGAATGGATAAAGGGGGGATTTTTGAATCATAGTCATATCTACATTAGAAGTCATAGGAAGTAAGCTTCTAGAGGCCTGCTAATATTTTGGAAAAATGGTAGAACCAATGCTTTTGGTTGGTGATTGGGGAGGTATCTCTTCTAATTGAAGTTGCATGGGAGGAGGAGAGAGGGAGATGGATTAAAAGAAGTATCAATTAGGTTAAGAGGGGACATACTTATTTCTTTCACTCCAATTTTCTCCAGATTCATTGAATTTGGGTCATATTTTGTTGAGATCGTATATTGAGTTTTGGACTTCTTTGCCCCCTCATTTGGCTGATTGGAATGACCCTCCTTGGTAGAAATTATTAGATTTTGATGTAATGTGCAATGGGATATATCAATCACAAGATACAAAATAATATGAAAGAAATTAAATATATGAGATGATTGAAATATGCTATAAATAGAAATGATATAAATGAATACAATGTAGCTATGGAGGAAATGAACACTCCATCACCAATATATGGTGATCTACACAGGACTGTGCTACTACCTATGAATATAATATAAGCTTATCTATTTGTCTATATATTCATATTAAAATGAGGCCCTTATTATATAGGAAGATAGGTTCCTTGGCCAAAACTCTACCTAGCTGTACAAGGGATAACTTACACATATACAACTTGCACATTGACACTTGTGCATTTATTACAATGAATGAAGTAGCTAGATAACTTCCCTCTAAAGTAATCTAATGTCCTAATTATGTCCCTTGGAAGATACATTTACATGATCCAAATTATGTAATATACTCTATTTATAACACCCCCCTATATTACATTATTTGGGTATTGAAGAATTTAGTCTTCAATATGGATCTTATTCCATTGGATAATGGAATTTGTTTTCTCCTTCGTTTCCTACTGTGTTTAGGTTCAATAGGTAATATGTATCTTCATATGATGCAAAGTAAGCTGTAGCTGAAGGTTATTTTACCTTTTTTATGTGTTAAACTGGTTCAGTATTCATGATGCCATGTTTCGTTTTAGTATGTCTCTTCTTCATTTTCCTCCTCTTCTTGTGATTTTTCTTTGGTACTGGTGAAATCTCTGCTTTATGACAAGTTAGTCTATCATCACAATATTATTGTTACTTATTACCAACTTGTTTCTTATGTTGAGTAGGTACAAACACATTTAATGATAGATAAATCATCAGACATTCTTCCAATGATAATATAACCAATATTTGTGAGTTCCACCATGCTATGAAGAGGATTTCATGAAGATAGTTAATCAATGCTGTAAAGTTACCTTCTTTGGATTCTTTAAGAAACAAGGAGAATTTATCTTTGTCACTAGAGGGTAGATACTCCTATCCTTCTAGAGTATCTATTAATTTTTGAGAGTAGAATTCTACTTCATAGAATAGTTCTTCATTATTGAAAGCTTTTCTAAAAATTTCATCCATGATAGATCTTTGAAATAGTGATTCTTGCTATTTCTTAGAATTGAAATTTAATAGAATCTTAGTAGTCTACCTTATAGCTCCCTATATTAGGATATATAATCCCTAATTGAAGTATATAATCTTGATTTAATAAAACCTTTATTAATCCTTAGGTTTGTAGGCTTCCTTATATCTCCCTAGTAATGAGAGTATGTATATCTAATTTTAGGTTTTGTAGAAAGCTTATATCTTCCCAAATTGATAATATTTTATGGATACTATTAGTATCAAGTTTGGTAGAATACCTTATGACTCCCTAGATATTTTTGGAATATGATATAGTGCTCTTGTAAAATTTAGTTTAATTTATGGTTGATTATGTACAGTTTTGTAAAGATCAAAAATCAACTTTTCTAACACCTTATTACTCTTATTGAACTAAGCACTCTTCCAAAGTTGAAGAGGTTTTGATGTTCAATTTATTTTACCCCTTTGAATTTTTTTGAGACAAGAATACTATAAATTTCCAACCTTAGAAAAAATATTAATAACCTCTTTTTATATCCCTTAAGATTTTATTTAAGTGTTTCTAATTCCCAATAACCTAGTTTGATGTTGTAACCCTTATCACTCCCAAATTTAGAAAATTAGAACACATTAATATTTGCAAACATTAAATGGATTAATTCCAAGTAGTATCCCTTATTTATCCTAGGTTGTGTTTTGTAAATATCAGATTAATTTCCTAAGTTTTGTTTTTAAATAAATTTCATTTCCTTTAATACTTCAACCTTAGAATTTAACCTTATAACTCCCTTTTTAATGAAAGTAAATTAGATGAGGAAATTTTACCTTAATAAGGCTTTGTACCTTTAAAAAATCGGATGTGAATGGTAATAGTTTATCCTTCTTGGGTGTAAACTCTTCAACATGCTCTTGGCTTCAAAGCTTTCCTTTAATGCTTCATTGATATATTTGATCAAGAGTGCTTATGAATACTCCTAAATTGCTTTGAATTACTACTGGATTACTGCCAAATTGCTACCGGATTACTACCAAATTACTATTAGATTGCTATATTTTCCAAGATCTAAGGCACATTTAATAGGAGGTCAATCGAGCGATAAGTGTCACAATATATTTTTAATGCTCCAAGGATGCTTCAGGTGTTTGGTGGAGACACCGATCTTGATCTAACGCTTATGACAAGTGTCACCTTCACTTGAGATGTTTTTTATTCCCTCTTTATGCACTGTACAAAAGACATTTCTGCTTCAACGTTAATGAGGCTTATTTGCTATAATGGATGCATATGAGGCTTTTGGCTATAAGTAACTCCTATTCTACATGGAGTATGGGCACCAAGACAATGTTGTAATGTCTTCTTCATGGGAATATTTTTAGGGTTATTTTGGAGAATGACAAGTGATGCCTTCTTTCCTTTACATGCCCTTGTATTATCAATACCTTCTTGAAATCCTTTCAACATATTTTTCCACCTTTTTCTTTGCTATACTTCATTGATGCTAAGATGTTTCCAGCCAGACAATGCTTATGGTGGACCTTTTATGGAGATATGGAGGAGATTTTGTGGCCCTTGAATGGATTTTGAATGCCAACGCTTTGATGAGGACTATGTGATGCTCCACTTATGGTATTTGTTGGGAATTTACCATGTACAAACAATACATAGCCTATGAAAATAAATAAATAATAATAGCAAAAATAGAGAAATAGTTCAAACCCTAGTTAATCCCCCATTAGCAAAATAGGAATCAGTGCAATAAACAACAAGCAATCACACAAATGTAAGAGACACAAGATATATGTGGCTCGGGCAGTGTACCCTACATCCATAGAGAAACAATCAGTCCTTTGTATTAGCAACAATACAACAATCTTCTCCACTTGTACAATGTCTCCTCCCCTATCTTCCTCCAAACAAGAAAAGAGCATTCACATATAATATGACCTTTACAATACAAAATTTATAGAGATTCATGAATTTTCCACTACCCGAAACCACATAGTGGTGTCGGAATACAATGGACCAAAACTATGGGTTGAAACCACCCATACGGTTATCACGTTATTTTGACAAGTTTTTTTCACCAAGAAATACAATTAAATTTTTAAAAATATTTCTCCCCGTCTCGTGACAGGGGAGGCATGCCAGGGGCGCTGCCCCTTGGAACCCCGTTCACGTTCCTATTGTTGATCGTTGCCCATAAAAAATATTTAATGACATTAGAACCCCACCAACAATATTTAATGGCCTTAATTCCTTTCTTATCAATTTGGCTCCATTACCTAACAATATTGAATGCTCATTGATTGGATGTATAGTTCCACTTTGCTTGCTTTGAATTCCTTTGCTCATACACTGCTTTGATTTATCCTTGGCTTTGTGCCTTATCTTTTGTAGGTTTGACTATCCAAGATACGTAGAAGATGAGCCTATATGAGTGGCTCTTTGCTATGCTTAGGAGAATGCTAGATTTTGAATGCCTTTGGTTGGTTCAACTTGATAATATTATGCCTTTGAGGCACCTTCCAATCTACCCTTTTTTCTATGTACAATGAGTTAGAGAAATGCAATACAATGTAACAATATTTATAAATAAGATACCTTTTGCACCCTTTCTTGCACTCCTTTTTATAGGTTTGATATTATGGTTTATATGGTAGAATTTTTGAATACAATGTATGAGTTTTGAGGTTGTCTCTTTGCTTAGACACCTTACCCTTTTTGCTTGGATATTATTATGACAAATCAAAGCTTAGATAGAAGTCGATAGAAGCTCCTTATATGATGCAATTTTCTACACTTTTCTCCTTGCAACTAACCCTGTAATGCTTTGGATTTGAGACTCACCAAGTCTCAATATGTGAAGCTTCTATTTTTGATTCTGTTTAGTCATCTTCTTCTCCAATATTTGGAGGATTCTAACCTATTTTTGGTGGCTTCACTTGGCCACTAAGTATTGCAGATTTTTGTGCACTAATAGTGTATTTAGACACTTTGACATTTTTATCAGGAATGCATGAAGCAATTTCTCATTGAAGTAATTTTGGAATATATACAAATCATAGATGGTTTGGTTAGTTCAACCAACCAAATGAAATATGTAACTACCCACCCAACTACGAAAATAGTGGTAGCTAAAATATATTACCTATAATGTAATATATACGCATAACATAATATATCATATGCTAACATCCCCCCTTATTACATTAATGGAAAATATGAAGAACATTGTGAAACAATTCAAATTTGACATGTGCAAGTGCCTTGATGAAAATATCTGCAACTTGCTTATTAGTAGGAATGTACTGGAGCTGTATGTGATGCTTTGGAACTTCATCATGAATGAAATGACATCGAGTGTTGATGTGTTTGGTACGATGATTCTTGACGAGATTCAAAACACCTTGATTATCACAAAACAAATGAAGTGGAAGATTCTTTGGAAGACCCATATTTGTAAGAATACGACTTAACCATATTATCTCACAGAATTCCACTTGCTGCATGATATTATACTTATGTATATGATAAAACAACCACCTGCTACTTCTTACTGTGCCAAGAGATAGGACCAGATCCAAGATGGAAAATTTATCTAGAAGTCAATTTATGATCATCAATGGATCTGACATAGTATTAGTCTGTGTCCCTATAAATAGAACTTGCTATTCTTCTTGTACTCTAAGCCAAAATATGTAGTACCATGGACATAATGAAGAACTCTCTTTGCTACTTTCCAATGACTCACCTTTGGTTCCTACATGAACCTTGAAAGATAACCCACAATAAAATTGAGATATGGCCTAGTATTTGTTAGATATATGAGACTCCCAATCAGTTGGCGATAGAGAGTACCATCTACCTATGGTGATTTATCATATCACGATAGCTTAAGTCTAGGTTCCATTGGAGTTGCCTTAGACTTACAGTCAGTCATGTGATATTTATCAACCAATGTCTTGGTGTACTTCTTTTGGGTTACTTGGATATGATTATTTTTCTAAGTCACTTCCAAACCAAGACAATAGTGAAGAAGTTCTAGATCTGTCATTTCAAGAGATTGTTTCAAATCATATTTTACTGCATCAATCATGTTCTCTAAACTCCCTATTATGATCAGATCATTTACATATAGCACCAAAATAATTATGTCAGAACCATTGTTATTGATATAGAGATTTGCATCTAAAGGACTTCTTTTGAATCCATGCTACACCAGGTGACTATCTATTTTGATGTACCAAGTTTGTGGAGCTTGTTTTAGCCCATACAAGGATTTGACCAACTTGTAAACTTTTTGTTCTTGACATTCAATGACAAATATTTCTAGTTGGGTCATGTACACTTCTTCTTGTAGGTCACCATTCAAGACAACACTTTTTACATCCATATGATGTAACTTCCACCCAAAATGAGCTACCATGGCATAAAGTACTCAAATTGTAGTCATATTTGTAGTAGGGAAAAAGTCTCTTCATAATCTATACCTTCTTTCTGAGCATAGCCATTTGCAACAAGATGGACCTTATGCTTATAAAGAGTACCATATACCTTATACTTCACTTTGAACACCCATTTATAGCCAATGGGCTTCTTTCTTGAAGGTAGATTTACTAGCTACCATGTATGATTTTTCATGAGAGATGTATGTTCTGCTTCCATAGAAGCCTTCCACTGAGGCTCACTAAGTGCATCTTGAATAGTTGTGGGTTCATTTTCATCCAATAATGATATATAAACCCTCTCATCATCCATAATTGTTTCTCTGTCTTCCTTTGTGTCTACAAATAGTTCATAAAATTGTTGGCAAATCTCGTCAACCTCTGAAGTTGATGCCTCTGCTCTCATCTGCCGAGTCATACTATGAGTACAAGGTCAATCTAGATTTAGATCTGGAAGTGATGTCAACTTGGAATCTCTCAATGTACTAGTATACCATTTTGGAACCTTATTTTGTGGGGGTGAAACCTCTTTCTTAGGCTCATCTTCCTCATTGTATACAACTATAGAAGTGTTATCTGATGTGAAAGCTTCATCAAATACCATATCTCAACTTATATGTATTTTCTTGGTCATAGGATCTATCAACCGATATCCCTTTGAATGCTCATCATAACCAAGCAAAATTCTTTTTAGGGTTTTCTCATATAACTTCTTCCTCTCCTATTTTGGTATGTACATGAATGCCTTACATCCAAAAAATCTTAGATGAGAAATGGAGGGTTTCTTACCACTCCATGCTTCTTGTGGAGTCTTGCCCTGTAGAGCTCTTGTGGGTGCCCTATTTAGGAGGTATGATGCTATATTCACTACTTCTACCCAATACTCTTGCTCAAGATGTACCCCCTTAAGCATACATCAAACCATTTCCACAATGGAATGATTCCTCCTTTCAACAATTCCATTTTGTTGTGGAGTATAGGCAATTTTCAGCTGTCTCTTAATCCCATGTTCACTCAAAAATGATAAAAATTCCTTGGAGGTATATTCCTCCCCTTGATCTGAGCGAAGGGTTTTGATTGAACATCTTGACTCCTCAAAAAGCTTCTTGAACTACTAAAAATATAGAAATACGTTTGAATTCAATTAAAGAAAGAAAACCCACATCTTTCATGAGTAATAATAAAAAAACAATTGAAAATACCTCTTTCCAGCATAGCTATTGGGCATAGGATCACACAGATCAGTGTGTACCAACTCCAAAGGTTTCATAGCTCTAGAAGAGCTAACCTCAAAAGAGACCCAATGTTGCTTCCCTGCTAAGAAATTCGAGCATACTGGCAATATGGATGAAATGTTGGGAAGACCTTTCACCATATCAAATTTTCTCAACTTGAGAAAATATTCTAAACTTAGATGTCCATATCTCTTGTGCCAAAGAGAAGTAGCCTCCTTTTTGGTTGTTGCCATGAAAACATGAGGCATATAAATGGCATCTAAGATGAACAAGCCATGCTTGTATGATATTGTTGCTATATACTTCCCTTTTTTGGTGATGAAACATCTCTTTCTACCATCCTCGAAACTAAAAACAACATTCATGTCTCTATCCAATATCTGAGGGACTAACAATAAATTGTTGGTCAATCCAAGAACATAGAGAACCTTCTCAATTTGATATTTGCCAGTAGGAAGAGTGATGGAAACATCTCCTTCATCCTGGACTTGATAGGTCTGATTGTCAGTAATTATCACTGCCTTACATACTTTTCCTCAAATATCTCAAACCAATATCTATCTCCAGTCATGTGTTTATTGGCACTTGAATCAATATACCACACTGCATATTTCTATTGGATGAAGTATGAGTCATGAGAACCTTGTGTGCTTGCTCAGAATATGAGTCTGAGTTAGATTTAGCATAAGCAACATTATCTTTGGGTTGCTTATTCTTCTTTATGTTTTGTTTTTCCCTTTTCCCTTCTTCTTGTGATATTGGTCATTCTGTAGTTTGTTCTTAAACCAACACCTACTAGTGTTATGATTATTCATATCACAAATCTTGCAATATTATTTGTCTTTCTGGTGATGTTGTTTATCTTTTTATTTTTATGAAGATCCTCCCTTTTGAAAATAACCTTGTTTCTTACCCCCTTGTTTGGTGTAGATGGTATTATATGTCACTTCATATTTCTAAAACTGATTTACCTCCTCAGTTTGAAGAAAATTCACTAATTCCACAAAGGAAACTTGTCTACCAGATACATTGAGAGATATAATAAAATCTTTGTGGGATTTTGGCAAAGCTCTTAAGATGACTGAGGTCAAGAGAATATCTGCCACTGTATCTCCCATAGCATTCAATTTGGCTTTGAATTCCACCACTCTACATAGGAATAGGTCAACTATCTCACCAGATTTCATACTGAGTGTATGTAGTTGAGTTTGAAGGTTTAGAATAGTGTACTAATTCTTACCTTCATAAATGGTAATCAAAGCATCCCAAACTTCCTTACCAATTTTGGCATCATAGATATGAGGTTGGACCTCATTTGTAGTAGCAAGTAGAATAAACATGAGATATCTTCTATCCTTTTTATCAAAGACCTCTTGATCTGGCCCTACTATTCTAGGTCATTTTGTAGTGCCAGTCACTACATCCCATAAATATTCAACCTAAAGGATAGCTCTCATATTTATCTTCCATGGTGTAAAATTAGAACCTTTTAGCAACTATGAATCTGATAAATATTTGTGAAAAATGGCCAATGTGAAAGTTTCTTATAACACCAAATAGTCCCCCTTGCTTTATACCTACCAGACCTTTATACCGAACCTCTCTATATACCCGCCCTTACGTGAGGGAGACTATAAGTACATGATAGAAGAATGATATGTGGAACATAGGCGGTACTTAAAGGGAACCGTTTTGTTTATGAAACCTACCATAGAAGGTCTTTCCTCATGCGTGGGGTATAACTTCCCCTAAACACTTCAGAAAGTACTTCATCAATATTTGTCTAACAACAATAACGATTAGGGTATGAATGGAGTGAATATCAAAACTGGTTTTTCTTATTTCTCCCCGATGATTAATAGAGAAAAATAGCTCAAACATCATTGTTGCAACTATATTAGGTGTTAGAGATAGTAGTATAAGCACAAAAACATCACCTATAAGAGTGGACCAGAGGTGTCATAGATATCAACGTTGCTGTGAAATAAATTGCACAAATAGGTGTAAAATTTGGGATCTTTTATTTTCTTTGTATATTTTACTTTATGATTGAAATGTAATAAAATAAGAAATTTAAATGCAAAAACAATCACAAGTACCCACAAAATTTTAAACACTCTAGGTGTTGGTTTCCACCGAAAATGCACTTATTACAATGCTAGTTTTACAATGAAGATATTCACTTCCACAAATGCTTTTGAAATAATTTTTTTTTCTTCCCCCCTTTATCTTAGAATTTTGCAAAAAAAATGCTTTTGATCCCCCTTTTTGTTGCAAAATAAACAAGGATGAAAAAATTGCGGTTTTACCCTTTCAAAATTCTGAAAAAAAACTTATCCCTCCAAAAATGCTTGAAAGGAATAAAAAAATTATTTTTAAAAAATACCTCTAAAATAGCCCCTCCATAGGTTGTATCAGGAAAAAAATCCACTTATGTGCCTTTCGTGGTCAAAATATGCCCCACTGTTATAAAAAAAATGGACCTTCTTTGGTAAACAATGAGAGGACAAAATATTGTCATAAAAAAAATTGCTGTGAAACATTGCTTGAAAAAACAATGTTGTCAACTTCTTTTTGTTGTGAGTAGCACAGGAGGGATTTGATCCTGAGACCTTCAAGTCACCAACAAATTTCCACAGGCCACCCAAGCAATTGCTATAGTAGAGCAGATGTAATTTCCAAGGCATGAGGTACCCTTTATGGATGCCCCTAACCAACTTAATGAAAACAAAAATTGGGGTGTTGGGAGAGGTTCAAACCAGCAACCTTGTGGATGTTGTGTTCTAACAGATGGTGCTTGACCAGTTTATCTGCAAGGTTGGATGAGAGGAAAGAAACAAGTTTTTCCTTTTGGAATCGAACTTGCCAAGCAACGAATACACAATGAACATTCACCATGTCAATCAGTGAATAAAGAAAGGTTTAATATTTGTGTTAAAAACTTTAGGATAACAAGCTATGGATGCCCTACTCTCGCCAATGAATATTTGCATTGGAACATCAAATATTTGTGCTCTTATGCAAACACTGTGCTCTTCTGTAATGAAAAGTCACCTGCCTTGAACATGAATAATCGCCTCTAAGCATACAACGATGAATGGTTTGCTACAATGACAAACGAGATAGGCTGCTATAGCGATCTGCTATAGTGATGAACTGCTATAGAAATGACTGGGATGGGATGCTATAATGATATGATACAATGATAAATAATACAAACTATTATAGTGATCTGCTACAATGATGAACGGGATGGGCTACTACAGTGTTCTGGTTCTTGGACTGGTACTTCTGGAAGAACTTATTATCACCCTCAGGAATATATTTCCATCGATGGGGCTAGATTTGCACTGAATTTGGGTATGCTCATGAACAATGTGATCATTTTCAAGGATCACAGATATATACAGTGTGTTATGGAGTCTTGGAGTGCTATAGCATGGAGTGGTAAAAAATGACCACATTACCCAAACAATGAAGCACATTACCCAAAAAAACTCTTTCTGTTGCTCTGATACCATAAGAAGAATGCATGAAGCAATTTCTCATTGAAGTGATTTTGGAATAATAAAAATCATAGATGGTTTGGTTAGTTCAACCAACCAACTAAAATCTACAACTACCCACCCAACTACCAAAATAGTGACGACTAAAATAGATTACCTATAATGTAATATATACGCATAACATAATTAGTCATATGCTAATAAATTTATGATTTTGTGCCCTTCTCAAGAACACAAACAATAATATTTTTGAGAGTAATAGAATAGTGCAAATGAATCTAATATTTTTTTTAATGCACTAACAATTTCACCTTATCACTCCAATCAACTCTCAAATTAATGCACTTAATAAATTTACTACAACTAATCAAGAATAATCTGAAATGAATCTTCAAGAGTTATTATGCAATTTCACTACAATTAATATTGTAGGACTTATTCTACTTCTTTTTTCCAAAGTATATGATAGACAGTTGATAGATATAATTATGAAATCTAATCAACTCCTAATTAATGTGTAAGTGAACCTTAAAAAGAACTTTTCTCTTTTTACACTTTTGAAGACTATAATCAATTTTTTCTTCTCCATGCAACTTTAATCCAAATTAGGGTGCTTTAACAAATATGATAAGTAATCCAATTAATGAATCTACTTGCACCAAAAGTTGCTTATCTTTTTAAAATATTCTATAGCTCTTATGCCACTTCTATAGAGGATGTGGTTGTCTAAGATTACCAAGTTACTGCTTCAAGTAGAATCTTGCAACTTTTTGTAGACTATCCTGAACAACTCCTTCTTCACCAAAATATGGTCTTAAACTTTATTTCATGAGCCTAGGATTTGGTGGCTTGTTCTCCTCTTGTGGTCTCCTCCTTCTGTTATATATTTGGATAAGTCTTTATCTTTGAAGTGGTGCCTTATTACTATGAGAGGAAATCTTTAAATCTCCTATATTTGGTGAGCTTCTTCTATCTTCAAGTCTTCTTGTCAAATTCTAACTTCAAGCAGGATCTTATTTTCAAGATTTTGAATGCCTTGAGGTATTCACTAGATTCTTCTTCTAGGATTTGGCACTCCTTTTCAAATTCTTCTTCTAAAATTTGGCACTCCTTGCCAATTTCTTCTTCTCAAAGTTGGCACTCCTTGCCAAATTCTTCTTCTCTTGGGCTTGTTGTCGAATGGAAAATATTATCCCAAGTCCTTCACTGTCAGGGTATTATCCTTGGTAGTGGATTTATCTAGTGATTTCTCCTTTGATGATTTATTCAGTAAGGGTATCCAAGCCTTTTACTAGATGCTTATTGAGACCTTCCCAAGATATTTGATCTTGTAGCTTCTGTTGGTTTTCCTTGATATCTTGAGGTTTGCACTTCATTGAAGATTGAAGACTTCACCCTAAAGGAGTAGAATAAATTAGCTTAAGAAGCTAAAGAGACCTACAAGATATCCCATTGAAGAACTTTCAAATTTGAAAGAGATAGACAAGGACTAGCAAACGTCTTATTTTTTGAAGACACATATTTCAAAGATCTAAAAGGGAGATCTCATTACAACACTTCCACAATAGAATATTGAAGAAAAGGTCTCATTGAGAAGACTAGAGAAGTTGCAAGATTGAAGACCTTAGAGAGGTCTCAAGGAGAAACAAGAAAAAGGCTTGGTGAGCCTCATCAAAGGAGTTCCTAGAAGAACTCATTGGAGAAATTCACTACCAAGGAAAAGCTCCTTATAGTGAAGGAATTGGGATAATTATTACCATTCGACAACAAGCCCAAAGGAGAAGAATTTGGTAAGTTTATCAAATTTTAGAGGAGACTAGTGAAGACCTCAAGACTTTCATATTCTTGAGAAGAAGGCCCTGTTTGAAGTCAAAATTTGATAAGGAGATTGAAGGAGAATACAGATAGAATAATTATAACAAATACAAGAGATTTGGAGATTGCCTTTCATATCTAAGAAGGCACATTTTGGAGATAGGGTTTTTTTTTGAATCTATAGAAAAATACTTAAGGTTTCATAGCTACAATTTACTACCATTCTAGACAACAAATTGGTGAATCTATTCATCAAGATAGGGTTATGCATAAGCACAAAATATCGTAAATTGGCTCTATTTAGGATTTTCAAGATTTTAAATTGGCTAGTTTTGGATCCTTTCATTGGGGTCCTGTTGTGGCTGCTCCACAACGTACCCCAAAATTGGGGACCCACCTTTTTTGCATGTGTTCCAAGAAGACCGAAGTGGCCCATAGGCTAAAGATCAAGAAAAAAAGCAAAACACCACAAGGAGAAAAAGTGTCGCGATATCGCGACATGTTGCACTTTCACGGCCAAAAGAGAAAAAGTGTCACGATATCGCGACATGTTGCACCATCGCGGCCAAAAGAAAAAGTGTCGCGATATCGCGACATGTTGCACCATCGCGGCCAAAAAGAAAAAGTGTCGCGATATCGCGACATGTTGCACCATCGCGGCCAAAAGAGAAAAGTGTCGCGATATCGTGACATGTTGCACCATCGCGGCCAAAAGAGAAAAGTGTCGCGATATCGCGACATGTTGCACCATCGCGGCCAAAAGAGGAAAAGTGTCGCGATATCGCGACATGTTGCACCATCGCGGCCAAAAAGAAAAAGTGTCGCGATATCGCGACATGTTGCACCATCGCGGCCAAAAAAGAAAAAGTGTCGCGATATCGCGACATGTTGCACCATCGCGGCCAAAAGAGAAAAAGTGTCGCGATATCGCGACATGTTGCATCATCGCGGCCAAAAGACAAAAAGTGTCGCGATATCGCGACATGTTGCATTTTCGCGGCTAAAGACAAAAAGTGTCACGATATCGCGACATGTTGCATCGTCGCGGCCAAAGGAAGAAAAGTGTCGCGATATCGCGACATGTTGCATTTTCGCGATTCAGAGCAAAGAGAGAGAGAAGAAAGAAAAAGTGTCGCGATATCGCGACATGTTGCATTTTCGTGGCCAAAAAAGGAGAGAGAAAAGTGTCGCGATATCGCGACATGTTGCATTTTCGTGGCTAAAAGCAACAAAAGATAGAAGGGGCCAAAAGTGTCACGATATCGCGACATGTATTTTTGCGATTCAAAAGGGGCAGGCAGGCTGAGGAGCAAGAAGTGTCGCGATATCGTGACATGTCTGATTTTTGCCAAGGCAACTGAGTAGTTGACAGTGCGTCTGATAATAGTGACGTGGACATAAGGACAAAATCCAATCATTTAAGATGGTCGTTACGCACGGAGGGAAACGGATGCAAGCCCATGTGGAGAAAACGCAGTGAAGGGCCACAAAATGGAAACCAAAGCACACGCATACAAGGGAAGGTGAAACGAATAGCCATCGAAAAAATGAAACGAACCGTCATGGAAGGAGAAACAATTCTTTCGAAAAGTTTAAATACGCCATTCAAAGAGGCCAGAAAGGGTGGAAAACTGTTGCAAGTAGCGTTGCAGGTTTGAAGGCGAGATAGCCATTCTGGACCTAGTTGGGCTATTTTTCTTTCGTAGACTGGTTTTTCTTCTTCATGGACATGGGTTGGAAATTGCTGCGAGTAGAGTTGCAGACTTGAAGGCGATGAGGCCATTCTGGACCTGTTTGAGTCATTTTTCTTCCATGGACTGGTTTGGGAAAACCATAAATTTTGCTATTGTAAAATGACATATTTTTAATGCAAAAGTTTTCAGAAATTTGCATCTTATGGACAAGAAAGGAGGAGTCATTTTATTCATGCAATATTAAATGTCTATTTTTTCCCTTTTTCAGATTTTAGGCTTGTAAATGGAGTTTATGCAAGTTCTCTTGGTTGCTTCATGCGAATGTTTAAATCTGAAAAACCTCAGTTAAAACCCTAGGAACCAGCACTTAGCTTATCCGGATTGTGCTTGTTTTGCAGGTCCAATAGGTTAGGTTGCATGCATGAAAACCTCACATCTTCGGTTTTGTCGAAATAGGATAGCATCATACTGAATGCATTTTATTTTCAGTTTTCTGCATTTCATTTTCATTTTTCTGCATTTTATTTTTTTCCAAAAATTTTAACTTATTTTCAAGGCATTAAAATAAACATTTAAAAAATTTCAAAATCCAAAAAAAACAATGAACAATCACTAAAGTTTCATGGTGAAATAAACCAACATTGCCCCTTGTTTACAGTTACTTGCAATCACTAAGGTGTTCCAAGCATTTAAATTGAATATCTTTATTTGAGATTACTAATACACATATGCAAATGCTAATACATCGGAGACCTTGGAGAAGTTGTTTGTTTAACTTCTTTGCAAGAGGGGATTTGGAACCCAAATCCTAAAGGAGAGTGTACTTTCACAATCGGGTGAAAATACCACTCAATAGATTGGCGCTAGAAGGAGGGCCTGAATTGTTTTATTTCAGAGTGATTTAAATGCTATAGGGATTTAAATTTTGAATATTTCATGCCCTATTGATTATTATCTTTAGCCCTCTTTTAACAATACAACCTTGTAGTGTTAAAAGGAGGACATGAATTGCTATGCATTGTTCTAACGCTTTTTGATTGTTCATACAGGAATAATGTGTTTTGATTTGATTTAAAAAAAAAAAAAAATTGTCTTGACTAACGAGGTTGTCTCCATGCAATTACTTTCATTTGATTTTAATGGATACATCTCTTGGTTGATGCTAACATGATTATTCATACGTTACATGTTTGATATTTGCTAGTCATTTCATGCTTATTTGTAAGGAATTATTTTGTCTAAAAATGTATTTGTTGTCGGTATTATGCTCTTCACTTGTGCGTAATGCGATCTTGTGAATCAGAAAGCCTACAACACTAGGAGTATGCTCTTCACTTGCGCATATGCGATCTGGTGAATCAGAAACTAATTTACATTTTTAGAATACTGCTTTGTCAAGGTTCCTTCTTTCATGACTAACAAATTGATTTTGAGGTTATTCTTTGAATTTCATTAATTGCAAGATTTTCTGTGTGTCGCAGGTTTTCTTTGAGGTACTGAGAGTTTTGTCAAGTTCTTGTAGGGTTATCATCATCGATTTTGAATCAAATGGCCCAACCTCCACCACCTCCTTGGTACGGAGCCAATAACATTCCTTTGAATATTGCAGGGGATATTCACGAGATCCCTAGGAATATAGAGAGATTTTTGCCCAAATACAAACCGGATGGCCCAAGGACCGCAGAAGAACATATTCAGGCCTATAGGGATGTTTTGATAAGATTGCAAGTTCAACATGAAGATGTGGCTTGTAGACTCTTCCCCATGAGCCTAGACCAAGTGGCCTACGAATGGTATATTTGCTTACCTATTGGTTCCATTACGTCATGGACGCAAATGGAGAATGCTTTTGTCAACCAATTCAGGTCACCATTAGATCCCACAATCATCTATAATCAGTTCATTACATGCAAAAGAGGCCAGGGTGAGCCAATCCAAACTTTTAATCAGAGATTTTAGAAGTGCTATAATAGAGCAATTCGACATTTTGCCATTGATCCCGTAGTAGCTTTGCAAATATATTTTGGGGCATTGGATCCTATGACGGCAATGTTTGCAAGGCGAAATCCTCAAGTTACCATGCTTGCTCTAGCCTACAATGAAGCTATGACCATTGAACAACAAATGACACCACAGAGTTATGGGTTTTCCCGGATGCCTATGGTAGGACAATATGGTCCATATGGTCAAGCTCCTATGATGAATCAGATCATGGCACCACAAATATCAGGCATAAATGCTTTGCCTTATCAACAACCATATTCATCAACACCCGCTTACGCACCCATTCCAATTCAACCAATCACATCCATTCCCCCATTCCTTCATTTTGCAAAATAGTCAACAGACTATGCAAGGAGCTAGTCCGGTTAATTCTGGCTATAGTTCCTTTTCCCAATCCAATTTCGATTCAAAGTGTGAATCCCTACGCAAATCAAGTGGCTCAAAATCCAACTCAAATGTTAAGTCAAGATCTCACCAATTACGCAAATCCTATTGGAACTAGCAATAACATAGCTCAACCAAAAGAGATTTATTCGAGAGGTTGAAGAACTCAAAAAGATAGTTCACAAATTGAGTAATGATTTGGTTCAAAAATAGAAGTATGAATCCCATGCCCCTCACCCAAATCAAAATTTCAACAATAGAGGGAGACAATGGAATACGAAGCCAAACAATGGGGGTGTGCCTTCCCCTATTGCTAATCAGATAGATACTTCGCAAGACCAAGTCACTCTAGTTCCATTCTTAATATTTCTGATTTTGCATGGGAAAAGGGGTGTAGATTGCATAATACAAAGGAGCATAATGAAAGGAATTGTCCCAAAATTGCTATGTATACCCATTGTCTCCAAGCTCAAGTGGATGATTTGGAACTTGTGCCAAATAGGGGTCCATCCCAACATCAACAAGGAGAGGACAACATTTTGGTGGTGGAAACTCTATATCGTCAAGAGAGTGATGACCAAGAGGATCCACACCTTCCAAATTGTGATAAAATTGAATCATGGGTTACAAATTTGGATTATGATAGCTTTACCAATTTGAATTCAAGAAATAACCCACTTTTGGAAATAACTGGACCATCTATGGAAGGTGAAGATGAATTGGATGAGAAACATGTTGATGAATCAGAAGATGAAGAAGAAGTGCTTGAGCGTCACGACTTGAACTTGGAAGATGATTACTATGATTCGTGGAAGAAATGGGAAGAATATTATCAATCTGAATCTTCTAACAAACTTGTTGCATCAATTAATATGCAGGATAACTCAATTGCTTCCTCACATGAGGATACTATAAATCCTATACAATTTGAGAAAGTTTTGGAAGAGGAATTCGAATCTCATCAAATTTTGGAACATGATAAGGATTCTACAACCATGAATCAAGAAAGAGGGTCATTTGCTTTAGATTCCTTTGAAGGAAAAGAAATTGAAAATCTTGATCCACTTACTTGTGCTACAATGATTATGCCATTTCAAAATGAGAAAATTACAAAACCTGAATCATTTGGGTTTGATATCATTGATGATCCAATTGAAAATCTCACGTTACCCAAAACAACCCAAGTGATTGATCATGGAAATGTGTTAGTTAACCCACCCCTAGATAGACAAGACTTATGGTTTGAAAGGGATGGGCATATTTTCAATTGGGTACCTAAGTTTGGTGCCTTTGATAAACGAGTCATGGAGAAAGAACAAGTGCTACATGATGATGAATGTCATGAGAGAAAAGAGGAATTTTCAAATCCTCTTCAAGTAAGGTCAAATGAAAACATGCCAAAGGTAAAATCTCATCTTTTTGGTTTCACCATGCAAAATTCGAATGAAGATTTGCCTAATGAATGGTTTGATTCAAATATTATTAATGTTATGGCTTTATTGAATGAAAATGAAAGCTTATTTCTACACCATGAATCAAAGTGCGGAATGAACATCTTAAAGAATAGACATAAAGGAATTGAATATCAATCATTGTCTAATCAATTTGAAAATTTGAAACTCCACCATAGGATTATTAATGAAACTAAATCAAATTGGTATGGTGAGAGGGGCAAGTGGAAGTTTGTTTCTTTGTTTGGTTTGATCTTGTTTTTGTTGGATTCCTGCAAAACTTGGTATGCGTATCACGTCATATGTCTTTTAAAGAATTCTAATCAGGTTTGGGATCCGAGAAAATGATAATCCAATTTTTTTGTACATTTGTATATACTTTTGGTTTTCGTGTTTTGGTTTTGGATTGGATCTCATTTTGGTTTTAAGTTTTGTGTGTTGGTCCTTTGGACACTTTTGGTTTGTTAACTTAGGTCCTTATGAATGTTGACTAAGACCGAGAGAATATGAAACATCGGAATTGTATTGCAGAAAGCTCCACGAGTATCGCAAACACATTAAAGAATATCGTTTGGAACTTGTGATGCATGAAGTTGTCAGTTTTATAAATTATGGCAAAGTAGGTGGTATACTCCATCCGCATTTCAAAAGGAGCAATGCATTCATATCTCATGTACATTCCGCATTGCATATACATTTCATCTCTAGTTGCATCTTCATTTCATGTACAATCATTGAAAAGGTGTCGAATCCTCTTAGGGTTATTACATAACATATATTAAAAGGATCCTAAGGTTGGGAACTGATGCCCGAACTATCTTGAACCAAGCACGTTCTACGCATATTAAAGAGGATCTTGAGCAAAATGGTCAAAACCATACTTGGAAGAAAAGGTGAGGCGAAAGGAGTATTTCGTGTCTGTCCTATTATGCAACATAATCCTTAAAACAGTGGTTTTTACCACTCCCATAGTGCTTAAAGCCTAAAATCAGAGTAGTAAGGATAGGGTTTAATCCTCATCGAACTTAGGTTGAGGATCCAACTCCCCAAAGCTCTGATTTGACCTTCATGGAGTAGTAAGGATAGGGTCTAATTCTCATCTCGCTTAGGTTGAGAATCCGATTCCCCAAAGCTTCTATTTTTCCCACTCAAGAACTTGAAATTCAAAAGAAAATATTTTTCATTTCTTTATTAATATTGGATTGGAAGGATCGTACTACATGTCCCTTGCAAGGATGGGTAGTCATCCCCAAGGTCCAAGAAATCAAAGTAAAGCCAAATCATGGATTATGGGGTTAATCTCCACCGGGGCTATAGACGCCTTGGTCGGCGAGTGGAGTATGCTCATGCGTGGAAACATATCTTGTCTAAAAGCAATACCACTGACTGCTCAAACGGATAGGCTAGCCTAGCAGTTTCATCCATAACAAGTTAAATCATTTTGTTCAAGATGAGGTAATGAATTCCGGATCGGAGTAGTAAGGATAGGGTTAAATTCCCATCTCGCTTAGGTTGGGAATCCTATTCCCCAAAGCTCTGATTTCACTTACACTTGCACATGGGTTCAAGATGGTAGTGACACATAACCAACTTTGGGATCTAGTAAATTAATTCAGTATACATATATTTGGTCCTAAGAGGGTTTGACAGGTTTTAATATGTTTGTTCATGATACTAGAAGGTCTGAGCCTTTGCAAAGCAGGTTGTTATATCTCTAACATAGTTGTCATACATCAAATCCTGCACAAATCATTCATAGCCTTGCATACGAATCATAAGTGAAACCGACAATGGAAAGTTGAACGAGTTTCAAATGATAGGGAATGAAGCACATTGCACACACCGAGCTGATGCTTAATAATTCTAATGCTTCATGTATTTCTCGTCTAGTTTCATTCTTGGGATATTTGCTGACGCTTGTATTTGAGTCTGTGTGTTTTCAGGTTGAGTTCTCACCAAAATGCTCGGGAGCATTTTCCAGTAGAGTCGCCATTTGTTGTGGCTGCTCCACAACGTACCCCAAAATTGGGGACCCACCTTTTTTGCATGTGTTCCAAGAAGACCGAAGTGGCCCATAGGCTAAAGATCAAGAAAAAAAGCAAAACACCACAAGGAGAAAAAGTGTCGCGATATCGCGACATGTTGTACTATTGTGGCCAAAAGAGAAAAAGTGTCGCGATATCGTGACATGTTGCACCATCGCGGCCAAAAAGAAAAAGTGTCACGATATCGCGACATGTTGCACCATCGCGGCCAAAAAGAAAAAGTGTCACGATATCGCGACATGTTGCACCATCGCGGCCAAAAGAGAAAAGTGTCGCGATATCGTGACATGTTGCACCATCACGGCTAAAAGAGAAAAGTGTCACGATATCATGACATGTTGCATCATCATGGCCAAAAGAGGAAAAGTGTCGCGATATCGTGACATGTTGCACCATCGTGGCCAAAAAGAAAAAGTGTCGCGATATCGCGACATGTTGCACCATCGCGGCAAAAAGAAAAAGTGTCGCGATATCGCGACATGTTGCATCATCGCGACCAAAAGAGAAAAAGTGTCGCGATATCGCGACATGTTGCATCATCGCGGCCAAAAGACAAAAAGTGTCACGATATCGTGACATGTTGCATTTTCACGGCCAAAGACAAAAAGTGTCGCGATATCGCGACATGTTGCATCATCGCGGCCAAAGGAAGAAAAGTGTCACGATATCGCGACATGTTGCATTTTCACGATTCAGAGCAAAGAGAGAGAGAAGAAAGAAAAAGTGTCGCGATATCGCGACATGTTGCATTTTTGCGGCCAGAAAAGGAGAGAGAAAAGTGTCGCGATATCGCGACATGTTGCATTTTCGTGGCTAAAAGCAACAAAAGACAGAAGGGGCCAAAAGTGTCACGATATCACGACATGTTGTATTTTCGTGATTCAAAAGGGGTAGGCAGGCTGAGGAGCAAGAAGTGTCGCGATATCGCGACATGTCTCATTTTTGCCAAGGCAACTAAGTAGTTGACAGTGCATATGATAATAGTGACATGGACATAAGGACAAAATCTAATCATTTAAGATGGTCGTTATGCACGGAGGGAAACGAACGCAAGCCCATGTGGAGAAAACGCAGCGAAGGGCCACAAAATGGAAACCAAAGCACACGCATACAAGGGAAGGTGAAACGAACAGTCAGGGAAGGTGAAACGAACAACCATCGAAAAATGAAATGAACCGTCATGGAAGGAGAAACAATTCTTTCAAAAAGTTTAAATACGCCATTCAAAGAGGCCAAAAAGGGTGGAAAACTATTGCAAGTAGCATTGCAGGTTTGAAGGCGAGATAGCCATTCTAGACCTAGTTGGGCTATTTTTCTTTCGTAGACTGGTTTTTCTTCTTCATGGACATGGGTTGGAAATTGTTGCGAGTAGAGTTGTAGACTTGAAGGCGATGAGGCCATTCTGGACCTGTTTGAGTCATTTTTCTTCCATGGACTGGTTTGGGAAAACCAAAAATTTTGCTATTGTAAAATGACACATTTTTAATGCGAAGTTTTCAGAAATTTGCATCTTATGGGCAAGAAAGGAGGAGTCATTTTCTGCATGCTATGGATTTAATGTCTATTCTTTCCCCTTTTCAGATTTTAGGCTTGTAGATGGAGTTTATGCAATTTCTCTTGGTTGCTTCATGCGAATGTTTGAAATCTGAAAAATCTCATTTAAAACCCTAGGAACCAGCACTTAGCTTATCCGGATTGTGCTTGTTTTGCAGGTCCAATAGGTTAGGTTGCATGCATGAAGACCTCACATCTTCGGTTTTGTCGAAATAGGATAGCATCATACTGAATGCATTTTATTTTCAGTTTTCTGCATTTCATTTTCATTTTTTTGCATTTTATTTTTTTCAAAAATTTTAACTTATTTTCAGGCATTAAAATAAACATTTAAAAAAATTCAAAATCCAAAAAAACAATGAACAATCACTAAAGTTTCATGGTGAAATAAACCAACATTGCCCCTTGTTTACAGTTACTTGCAATCACTAAGGTGTTCCAAGCATTTAAATTGAATATCTTTATTTGAGATTACTAATACACATATGCAAATGCTAATACAACGGAGACCTTGGAGAAGTTGTTTGTTTAACTTCTTTGCAAGAGGGGATTTGGAACCCAAATCCTAAAGGAGAGTGTACTTTCACAACTGGGTGAAAATACCACTCAACAGGTCCATTTGAACTTAGATAATTCACATTAATAATGAAAATAAAACTTACAACCTTATATAGCTTTAAGAAAAAACTATTAACAACAAAAATGAAAAAATAAGGGATGAAGAGAGTTTCAAAACTATTTCTCTTCTACTACCATCAACATCCTTTCCGTTAACCCCTTTTCGACCATACAAAGTTGAAATGACTTATAAGGTTTAAATTCTAACATTCTCCCCATTAAAGTTGAGAGGGATGACAAGACAGTCTCTCAGATTTACATATTGAGCTTTAGCAACTCCTTTGGTGAATATGTCCACCAAATTGTTCAAAGTGCTACAATGTTGAAGCTTAATTACCTATTTATCCACCATGTCATGAATGAAGTGATACTTCATATCAAAGTGTTTTGACCTGCTATGATGGATAGGATTATGTGCCAATTGGATGGCACTCATATTGTCACTGTACAATCTTGTAGGACCACTTTGTTGTTCTCCAATATCTTCAAGGACTTTTCTCAGCCATAGAGCTTGAGCACTTGCATGTGTGATTGCTATATACTCAGCCTTAGTAGATGACAATGCTACAAAAGTCTATTTTTTGGAACTCCATCTAATTAGTCTTGAATCTAGACTAAAAAAATTCCCTGATGTAGATTTTCTATCATCTATATTGCTGCCCCAATCACTATCACTGAAGCCAACTAACTTTACAGAATTACCTTTGTGGTAATGGATCCCAAAATCTAATGTACCCTTTACATATCTTAGAATTATTTTAGTTTCTTGAAAATGAAGCTCGGATGGATCAGCCATACACCTTAAAACAAGAGAAACAACATACTGAATATCAGGTCTTGTGTTGGTGAGAAACATCAAACTCCCAACCATGCTCATGTAAGTGGTCATGTCAACCTTTGGTGCTCCATCATATTTGCTCAATTGGATCCCATGACCCGTTGGAGTTGCAATAGATTTGCATTGCTCCATGGCAAATTTCTTAATAATATCTTGAGCATATTTGTGTTGACATATGAAGATACCTCTATCTGTTTGATGAACTTCCATTCTTAGAAAGTAATGCATTAAGCCTAGATATTTCATCTCTAATTGTTTCATCATGGAGTGTTAGAACTCCTTATTCATCTTATCATTACTACCCATAAATATGAGATCATCCACATATAAAAAAACTATGAGAATATCTTTACCTTAATTTAGGTAGTAGAGAGTAGGTTCACTTTTGCTTCAAGTGAATCCATACTCATTAAAGTAGCTATCAATGTGAGAGTACCATGCTCTTGGTTCTTGCTTGAGGCCATATAGTGCTTTTTTTAGTTTGTAGACAAGGTTATCCTTACCTTGTTCTTGAAATCCTTGAGGTTGTTGGACATAAACCTCTTTAGTCAGGTACCCATTTAGAAAGGCACTCTTTACATCCATGTGCTGAATTTTCCACCCTTTGTGGGCAGCCAAGGAAAGAGCAAAGGTCTCCTCATAGTCAATGCCATATTTTTGAGTGAAGCCTTTTGCTACAAGTCTTACCTTGTGTCTTTCAATGCTTCCATCAACATTGAATTTGGTCTTGTAGACCCATTTGCATCCAACACATTTTTTACCCTTAGGAAGCTTCACAAGTTCCCAAGTATCATTATTTTTTATAGAGGTGATTTCCTCTTCCATGGCTTGCTGCCATACATCATGAGTGCATGCTTTCTCATAGCTATATTGCTCTAGTTGTGCACTATTCATTAAAGCATAATTGACTACATCTCCCTTAGGATATTGGGAGCCATCATCACCATACATATGAAGATTTTCAAGTTTTTGTAAACCTGCATTCATTTCACTAGCTTGACTTCTAGTTTATCTTTTCTGGAAATTCTTACATTTGAAAATATGGATGATGCTGTAGTGTTATTTTACCTCTTGATGGAGAATCAATATCCATAGGTGAAGAACTTACTGATATTTGTGGAGAAGGACTTGGAGTAGCTGCTGATGTACTCACATTAGTACTCATACTTGGGCTTGGAGGACTTCCTTTGCTGTTTTTGGGCTACACTTGTTGCACTTGAGAGGTACTTGCATCATGAGATCCATCATCAACAAAAAGTTTTTGATGACCCTATTCTCCCCCTTCATCAAAAATCATATCCCTGGAAAGTACAATTTTATGCTTTTTGGGATTATAGAGTCTATATGCTTTGGTAGACTCACAATATCCTACAAAAATACATGCTTGACTCTTGGGGTCAAGTTTCTTTCTTTTATCATCAGGAATGTGAGCATATGCAAGATAACCAAAAACCTTAAAGTGTTTTACATTTGGATTTTTGCCATACCATCCTTCATAAGGGGTGATCCCATCCAAACTAGAAGTAGGACTCCTATTCAAAATATAAACACTAGTTCTAACATCATCGGCCCAATACATGTTACTAAGATGCTTAGTTTGAAGTATCAATATTGCCATTTCTACTATGGTGCGGTTGTTTCTTTCTGCCACAACATTCTTTTGTGGTGTCTAGGCAGTGGTGAATTGCCTCTTTATCCCACATTCTTTACAATATTTTAGAAATACCTTTGAAGAGAACTCTCCTCCTTGATTTGTACTTAGACATTTTACAATGACCTCACTTTGTTTCTCTACATTATTCTTGAAATCTATGAAGAAATCAAAAGCTTCATCTTTGGTTTTCAAGAAATAGATCCAACACATCCTAGAGAAATAATCTATAAAAGTGAGAAAATAGGAATTATTACCTATGCTTTTTGTCTGCATTGGACCACAAATGTATGAATGCACCAGTTGAAGTGGATGGCTAGCCCTCCACGCTTGTCCTTTTGGGAACTTGGATCTTGAGTACTTTCCCAAAGCACATCCTTAACAAACCTCCTTGTGTTCATCAATTTTAGGAAGTCCACATACCATAGCTTGAGAAGTTAACAATTTCAAGCTTGTAGAATTTAGGTGACCATATCTGAAGTGCCAAAGCACACTTGGATTTGCTATAGCAATACTAGCAAGTTGAGCCCCCCTAGTTCCCCAAACTTAAGGGGAAATAACCTATTCTTGGTCATAGGTACTTGTGTAATGACTCTATTACAATTATTTTTTATCAAAAATTACACATTTGCCTTCATCAAAGACAAGTCTATAATTTTTCTCCATCATTTGTCCAACACTAAGCAAATTATGTTGGATTTTGGGGGTATAATAGAAGTAATTTACCTTTTTTGTGCCTTCTTTGGTTGGAACCTCCATGGCTCCAATTACTTCAACTTGCAAAGCTATATCATCTCACAAATTGATTCAAGATTTATAGGTGGAATCCATTGTAGCAAAGAGTTCTTCTTTGCCACTCATGTGATTGGAACAACCAGTATACAAAATCCAAGTGTCATTCAAATTTTGATCTGATTTTACATAAGAAAGAAACAAATTTGATGTTCCTTCCTCTTCACCATAGTTACTATATTGATTGCTGCCTCATTGAGAAGTATTGGACCAACAATATTGAGCAAAATGACCAGGCTTGCCACAATTGAAACAAGCTTTCTTTGATTTGTCACCTCCTCTTCCTTGATTGCCATTTCGAACTTGATTTCCACCTCTACCTTGATTACTACCTCTGCTTTGATTTCCACCTCTTCTTGGATTTCTTCATCTTGAGCTGTTTCTTCCTCTGCCTATTTTTTATCATCTGCCTTGGCGTCTTCCTTTTCCTCTTCTTGCACCCTCATTGGATGAGAAATCTTTATCATCACCTCCATAGCTTTTTGAAGTAGACCCTTGTAATCTCTCTTCATGAGACATTAACAAACCAATTAGTGCATCAAAATTTAGAGTGGAAAGGTCTTTTTATTCTTCAACGATGATAGCAATGTGGTTCCATTTATGAAGAAGTGTTCTCAAAAATTTCTTCACAACCGCTTCAGGTTTGACTTCTTCACCAAGATTTTCCATCTTGTTGACAACTGCTTTGAATCTTACGCAGTAGTCTCCAACTTTCTCATCTTCATTCATTTTGAGATTCTCAAAATCTTGTTTCAAGGTTTTAAGACTTACTTGTTTCACTTGATCTCTTCCTTGGAAACCTTCTTTCAAGGCTTTCCATGCATCTTGGGCAGTTAAACAAGAGGCAATCCTCGAGAAGATGCTTTTCTCCAATGCTGCTTGGAGATGATAGAGAGTAGAGGAATTGCTCTTTTGGGCATCTTTCTTTGTCTTCTTATCGGCTGCACTCAAAGTGGTCCAATATGAAGGTTCTGTGTAACCTTCTTCGACTATATCCCATAGTCCCTTGCCTATGAGTAAGGTCCTCATATTGATGGACCAATACTCATAATCAAACCCATTAAATTTTGGAATGGGTAGATTATTACTGGATGCCATAGCTTTTGGAAACAAACTAAAAACACACTTTTTATTTCTCAATTACAATCAAAGCACTATGCTTTTCAAAGAAAGAATTACAGATTTAAATCAAATCTAACTTGATATACTCTCTCATAGATATCTTGTTCTTCCTGATGAGGTTCTCCTATCACTGGATTGACAAAGTTTTTAGCAACTGAATCATCATCATCACTAATACGAATTATTTTGGGTGAATATGGTTCTGGCTCTAGTATTTCAACTGAGTCACTATTACTTTGATGAGTATTCTCTAGCTCATGTGGTGCAACTCCTACAGATTTTGACTCCTCAAATATGCTACCAAAGGAATTGTCTTCTGAATCAACATCATATCCTACATCTGGTGCTCTTTGATGGGCTATTACAACATTTTGTAGTTGACTAAATACAATATTCAATCCATACGTTCGAACTTTTTCATCAAAGGATTCAGGGTTTTCTCTTAATAAAAGAGAAAAAGGGCATGATAGCATCTGGTTGACCTTATCATGAATGATTACAAAAAATATTCCCCGTAGATGCACAAATATCCCCCCTTAAATCCTCTTAGGCTATTACAAAAAAATTCCACTCTTAAAGCCTCTTAGGCCATTACAATTATTTCCTCTTAGGAAATGTCCTCTTTTTTTTTAAATGTTGCAAAATAAATAAGTTTTTTTTTTTTAAATCTACAAAATCTTTAAAGAAAGTTTAAAATTATTTTTATTTAATAATAAAAATAAATTTGTATAGAAATCAAATTTTAAAAAATTATTTAAAACAAAATTTATCTTTAAATTATTAAATTAAATAAAAAAAATACCTCTTTTAAAGCGCCTGCGAGGATTTGACCCTGCGACCTTGTAGGTGGAGAGGGCCCTTATCTCCTACCCCAAAACCACCTCGGCTACCACTTTTGGTGGTGGGGAATAAGCATGAGATGTGCTTTATTCTATCCTCCATGGGCAGAGAGGAAAAAAAATAAAAGCTTTTAAAAAGATTTGGGATTTATAATCCCACATGCATGAGGGAGTTGCCAATTTGGTGTTTAAAACATGTATTACACAGATAGAATATCTATTACCTTACAAAAATCATCCACCTCCCTTTTATCATCCACTCTGACCAATCAGCCTATGCCACATTTGTCCCCTCGACACCCGTCACCATGTCAACTTTGTCCTGTCACACATCGCCACATCAACTCCACATGTTTCATGTCGCCACATCAGATCCATGTGTCTCTTGTCACCATGTCAACTCCGTCATTGCTAGCTCTATCTCGATATGTGTGTGCCCAGTCAACATACATGCAATCAACTTCCTCAATATACGAGCTTCAATCTAGTTAGCTCACCACTTGTCCTCAACTCCGTCTGCCATGTGTCCATCTCCAATCTAGTGGCTTGTCACCATGTATATACTAGGTCAGCTCTAATGTCCACCATGTGTCCTCCTCAAGAATCATATCGCTAGCCCACATGTGTAGGTCCTCTATGGGCTGCTCCTTGACTCCTCGAGATGCGTGTCTATAGGTCCTCCTAAGGATGCATGCCTAAGGCCGCTCCTTAGGATGCATGCCTACGGGCCCTCCTTAGGATGTGTGCCTGAGACCGCTCCTTGATGTGCAAGCCTATCATATGCTAGAGAACCCTAACCCTAACCGTCCGCTCTGATACCAAATGAACTTAGATAATTCACATTAATCATGAAAATAAAACTTACAACCTTATATAGCTTTAAGAAAAACTATTAACAACAAAAATGAAAAAATAGGGCATGAAGAGAGTTTCAAAACTATTTCTCTTCTACTGCCATCAACCTCCTTGTCATCAACCCCTTGTCGACCACACAAAGTTGTAATGGCTCGTAAGGTTTAAATGCTAACACCATTCACCCAAATTTGTAGGGTGGAGGTTTTTTTGGGATAAATTTGCTCACCGTTGATAATAATTAACCTATTTTTATTTTAATTTGTCAACCTCAAATTATAAATGATTTTGTTTTTCATATCCAATTTGCCTTTAAATTATATATGAATTTATTTTTCTCGCCCAAATCACCTCATATACTACCCGTATATATATTGTAGTGGGTACTGATAAACATACATCTAAAATAACTTGAAAATAGCTCTGAAACAACAAAAAACTTGACAAGGTTGTAGAGGAGTGTCTATCGACATAAGCTGATAGGTTGTAGAGGAGTGTCGATCGATGCAAGATAATCGATATAAGACGATCGATTGCAGAGCCGTGTCTATCGGTATAAGATGATCAGTTATAGAGCCGTGTCTATCGATATAAGATGATCGATTGCAGAGCCATGTCTATCGACATAATATGATTGGTTACAAAGATGTGTCAGTTGGTTGCACAAGTGTCAATAAGCATTAGACTATCGATTATAGGGATGTGTCGATCGATATTAGTCGATCGATTGCAGAGGTGTCGATCGACATTTGTATATCGATTGTAGAGATGTGTCAATCAATATTAGTCGATCATTTGCAGAGGTGTCGATTGACTTTAGCATATCAGTTGCAGGGATTATTGATTGACATTTATCTATCGGTTGTAGAGGTGTTGACCAGTATTAGTCTATCAATTTTAGGGACATGTTGATTGGTATTAGTCTGTCGATTGTAGGGACATGTCGATCAATATTAGTCTATCGATTGTAGAGGTGTTGATCGGTATAAGCTGATTGGTTGTAGGGACATGTCGATCAGTATAAGCCGATCGATTGTAGAGAAGTGTCCATCAACATAATATGATCGATTGTAGAGCAGTGTCTATCGGCACAAGGTTGTAGAGATACGTTAATCAACCTAAATTGATCGATTGCTGAGAAGAGACAATCGATAAAAGCCGATCAATTACAAAGGTGTATCTGTGGTCTAACCCATTGCAAAAGTGTGTAGATCAACATAGGGCTATCAGTTATAGAGGATTCACAACTAAAAGTTGGTAGAGTATTCTTCTTTCATTGTTCTTTTATCCAAAGCTCATTTTCTTTAGTTTTATAGGCATTATAGGTGAACTATATGCAATTGTGGTAGACAACTATCAATATCATCTGGTTGTGTGTCAGGAGCATTTCTCTTGTCAAAGACTATTTCTTGTCTCTTAGAGTATATTTTATAAGTAGTGTAGAAGCACTATCTACAACTGTGGTCGATAAGTATCCATGTCTGTTGTGTGTTAGGAGAATTTTCTTATCAGATTGCTTCTTGTCTTTCAGATGTCATTATACAAGGCAACATATGTTCTTCTTGAGAGATGTCTACTATTTTCCTCCAATTTCATATACATTTCCTAACATCTGAAGGTTTTTTATTTATAGATACAATGTCACCTAATGAAGATGGAAATAAGGGAGGCCAATCTTCTTGTAAAAAGATAATTATGAAATATTTTACACAAATATCAAAATGCAATGAGGCATTAATATTTATAGATTCTACACAACATGCAGGTACAAACACCTTTTACCATCAAATTTTTAATTTAAATATAAAACCTTTCTTTATTAATAGATAAATGGTTGTATGTTTATCTACCTCTTTTTAAATGCTTTGTAAAACTGTATTTTGTTAATTATTTAAAATAGTGCCTTTTTTACTTCAAAAAATGATAGAGAACACCAAACATTGAATGCAGTAAACATTTTTGACCTTGATGTGCATTCACTCAAAGATATTCCAGTAGATGAGATGGGACCACATGATAATTTTCCTAATAATGACATTCAACAACCACTTCAGGAGATTTTAAATTCAGACACATCAACCAAAAAAGAAAATGATAGTACAATTAAAATGCAGACCTTTGGGAAATCTTGTAGTAAAAATCTAAACATCAAAAGATAAGTGAATGGACTATTGGAAGGGATTTTAAAAATTAATGGACATGGTTATACCCATTTATTGAGCGAGATGAGAAATTGAATGTGTGTAGACACATTATTTGTACATGGAAGCTGGGAAAGGATCATTTATTGCAAAATAAGAAAGACACAATAGAAAAACACTGTGAAAAAGTTTACATCAAAGAAATACGAAGTGATAAAAAAATTAACAAATTTCATAGGTGGAAGGATGTATCAGAATGTGTGCATGTGAGATATGCACTTGAATATGAAAAAACAATGAAACAACAACAAAATATCATTGAGAAGGGTGGAACAATCGAGGCATAATTTTAAAAAATTAATAAGACTATATTAGCCTCAAAGAAATTATAGTTTGCTATTGTATACAATATTCTAAAAAATGTTGACCCATGTCTGATTTTGCTAATTTTAAGGAAATACTTCAACTAGCCGATGTACAAAACCTTACCAGTTCACATTAGTTAGATCGAAGTGGTTGAAAAATGGTAAAATATCTATCAATGGTTGAGAAGGAAGACTTGAGAGAGAATGTGAAACAAACCAAATTTATTTCACTTTCCATTGATGAGGTAAAAGCTGTTGACAACACATATTGGATTTGCATACATGTTTACACATTCAAAAATCATTTGAGACAACCTCATTTACTAGCACTACATAAGATGATTGAAAATTGTAATACGGAAAACATTTATAATGTTGTTGTAACCAGTTTAAAGAATATTGCTAGAATGGATGAAAAGAAAATTGCCACAAGGTTAATTTGTGTTGGAGCTGATAGTGCGGGTACAATGCAAGGACAAAGAAATGGTATTTGTGTTAGGCTTCAGACATCAATTTCCCCACATGTGATTCCTATTCATTGCATGGATCATCAAATGAATCTTGTATACATAATTGTGAGCAATTTTGATAATGTAGCCAGAGTGGAAGAACTCGTCCATGAAATACACTCATACTTTTCATGCAGTCAAAAAAGGTTTGCAAAGTTCCAACAGTTTTCTCTAGGTGTAACTGAAGGCAGAAAAACGTTAAAATATGTGGAAACCAAGTGGATTTCACTATTTATTTTAGCAAAAAGGATATTTTTAGAATATCAATCCTTGGTTGGGTTTATGTATGCAAATCGTAGGGATGTTGACAAGGTAATAAATTTGATTTTTCGTATGTATGACTTTGAAACTCTTCTCACATAATGTGGTATTCTTCCAATGTTATAAGAAATGAAATATTTGATTAAATTTGCACAAGAAAGAGCAATTTATATTATCAATTTCATGAGGATGAGAAAACAAATATGTATTATTATTGATATGATTTATTTATCCAAAAAACATTTTGAGGATCCCAAGTTTGATAGTTGGAATACGTTAGTTAATGTCAATGATCCAAATTTTTTTTAAAGTTTAACATCAACGATAATATTTGTATTGCTATCCATGGAAATTTGATTCATGTATATCATTTTAAAAAGCAATTAGATACACTAACAAATGATGTTGAACAAGTACCCGTTATACATTCCAGATTCGATGAGGTTTTGGATAGCACTAAGAATAAATTTAAAAGAATTACAAATACATTAAAAAGTGTAATAAGAGATCATTTTAAGAGATATGAGACACTTGAGGCCGTGGTTGTTGTTAATCCCATCTTCTAGAATCCTTGTGGTGACCATAGTAGTAGAAGTGAGTTATTTGTAAAATATATGGGTAATATTATACACATTTATCTAAAAGCATGGAAATAAATGGCATTGAAATCATGGCATTCTAAACAAATATCTAAGACAACAATCAAACAATTTTGGAATAACAATGGATAATTAAATTGCACATTTCAAAAATCCACATGAGACTGGTTCAATCATGCATTTTTGACAAAAATTGTATTGAAGTAGTGTCTTACAAGAAACTATGAGTGAATACTTTATTTTATATGAATTATGTCAGACAATGATTTTGGGATCTGTTGAAGATGAAAGGGTTTTTAGTGCATTAACTTTTGTTAAATCAAAAGTTCATAACAAGCTGGAAAAAAATTTGGAAAATTATTTGAGAATGTATGTGTCATTGTATGAGGTGGGTAAGTTTCCTTATGATAGAGCATTGACATATTGGAAGTCCCTAGAAGAAAGAAGACATCTCATTAATACTGTTGATAATGATGAAAATGATTCATCTTGGAGTGATGATGAGATTATGGAAACGTAGAATTCACAAACAATTCTCAGTTCTTTTGGAGAAGTCGATAAAGCTTTGTGTTGTGGCTAATCCACAACACACCCCAAAATTGGGGACCCACCTTTTTGCATGCTTTCAAAGAAGACCATAGTGGCCCAGATGCTAAAAATCAAGGAAAAAAACAAAATATCACAAAAGAGAAGAAGTGTCGCGATATCGCGACATGTTGCTCTGTCATGGCCAAAAATGAAAAGTTGTCATGATATCGTGACATGTTGCTCCGTCGCGACCAGAAATGAAAAGTTGTCGCGATATCGCGACATGTTGCTCCGTCGTGGCTGAAAATGAAAAGTTGTCGCGATATCGCGACATGTTGCTCTGTTGCCACCAAAAATGAAAAGTTGTCGTGATTTCACAACATGTCGCGTTTTCATGGCTAAGAGTAGAAGAATGAATCATAAAGAGAAAAATATCATGATTTCGTGACATGTCACGTTTTCGCGGCCAAATGCAGTGAGACAGCCCGAAATAGAAAAACGTTGCGATTTCATGACAAGTTGCATCTTCACGTGTCAAAACAGAAAAACATTGCGATTTCACGATAGATTGCATCTGCACAGCCCGAAAGAGAAGAGCGTCGCGATTTCGTGACAAAAAGCAGCGAGATGGTACGAAATGAAAAAGTGTTACGATTTCACGACAGAAAGCAGTGAGAGCCCAAAAGAGAAAAGTGTCATGATTTCATGATAGAAAGCAGCGAGATAGCTTGAAAGAGAAAAGCGTCACAATTTCGCAACAGAAAGTAGCTAGATAGCCCGAAAGAGAAAAGCGTCGTGATTTCATGACAAAAAGCAATGAGACAACCCAAAAGAGAAAAGCATCATGATTTTACGATAGAAAGCAACAAGATGGTACGAAATTAAAAGGTGTCGCAATTTCGTGACATGTCACGTTTTCGTGGCTAAGTGCAACAAAACACAGCAAAAGAGAAAAACGTTGTGATTTCGCGACAGGTTGCATCCACGCGGCCCGAAGCAAAAAAATATCGTGATATCACAACATGTATCATTTTTGCAATGCATGAGGATGAACAAGGCTATTGATAGGAAAATGTCGTGATATCATGACATGTCTCATTTTCGCGATGAAAGAAGAAAAGTTAAGCTGTCGACATAAAAACATCGTGATATTGCGACATGCTATTTTTGGTCGTGATTTATAGGGGGCCGTTATGGAACATGCAGAGAAACACGAAACACGTGGTGTACATGTGTAAGGGCTGCAGAAGTGTTACAGTTCACACAGAAGATCAAGCATCTCAATGTCGAGCATGAAGTCAAAAGCAACGAAAATGCAGGAAGGTGAAACGAAGTGATTTGGGAGATGAAGCGAAGCGTCACAGGGTGAAACAGAGAGCATTGCCAGAGGGTTTAAAAGCAAAATCTGAGGACAGATACAGGGGTCAAAAACTGTTCAGTGAATATTGCAGGAATGAAGGCAAGGCCTTGACACTGGGTCTTTCCTGGATATTTTCCTTCCACATGGACTGGTCGAAAACCGCTGCAAGCAGAGTTACAGAGCCAGATTCTGGGCCTGTTTGAGTTGTTTCTCTTCCACAGACTGGTTTGGAAAAACCAAAAATTCTACTATTGTAAAATGACATATTTTTAATGTAGAAGTATTCAAAAATTTGCATCTTATGGGCAAGAAATAAGGAGATCTTTTGTGCATGCTATGGATTTAATGTTTATTCTTTCACTTTCTTTTAGATTTCAAATTTATAGATAATGTTAAATACCATCTTTGTGGGTTACATTAGTCGAATATTTGAAATCTAAACTTTATTTTGTACCCTAGGAACTAGCACTTAGTCTATCGAGATTATGCATGTCATGTAGGTCCAATAGGTTAGGTTGCATGCATGGAAACTCACATCTTCGATTTTGTTGAAACAGGATAGCATTAAACTGAATGCAATATCATTTTCAGTTTTCCTTTTGCATTTTATTTCTTTTTTTTGCACTTTATTTTTTAGAAGTTCTAACTTTATTTTAATTCTCAGGCATTAAAATAAAATAAAAAATTGAAAGCTTCAAAATCCAAAAATAGTTCCACCATTTATGGCATTTTGTCAATTTCCACTTTGAAGGTACAACATGGTCATATAGGGACTAAATCATATTTGCTTTATTCAGGTTCAATGAACAATCATTAAAGTTTCACAGTAAAATAAACTAGCATTGCCCCTTGTTTTTAGTTACTTGCAACCACTAAGGTGTTCCAAGCATTTTAATTGAATATCTTTATTTGAGATTACTAATATACAGATGTAAAATGCTAATATAGCGGAGACCTTGGAGAAGTCATTTGTTTTATTTCTTTGCAAGAGAGGATTTTGAACCCAAATCCTATCGGAGAGTGTGTTTTCACAATCGGGTGAAAATACCACTCAACAGATTGGTGCTAGAAGGAGGGCTTGAATAGGTTTATTTTAGTGTGATTTAAATGCTATAGGGGTTTAAATTTTGAATATTTCATGCCCTATTGGTTATTATATTTAGCCCTCTTTTAACAATACAACCTTGTACTGTTAAAAGGAGGACATGAATTGCTATGCACTGTTCTAACACTTTGATTGTTCATACAGGAATAACGTGATTTGATTTTATTATAAAAAAAAAATTTAAGATGTCAACTTATGCCTAAGATCAGGAGAGTATGAAATATTGGAATTGTGTTGTAGAAAGATCCACAATTAACACAAACATCTTAAATAATATCGTTTGAATCTTGTAATGGATGAAGTTGTTAGTTTTACACATTATGATAAAGTAGATGATATATTCCATCCACATTTCAAAAGAAGTAGTGCATTCATATCTCATGTCATATTCCTCATTGCATATACATGTCATCTCAGGTACATTTTCATTTCATGTGCAATCATTGAGAAGGTGTTGAATCCTCTTAGGATTACTACATAACATATATTAAAAGGATCCTAAGGTTGGGAACTGATGCCCGAAATATCTTGAACCAAGCACATTCTATACACATTAAAAGGAATCTTGAGCAAAATGATCAAGACCATACTTGGAAGAAAAGGAGAGGCAAAAAGAATATTTCATGTCTATCCTATCATGCAACATAATCCTTAAAATAGTGGTTTTTACCACTCCCATAATGCTTAAAGCCTAAAATAAAAGTAGTAAGGATAGGGTTAAATCCTCATCGAACTTAGGTTGAGGATCCAACTCCCCAAAACTATGAGTTGACCTACATGGAGTAGTAAGGATAGGACATAATTCTCATCTCGCTTAGGTTGAGAATCCGATTCCCCAAAGCTTCCATTTTTTTTCCCATTTCATCATAAAGCTTGGATTGGAAGGATCGTACTACATGTCCTCTGCAAAGGATGGTAGTCATCCCAAAGGTCCAAGTAATAAAATTGACTAATATTTCCCATTTTGTCTTAATATTGGATTGGAAGGATCGTACTACATGTCCCTGGCAAGGATGGGTAGTCATCCCAAAGGTACAAGAAATAAAAAATTAATATTTCCCATTTCATAAATCTTGGATTGGAAGGATCGTACTACATGTCCCTAGCAAGAATGGGTAGTCATCCCAAAGATCCAAGAAATAAAAGAAAAAGAATGAATGAAGCCAAGTCATGGATTATGGAGTTAAGTATGCTCATGCGTGGCAACATGTCTTGTCTAAAAGCAAGAACACTGATTGCTCATATGGATAGACTAGCCTGACCATTTCATCCATAACAGGTTAAATCATTTTGTTCAAGATGAGGTAATGAACTCCAAATAAGAATAGTAAGGATAGGGTTAAATTCCCATCTCATTTAGGTTGGGAATCCTATTCCCCAAAGTTTTGATTTCACTCACACTTGCACACGGGTTCAAGGTGGTAGTGACACATAACCAACTTTGGGATCTAGTAAATTAATTCAATATACATATATTTGGTCTTAAAAGGGTTTGACAGCTTGAATATGTTTGTTCATGATATTAGAAGGTTTGAGCCTTTGTAAAGCAAGTTGTTATGTCTCTAGCATCTTTATCATGCATCAAATCTTGCATAAATCATTCATAGCCTTGCATACAAATCATGGGTGAAACTGACAATGGAATGTTGATCAAGTTCAAGTGATAGGGAATGAAAACACATTACACACACCGAGCTGATACTAAATGATTTTGATGTTTCATGTATTTTTGATCTATTGGTATTTGTTTATCTTTGATGTGCTGACGCCTTGTATCTAAGCTTGTATATTTCAGGTTGGGTTCTCACCAAAATGCTCAAGAGCATTTGACAGCAGAGTCGCCATTTGTTGTGGCTGATCCACAACACACCCCAAAATTGGGGACCCACATTTTTTGCATGCTTTCAAAGAAGACCACAGTGGCCCAGATGCTAAAAATCAAGGAAAAAAGCAAAATATCAGAAAAAAGAAGTGTCGCGATATCACAACATGTTGCTCCGTCGCGGCCAAAAATGAAAAGTTGTCGCGATATCGCAACATGTTGCTCCGTCACGACCAAAAATGAAAAGTTGTCATGATATCACGACATGTTGCTCCATCGCGACCGAAAATGAAAAGTTGTCACGATATCGCGACATGTTGCTCCGTCACCACCAGAAATGAAAAGTTGTCATCATTTCGTGAAATGTCGCGTTTTCGCGGCTAAGAGCAGTAGAATGCATCATAAAGAGGAAAACGTCGTGATTTCGTGACATGTCGTATTTTCACGGCCAAATGCAGCAAGACAGCCCAAAATAGAAAAACGTCACGATTTTGTGACAAGTTGCATCTTCACGTGCCGAAACAGAAAAACGTCATGATTTCACGACAGATTGCATCTGCACAGCCCGAAAGAGAAGAGCGTCGTGATTTCATGACAGAAAGCAGCGAGATGGTATGGAATGAAAAAGTGTCACGATTTCGTGACAGAAAGCAGTGAGACAGCTCAAAAGAGAAGCATCGTGATTTCGCGATAGAAAGCAGCGAGACAGTTCGAAAGAGAAAAGCATTACGATTTCGCAACAGAAAGCAACGAGATAACCCGAAAGAGAAAAGCATCGTGATTTCATGACAAAAAGCAATGAGACAGCTTGAAAGAGAAAAGTGTCGTGATTTCACGACATAAAGCAGCAATATGGTACGAAATTAAAAGATGTTGCGATTTTGTGACATGTCGCGTTTTCACGGCTAAGTGCAACAAAACACAGCAAAAGAGAAAAATGTCACGATTTTATGACAGGTTGCATCCACACGACCCGAAGCAGAAAAATGTTGTGATATCGCGACATGTATCATTTTCACAATGCATGAGGATGAACAAGGTTGTTGACAGGAAAATGTCACGATATTGTGACATGTCTCATTTTCGCGATGAAAGAAGAAAAGTTAAGCTATCGACATAAAAACGTCGCGATATCACGACATGCTATTTTTGGTCACGATTTATAGGGGGCCGTTATGGAACATGCAGAGAAACACGAAACACATGGCGTACAGGTGTAAGGGCTGCAGAAGCATTACAGTTCATAGAGAAGATCAAGCGTCTCAATGTCGAGCATAAAGTCAAAAGCAACAAAAAGGTAGGAAGGTGAAACGAAGTAATCTGGGAGATGAAGCGAAGCGTCACAGGGCAAAATAGAAAGCATTGCTAGAGGGTTTAAAAGCAAAAGTCGAGGACAAATAGAGGGGTTAGAAACCGTTCAGTGAATATTGCAGGAATGAAGGCAAGGCCTTGACACTGGGTCTTTCCTGGATATTTTCCTTCCACATGGACTAGTCGAAAATCACTGCAAGTAGAGTTATAGAGCCAAATTATGGGCCTGTTTGAGCTGTTTCTCTTCCACAGACTGGTTTGGAAAAACCAAACATTCTGCTATTGTAAAATGACATATTTTTAATGCAAAAGTATTCAAAAATTTGCATCTTGTGGGCAAGAAAGAAGGAGATATTCTGTGCATGCTATGGATTTAATGTTTATTCTTTCACTCTCTTTTAGATTTCAGATTTATAGATAATGTTAAATACCATCTTTGTGGGTTACATTAGTCGAATATTTGAAATCTAAACTTTATTTTGTACCCGAGGAACTAGCACTTAGTCTATGGGTATTATGCATGTCATGCAGGTCCAATAGGTTAGGTTGCATGCATGGAAACTCACATATTTGGTTTTGTTGAAACAGGATAGCATTAAACTGAATGCAATTTCATTTTCAATTTTCCTTTTGCATTTTATTTCTTTTTTTTGCACTTTATTTTTTAGAAGTTCTAACTTTATTTTAATTCTCAGGCATTAAAATAAAATAAAAAATTGAAAGCTTCAAAATCCAAAAATAGTTCCACCATTTATGACATTTTGTCAATTTCCACTTTGAAGGTACAACATGGTCACATAGGGACTAAATCATATTTGCTTTATTCGGGTTCAACCGAACAATCATTAAAGTTTCACAGTAAAATAAACCAGCATTGCCCCTTGTTTTCAGTTACTTGCAACCACTAAGGTGTTCCAAGCATTTTAATTGAATATCTTTATTTGAGATTACTAATATACAAATGTAAAATGCTAATTTAGCAGAGACCTTGGAGAAGTCATTTGTTTGATTTCTTTGCAAGAGAGGATTTTGAACCCAAATCCTATCGGAGTGTGTTTTCACAATCGGGTGAAAATACCACTCAACACTTTGTATCAACTTCCAGAAATGTAAAAATTGCAATGATTATATGACAAATTCATATAATCTATGATTTTTTGGATTTGAAATCATCAGTAAAATTTTAGTGATTTGAATAAATTCATATTATAAATGATTTTCTATATTTGATATCATTTATAAATGTCAATGATTTGAAAAATTTCATATTATCAATGATTTTTCATATTTGATTTGTTATAAAATTTCAGTGATTTGAAAAAATCATATAATCATTCTATTTTCAATGATTATACATGTTTTGTTTTTAATGATATGGATTGTCTATGTTTTCAAAATTTATGATTTATGCTATAGCTTTGAGTAAGCTGAAATTTTGAAAACCATGTATACGTAATGATGCTATGTTATTGAACTAATTGTATATGTTGACAAAATATAGTGATTTTTGCTTTGAATTTAAATGTATGTTTGTATGTATCATTAGTATCATTAGTTGTATGATATGACTCTAGAAGTGTTATTAACTTTCTATGTTGATAAAATTTTATGATTTATGCTTTGTCATTGAGTAAACCTTGTATGCATACATAACTAGTAAAAATTTCTCTACATATGTATGAAAAATGCATGTAGTATATTACTCTAGATATGGAAAATGAAAATTTAAACTCATTCATAGATATATCTATCGTAAACTCACTTTGAAATATAAAAACAATATAGCATAATACAAATGACCATATTCATAATTATACAACTATAATGACTATGAATGCACTGAAAATTGAAACCCAAGCATAGATATATCCTTCGTAAACTCACTTTGAAATATAAAAACAATATAGCATAATACAAAAGACCATACATATTTTTATACAACTAGAATGACTATTAATGCACTAAAAATTGAAAACCATGCATAGATATATCCTTCGTAAAATCACTTGAAATATAAAAACAATATAGAATAATACAAGTGACAATACTCAATTTTATACTACAACAAGAATGACTATGAATAAACTGAAATTTAAACCCATGCATAGATATATCATTCGTAAACTCATTTGAAAATTGAAATATAAAAACAACATAGCATAATATATGGAAATTGAAATTTAACCCCTTCATAAATATCTCCATCGTAAACTAACATTGACTATGAAAATAATATAGCATAATAAAAAAGACAATTCACTTTTCTATACAACAACAAGAATGACTTTGAATAAACTAAAAATTTAAAACCATGCATAGATATATCCTTCGTAAACTCATTTGAAAATTGAAATATAAAAACAACATAGCAGAATACACAAGACAATACTATTTTTTATATCACAACATGAATAACTTTGAATAACATGTAAATCTAAACCTATGTATACATATATTCTATGTAATCTCAAGCATATTTTTAACAACATAATACTCAAGAGATGAAAATAAAATAAAATTATAAATGTAAATAATGTAATAGTAAAATAATAAAAGCAAGTATCTTGTTTTCAAATGAAAACATATAAAATGTCATAAAATAGTCTTTTCGATTCCACAATTTCCACATTCTACATTTCAACGACTCTTCCCTCGGGCTGGGTAACAATACTATCAATTGCTCTAGAATTGATAAGGATATTCTCAACATTTTCCAATTCATCAAGAAGGGTGTTTTCTTCTTTTCCAACATCTTCAGATGTTGGTTCTTGAACTTATTTACCCTTATCCTTTAGCAGAACATCAAGATCTAATCTATTGTGGATAATGATTTTCTATAAAATATTATTTTGTTGAACTACTTTCTGTGCTCTTTTTCATTGCCATGGAAGCGTTTAAGAACTCCTTTGCCATCCTGAGATAGTCTTGTAGGTTTTGAACCTGCTTCTTGAGATTATCATACTTTACCTACAAAAAGAAAAAATAGTTAATCAACAAATAATTACATTTTAAAAAAGAGAACAACAAATTTTTGAACACAAAAGTGATTAAGTCAAACCTCAGCAACATTCTTTGTAGCTACAACAACAACAACCTTTTTCTTATCACTTGCCCATTCATTGTAATAAGCTTGGGCCTCACCGTTTATGTTCTCCAATCTGTTCATCATAAAATTTAAAATTTCATCCGTGTAAGATGTATTCACCTTCAAAATGCCAAATTTTAATTGTTGGAGTAGAGCCTCCATATTTTTAGGTTCATTTTCAACAACAATTTTTTTTCTCTTTTTGAAAAATTATTGTATCGGGCATTAATTTCCTTTATCAACACTTTGGCCCGATACTCTTATTTTTCATTTTTGTTATATCTGGAAGTAGTAAATCCTTAATGGTAGATTCAACATTATCAAAAACCAAATCTTTTTTGAAATATTTAATCTTTCATCCTCTAGTTACGGGTGTTTGTTTCCCTGGGAGGATATTTGCTTGGATATTCTGCTCCTTCATTTCCTTTATCTTGAAGCAATTCTGATACTTGAAAATTAGTGGGTGTGTTCTCTTATAAAACAAAATATTTATCAAGTGGAACCTCATCCAACCCAGCACCAGAAGCTTCTAGTATATCCTTAAAATTAAAATTAGCAAGAGAAATATGATCGAATCCTAAAAATATCTTTGATGCTTCTTTCTTTGAAAATTGCTATGTTGATTCTCTTTGTGGCCTATATGGAAGAATGTGTTTTCCAGATGGGAAGCATTGACCTCGCATTTGAGGTTGGCATGGTGGAGGAGGGGGCAACATCGCTTGTTGATTTTGTTGACGAAATTGTTGTATGGGAACTTAAAACATAAAAATAAAAATTAGTTATAAAATTTGTGAAGGTAGAAAATAAAAAATTGTTATAACACTTATCGACAGAAGAAAAAACATCTTGTGTAGCTGCTGATGCAAATAGAATGTGGGCAATGTTGTACATATAAAAAAAATTAACTAAAAACATTAAAAATTTTGTAAATTTTTTGTTTTGGCAGTCATTAAAACTTACTCCCTGAAGATGAAACTCTTGCACAACTACGCCTATTGGCAGTGGACATGTAACTACAAGTGGAGGTTTTCGATGATCAGGAGAACTAGATATTCTATGTTTCCTTATTGATATCCTCCTTAGCGGTGGTGTTGTTTCCTCCGTAGGTGTTTCAGAGTCTCCTGATTCCTCTGTATTATAACCTTTGACAACAACATCCTACTTTGAAGAGGAAGAGGATGCCATTTTATGTGTTTGGTATAAAATGTCAAAATTATAAAAAGACAAACATATGAAAAATATTTTTTTTTACTTAAATATTAACAAAAAATTACCTAAACTTGCTATTCTATCATGGCTGCATTGGCTAGGGTTGAGTGCCAAGATGTTGGTACTTGAGTGTTCTAAAAATGATAAAAATATTCATAAAAAAAACAATAATATAGTTGCATGTGCTAACTATCGGTAAGGGTGAAGCATGGATTATCACATTCTAGATTTCCAATTTGATCAATTGTGAGACATAGTTGGACCAATTGAATTGCTGGTGTGCAACACAATAGACCAAATATGCTAAGACCCACATCAAAATTTTTGTCGATCTTCCTTGTAGAATGAGTCTGTAAAGGAAGAAGTCACAACATTCTCAAAGAATTTTTTTTTCAATAGCTGGTATAGTCAAACCACTTCTGGACTTGGTGGACGTAACTGCAAAAAAAATAAAATCAGTAATTGTACACTAGTGACTAGAATTTAAATTCAATTAAATAAAAAATAGTTATACCTTGAAAAGATTCTGATTACACATTGAAGTTGGTCTCCAAGTAGAGTTTGTATTCATTAGTTAATTGGTATTTGGAAGTGATAGGCTCACAACCAGTGTGGGGAAATGTTGTTAATCTAGTGACATTAGAGGCTGTGAAAGAAAGAATGACATTTTTGTTGTTGATGACAAGATTTACTTTGCCCAAATCAATATTTTAACCTGCAATGATCTTCTCCAGTATTTTTGTGTCCGTGTCGAAATACGACATTGAAACTAGACCCCAAGGACCAGAGTCCATGACCCATGACATGTCGTAACCCGATGTTGTAAAATTTTAGAAATTAGGGAGCAAACCAGATTTTTAAAATTAATTTTAAACATTCTAGGGGTAACAAGGGACACCATAGGGTTATTTCATTGTGTACGAGTATGGATCAGAAGATACAATGGATGGTATGCGACACTTTATAGAAAAGGGTTCAAATGAGAGGAAAAGGGTTAAAAATCACTTAAAATTAAGGTAAAAGAATAAAACTAAGATAAAACTAGAGGAAGAGGGTTAAGAATACTTCAAAACAGTATAAGACCTCTTTTTACTTTTACTGAGAGGGGGGGGTGAACAGTATAAGACCTCTTTTTACTTTTTCCTTTATACTTCAAAATAGTAAAGCAATATACCCAAAGCAATATCAAAGCAATGCACAATATCATCCACAAAGTGACACCAATTTTAACGTGGTTCACCTAGAATGGCTAGGCTACGTCCACAAAACTTTTCTCTAAAAGTTATCTCAAAGTTCTTTGGGAATCCTTCCCAATTACAATGTTTATGAGCCTCGGCCCAAAGGAGATACTTTCCCCCAATAAAAATTTATGAGCCTCTGCTCAAAGGAGATACCTTACCCCAATTTGACTTTATGAGCCTCTACTCAAAGGAGATACCTTCCCCTCTATCTGAATTTATGAGCCTCTAATCAAAGGAGATACCTTCCCCTCAATCTGAATTTATGAGCCTCTGCTCAAAGGAAATACCTCCTCCTTTGCTCTGGAAATGATCCCTCAGAAGATCAACTGCCTCTACTTCTTTCCAGCACGTGGAACTCCTTTCCATCGAAGACCTCATGTTCTTAATGCTTAGCCTAAGAGACCTCTGCCTTCTATGATCACGTCCACAATAGCTCAGCAACCTGTACCAAATACAGTCAGTCGATCTAGTACAAGTCTTCCTCTATCTGTCAAATCTATCCAACACTTGAACAAATCAATCCTCTGCACACAAGCCTTCTCAAAGACTTGCCAAATCCATCCTTAGGTTATTCTCAAAGAACCAGTGCTCCTATGTCCTCAAGTTCTCTGATAGAACTATCAAAACTCAGCTCACAACTCCTTTGCTAGGACCTGTCCAAATCTGCTCACAAGTCCCCATCGAAACCTGTCCAAAACTGCTCACAAGTCCCCACCGAAACCTGTCCAAAACCTGCTCACAAGTCCCCACCAAAACTTGTCTAAAACCTGCTCACAAGTCCCAACCAAAACCTATCCAAAACCTGCTCACAAGTCCCCATCGAAACCTATCCAAAACTTCAGCAAGCTCACCAAGAAAAACTTTCTTAGTAGGAAATCACAAGGTGAATTATTAGAGACCCAATGTGATTTGACAAACTCATAGAAGCATAAAGAGAATTGTTAGAGACTCGATATGTTCTATACTCAACACCCAATCTCAAAACTCAACTCAAATCAACTCAGCTCAAACTCAATCTCAAATCTAAAAAACTCAACTCAAACTCAATCTCAAATCTGAAAACTCAACTCAAACTCAATCTCAAATCTAAAAAACTCAACTCAAACTCAATCTCAAATCTGAAAACTCAACTCAAACTCAATCTCAAATCTAAAAACTCAACTCAATATCTGAAATGGATAGGATAGAATGCTTTCTTTCAAGAACATGAAACTCCAAAAATTGCCAACTATGCAAAGAATCACATAACAATGATACTCATGTTCTTTTCACCATGAATTAGGGCTTCAACAACAATGCTCATCAAACAAGGTTCAATCAACACCATTCAGCTCAAAACACAACCTTGAAGCATTTCACAATCAACATTAGAAAAGGAAACAAGTAGAACTCCTTTTCTCTCCAATATTGTTTGAACAAAAGCATCCACCAACTCAACTCATAATAGCACACACAACTTTTTCAAATCATCAATAAAGGAGTAAGCTCAACACTTTAACCAAGTAAATAATAGCTTGATTATTACCAATTTAATGAAAGCAAATATCAATCTCAAAGCTGCCCACTTAAGGTTTCACAACTTCACACAAGAAGCAATTGACCTTAAAACATCATGCTTTCATTTCCATAAACAACTAAAAGCACTCTCAACATTACAAGAAAGATTTAACCCTTATACACATTATTTCTCCCTTATAGTATTATCATAAATAAAATTTATCTCTCATAAGAATGCAATAAGAAATTTCAACATCTTCAAAAAGAATCTTTTATCAAAATACAAACAAGCTTTACACTCCTTATAACTCCTAAGCTGTTTTTCCCTCTAACAAACTTCCTCCATTCGCAAAAACACTTAGCAAAAATTAATTTCGAAAATACCTTAGCCAACATCAAAAATCGCAATGGAGAAATTTGCGCATGAATTCTAACATCACCCATTGCATCCACTTCACGGCAAAAAACCCTTTCGCGATATTCGAACGCGAAACCTCCTGTTCGGGTAGCGCGCCAACAAGCTAGCTTCTACCGATGTGCCAAAGGCACCCGATGAGGTTAAAACCTCATGTTGTTAATCTTGATCCTTTTGCACAAGGATAAAATGAAACCATAGTCCCTTCCTTTCCTCTGCCATGACACGATGACAATAAACTTTATGATGGATTCGACAAACGATGAGTGCAGACAAATGAACAACAGATTCATGAAAATCGACAAATACACAGACGAATTTACAACGAGCAACTCCTTTCAAATTTTTGATGGATCATATTTGTTTTCATCGAGGGAGATTTATATGCAATTTATCATAAGCTCTTTGATGTCGGCGAGAAGTTTAACACGTTGGCGGAGGTCTTTTCTAGTGCCCACAACTTAAAACATTTGCGCCATGGATTAGGAGAACCCATTGCAAATAATAATTTATTTATTTAAAAATAATTAAATGGAACCTTAACAAGGTTTTTAATTATTTAAATAAATACTTCCTCCTGGACCCAAATGCATTAAACCAATGCATCCACCTGTAATCTCTAAACCTGCCAACTTGGGGTTTGCAAAAGGCCTTTGAAACTGTCATGCCATAACCTTCATAAAAACAAATTATTTGACATTAAATCAAATTCCTTCAAGAGCTTCTTGACATCAATGACAACTTATACACTTGAGCAAAAGCAATGTACCCAAAGTACCCAAAATTGCCAACAATCTCCCCCTTTGTCATTAATGGTAAACCTTTACTGAAAGCAATTCTGAAGAGTCAAAACTGAAACTAACTGTGCTAACAACTGATCCCCCTGACTTGAAGCTTTCCTCTTCACTTTGAAGCTCTCCCCCTTACTCATATCTCTCCCTCTTTGTCATCAATGGCAAAGGGCCACCTTTGGGGCTCGGGACTAAGAATGAGCCTCTTAGCTTAGTCCCTCCCCCACCTCCTGATGAGGTGATTAATTCTAGGGTGGGAGTAAAACTCCCATTAGGCACTGATCATAATCAACATATATAACTTCCTTTTCGGGCCTTCTCTTGAACTCTTTGTCCATATTCCTATTCTTGTCACTATTCTTGTTCTTGTTCTCATCCCTGTTCTTGTCCATGCCTTGATCCTTGGACCTGATCATGCCACTGTTCTTGTTCTTGTATTCTAGAATTTTAGCTCTACACTGTCTGATTATGTGACCTTCATTTTTGCACTTGAAACACTTGATGATGTTGTTTCTCTGAGGTAAACCTGATCTTTGAATCCACCTATTCTGACCAAACTTGTTTTGGCCAAACCTATTCTGACCAAACCTGTTTTGACCAAACCTGTTCTGACCAAACCTATTCTGATCAAACCTGTTCCTGTTATTTACCTTGCAATAGACTGCATTGTGCCCAAAATGTTTACAAGAGTAGCAATACCCTTGAAAGAAACTAGCACTTCTAAAACTGTCATTTACCTTCTTCACTTGAGCCATGCAATGTGAAGCCATGTGACCAAACCTGTGACAAGCAAAACATCTACCTTGAAACTTTCCTTTATTTGACCTCTTGGGTCCTGAAACCTTCTTCTTCTCATTCTAAATTCTATTTTCTATTTCTGTGCATCTATCATTCAAGGACTCCTTTTTTGAAGTACTTTCCTCATCAGAACTCTCTTCCTTTTGGAGTCTCTTACTAGACTCTCCAACTTGTTCCTTGTGTGGCTTAACAAAACCAAGGCCTATTTTATCTGTTGTCTTTCTTTGACCTTTGATGAGTGACTTAACCTTTTTGGAGCTATATTGAAACCTGTAAAGCTTATCCTTGTACTATTTAGTTTCCTCTTCCAAAGAAGCCATTTTCTATTCTAACTCACTATACTCAAGAACCTTAGACTCTAACTCATCCTTTAGTTCTTGTGTCTTAGCTATAGAGAAGTCAAGACTTTCTATAATATCATATCTCTCCATACAACATTCATCTAACTTATCCTTGAGTCTAGCATTCTTCTCTCTTTCCTTTTTCAAAGCACTAAGAGCACTAATAAGTTCACTTTCAAGATCCTTTATTTGATTGCCTTTTGAATCATCAAAGCTTTTTTCAGATTTCTTATCACTAGAGGTGCTACCCTTTTCAAAAACCATACATGCATCTTCCTTATAGTTTTCTGAAGCATCCTCATACATACTAGAAACCAAATCATTATTTGTGCAATCATCCTTAAGGTGACCAAAATTTCCACATTTAAGACATTTCATGATAATGAATCTATGTTTCGGTTCTTCCTCTTTTTTTGATATGAACAACATCTTATTTTCATTATCACTTGAATAACTTTAACTATCACTAATAGAACACTTACTTGCTTTGTCTAGGTAGAAAATCTTCTTGTGCTTGTAAGAATACCTCTTTCCTTGATTGCTGTGCTCATCTTTGATCTTCCTGTGATGCTTGTGCTTTTCAGAATCCTTGCTCTTAGAATCCTATTTATCTTCATCACTTTCATTCTTGGGAATAGTACAATTAGTAGCATAATGACCAAACTTTACACAATTGAAACATCTTATATTTTTCACACTTTTGTGTTCTCTAGAGAACTTGCCTTTCTTGCTGTAATATGCCTCTTCATCACTAGAAGACTCATCACTATCTTGAAGTTGTTTACCCTTGGATTCCTTGGTAGCCTTGAAAGCTGCCTCTTTCTTGACATCAACCTTCACTTGAGTTCTCAACTCAAATGCTACAAGTATACTATGGAGCTCATCCTTTTTAAACTTATCCAAATCTTTAGCTTCCTCAATAGCAGAAATCTTTTCACTAAATCTATTAGGAAGAGATCTTAAAATCTTATCACAAACATCATTTTCAGCAAGCTCAAGACCTAAGTCTTTCATGGAGTTAACAACCTCATCCATACGAAGCATGTAGTCACTAATATTTTCATCATCATTCATCTTGAGTTGTTCAAACATACCTTTGAAGTGTCTCAACTTGGCTTTTCTGACATTTTTATCACCTGTATGAACCACCTTCAACTGTTTCCACATTTCACTATCTGTCTTGCAGTGAATCACTTTGGTGAGATCTACTTTCTGTAAGCCTTTTAGGATTACATTCATTGCTTTTAAATTGCTGTGATGTAGGAGCCTTTCTTCTTTAGTATTAGGACCATGTACAAGAATAGTGTACTCATCTTCAATCACTTCCCATACCTCATTACCAAGTGCCATTAGATGAACCTTCATCCTTGCACTCCAAAGACCAAAATCTGACCCATCAAGAATAGGTGCTGCATTACTACTTGAATGATCCATTGTGTTCTTTACTAGCTTTTTCTTCAAGCTGTTAAACTTTTTGAAGGCACCTGCTCTGATACCAATTGAAGAACACAAGCTTATACTGAGAGGTGGGGTGAATAGTATAAGACCTATTTTTACTTTTTCCTTTATACTTCAAAATAGTAAAGCAATATACCCAAAGCAATATCAAAGCAATGCACAATATCATCCACAAAGTGACACCAATTTTAACGTGGTTCACCTAGAATGGCTGGGCTACGTCCACAAAACTTTTCTCTAAAAGTTATCTCAAAGTTCTTTGGGAATCCTTCCCAATTACAATTTTTATGAGCCTCGGCCCAAAGGAGATACCTTCCCCCAATCAGAATTTATGAGCCTCTGCTCAAAGGAGATACCTTCCCCCAATATAAATTTATGAGCCTCTGCTCAAAGGAGATACCTTCCCCTCTATCTGAATTTATGAGCCTCTGCTCAAAGGAGATACCTTCCCCTCAATCTAAATTTATGAGCCTCTGCTCAAAGGAGATACCTTTCCCTCTACTCTAGAAATTATCCCTCAGAAGATCAACTACCTCTACCTCTTGCCAAAACGTGGAACTGCTTTCCACCGAAGACCTCCTGTCCTTAATGCTTAGCCTAAGAGACCTCTGCCTTCTATGATCATGTCCATAGTAGCTCAACAACCTGTACCAAATACAGTCAGTTGGTATAGTACAAGTCTTCCTCTGTCTATCAGATCTGTCCAACACTTGAACAAATCAATCCTCTACACATAAGCCTTCTCAAAGACTTGCCAAATCTATCCTCAGGTTCTTCTCAAAGAACCAGTGCTCCTCTGTCCTCAAGTTATCTAATAGAACTATCAAAACTCAGCTCACAAGTCCTTTGCTACGACCTGTCCAAATCTACTCACAAGTCCTCACCGAAACCTGTCCAAAACTGCTCATAAGTCCCCACCAGAACCTGTACAAAACCTGCTCACAAGTCCCCACAGAAACCTGTCTAAAACCTGCTCATAAGTCCCCACTGGAACCTATCCAAAACCTGCTCACAAGTCCCCACCGGAACCTGTCCAAAACCTCAGCAAGCTCACCAAGAAAAACTTTCTTAGTAGGAAATCACAAGGTGAATTGTTAGAGACCCAATGTGATTTGACAAACTCATAGAAGCATAAAGAGAATTTTTAGAGACTCAATATGTTCTATACTCAACTCCCAATCTCAAAACTCAACTCAAATCAACTCAGCTCAAACTCAATCTCAAATCTAAAAAACTCAACTCAAACTCAATCTCAAATCTGAAAACTCAACTCAAACTCAATCTCAAATCTAAAAAACTCAACTCAAACTCAATCTCAAATATGAAAACTCAACTCAAACTCAATATCAAATCTAAAAACTCAACTCAATATCTGAAATGGATAGGATAGAATGCTTTCTTTCAAGAACATGGAACTCCAACAATTGCCAACTATGCAAAGAATCACATAACAATGATACTCATGTTCTTTTCACCATGAATTAGGGCTTCAACAACAATGCTCATCAAACAAGGTTCAATCAACACCATTCAGATCAAAACACAACCTTGAAGCATTTCACAATCAACATTAGAAAAGGAAAAAAGTAGAACTCCTTTTCTCTCCAATATTGTTTGAACAAAAGCATCCACCAACTCAACTCACAATAGCACACACAACTTTTTCAAATCATCAATAAAGGGGTTAGCTCAACACTTTAACCAAGTAAAGAATAGCTTGATTATTACCAATTTAATGAAAGCAAATATCAATCTCAAAGCTGCCCACTTAAGGTTTCACAACTTCACACAAGAAGCAATTGACCTTAAAACATCATGCTTTCATTTCCATAAACAACCAAAAGCACTCTCAACATTACAAGACATATTTAACCCTTATACACCTTATTTATCCCTTATAGTCTTATCACAAATAAAATTTATCTCTCATAAGAATGCAATAAGAAATTTCAATAACATCTTCAAAAAGAATCTTTTATCAAAATACAAACAAGCTTTACACTCCTTATAACTCCTAAGCCGTTTTTCCCTCTAACAAACTTCCACCATCCGCAAAAACACTTAGCAAAAATTAATTTCGAAAATACCTTAGCCAACATCAAAAATCACAATGGAGAAATTTACGCATGAATTCTAACATCACCCGCTACGTCCACTTCACGATGAAAAACCCTTTCATGATATTCGAACGCGGAACCTCTCGTTCGGGTAGCACGCCAATAGCCTAGCCGCTACCGGTGCGCCAAAGGCACCCGGTGAGGTTTAAACCTCACGCTGTTAACCTTGATCCTTCTACACAGGGATAAAATGAAACCACAGTCCCTTCCTTTCCTCTGTCCTGACATGATGACAATAAAATTTATGGTGGATTCGACAAATGACGAGTGCAGACAAACGAAAACTAGATCCACAAAAATTGATGAATACACAGACGAATTTACAACAAGCAACTCATTTCAAATTTTTGATGGATCATCTTTGTTTTCGTCGAGGGAGATTTATATTCAATTTACCATAAGCTCTTTGATGTCAGCGGAGGTCTTTGCTGGCGCCCACAACTTAAAATATTTGCGCCATGGATTAGGAGAACCCATTGCAAATAATAATTTATTTATTTAAAAATAATTAAATGGAACCTTAACAAGGTTTTTAATTATTTAAATAAATACTTCCTCCTGGACCCAAATGCATTAAACCAATGCATCCACCTGTAATCTCTAAACTTGCCAACTTGGGGTTTGCAAAAGACCTTTGAAACTGTCATGTCGTAACCTTCATAAAAACAAATTATTTGACATTAAATCAAATTCCTTCAAGAGCTTCTTGACATCAACGACAACTTATACACTTGAGCAAAGGCAATGTACCCAAAGTACCCAAAATTGCCAACAAGAAAAAGAAAAAATGATTGTTTATCCCTTTATATAGAATTTTCTGCATGTAATCAGCTCATGGATGGGTGACATGTGGCCTCTACATGTAATTGTTTCATGGATGGTTTAAACATGGTATAGATGCACCGCTACTACCGACTGGGTACTCGACACTATTGTAGTCCATCAACATACTTGCAACCGATTGACATTCCTAAAATTGATCATCATGCCTATACCCAATTAGAATTTCTACATATGATCATCATGCTTACATTTGATTGACATTCCTACAATCGATCGTCATACCTATAGCTGATCGTTGTATCTACACCCGATCAACATTCCTGTAAACGATCATCATATATGCAATCGATTGACATTCTTGCAACCGATTGTCATGCCTATAACTGATTGTTATACCTATAGCTAATCATCATTCCTGTAATTGATCACCATTCCTACAATGCCTACAACTAATTGTTATACCTATAGTCGATTGTCATGCATGCAACCGATCAATATTCCTACAATCAATAATCATAGCTGCACTCAATCAGTATACCTGCAACTGATCATCATGCCTACAACCTATCATCATGCATACCACCAGTTATCATGTCTATAGCCAATTGTCATATTGTAGTTTATCGTCATGCCTATAGTTGATTGTCATACCTACAACCGATCAATATTTCTATAGCCGATCATCATTCCTACAACCGATCGATATTCCTGCAATCGATCGTCATTCCTAAAACCGATAGTCATACCTACAACCGATTGACATTGCTATAACTGATTGATATACCTGCAACTGATCATCATACCTACAAACTATCATCATGAATACCACCGACCGTCATGTCTACAGTCGATCATCATGCCTACAGTCGATCATCATACATGTCTCAGTCTGATCATCATAAAGCATAAAGGCTAAAAGTATTTCATGTTGACCTAAAGATTTTAAGTTTGTCGTACATTTTTAGATTTTGCAAACCGATATTCATAGCCCCCAACATAGAAAAATTCACCACGGTTTCGGTTTGAATTTTTTTGGAGATAAATTAATGCAATTCGCCATAGTTTGAATTTTTTTGAAATAAATAAATGCAATTCACCATGTATACTTCTACATAATTACCTAGAATTCCAAGATAATTTACCTTAATTTTATAAATAAATTTTTGGGCTGACCCCTTATACATAACCCTGCATCAAGATCTACATCATATTTAGAGATCATTAAAGGTAAGAAACTTAGGTTCAAAGGGTTCATTACTTGAACACTCATATTCAGATTATTACTTAGCTTCATTAAGCACCTTATTAGAATTAAAGTTGCAAGGAGAAGGTCTCATATTATAGTCTTCAATAGAGTGCAACAATATTCTTTTAAGGTTATTACCTACACATTAAAATAGGAGTTGGATATATTTTGACAAAAATAAAAATATCATCTTCCTATTATCTAGTTACAACAAAGAAGACTACATTAGATTTTAAATATTATAGAGCATTTGTGAATTCTTTAAGAGTTATCTTTAGAGCATATTAAAAGTTATTTTTTAAGGAGTAATAACAAGATTGTAGTTGCACTATATTAGTTTCTCTTAAAGCTTATTATAAGTGCACTAATATTTTTTAGTGAAAGTTAAAATTAGTGCAATATTAAGCCGCTCTAAGGGCATATTACCTACATGGTTATTAGCTTGGATTAATTTTTATATTAACCAAGTAAAGGAGAGAGTTTTCTAGTAAAGAAGACAACATCAAATCATCCCTTTCCTACAAGGAATAGTACAAAGAAGTCACCGTCAAATTCAGTAGAAATAAAACTTGTAAGAAGATATTTGAAGATCTTAGATAGAGGTGCAAATCCAAGGTATTCTATTCTAACTATTGTAAATCTATTTACATTAGTTCCTTGCACCATAATATCTTGTCCTACATAGAAAAAGAGGACAAAGTTTGAGTGTCTCAAGGACACATCAACACTAGCAAGACTCATCACAAAGTGGCTAGTAGAAGGGTACTATTCAAGCAAGATAAAAGAGCTAACAAAGGACTCACATTGCAGTGTCTAAAGACACTCCCATTAGTCATGAAATTAGATATATGTAGAAAGAAACCTAAAGCACAAGGTATCCATATAAAGGAGCCATTATCTACTACATAACACAAGTAGGATTTCACAAAGAAGCTATCATTTATCTACGTTAGCTATCATCTACTACACATTGCAAAGGTAGTGCTCAAGATAGCATATTAAAAGCATAAAAGGGTAAGGTATAAGGTAGAGTTAAAGGTGCAATACCCAAGACCTAGCTTGGAGAAATCATCCATCGAGAAGAAGCATCCAAATATTCCCTTGGAGTCCTATAAAACCACCATTATAGTACCTATAATCATCATAGCTAGAGATAAAATTTGGATAGCATAACTTGCACTCATTGGAAAGAAGGAAGAAGCATTCAAAAGAGTTAGAACAAACTACAAATAACTTATACTCGTTGGCAAGACAAGGATTATAAGGATGTTGGAGATACCTCTACATGCAAAATAAGACATGCCACTTGTCACACTAAGGTTCTTGTTATTCTATCTAATATATGTCCCATAAGATAACTCTCAATATGAAATAATGCTCACCTTTGAAGCGTTAAGAAGCATCACTCAAAGGATGAAGATATTGCAATCATTTCGAAGGAGAAGCATTACAAATCAATGCTCATAGGGAGACTACAATGGTTTTCCACCACCTACATGCCTAAATAATAGTTGCACCAAGTATCGAAATCATCAAGGAGGAATAGTAACACACCCAACATTCCATGTAGGGATACAACTATTAATAGGTAACATCAAAAGGCACTCAAGATATGATTCAACATATGTAAACATGAAGCACGTAGTTACAACATTGAAGCATTGATATGCAGTGAGGTCAAAGTCTATTCAAGGAGGTTGAAAACTTTGATGAGACATCCATTAAAGGAGGAGCATTGAATGCTCAATGTCGTCCAACAAATACAATGTTCAAAAGATCTGTTGGAGGAGCAACGATCAAGGAATATCACATGCAACATTATAAAGGTAATATCAAACTGATTACTTGATTTTTATTAAGGTTTAAAAGGAGTTATAAGGTGAACCGTATAAAGTTAAGTTTACTATTGCATTGGAGTAATACAAATCAACCAAGCATTAGTAAGTTATAAAGCAAGTCCATACCTTCAAGTAATATTTCAAGGTATTATAATTGAAGTACATTCTCATATTATAATATTTGCAAATAACCAAGTAGGAGATATAAGGTTTTCAACCTTGGTAAACTCAAATATCAATTTGCAAATACTATTATAACTATATTCCACTATATTCCAAAATTAGGGAGTTATAAGGTATACTACACCAAACTATAGATACTTGGAATTTAGAAAATTAAATTATTGAATAGAGAAGCAAATCTATTTCTTACATATAAATTTGGAACTAATTGGTTACACTTGTCTCATACTCATCCTAAAGGGATAAAAGAAATCCAACCATAGAGAACTTCAAATTGATAAGTGCATAGTTCATTAGGAGAAATAAGGTGAAATAGAAGTTGATTATTATTATCAAAACATTACAAAATCAACTCAAAAGGTGAACTATTTATTGCTAAGCCTTTATCAAGCCTATATCTAATCACTAGGGAGACATAAGGGATACTACAAAACCTACATCTAAAAAGGTTTTTATCAAACTAGTTCACATACTCAAACTAGGGAGACATAAGGTAGACTACTATCAAGAATCTATCAAAGTATCCTCAAAATACATAATAGCTAAGGAATTCCATTGTTTGATCATATAAGAAAGATGTCAACCTCAAGGAATACAGTGAACAATGATATGAACAACACTATTAGAAAGGAAAGAGCAAGTGCCATAAAAATTGGAATAAGGAATTTACTTATAAAGTCTAAAGGAGACTTAGACTTTACTTCAAAAGTGATTCATAGTGAAGCCTTAAAAGATAACTTTGAAACCATGGAATATTATCTACATTCTCAACTTACTAAATAAATTTATAAAGGAAAGAGTGACATTCAAATTCCCTTAGAATTTGGTAACATATTATATATGGCACTACTTATATTCAAATATTACAAGGATGAGAATGTAGAACAAAATGGATTGATAGAATTACTTAAATTAAAAACAATGGATGAATCATACCTAGAGAAGATATTTCAATCCTCATGTAGTATTGGTACTTCAAGTTCTACTAACACAAAATATTATCGCCTTAATTTATTATTTAGAAGCTTCTATATAGAACCTGGAAAATGATAAAAAAAACAAAGGTAAAGAGAAGATACTCTTGCAAGAATTAGGTGATAATGCATCCACACCTGTGAAAGTATTGACTCCAAAGACAAGAATAAAGAAGAAAAATAAGAGGAACCAAATCAAGGAGGTATATAGTGCAATGTGAATTAAATATAAAATAAAGAACCATATCTAGCTGAAGAACATTTGAATATTGAAGATCCATATTGAAGACTAAAGTATTCAATACCCAAATAATGTAATACGGGGGGTGTTAGAGTATATTACATTATTTAGGTACATGTCAATGTACCATATTTGATACATTACTAGAGTAGGAATTTACTGTAGAGTAAGGTTAAGTAGTTACTTAAGAAAGAAGTAATAAATGCACAAGTGTCAATGTGCAATGATGTAAATGTACAAGGAGTCCACTTGTACATGAGTCATAGGAAAGGTAGTTAGGAAGAGTAAGAGCCAAGTAACTTATCTTCTTATATATAGGCCCCATAGTGAATAGATAGAGAGGGGAGCATAGGAGATATTACTATGGAGTAGTGAGTAGGTACAATGTAGTTTTCATTAGAGTTATGGAGTGTTCATTTCCTCCATTACATTGTATTGTACTATTTTTATAACTTTCCATTAATAGCATATTTCAACATTCTTACAAAATTCTATTATATTACTTTTCTACATATTTTACATCTTGTGATTGCTTTCTCCCATATAATATATTATCAAAATATAAATCTGAAATAAATCTGAAGTTTTCAATAAATTTAAAGAGTTTAAGGCTCTTGTAGTAATAAAATAGAGAATAAGTTAAAGGTTTTAAGAAGTGATAATGGTGGTGAATACTGCTTCAATGTATTTGAGTAGTTCTGCAAGGACTATGGAATAGAAAGGCGTAAAAAAATTATATATAGTCCACAACATAATGGAGTTGCAAAATGGATGAACATAACATTGATATATAAGACCAAAAACATGCTAAGTGGTGCAAGGTTAGAAAGGAAATTATTGGTAGAAGCAGTAAAAATTGTATGTTATCTCATCAATAGATCTCCTACCTTAGTTTCGGTCGATAAAAATCCATAGGAAGTGTGGATTGATAAGAAGACTTCTCTCATCTTGTGATTCTTATATGTGTATTTCAAAAGAGAAAAGGACTAAGTTAGACTATAAATCAACAAAATGTATATTTTTAGGTTATATTAATGGTGTTAAAGGATTTAAGTTATGGAACCTAGAAACACAGAATATTTTTTATAGTGGTAATGTAATCTTTAGAGAAACAAAAGGGGTCCCTAAATAGGAACTACAACCAAAAAAAGAACCTGAACAAGTTCAAGTTAAACTAGAATGGGAGGGAAAAAAAAAAATGAGAAGAGGGAAGAAATTAGAGAGGGGAGGGCTCTGGTCCCTCCCTTGCTCCCCCTCCCATGGCTCCTGGTTCCTGCCCAGTCCCTGGCTCAACCCAGGTCATCCCTCCCGGGGAGTGGTTGTTTGCAGATGATCTCCTGGGGGGAGATCCTTCTCCACTATCTGTGCCCCTCCCGGCTGGCTAGGGTTTCCTTGGTTGTTTTTTTAGACTGGTGCTTCCCAGGGATCCCTGTTTGGTTGGGGATCCCTTCCCTTTTTCCCTCAGGCTTCCCCCTGGGGTTTTTTGCAGGTTATTCATGTGGATCTGGTCCCCTGCGTTTCTCGGTGCGGTGGAGGTGACGGTTTAGGGTTTGGACAGCTTCCCCCTTTTTCTTGTGAATCCTCGGCGGGCTCTGTGCTTGGACGGGATTCTTGGTCCCTGCTACTGGGATCCTCTTCTGTTTTCTCGGGGCGGGTTCCTTATGGTGCAACTCTTTGGTCACTTCCTGATGGGCTGGATCCTCTCTGTGCTGGCTGTCGGCTTCCTGTAGGATGGCTCTCGCTGAACGAAATGTTTTCCCGATGGGCGGGATGGTTTCTCCATAGGGCGGGATCCGCCAAATCCGCCAGTTTTCCCACGAGGCGGGATCCTTTCTTTTCTGCTGGTTTCCCGAATGGCGGGATTTCCCTGTTGCTTCCCGCTAGGCGGGACTGTTTGTGGTGGTTTTGACTGCTTCTCGCGAGGCGGGATTTTATTGTAATGGTTTTTCTTTGCTTCCTGCTGGGTGGGATCTTCTCGATGGTGGTTTTTGGCTACTCCCCACTGGGCGGGATCTCCAAAACTACTTTCTTTCTTATTTGTTTGTTTCCCGTTGAGAGGGATTGTTTCATGCTTACTGTTACCGCTGGGCGGGATTTCTATTTTGGTGTTCAGTTTCAAGGGATTGATGCCCTAGGCCCATTGCTTATGTAATCAGGTTTTTTTAGGGGTTACGATTTCTGTAATAGGCTTATACATAAAGCCAGGAGGCATGATGCAAGGCTGATTTTGTACATAAGGTTTTGGGATCCTCTATAAAAACCCTTTTTTAATCTACTATAATAATTACCAAAAAAAAAAACTAGAATGGGAGGAACCTATGTCTGAATTGGATGCTATTACAAAAGATGAATTAGAGAGAGAGAGTAGAAAGAAAAAAAAATAGAAGGGGAGGAGGTAGCTGAAAATGTAGAACCAAAAACTCTAGTTTTGAGAAGATCAGATCGAGTAAGAATAATATCAGAAAGGTATAGTCCTAATTTTCATTCTACATTTATTTTATTAGCTTTATCAGTTACTAATGAAGATCCCAAGATTGTAAAGGAGGCACTTGAGTCAAGTGAAAATAAGTCTTGAAAAAAGGCTATGGAGGAGGAAATGGAGTCCTTAGATAAAAATCAAACATGGGACTTGGTGAAATTACCTCTTGAAAGAAAACTTGATGGATGTAAATGGGTATTTAAGAAGTACAATGTAGAAGGAAAATTGGAGAAGTATAAAGCTCACCTAGTAGCAAAGGGATTTTCTCAAGTTGAGGGAATTGACTTTGGTGAAATTTTTTCTCCTATGGCTAAATTAAATTCTATTAGATTTTTATTAGCTATTGTTATTGCTTTCGATATTGAAATAGAATAGATGGATGTAAAGATAATATTTCTACATGGTGAACTTGAGGAAGAAATATATATGGCATAGTCATAATGCTTTAAGGTAAGAGGTAAGGAGGACTTGGTATGCAAGCTGAAAAAGTCCCTTTATGGCTTGAAGCAATCACCAAGAATGTGGAATTAAAAATTTGACAGGTTTGTTTTGGCACTTGGATTAAAAGAAGTAAAGTAGAACCTTGTGTGTATTTCAAATAAGAAGGTGCAGATTTTGTTATTATTGTTGTGTATGTGGATGAAATGTTATTAATTGGTAATAATAAAGACAATGATTAGTTCATTCAAATCTTAGTTATTTTCTCAATTTTACATGAAGGATCTTGGTGCTACAAAATTTATTTTGGGTATGGAAATCATAAGGGATCATGCAAACAAGAAATTATGGGTCAATCAAAGGAAGTATATTGAATTGATACTACAGAGGTTTAGGATGCATGATAGTAAACCTATGAGTACTCCATTTTCTATTGGTCAAAAAATATTTGCTAAACAGTGTCCCAAGATAGAATATGAAATTCAAGAGATGTATCAGGTTCCTTATGCTAGTATTGTGGGAAGCTTGATGTATGCAATAGTTTATACTAGACTTGATATTGTACATGCAGTGGGAGTAGTGAGAAGATACATGTCCAATATAGTAAAGGAACATTGGATTGATGTTAAGAGGATTTATAGATACTTACATGGCATCTCAAATTATGCAATTTGCTACCAAGGAAAAGTTAGAGAAAATAAAACTTTGAATCTACAAGGTTTTGTGGATTCTGATTGGGTTGGAGATCTTGATAATAGAAGATCCACTAGTGCCTATGTGTTCAATATTTTTGGAGGGGTAGTGAGTTGGATGAGTAAAAGGTAATCAGTGGTTTCTTTATCCACAATAGAGGCAAAACACATGACAACAATTCATGCCTGTAAGGAAGTAGTGTGGCTACAAAGGTTGTGCTCAATAGTCAATCTTATACAAAAGGCTATGAGAATTGACAATGATAGTCAGAGTGTAATTTTTTTGGCCAAGAATCATGTTTTTCATGCTCAATAAAAATATATTGATATCTAGTATCATTTTGTGAGAGAAATGGTTGAGAGGAATCGGGTGTTGTTGGAAAAAATGATACAAAAGAAAATGTTGTTGATTCATTAACAAAGGTTGTGAGTGCTCAGAAATTTTCTTGGTGTAGAAAATCAATGGGCATGGTTGCCCTTAACAATTGATAATATAGTGTTGTTGCCCCCTATGAAAAGTATTCAACAAGTGGGAGAATGTTGGATATGTGTTGGATACTTTTCATGTTTTATAGTTATAAATGGGGGAAATGATATTTTTTGGATTATTTTTAAACCCATGGTTTTGTAAAATTCGTGCATGTGCCTTTGTTATTTATTTTACACTTGCATTAGGGTTTGAACACAAAAGAGAGAATTGTATTATTGTATTGGAGACGGTTGAGTTTATGCAATATGCATTAGGGTTTATAGAGAACTATATTATTATATTGGATATGGTTGAGTTTATATAATATGCATTAGGGTTTATAGAGAACTACATTATTGTATTGGAGATGGTTGAGTTTATGCAATAAGAAGAAGGTTATTGTGTTGGGTTTTTACTCGAAAGGGTTTTCCCAAGTGAAATATTGTGTATTGTGTGTTTGCCTTATTTCTTCATCTTGATTTTTTTTATTGCTTATCTAGTTTAAGTTTATTGGGAAATACTTGCTCTTCACAATTTTATGAATATAATGAATAGTGTGTTCAAGAAATACATAGATTAGTTTGTTTTGATATTCTTATATGATATCTCGATATATTCTCACACCAAAGAGGAACATGACCAAAATTTAAGGTTAGTGTTAGAGGTGCTACAAAAAAACCAACTATATGGGAAGCTATCTAAATATGATTTCTATACCTTACAAGTTCATTGCTTGGGACATATCATATCGGTAGAAGGAATTGCTATAGATCCTAAAAATATGGAGGCTATATTAAGTTGGCCTGCATTGACGAATATGTCTAAAGTGAGAAGCTTTATGGGTCTCATTAGTTATTATAGGTATTTTATGAAGGATTATTAAAATATTACCTACTCTATCACCAAAATTCAAAGAAAAGGAAAGGGTTTCAAATGGTTAGAGAAATGTGAGGCTGCCTTTGAGACCTTGAAGAATAAGCTAACTATGACACCAATTATCAAGATATCGGATCCTCTTAAGGATTTTACAATGTGTATAGATGCTTCATTAGAATTTTTGGGTGGGATGTAATCCCATAATGAGGCTATAGTAGCATATCAGTCTAGGAAATTCAAGAAGCATGGGTTGAATTATGCTACTCATGACCTAGAATTGGTAGTAGTTGTACATGCACTAAAGTTTTGGAGGCACTATTTATTGGGTAAACCATTTGAGCTAAGGATAAACCATCAATTTCAAGTAAAATTTTATCCAACCTATGCTAAATGCAAGACAAAGAAGATGGATATAATTCTTAGTAGAATACGACTTTGGTATTGAGTATATCAAAGGGAAATAAAATAAAGTTGCAAATACCTTGAGTAGGAGAAGGAACATAGCACCAATAACACAAAGTCATATAGAATTAATGGATAAAGTCAAATAAATATAGCTATAGGATCAATATTGTCTTAAAATCTAAGCTAAAATTTAGGGAGATCCTAAAGAAAATAAGGATTTCAACATAAAAGTTAGACTTGTATGCTTGAAGGATAGGGTTGCCATACCCAAAACTAGTGATTTGAGGAGAATGATTATGCAAGAGGTGCATAGTTATCCATGTTATACTCATTCAGGAGGGGTTAAGATGAGAAAAAATATGACAAATACCTTCTATTGGGTAGGAATGAAATATGATATCACTGGTTTTATTGTAAGATGTTTAGAGTGCCAAGAGGGTAAGATATAACATCAACACCCAGTAGGAAAATTATACCCACATGATATACCTACTCAAAAGTGGTAGGTTATTAACATGGATTTTATTGTGGGTTTACTTAAGACTAGGTACTAGCATGATGCAATTATTGTGGTAGTTGATAAATTAACCAAGGTTGCATATTTTATATTGAGAAACATATGGGATGATGCATTTGTGGTGGAAAATAAGTTTATTGAAGAGATTTTTAGGTTATATAGTTTTTCTAAAGTAATCATATCAGATAAGGATTATAGGTTTACATTAGAATTCAGGTAGGCTCTTCACTATGCAGTGGGCATTAAACTGAACATAAATTCTACATGACATCCAAAAATAAATGGAAAAATAGAGAGGGTGAACCAAGTTTTAGAGGACATGCTTTGCATGTATTGGATAGACCAAAAGTCTAAGTGGGAAGACTTTTTTCATATAGTTGAATTTGCATATAAGAATGGATACCATGCATCCTTGGGAATGGTTCAATTTGAATCCTTGTATGATAGAAGATGCAAAACACCTCTATCATAGGATAATATAGAGGATTGGATGGTGATCAGAGCAGATATTGTAAAATATAGGAATAGATTAGAGCGATATAGCTTAGGCTGAAGGAAGATATTGATCGTCAAGAGAGCTATGTTGATCTAAAATGATCACAAAGAAAATTCTCTATGGGAGATAGAGTTTTATTGAGGGTAAGACCCATCAAAAGTTCCATCAAGTCAACTAAGTTGGATACTTGTTATGTTGGGAATTTTGAGATCATTGATAAGATTAGTCCAATAGTTTATAGGCTCTCCTTGTGTAGACACCTAAAACATGTCATGTTTAGGAGACTACCCATATGGGCACATTCATAGACCATATGAACCCTCTTGGATCTCTCCAAGAGCAAGCAGTGGTCCTAACCACTCAAGTAGGGCAGTTCTAGCCCATCCAAGCTTGGCTACTCTCAAGTAGAGCGGCCAACACACCTAGCCACTAAAGACTATAGTGGCTAAACCTGATCACTAAACTTGGTAGTAGATAGCATCACGCATATTTTGGCTAAGAATACATGCCTAGATCATGCAATATGACTGCACCTTTGCATTGATTTTGAGCATATTTTGGTGAGGAACTCCTTGAGTTCCTCCTAACTACCCCTTCAATACAAATTTGTGACTAATGCTTCCCACCCAGAATGGTCAGTCGCATGTAATTTGGATTGAAGCTTCTCCAGGAAGCCAAGGTCCAGATCTGAGAGGGAAGTCTACATATAGACTCTCCCATGAAAAGAAAAGGATCTATGAAGTTTCAGAGTTAAGTAGTGAAGCCCTATCAAAATGGAGAACCGATCTTCATCCCTTTGAGGAGCATTGGAGCGTCATTCAATTAAGCTATGCCCATACATTAATATTCATATCCACCATTCACAATGACCAATCAGTGTAGGAGACATGCCCAGTGACCCTTGAACATCAATTTTAGCAATAAGGATAATGCACAAATCTCCGATTCACAAGGAGGGGAGCTTCACATCACGGTCGCTATCTCGAATAGTGGCTCGTAGGCATATCTTAGGGCCTAAGTGTTATTTCCTTCTACTATTAGTTAGATTCATTATTGCTCAATTTACTGCTTAATCATAGTTTAGATCTGGTTTCATTAATGCATTTACTTTAAATTTCTTAGCTTTCTATGCATTTTATTATTTGGTTTATCATGATCATGTATCTTTTTTATCAGTTTTGCTAACAAAGGCCTCATCTGGAGAGGTGGCCCATCCTATTAACCATGCTTTCTTGTTTCCATGAGCGTAGGTACAGGTTTTTAGGATCAGAGCAGAGCAATTGGAGCACAAAGATCCCTCCAAGACTAGATCCGGAGAAGGGGGCATCTGTAAGCCCCCACACAATTTCATGTGTGAGACCAAGAGGCTTGTGTAGGTGCACCATTCCCTTGTGGGGAATACATCCAATCGTTGCTCTGTATTGTGTAGATATTTGTACCAAAATGATGGGTATCCCTCAGAGGGACGAACTTGTAACCGAGGATTGAGATATCAATAAATAAAGCATATTTGTTTGTTTTCTTACTTTCATGTTGCATATGCTCTCTGTGCTTTCATTTTTGTGCAAGTAATAATATACATAGTAAATCAAATCGCAAGTAGGACAGCCAAGGTGCACACCTCCCAGGATCACACAGATGGCGATCACGGTGGGACCCCCACCAGGTTTTTGTTTTTTGGCCATTTCACTAATGTTTTGGGAATTTTTCTTTGTGCAGGTCTAGCCGCTCTAGTCAACAATAGCCAACAGATCTTAGCCACTGTAGTTGTCAGCGACCAGATTCAACCACTTTGATCAATAGCAACTAGCAGAAAAATAGAGATAGAGGTCAGCCAGGTCATCATCAGATGAGGAATTAAGGTTGGTACACATCTTTGATTCTCTATGATTTTTTATCTACATTTATTTTCTAGAAACAAGCAAAAACATAGTTAAGTAGGGAAAAATGAAGAAAATGAAAAGAAAACTACATTGTACATTTCTTAGATTTCTTTAGTTTCCTCTAGGCACTGCTAGGAACATTGGGCCTCTACTTGTAAGGTCCACCCTAGTCTCCAGTGTGCTAGGCTTCTGTGTGATAAGTCTGCTTGCATGTGGCCCAACCAATGGCTTCCCATTCGCAAAGTAGGAAGTGCATTACATAAAAGTCATCTAGATTACATCATATATGCATATTTTTGAAGGCAAAACATTCTTTTTTAGGCATGTAGTAACATAAATCATGAATGTTAGTCGATGCATCATTTTACATTTCAAAATAAAAAAAAAAGAACACCACACACTTGCATATTCTACAATAACATTGGTAAGGTTGGATTTCATCACCGACCCCCAATTCAATTCGGTGATATTGGAATTCATCTCCTTCCACCAGATTTCCCCCTAGATGTCCTTAGATAGAATAGAGAACTCCTTTTAAGCTGGTGCAAGTCACTTGTGTTCAAACTGTCTCCCACTATTTCATAGTGGAAGAGCTAGGTGAACCCCCCACTAGGATTTAAGTGGTGTACCCTAGACTCTTTTGAGAAATCATGTTCGGCACTAGTGTTCCTAGTCTCCACTTTGATTGAGTTCCCTCATTCTAATTCCAAAGCATAGACAAGAAATCAAGATCATCAACAAATCCAAACACACCAGATAGTTTAGGGAACATGTTAATCCTTAAAAGAAATAAAAATCTACCTACTTTGTTTGTGTGATTTGGAATCCAGTTAAGAAGATAACTCATAAATCATAATGGTGAACACATGGAGCAACCACCCTCGGTCCACTACCAAGGGGGAAACTAGTGCTCCTCACACTCACAAACACATTGGCATTGAGCCGCCCACCCATAGTGTCATCGGATGAAGTTCGACAAGTCTTAGGGGTGACAACTCAACCCTTGGGGGGACTCCATGAGAAACCCCAATGAGAGATCCACTTCCTGGGTCTCCATCACATAGACATGAGGAGGCCTCAAGGCCCCCCTCATCACATAAGAATGAGGAGTCCTCATGGTGCCTCTCATCATATAGACACATGAAGGCATCACGACCTCCTTCTTCACATCGACACATAGAGACATCATGACCCCCTCATCACACAAACATGTAGAGGCTTCAAGACCTCCATCATCACACCGGCATGAGGAGGCAACAAGGCCTCCATCATCGCACAGGCAGGAAGGGGTGGCAAGATCCCAAGCATCATATGATACACATAGGACATGTCAACCCACTAAGGGGTAAGATAACAGGCCTGCATCAAATCATAGACCAAGGACATCCTATAGCCTCCTAGAATATGGGAGAATACCTTTGGATCACAACCTAATTGGTGTCAATGACACTCTATGGGATCAGTCATGGAGAACTAGATAGCTAGATGAGCTAGATCAGTTCCCCTTGAGACCAGCTCTAAGAAGCATCACTATCGCATATTATGCTTTAGGAAGTTTATATAGTGTAGCCACTAGACACACCAATGAACCAAGGGAAGCTTCAAAGTGACCCCATAGCACATACACTACTTCAAATCATGAGCGTACTCAACCCTTAATGTAGTACATAGAGTAAGTCACCCTAGAAGACAAGGGCAGACACACAATAGGAGTCTCCCCAAGAGGCCACAACATTAGAAATCCTTGTGTAGAGGTAGAAAGACATGAACCCTCAATAGCAGGTCACTCTGACTACCTACATAGGTTGGAAGAAGAGCTACACATTGAGCAAGAATGCATGGAAGATATTGAGCAAGAAGAGTATAGGAAAAGGTACCTATGCTTACAAGAGCAACTCTCAAGAGAAGAAAGAGAGGAGCATGAGGAGCTAGTAGAGAGGCTAGCTCGAATAGATGCACACATAGCTGGTGAGAGGTATCAACATGGAAGGCATGCTGATTCTCCATAAGAGAGAGGTGCTAGGCAAAGATATGAGCACACCCACCATGCTCCACAACATCAACAACACCTAGAACCCGAGAAAATACAATGCAATGAGGACCAGACAAGGATGGAGGATCAGGAACAAACCCATCCTGAACCTCCAAATGTGGTCATGGGAGATGAGTATAGATGCCCGATTGGGGCAAACACTAGAGTACCTCCCTTACCACCCTGAGTGCCTCTTCAAGAGCATGATATTATCTCCTTGAAGGTATACCAAATGCTCACTAAGAGAGTCAAGTCTCTCAATAAGGACACAAGTGGACAAAAGCCAACATTAAACAAGATACACAACCAGCCTCTATGCCCATCAGTCCCAAGTCTCGCATATCCTAGGCACTTTGAGATGCCTAGGCTGGATAAGTTCAAGGGAGAGGGAGACATGCAAGAACACGTGACCAACTTCATGAACGCGTGCTTCCACCTTGACAAAAATGATGCCCTAATGCTAAGAACATTCATCATGACGTTCTTGGGTGCAACAACCCAATGGTTCAACCAGTTGCCTAAGCATAGCATTATCGAGTTTGAGCAACTAGTAAATGCATTCCTAGAATATTTCTCCTTCGATGCTAAAAATAAGGTGAACTTGTCTGATCTGGCTAATTTGAAGTAGTATGATGATGAGCCAATGATGGACTATGGGGACAGGTGGAGAAAAATCATGGTGAAGCTATCATTCTCCATCCCCATAGAAGAGCTCATCTGAATGTTCATGAAGAGTTGTGCAAAGCATATATCTCTGCTACTACAACTACAATAATATGAATCATTCAAAGAAGCCTTGGCTCAAGCCAAGCTTATCGAAGACATCAAGGTCGATGAGGGAGACCTCAAGCTCTGCAACAAAAAATAATGGAGCAAGAACAATCAGAATGACAAAAACAAGCAGAAGTAGGCCAAGCCTTCTTAGGTTAATTAGGTTGTATTAGCCATGCCATAGGGGGGAATGGATAGCAACCCAAAAAATATTAGGCGCAATCCCTGTTGGCTAACTATGATCCCAAGAACAACCAAGGCCAAAATAGGGAACGTTGGCCACCTCATTATTTCACACCTCTGAATGAATCGATGTAGTCAATATTCAACCAATTGAATGAGGTGCAGAGGATAAGATTCCCTAACATACAACTATTAGACCCTAACCATCCCAAGCCAAGGGGATACAAGGAAGATCATCACTACCCATACCACCAGATACAGGGGCATGACATCGAGAATTGCATAGGATTTAAGAATGTTGTGCAAAATATGATTGAGAAGGGAGAGCTCAAAGTTGACAACCCGCTAGCTCCCAACAATAGAGATATGGGTATATATAGAAACCCCCTACCTAATCATGAAGCCCCTAGGGATCAGGGCACCTAGGTCAATCAGGTCTGGATCAAGCCACTTATTCAAGGGTGCATCAAAATGGTTGAGTTGGTTAGCGTGGCAACTAGGAGTTAGAGATATGGGAAAACACAACTACTAGCAACTCCCATTAATATCCCATATACACATCGACAAATATAGGTGCAAAATAATCCTCTATGTCCACTAGCAAGACCTATGATAACTATTTGAAGTAGACTAGAACAGAATCTACAAATGACTCCAGCTAAGTTATCCATTTACGAGCTCATACAATAGTCCCCTAGGCACAGGGAGACTTTAATGGAGATTTTGAAATCAATTGAGCTCCAACCCTAAAACCCAGATGCATTCACACATTTTGTGGGGCAAGTTCAATAGTGCCAAGAGCCCGTGATCCACTTTTATGATCATAAAATTAAAGAAGTGCCAACTACTATAGCAGACCCGCCTCTGCACATCATTGTGTCTATCAATGACATACCATTCAAGCGGGTTCTGATTGATACAGGCTCATCAATCAACATCATCACTACCAAGGCTATAGGGCACTTGAAGATCCCCAAGTCCAACATTATCCCGACTTCATACACCCTTAGGGATTTTAACGATGTGCTCTGCACCACCATGGGTACAATCATTTTACCTATAAAAGTAGGGCATAAGACCATCCCTATGATGTATCATATGTTGGAAGGGGTAATGCAATATAACATCCTCCTAGGGCATCCCTGGATTAGGGACATGAAGTGCGTGCCCTCGATCCTGCACCAATGCATCAAGTATGTGCATGAGGGACAAGTACATGTGGTTTCGTCTGATGAAGAGCCATTCAAGTATGTGCATCAAGTCGACTTACCGGGGGCTTTGACCTACCATCAATGCACTTGTACATCAGACCTTCATCTCCAACCACGCATCCAAGAAGCAAAAGTAGATCAGTACGAGGTGACCCATCCACATCGACACCACCTCCTACATCCAAAGCCACTAGCACTTCTAAAAAGCCTTCGATAGATAAGGCTAGGAATAAATAGAAGTTGAAGGCACCCCTAGTGGAGGAAGGACCCCAAGAGCATTTGACCAAAGTAGTTGTAGGAATCCCTACTCCAATGGAGGAGGAACATTCCCAAGAAAGAGTTAAGGAGGTACCTTAGCCTGCCTTACTTGCATCATCAAAAACATCATTTGCACCCTAGGTGACAGTGCACCTAGCCAATATGGTGCTAGGAGAATATCTTGTGCAAAATATGACTTTCACGCCAATCATTGAGTCTGCACAAGACATGGGATGACCAAGAGTCCCAAATCTACTAGTAGGGATGGTGGTCCCCTTAGGGGTTCTGCCTAACCAAACTAACTTCATATATACGTAGTTTGGACTATGCCCACATTGCTCATGACCTAGAGAAGGATGAGGATGAGCCATTCACCATGAGTATCCATTACTTATCAAACCCTGAGTTCATGCTAAGATACTTCGAGCAGTGTCATTGGCATGGCTATGGCCTAGGCCTATATGAACAGGGGCGTAGACTACCATTTCAACCATAGTATCAACTACCTACTGATATATGTGGTTTAGGCTATCAAACGCAGAGCCATGATGACTCTCTGGAAGTAGCCTTAGATAGGCTAAGCATTGGGTTCAAGGAAGACATCGATTGGAACCCCTATCACCCCCACAAAGAAACCTATGTAGGGTGATGAATGGGTGTCGACGGTCAATATCACACCACCTGAGATATACCACCCTAAATCCTCGCTCGAAGCGGTCCCCTCAAGAGCCATCCTATGGGAAGAAGATCCAATGTATGGATATGAGTGAGAGGAGTACAACTATGTCCCAAGCGAGGATGAAAATGAAGCCAGACTAGCCTACCATGGGCCATAGTATGTGCAAAACCATGCTTGGATAGGCCACATAGAGAGTGGATACCTCTCAGATGAGAGCAAGTACATCTCGGATGAGGGTGGGTACATGTCAGATGAAAGTGACTATGAGTCAGAGGACTCAACAGAGATGGCTTACTTACGGCCAAGACATACGAGCCACATCATTGGGCCAGAGATGAATGCTAACGGATTCTTCATAAGTGATGATAACTATGAGGATGAAATAGAGTTGGCCTATCTAGGGTATCAACAGGTAAGCCATCACCCCATATTAGGGCTAGAGACAAATGCCAATGGTTTTTGGATAAGCGATGATGACTTTGAGGATGAGACTGAGATGGCTTACCTTGGGCCTCACCACTTGCATCTAGTTGATCGACTTGTTGAGAGGGATGCGACACTCCATGCCATAGACCCTAATCTTCACTTCCTAGGGAGACCACTAAACCTAGATGCTATCCATCACATGGTCAACCTAAATCCACCCACTTTAGAGAGCTATTGTTGCCTAACGATCCTATCATATCATCTGTCCATAGACCAGATCCTGAAATTCCTATGCCCTCGAAACCTCATCATGAGCATAAAGGGCACCCCCTTGAGGTAGAGATTCCCCCACATGGTCCTGGAGATTGCATTCTATCCATCAACATGATCTCCATTGATTTGACCACTCCACTCCATAACCTAGCGAATCCTTCAAAACCATTGTGTCTTAACTTAGATGCTATCAATTGGGATCACACTGATTCACCCCTAGAGCCTGAGGATTTCTTCCCTAATGAAGAGATGCTACAACCATTTCATTTTGCATCAGGTTGTGCGCATGATGTCTATCATGCTAGTCTTGATCCTGAGTCAGTGGGACCCGTGAACCCAGCAGATGACATTCATTTAATCCCCACTCCTCACCAGCTCGAGGATGGGTCACATATGGCAATAGAGGAAACTTTTGAGGTGGACATTAGCAATGATCCTTCTCAGCCAAAGAAAGTCAAGTTTGAAGAAAGCTTATCTCTAGAAGAATAGGCCATCATAATTCCTCTACTGAAAGAGAGACCAAATCTCTTTTCTTGGACCTACAAGGACATGTCGGGGCTATATTCGAAGTTGGTTGTCCACAACCTTTCGATAGACCCCACGAAGAAACTGGTCAAGCAAAAACTCAGAAAGATGCATCCAACCATCGCTTTGATGGTTAAAAATGAGTTGCAAAAACTATTGGATGTGGTCTTTATTGTCCCCATCGACTATCCAGAATGGGTATCAAACATGGTACCCATAGGAAAACCTGATGGAAGAGTCCGCATTTGCATGGACTTTAGGGATCTCAACAAGGCAACTCCAAAGGATTCATTCTCATTGCCCAACATAGATGCTCTTGTAGACACAACTGTAGGTCATGAGATGCTCTCCCTAATGGATGATTTTTCTAGTTACAATCAGATTTAGATTAAACCCGAAGACCAACATAAAACTATGTTTACCACTCCATGGGGGACATTCTGTTACAAAGTGATGCCATTCGGCCTTAAAAATATTAGTGCCACATATCAATGGGTGATGACATACATTTTCCATGACTACATGCATAAGATCTTGGAAGACTACATTGATGACTTGCTAGCCAAGTCATTACTGCATGAAGAGCATGTTGAGACCCTCACAAAGGTCTTCGATCACTTGATTGAGCACAATGTCAGGTTGAATCCCAAGAAATGCATCTTTGGTATAACTTTTGGAAAACTCTTGGGATTCATCATTTCTAAACGAGGCATCGAGGTAGACCCAACAAAGGTAAAGGCTATCCTAGAAATGACTTCGCCCATAAACATCAAATAACTAAGAAGCTTACAGGGCAAAGTAGCATCCATAAAGTGATTTATCACACAAATTTTGGACAAATGTTGACCCATGAATCGATTGCTACACAAGGGGGTTCCATTCCAATGGGACGAAGAATTTCAACAAGCCTTTACCGAGATCAAAGAATACCTAGCAACACCACTAGTCCTAGCTCCACCAAGGCCAGAAGTGCCCTTCCTGCTATATATATCCGCTACTAATTTTTCTTTGGGCACCATGTTGGCTCAAAAGAATGTGCAAGATAAAGAGCAAGCAATATATTACATCAGCCGCACATTGGTGAGCTACAAAATTGGATATGCATATGTAGAGAAACTATGTTTAGAAGTGGTCTTCACAACCAAGAAATTATGCCACTACATGTTGAGCCATACAACATATGTAATATCTAAACAAAATCCTTTGTAGTATATGATGAGCAAGACATATCATAACACACGTACTGTGAAGTGGATCATGCTATTGATAGAATTTGATTTGGAGTTCATAAGCCAAAATTCCATCAAGGGATAGGTCATAGCTGATCAGTTGGTTGAGGCACCTCTCCAAAATAGTAGGCCCCTTACCATAGAGCTTCTTGATGATGCGGTATTTGCACTATCAGAAGCACCCAAACCCGAAGAACCCAAAAACAAAGCTGACATGACTTTGTTCTTCGATGGTTCGAAGTGTGAGCAAGGAGGCAGTGCAGGGATTATATTTTTCATGCCACAAGGTGCTCCAATGCCCTTGTCATTTAAGTTAGACTTCCCTTGCACCAATAACAACACCGAATACGAGGCCCTAATCTTGGGTCTCCAAACAACCATCTCCATGAGAATCAAAAGGTTGAATATCTTTGGTGACTCCCTACTCATAGTCAACTAGGTCAAGGGACTATTTCAATGTCGGGATCCAATCCTAAAATCTTACAAGGAGCTTGTTGACACATATCTAGCCAAACTAGAGTGGTACGACATCGAGGTAATCCCTCATTCATCAAATAGATTTGCAGACACTATGGCATCTTTGGGATCCTTGATCCCTCAGAATCTATCTATCGATTTCACTACCATTCACATCAAAATGCTCTCGCATTCAATGATCTAGCATGAGGCTTTGGATAACAAGGAATCAGTCAACATGATCCATATAGAGCTAGACCATGACTGGTTCTATAAAGCCAAAGACTTCTTAAAGAAGGCACCTTGGGGGTCATTAATCTCTCAAGGTCCTATGGGGAATGGTACCACTATTCACCACAAGGTTGTCTCTCAATCTGTATTTGTGCAAAACGAATCGCATGAGGCACAAGTCATCTTATCAGTCGAGGCCGTAGCATATCAGGACTGGCTTTCCTAGTTGCAAGATTTCCTAAGACTTGGAAGTGTCCCACAAGGACTATCGCATACCAAGAAATGAGCATTCAAGAAAAAAGTGATAAGATATGTCTTTCTAGGAGGCATATTGTATCGTCGAGGCTATGATGGAGTTCTCCTTCATTGCTTAGAGCCCCAAGAATCAGCTTGGGCAATTTCACAAGCTCATGATGGTACATGCGATGGCCACTTCAGCGGCATGGCCATTGTCAAGCGCATCCTTCGAATGGGTTATTACTAGCCCACCATGGAAAAGGACTGTTGCAAGTATGTCAAGAAATGCGTTAAGTGTCAACACCATGCGAATCTGATGCACCTGACATCTACAAGCCTTACAACCCATTCAGGTGGCTTGGCCATTTTCTTAGTGGGGGTTTGATCTAATCAAAAAAATCTCTCCCCCATCATCAAGCTGACATACATTTATCTTAACAACTACTGAGTACTTCACCAAGTGGGTGGAAGCGGTCCCCCTGACATCAACAATTGGTCCTCGGATTGTGGAGTTCATACTCCACAATATCATTTATCATTTTGGGGTACCTTTCAAAATAATCTCGGATAATGGTCCGTCATTAAAAAACAAAAATGTGCGAGCTTTAATGACCAAATACAATATTCAACATAGTTTTGTGACACCATACTATCCATAGGAAAATGGGCAAGTAGAAGCCTCAAACAAGATAATAGTAGCCATTTTGAAGAAGACAGTGAAAGAGAATCACAAGGATTGGCATCTGCAATTACCCTTAGCATTATGGGCTTACAGGACTAGCATACGGATGCCCACTAGGGTAACACCATTTTTTCTTGTATATGGTGCTGAGGCCATCATGCCCTTAGAGTTGGAAATTCCAACATTGCATGCCGCATTGAAAGAGTTCATCAATGATGACACTACGCGGCAAGCTCACCTGGATCAACTGACTCTTCTGGATGAACATCACATCAATGCTCTTGAGCATCTTCATGTTTACCAAGATCATCTAACACAAGCTTACAATACTAGAGTCCACCTAAGAGACTTTAAAGTAGGTGATCTTGTGCTTAAAGAGAACCAACAGAACTCAAATCTGCCGCCACATCTACGAGACAAATTTATGGCCAATTGGATAGGGCCATACATCATCTCTGAGAAGATTGGGCCTGGGGCATATCACCTAAAAATGTTGGAGGGTGTTGAGGAGCCAGAGCCTCTCAACATCATTCATCTAAAGGTATTTCACACATAAATCAAAAAGTATAAAAAACAAAAAAAAAAACAAAAAAACAAATCAAAAAAGTATCAAAAACATTCAAATAACTTCAAAAAGTCAAAAACAAGAAAAATCATAAAATCCAAACAAATAAGAAAATATCAAAATCAAAACAAGATGCACCAAAGGCATCTTCAAGCCATTTGGTCAAATCAAAAACTCCAAAGGTATCTTTAACCCATTTGATCAAATTACAAAAAGCTCCAAAGGCATATTTAAGCCGTTTGGTCAAATCACAAAAAGCTCCAAAGGTATCTTTAAGCCATTGGTCAAATCACAAAAAGCTACAAAAGCATCTTCAAGCCATTTGGTCAAATCACAAAAATCTCCAAAGGCATATTTAAGTCATTTGGTCAAATCACAAAAATCTCCAAAGGCATCTTCAAGTCGTTTGGTCAAATCACAAAAATCTCCAAAGGCACTCTAAGCCCTTTGGTCGAAAGCAAAACATAAAAAATTCAAAAACAATTGAAAGCATCACAAATACAAAAATATTTACATTTTGCACTTGCATTCATATAGCTCCATTGCATATAGGCATTTGCATCCATTGCATTTACAATAGGTAGGTTGCATGCACAATATTACAAATGACACCACATTTGTACCTCAATCATGCATCTCCAAAAATCCATCATCATCCACAACCCATGTGTGTAACTGTGTTTTTCAACACAACCCCCTCATGTTGCTATAAGGAATATACTAGGGTTTTTCGGTCACTCAACCATACCTAGTGGTTTTATCAAACTTTGTAGAAAGTTATATTTGCTTTTGATAGATGAGGTTTGGTTTTTATAGCACCTGGTATATTTCAAAATCCCATCACTAATCAAAACACTAAAATCCTAGTTGAAACAAGGGAAATATGAACGCTGCGAAGTGGTATTAGGTATCCTAAGGTGAAAAGTTTATCTTGCTCATCCCCCTATGCGACCGGCTCAAAAATGCTGAGAATTGAAAAAAGGACAAGTTCATCCCTACCCAAAGAAATCCCTTGCTTTAATCAAAATAAGCAAAATCCTGGACAAAGAAAAATTCACAAACAAAGTAAACAAGTGATACATCACTACAAAAATCCCGAACAAAGCAAAATTAAAAAAAAAAAAAAACCAGTGATTATCATCACTACATAAATCCCTTGCTCAAAAGGAAAACAAAAATTCAAAATAAATAGTGATTTTCATCACTAAATCATGAGCAAGTATCCCAAATAAATATGAAGAAAATAAAGGAGTATGAACTTGAATCCCTGGAATTATCAGCATGAATGAGCCGTAAGGTATCCTTACGCACGATGATATGCCTGTCACATTATGTTACACTCCAAACATAATACGTCGGCCATTTTCCAAGCTTGTTACTTTTAATATATATGATTCACAAATAGTTTAATTAAGGATCATCTTATTTTTTATATTTTGTCATCTGCCTCTGCGCAAGGGTGTGCCCACCTTAAGTGGCCTTTGATCTGTTCCATCCGTTTACTGAAATTAATTCCGTATTACATATTCCACATATTCGTAGTTTTGATTCTGCATTGCTTATATCTGAGGTTTTCATTCAGCAAAGGTAGAAATACCCTTGCAAGTGGTATCAGAGCCGTCGATCTCGGGAGCGCTTGCATGTTTGGAGTCAACAAACTTTACTGCCGCTGTTCGTCTCTCTGCCCTTTCGTTCTGTTCCTCCTCGTATCCTTTCGCCTTCGCTCCGTTCGTCACTTTCACGCATAGAAGGTCCCGATTAACACATAGCAGGTCCAAATTTTTACCGCTACCTTTCGCAGCCAACTCCAAATCCAGGTGTCCTGGCCGTCACCACAGCATCATATACGAGTTTCGATCCACCGACGGAGTCCAAATCCGACCGCAAGCATAGTGAAAACGCACGCAGGCCTGCCAACTATCGCGAGCATCACCAGCCAATCAAATCTCGCGATTTAAATTAATTTTTTCTGCAACCTTAGGTTTTTGCGATTTTAATCGCGCTGACATCAGTATCTAATTTTTTTAATTAAAATCCGCATCAGGCATTATCCCACATCGGTCGTGTTCTGGTTGGGAAAGCGTTTAAAAGCTATTTAGCACGCTTCCTTCAGCGTGACTACGGTCACGTCCGGCTCTTGTCCGCGTCTTGTGTTCCTCGTCCATTGTCATCGCACGTGTCGCTTGTGGTCGCGTCCTATCTATCACCATCGTCGCATGTCCGTTGGTTCGTTTCGTCGTCTTTTTCTGTCCTTCTTGTCCTATCCTCCGCGTACTCCATGTCATTTCATTCTCCACGTCCTCTGTGTCCTGTCCCCTCTCTGTCACCGTTGATGCGTGTCCGTTGGTCCGTTACGTCATCTTTCGCTATCCTTCATGTCTTGTCCTCCACGTCCTCCGTGTCGTTTTGTCCTCTGTGTCCTCTGTGTTGTTTCGTCCTTCGTGTCCTGTCCTTCGCGTCCTTTGTGTCATTACGTCCTCCGTGTCCTGTCCACGTGTGTTTCATCAGCCACGTTACGCTGTCCAATTTCCGTCCATTAGCATCGCGGTCAAAACAGTGTAACAGGTTGTCTTAAGTTCGGGTCCATAGTTGGTAGGGCGAGGTCAAAACATCTTACAAAGTTGTCATACTATCCAAGTGCTGTCAAAGAAGAGCCAAAAGACCACATTAAAATTTTGCGTCGCAGTTGGGGCGAAACTTCAAGCGAAATCCCAATTTTTGCTACATTCCACCAAAAATTTGTGGCAGTTGAAGCGGATTCTTAAGCGGGCTATGTTAACAAGTGCATGAGCAAACAGTGGACAAAAGGTGCTGATGGTCGATTATCAAGCTCAGAAATGACCAATCCCAACATAAGAAGAGCTAACCGCAGCCCAGGTACAAAAAATTCTCTTTCTCCTTTTAAAATTGGTAGTTATAATCCACATCATCCCCTAGTAGATCCTATGGCTACTAATCCTTCCCCAACTCCCGAAAACATCACGCAAGGAAACTCAAGTAATTCAGCCATGTCTGATAGGGAGTCTCTTCACGAAATACTAGAGAGTATAAACGAAATGAGTCTCACTCTAAAAAACTTTGTGAATGCACAAACACAACCTAATCCCACTACTAATCCCCAAAATCACTCCCATGCCCAACGAAATGAAGAAAATGTTGATCCTAATGATGATTGGAAACAAAAACAAGGTGATTGGGATAATTACAAGGATTCCTATCAAAGACAGCGGTATAACCAAAATCAAGAAAGGGACACCGGTTATCACCAACCAAGAGGCCCTAATATTAATTTTCCATGAATTGATATGCCCACTTTTGAAGGTCATGATCCTCGTGGTTGGTTAGCCAAAATGGAAGGTATCCTTGACTTATATCAAATCAAGGAGACTGATAGAGTTCCTTTCGCTGCATCAAAATTAGGTACTGAGGCCTACCAATGGTTTGTATGGTTTAAACAAGAGAATGCAGCTATTATTACTTGGAGAAAATTCACTACCTCTTTTTTAGAAAGATTTGACGATGGAGCTACATCATCTTACATAGTAAGATTGTTATCTCTTAAACAAAAAGGGTCAGTTAGTGATTTCGTTTCAGAGTTTACCAGTTTACTACCATACACTTTAGACCTTAGTCCCGCCATAGTGGTAGGTGCCTTTCGCAATGGTTTGAAAGAAAGTATTCGAGTAGAGGTAGACATGCACGATCCAACTTTGTTAAACAGTTGTATAAGAATAGCCAAGTTGGCCGAGAAGAGACATCAGTTGTCTGCACAGCGGGAAACATATAGTCGTCCCTCATATCGCAACAATTCCTTTCGTAGAAATGATCAACCCTCAAGATATTTTTGCTATAAATGTCGCACTCATCACCCCAGGGACCAAGCTTGTGCCCAAAAACAAAACTTTCATATTGAAGGTGATCATGGTGAAGGAGAAGAAGATGAACCTTACCAATCAGAAGAACCTATGCCAGAAGACCTACCGTGTACTATAGACAAAAAAGAGGAGGATACAATGGCAATTTCAGTGCATGCTCTCATGGGTTTAACCGCCCACCATACCATCAAGGTACCAGGCTTTCTTCGCCAAAAGAAGGTGAATGTGCTAATTGATTCTGGTAGCACCCACAATTTTATCGACATCAAAACAACAAAAGCTTTGAATTTATTCATTAACTCTTCCAACAAAGAAAAATTCCAGGTTCTAGTGGCCAATGGGGTGAACGCACAATGTGTTGGTCGCACATCTCAAGTTTCCATAAATATGGGAACTTATACCTGGTTAGGATCCCTTTTTGTCATGAATTTAGGGAACTCTGATGTCATTTTGGGTGTTGAATGGTTGGAAACATTAGACACAGTTAGTTTCAACTTCAAAAAATTATTTGTGGAATGGAAGGAAAATGGACGAGTCATTCGCTTACAAGGCATTACTACTCCTCCATCACAAATGGTGAGCTCTCATAGTATGGAGAAGATGTTAAAAAAGGGTGGATATGGTTTTATAGCTCAAATTAATTGTTTGGAAAAACAATTTTCAGCAACTTCGGATACTATTGCACCTGAGTTACAAGATATTATAACACATTACGAAGAGGTTTTTAAAGAACCTCAAGGATTACCACCTAAACGATCTCATGATCATGCCATCCATTTGATACCAGGGAGTGTTCCACCTAACAGTCGTCCTTATCGCTATCCTCAACCACAAAAAATAGAAATCGAACAGATCGTTCAGGATTTGTTGGATCATGGAGTCATTCGTCACAGCACTAGTCCTTATTCCTCACCTGTAGTCCTGGCTAGACGAAAAGATAACTCTTGGCGTATGTGTCCTGACTTTCGTTCTCTCAATAAACTCACTATCAAAGACAAATTTCCTATCCCTGTTATAGATGACCTATTAGATGAGTTGCATGGGGCAAAATTTTTTACAAAATTAGACCTTCGCTCGGGCTTTCACCAAATCCGTGTTAGAGAAGAAGATATTCCCAAAACGGCCTTTCGTACTCATGAAGGTCATTACGAATTTTTGGTCATGCCTTTTGGTCTCACTAATGCACCATCCACATTCCAAAGTCTCATGAACCAAGTGTTTCGTCCACTCCTCCGTAAGTTTGTGTTAGTTTTTTTTTGATGATATTCTCATATACAGCAAAACATGGACGGACCATTTACATCATGTGGATAAAGCCCTTCACATCCTACACAAAGAAAAATTATTTGTTAAACGCTCCAAATGCTCATTTGGTGTTCAATAAGTCAAGTATCTTGGTCATATAGTTTCACATGAGGGTGTCAAAGTTGATCCCAATAAGATTAAGGCAATTCAAGAATGGCCTTTACCTAAAACCATCAAGAAACTTCGTGGTTTTTTGGGTCTCACGGGCTACTATCGCAAGTTTGTATAGAATTATGGTAAGATTGCAGCACCTCTCACGGCACTCACAAAAAAGGATGCTTTTCGTTGGTCGAAAGAGGCTACTCTAGCTTTTGAAGCTCTTAAGCAAGCCATGTGTACAACTCCAGTATTAGCAACTCCCAATTTTCACAAACCATTTATTATCGAATGTGATGCATCAGGAACAGGAATTGGGGCTATATTAATGCAAGAAGGTCATCCATTGGCATTTGAAAGTAAACAACTTTCCGAAATTTTTTTGGGAAGATCAACATATGAAAAAGAAATGTTGGCTATTCTTCATGCAGTAGAAAAATGGAGACACTACCTAATCAGTAGCCGCTTCATTATCAAAACAGATCATAGTAGCCTCAAGCATTTTTTGGAGCAAAGGTTTTCTTATCCAGAACAAAATAAGTGGTTAACCAAACTTCTGGGCTATGATTTCGTTATCGAATATAAGAAAGGGAAGGAAAATATAGCCGTCGATGCACTGTCCAGAAAATATGAAGATGAAGTAGTCATCAATGCTATTTCAGGTCCTTGCTCCCAATGGGTAACTCAATTACAAATTGAATGGTTGTCCAATAGTGAAACTGCCTAGATAATTCATGAATTATCTATAGGGTCTTCCAAACACCCTTTGTTCTCTTATGAAGATAACATCCTTCGGAAGAAGAACCGCATTTACATTCCACATAATTCAGAACTCAAATCAAAGATCCTCGATGAATCTCACGCATCTCCATCAGCAGGACATTCAAGATTTTTGAAGACATATTTACGGGTCAAACAATCATTTTGTTGGAAAGGATTAAAAGTAGAAGTCAAACAATGGGTAGCAGAATGTGAAGTTTGCCAGCGCAATAAAGGAGAAACAGTCAAATCACCAGGATTATTACAACCATTACCCATCCCTGAACGACAGGTGGGAACATATATCCATGGATTTCATTGAAGGTCTTCCAAAATCGGAAGGCAGGACAGTAATCTTCGTCGTCGTAGACCGGTTATCCAAATATGCTCACTTTCAGGCTTTACAACATCCATTTTCCGCAAGCAAGGTGGCAAAGGTATTTATGGATTCAATTTTCAAATTACATGGTATGCCAAAAAATATTGTAAGTGATAGAGATCCCATTTTTACTAGTAACTTTTGGAGGGAGTTATTTTGCCTTAGTGGTACCAAATTGAACATGTCTTCACCCTACCATCCACAGACAGATGGTCAAACAGAAGTAGTTAACAAATGTTTGGGTATGTACTTAAGATGTTTTGCTCAAGATAAACAATACCAATGGAGCCATTGGTTAGCATTAGCAGAATGGTGGTACAACACTTCTTACCATTACTCAATTAAGATGTCTCCATTTGAAGCATTGTATGGCACCAAACCTCCGACCATTGTAGATTACGTCCAGGGATCATCCAAGGTAGCCAAAGTGGATGATTGGTTCCAACAAAGGCAGTCTACACTCACCATCCTCAAAGAGAATTTAGTCCAAGCACGGAATCGTATGAAACAACAACAAGACTTGCACCGATCGGAAAGAACCTTTGATATAGGTGATTGGGTGTTCCTAAAGCTGCAACCTTACAAACAATCCTCATTAAGGTTAAAGTCTAGCCAAAAGTTGGCTCCATGATTCTATGGTCCCTACAAAATTGTGCGCCGCATTGGAGAAGTAGCCTATCAATTAGAGCTACCTATATCATCACGAATACACCCAATATTTCATGTTTCATGTCTCAAAAAAGTAATTGGTTAGAAAGTACAAAGTCAATCAGACTTACCAGTGCTTGACGAGGAAGGACGCATACATCTCCAACCCGAAGATATACTACAACATAGAATCCGAAGACTGAGATCACGTCAGATTCAAGAATTTCTCATTAAATGGCAAGATTTACTAGAGGAGGATGCCACATGGGAACCTGAAAGTATCTTCCAGACATTTCCAGCTTTGAGGACAAAGCTTTCCGAGGAGGGGAGTCATGTTACACTCCAAACATAATACGTCGGCCATTTTCCAAGCGTGTTACTTTTAATATATATGATTCACAAATAGTTTAATTAAGGATCATCTTATTTTTTATATTTTGTCATCTGCCTCTGCGCAAGGGTGTGCCCACCTTAAGTGGCCTTTGATCTGTTCCATCCGTTTATTGAAATTAATTCCGTATTACATATTCCACATATTCGTAGTTTTGATTCTGCATTGCTTATATCTGAGGTTTTCATTCAGCAAAGGTAGAAATACCCTTGTACATTAGCATCTCATTTTTTATAGACCAATGTTTGCATGTGGAAGAGCTAGTTTTAGGTGTCCTATACCACCTAATGGTTTAATCCAACTGAGTCCAAATTAGGATTAGGATAAATATTTGAGGATCCCCAATACAATAATGGGTTGAATGAATCCCGCCTGGCACTGGGGTATGCTTATGTTTTATCTAATATATTAATTTGCACACACAAGGATAATGAGTATATAGGTCTTCATGACAAAGCTTTATCCTTCAAGAGCTCTGTATGGTCAATACATGACTTTTGATAAAGCAACTAGGGTGTTTGAGTCTCATGGGAACCTCAAAAATCCTTTATAGCAACAAATCATGTCATATCACAATCATACGTAGCAACAAATCATTTCATCTCATGATCATACATATCACATCATCTCATATCACATTTAAATGCTTAAATAATTAATTCTTATGCTAAGAGTTATCATTTACATTCATGATTGTTATGCATTCTGTGGTGTCACCCATTAGATTGTTAAAATCATATCATATTCATTCCTTATGTTTTAAGTGATTAAAGCATACAGGTTCATTTACATTAGATCATGAATGCATCAACTCACATACATCATTTACCATATTATAATAGCATAAATTGAATGCATACAATTGAATCAAATAAAACATGCATTTAAACACCAATCATTGCATCCCTAATAACAATTCATGAGCAATCCATCCCCATCACATCAAAATCCAACATCTAGCTAATGCATATCACCAAATCACATCATATAACAAATATCAAATCAAATAAGCATTGCATCCACATCATAACATCTAAAGCAATAAATCACATCATGTAAAATCATAACTACATCCATACACATAAAATCCTAAATAAAACACATGGTAAGTCTCAATGTCTAGATATCATATAAGCATGTGTCAAATAAGTACATGTAGATACAAAACCGCCAACAAGGCTATAACCATGTAGGTCATATGACCTTACACCCAAAAATAGGTACAAAGTATCAAAGGAGCCATAAGAATCATGAGTGGCCTACATCACTATTCTCACCTCCGCCCTCACCACCTCCTCTGGGAGGCAACATAGAACTGACACCTCCAGTCTGCTCTATCTGGGACCTGGTCCTATGACTCGACCAAGCTGAATACTACCCTAAAGTGCTCTGCATGCTGCACTATGAACCCTCAACTATGGGCCTCTCCTGAGGAATAGAACCTAGTAACCGAACCTGTGACCTGAGGATAACAATGCAAGCAACATCTGATGACACCTGATCGTCATTCTCCTCTAATATCGCCTGAAGTCATCTCACAATGACCATGGGATTTGCACCTATAGGTCCTATGCAATAGGAGTGACTGAGGCAATCTGACTCTGAGTAGCATCTCACTCGATGGTAAGTTGTGTAACCTATCCCTAAAGATCAATAATAATAGCATCCCTCTGCTAAACCTATATCTGGGAAGTCTATAGCTCAGCCTCAACTTGGTGCAACTAAGCCCAAAGAGGAGACTCCTGCTCCTTAGGATCTAGATCCTCCTCTTCCTTAGGGGTAATATTATCCTCTGTAGCCTACTTCTCTACCACCTACTCCTAATGTCTTGCCTACCCCTAGTCATATATCTGATCCTACACTTAGTGCCCATCAGGATCCTTAGCCTTAGCCTTAACCAAGGAGTGCCCCAGGCAGCCACCACCATGCCATAGTTGCGTACGCCACCAGAGGATGTATACATCTATCACTCCAGAATTAGCCACACCAGGATCAACTGTAGGAGGGTCATCCTCCTCAGGCACTATTATAACTCATGGTTATGGAAGGTTCTTCTCAATAGCAATCCGATGATAGAAAACTAGCTCAAGGGGAACATCCTGTCGAATGCCAAACTATCGAAGAACCCTGGAGTAGTAGAACTCCATGATTTTGTCCTTGTGACTGATAAACCATCAGTCTCGACAAGTCCTCACTGTGAAGCTAGCATGATCATCCTAGGTGGGGCACTAATGATAAGGTCTCCATATGATATTGCTAGCCCGTAAAATTGTCAAAGACACCCTATAGTGGGAAAGCTCCCCTACATGATGTCGACTCTTGTGCTCCTTGAGTGCTCTAGCCCACCTGGATCCATAACACTAGATATCATCATCTAGTGCAATGATCTCCACTATAAGTCCTCTTGGGTGGTTAATCATAATGTGCTCCCAAATCTAAACATGAAGGAGTAAGCTACAGGTAATACTAGCCCGTCTGTGATACTAAATATGGTACAACTCATCGTAGCATTACACCAATAGTGCACTCCCCAGGCATAGATAATGGGCTGCTCACTATCAATCAAATCCTACACCATCGCTAAAATATCCCATGGGAACCTCAATCTAGAGCAGTAAGGTATGAGGGTGTTACCAATGACCATTAGGAATATGCCATGCAGATGGGAGAAGACATCCTCCTCGCACCATCAAGAAACAAAAATCCCCTTAGAATGAGTAACCTTGAAGGAAGCATCGACATGCTCCCCAAAGACCCTCGCAAACACTGCACTCCCATGTAGTAGTGGGAGAAGAAACAATGGGCACTACATCAAAGGGGGCCCTAAGAATCCTGTAAACATCCTCCAGTGTAATAGTCATCTCACCAATAGGAAGGTGGAAGGTGTTGGTCTTGGAATCCCACTGGTGGGCCAAGGCCATCAAGTAGGCCTGATATGACATGATCATGGGTAGGCCAGTGACATATTGGAGCCCATGAGCCTTGAGCCAAACCCACTCTGTGTCAGTCATATCATGCAAAATATCACAAAGTAGATTCGGGTCCCGAGCCCGAGCAGACAAGATCTAAGAGTGCAAAATAAATACTAAATAAAATGCATTGAAAACTAAATAAATGCAACAAACATGCCAAATGGTGCAAATACAATCAAGATATTCTAAGGCTACATGAGCAACAAATGAATGCACCTAATCATGCAAAATTTTTCATAAAAGCACCTAAAAATTTCAAAAAAATCAACTCGCTTAAAATTTAAAAAATCTAAAAATAATCCTAAGGTGTTCTGTCCGCTCGCACCAGGAGCGACCACGATTCGACCGATGAAGCTGGCAGCGACCAATTTCCAATGGTAAAAATTTTTACTGTTGGAGTTTCAAACTGGCCGCTAGCAGCAGCAACAACCAACATCAGTTCAAGCTAGCCACTTAGAGCGGTAGCAACCAGTGAGTGGCACACTAACGACATTTCCCCTGGGCCCAAAAGTCACAAAAAAAATGCAAAAGCACAAAAACTAAAGGAAGCCCATCTAATTAAAACCTAGATTAAGCCTAACTACTGGTGAAGTTCATTTCCAATAGAGTTAGTGAGGTTCCTTTACCGAATTTCTTAATTTGGTTTATTTTACCCAAAATAACGAGAAGACTAGGGTTTAGAGAGGTACCCATGAAGCTTCGACTCCTTCGCTAGTCAAAGCCTCTCCTTGCTTAGCCATGATGTCAAATCAACAACATTTTGGTCCATCAAATAGCCACTATCAGCTCAGAGCTCCAAAATTAGAATGAACAACTGGCAATAAAGATAACTCAAAACCCAAATTTTCCTTTTATTTTTCTAATTCATACCTTGGCCACTGCCGACATCAGCGACCCATACTTCTTGGCTGCTAGACCTAAAAGTGGCCATGAAAAACAATTGGGAGTCACTGGACCTGATAGAAGCCAGTAAAAAAAGAGGAATTTCATCAAAATGCCACCCCAAAGCATCTCAAAATGGACCATAAAATGCACATATTGGTCCAAGGCAGCCAAAATCTAAACAAATACCAAAAACAATTGTATACATCAAAATCCAAAAACATCATAAAAGCAAAATTAAAAATCAAATAATAATCAAATCCCAAATAATCCTCATAGCCAGTTGTTTGCTCAATACACTTGGTGATTGCAACAAGTGCTCCATGCAATTCGACAAGATGAGCATATTACCATAAGGCCACTTGGGGCAAAATAGTTATGGTAGAATTGAGATGCTTCACCTCAAACCCGAAGAAGGCCATGATGGTTGGACCACCCCACAAGAGCGAGGATCCTTCTCATTTCTTCCATAAAAAATAGTGTTTCAACACATGCTACAATATGATTGCTATCACCTCGATTTCCTAAGATGGCTATTGTGGCCGGACCACCCCAAGGGATAGAGATGCACAATTACCAAAAAAGGTTGAAATCACACTTGGATGGGAACTAATCTATAACAACAAATGCAACCCTCTAAAGAGATCCAAATTATTCATTTTGGTCAAGTGACTTGTCGTTTTATTAATTGTATTTTCCTCATCGACTCGTCGTTTGAGGGGGTAGTCAAAATTCTCAATATATCATAATCAAAGTCAATAAAAGATCATCTCGATCATATCAAAGTTACGTTCATCTTACGAATCATTACCAACAACTATCATAGGATTACCATTTTTTGGGGAAAAAAACAAATATGATAGTTAAGTTTGTAGCTCCCCTTCCTTTGGATCTATAGTAGTATTGAAGCTACCCGATTGCTTGATGAGCAAGTGCAAAATTCCATGAATTTAAGCCTTTCATTCTATTGGAAGCAATGATTCTAGGATTCATGCCCTCTCGCATGACTAGGGCATCCTATGTTGATCAGATCAATGATCATCATCCAACCTATAATGTGATCCTAGGTGGTCTATTTTTGCTCCATGCTGTATTTTCCCATAATGTATACCAAAAAGGGTCATCTATAGACACCTAAAATGTATCTTGTTTAGGAGACTACCCATATGGGCACATTCGTAGACCATATGAACCCTCTTAGATCTCTCCAAGAGTAAGCAGTTGTCCCAACCACTCAAGCAGGGTAGTTCTAGCCCATCCAGGCTTGGCTGCTCTCAAGCAGAGCAGCCAACACACCTAGCCACTAAAGACTACAGTAGCCAAACCTAGCTACTAAACCTGATAGCAACCAACATCACACATAGTTTGGTCAAGAATACAGGCTCAGATTACACAGCCTAACTGCACATTTGCATTAATTTTAGGTAGATTTTAGTGAGGAACTCCCTGAGTTTCTCCTAACTGCCCCTTCAATACAAATTTGTGATTGATGCTTCCCACCCAAAATGGTCAGTCACATGTAATTTGGATTGAAGCTTCTCCAAGAAGCCAAGGTCCATATCTGAGAGGGAAGTCTAATATAGACTCTCCCATGAAAAGTAAAGGATCTATGAAGTTTTAGAGTTAAGTAGCAAAGCCCTATCAAAATAGAGAATCGATCTTCATACCATTGAGGAGCATTGAAGCACCATTTTTCTGAGCTACGTCCATACACCAGTCTTCAGATCCACCATTCACAATTGCCAATCAATGTAGGAGACACGCTTGGTGACCCTTGAACATCAATTTCAGCAAGGAGGATAGTGCAAAAATCCTTTATTCACAAGGAGGGGAGCTTCACATCGTGATCACTGTCTCAGATAGGGGCCCACAGGCATATCTTAGGTCCTAAGTGTTATTTTATTTTGCTATTAGTTAGATTCATTATTGCTCAATCTATTATTTAATTATAGTTTAGATCTGGTTTTATTAACACATTTACTTAGAATTTATTAGCTTTCTATGCATTTTATTATTCAATTTATCATGATTATGTATCTTGTTTATCAGTTTTTCCAACAAAGGCCTTATCCAGAGAGGTGGCCCATCCTATTAACCGTGCTTTATTATTTTCATGAGCGTAGGTACAAGTTTTTAGGATTAGAGTGGAGCAATCATATCACAAAGAGCCCTTCAGGACCATATCTATAGAAGGGGGCATCTATAAGCCCCCACAAAGTTTCGTGTGCGAGACCAGGAGGCCTACGTAGGCATATCATTCCCTTGTAGGAAATACATCCAATCACTGCTTTGTATTGTGTAGTATTTGTACCAAAATGATGAGTATCCCTCAGAGGGACGAACTTGTAACCAAGGATTGAGATATCAATAAATAAAGCATCTTTGTTTATTTTATTACTTTCGTGTTGCATATGCTCTCTATGCTTTCATTTTTGTGCAAGTAATAATATACATAGTAAATCAAATCGTAAGTAGGAAAGCTAGGGTGCGAACCTCCCGGGGTTGCACACCTTGTTGCCCAACCTATCAAAGATCCATGATACTTTCCCCATATCCCTGCTTAGGAAATATATTGCTAATCCTACTCATGTTTAGAATATTTCTAAATTGCAAATGGTAGATACCTAATCCATTGAGGTGAGACTGATAAATATTCTAGGGTTTTGTTCCAACATGTTAAGGAAACAAATCCTAGATCAATGTAAGATCTAGTGGGTCCAATATTTTGAAAATTGTGCAACATGAGAAGATGCTAAAGAAATGAGAAAGTAGTTTTCATATTTATTTGAATGAAATATATATGTATACCTAATTGCAAGAAACATAAAGGATTGTGTTTAGTCCAAGGGAGGAGTATGTAATGGCCCTCAATAGAACTTGATCTTAATACTAAATTATGTATTAATGTGTGGATATCTAATGCATGTTCTTATTTCTATGTTATCAAGATGATTTGGTATTGTACTTTATGCTTTGCTTAAGATATATGGAGAATATGGTACTATTGATGAACTTTATGGATGCAAGACCAAATACTCTCACTAGTGGATTGACATGGGAAAACCACCAGAGTGGAGAGAAAAAAATGGAAAATGATGGTGATGACTTGTTTATCAATGGCTCTAGGGTAAAAGTATACCCTTCATTTATATGTATTGCATTTTATTGTTTGAATACATAATTGGGCCATGAGCGTGCTATTGGAAGAGGAGTCATCCTTAGTAGGTAGGGGATAATGTGTTAGTTATCTTAAAAAGCCACCTACTTAAGGATAAAATAAAGTGATGCATTATGGATTTGATTAAGTTCTTGTATTGCTTGAAGTGGAAGCATAGAATTGATTGATTAATCCAATGAAGTATTAATATGGATAATAATATTAATATTTGAAGTCTTAATATCAATTTTAATAATTAATATTAACAATTGATATTAATGGGTATAGTAATTAATTCAATTATCTTGTGGTTGAAGGTAATAATGTTTATGATATTTTTAAGTGCTAAAGGTTTGGTAAGATCTTTCCAAATTATAATTATATCATTCATTAGTGGCACTTTAATTTAAAGAATTAAAAAGGTGGCAACTTGGGCAATGTAATCTTTGGGGATGTTTCATGTGTAACGTTGGTCATGCAAGAAGGCCATGCAAAATTTATTTGAATCTCGACTTGGATGAGTTGTAGGGGATTCTTAGGAAAAAAGTAGCTTTCATGCTAAAAGGAGTGTCTGAGAACAGACCAGGAGAAGAAATCTTTAGATTTTAGGCTTTGAAAGGTAAATGTACTTCATGTTGTATATTATTGCATTGTTGTTGGTTTACCCATAGGTAGTTGCTTGGTCTTTATGCTCTTTGATCTTATTGTTCTACCTTGCTTTATGAATGTTGAAATGTTGCTTTAGTGTGCTCTTATTAGCACATCTTTATATGTTCTATGGTTGAGTTTTGCCTACCTATGTTGCATGTGCTTGCGTTGTTCTCATTGTGAGATGTATTGTAGTAGCAATATGAGATCCTTGCTATTACCATGGAAGGTGGCCTGTAGGTTTCCAAGCACCCTGAGTTGTTTTTGTTGTTTGTATCAATCTCTTTGGTTTGTTGTAGTGAAATTGGGCATCCACCCAAGCTAGCCTTGTTAGTATTCTTGGATTCACTATAACTCTAATGATATGTTATCCCCATTGTGAAGGCATTTATAATTCCTTTTAGGTAACACTCAGGTTTGTAGCTAGTCACATCCAAAGTAGTGGACGTATAATCTCTATGGCGAGCCATTCCATGTATGGAGTGTCTATATTAGGTTTTAAATATTCTTTTATGTTAGTTTTGATTTCTTGTTGTGCATGAAGAAGATTATTAGTGCTTGTGTAACATCTGCTTTTCTTGAGGTTTCACACTTCTTTGAAGTAACTTTTACAAAGTTTCTTTAATTGATTTTGATAAAAAATAACTCTTGTTACTTTATGGATGAGAAGCCACACTAGTTTACTTGTTTTAGTTTCTTTTCTTTGTATAAGTTGCATATGATTATCTTCGAAAAGAACAATATTATTATGTTGATAGGAAGTTGGGTATTTTTATAATTGTAAGAATAAATTTGAGAGAAAATAAGTAGAGCTTGATTATGTTTAAAGTTCTTTTATTTTTGGAAGAAATGAGTAGAACCTTTTTATTATATTTGTTTCATATGTGCAAAGAAAAGAAAGGGCTTTGTGTTGAAAATATTTAGATGTAATTGAATGGTGTTTATTTGTTAAAGAAAGTTAGCTTTCTTCAAATTATTGAATGTTAGATGCTTTTGGAAGAAAATAAAGAGCTTGGATTATTTTCTTTTAGAGACTAAACAATTATAGTGGTTTCCTGAGACTTGGGTAGGTAAGGAAACCATTATAGAGAGAAGTATGTGATTATATCCATATTTTATTAAATGTAGTGTGCATGGTTGCTTGCATTTATACATAGAGTATGTTAAGTTGCATTGCATAAAGAGTTGTCCTAATCCCTAAGTGTTCCTCAAGTTCATAGGAAAATTCCTTTCATGAAGAAGATCATGAAAATAAGGTGGTGCAAAGGCCACTTAGGTGGATTGGCTCTAATGTATCTTGGAATGAAAAGTTGTTATGTAAATGGGAGTTTTCTTTGTAATACTTAGATGATACTTCTGAATTATTAAAGGCTTGGAAGTTTTTGTAAAATAGTGAATGCTTGATGATGAGAAAAAACAAGAAATGTTTTGGTTATGATCTTATTTTAAAAAAGGTTCTTTTGATATAAAGGGAAGAGGAATTTAAAAACTATCTCTATGATCTATTTTATGAAGAGATGTTTATGCTATCATTAAGTAGAGATGTTAGCATTATAAATTTTGATCATTCTTTCATATTAGCCTTATGTTAGATGTAAGCAATATGATCAATTTAATTATGGTGCTAAATTTAGAGTGATGCTTCTTGGTGATAGCATGATGATTGGAACTTATGTTTATTTGAGATGCAAAGTTCTATTTATATTCTAAATTTAATATTGTGTTATAATTTAGCATGTTATTATAGCACTTTAATTTTTTTTATAAGAGAGGTGTTATTGGAATTAAATAACTTAGGTTAATGGGGGATCTAGAGATGGATCTAGAATCAATTTAGAAACTAGAGTTAAAATATAAACCATACTTGGGAGGAGTTGTGATGATGCAATAATCGGGTAGTTGTGAGTCCTAGGAGTTACAATGATGCAATAGCCAGTTAATCACGAATCTAGAAGGAGTTACAGTGGTGTAATAGCCAAATACTCATGATTGATATGCCTTGATCAATGATAATTGATTGTTCTCTAACTAGGTCATGAATGAAATTATTCGCGAGTTCGTAGTGGTGGTACCTTGAACAATGAGGTTTATATGACCATGATCATTACCAAGTGAGTGGTATTGACCTTAGTTATCCCATGAAGGTGTGGTAACTAAGCACCAAGGATTTATACTAGAATAAACTACATAAACAAAATTATGGATAGGTTAGGGAATATGTGTCCCCTTTTAAGTGTTATGATCCTTGAAGGATAATCCCTACACTGTTGTCAAATGGTCCCATGATAATGAGTGTATGGGAAATATAAGGGATCACTTTGAATTCCTTCTAAATTGTGAGGTTTAGTAAGGTGATCCCCAAAAATATGGGATGTTGACCAATTCTATCCACTTGAGTGTTGTTTGCAGTGACATTAAACTCAAATGTGGTGAAGCCTTGAGGATGCTAAAAAATAAAATTGGGACTTCCTTGTGAACCTTGGTTGTGAAAAAAGTCTCTCTCTTGGGTTGGTTTTTGTTGGGATGTCACAATGATGTAGTGGAGATTATTTCCTTTTAACTTTCCCTCACACTTATAACTAAATTGAGGGCTTAGAGGCTTTGATCATAAAGTTGGGAGTCTCTTTATTTTCTGGTTGGGAAGTGTTATCTCTAAGTATTATTAATTTTATCCTTTATTTTAGCTAGACGGGTTTAATGATACCTGATAAATTTTTTCCTAGAAATCCTCCTATATAACCCATCTTTTGAATAAGATCTCCTATTAATATATTTATCAGAGCTCATATATTTGCCAAAGCTATTATGATGAGATAGATCGACTTTTTGACTACCAAACCAAGACTTCCTTCAATTATTGTTGTTCAAATATACTTATTTCTCACAAATTCCCTACTTGTTCAGTGTTAGTTGGAATTTTTTTTGTAACCCAATCCTCTTTTGAATATTCCTAATGTAGGACCTACTCACCTTGTTTTTATCTTGCTTCTTCTTTTTCCTCCAAGTCATATTCCTAATAACTTTGCTTTGGTGTTTGAACCTTCTCATCATCATAACCTATCCAATTTTTATAATTTTCATCACATAAATTGAAAAATTCAAGGTATAGGCCAAGGCTAAAATCCTTTTTCTATAGGTCGAAGAGAAGCGGGGAGGGAAGAAAGTAGAGAGGGGAGGGCTCTGGTCCCTCCCCTGCTCCCCCTCCCATGGCTCCTGGTTCCTGCCCAATCCCTGGCTCAACCCAGGTCATCCCTCCCGGGGAGTGGTTGTTTGCAGATGATCTCCTGGAGGGAGATCCTTCTCCACTATCTGCGCCCCTCCCAGCCGGCTAGGGTTTCCTTGGTTGTTTTTTTAGACTGGTGCTTCCCAGGGATCCCTATTTGGTTGGGGATCCCTTCCCTTTTTCCCTCAGGCTTCCCCCTGGGGTTTTTTGTAGGTTATTCGCATGGATCTGGTCCCCTGTGTTTCTCGGTGTGGTGGAGGTGATGGTTTAGGGTTTGGATAGCTTCCCACTATTTTGGTTCCTAAGGATCCCATCCCTGTGACTGGTTCCTCTTCCCGCTCGAGATTCCTAGTCCCTAGATCCCTGGTCCCTTAACCTGATGTTTCTTTTTGTTTTGTCGGGATGGGATCCTCTTCTTTTTTCCTGGGGCGGGTTCATCATGGTGCAGCTCTCTGGTCGCTTCCCGATGGGCTGGATTCTCTCTGTGCTGGCTGTCGACTTCCTGCAGGATGGCTCTCGCTGAACGATATGTTTTCCCGATGGGCGGGATGGTTTCTCCTCAGGGCAAGATCCGCCAAATCCGTCGGTTTTCTTGCGAGGCGGGATCCTTTCTTTTCTGCTGGTTTCCCGGATGACAGGATTTCCCTGCTGCTTCCCGTTAGGCGGGACTGTTTGTGGTGGTTTTTACTGCTTCCCGCGAGGCGAGATTTTATTGTAACCATTTTTCTTTGCTTCCTGCTGGGCGGGATCTTCTCGATGGTGGTTTTTGGCTACTCCCCGCTGGGAGGGATCTCCAAAACTACTTTCTTTCTTATTTGTTTGTTTCCCACTGAGAGGGATTGTTTCATGCTTACTGTTACCGCTGGGCGGGATTTCTATTTTGGTGTTCAGTTTCAAGGGATTGATGCCCTAGACCCATTGCTTATGTAATCAGGTTTTGGGATCCTTGTTAAAACCCACTGTAAATACAAACACTACTTACCAAAAAAAAAAAATCCTTTTTCTATAAATCACTTTTGCACTTCAAAATCCACCATTCCTAGATTTTCTCTTCATTCCACTCTTGTTTACTTTCCATTGTCTTCTTCCTTTATTTAGCCAAGATATGAATTTATTGTTGGAAGGATCATATTTCTCTATTATATCATAAAAATCCCTCTAATGGGCCTTATCATTTATTTCCTCATGTTTATATCAGCTTCCTCTATTTTTGGATTATATTTGTATGCGCCTATATCTAATATTTTGACATGCTTAAAGGTAGGAGGTTTATTATTGATATTTTTTGAACTTAGCATAAACAATGAAATTTGTATCATACCTCCATCTATCTAGAACCACCTTTAGCTTTAGTATCCTCTAAATTTTGGTTTCCAAGGCTTTATTTTTCTTTTGGGCCCTCAAGGTAATTGGCCCATAGTTTAGATGCGGATCATATGTGAAGTCTTTCTTTACTTCAAATACAAAAAAAATGTCTGTGTAGTCCACTAGCTAGTAAAAATCCATTTCGAAAACCTAGTTAGTTGCATAATATGGAAGCAAGAAAGGCTCCCCAATGAAACCATATACCCTTATTATTGTACCATCCTTCAAAAAGTACCAATCTTTGGTTTTTTGGCCATGGGTCCAAAGATGAGCTATTATTCCTTTTATGAGTCAAGGAACTTTTCCATATATACAATCGAGAGGAGGGCCTAGATTTTTTTTGTTAAAATCTAGATAAGAGTTTGAAATCAAAGTGTTGGTGTCTAGTCCACAACTGACAAAGACTTTCCCTCTAGGGTTTTCTTTCTTATTTTTATATTTGGCAAAATATCTTTTTTAAAGTACACAAAAAACTAGGCTAAGTATGAGGGGTACCTAAACACATATTCATTGCTCTTAAATTGTACCAATTGGTCATGTATGGTTGAACTAAGGTATTGGTACCAATACAAATGGAAGGGGGTATAAGGGTTCATCATAATTTAGGCCATAGATATTTGGTAATTATATACATATTTATCACTATCCAACCCAAAAATGATAGCTAGCATGGTAAACATATCTTATAGGTCTTTAAAATTAGAAATTTTTATCCCAAATGCGCATTTGCATGTACAATGCCAATAAATAATACCACACAATTGTAGCTAGATTCTCCCTTAAAAATATTTATGGATTTTTGATTCATTGCATCCCTAAATTTTTTTGTTTTAATAGTGAACTCTAGGTCATAAATATTTGTCATGCAATCCTAGAGTTTGCTCTTCCTAATTACCATGGTTTCTTGGCTCAATTTATACATTAGATTTGTTGAAAATATTGAGCATGTTATGTTGTCATTGATGTCAAATATTTGATGACAAAAGTTTGATTTCAAATAAAGTTTGGTATGGCAGAAATATTCTTCTATGATTGAATAATTATGCAAGGCAAGGCTTATCTCAAACAAGGAAATTGTTGTAAAGAAAGGGTTTATAATATTTATGTTTAAATATTATAAATAAGAAGGACAAAAAAGTTTAATAAGTTTACTCTAGACAAAGGTCTCAAAAAGAAATTAATCTGACAAAGAACTACAAGCAACAATTTTATAATATTTAACAACAAGGTTAAATATTATAATAAAAAATAAATTTAAATTATCAAAGGCACCAAGAATTTAAATTTATAAAGGTGACAATACAAAGGTAGAGACGATGTCATGATAAAAATCATAATGCATATTTAAAGAGGTAAATAAAATCATTTTAATTTTTTTTTTTGCAGAATGTATGTTTCATATCGTTCATCGAAGGCATAAAGTGAGACCAGTGCCATTTCATTTGAGATCAGAGTGTGGAGAAAATATGAGCACCATTTTGTTTGAGGACAGAGTGAGAAGAGAAGACCAGCACCATTCCATTCATGAGGGTAGAGTGTGAAGAGAAGACCAACGCCATTCCATTCGTGAGGGCAGAGTGTGAAGAGAAGACCAACACAATTCCATTTGTGAGGGCAGAAGAAAATATGAGTTCCATTCGTGAGGGCAGAAGATAATATGAATGACATTTGATTGAGAGCAAAGGAAAAAGATAAACATAGTTCATGATGTGTTTAATTAATGTTAATTAAAATTACTATTTTTTATTGTTTTTGTCATTTTCTATGTAGTAGGGGTAATAAATAGGGCCATGATAGTGATGTAAATTATGTTTAATTAGCATAATTAAGGTTTGATTAAATATTTAATGGTGTAGGAAAATGATTAGGAATTATGGTTATTTTTATATTAGTGTTTTGTTGTTTTAATTATTTTTGTAAGTGTAGGAAATACATCAAAAATATAGGATTTATTATTTACATTTGATATTTATGGTGTTTCTAAGGTTTTGCTACACAATGTTTGGGGATTTTAGATTAATTTTAATTTTCTAAGGTTTATTTAGTTATTTTATTTTTAATTTATTATTTTAGCAATACTACTAATTTTATATTTGTACAGTTCACTGAGAGAAAAGGTTGAAGGAAAGACAACATCATTTGTTGAAAGCAGAAGAAAAATACAAGCGTTGTTTATTGAGGCAAAAGAACAGATAAAGCACAAGGTTCAAGGTAGGGCAGCAATTCAAATAGAATTTTGCACACTCAAGACTTGTGTGGGTACCTAGCCCATGTGGTGGAATAGCTTGTGCTAGGACATAGGCCAGTGAAATATGGAGGTTCGAGTCACAGCGATAGCACTTGAGGTAAGGCAAAATTTTTGATTAAAGTGAGGTATGCATTACGTTTGACCTAGGGAGGTATAAGGTTTATTTTTGCTTTGTTAGTTGTGCATATTTTTTGATGTAGGAAGACATAAGGCTAAAGGCTTGCATGATATAATTGAAATTAGCAATTACTGTATGCACATTTCAGATTCTATGTATGGTTTATAAGAGTGAAATAGTTTCAAAAATTTAGGAGGAATAAGGTGCTTCAAAGTAAAATTAAAATATGGTATGCACTTAGGGTTATTGGATGGTGATATTGAAAATTACAAGTGGCTATTATAAGTAGGAGTTATAATGTGTTTGAGGTTTTAATAATTGTGTGTAATTCTGCATTGTGAAAGAAAGTTTGAAAGGTTTTGATCTTTGTTTAGAAAGGCTTGTTTTGGGAAATTAAAAAGGTTGTAAGGCTTTATTTTTGTGCACAACTTTTGAGAGGATTTTTTCATGTGGGTAATTGAAAAGTGTTATGCTAACTAATCCTTGAAGTGGCATAAGAAATATAGAATTTTGAGATAGGTTTTGATGTCTCATCTTCATCAAAGCAAGCTAAGAAGTATGATGACATTACTCCTTATCTAAGGTATTTGATTGAGTAAATATTTTTGAATAATAAGGTGGAGAAATAAGGATTGTATGTGCATTGTTGGAAATATTTGAGCTAGGTTTTTAAAAAACTTGTGTTAGAATTTGTGAACATATTTTTGAATGAAATTGGAAAAACATATGGTCCTTCTAGAAATCGATTTTGCAAGTCAGATTTCTTGTAGAACGTGGTCTCAGATGGAGATTAGGGGATGGGCAACAAATTGATTTTTGGTAGGATAAATGACTTCTAAATGAACCACTAATGAATAATCCCCGTGTGGCTATCCTCAAAGGATATACTGATATTGTTTTTGATCCAAAAGTCTCAAGTTTTATATGCTCTTAGGCTAACAAGAAGAAATGGAAGAATATTTGTAGTCTTGATTACCCCGAGGAATCTAGAGAACTGCAGTTTATCCTTAGCTCTTCCATAATTCCCTATGGGAATACTCATGATAAACTTTGTTAGGAATTTATTGAATGTGGAGAATTTTCTATTAAGTTTGCCTATCAACTTCTTTTACCCCACGATGAACCTTTAATTCCCTTTAGCCTTGTCTAGTCTAAGATTCTGATTCCTAAAATTGCCACTTTTGCTTGGGTAGTCATCTAGGAAAAGATCCTTACTATAGATAATTTTTTGAAAAGAGACCTACCCATTCCCAATAGATGTTTACTATGTTTTTATAATTTGGAATCCCCTATAATTTATTTCTTGCTTGCACTTTTTCGTCTACTATTCTCAACAATTTGTTATATTTTTTCCACATATCTTGGGTTGAACCATGTTTTATTCCTGATATTTTCATACAATGGCCTAATCCTTTTTGTAACCTTCATATTAAATCATTGTGGCAATTTTATCTACATCATTTTTTGTGGCAAATCTGGTTGGAAAGAAATCACAGAGTGTTTTCTAGCACTATGCAAAGCCCAAATTATGTCTTGAATAAAATTCTTTCTTTTGCCACTGAAAATGCTTCCCTTTGTCCTCTACCTTCTCATCCTACTTCTCGTTTTGAAGTTTCTTTGGGGTTGTCTCTTAATTTTCCTATCATGGATAATACTCAGATTCAACCTTCCAATAATAGAGCTCATTCCACTTGGAATCCTCCTCCCTCAGGTTGGCTTAAATTGAATGTTGATGGTGTTGCTAAGGGTAATCTTGGATGGTCTGGAGCTGGTTCTATCCTCAGAGATAACAAAGGTAGGGTTATCCTTACTTTTGCTAAATTTTTAGGGACCCAATCAAATCAGGTTTTTGAAGCTCGTGCTATGTGGCAAGGCTTGGTATTGGCTAAAGACTATTCTGACAAAATTTTGGTAGAGGGTGATTCCCTCACTATCATCAATACCTAAAAAATTCTAGAGTTCCATCCTAGAGGATAAGGAATTGCATCGACGAAGCCAGAACTCTTAGTAAAACTTTCCATGATATAAATTTTTAGCACACTTTCAGGGAAAGTAATAAATCTATTGACATTTTGACAAATATTGGAGCCCGGTCTACAAACTTGATGATGTGGACCACTGACTTTCCCCAAAATTTGGTACATGTCATTGATCAAGAAGTTTTATCTTAAAGTATTACTGATGCTGATGTGGAGCAATTCAACCCATTTCTAAATGGATCTAATGCTCGTGTTCCTAATTGCTTCATTAATAGTTGCCATGCTACCTTGGTACATGGGTCTCCCATGTTTTTTGGTTTTGTCAACCTTGGTTGTCGTATGTCCACCTTTCTAGGTAGAGTTATTAGTGGTTTTTCTCATCTTGATAGTCTCCATATTTTCATCTTCCGATCTAGGTCTTCACTCCCTACCGTTTTTGTGCCACCATATTCCCCTCTTGTTTCATCATCCCTTCCCAAATATTTCTTTCCTCCATCCATGTTGATCTCTTCCCTCATGCCCCTCCTTGTGATTTTTTTTTCCACTTTGCTCTTTCCTTCATGTAGGTTATTGGTTCATATTTTCACACAATAAACATTTGGAATTACCTTTTCTATCATGAACACCTTGGTTCATGCAGTCTTACTCATCCCCATCCCATTCGGCACACTTGTCGAGAATGTTGTTGGGATGTTTCTATTTTTATATTTTTAGCTGTTTCTTTTTATATTGGTCAAGCTTTGGATCTTCTCTATTACTGCCTTCCTCAACTGCTTATCCAAAGGTGTCCTTGTCCCTGTGTTGTCATCATGAATTTTTTTGAGCCTTCCAAGATTTGTATGGATTCCATTGTTGAAGGGATCCTCTCGAGTAGGGGTTTCCTTTTTTTTTCATAAATTTGAAGGGGAGGACCCATAAATTACCATGGTGTTCATGGATATGTGGGATAATGGTAGGGTCACCATCCATAACAAGACATATGGTGTTGATATCAAAATTCTGGTTGAGTTAACTGGTCAGCCTACTAAGGGATATTCCATAAGAAGAGAAAAACATAACTAGGATGCTGAGTTGAAGGATGTCAAAGATAAGGAGATTTGCAAGAAATCTCATATGGGGATTTGATGCGATAAGCTTCCTTTTACTTGGGGAGTGTTTTAAAACCTATAATGGAGTTTGTAATATTTGATGACCCAAATAAGGCTCTTTGTAGTTTCCATTTTGCTTTCTTCAATAATTTTTGAGATGTGAGTGTGGTTAACATTCCTCAATTTTTATTTAACTCTATTGGCTACACCATTGAGCACTGCAGAATGAAGAATAGGTCTGAATTGCCTACTCATCATGGACTATTCAATGTCTTGTACAAGCATTGGTTAATTCATTGTCCTTAGGGTATTATTGTGTCTCCCCCTCCCAAACCCAAGCTGAGTCCCATAAAACCTAGCTCTTATAAAACTACACATCAATATTCAAGCACCCCTAGTATCTCTACTAAGAAGCAAAAAATTATTGAAACTATCCATAAATTAATGAAAATACCTAGCAATGAATCCCCTAAACCTGAACTTGAGCCTGAGCAAAAACTCGTGTGCTCCTCTATTAGATTGAAGAATAAGGCCCAACAAAAAGAATCCCTGATCATTGAGTCAGAGGATGATGAAAAGGATAACCCTGACCACTACATGCAGATGTTCATCATGAATTATATCAAAATATGCATCTCCCAAATTGCTAATTTGTGTTATGCACTTAACCTATGGTTCTTCAGGAAATCCTTCACTGACGGTGCAGCCAGTGCTCTTGCTAAAGTTTTTAAAGTAGATGCTATTCCTAAGGATGTACCTAACCAGAGCAAAGATGCTGAAATGGATACTTCCAATGATGACATCCAAGAGGTTGCTATTGAACCTAATGTGGAGGCTTAAGAGTTTATTTCCTATACTGGGGGGTTGTTGGATGTTTTTTTTCTACCTACAACATACATTTTCTATTGTTTTTTAGGTTTATTTAAGGGCTTATTTTTTAATTATGTTTGTAGTGGTTGCTTCATGAGGATAGCCTTGGCGGATAGGTTTTATGAAGGTTTACATCATCCTTTGAAATATTTTGGTCTCTTGGCTTCTTTAGCCTTTTTTTAATCAGGTTTTGGGACCCTGATAAAACCCGTTCGTAATCTAAGTTTTTTAACCGATAAAAAAAATTGGAAACACATATGCTAGGGTTCGTGAACAAATTGTGCTTCATTGTTTGAATGAATTTGTGAAACTTTTGAGCATTGGTTTGAGTGACATTGAATGTCGATGAGCAAGTGTTAAGAAACTAGTTTTGTGAAGCAATTTGTGCATTGGGCTTGAGTGATATTGAAAATAACATATTGTGAAATTATATTGCATATCATTTCCTATGTGTTCTTGAACAAGAATTATGGGTAGAATATGTTTGAAGTATTATGATCAAGCATGTATTATGAGCAGTCTTGAGCAAGTGTTATGAGTAGTTTTGAGCATGTGTTATGAGCAGTTTGAGCATCTGTTAGAGCAAATTTGAGCAGAGACAGTAAGCAGATTTGAGAAAGTCTTGTGAGAAGAATTGAAACAGGTTTGAGGTATATTTGAGCAAGTCTTGTGAGAAGACTTTAAGTAGGTTTAAGTTAGATTTGAGCAAGTCTTGTGAGAAGATGTGAGGTAGAGTTAAGGTAGATTTGTGCATGTAATATATGTAGATTAGGGATAGAGTTGAGATATATTTGTGAATGTAATGTATGTAGATTTAGGATAGAGTTGAGATAGATTTGTGCATGTAATATGTGTAGATTTGGGATAGATTTGAGATAGATTTGTGTATGTAGCGTGTGCATATTTGGAGTAGATTTAAGAAGAGGTGTGTACCAGCTTTGGAGGTGATCATAGCAAAGGGGATATAGTTCTCCTATAGATAGAGTTCCATGAACTAGAGAAAATAAGAGGAGTATCCTATGGATAGAGTTCCATGAGCCAAAATAGAGCAAATGGGATAGAGTTCTCCTATGGATAGATTTCCATGAACCAGAGCAGAGGGGATAGAGTTCTCCTGTGGATAGAGTTCTATGAACTAGAATAGAGGGGATAAAGTTATCTTGTGGATAGAGTTCCATAAACTAAACTAGACCAAAGGGGATAAAGTTCTCTTGTGGATAGAGTTCCATAAACAAGAGCAAATGGGATAGAGATATCCTATGGATAGAGTTCCACGAACTAGAAAAAGGGGATAGAGTTCTCCTGTGGATAGAGTTCCATAAACCAAAGTAAAGGAGATAGAGTTCTCCTGTGGATAGAGGTCCACAAGCCAAAGCGATGGGGATAGAGGTATTCTATGGATAGAGATCCAAAAATTTGATCATAGGGGATTGGTGTCTCCTTTGGACAGAGGTCCATAAACATTGTAATAGGGATTTGGTTCCCAAGAGATTTTTTGAGAAAATTTATAAGAAATATTTTCTCCATGGACATAATCCACATTGGGTGAACCACATTAAATATGTGTCTCTCATGTGTGTGATGGTTTGTGCATTGCTTTGTTGCTGCTATTGATGATATTGGTTAACACTATTTTGGAAAGATATTGCAATTGATAACATTGGATAATATTGTTTGGGAAAGAAAATTAAAAGTTTATATTATACTGTTCACTCCCCTCATAGTATAAGCTTGTGTTCTTCAAGACTATGATAGTTCTCTTAACAATTTCTCCTCTAGATGATTTATTGCTCAAATTCTCAACTCCTCAGTGTGTGAATGACATTTTAGGGATTTGCTTTTATAGATGATGGTTAGGAACTGGCATCATTAATGCTAATATTATGCATGATCTATGTTGCTTACCCAAAAATGGTCTTAAAAAATTGTTGACATGTACAAGCATCTTGAAGCATTTTTTAGTCTTAAATGTTGCTGCTTCTATAGCTAATATATTTTATCATTAAAAATTACCATGTGCATCCCATTAATTTTCAAAATGACCATGTACTTATTTAGTCTCACTTTTTTATGTACACTATAATACATACTGGTGCACTTTATATTATAAAATATATTTTAAATATTTGTCATCTATTGAAACTAGCAAAAATTTACCATTACCTATAGCCCATTTAAAAGTAGCTCTCATGCTTCTCAATAATATGGTAAGGTCCAAACCACAAGGAGTCCAAATTTTTTATGCTTTCTTTTCCTGGCCTTTTCCTCATCCTAATGCATCATAGCTTTTTGCTACTATTGAAAGCCTTCATGGGATTTTTATTTTTGATATTCTAGAAACAATAGCTTGATCATCCTAATTTATAAAAACTCTTTATTTGAGATGGCTAGAAACCTATGATATTCTAATCTAGTAATGAAAGAAATGCCCAGTCTAGTTTCCACCATTGAATTGAAGTCCTTGAAGGATAAATCATTCTCCATTTTCAATTCCTTATTCACATTTTTAAGGAGATCAATATATTCATCCCTGTTAAACATCTCTTATTTCATATTTTCAATGTGGAAGGGGTATGGATTTTTCATATATTTTTACCTTCCTTCCTCTATGGGAAATATTCATATGGGAGCAATCTATGGATAAATATCCCCCTAGTTTTGCAGTGAACTCCTTAGAAAGGCACAAACCAAATTATGATGGAAGGTCAATCACAACCACATCCTAAATTATTGTGACCTTCAATACCTTTTGGAGCACCATTGGTATATCCTTAGCCACCATAATTATCTAGATTGGAGTGTCATCTAACTGCAACACCCATGGCTTGAATGACTATACTCCATTCCCATATCCTCACATATTGCCTTTTGCATGATAGTAGTTGTCACTTCTAAGTCAACCATATAGTTATGCACTATCCACCTTTCCATGCGCAAGGACATGTAGAATTGTGGTAGTCATGTCTTATCCATTTTGGGGCTTTGTTTGTCATGAGACAAGTTCAAGTCCAAAATTTTCATCCCTTTATAATTGACACCTTTTAATGTAGCCATAAGCAAGTCAATATATCTAGGAATTAGTGACACATCATACATGCTTACTTAAGGAGTTTTCTTTAGCTCTTCAAAAATGATATATCTAGTCACTTTTAGTAATTTTATGTTATTTTGATCAAGTTCCTTGAACTTCCTCTGGTATTACTTAGTGGCTTTTAGCTTCTATATTTTGGTCATAAAGGGATACCTTAACTTATTCAAAGCTTTATTCTTAGTATCTTCTGGAGTGGCCTTTGCTTTTATTGGCTCTAAAATTAGTTTATATTTTTCTTGCTCCTTTTGGGGCTAAGTAGGCACTTTGAGAGGATCCAATTTATGTGGTTCCACTTACAAAGTATTCTTCCCAAATATTTTCAATACTTGAATACACTCACCCTCTATAGGTTCTTTAGCCAACATGACCTAGTCTAAGTCCATAAACATGTTAACCACTCCTTTCTATACCTTTTTTGATCTATATCTAGCTACCAATTAGGCTTGATGCTAATACATCATACACATGTTTGCATTATGGGGGTCATTGCAGGACAAGGACTAATAGGTCTCCTAAGAAAAGGAAGTGGATGGCCCATCCTATCGCTTCGTATATGTAGCATTTTTTCTTCTAGCCATATTGTTTCTAGAAGCCCCTAGTATTTTGAGACATAAGGGAACCTTCTAGGATGATAGCCCTCATATATTTTCTTAACATTTTGCCTCTCTAACATAATGACTTAGTTTTTTAGATTTTAATATTTCCCTCAGCTCTAGTATTTTTGTGTTCTCTTTAGATATTGGGGTAGGCAAAAAATAAAAAGAAGGTGTAGATAACTAAGGCAAAGCATTGAGCATTGGTATAGGAGAAATTTGAGGTATTGAGGTTGTCAAAGTTAGTGTTTACCAAGATATCTAGGGCAAGTATAGAAAATATGGCATGGTGACCTTAGGAGGTAGCTTTCCAATAGATATTAATGCATTCTTTGTAGTAGTTATAGTTTAGAAAACCTATGAGAATATCATCATTGGCTAGCCAAATTTGCAAACCAATGTTAGAGTCTATTACATTATTTGGTACATGCTAATGTATCCCATGGTATCTTCATGGTACATTTTTACTAATATATTAGGGTTGAGTAATTGTTTAGAGTATGAATTATATTTTCCCTTTTATGTAAGTGTGAATGTGCAGGAAATGCACAAGTTTCATGTGAGTTAGAATGCAAATGTAAGTTGAGTCTATGTGCACAAGTGTATTATATGTAAGAGTGTAAATATGTAATATAAATATGTGCACAAGTATCTTAGATTAGAGTGTGCAAGTTATAGAAGTGTAAGAGTCATGTATAGGTGTGCATATGTTATAGTGTCAAGTGTTCATCAAGTATGCAAGTGGCAAGTAGATAAGCCAAGAGTCATGAGACTTGGCATATGGAAAGGAATAGTCAAGTATCCAAAGAGTCACACTACTATGGCTATATTATGGAGGTAATGCTCCATAAGAACATAGATAAAAAAGGAGAACAAGTATTACAGTCTTTTGTAAGAGAAAGTGAAGCAATAAAGCTTGTATACATTTTGAGCAATTAATATTGTAAGTTATATTTCATGCATAGTACATGATTGATTAAGGCTATTTACATTCATAGTTCAACATATTATTGAATGTTATTTTATTTATTATAAGCCTTATTTTACATATTAATTTTCTCATATTATTCTACTCATATCATTATCTTGACCTTATTATATTATGACTTATATTTAGATCCTATGAGATATAACCTATGATATTTTATGGTAGCATCAAGGCTTAATAAGCCATAAGTGGTATTAGAGCTACCACCAAAATATATCTAGATTGATACAATTTATTTCAGCCATTTGATTTTATCCATATTTGATAAAGTCGATTAAGAGTCTATCTACTGTAAAGGAAGTAAGAATTAGATTCTATTTTAAGGTCATATTGAGTAGAAATGTTAGCCTATATTATTAATATATGTTATTCCATTATTTAGTTAGTATATTGTTAGGTTGTTAGACCTAACTTACCCTACGTTATTTTGGGTCCTAAGTTGTTTCTTAGACCCGATAACTATGGGTTAATTTAGGGTTGCATTGTATTATTATACAGGTTATGTTCAATGCAATATGATTGATTCGATTATCATGGTATCAGAGCAGGAGGCTCTTGGTTGACCTTGAAATCATGATTTTTGAGACGTGGACATGTTTCTCGATGCAAGGCTAGATTTGCTTGGGCATGCATCTCGAGACAACTATCGATTAGTTTTATTTTGATTGGGCACATCTCTCAAGGTCGAGGATCTGACGTGGTTCCATCAGAATGGACATGGATCTCGAGGTCAATCCAAAATGGATCTGACTTGGCACATTTCCCAAGGTCAGATCGACTGACAGAACCCTGGATCCAACTAGGCACAAAACCTGAGGTTGCTGATCAGATCGCTAACTAGGCTCACTAGATTTGGTGTCAGCACAGAACCTGAGGTTGCTGATCGAATCACTGACTGGCCTCACTGGATCTGGCATTGGCATGTGGATCGAGACGGATCACTAACAGACTGACATCATCTAGTGTCAGCACATTTCTCGAGGTCAAAGCGAGGCTAGACTGAAGCGACCTGACAAACCCTAAATTTGGCATGAAGCTCGAGGTGGTTGATTGGACATAGATCTCGAGGTTGATTGGACACATTTCTCGAGGTTAGATCGATGCCTGGACTGACAATTTTTTTGAGGCATTAGACCGAATGGGGTTGTTGGACTGGATCAAATCTTGAGGAGGATCAAAGATGTTTTTTGAGGCAGTAGATTGGGCATAGAACCTGAGGCTGACTGGACGTGGACATCAGGCATAGAACCTGAGGCTGATTGGATGTGGACAGACGACTGACTAGACACGGACATCAGGCATTGAACCCAAGGCTGATTGGATGTGGACAGACGACATGGTGATACATGGCAGACTGGCCACGTGCCACCCAAATAGACGACGTGGTGACACATGGCGGACAGGCCACGCGCCACTTGGACGTGATGCATGGTGGACTGGCCACGCACCACTTGACATAGCAAAAAGCCACGGGAAACCCTATTTCCTATGGGCAATCAAAATAAACAGGGCGAGTTTGCCCTTTTATCCCCGTGAAGCATCGCCCGCAGGGGCGATGTGGGATTAATCCCATGGGATTTTTTTTTCCCGCTTCATGTTTGGGTACAGGAAGAAAGGGAAGGAGCTTCCATTTCCTTCCTGTCGAGTGGTGTAGCCCAACTGGCAGGAGCGCCAGTCGTTGGGCTAACAACCGTAGGGTCGGGGGTTCCAATCCCGCCGACCCCCACAAGGTAAATTTTTTTTTCAATTTTTTTTAAAGTTTTTTTTAATATTTTTTTTCTAAAGTTAAGAATAACATATTTTTTATAGTTTAAAAGTTATTTTTTAGTAAAAAATTAATTTTTTACTATATGAAATATTTTTTTTAACTTTAGTTATACAACAAATATTTTAAAAATGCTTTAAAAGGAGAGAATTTTTTTTTTTGGGGGAGTATGTTCCTCATTGCACAAAATTGAAACAAAGGGAGATACTTCTTAAAGGCACTAAGAAAGGGATCAAGTCATCAAATCTCAAAACCTGGAACCTGTTTTTTCGTAGGCTTCATAAATAGCAAATTTTTTTTGTTTGAAGTACTTCACACAGGGGGGATTTTTTTTTGATGACATTTTTGTGCTAATCTGCCTAAGAGGCAAATATTGTAATTTTTTACAAACTAGTAAAAAAAATCCTTCTGGAGCACCTGATGAGCACCAGAAATGCTCATATTTTGTACATATTTCTTTGATCAATATGCGGCTGTATAATAAGGATTGCATACTTTTATGAATGATTATATAGATATTTGATATAATTATGCGTGTTATCTAATTTGTGTGCTTTTAGTATGTTTTGTGGAATTGCAGTTGATTTAGTTAGATTTGGAACAGTCGAGGTCCTTTTGATGGACCTGGCACTTTATTTCATTGGGGGTCAATGTAGAGAACATAGGCGCCTCCCTGCAACCGAAAGGCGCCAAGGGAACAAGCGCCTCCCTACAGTCGAAAGGCACCAACTAAATACAAGCGCCTCCCTGTAGTCGAAAGGTGCCAACTAAATACCAGCGCCTCCCTATAGTTGGAAGGTGCCAACTAAATACGAGTGCCTCCCTGCAGTCAAAAGGTGCCAACTGAATACAAGTGCCTCCCTACAGTCGGAAGGCGCCAACTGAATACAAGCGCCTCCCTATAGTCGAAAGGCACCAACTGAATACAAGTGCCTCCCTGCAATCGAAAGGTACCAACCAAAGACAAGCGCCTCCTTACAAACGGAAGGCGCTAACAGAAGGCAAGCGCCTCCCTACAGCTGGAAGGCGCTAATAGAAGGCAAGCGCCTCCCTACAACCGGAAGGCGCCACTGATTCTTTGCCCGTTGACCAGACTCGAAGGACGTGGACAGCAGCGGCTGGTGCAGTTCCAGCTCTGCATCATGCAGAGCTAAATTGGAGATAGCACCAACGTATCAAAATGTCTTACGGATGCCAGGCAAAGCACGAACCGAAGTGAACATGCCACCATCAAAATAGAATGCCAGACGTCGATTGCATTCGCCAGACTGTTCTAATTTAGTCTGGGAAGAATCGATTGTTGTAACCACTTCTGTAATAGAAGTTCTATGGGTGTGTTATATAAACACACGTAGATCGTTCTGAAGGGGATATATATAGAAGAGAGAGAGAGATATATAGAAATAATTAATCCATTTAGAGTTACATTGTAATGCGTTGATAAATATATTACAGTTACAGAAGTTCTAAAGCACGTGTTCGATCGGGAAGAAGCTGCTGGAGCCTGGGCCCACTCCAAGCCAGTATTTCTTCCCCATTTCCTTCTTGTTTATTTATTTTAATTAGTTTATTGCTTTCATAGGAATGTTCATTGGTTTGCTAGTTCCAGTATTTGCAGTAGACTTATTTTCAGGAATATGTACATGATTTATTTCTGTAGATTTAAATTATGTTCTTCTTACGTAATTTATTGAGGAGTGCGGGAATGATTGACAACCATCTCAAGAACACCCCCCAAATGTAGGATTAGCAGATTCACCTCCAGTGGTATTGTAGTAACCTAATTTTGACTCTTCGCAAGTTTACGAAGCTCCCTGGGTTGATAATTAAATGCACGGGCATGTGACAAAAATAGGAAACCATTCACCTTGTTTGGCCCGCAACATTTTGGCACCATTTTTGGGGAAGCATCTTAATTAGATTACTTACAATACCCTGAAACCTTCCATCTGACCTTGTATGAGTTCTTCGAGAAGAAGAGGACCTGACGGTCGCTTTATAAGAACTAATCCATCAGGACCTGAGTCAGTCGAGCATTTTGGATTTGAGTTAGACTCGCTCGACCTACCAGCAGTCCATTGGAGTGAGGAACCGCACTTTGTGCAAAGTGCCACCTCATCCCATCAACAAGGGGATGAACGAATCATCATAAATCCCCTATTTAATAGGACTCCTCTAGAGGAAGCCCTATTGTGGAAGGCTGTGGAGGATCAGACGATCTCGCCAGACAACCTTAGAGCATTGACTCAGAAAGTTTTAAATGATCGAAAGGCCATAAACGCTGCATTAGAAACCACATTTCCTAGAAAAAATGGTAGATAACGATGAAGTCTCATCTGGCTTTAGTTTCCCAATAGAGGAGGGAGTAGGAGATACCAAAATGAAAAACATATCCCCTGCTCACCTTCCATCCTTCAAAGGACACCCGACTGAGGACCCTGACCTATTTTTATTCAAGTTTGATGTTTTGTGCAGGTCTGTGGATTACAAATCAAACACGCAGAAGTTGAAATTATTTCCTTCTACATTAGATGATGCAGCTCTATGATGGTTCATCGGTTTGGGAGACAAACACATCACCAGTTGGGACCAGATGAAGAAGCTCTTTCTAGAGCAATATCAAGATTTTGGGAGAGCAAGAGACTCCAGGGAGGAGGTCCTGAGCATGACACAAAGAGAAGATGAGTCTCTCGAGGAGTATTGGGAGAGATTCAGCTTTAATCTTCAATGGTCCCCTCACTCGAAGCTATCTGATAAGTCCCTCAAAAGCATCTTCTTGAGGGGACTTACCAATGAGTCACTGGAGGCTCTCAACATGATCTCTGGAGGTGATGTCTATCAGCATGCTATGGATGACATCCAAAAATTATGTCGGAACTACTCGAGAAGGTGAGGCAAAATCATCGCCAGGACCATGAAGGCGACTGCTTCAGTCACCAAAATAAAAATAGGCAACATGCTGGAGGATTTGAAGAGTGAAATGCTCTCATCTCTAGCACTGGCAGATGGATATGCTACTGTTAGAAAAGAAGAAACAAGAAAATGATGTAGCATTAGCCTATTTCTGCCCAAAATGCAGAGGAAGGCATGCAAAGAATGCATGTCCAGAAAACAAGGTCAGAGTATGCGTAGTTTGCAGGCTGAATCATAAAACTCGATTGTGCCCACAACTGCCCAGTAACTAGGAAGCGGCTGAGAGCACGGAGGCCTACTTCATAGGCAATAGGAAGAGTTGGCCACAGCCCCCCATGGGGAATATACCAACCGGGATGCCATCATATGGGGGAGGGTCATACATGCACCAAGGACCCCCTCAACCACCTAATATGGGGTGGTGGGGACCGTCACCCTAGACGAATGCACCCCCAACAGCATTCTCGAATCAGCAGCCATGGATGCCATATCCATATCCTGGGCAGCAGTGGAGAGGCCACAATGCATGGAATCAGACTCCACAGAATGCAGCTCCTGCTCACATCCAACAGAACTTACCAGCATTGCCAGCAGTGAGACCTGCGTAGCTACCAGCACAACCGACAGCAAACCCGAACAACAGAGTAAATCAGTTGGCATACAACGTAGAAGGTGAGATGTATCATATGTACAATATTCAGCTTAGATCAGGTAGGCAGCTAGGAGTAGAGACACCGCCTCTGGTAGAAGAGGAGGAAGAAATAGTAGGGACACCTCCACTGGTAGAAGAGGAGGAAGAAATAGAGGAGACACCTCTGGTAGAAGAGGGAAAAGCACTTGAGAGAGCGGAGGCTCCATTTCCTAGCTAGCTACAGGAACAAAGAAAAACAACACAGCCAAAATTTGACATCTTGTCGAGCTTGAAGAATCTCACGATGACAATCCCATTATTTCAAGCAATTTGAGATGTCCCCATTTACACCAAGGCAATTAGAGAAATGTGTCTAAGGAGACCGGGATGAAAAGCTACCCAGACTATCAATGTCATGGGTAAACTGGAAGATCTAATGATGGGTAGAACACGTCATCCGAAGTATGCAGATCCAGGCAGCCCAGTGTTGACCATAAAAATTGGAGGACATTCCCTGTCCAACACATTGGTTGACCTCGGGGCAGCTATCAACGTGATGCCTCAAGAGACCATGTGGAGGCTGTAGCTCACGAACCTGAAGCCAACCACGACAGTGCTATAGTTAGCCGATCGATCAACCGTATCATCGAAAGGGATGCTGGAAGATGTGATCGTAACAGTCAGTGCATGGGAATATCCAGCCAATTTTTTAGTTTTGCAAACCAAGACCAGGTTGGGCGGTTACCCGCTCATTTTGGGGAGGCCATGGCTGGCAATAGTTGACGCTTACATCAGCTACCGGGATGGGCTAATGACCATCTCCAATGGGAAAAATGTCAAAAGGCTGACCATTTCACCGCCAGCTCAGTCTATGGACTCGGCAGAAGAACCCAGGATCACCGAGCATGGAACTACGGAGTTGTCCATAATCCAGCCGGTGATGACCTTGGAGGAGGTGGCAGAAGAGGATGAGGATGGTGCTATCATGGAGTTTCTCCATGGAGAATCGTCCACCCCCACACCTGGATCGCCGTTGACTGGCGCCCAAGATCAGCACATCCGACAAATACACGTTGGGCCAGGGAGGATATTAAACGTCAACAACAGGTTGACGCCCACACAGCTAGAAAAATTGGAAGAGCTTATGGTAAAACACCAGCAAGCATTTGCATGGGACTACGCAGATATGCACGGCATCAGCCCAGAAATATGTACCCATCGGATTTATTTAGATGACCAGGCAACTCCTAGTCGGCAGCCATAGAGAAGGATGAACCCAACAATGAAAGACATTGTCAGAGAAGAACTGCACAAGCTTCTGGCTGTCGAACTCATATATCCAATTTTTGACAGTGAATGGGTATCACCATTAGTGGTGGTCCCCAAGAAGAATGGGAAATGGCGGATCTGCGTGGACTACCGGGCATTGAACAAGGCGACTAAGAAAGACCACTTCCCGCTCCCGTTCATCGATCAGGTCTTGGACACACTCTCAGGAAGAAAATACTTCTCCTTTCTGGATGGTTTCAGTGGTTACAACCAGATCTAGATAGGGGAAGAAGATCAAGATAAAACAACGTTCACCTGTCCATGGGGAACGTTTGCCTATAAGGTATTGCCTTTTGGATTGTGCAACGCACCGGCCACCTTTCAAAGGGCGGTGCTTAGCATATTCTTTGATATGATAGGAGACGGGGTGGAAGTATACATGGATGACTTCACCGCCTATGGAGAAACCTTCGAAGAGGCAATGACAAATCTGGAAAGAGTGCTCGACAGGAGCAAGGAAAATCATTTGTCCCTAAGTAATGAAAAATGTTTTATGATGATGCAGGAAGGCATCGTGTTGGGACACCACCTCTCTACGGAAGGAATAAAAGTAGACAAGAGGAAGATCGAGGTCATCAGAGACCTACCTAGCCCCAGAACGCAGAAGGAGGTAAGAAGTTTCCTTGGATCAGTCGGGTACTACCGGTGATTTATCGCCAAATTTAGTAAGATTGCCAAACCACTGCACACCCTACTTTCTAAGGACGTAGAGTTCAATTGGATGGGAGACTGCGAAGAAGCATTCCAATTGTTGAAAGAAAAATTGATATCTGCATCGGTCTTGAGAGGACCGAATTGGGCCATACCGTTCCATATTTACTGCGATGCATCTAACGGTGCGATCGGAGCAGTCCTCAGGCAGAAAGACGGTGAAGAATTTTATGCCATCTATTATGTCAGTAAAAACTTGGCGGGAGCAGAGCTCAACTATACAGTGACAGAAAAAGAATTCCTCGTAGTTGTCCATGCAATAAACAAATTCTGCCACTATATAACGGGATACAAGGTCTTCGTCCATACGGACCACGCGGCTATCAGGTATCTGATGAGCAAGCCAGCCATTGGTGGCAGAATTATCAGATGGCTGTTGCTATTGTAGGAATTCGACATCACTATAGTCGATAAACCGGGCAAGGACAACGTCGTGGCGGATTTTCTGTCCAGATTGATACCGATAGATCATCAAGCAGTGGAAGATCAGTTTTTGGATGAACATCTGTTCGCTATTAGTGAACAAACTCCATGGTATGCAGACATAGCCAATTACTTGGCCATCGGAAGGACCTCACCTGCTCTCTCCTACCGAGAAAAGCAGGCGGTCATAGAGAAGAGCGCATCATTCCTTTGGATGGATGGTCTCCTATTTAAAATAGGATGGGACCAAATTATAAGAAGATGCGTAGCAGAACAGGAGTTTTTAGAAGTGCTCAAGGCATGTCACGATGAGCCATGCGGAGGACACTTTGCAGGGAAATGAACTGCCTACAAAATCCTGCAGGCTGGGTATTTTTGGCCCACTCTATTCAAGGACGCGACAGCGTATACCAGCAAGTGTGACGAGTGCCAGAGGATGGGTAGACCAACCCACCGAGATGAAATGCCCCTACAGCCCCAGGTACACCTGGAACCTTTCGATAAATGGGGCATGGACTTCGTGGGACCATTCAATCCACCTTCGATGGGAAGGAGGTTTATTCTGGTCTGCACGGATTACGTCACCAAATGGGTGGAAGTGCGAGCATTAAGGGACTCAAAGGAAAGAACGGTCGCCGATTTCTTATTTGCCCATATTTTCACATGATTTGGGGTTCCTCGGGAGATAACAATAGACCAAGGGCCCCAATTCACCTCCAAATTGATTGAGGAGCTGATGGAGCAGTATAGAGTTTGGCACAATAAAACCATGCCCTACCATCCATAGGCGAACGGGCAAGTAGAAGTGACAAACGGGGAGATAGAAAACATCCTGACCAAAACCGTGCAGCAACACAAGAAATATTGGGCCACACGGTTGTCGGAGGCAGTTTGGGCATACAACACCACGTGGAAATCCACCACAGGATGCACACCTTTCCAACTGGTCTATGGGAAAAATGCGATGATGCCCATCGAGTTCGAAATCAAAACTCTAAGGACGGCTTTGAAATTAAATTTGAGCTTGGATGAAGCTCAAAAATAGAGGATTCACCAGCTAGATCAGCTGGACGAAATCCGACTGGATGCTTTGTAGAGGACAGAGATTATACAGAAGCAGAGAAAGAAGTGGCATGATAACCACATCAAGCTGAAGAAGTTCCAGGTAGGGGAATGGGTACTGTTGTACGATTCTCGATTCCAGGAAAGGAAGGGCAAACTTATGCAGAGGTGGATGGGGCCGTATGAGGTGGCAGAGCTCATTAGGAATGGGGCGGTGCGCGTTAAGACAATTGATGGTAGCAACACCATGTTCACAGTCAATGGCCACCGACTACGCCCCTATAATACGTCCAAAACGTTACAGGTGGAATCCAGAGTAGGCATGGGGGAGACCCCATCTTGCTAGATCTGGACCGAACTCTCATAGGTGAAATGGTGGGCACGAAAGTGCTCACCCAAATTTTTTAGTTAATATAGTTTTTTTTAATGTGTGTTTTTGCAGGGACGACGCCCGCATGCAAGCTGCAGGCATCCTAATCCAGGGCCTAACAGGCATGGAACGCGTCTAACTGCCTTTATTTTCCTTTCTTTTTTGGTTGCTTTTTGTAGGTGGAGGACCTGACAACACGAGGGGTAGGTATCTGGGAAACCAGGCCTGATTCGGCTCAGCATTTCGACACCGGCTCGTAGGTAGAATCTGGGCAGCGTGAAAAACTGGGAAGGCTTGATCACCCTTTTTCCAGTCAAATCGCCATCCAGAAGAAGGCGCCTTACTGCATCCAAAAGGTGCCAAGTCCAGAAGAAGGCACCTTACCAACAGGTGCATCCAGAAGAAGGCACCTTACTACAGTCAAAGGCACCCAGTCCAGAAGAAGGTGCCTTACTGCATCCAGAAGGTGCCAAGACCAGAAGAAGGTGCCTTACTGCACCCGAAAGGTGCCAAGTCTAGAAGAAGGCGCCTTACTACACCCGAAAGGTGCCCATCCAGAAGAAGGTGCCTTACTACATCCAGAAGGTGCCAAGTCCAGAAGAAGGTGCCTTACTACATCCGAAAGGCACCCATCCAGAAGAAGGCACCTTACTACATCCGAAAGGTGCCAAATCGGAAGACAACGCCTTCCATCTATGCAAAAGTTCAAAAAAAAAAAAAAATATATATATATATATATATAGGCGCCTTCCGTGGCAGGAAGGCACCAAAAAAAAAAAAAAAAGAATCCAGCCGAATACGCCTTCCAACATCAGGAAGGCGCATTCATCCAGAGCACCTTCCAACATCAGGAAGGCGCATTCATCCAGCCGAATACGCCTTCCAACATCAGGAAGGCGCATTCATCAAGACGAACGCCTTCCAACATCGGGAAGGCATGAACCAGAAGGAGGTGCCTCCCACATTGGGAAGACGCATGTAGGCAAAAGTGCCTCCCACCAATCAGAGGCACCTCGTAGCATCGAAAGGCGCATTCATTCGATGAAGAGCACCGACAACGTTGGAAAGGTGCTACAAGGGCACCATCCACATGGGGAAGGTACCAAAGAATGCCTTTCGTACAACATTTACATCTATCGGATGCCTCGGGCAGAACGAAGCATCGCACGAATCAGTGACATCAAATGACCACACCCCTCCCTCGTGTCACAAGTCAGCAAATCAGTGGCTACCATGACAACTGGAATGCCGAATTAGGTACATGCATACTAAATCAAATCTTTTATATAATTATTTATAAATACGTAGTACCAAAAAAATACAGCTGTCATAGAGATCATACCCCCCATAGCCGAAAACGCATGCCAATGAGAGAGTGCCTTCCATAACTGCTAGGGTTAGGCATATTTTCTATAAGAGGGTGCCTTCCTGCAGAAGGAAGGACAAAAAAATATACAGCACCGGAAGGCGCCATGGGAGGAAGGTCCAAGAACCACGCGATCAAGAAGAATGAACCCAGTGATACTGATGGAATCAGAGGGGCAGTGAAGACCCAATTCGAAGCCGAGGGGTGGCTCGAATACTGCACCCTAGTCAGTCAGGGCCAGGATGTGGAGGTAGCTAGAGAATTTGCCACCTCTTTGAGGGGCGATGCGGCCCAAGTACGAGGGGTGGAAATTCTAGTCACCCCTAAGTTCATCTCACAGGCGACTGGATTGCCTCTCACGGGGGAATGTGCATACAAGGGCGGAGTGTTAAAACTATACGCCGAAATACTGCTGCCAGGAGGAAATGTGTAGATAGACAGGGAGGGGTTACTCAAAAATAGTCTCCCCATGAATATACGAAAGATGTTCGAGCAGATTGCTCGATTCTTCACATGCATAGGGAAGTATACCCATCTGAACATTAATCATGTGCACTTCCTCAATCACCTAGTGCATGGGAGGAAATTAAATATACCCTTCTATCTGGCGACTGCTCTGAAAGATGAAGCGGCTCGATACCAGAAGGGGGCACCGTCCGCCTTAGCCCACCATGGGCTGATATCGGCATTGGTCCGCCATGCAGAAGCACAAAGACAGAACCGCGACGCAGAGGGAGATGGCGGCCAAATAGAGCAACACAATGCGGTTGCCGAATTAGGGCAAGGCGAAGCATCCCCTATAGAGGAGATAACAAACATCGAGCAATTGGCGTCGCCCTATTTTCCAGGAGGGGCAGAGCAGTCACCGGTGCCCGAAGACATAGAGGACAGAGGGCATTCCCCAGTGCCCGAGTATGAGGAGGAAGGAGCGCCACTCGCTGGTGGTGAGGACGAACCAATCCCCAGGAGGAAACGTCTACGGTGATTCCTCTCGATAGAGGAAGGACAGAGTGACCCGGAGATAGACGTTGCCGCCCAAACCCTCCAAGAATTAACGAACCAGAGCCCATGGAATGAAGGAACTTCTGGGAGTAACGACCAGATCGATGCGGCCTTGGAGGAGGCGCTCGAATGGCAAACCGATTGTTGGATGGCACAACAGACTCTGGAAGATTGCCAGAACCAGCATAAAAGGGAATTGGAGGAAAGGGATAGATGAATCGCTCAGCTCGAGCAGCTGGTCCAGGAGTTGCAGGAGGAAAATCAAATGCTCCAGGACAGAGGAACAACAAGATAGGAGGCGGTCACTCAGATCGATTAGGCAGAAGAAGTGCCGATGAACTCTCCCACATCCGTCGAACGAGTATTCTCTTCGGGGGAGATTCGATCGGATGCCGGCAACGAGCAGGCGGGAGGGGGAGGATTCCTCTATTTTTAGGGGTGAAAAGGAAATAAGCCCTACGATGCCCCCTGTCATTGTCCTGAGTGACACAGAGCAGGACGAAGGTCTCCGGCAGTAGATAGGACCGGAGGACACGGAGGACCTCCCCAGGCCTGAAGAAGGAGAAGAGCCTGAGGGGTCGACACCAGGTAGACAGGAGAATGAAGGATCACCCCCGGAGATAGTAGCACGGCCGATCCTTCGGAGTAAAGAGAAGTCCCCAAAGGAGAAAGAAGAGACCCCGGTCCGAGCCGCCACATTTTTTGTAGAGGCCAAGGCAAAGAGGCCCAGGACGGCTCGACAGAAGGTGAAAGTGACCTTCATCGAGTCAGAGGAGGACGAATGGGACATGCAGCTATTTGTCGAAAGGCAAAAATATTTTGAGCAGCTGCGCAACGAAATGAAAGCAGCCAAGGAGGCCAGGAAGGCATCCTCGAGGATAAAAGGAGATTTTGGCATCTGCGTCAATCCGACAGAAGACAACCAATTTTGGGACATCTATGGTTCATCCCGAGGGTGGCCTTCCATGATGAGGAGGTACTTGGAATGGTGGGGAGTATATGGCCCACAATTGGAGGCCGCTGCAATTGCAAAGGAGAATGCAGGGCTTACCCCTGAAGTGGCCGGATTATACAAGGCCCAAGTAGTGCCTTCCAGAGAGGATAACTCGGATATCCCTCTGGCAGTGGTCAAACCTCCAGACGTCGACCTCTGGCAAGCTGTCAAAGCTGCATTTCAATCGGTAGGAACAACGTTGGCTAGACCACCACCAATAGTGGCCAGAACAAGAAGGGGACAATTGACAGCCATAGTTTCCCATAGGCAAAGGTGAACCACACCTTCAAATGCCGGCATGAAAAGACAGACTCGGGCCACAGGGGCAGCCGAATCCTCCAAGAGATGGCGACGATGAAAAGTCAGAGGGCTACCTGCAGTTTGGATGCCACGAGGGCGTGGCATATGTTAGGCGTGGGGGGATGATGAGCACCAGAAATGCTCATATTTTGTACATATTTCTTTGATCAATATGCGGTTGTATAATAAGGATTGCATACTTTTATGAATAATTATATAGATATTTGATATAATTATGCGTGTTATCTAATTTGTGTGCTTTTAGTATGTTTTGTGGAATTGCAGTTGATTTAGTTAGATTTGGAATAGTCGAGGTCCTTTTGATGGACCTGGCACTTTATTTCATTGGGGGTCAATGTAGAGAACATAGGCGCCTCCCTGCAACCGGAAGGCGCCAAGGGAACAAGCGCCTCCCTGCAGTCGAAAGGTGCCAACCAAATACGAGCGCCTCCCTACAGTCAAAAGGTGCCAACTGAATACGAGCGCCTCCCTGTAGTCGGAAGGTGCCAACTGAATACCAGTGCCTCCCTAGAGTCAGAAGGCACCAACTGAATCCAAGTGCCTCCCTACAGTCAAAAGGTGCCAACTGAATCCAAGCGCCTCCCTATAGTCGGAAGGCGCCAACCGAAGACAAGCGCCTCCCTGCAACCGAAAGGCACCAACCAAGGACAAGTGCCTCCCTACAAACGAAAGGCGCTAACAGAAGGCAAGCGCCTCCCTACAGCCAGAAGGTGCTAATAGAAGGCAAGTGCCTCCCTACAACCGGAAGGTGCCACTGATTCTTTGCCCGTTGACCAGACTCGAAGGACGTGGATAGGCGGTTGGTGCAGTTCTAGCTCTGCGTCATGCAGAGCTAAATTGGAGATAGCACCAATGTATCAAAATGTCTTACTGATGCCAGGCAAAGCACGAACCGAAGCGAACATGCCGCCATCAAAATAGAATGCCAGACGTCGATTGCATTCGCCAGACTATTCTAATTTAGTCTGGGAAGAATCAACTATTGTAACCACTTCTGTAACAGAAGTTCTATGGGTGTGTTATATAAACACACGCAGATCGTTCTGAAAAAGATATATATAGAGAAGAGAGAGAGAGATATATAGAAATAATTAATCCATTTAGAGTTACATTGTAATGCGTTGATAAATATATTATAGTTACAGAAGTTCTAAAGCGCGTGTTCGATCGGGAAGAAGCTGCTGGAGCCTGGGCCCACTCCAAGCCAGTATTTCTTCCCCATTTCCTTCTTGTTTATTTATTTTAATTAGTTTATTGCTTTCATAGGAATGTTCATTGGTTTGCTAGTTCCAGTATTTGCAGTAGACTTATTTTCAGGAATATGTACATGATTTATTTCTGTAGATTTAAATTATGTTCTTCTTACGTAATTTATTGAGGAGTGCGGGAATGATTGACAACCATCTCAAGAACACCCCCCAAACGTAGGATTAGCAGATTCACCTCCAGTGGTATTGTAGTAACCTAATTTTGACTCTTCGCAAGTTTACGAAGCTCCCTGGGTTGATAATTAAATGCACGGGCATGTGACAAAAATAGGAAACCATTCACCTTGTTTGGCCCATAGCAACAGTGCCCATTTTGCGCTTCCAAAAAATTTTGGACTCCCTGTCTCGTGATGGGGGAGGCACGCCAGGGGCTAGGGTATATCGACTAGGTCAAAGAATAAACAATGAATATAAGGACTCAACTATATTTTTAGGGAAATTCAAAGTCACCTTGATAATATTATTAGATTCTCTAAGGAGGAGAATCATATTGGGTTCTTAGGTTCAACCTAATACAATATTGATTGCAAAAAAGAGTTGTAGTACATATTAAGCTATAGAAGTGTGAGAAGCTTCCTACAGAGTATAGAGAAGAGTTTAATCTTCTAAGAGTAAAATATTGAAATATAGAAGAAAGATAGTATATAGAAGAAAGAAGAAAAATAGTTGCAAATTGAGAAGCATTCAGAGCTTCCTAAGAGAAGAAAAAAAGCATATAGAAGAAAGGAAAAAGACAACAACAAATTGAGAAGCATTCAGAGCTTCCTAAGAGAAAATTAAGAAAGCACAATATAAGAAATAATATAGGTATATCAATCTTTGATATATAAATCTTGAATAAAGATAAATAAGCACCTAGCTTACTTTATATTACTTCAAGCATTGGATTAGCATCTACATTGACAAGAGTTGCAAGGCCGTGTAGAGAAAGAGGCCCTTATAAAGAAAATAAAGATATATTTATAAATAAAATAAATAGGTCCATATAAATAAAATAAAACATCCATTATAGAGAAAAAATAAATACCCTTATAATGTAAAGAAAGAGGCCCGTATAGAAAAGAAATAGAGGCTTATACAGTGAATAAAAAAAAGGTTCATATAAAAGAGAGAGGCCTGCATATGAAGAAAATCTAGAGACAAGAGGCCTATGATAAATTTAAGAGGCTCATAATAGAGATAAGAGGTCCATGATAGAAGAAAAAGGCAGACCATATTAAAGGAAAGAAAAAAAGAAGAGGCATCCATTCATCCAAATTTTGAAAGAAGGAAGAAATAGGCCATACAACAAAGCTACAACATAAAAGAAGAAAAAAAAGCATTCAAAGAGCAAAGCTACAATATAAAGAAAGAACACAAAGTATTCAAAGAGAAAAATAATAACAAGCATTCAAAATAACCAAGAGTTGTTATTATATAAAAGTGCAAAATACCATTAGCAATATAAGAGCTCAATTGTAGCTTTGTAGAAGACTAGCCTGAAGACCTAAAGTTATACATAGATTATAATTACTACAAGGAAGTCTAACAATGAATAAATAATTTTAGAGGAAGTATTTTTTGAAGCGCTCATAGAGAGGTAGCAATCATAGAAGAAGTCAAAGCACCAAGTTGGAAGCCGAGCACTATGTTGGAAGCCAAGCTCTAAGTTGGAAGCCGAGTGCCAAGTTGAAAGTTGAGAGCCAAGTTGGAAGCCGAGCACAAGTTGGAAGGTGAAGAAATAATAATACCTAAGGATTAACATAGTAGCCAAAGAGTATAAGCATCATCTAGAGAACCATAACACCTATGCATCAATGTGGAAGCCAAATATTTACAATGAATAATGAAAGTGCCAACCAAGGAGGAGTTATGTTAAACCTAAGCAACATGGCTGAGAAAGGAGAATCATAATATTTGAAAGGAAGTGAAACTTTTGGTTTCTCATGCATGGTTACACATGGAAGAAACCAATCAACACCTGATAATTTAAAAGGAGGATATATCAAGCATTAAGTGAATGTGAATATCATACAAGCAGAGCAATCAAAATAGAGATGTGCACAATAGCAACATAAGGTTGGTAACTTTATTTTTAGGGTTTAAAAATTAATTTGAAGTTTATTTAAAGTCTAAGATATGAGAAATAAGGTTTAGTTAGGGTTTATAAAAGTATTTAAATTTGGAGTGATAAGTTTAATGAATTAAAGTTTTTAAAGTTTGATATGATAGATTGTTTTTTTTATAAGCTTGGATTAATAAGGAATTTATTGTTTTTTTTTTTAATTTTTCAATAGTTTGGAACGATAAGGACTTCAACTAGTCTATTTAATTTCCAAATTTTTTAAGTTTAAATTTTTTTGAAGAATATTTAACTTGGTTTTATTTTTGAGAAATTTTGAAAATTGAAGAATTTTGAGTTTTGCAAATTTAAATATTTGGGAGGTAAAAGGTTTTCAACATCAAAGGATTAGGAAAATCATAAATTTGCAAAAAATATTTTTAGTTTTTATAACTAGGGATACAAAGTTTACTACTCCATATGAATTAAATTGAATTGTTTAAACCTAGGAGATATAAGGTTTTCTACAAAGGATTTTTTGGAGGAGTTCTACTATATCTAACAACAAGTTTTTCCTTTCTGAGTCTCAAATTTTGAAAGGACCAAATTTTGCTTCATGGAAAAACAAAATAAAATCAATTCTAGTTGTAGAAAAAATTTGGGATATAATTAGTGGAACAAAAATGAAACCTACTGAAGATGCAAGAGAATTTCAAATATTTGAAGAAGTGATGCCAAAGAATTTATGTTAATAAAATTTAAAATAATTGATAAAATACAACCTTATATAAGTGGAGTAGAAACTTCTATAGAAGCATGGAATACTCTATGCAAAATATTTGAAGGGAAAAATAAAGCTACTATTCTCAATCTTCAATCTCAGTTATATTCCTTAAAAGTTAATAGTGGTGAAAGTATTGAACTATTTCTTTGAAAGGTAGCAGATATAAAAGCAAAGCTATTAACTTTAGGAGAGAAAGTAGAAGATAAATTTATTGTTCAAGTGATATGAAGAGCACTTCTAGAAAGCTACAAGTATCTAGTCATATCTTTGCAAGTTTTAAGCAATAAAACTACATTTGATGATTTAGTCAATATTCTTCAAGAATATGAAGTAGAAAACTCAGTCAAAGATAAAATGACTAACAATGCCTTGGTATCAAAAGACAATATACATGGTAATATTGCTTCAAATCCAAAATACCAATCTAAATGGAATTTGAGATACTATAAAATATGTAAGAAAAAGGGTCATAGCACAAATTTCTATACGTACAATCAAAGAAATAAGTATCAAGGAAATTAGATGAATATGAATCAAAGTGGTCAAACAAACAAACCAGTACAACAAAAGCAATATCAATCTCAATATCAATACAATCCTCAATGACAACAATAATTTTAGCCTCAATACTTTGAACGTTAGTATCATTCTCAATATCAGCATGGTCATCAACAACAACCACAATTACAATATAGAGAGGGAAACCAAAAAGGAAATATAACTCAATAAATTCATGAAATTCAATAATTAGAAGAAACTATTGAAGAAAATTAATTCAAAGCTCTCTCAGCAAAATTGATAATCAATAAAGATGCATTTTCTCAAAGAGTTCTGAAGAAACTAATTTTTTAGAACATTATGATATAGGAAGGCAACATGATAAGACTAGGATAGAAAATAACAAAATGAAGAAGCAAAATAAGAAGATCAAGAAAATTTAAAAGAAATAAAAAAGAGAACAAAGAAAGCATAGGTCCTAGGATCACTTGAAGATTGAAGACAAAGATGAAGACCATGATTGAAGACTAAAGTCTTCAATAACCAAATAATGTAATATAGGGGTGTGTTAGAGTATATTACATTATTTGGTACATGCTAATGTACCCCCATGGTATCTTCATGGTACATTTGTAAATAATAGATTAGGGTTGATTCATAGTTTAGAGTGTGAATTATATTTCTCCTTTTATGTAAGTGTAAATATGCAAGAAATGCACAAGTGTCATGTAAAGTTGTAATGTGTACGAAATACAAAAGTGTCATGTGAGTTAGAGTGCACGTGTAATTTTAGTCTATGTGCACAAGTTTCTTATATATATGAGTGCAAATATATAATGTAAAGATGTATAAAAGTATCTTAGATTAGAGTGTGTAAATTATAGAAGTGTAAGAATCATGTATAGGTGTGCATATGTTATAGTATAAAGTGTTCATCAAGAATGCAAGTGGCAAGTAGATAAGCCAAGAGTCATGAGACTTAGCATATGGAAATAAATAGATATAGGTTCATATATAATAGATGTAAGCCTAAGGCTAAGAAGATATAATATTTAGAGGGATCTACTTCCATGTCTTACTGAATCTGATGTTAAAATTAGTGATATTTTCTTGTAGATGTCTTCAAATGGAGGTAAATAAAGTGAATAATGAAAAGGTGTATCCTACCTTATTAAAATACAAGATAAATGGCTCATCTAGTTGAGCCCATGAACTAATACTACTCTCATCAAGGTATCTATACCAAGTCAACACTTTTCCTCTAAAATATAGGGCTAAAAATTTGACCATGGCATCCTCATGTTGAATCTTATGGATAGTGGCTAAAACAACCACATCTTGATAGTGATCATAGGTAGTTTTCTTAGACCTATCATAGGTTGGTAAATATATAAGGGTTATTTGAGGGATTTTATGGACATCTACAATATTAAGGGGTCTAGTATTGTTCCATCCTAGATAAATTCATTTGGCCATATTTTTTGAGTGTGAACTATTACGAGAATATTTGGGAAAGGATTGTAGAGGGACAATACTTTGAACAAAGGGAGCTTATATTGGAGAGTAGGATTTATTTGGTATTCTATGAGATTTATGAGCTAGTATTTTAATAAACTACATAGGTTATTTGAGCATTTTGGCATCCAATCTAGTTAATATATGATTTTGGATCTCATTCTCTTAGCAGAGATGCCAATATTAGGTTCTTTCAATGGTGGAGTTGCTAGCTAAATGTAATTTTATCCACTTTGTGAGGCCAAGATATTTACCAAAATCTTGATCCTTTAGATATGTGAGACAAATATTGAAACATCTATCCCACTGGGCATTCTAAAAACTCTTGGTTACAATTTGGCCAATGGTATGATTTATCCCCTAGATCATGGCTAAGATTGTATGGCTTGCCAGTGCTTCTGAGCCAACCTCCAAAGAAGGTTAGTTCTTTTATTGTGCAAAGAAAAAAATAAATGACAGAACAACAAATAAAGAAATGGAGGATTAGGTATAGAGAGAAAGGAGAGAGATATTTTAAAAAGTGGTCAATATTTGACTAATAACATTATTGCACACTATGCAAAGCAACATGCAACTTATCTACATACAAGACCTAGCATACTAACTACCAAGAAAAGTGTTACAAAATATAAATTTAGCTCAAATCATGCCTTATACTACTACAATAACCTTTAGTAATAATCCAAATGGCATCTAAGACCTAAAAAAATAGACCATCAACAAAGCTTTTACAAAACTGAATAGATATGCAATGATTAAATTTTATGTATCCCTAACATTTTAATATACCAAAGCGATCATCCAAATAGTGGCTAAGGCCTATGAGAATAAACCACTCACAAAGTTTTTATAGAAATTTATAGAGACTAAAAAACATATATACACATTAGGATCCTACACCAAGTCACTAGTAGAGGCCAAAAAATGGTTGATTCATTAAGTAGTAGAGCAAAATTGTCTATTTTACAACTAGCAAATACTCAAATTGCCAACCCTCATCCTAAGGAAAATTATGCTACTTATAGTTTACTATACTATCCTATATCAATGATTACAAGGATAGACTATTATAGGATTGAAAATAATAGGCACAACTTGTCCTAGTCTAGAGCTCATGCTCAATCAACATGCTTGAAAGAACTGGTTGTCTCTTTCTTACTTTGTATTGGCTAGTTATCAACCTTATAGGCCAACTAGCCTGATCTAGATGACTAGTCCATCCAATAATAATCCTAGTGGCATTGTTTTTGTAACATGATTGGAGTTTCCCACCATACCTTGTTGCTATGCTAGCTATTAAAATTAAAAAAATCTATTCATGATCACTAGGGGTGGCCACCACTATTGGAATTTTTAGAAGAGTGGCCATCACTTTCCTATAAGTTTGCTTGTTGAGTCATCTTAACTGCTTCATTTTGGGTATCCAATGAGTGTCTATGTAGCCTTAGTCTCTAAAACATAAAAAATTTGTTGAACATGATATAATAGGGAGCCACTCTCTTTTTCATAATCTACTAATAACTTTGGGCTCATTGCTAGGGCCTTGAAAACCTAGTCAAGACATTTGGAAGATTCAAATGACATCATCATTGAAAACTCCAAGCCACTTAGATTTTGATCCCTTTAGATTTTGGCTACTTTATATTTTGGTAACTTTAGCTTTTGACCACTTATGCTTCACTTGATCTTAGTGGTTGGGGACTTTGAAGACTTAGATTGATGTCACCTATAAAATTCTTTGGCCACTCTAATTTGGATTAGCTAGGACTTTTATGCACTATTGATGACATCATATTTACAAATATCTAGTCACTCTCATTCTAGAATCTAAAGTAAATAGACTTATTTTCCTTAGCAAAATATTAGGTTTGATAAGTTATATTTAGACCTTCAACCAATCATATGAAACAATTACCAGGTCCAAAAAAGTTTCCTTGCATCTCAATTAACAAAATTGATAGTCCTACAAAATTTTCTAGGATATATCTATGTCAAGAATTAAATTAATCAATATTATTAAAATATTGGTATATGATATACCTAGTTGTGTGATGTGTATCCTAGAACACAACCAATATTGGATGGATTGAAGTTCCTTTGGAGCCAACCTTCGAAAAAGGTTGATTCCTTCTTGTACAACAAAAATAAACAAATGAATGAAGACTAAAGATATAAATGGATGGTTAGGAGAGATAGATAAAGGGGAAAAATATTTATTAAAAGGTGGCTAACATTCAAATAACAATAATAATACACCCTATGCAAAAAACCATACAACCTATCTATATATAGGGCCTAACAAACCATCTACAAGGTAAATAATTATAGAATATAAATTCAGCTTAGATCATGCATTCTACCACTGCAATAGCCTATAGTGATAATCCAAATAGTAGCTAAGGCCTAATAGAATAGACCACTAACAAAGATTTTATAGAATTGAATAGATTTGCAACACTTAAATGCTATGCATCCCTAAAATTCTAATAGCTCGAAGTGATAATCCAAACAATATTTAAGGACTAACAAAATAGACCACTCATGAATATTTTATAAAAATATCTAGAGACTACAAAACATACATAGACATTAGGACCATGCAACACATCATTGATAGAGGCCAGATAATAGTTTATTCATTAAGTAGTAGAGCAAAATTACATAGTTTAGAATGTGCAAACACTCAAATTTCCAACCCTTATACCAAGGAAAATTATGCTCCTTATCTATACTAACCTAGATTAATTATTACAAGGATAGCCTATAATTAGCCTAACAAGAATAGGCACAAGCTAGCCCAGTTTAAATCTTGTGCTCAATCAACATACTTGGAAGAACTAGTTTTCACTTTCTTGCTTTATCTTGACCAGTTGTCCACCTTCTCACCCAATTGGCCTACTATGGGTGGATGGTCTAGCCAATCATAATACTAGTAGCCTTGTATCTTTATCATGCTTGGATTTTTTCCACCATGTGTTGTTGTTATGCCAATTATCATAATTATAGGCACTTCTATTCATAATAACAAAGGGTGGCCACCACTATTGTAGGTTTAAGAAGAGTGGCCACCACTTTCCTAAAACTGAGCTTGTTCAGTCATCCTAATGATTTCATTTTGGTTGGCCAAGGAGTATCTATACGATCTTTGTCTCTGATACATATATTATTTGTTGATCAGGATCTTTCAAGGATACACTCTCTTTTTTCATCATCTACTAATGGCTTTTGGCTCATTGTCAAGGCCTTAAAAACCTGGTTGAGACTTTTGGAAGGCTCTATTACATCAATATTGAAAAATCTTGTCCACTTAGCTTCTAGAAACTTATACTTCTATCCACTCATGATTTCCACCACTTATGCTTCACTTGATATTAGTGGTCGGGGCCTTTTTAGAATTAGGCTAATATCACCTTTAAAATTCTTTAGCCACTTTATTTTAGACTAGTCGAGACTTTTGTGCACTATTTCTAATATCATCTTTATAAATCCCTAGTCACTATAATTTTGAACTCTTAAGTGGCTAAACTTATTTGCATTAGCTAAATTTTGGGTCCAATAGATTATCTTTGGATTTTTGACTAGTTATATGCAACAATTACTAGGGCTTGCAAAGTTTCCTTGTATCTCAAGAAACAAAAGATTAACAAAATTGAGTCCTATAAATTTTTCTAAAATTTATCTATGTGGGCAGTTTTATTAGTCCATAGGGATCTATTTGGAAGGTTTTCTCTTTTGTCATCAATTATTAGCATGTTGAAGAATATTACATTATTTGGTACATGCTAATGTACCTCATGGTACATATTGTAAATATTGGATTAGAGTTGTGTCCTTGATTAGAGTGTGAGTAAATATTTTATTTAATGTAATAATGTGTAGAAAATACGTAAGTGTCATGTGTGCAAGTGTTATGTATGTAGATGTGCACATGTGTCTCACATATAAGTGTGGACAAGTTTTCTTAGATTAGGAATGTTAGGATAAGATAACTATTACTTAATTTAGTTGAGATAGATTCTAACTAGAATATCACATTGATAAATTTAGTGAGCTATAGTTAGATAGTTGTTAAGTAAATTAGATTAGATGCCTGATTGTTATAGGCTAATATTAGCCTATGTTTATGTATAAAATTTGATCCGTATTCAATAAAATATATACTGCTTCTAATAATGGTATCAGAGCGTGAGTCTCGATCCTATGGGATTTAGACTAGCATGACTGTTTAAGTTGTTTAGTCAAATAGTCTTATTGAAATGGGAGCATGGAGCCTAACAAAATCAGACTTGCAAGATTGTATACTACTTGAGAAACCGAACAAAGGAGCATGCATCCTTTGGGGATTTGGTTTTTATTTGAACAAATATTAATTTTTTTTTGCAAACCTAGATCCAAGAGCTAAGAGCCAGAGCCAAAGCTAGAGCTAGAGCCAAGATCTTGAGCCCAGAGCTAGAGCCGAGAGCCAAAGCCTAGAGCTATATCCAGATCTAGAGCCAAGCACAAGAGCCAAAACATACTTTCATTATTCTCTCCTCCAAATTAAGGGGGGTAGTTATAAATATTATCCCAAATAATGTAATAAGGGGGGTGTTAGAGAAATATCACATTATTGGATAATAGATAACCTCACGTATAGGCAGATCTGATATGGTTGTAACCATCTACCTATTTGAGGGTTATTGTTGTAGGCTAATCTTAGCCAATAAGTTGTATTTAATAGTGTGCAATAATAATGAAATGTGTAATAGATTATGATTTCCAACATTTAATAGTTAGGTTATTATCAAAGCAGGTTCTTCCTACGTGAAGGCTCAAAGGGGGAATTGTCTCTTTGGTAATTCTCCCATCCCCACAACTCCCTCTCCCCCATTTGATGGTGTAGCTTATGTTGGTTTAGAGAGTATCCTCTCCCATCAGGCCTATATGGTTCATAAAGGGGATGAGAAATCTAGCTAGTAACTGCAACCTCATTTTTTATAGTGCCCTCCTTTGCTCATAGGTTCTTCACCCTAATACATACATGTATATAGTTTTTCATTATTGTGAAACCTGAAGCCACTATTGAGTGGTGATGATGAAGGATATCTTGATCATGGTCCTGAGGCTTTTTGGCGATGTAGCTTCCAACTCTACAAAGAAACAGTACTACAATATAGCCATTCCAAAATTTAGAGATCATGAGAGAAGAAGAAAAATACGAATTCGTAAATATGTAGCACCAATCTACTATGAATTGTTTTTTAGGAAGTTAAATTTTTTTTTGCAGGTCTGGTGAACATAAGCAGTGAGCATAATTTTTGTGGTTGTTGAGGTGTGTATTGAAGCTGGAGATATGGCATGCAATTGCTATCATCATAACCCTAGACATCAACTATAGCTTATAGGAAAAATTGGCATCCACAAATGTTAGATCTAAAAAAAACATCACTGGGCAAGTATTTGATGAGAAAAAATTAGATTGTAGATTTTTTTGACGATGCAGACTTGGCAAAGGCTATCAAATTCGGTTGGAAATGGGATTGCAGTGACTCCCCCAGAGAGCAAGATGCCATTTTGTATGTTGATCAATTGATCAATAAAGAATGAGGTTGAAGTCATGTTGTGTATAAGAGAGTGGTTGGTAGTTGTTTCAAAAGTTCATGGGAAGACCATGATGCACCAGAACTTGTAGATGGACCTGTGGTGCTCGATGACTATTGTTCATTTACTATATTTGTTTGTTAGTGATTATCGTAGTAATGAAATGATAGCCAGCATTGATTGTGTTCAGGTGTAGAGTAGATCACACTCAAGCAGGAGTGATATGCATCGTGTAGGCAGAAAGCAGACGATAATAAAAAAAAAAGAAAAATTAAACAATATTTTTCTAAGGTTTTCTTCCTCCAATCTGGACATGACATGGTGCATAAGCATTACTCCATTTTGCAGATAACACCTGATATATCTTATCATTCTAATATGGTTCATATTGAGAAATTGAGAAAAGGTACGCGTGACATGGTAACTTGAGTGAAAGTTGAGGCATTGGTTTCATTTTTCCTTTCTTTGGGTGGAAAAATCATTATCCCACATTTAGTGGATAGAAGGTTTCAAAAGCTTTAATATAGGATGAAGGCACCCTATTATGGTATCTAGTGCCAACTGGCTACATTGACCAATGACACTCCTTTTTTTGAGCGCCACAGATTGTTAAGCAGGGTGTTGACCATTGATGGTTTGGCGCTCTATACAGATTCACATTGGTGAAATTTGACTGCTTGGATTGATGGCAACTTTTATTTTGAAATAAAGGAATAAGAGGTAAATTTATTTACCTTCCCTCAAGCTAAAGTTTTTCATTCAAAATTTCTTTTACTTTAATCAATTAGACCCACATCTCAAATTAATTAATTATGAATATTCCCCTGAGGGAAAATTGTACAAGGCAGCGGAATATTCTCTTGGGAGGGACACATTTAGGGTTATACACAAGGGAAAATTTCACAATTTAGAGCAAATTTTAAGGTTTTCATATTTTTTATTTTGCTAATTTTGGGACCTAGAGGTCGACCCATTCACCCAAAAATTATGGGATCAATTTTTTTAGGGTAAATTCACCCCTGTACAATAAGTTTTCGTGCATAATTTTTGCCTTAAAATTATTAAAAAAAAAATATCTTGCCTAATTCACCTCTTGTATCCCACTATATATAGGTAACCCTGACAATGAAACTCATAGTCTCATACAATTAAAACAAGGTTATTGACACAAGGTGATCTATAGAAGCGACTAGCAAAAGACGACTGACACGAGGTGACTGACATGAGGTGACTATCACAAGGTGATTGTCACAAGGTGACTATTATAAGGTGACTATCACAAGGCAACCGATATAAGTGACTGGTAGAAGGTGACTAACATGAGGCGACTAACACGAGGTGACTGACATGAGGCAACTATCATAAGGTGACTATTACAAGGTGACTATCACAAGGTGAATGTTACAAGGCAACTATCACAAGGTGACTATCACAAGGTGACTGTCACAAGGTGAATATCACAAGGTGACTGTCACAAGGCAACTATCACAAGGTGACTGGCATAAGGCGACTATCACAATGCCAGTGACATACATCGACAACTATTTACTGGTAAGTTTTGATTACCATTTATGTTCCATTTTTATACATTTTTGTTCATTGACACTCAATAAGATGGTTTTCCTATTATTTGGGAATCAATATTAAGTTTGCTTGGGTCGGATATTCTATTGTCTTAAATAGTAGTTCCCTCTTTTACCAATTATTTCCATTTTTCAAAATGATGTTCATGTTACTCTTCTATTTATATAGGTAAAATATCACCTGTTGGAAGTGGAAAGAAGGGAGGCCAATATTTTGATAAAAGGAGTATCCTCAAATACTTTCATAATATTTTAAAATCTAGTCAGCCATCAACATCTGCACAAATTAAAGGTATGAATGCATTTACTTACTAACCAGTTAATTTTTATACATTGTTAATTTTACATATAATATCTTCATTAATTAAGAAGGGTGATTTTTAGTTGATGGATTTGTCCATTATTTATCTGTATTTTTTAAAAGAAGGTATGCTTTTAAGAAGAATATTGATAATGACCCTGGTATTTACCTGTATCGCCCAAATTTTTTGCACCCTTACCTTCAGGCTAAAGTATCCATACCTGGAAGGGGGGTGAGAAAAGGATGGAACAATACCTCGGACAGAGAAGCCCTTTGAAGGTCATGCTTCTCGGGGGAGGGGTATAAAGGTGAATTTTTGATATATGGTGGGGTTCGCCAAGAAACTTTGAGTGGCAGTTTCCATGCCTAGGTTGAGAATGGGTTTGATTTGTTCGTTTTATGTTCAATCATTCAGATTCCTAGGTTGGCCAAAATGAAGCTAAGCTATTCTATATGAATATTTTGATTTATATGAATACAACAGACATAAATGAATCCTAATGTGATTGAATACAGAGAATATATAAAATGGAGAAGAGTACACCTAATTTCTGATGTCTGATGAATATTCTAAAGCTTGTAGGAGTCCAAATCATCCTAGATATGACAAGATCATCTGTAATTGTACATAATCATCCCAAATCATAGGATATCATCCGAGATCACCCAAGATCGTCAGTGACCTGACGAATTCATCAGGCGAATTCATCAAAAACTTGCAATCAAGAAAATAGACACCAAAAACCAAAAATACAATTGCAAGAATGATGTAAAATGATAGAAATAAGAGTATAGATGTTTGAATGATAAATCCAAATATCAAATTAAATGAGATGCACTATTTTGGAAACTTACTTTGAATTTTATCATGCAATTATGCTAAATGAGGTGAAATCCAAGATGTAAAATAGAAGTAAATTAATCTAATGCACCAATAAATAAGGAAAATGAGATAGAGAATGAAACTCAGGGCTCTGATTGCCCCCAAGCTAAATTGTAGACCGGATCATCTATAATCGCACAAGATCATCGTCGATCTTGACAGGATCGTCTAAAATTGTAGTTGAATCGCCTGCGATGATCCGAGCTACCTCCGACTAAAACATAGTGAAATACTGTAACATAACTTGAAAACACAAATGCAAATGATGGGAGATACAGTCAAAAACTAAAATTGTAGGGATATAATCAACCAGGCAGCCAGGTAGGGAGTCAGGGGGATAAACTAGGAAAATCCTAGTTTATATAGGATTAGGGGGAGGTTAGGAGGTTGGGAATCATCCCAATCTAGGAGATCCCCAACGTGGGAATCTCCAACCGTGTAGACATGCTTCTGCCCAAGTTGGAGAGGTCGTTGGAATAGAAGCTAATTGTGAAAATTTAGTTTTGGGATGAAATCATCTGGACATTCTATTCCAGACCAATTCATCCTATTTGGGATGATATCGTCAGATCGACGATGATATCGTCATATCAACGATGATATCGTCCAACGGTCACAAAAAACTCTAAAAATGGTGCAAAAAATGAGGTAAGCGGTTAACGGGCGATTTCGAGGTTAAAATTCAAATTTCTACTTTTTACTGATGGTTTAACTGTGCCAATTTTAGGGTGCTACATTACCCTAGTATTATCTCTACAGAAAACATTGTTGACCCTGGTATGCCTCCACATCCACATATCCATAATAATAAAATGTCCATAGATGAAAATTTTCTTAAAGAAATAGAACAACAACATGAAGAGATTCCTGAAACTAACATGCCAAATGGAAAATAAAATAATAGTTCTTATGCAGTCCCTACTTTTGGATAATCTTCTTCTAAAAAACATAAATATGCAAGGTCATCTAGATGGATAATTAACAAATCATTTCAGCCTGATTGGGTTTTAGATTTTTCATTTGTTGAGCCAGTACTGCTAGAGAATAGTAATGAGATAATAACAGAATTGAGATGCGTGATCTGTAGTTGGAAACATGAAAAGGATCACAGATTTCAAGTTAAGAAAGATACAATAGAAAACAATTGTGGAAAGTTTTATATAAGAATAAAATAAAGTGATGGACTAATATAGAAAAATTATAGGTGGAAGGATGCATCAGAGTGTGCACATATGAAATATGTACAATAATATGATATAGCAATGAAACAAAAGCAAACTTTGGTTGAGAAAGGTGCGACTCAACCCCAATTTTTAAAAATGGAATAGTTCACTTTAGCTTCAAAATTTTTATAATTTGTTGTTGTACTCACTATTCTTAAAAAGGGTAGACCTATGTTTGATTTCATTGGTTATAAATATATATTTCGAATAGCTGATATGCAGAACTTACCCAACATCCATTGGTCAGATCGAAGTGGTTGGAAAATGCAAATATATCTATTATTAGTTGAGCAGGATGACCTCAAAGAGAAATAAAAAAGGCCAAATTTATTTCATTTTCCAAAGAGAAAAGGAAGACATTGCTCCTTACGAAACAAAATTTCATTATTCAGCAATGGCATAAATAAGGTTACATAGGCCGGGAATAGAACACCGGCGAAACTGACTTGTTACGCAGTTGTAACAGTGAGCCAATAATGAATAGAGACAAAATATATTAGTATGCTAACATCCCCCTTTATTACATTATTTTGGTAATGTAATAACTAATAGCTATACTAGACTACTAACATCCCCTTACATCATTGTGCAATACAAAGTGAGCTGTGAAACAATTCAAATTTGACACATCCAAGTGCCTTAGTGAAAATGTCTGCAACTTGAGCATCGGTGGGAATGTACTGAAGCTGAATTCGGTGCTTTGGAACTTCATCTCGAATGAAATGACATTGTGTGTCAATGTTCTTTGTTATTTCATGATGGACTGGATTCTTGACGAGGTTCAGAACACCCTGATTGTCGCAAAACAAGTGTATTGGAGATTTTGATGGATGGCCCATACTTGTTAGAATGTGACGTAACCATATCACTTCGCACACAGCTTCACGTGCGGCACGATATTCTACCTCTGTTGATGAAATAGCAACCACCTGTTTCTTCTTGCTATGCCAAGAGACATGACTGGATCCCTGATGAAAAATGTATCTAGAAGTTGACTTGCGATCATCAAATGATCCGGCATAGTCGGAGTCCGTGTATCCTTGCAAGAAGAATTTGTTGTTCCTCTTGTATTCTAGGCCATATTCCATAGTACCACGGACATAGTGAAGAACACGTTTTGCTACTTTCCAATGAGTGGTCTTAGGCTCCTGCATGAACCTCGAAAGATAGTTGATAGCAAATACGAGATCTGGCCTAGTATTGGTCAGATATATGAGACTCCCAATCAACTGTCGATAGAGAGTACCATCTACCTGAGGTGAATCATCATATCACGATAACTGAAGTCCATTCTCCATTGGAGTTGCCATTGGCTTGCAATCAGTCATGCGATATTTTTCCAGCAATGTCTTGGCATACTTTTTCTAAGACACTTTGATGGAGTGCTCCTTCTGGCTGAATTCTAGACCAAGACAGTAATGGAGAAGTCCGAGATCTGTCATCTCAAAATATTTGCACAAGTTTCTTTTGACAGTAGAGATCATAGTTTTTGAACTCCCTATAATGAGCAGATCATCCACATAGAGTACAAGCAACACTATCTCGAAACCCTGTTTCTTGAAATAGAGGTTTGCATCTGACAGACATCTCTTAAATCCATGCTGCATAAGGTGATTGTCCATTTTTATATACCAAGCTCGAGGAGCTTTTTTCAGACCATACAAGGATTTGACCAATTAGAAAGGTGATCTCCAAGAAGAAGTCTATATGACTCAGCTTGTTTCTGCTGTTGGCCTTCCACTTCAAATCCTTCAGGCTGAGTCATATAGACTTCTTCTTGGAGATCACCATTTAGAAATGCACTTTTGACATCCATCTGGTGAACTTTCCACCCATATTGTGCTGCCATAGCACACATAACTCGAATTGTGGTCATCCGAGCAGTAGGTGCAAAAGTTTCCTCATAGTCAATGCCTTCTTTTTGAGCATAGCCCTTTGCAACAAGACGGGCCTTATGCTTATCAATTGTTCCATCTGCCTTGTACTTGACTTTCTATACCCATTTGCAGCCAATGGGCTTCTTTCCATGTGGCAGATCAACAAGCTTCCAAGTTTTATTCTTCATCAGAGACTCATACTCTGTATCCATAGCGGCCTTCCACTGAGGCTCACTGAGAGCATCTTGCACCGATGCAGGTTCAAGACTATCTATGGTAGACATGAACGCCCTGCCATCATCAATATCCATATCCTCTACTTCGTACTTGGAGTCACGGAAAGTTCCTCAAAAGATTGACAAAGATCATCAACCTCACCGGTTTCTCTGGCTTCTCTTTCCTTTTGAGCCATACTGTGTGTACGAGGTCTATCCAAATTCAAATTGGGAGGAGTGGATAAATTTGTGTCTCTGATTGTATTTGTACACCATTTAGGATTCTTCTTCGGTGGAGTTGAAGAAGATGTAGAAGGACCTCCCTGTCTCGTGTTGACGAAGGAATCTTCTCTTCCTTAGTTTCCACAATATCTTGGTGTACTTTAGATGTGCTCTGTGATGTGAAAGCTTCATCAAAGAAAACATCTCTAATGATATGAATTTTCTTGGTCAAAGGATCTATCAAACAATATCCTTTAGAGTGCTCAGAATAACCAAGAAAAAAACATCTCAGTGTTTTCTCATCTAGCTTCTTCATTTTCTCTTTCGGTATGTGCATGAAAGCGTGACATCCGAAAATACGTAGATGAGATATGGAGGGTTTTCGACCACTCCATGCTTCCTGTGGAGTCATTCCTTTTAGGGCCTTTGTGGGTGCCCTATTCAACAGATACACTGCAATGGTGACAGCTTCTGCCCAATATTGTTGCCCAAGAGTAGCTCCTGTGAGCATACAATGAACCATTTCCATGATAGAATGGTTCCTTCTCTCAACAACTCCATTTTGCTGAGGAGTATAGGCAGTTGTTAACTGTCGCTTGATTCCATGCTTATCTAGGAATGCAAAAAATTCATTAGAGGTAAACTCTCCCCCTCGATCTGAGCGGAGGGTTTTAATAGAAGCTCCTGACTCCTTCTCAATGGATTTCTTGAACTGCTGGAAGAATGCGAAAGCTTCGATTTCAGCTTGGAGAAAGAAAACCCACATCTTTCGTGAGTAGTCATCTACGAATAACTGAAAGTACCTCTTCCCTTCACAACTGTTGGGTGTGAAAGGACCGCATAGATCGGTATGAATTAACTCCAAAGGTTTTCGTGCTCTTGTAGAGCTCTTCTCAAATGGTACTCTATGCTGCTTTCCTGCCAAGCAGTGAGAGCACACTGGCAATGTGGCAGAAAGGGAAGGAAGACCCTTTACCATCTCATACTTGCTGAGCTCAAGTAAGTAGCCAGAACTAAGATGCCCATATATCTTATGCCATAGGGAAGTTGCCTCCTTGGTAGAGACATTCATGGCAACATGTGGAGTAGAGATAGCATCTAGTGCAAATAAGCTGTTCTTATATGAAGCTATTGCAATCTGCTTACCCTTCCTGGTAATAGTACAACGCTTCTTTCCATTCTCAACACGAAAGTTGACAACCATATTTCTATCTAGGATTTGTGTCACTGACAACAAATTATTGGCCAATCCCGGAACATAGAGGACTTTGTCAATCTGACACTTGCCATCAGGAAGAGTGACTGAAACTGTACCCTCTCCCTGAACCCTGTAGGTTTTATCATCAGCAATGGTGACAGGTTTGCCCTCTTTGGCCACAAATGATTCAAACCACGATCTGTCGCCGGTCATATGTTTGCTAGCTCCAGAATTGACATACCAAACAGGATCCCTCTGTGTGGAATCTATGGTAGTCATGAGCACCTTGTGTGCCCATTCAGAATCTGAGTCAGAATCTTCAACAACAACATTCACCTGGGGTTGCTTGTTTTTATTTTGTGGTTTGTTTTGGCCTTTTTGCTTGTTCTTATGCCAACACCTATTGGTGTCATGGATGTCTTTCTCACAGATCTTGCACCACCTCTTCTTCTGTTGAGGTTGTTTGCCTTTTCCTTTCGTATCCTGTTGAGAATTTCCTCCTTTCTAAAAGTTGCCTCCTTTTTGCCCATTACATTTCTTCCTAGAACCCTACCTGTTGGTGTATAGGGCTGTATTGGAAGAATCATCCTTGTGAAGTTGGCGTGCCTCCTGTTGTTGAAGCAGATTGACCAACTCGATGTAGGTAATTTATTATTGAGACACCTGGATGGAGGTTATCAAAATATCAAATGAAGAAGGTAAAGCTCTCATCACAAGTGAAATGAGAAGCTTTTCGTCCACAGTATCTCCCAGAGAACTCAATTTCTCTTTCAACTCAGACACTCTGCACAGAAAGAGTTCAACTATTTCACCCTGTCTCAAACTCAGGTTATGAAGTTGTTGAAGATGAAGAATGGTGGATTCATTCTTCCCCTCATAGATGGTTCTAAGGGCATCCCATGCCTATTTACCACTTGCTTTTTTAGCTATATGAGGTTGCACTTCATCTGAAACAGCAAACAAAATGAGCACCTTTGCTCGACTGTCTTTCTTGTCAAAAGCTATCTGATCTGCTAAAGGACCTATGGATCTTGCTGTTGGTGAAGGCCTAGTTGCTACTCCAGTAACAATATCCCACAAATCTTCCATTTGGAGAATAGCCTTCATCTTATGTTTCCATGGTGTATAATTTGGACCTTTCAATAACTAATGCGGATCAGTCATCAATTTTGCAACAACGGCCATAGTGAAGGTTCCTTATATCACCAATTGGTCCCCCTTTCGATATACCTTTTGCTAGGCCAATATACCATACAAAATACCCGCCCTTACATGAGGGAAACTATAGGTATTTAGAAAGATCAACAAAAATCACCCGCCCTTACGTGAGGGAGACTATAGGTGAGTTTTAGAGATCATACGATACGTGGAACATAAGCGGTACTGAAAGGGAATCGCCTTGTTGATGGCACCTACCATAGAAGATTCTTCTCATGCGTGGGGCGTAACTTCCCCTAAACACTATGAAGAATACTTCGTCAGGATTTACGCCTAAACACAAGTGCGATAAAGGGTAGTGGATGGAGTAAAAAATGCAAAAATGGCGTACTTATTCCTCCCCAACGATTTATAGAGAACAAGCTCAGACGTCGTTGTTGCAGCTATATTAGGCGATAGATACAGTAACCCAAAGCACAACAGCTTTACCTATAAGTGTGGGCCAGAGGTACCGTTTTTACCGAATGCTGCGATGCAAATAAATTGCACAGATGGGTTTAAATGTTCCGGGGACTTAGGGAGTGTTTTGATTTTAATTTTTAATGTTATAGTGCAAAAATGAAATATGCAACATACAAAAAAAAAAATTGCCCACAAGAATAACCCACAAGGTGTTGGTCACAGCCGAAAATGCACCTTTTACAATTTGCCAAATTGCTATTTTTCAAAAAATTACTCACTATCCCCCTTTGATTTTTTGAAAAAATATCCCCCCTTAAAAAAAATTTCTTTAACAAAGCATTTTCAATAATTATTATATATTTAAAATTAAAATAAATAATTTTAATTTATATAGTTTTAAAACTTATAAAAAATAAATTAAAATTAAAATTTTAATTTATAAAGTTAAAAAAACTATTAAAAAATTAAAATTAAAAAATTTTAATTAAAAATTAATAATTAAAAAAATGACTTTGAAAAAATATACCTTGGGGGGAGTCGGCGGGATTTGAACCCCCGACCTGTAGGCTCCCTGAGCCTTACCGCACGGCTCACGACCACGTGAGCCAGCGGGCTGATCCGGAAGGAACAGCAAAGCCCCTCCTTTTTCAACCCTGCTTTCCGCTTCCCGAGCCCTCTGTGCCGCCTCCTCTCTTGTTCTCCTCCGCAGTCCCTCGTTCTCCTCTGCCTCTTTTTTTTTTTTTTTTTTTAAACTCCCTGCACGCTTTTCGCGCTGCGGGGCGGGGGGGGAGGGGTCTGCAATTGCGACAGAAAGTGGGGGGGGTTTATACCCAGCGGAAGCAGAATTTCAAATCTTCGCTTCTCACGTAAAGGGGGGGGGTCCTCTCCCCTCCAGCCTGTGCATGCTCCGCGCACTATCACACAGACCTGCGTGACAGATTGTCGCACGCGTGCTCTGTCACGGGCCTGCGCGATAGACTGTCGCACGTGCGCTCTATCGCGTGTCGCAATAGCTCCTGTCACGGATTGCAGAGCGCGACGTCTGTGTGCGCTCCGTCACGGGCCTACGTGATAGACTGTTGCACGCGCAAATCATGCTGTCGAGCATCATGCGCGCTTTGTCGCAGGCTTGCACGACAGACTGTCACATGCGCAAGTCGTGCTGTCGAGCGTCGCGCTGGGAGGAGTGGCGGTGGCTCCCGTGACGTAGCACGCCAAGCGGAGTCGTACGCGGGGTGGGGGGCGGATAGATGTCCGCTTGCCCTCGGCCCTGCATGTCCTTCCCGGAGCGACCTGGACACTGGAAACCTTCGAATGCAGTACGCGTTCAACCGGGGCTTCCGCCCTCTTCACTGCACGACGACTGACGCACGATAAAAAAAACCAGTTCTTCGTTTAAAATCACGCCCAGAAAAAAATTACGAACAGCTCTGATGCCATGTAAAATCACGAACCAAACTTTATTATTACGCAGCAGGTATAAATACAGATTACACGGCCGGGAATAGTCACCGACGGAACGGATCTGTTACGCAGTTGTAACAGTGATCTAAACAATATAATAGTGACAAGAATACAAGTACGCTAACACAATTGATGATGTGATTGCTGTTAACAACACATCTTGGATTTGCATGTATGTTTATACATTGGAAAATCATTTAAGGCAACCTTATTTACTTAGACTATGCAAGATGGTGGAAAATTGCAATGTAAAAAATATTTACAATGTTGTTATTTATAGTCTAAAAGAAATAGCAGGAATGAATGAAATGGAAACAACCACTAAGTTAATATGTGTCAGAGCTAATGGTGTTGCTACAATGCAAGGACACATGAATGGTATTTGTGTTAGACTAAAAACATATGTTGTCTCATATTGTATCCCTATTCATTTCATGGCTTATAGAATGAATCTTGCACACAAAATAATGGATACATTTACAAATGTAGTGAGAGTGGAAGAGCTTGCCTGTGAAATTCATGATTATTTTTTGTTTAGTCAAAAAATATTTTTGGAGTTTCAAAAATTTGCACTAAGATTTACTGAAGGTAAAAAACTCTTAAAATATGTAGATACTAGGTGGATTTCAATGTATCAACAGACATATAGAGTTTTAAAATAATATCAATCCTTGGCAGGGTTTTATGTATGCAAATTGTAGAGAATTTGATAAGGCTAAATATTTGTTATTTTGAATGAGTGACTTTGAAACACTTATCACATTGTGTGTTATTATTCCAATGTTGGAAGAAATGAATACTTTGATCAAAATTGCACAAGAAATATCGATTTATATTGTGGATTTCATTAGGATGAGAAAACAAATTTGCTTACATATGACATATGCATTTGGTCAATTTTTTATGGATCCCATTTTTGAGAGTTGGAGAGCATTGAAAAACGTGAATGATCCTCAATTTTTTTTGAAGTTCAATATAAACGATCATCTTTGTATTAATTTCCACAGAAAGGAAATTCCTTTATATTATTTTGGTCAGCGAATGGATATAACTACAAATGAAGTTGAAAAAATACCCATAACATACAATAGTGTAGACACCAAAATCCAGCCACTTGTAAGTCATCTATACCTTCCTGTTAGCCACGTGTCAGTCATCCACCTTCCCGCAATTATTTGGCCCAAATACACACCTTCCCGCCATTATTTGGCCCAATTTCACCTTTTCCCGCCATTATTTGGCCCAATTTCACCTTTCCCGCCATTTTTCATTCCCAAATTTATTTAAATTAATATATATATATATATTTTAATATTTTAATATATTTTAATATATATAAAGATACTTTAAGTGATTTAATCTGAGCCGTCCATCCTTCATTTAATCTCATTCGTCCATCCATCTTAATCCGTTTCACAACCTAGATTTATTCTCTACCCTTGGATCCACTTTAATCTTAGCCACACATTCAAAGTGTCGTTAAAACCCTAAAGTGTGCCCTAAGAGTAGATTATAAATTGAGTCACCTTGATGGCTCAAAACCTATCTCTTTTACTATCTCTCTTTTGTTATCTATGGCTATCTATCTCTTCTTCAGCTAAACCTACCCATCCATCGCCGTCCCTTTTCGTCGCATCCATCGCCACATCCGTCGCCAACTTCGTCGCCATCCCTTCTGCAGCATTCTGCAGAATCCCCCATTCTTGTCGCAAGTGCCCGTGGGCGTTTACCCGTAGCCACAAATGCAGACCGACGTCTGCAACCCCGATCCAGAAGCACGTGGGCGTTCAACGATCGCACCAGGGTGCCTTCTGCAGCCGATTTGACAGTCACATCACTTCCAGGTGCCGCCTGGTCTCGTCGCGTTAACAGAAAAAGAGGTATAGATTCTAAAGCAAGTAATATTTTTATGTATTAATCTGCCGTTTTAGTTCTTGCATTCCATTTATTTCATTTCTAAGGTTTTAGACTGTTTCTGAGGGCTCACACAGTGGAGCCCTCTTATTAGTTTCTAACCCTTTGAATATTTTAATGTGTGCAGGTTTTTAACGGTAGATCTGATTTGTTGATAGCAGCTGCTTAAGCTGGAGTGGTCCGAGCCAAAGGATACAACGAAGCCCACTCATTCTGTTGAGGTTAAAGATACATTCTTCGGAGACGCCACCATATTGTGCCAGCTAGGGTTTCGGAAAACCCTAGCACAAATTGTAATCTTGTATCATGAAAAGGGTTACAGGCCCTGTTGTACTCAAAAGGAGTTTCTAAACTCCATTGATTAATAAAAATCATTTGTTTTGTACAACTGTGTTCTGCATTCTTTTACTGTGATTTTATTTCTATTTGGCGTTGTATCTTTAATCTACAAATGGCGATCACGGTGGGACCCCATAGGGTTTCATGTTTTTAATACTTGCTTTATTGATCTATTCCTATTTTCTATTTTATTTTGCAGGTTCCAGAAATCATGAAATTCGCTGTTCCAGTGAACTAGGGTTTTTGAGGAGTTTGTAGAAAACGTAGCAGACGCAGAGTGGCGTCTGGAAGTCTGATCCAAAATGCAGAGGGGCGTTTCAGCCTGCGCAAACTCCCTTGGGCGTTTTGAAGGCAGTTTCACAGATAAAGCGTAGGCTTCCGAGTAAGTGCGTTTTTTTTTTTTTTTTCTTTGTTAAACTGTACTTTTTATGTTTTTGGTTTTTCTGCTGTATTCTGTTTCTTTTTCAGATCATTACTTTAAAATGAACAAAAACTAAGTAATCTGGAAAAGAACAGTTATTTTTAGTTACATTTTTTTTTTACATTGCATTATTGGTTGCATAATTTTTTTTTTTTTTTTGCATACCTAGCTGCATATTAGAATAGCTACGAATTATCTGTTTTAGTCATCTAAGTAGGACTATTGATTGGATGTCAATAGTACTCCTGCCATTAGGTGATTCTAGGCAGAGAAGTGGACGAACCTTCCGGTTGCTCCTTTGATATCCGATATCATTGGTAGGCGGGGGGTTTTAAACGGTGTACTCCACTTCTTCAGAGGAAATGGCATGTTTTCAGTAGCCTCTTGCTTAGATCATTAGAACTTTTGATTTATAGCTTTGTATGTATACATTAGACAACTAAAACACTTAAAATAAAATTCACTGCATTTCATATTGCATTTAAAATAGTAATATCTGGATTTCATCACCAGGTATTGCTTGAAGTTTAGTGACGGTGGAATTCATATCCATCCATTAAAATTCTGCCTTAGACACCATAGGTCACCCCCGAGCAAACTTGCTGGATTTCATCACCAATAAGAATCTCGTTGTCCTTTCATAGCCATAGTTTTTACCTTTTTTGTGAATAATTCAAGATTAGATCACATGCAAAACTCATAAACCGGACACTTAAAATTTACTGCAAATTAAGATCAAAAAATAATTAATTAACCGCAGGTAAGACATATTGGTTGAAACCTAGGTTGTGACTGTTTTTTGATAATTTCTTTAGTGTAAATTTATCATTTAAGTTTTGCATTCTTCTTTTCTGAATTTGTTTAGATTTATTGCTTCATGGTCTTAACAAGGAATCAATCTAAAATGTTAAATTGAAATAATCAAATGGGTAATTCACAGAACATCCCCACCACCAACATGACCACTTATCCTAGTGAATTTTAGGCAGGTTCGCCTGCAGGTCTTTCACGTCCTTCTACCGTCTATCGCATGGCCATGCCCATGGAGGAAGACAATTCCTCTCATATTACCCACATTGATATGGCCCAAGTGTAAACTCACTTAAGAGATGGCAATCGGCTATGTCCTTGAGCCAATCCAAGATTCCCCTATGCAAGATTCTATTTTTTAGCAGGATATTGCATCAACCATACCCGCTGGTCTCACTCAAGTCTACACTAACCCTTTTTTTGAGGCTAATGTTGTATCTGCTCAGCCGGCTTCATCTCCAACATCTTCCCAGATGCTCAATTGTCCTCCTTTGGATCCTTTGGAGACAAATGTAGTGTCTTCCCGACCACTTTCTCCTCCATTTACCCGGGTGTACACCAATTCTCTCTATGAGGCTGGTGGAACCTCCTCTAGCCATGACCAATTTCAACACTCTTCTTCCCAAACCATTTATGGTTTCACCCTACCTGGGGCATAGTCTACTGTTTCTTCCCAGGTACCGCCTACTTCAGCCACCTTCATTGCCCCTGCTATGCAGTCTTCTGTGACTACCATGGCAGCCTGCCCTCCTCCTTCATCCAATCATCCCACCTCCCTTGGGTTAGAGATTAATAAGGTTAGGGAGTACCTCGACAAGTTGCTTTAGCAACAACAGCAAAAAAATGCTCAACCACCTGTCATAGTAAATCCTACACCTCAACCAATTTCTACCTAGCCAGCTTTTCTTAGCTCAGGCCCCACTTGGGTACCCCAATCTTCGGTGGTGTCCATTACTACCCCACCTTTCTCCCAACCCAGTCCAGTTCATCATTCAAACCAATCACCTTCTTTTCGGTATCATCCATACCAACAACCTGTCCATTCCACACCGCCTAATCCAGGCAATTTCATCCCATCTCATCATTTTTCAACTCCTCCATTGCATCCTCATAATCATCAAACAAGTCAAAATTTTCATGAAGATTATCGACTCCATGCGATACAACAACAGATTGACAACCTTATGCTCAACATGCCTAGCTCATCTAGTCAGAAACCTACGCTAAGGTCATTGATCAATCAACCAATTCATCCTTCGGTACCTTCATCGCCATATTCGACTGATTTCACATTACCGAAGTTTGACAAATTTCGAGGAACTGAGGATCCTCATGAACATGTGAGCTCATTCATGCATGCCTGCTTTAGAATCCAAAATAATGACGCTCTTATGCTCAAAAATTTTCCTCAGACATTAGGGGGAGATGCTATACAATGGTACAATCATTTAGCTCACCATAGCATTTATGCTTACGAACAATTCATTAATCTATTTTTAGAACGATTCTCCCTAAATGTACAAAGGAAAGTTTCATTGTCCGACTTATATAAGCTCAAGCAACATGATGATGAGACTATTTATGACTTTGGAAACCGTTGGAGGGCTATCATTAATAAACTGCCATTCTCCCTACCAATGGAGGAGTTAACCAAAATGTTCACCTAGAGTTGTCTAAAACCTATCTCTTGGTTACTCCAATTACAACAATACAGGACTTTTGAAGAGGCTTTGGCCCAAGCAAGTATCATAGAAGACATTAAAGTCCAAGAGGGTGTTTTAAAACCCCGTAGAAAAGAATGGCAACAAAAGGGCCAACAACGAAATAATAATTATGGCCAAAACAAACAAACACAGGCTAGTATAGCCTCAAATGTTAACCAAGTTAATCAAGTGGTGGCGAGTCAGCCCGTAATGGCTCAACAACAACAAGTAATGCAAAGTCAACCGCAACCAATTGCTTATCATGCGGTACCCGCCCCTCCTCAACCAGCTCACAATACTAAGCCAACCATGGAAACTCGACCTTGGCAAAACAATATTCCCAAGCGACAGTTCACACCTTTAGATGAACCATATGTGGTCATATTCAACAAGTTATATAGCACAAATTAGTTAACTTTACCTGAGTTTAAACCTTTAGAACCATATAGAAGGGGGAAGTATTACAAAGAGTACTTATTTTGTCTTTATCATAGGCAAAATGGGCACGATATCAATAATTGTACAGCTTTCAAACATGTGATCCAAGATCTTATTGAGATTGGAGCCATTAAATTGGATAGCCCCTTAGCCCAACAAAATCAAAATCTTGGTATATTTCAAACACCCCTTCCACATCGGGAGGAAGCTCCAACAACTTCAGGGGGAGTAACTCAGGTAACTCCTCCTAATCAAGTCAACCATGTACAACAATACCAAGGTTTTGTGGGTACTATTAACGTAGTAACCCAAGGTCAAAGGGCAAACCAACCAAATCAGGCTGAACCACAGCCACCTGTACAAACCCCCAGTCCACCTCAGGTAACAGTGACCCAACGACGTGCTAGTACTTCTCAACAACTTCTAAATCATTCTACTCAACGCCAATGACCCATCATGTCATTGAGTAGCAGGTTAACTACCAGTTTAAAAATGGCTTCTGCCAAGTTATCGATCTATGACCTCATTCAACAATCTCCCCCGCATAGAGAGGCATTAATGGAAATTTTGAAGTCAATCGAACTTCAAACTCAAGATACTAATGCCTTCAACAACTTTGTGGGGAGTATTCAAACATGCATGGAGCCCTCCATCACTTTCTATGATTTTGAAATCAAACCTATGTCAACAGAAAGTATAGATCCTCCACTGCATATCATGGCCAAGATCGATCACAAGCCATTCAAGAGAGTCTTAATTGACACCCGTTCTTCAATCAATATCATTACAACATCGGCGTTGAGTCATCTAAAGCTGTCGCCATCCCTTATCACAAAGTCGACTTTTACTCTTAAAGCATTCAATGATGCTTTATCTTCCACAGTTGGCACGGTTATCTTGCCCATTGAGGTAGGGGCCCAAACTTTGCATACCTTGTTTCAAATCTTGGAAGGGACCATGGCATACAATGTATTGCTTGGATGGCCTTGGCTTAGGGAGATGAGATGTGTCCCTTCTATACTGCATCAATGTCTGAAGTATGTATATGAGGGACAGGTTCATTGTGTACCTGCTGACATTGAACCCTTCAAACATTGCAACTATGTTTCAAATCCTTATGATATTGTGTTGCCATCCACTCATCTTTTCTTGACCCCATCTACTTCTTCTATACCATCTTCTTCTAAAGCTCCCATTCTTGAGGAGCTACCCATCATATTGCAACCATCTTCCTCTTCCGCTATTCCATCTCATTCACCACTTTCTTCATCAACTAATCTTCCTTCTTCTTCATCAGTGACCACATGCACATGTGGCCATGACCAATCATCTCTTTCCACGTCATTACCCCATTCTTCTACACCTTCTTCAACATCACCTATTATTCCTCCATCTTCCCAACCATCACCAGCTGATGTTTCACAAGTTAGTGAAGCATCAACCCAACCAAATCCTTCCAATTCTTCTATCCCACATTCTTCTATTCCATCATCTAGTCTTTCTCCCTCCCAATTCAAGGTCCATCTCACTGATGCAGGTATTGGTGAGTATGCCATCCAAGATGTCCACATCACACCGTTCAATGTGTAAACAGTTAAAGATTTTGGTCGTCCACATGACCAACATTTATCCATTGGATCGGTTTATAACATGGGTTCTATGCCAAATTCCATTAATTTTGTATATGGGGGAATAGAGTCATCTTCTAGTCCTACCACCATACTAGAACCTAAGCATCCAAATCCTGCCAATATCGAAAGGATGGAGGGTTTTACATCTCGCTATTTCCACAGACATAATTGGTAGTAATTTGGCCTAGGTCGATACGAGCAAGGGGTAACTGAACGCATCGATATGCCATATCAGAGACCCACTGAGTGTTTTGGTCTGGGCTACCAACCACTTCCATCCATTTCTTATTTTGAACGAGCTTTTCAAAGCATTAATCTTAATTCAAAAGAAGAAATCCTCCACCCCAACGAATCCGAAGATGAAGCCTATGAAGAATTTGATGTCATGTCAAATCGTGATGAATCTAAAGAAGAGTCAGCGCCCATTGTTCCCCTCATTAAACAAGATGAGTTTTATCTCCAGTTGTTCCCTCTCCAAGAGGCCATCTTTCACTTGCTTATTCCACAAGAACGAGGTGAACCACCCCCTCCGCCACATCCATAAGCCATAATCCAAACCTGTATTATATGTATATACTAAAATAGTGGTTTTCACCACTACCAAAAAAAAAAAAAAAAAATCAGAAAATTCAAAAAAAAAAAAAAAAAAAAACTCAAACTAAAAAAAAAAAAAAAATTGAAAAATTATGTTGTTTTGCATTTCAGGTCTTCCGAGGTCTTCACCGGTTTTCCCTTCCATTCCACCCATCCTTTCTTCCATAAGTCGACAATGAATTTTGAAGACTTATTCACCCCGCTCCATAATCCATATGATTCGGATAAGCCAATCCCGATCAACCCAAGCCTGATTGACATGGATCGGATTTCATCCTCTCCATTTATTTCAGAGTTCATCCTTTTCAAGGAATTGTTAAGGGCTTCCGCCAACTACATTCTTCCTTCACCTCCACATTCACCTTCATATTCTAAGCCAGAGGTCTTCCAGGAAGACATAGACGAGAGCAAGGCACAGGAGCTTGATGACATTTTAGATGACATAAATCTGATCCCTACTCCCCATCAGCTTGAGGAAGGTTCCCACATGTCTATTGAAGAAACTATCGATGTAGACCTTAGTACAGACCAAGATGGCACCCAAATTATGAAACTGGATAAAAGTCTATCATCAGAGGAATAAGAGCAAATGATTGCTCTACTCAAGCGGAAGAAGGAGATATTTGCATGGTCTTACAAAGAAATGCCAGGCCTAGACCCTAATTTGGTTGTCCATAACCTCACCTTACAAAAAGATGCTAAACCTGTCAAACAAAAACTTAGGAAAATGCATCCTACCGTGGCCCTCATAGTTAAATCGGAGATTCAGAAACTTATGGATGTTAAATTTGTCGTCCCGATTGATTATCCTGAGTGGCTTTCTAACATGGTACCCGTTCGCAAGCCTAACGGGGGGATACGTGTTTGCACCAATTTTTGAGATCTAAATAAAGCGTGTCCTAAGGATGAATTTCCTCTTCCAAACATTGATACTCTTGTCGACACTTGCGCTGGTCATGAAATGCTTTCGTTCATGGATGGATTTTCAGGATACAACCAGATTCGAATAAACCCTGAAGATCAACACAAAACAACATTTACCACACCTTGGGGAACTTTTTGTTACAGGGTGATGCCATTTGGCCTTAAGAACGTAGGTGCAACCTATCAACAAGCCATGACTTATATTTTCCACGATTATATGCATAAGATTATCAAAGATTATGTGGATGATTTATTGGCAAAATCTAAAACTCGACAAGAGCATTTTGATGTATTGGAAAAAGTTTTTGATAGACTTCTAGAGCATAAAGTAAGGTTGAACCCTAAGAAATGTGTCTTTGGTGTTACCTTAGGCAAACTCCTAGGTTTTATTATCTCTAAACGAGGTATTGAGGTGGACCCAAACAAGGTCAAAGCCATTATGGAAATGTGTCCCCCAACTAATTTGAAGGAGTTGCGTAGTTTGCAAGGAAATATTAATTCAATCCGTCGCTTTATTGCACAACTTTCTGATAAATGTAGGCCATTTTGCCACCTACTACAAAAGGGGGTACAATTTTCATGGATAGATGAGTGTCAGAAAGCCTTTGATGACATCAAGCAGTACTTAGCGTCTCTGCCAGTCTTAGCTCCGCCTCGTCTAGGGGTCCCTTTCAATATTTATATCTCAGCAACGGACTTTGCCTTAGGGACAATGCTTGCACAAAAGAATGAACAAAATCATGAGCAAGTTGTCTATTATATTAGTCGAACATTTGTAAGCTATGAAACCCGATATGCTTATGTGGAAAAGTTGTGCTTAGCGATGGTTTTTGCCACTAAGAAACTTCATCATTATATGCTTAGCCATACAACATATGTCATAGCTAGAGAAAACCCTCTGTGTTATATGATGTCTCGCACTTATAATAACACTCGTACCTCTAAATGGATAATGTTGCTTACCGAATTCGATCTTGAATTCATTAGCCAAAAATCTGTTAAAGGTCAAGTTATAGCCGATCAACTTGTGGAAGCTCCACTACCTAGTGATCATCCTTTGATTATTGAGCTCCCAGATGATTCGGTATTTGCTATCACTGAACAAGAAGAGGACATCATTCCGGAGGAAGATGTTGACATCACGCTATTCTTTGATGGCTCTAAGTGCGCGAAAGGTCAAGGTGCTGGAGTTGTTTTTCATACACCTCAAGGGATTCCCATCCCTTTATCATTCAAACTAGACTTCCAATGCACCAATAATACATCAGAGTATGAAGCCTTAATTTTAGGTCTTCAATCAGCCATAGCTATGAGTATTAAGCGTATTCGGATATTTGGGGATTCTCAACTCGTGGTTAAACAAATTACAGGAGAATACCAAGCCAAAGAACCTACCATTAAGCTTTATCATGATGTAGCAATGAAGTTGCTCTCTAAGTTTGATTGGTATGAGATCACTAGTTTGCCTCGTTCGACTAATAGATTTGCGGATGCCATGGCCTCTCTTGGATCATTGATTCCAAAGGACTCCCTTGGAGAGGTACAGCCCCTAATCATTTCCATAATCTCTAAGTCTGTAATTGTTCGTGCTGATTCTAAGGATGAAAAAGATGTTTGCTTTATCCATTCGGATCCATATGAGCCTTGGTCTAGTGAGATAGTAGCCTTCCTCAAGTTTGGAACACTCCCATATGATTTGTCTCGAACTTCCTGCCACTGTTTTAAGCAAAATGCAGCTCGTTTTGTTCTTTTGGGGGATGTGTTGTATAAACGTGGATATGATGGAGTACTCCTCCGCTGTCTAGAAGCGGGTGAAACACATAGAGCTATTGTTGAAGCCCATGATGGTACTTGTGGTGGTCATTTTAGTGGAATGGCCATTGTGAAGCGTATTTTACGTATGGGGTATTATTGGCCCACTATGGAACAAGATTGTTGCAAATATGTTAAACAATGTAAAAAGTGTCAAGAACACGCTAATTTAATCCATATACCATCACAAGCTTTACAGCCCATCCAAAGCCTTTGGCCCTTCTCACAATGGGGTCTTGATTTAATTGGCAAAATTTCACCTGCCTCTTCAGGATAGCATACTTTCATCATTACAGCCACTGAATACTTCACAAAGTGGGTTGAAGCTATTCCTCTAACCAGTATGACAGGTCCTAGAATTGTGGAGTTTATACTTCACCATATCATTTGTCGTTTTGGTATTCCCTCTAAAATCATTTTTGATAACGACAAGTCTTTTAAGAATAAGGATGTTCGAGCTCTTTGCGAAAAGTATAATATCCAACATAGTTTCTCAACTCCTTACTACCCACAAGCCAATGGACAAGCTGAAGCTTCCAATAAGACCATAATTGCTATTCTTAAGAAACTTGTTAAAGAAAATCATAAAGATTGGCATACACAAATCCCCTTGGCATTATGGGCTTACTGAACAAGCATCAGAACTCCCATTGGGGCAACGCCATTTTCTTTGGTCTATGGAGCTGAAGCAATCATGCCTCTTGAGCTCTAGATCCCTTCCTTGCGAATTTCTTTGCAGGAATTTATCGATGATGATACTGCTAGACAAGCACATCTTGATCAACTCACACTCATAGATGAAAAATGAATCAATGCTTTAGAGCATTTGCGAGTTTATCAAGACCTATTGAAACGTGCTTACAATGCCAAAGTTCATCTAAGAGAATTTCAAGTAGGAGATCTTGTCCTTAAAGAGAATCAACAAAACACCAATGCATTGCCGCATCTTCGAGATAAATTCATGGCTAATTGGTTAGGTTCATATATGGTCACTGAAAGAGTGGGTAATGGAACTTATAGACTTGCCAGTTTAGAGGGAGAGGAAGAACCCGAACCACTTAATGTTATACACTTGAGGGCATTCTACGCATAGTTTGAATTTTATATGTACATATATACATGGCTTGTACAAAAAAAAAAAAAAAAAAAAACAAATAAAATAAAAAGAATTTGCATTTCATTGTTAGTTACATACATCTCATTCAAAAACATTGCATTTCATGTGCATACATCTCATTGAAAACCATAACATTTCATTTTCAGCCATAGTTGCATATCATGTTAGAGACCATTCTATCTTTTGGATATAAAATTTGGTCAAGAAAAAGTCATGTTGCCTTAATCAGGGGAACCTTCATAAAATCCATCAAACCGAATTGTCATTCGTACACCCATTTTCCATTTGCACATATTTACATTGCCAAAATGTTTTCGATTCACTCAGCCATTCCTAGTGTTTTAAGAAAACTTTGAAATGCATGTCAAATTTCTCTAGGGCCATATCACAAATTACACTAAATAAAATCTTGAGTATTGGGAAATGATTTCAAAAGCGGTCTTGAACCTATCACATTTTCACATCTTAAAAACATCTTGTGTCAAAGAGAGATAACACCATCCTTGGGTTGTGCCTTGAAGTGAAAAGGGTAATCCTTGTTTGTCCTATCATGCAAACATAGTCCATAAAATAGTGGTTCTTACCACTATCACAAGCAATCACAAAATATAAATATAAAAAGAGTAGTAAGGATAGGGTAAAATTCTCATCATACTTCGGTTGAGAATCCGATTCCCCAAAGCTCTAAGGAAATGAACATTTTTCACACACCATTGATCCCAAATAAGTTGTAAGGATCGTACTACTTGTCCATTTAGACGGATAGGTAGTCATCCCCAAGGCTTACAAAGGTCAAAAAAAACATGGACTATGGAGTTAACCTTCACCGGGGCTATAGACGCTTGACTTGCAGTGGAGTATACTCATTGCGTGGCGACATGTCTCTCCTCAAAAAGAGACCTCTGAATGCTCATACGGACAAACTAGCTTCGAGGTCTTCTCCATAACAGAGTTACCTAATTTATGCAAGATGAGGTTAATGAACACACTTGCACACACACAGGTTTTTGATTGCCTAGAGTCACTACCATGCTTCTGATTTGGTTAATGAACTCGCATGCACACACATTTGGTCCTAGTTGAATTAGGCAGTATTAGTAAGTTTGTTTGATACCACTAGCATGTTTGAGTCTTTGTAAAACAGTCTTCCTCCATATCTTCTTCCATATCGTCCTCCATATCTTCTTCCATATTCATGTCATTCCATACGTCATCCATTCACAAGCCACCAAGTTCGGTGCCCCTGATTAAACAATTATGATAACAAGTTGGCTAAATCTAACTATCTAAAAATATGAGTGCTTCTTAGTGCATATTTCATTTACTTAGTCTTGCATTAATCATCCATAGATTTACATATCATTTACTTAGTCTTGCATTAATCATCCATAGATTTGTATGTTATATACTTAGTCTCGCATTAATCATCTATAAGTTTGCATTCCATTCCATCACATATGCATCAAAAACATTAAAACATATCAAAACATGCATCAAAAAAACATAGGCATTCACACAAAAAAGAGTAAAACACCAAATAAATAAAAGCCATGTATATATATATATGTATAAAGGACAAACTGTACGAGGAATGCCAAAAGGCTACAATATACAATAGAGCACCAAGGCTCATAAAGAGTGCATCTAAGAACTAAGCTAACCATCAAAAGAGGACCCCCGAGACCTAGTAGGAGCCCTAGACCTAGTGGTGTGTCTAGACTCACTATGCCTAGAGACAGAAGAGGATGGAGGATCGGGCAACACAATGTGATGCCTAAACAATGTGTCCTCCAGAGCCTCAATGTAACGAGTCCTCGACCTAAACCTAGCTATGTCTATCCAATGCTGTCGCTCCCGCTCTGCTAGCTCTTCCTGGAGTCTCGTCACCCTGTCATCCTGGGGCACCCTGGTCGCTCTATCCAAGTCTGCCTGTAGCTAGGCCATCCTCTCCTCCTGAGCAGCTAACTAGGCATCCCGCTCTGCCGCCTGCTACTCCAACCGCGCTATCCTCTCATCTCAGGTAGCTAACATAGCATCGCACTCTGCTATCTGCTACTGCAACTACGTCAACTTGTTCTCGTGCCTGTTAGGGGGTATCTCCCTAGCCTCTCCTGTAGCCTCTCCTAGGCCCTCTTTGCCATCCTCCCCGTCATCTTCGCTACCCGAAGCCTGTCATGCCATCTTCCCATTTCACCTTCGACTGTCAGATCGAAGGCGGGGACCCTCCCTGCACTTGGGAACCTTTGCAGTTCCCTCGCCCTCTCCAGCCCCAGCCTCGGGCTCTCCGGCTCCACCAACCACCAATGGTGGCTCCCACATTGGCTCTACAGCCATCCATGCTGCATACTCAGCTGTCACCCTAACGTCATCCATGTCGGGGATCTCCATGTCCTCATCATCCTCTACCGCCTCCCTCCATGGCTCGGCACATAGAAAATCACCCTCTGATCTGTGCCTCCGGTAGCGCACTGGCTCACCAGGGACATCCTGCCTCAATCCGACCTGGCGGAGTACTCAAAACATCTATATGTACTCCGCCTCGCTATGGCCCTGCCCCACTACCCATCTGGCCTGTCACACCCATCTCAAGTGCTCTCCATCCTTGATCCACCTCACCTCCCGCTAGGGCCTCCAAATGACTTGGGAATCTGTCAAGTTTGCCCATAATCTCCTATACCATTGCCCCGATCTCACGGGGCGACTAGGCTGTCTCTCCTCCACCACTGGCCATCTCCTACCATAAGCCTGGCTCATGTCCCAGTGAGCCCATGGCAACCCCTATGGTTGAGCCACTCTGAAGTGCTCCCAGCCCCAGCACTGGAGAACCACACTGCAACCTAGGCCCTTCCGGCCCCGTCTTCGAACCTCATACAACTCTCGGTACACCTACGCCAATAAAGCAGGTGCCCAGGCATACACTACCCTATTAGTGAGCATCTCGCTCACTACACCCATCAGGTTCCATGGGAACCTACACCCGGTGTTGTTCGGGGCCACAATGTTGGCCAACATGAACATCATCAGAGCCTCCATCGCTACCAACTCCTTGGCCGTATACATGGCCAAGTATGGGATCCCCCCGCTCTCCGTCCGGATCTCCCTCCAGTCATCCCCAAACAACTTGGCCATCTCCGCGGCTCTATCTCGTCCAACCTCCACCCGTACCCCCTCCATGGGCACCTTGAGGATACGGTATACATCCTCAAGCGTCATCGTCATCTCTCCAGTCGGGAGCTAGAACGTCCCCCGATCTGGATCCCACCTCTTGGCCAAAGCTGAGAGGTACCCCTCATCCGCCCGAACTACCTCCAATCGAGCTGCCTCCGCTAGCCCCACTGCCTCCAATATCTCCCAGTCTTCCTGGTACAATGAAATCCTCATCCTCGGAATGATAGGGGAGAACCGGTGTCATGCCTCTAACACCCTAAGCTGCAAAACAACAAAACAAAAATTTGTTACAAATTTTTCCCAAAAAAAAAAAAAAAAAAAAAACGCAAAAAAAAAAAAAAAAAACAAAAACACATAATAAGTACTTGCTTAAATGAAAAAATACCTCAGCTGGCTACATTGGCACGTCTACTCCTATCTCCTCCATAGCTCCCACACAAACCTTTCACTCCACTCCCTCAGACGCACTTCTCTCAAGCTCGAACGCACAAATGAGCGAAATTCTCGCTGAAACTATTTAAATAGCTGGTTTTGGCACCCTGAAATGCAGTGGGGCATTTCATGGTGCATTTAGACGCAGTCCTGCATTTGCAGAGTGCCTAAACACCGGCGAGCATCTCTGCCAACCACAAATGCAGACCGACGTTTGGTGTCAGTATTGAATAAAGGAACAAAACTTGCAAAATTGAAGCTTACCTCCTTCAAATTTCATCAAATTCAATTCATCCATTCTTCTTATCATAATAAAACATTTTGTGAAGGTTACAACAGTTTTTGGACACAAATTTTATCATTTCGCTCAAAAAGCGCATCATTCATCATTGTTTTACAAATTGGGTTAAAAATATTCAAAACCTTCACAAAATTAACCACATTCATCAATTTTTCTGATCTATCGTCAATTTCATTCATTCTTCTTTCATCATGCATATTTTTGCCAAATCAAATTAAAGTAAACCTCGTATCTAGTGGTATATTCTATCACCTTGGCGATTGCAGCGATTTGAATCCATGCAATTCGATAAGAGGATTAAACCACCATAAGGACACCTACCATTTATCATAATCAACTATTTCACTTTTTTGAAAATTGGAAATCAATTTTGGATATTCTACTTTTCAAGTGACCTCATACCAAGATTAATTTGCTCAACAGCTTGTCATTGATGGCCTAGTTCATGGGGCCTTAAACATGGACAATCTTTAATATCATCATTATTTTGAGTCTTGCTAGAGATTGAGGCTACCTAGGTTGATTGGTTCCGACTCGAGGAATTATCCATACAGTCACTAGGAGCATCTCTGAGTTCTGGACTCTTTTCATGCATCTTTCATCTCTGCATATCAATGGCGCCAACAAGGTAATTTCATTAACAATATGGACTCACACACAGGAGTTGGGGCATCCGTTATCAATTTCTAATTTTCCTATAGTGGAATTCATCTTACATGATCATGGAACTTACAATTTGGCAAAAATCCCTTTATAACCGTTGGGGCAGAAAACGGTCCATCTTTCACATCACTCATATCGTCTTCAATCATATTCTTTTCTGGTTTGTACACCAACCCCTTTCCTATTGGGACATAAATAGATGGTTCATACACCAACCCCTTTTTTCACCGTTGGGGCAAAAACGGTTCATTTTATTCCAAATTTCTTCCAATTGGCTTGTGAGAACCATTCTCGCTCGCCAATTGAGGGGGTAAGCTGATAAAATTTTAAATATTCTTTTATTCTTTGGTCTTCAAAGTTGTGCTTTAGTCTTGAGAGAGAGTTGCGTCTGATCCAGATTTTTAGGTGTCTTAAGTTTTTTGTGCTGCATTGTGTCTTCACACAAAGCAGCTCAAAAAGGGGCATCTGTAGACACCAAAATCTAGCCACTTGTAAGTCATCTATACCTTCCTGTTAGCCACGTGTCAGTCATCCACCTTCCCGCAATTATTTGGCCCAAATCCACACCTTACCGCCATTATTTGGCCCAATTTCACCTTTTCCCGCCATTATTTGGCCCAATTTCACCTTTCCCGCCATTTTTCATTCCCAAATTTATTTAAATTAATATTTATATATATATATATATATATATATTTTAATATATATATATAAAGATACTTTAAGTGATTTAATCTGAGCTGTCCATCCTTCATTTAATCTCATCCGTCCATCCATCTTAATTCGTTTCACAACCTAGATTTATTCTCTACCCTTGGATCCACTTTAATCTTAGCCACACATTCAAAGTGTCGTTAAAACCCTAAAGTGTGCCCTAAGAGTAGATTATAAATTGAGTCACCTTGATGGCTCAAACCCTACCTATCTCTTTTACTATCTCTCTTTCGTTATCTATCGCTATCTATCTCTTCTTCAGCTAAACCTACCCATCCATCGCCGTCCCTTTTTGTCGCATCCATCGTCGCATCCGTCGCCAACTTCGTAGCCATCCCTTCTATAGCATTCTGCAGAATCCCCCATTCTTGTCGCAAGTGCCCGCGGGCATTTACCCGCAGCCACAGATGCAGACCGACATCTGCAACCCTGATCCAAAAGCACGTAGGTGTTCAACGATCGCACTAGGGCGCCTTTCGCAGCCGATTTGACAGTTACATCACTTCCAGGTGCCGCCTAGTCTCGCCGCGTTAACAGAAAAAGAGGTATAGATTCTAAAGCAAGTAATATTTTTATGTATTAATCCACCGTTAGATTCTGCATTCTATTTATTTCATTTCTAGGGTTTTAGACTGTTTTTGAGGGCTCACACAGTGGAGCCCTCTTACTAGTTTCTAACCTTTTTGTAGTTTTAATGTGTGCAAGATTTTAATGGCAGATTTGATTGGATGATAGCAGCTGCTTAAGCTAGAGTGGTCCGAGCCAAAGGATACAACGAAGCCCACTCATTCTGTTGAGGTTAAGGATACATTCCTCGGAGACGCCACCATATTGTGCCGCCTAGGGTTTCGGAGAACCCTAGCACAAATTGTAATCTTGTATCACAAAAAGGGTTACGGGCCCTGTTGTACTCAAAAGGAGTTTCTAAACTCCATTGATTAATAAAAATTGTTTGTTTTGTACAACTGTGTTCTGCATTACTTTTTATCGTGATTTCTTTATCTTTTGTTTGGCGTTGTATCTTTAATCTACAAATAGATTTCATGTAGTTGTAACATATACAAAATTTAAACTGAAACAAATAGCAGAATCATTGACAAAAGAAATCAGAGACTATTTTCAAAGAGATGAATTGCTTGAGGCTATGGGTGTGGTTAACCCAATGTTTTAGGATACTTGTAATGAATACCAAAATATAAATGGTTTTTTTCTCAAATACATGGGCACTCTTGCTAGCCATTTCATTAAATATGTAGTAGTCAATGGTATTGAAATAAATGACATTCTCAACAAATATCTTTTGATAAAACAATCAAAATATTTTGGAACAACAATATCTACTCAAGTTTCACAATTCACTAATCATCATGAAAGGGGTTATATTTCACGTTTGTGGAAACAATTATATCCTAGTAGTATCCTACAACATACTATGAGTGAATATTTTAGTTTATATGAATTATGTCAAATGATGATTTTAGGATTTGTGGAGGATGAAAGGGTATTTAGTGCATTATCATATGTAAAATCTAAAGTTCGAAATAGGTTGGACAAAAATTTGGGATTTTTTTTTAGAGTATATGTGTCGACCTATGAGGTTGAGAAATTTCCTTATGAAAGAACTGTCATATTGGAAATCTCTAGCAGAGAGAAGAGGTGTTATGAATACTCAGGATGATGAGGATAATGGTAACACTAATGAGACTGTGATGATAGACATTTTTGATGAGTGCTAAATATTTTGCACAATCTGAAAAGAGTTTATTCTAGCTTCCAAAATTATGATGCAAAGATGTTTTCATTTGATTGATTTCACATATTAAACTATTAGTTTTCAATAGAATATTAGGATTTTATTCATTTAATTGATTTGATTTCACAAATTATGCCATCAGTTTTCAACAAAATATTGAGATTTGATTATATTTTGAGACGTGTTTTCATGTATTTTGGAACCAAATAATGATTACAGAATCACAGATATTATTTATTTTCACATGTATTTTGATTTCATATGTTATGCTATTAGTTTTCAATAGAATATTGAGATTTTATTATAATTTGAGAAACGCTATTTTTATTTCAAATTCACATATTATGCTATCAATTTTCAATAGAATATTGATTACAATTTACAAATATTATTGATTTTCACATGTATTTTGATTTCATATATTATGCTATCAATTTTCAACAAAATATTAATTACAAATATTATTTATTTTCACATGTATTTTGAAAACCATGTATTGAATAAAGTATAAACCATGTTTTGAATAAACCATGTATTGAAAACAATGTATGACAAACCATGTATTGAATAAACCATGTATTGAAAACCATGTATTAAATAAACCATGTATGGTAAACTAAATATTTTTGCTACATTTCATTCATTTCAAATTATTTTATAAAACATAAAAGAACATTTTATTGCATCCATATGATTCAAAATTATTTATTCCATCTACACAACTAATCAAAACATCACAATATTGAAAATCAAATATCAAAAAGTAATACAAAATTTATGGTAATTGTCTCTTTGATTCATTTCAAAAATATACGAGTCTTTTAAAATTAAAAAAAAAAAAACTATGCAACATGTTTCTTTTCTCCACAAATAAGAAAACAATAGTTCTACTTTTCTTCCTGCAAAGTGCCTGAAGTTTCAGCTCCATCTACCTCAATATACTTTTCTTCCAATGCATTAGTCCTTACCAAACTTTCAACTATAGTGTTTATCCCTGATAGCAATAAAAATTCTTCCTTCGTGGGATCTTCTCTAAATGGTGCATTAAACTCTTTATCATTTTGTTTTACTATAGCCTCAAAATCTAGGCCCTTATCTTTGATAAACTTCTTCAACCAATTATTTTATTGAACAGTGTATTGTAGTCTCTTCTTCACTTCAATAGCATTATTCACACTGATTTTTTTTGTTCTGATCAACATTTTCATGGCTATCACCTGTTGCTTTAAGTGCTGATAATTAGAATACAAAATACAAGAGAAAAATATTAATATTTATTAAAAAATATATTAAAAAAAATAATTTTTAGATATATGTAAAACTTACATCAGCTGTAAGTCTTGTAGTTTCTGCAGCTGCTACTTTATTCTTATCTAGTTTCCATTCATTTAAATATACCTGTGCTTCGACATTGAGGTTCTCTAATCAATCCAACATAATAATAAGAAATTCATCACTGTTTATAGAATCAGTATTCACAATGCCAGATGTAGCTTTACATAATAGAACATCGAGCTTTTGTGGTTCATTCTCTACCTTTGAAAATAACTCGTTTCTATGTGCAAATTTCTTGTATCAGCTATTTTTTGCTTTGATCATAACCTTGTTCTGATATTTCCATTCTATTAATGTATCAACATCTAGAAGAAGATTATTCATAACAGTTGCCTTACATCTATTTGGTAATAAAACATTTTTTGAAAATTTTACTTTATCATCATCATTCGGATGATGATGGGTGTTGACTTGCTGGTGGGGGGAAGAGGAAACTACAGTGGCATCTACTTCAACATTCTCCTCTACTTCATCATCGATCCCTAGACCATGAAGCATATCACTTGTATTTAGTGGTAAATTCAAATTATTCATATCCTGATACATAAAATCATCATAGAGATTCGTAGAAGAAGAGGGCATCTAAGACATGCTTTATACATTTGATAAATTATCAAGTATTAAAATTGAGAATGATGTCCATGAAATAAGAGATTAAGACACATAATGAGTGTGTGTCTAAAACTGACTGCTGGTTCCTGGATGCAGTCATGTGAGGAACTGTTTCCCATGCATGCGAGATTGGTTCCTCACTGGTGGTGCTTGGTGTGAATTTTTTTAGACTTGCTATGGATGGAATTGATGTTGATGGGCTTTTTGTAGATAGACTTGCTGCTTTTCCTATTGTGCACCTGGTGGAGGCATATGTTTTATGAGTATTTTAATCTAGTCGGTCCCTTTGCAAAATTTCACATGAATATAAATTAAAACTAGTGTTAAAAATAATGCCATTAAAATAGATCAATTTTAACTAAACATACCTGACTCAGAATCTACAGACATTGTCGTTGATGATGCAAGCATTTGCCCTTGCTCTAAAAATAGTTAAAATATTTTCTCAAACTAAATATAATTTTATATCATTAAAATACATTATTTAAAATAGTACTTTTTAATAATAAGGTTACCTTGTGAGCTGGAAGTTACTTCCTCAACGTCGACTGCAACAGATTCATGTCCAAAAGTAGCAGGAGTCGTACATATATGTTGTCCATCAGGAGACCTCCTACGTTTACGGGTGGGTATTACTGGTGATGATTGTAATTTCATGTCAAAATTGGTAGATGCTTCTTGAATCCTAATGGCAACATCCCTTTTATTGGATGAGTGAGCTGGTTTTCTCTATTTTCAAAAGAAAATTAGAAAATAACAATATTGATTAAAAAGAAAGAAAAGAGAGACTATTCTAATAAATAATTTTACCTGTATTTCATTCTCAGGGATGCCAATAGCCAAAAAATCTAGGTGCAATATAGTTGGAGGATTTTTTGTTGAAGATTGTAGTGTGCTTCATGAAAAAGACAAAGAATAAAGTTGTTGGAGGTTACTGTATATGCAGATTGACTTTTCTATGCAGTAAAAAGGTCATATTTTAGGTGGTTGGAAATGTGAGTGGACCAATCATATCTGCATCTATAAATACATTGAATTAGTAATGACAATACCCAAAATAGTATTTTTGTAGTTCACCCCTACAAAATAAGCCTTCCCAAGAAAAAATTAATGCAGACGTAAAGAAATTTGTCTGCAATGTTGGAAATGTTCAAACCCCTTTTCGACTTAGAAGAATTAACTAAAAAATAGAGAGAACATTATTAGAGAATGGAAACTACAATACATCAAAATTAAGGATAAATAAAAATGAAATTTTAAAAACTTACCTTTCAAATGGTCTGGATTCATGGCATATCTGGATGTTAGCATTGATTTGTCATCTTCAGTCAATGTGTACTGGTTCTTAACAAGGAGACCATATGAAAATGGTAGCCTTGTTAGTCACTACACATATAAGGGGTTCATAGTAAAATCAATATCCTTATTATCAACTTTTGATATGTACAATGGACACATCATGGTCATAGAAACTAACTATATGTTACATCAAGGATATGTTGACATCCAACTATGACATCTTCATGACTCCATAAAATTAGGAGGTGTAAAGCCAATTGGAATCTCTCCTAGGAGTGCTGAAAATGTTCTTGATATTTAGACAATAGTAGCTCTTGAATGATACTTTTGAAGGCAGAGGAGAGGAAGCGCTAGCCATTTCTGATCACCCTTTGTAAAATCTTTGAAAACCCTCTTAAAACACTCTAAAAATACTAAAAACTTAGAAAATACTCTAAAAAATCTCGAAAAACCCTGGGAAAACCCTATAAAAAATCTCAAAAAATACTTTGAAAACACTCAAAAAAAGCTCTAAAAATGTTGCGAAAACCATTTGAAAAAGCTTTGAAACCTCTATAGAAAATGCTCTAAAAATGCTGGAAAACACTAAAATAGCTCTAAAAATCAATGTGTGAAAGGTGAAAATGACCCTGCTATTCTATTTATAGAAGTCTGCATGGTTGAAGTCAATGGATGTGTGACACATGGTAGAGAAGAGGACACATGGCAACATTTTATTGGCAATCTTTGGTGGTTGCCTTCTTCCAGTCGCCATGTGACAATTACCTTCTTCCAATCACCTTCTTTTAGTTGCCTTATGACAATAATCATGTGATAGTCACCATGTGACAGTCACCTTATGACAGATGCCTTGTGACAGTCGCCTTATGATAGTCGCCTTGTGATAGTCGCCTTATGACAGTTACGTTCTTCTAATCGCCTTGTGATAGTCGCCATGTGAAAGTCGCCATATGACAATCACCTTGTGATAGTCAACTTGTGACAGTCGCCTCATGACAGTCACTTCTGTTAGTCAACTTGTGATAGTTGCTTCTGTCAGTCACCATTTGAAAAATTTGGTGCACAATTTTAAAAAAATCACCATTATTTGATAAATTTTCTACAAAATTTTGAAAAATTCACCCCGATGTTTATACACCTTACGACTAGATTTACCCCAATTTTATAAATACATTTTGGGGCTGACCCCTTATGCATAACCTTGGACACATTTTTTAAATTTTGCATTGAGGGAAAATTTACCTCTTTTTTTATTTTCGCCCAACGGGATATTGTTCTTAAAAAATCGAGGTAAATTTTTATGCTTTTCGAGTATAGTAGTGTTTATACTTGTTGGAAAGCATTTTTCAAGCACAATTCAATGGAAACATAAAATTCCACATTTGTAAAAGTCTATTATGATTTAGTGCTCGATGCATCGTGAGCTAAAACTCCATTTTGGGATTGTACTTAATGGCTTATTTTTTCCATTTTTTTGTATGGAGTGCATTTTTGGTAGATACTGACACTCCTCAAAACTATAAGTGTACCTCATAAACACACTTTTAATAGCTCAAGCATTCTTGTAAAGGTGCATTTTTTGTGTAGATCAACACCAACGTACATGAGATGAGTTTCACTTTAAGGGGTAAAAATACTTAACAACAGAGTGAACCTTGTATGTAGTGATCTACTATATCACACCTGGTGAATGCAGTGACTTGTTATCTATGCATTTTGATAGGATGAGGTGGTCACTATAAGGACACTCATAGTTGTTAAAGAAAAGTGAGGACAATCCCACTTTTTCTTAAGTACTCAAGAAGTACTTATTTTGTTTAGACCTATAGGACAACCCAAAGGTAAACAACCCAGAGGTAGATCCAAAGGTAAAACGACTGAGATGTAGACCTAGAGGAAAAATATCCAGAGGTAGGCCTAGAGGCAAAATGACCTAGAGACAGACCCATAGGTGATAGACCCAAAGGCAGATCTAAAGGTACTTACCTAAGCAAGAGTAGCTAGAGTAGCTCAAATCAAGAATGAAGAATCAAGAGCCAAAGAGGAGAGAACAAGAGACTAGACATTATACCAAATAATGTAATAAAGGGGAATGTTAGGATAAAATAATTATTACATTATTTAGTTGAGATAGATTCTATCTAGAAGCTCACATTGATAAATTTAGTGAGCTATAGTTAGATAGTTGTTAAGTAAATCATATTAGATGCCTGATTGTTATAGGCTAATATTAGCCTATGTTTATGTATAAAACTTGATACATATTGAATAAAATATATACTGCTTCTAACAAGGAAGTGTTATCTAAAGAGTCATGTCCAAGTGTGCATACAATATAGAGTCATGTATGCAAGTGTCAAGTAGATAAGCTAAGAGTCATGAGACTTGGCATAAGAAGAAGGAAGAGGTAAGTAACCAAATATTCATTCTACTATGGCTATATATTACTCCATAGCCTGCATAGATTATAAAGCCTACATAGCATATAGAGCCTACATTGTCTACATAGTGAGGATATTATTGTATGAGAGTTTCATGATACATTTGTAAGAGAAAGAGAAGTAATAAAGTTTACATACATTTGAGCTATTGTAAGTCTTATTATATTCTATAATTTAGGCTATTTATACATTCATACTATTGTTTATTAATGAATGTTATTTGATATATTATTAGCCTTGATTTACATATTTTTTGGCTCATATTATTATGGTTATACTATTATCTTGATCTTATTATATTGTGGTTATCATATATTTGATATTATGGAAATTATATTGTGAGTTTCATATTGATATTAAGGCTTCAAAAGTCATCAATGGTATCAGAGCTATAGCAAGAAGTTTATTCAAAAGGGTTGATTTGTTTAGCTGCATATAAAGCCAATTCTTGTCCATTGTGATAAAATTGGTTAGAGTATGTCTACTTTAAAGGGATATTGACCTAGACTATATTGTAAGGTCAAAGTAAGCAATGGATAGGGTATTTCCACTAGGTTGAAAAATAATATGTGAAGACTAGGACCCATATTAGGGTGAATCAACTTGAAGATGGTTGATTATTTTAGGAAATAGTCAACCTTGATATTGATAAAGGATTTCAAGGATAGAAAAATTCTTGATAACTAATTTCTATCAACACTCAAAAGAAATTTGAAGAAGTTGGTACAATCAAGCTATCTTGTTTGGAGCATCAAGAAATTTTATAGTCACCTTGATATTGATATTGGATTCTCTAGTAAGGAGGAGAATCATATTGGTTTCTTATGTCACATCCAATAAAGCAACCTAAGATATTGTTGCAAGCAAAAATTAATTGCTAGAAGTGTGAGAGGCTTCCTAAAATAAATAGATAAGACTTTTATCTTCAAGTGCAAGAGAAGGAAAAAAGCTTTCATTGAGTAAGGATTGTTTTAAGTTGGAGAATATTACAGATTCAGTTAGACATACCTTGATAAAGAAGGATTCAGGTCTTGAAGATAGACCTTGACAATTGGATTGGTATTGGAAGCCATATAAAATTTTTAGTAAATTAGAGATAGATAAAACTTTAGTTCATTTAAAGACCTTGACATTGGTCCAAGAAACCAATATTATAGAATTGAGACCCTTCAAAAAAAGATGTCATTAAGGAGACCCATTGAGAAAAGAGGTCCTATTGAATAAAGAAAGGCCCTTATAGGAAAGAGAAAATAGGCCTTCATAAGAGTTGAATAAGGATTGTAGAAGATAAAAGGATCATGATGTAGAGTAAAGGAATCTATTAGATTCACTACATGGCCAACTATATAAGGAAGAAATAGAGGTTGAGATTTCTAGTCTATGTAAGAAATACAAAAATGTTGCAAGCACTAAGATTAAAGGTTAGTAGAACAACAAGCACAATATTCTATATAGAAGGTACAAGCTATTTAGTTTTGTGACTGCAATATAAAATGACACAAGACTATGAAAGATCGAGTATTCATTATAGAATAAAGAGGCAAAATGAGCATTGTCTAAAGAGCCAACATGAGCATTGTCTAAGTTGATGCAACAAAATCTTAATTCAATCTCCTCTAAAAAATGAGAGTACAAATATATGTGCAAGCACTCTATGTATTGAAGAGGAATGTCAAAGAGTAAGAGTAAGAGTACAGATAGACATGCCTATATCAAGAGAATAAGATTGGAATTAAAGGTATAAATATTAGTAAAGTTAGAGGTTTGCTCAACCAGGTGTTGTAGGTGAGTTGGAGAGGAGAGGGCAATCCTCCAATAGAGGTCCCAGGTTCAAATCTCCACCCTACCAAAAAGCTGAATTGGGTATCCAAAATCCAATTGATAACATTGGTGCGGGCAGGGTCGGGTGCAACCCTTGGGTGACTTTGACGGTGTAGAACCCCCTATTCGTGGTCTCTCAGACAAAGGAGGATTTGCAAGGGGTTTTTTGCTTAAAAAAAAAAAGGAGGTTTGCTCTATGGTGAGCACAAGCTAATATTTAGTTTATACCCAAGCCAAGCCAACATTCAACTTGCACCCAAGACAAAATAGTGAAGAACACAAGCTTATACTGAGAGGGGGGTGAACAGTATAAGATCACTTTTTACTTTTATTTCCCAGTTAGTATTATGTAATGTAAAGATAGAAATATCAACAACATTAATTAAAGCAATGCACAAAACACCACACACAATAGAGACACCAATTTAACGTGGTTCACCCAATTTGGGCTACTCCATGGAGAAAATATTTCACTAAAATTTTCTTAATCAATATCTTGGGAATCCTTTCCTTATTACAATGTTTATGGATCTCTATCCAAAGGAGACACCAATACCCTAATAAATTTTGTGGATCTCTATCCATAGGAGAAATCCTTTCTCCTTAGCTCTAACTGGTGATCTTCTAGAAGAACTATTACCCCCACTACTTTGGCTAATGGATATCTATCCATTGAAGACTCCTATCCTCACTACCCTAGCTAATGGATATCTATCCACTGGAGACTGTCATCCTCTATACTTTGTCACCTTCAAAGTTCTATCTCAAATATGCACTAAACACAGTCCTTTGATTTAGCATAAATCTGCTCAATCTCTATCTCTGGTCTGGCACAAATCTATCCTCAAATATATACCAAAATCTATCCTCTAATCTACACTAAACACAATCCTTCGATCTAGCATAAATATATCCTCAATATTTGTTCTCTGATATGCACTAAACATAATCCTTCAATCTAGCACAATTTTATCCTCAATATTTGTCCTCAAGCCTTAAATAAAAGCTTGAATTAATCATAAATCAACTCTGCTAGATCTACCCCAAACCTTAACTCAAGGTTTAAACAAATCAATCAATCAACTCTGCTCTCAAGTCTTCTCAAAGACTTATCTCAAATATGCCTTGTAAGCTTCCATAAAAGCTCACACTAATATGTCCACAAGTCCTCTCTAGAACTTGTCCAAATCTACTCTACAAGTCCTCACTAGAACTTGTCCAAATTTGCTCAATAAGTCCTCACTAGAACTTATCCAAATCTGCTCTCAATCTATATTGTAAGCTTCCACAAAATCTCACACAAATATGTCCACAAGTCTTCTCAAAGACTTACCTCAAATATACTCAACAAGTCCACACTAGAACTTGTCCAATCTCATAGAAACATAAAGAGAATTGTTAGAGACTCAATATGCTTCACATTCATCACAATACTCAATCACTTTCAATCACTCTTTTGGAAACATACAGAGAATTGTTAGAGACTCAATATGCTTCACCACAATACTCAATCTCTTTCTCAAATCAATTTAGAATATAGAACAATTTGTTTCATAGAACTAGGACTATTACTTCACACATCCACTTGACTAGGCTCAACCAACTCTTACTCAACCAATCACTCAATGAAATAGTACTTGCTCACAAACCCTAGTATAAGCATATGAACACTCACTCAAATATTTTCAACAATGCTCATCAACCAATCTCACATAACAATGATACTCATGATATTTCCAAACCCTAGTTCAAGTTCCTCACTTAACCAATGGCTTCAACAACAATGCTTATCAAACAAGGTTTTATCAACAACTCTTTATTCCAAAAAACCTTGAAGCATTAATTCAAAACACACTCAACAATGCTTATAAAACAATCTTCACATATAGCTCAACAACTCAATAAGGAAACCTAATTAAGTCCTTTTCACTCCAAATTTATTTTCCAGAAAACCAACCAATCAACTCAACCAAGAAAAAATATGCCCATACATTTTTCTTTGATGTAGAATGATCTTCAAAAGCCTAGTTCAATTATCACAAATTTCTTTGCCAAGTACAAAGGGTTAGATGACAAAAATTATCACCCTAACACTTTTCACAATTTACTTTAAACACAAAGATAAATTAAATCCCAAATACTGTTAGCATATGTTGTTATGTTGCATCACATTATTAGCACTAATATTAAAATAACGCTCATAGGTGTTCTCCGAATTAGTTGATTAACCAATTTGGTGGTTAATCAACCGCATTGTAATATTTATATGCAAATCAATGAGAATGAGTTGAGTGCTTCATCAAATCTAATATGGTATCAGAGCTATGGATGTCGTAGTGGGTAGACTGACCTAAGGGCAAAGGATCCTGACGGACGACAGATTTGGATGAGACAACAGCGGACAGATAGACCTGGACGAGACAACAACCGACAGACAGACTTGGATGAGACAGAGGAACGACCCTGACAAGATGTAGACAAACCTGACATAGAGCTGATAGTATGCTGATAGAGGACAAACCGCTAACAGACCTGACATAGGATAAAGGACGATGACACACTGATAGAGGACTCGTGTGGCATGCAGCAGACAGCGGATCGGGGACTGTGTCATCGATGGAGGTGGCAAGTGGAGGCAAAAGGGTGGGGTGGTTGCTCGAAGGCAACCAAAAGCTTTGGCACTTTCGATAGTGTTTAAACCCTCCCATAGTGGCCGCATAGGCCATGTGGGATTAAATTTTTTTCTCCCTTCTTCGTCCTCCAAAGCGGATAATACCGGTGTGGCTCTTGTTTGATTTCATTAGGCACTTCAGCTCCCGTGGTTGGTATGGTCCTTGTTTGGCAAAAGGTTGTGGTTTCGAATCCCATCAAGGAATTTTTTGACGGATTCATTTTTTTTCCTAACGCTTGTGCACTGTTGATGCCCGCACGGTCGCGTTGACGTCCAAACCAGATTTTTTACGCCTGAAATGTGGTTTTGATGCCTGCAAGGGGCTGTTGATGGTAGTAAAGCAAAGTTGACACCAAACAGGCATCATTCAAGCAAAAACAAACACATATTGATGCCTTGAAGGATCCCATTTTTTGTTTTTCGGGTTTTCAGGTATTTTTTTTCACCCATTCTTATCTATTTTGCAATTTGAAGGGGGGAGTTTACATGATTTCACTTGCAAAATTGTCAGATAAAGCGGGGAATGTGTAATAGGAGCTATAATTTGTGGGCATTTATGATTGTTTTTTTTTGCATTTAAATACACTGTTTTCTTGCATTCACAATCATAAATTAAACAAAATATAAGACCCAAAATTTATACCCTATTTGTGCAATTTATTACACAGTAGTGTTCGATATTTGAGATACCTCTGGTCCACACTTACAGGTAATGCTATCGTGCTTTGGACTACTGTAATGCTATAAATAATCGAGGAGAAATAAGGCAAACCGGTTTTTGTTTTTTTTCCACTTCATACCCACATCGTGATTGTTGTTAGGCATAAATCTTGACGAATTTTTTTTCCAAAGTTTTTAGGGGAAGTTACGCCCCACGCATGCGGAATAAAAATTTCTATGGTAGGTGTCATTAACAACACGATGCCCTTTCAGTATCGCCTATGTTCAAAATATTGTGCTTCTCATATGTACTTATAATCTCCCTCATGTAAGGGCGAGTACATATTGAGTAGTATCTTGTTCATATATAACTATAGTTTCCCTCACGTAAGGGCGGGTGTATATTGAATGGTTACAGTATAAAGATCTGGCAGGTATAAAGAAAGGGAGACCAATTGGTGATATAAGGAACCTTCATAATGGCCACAATTCATAAGTATCTCTCAGACTCACAATTGTTGAAAGGTCCTAACTTTGTTCCATGGAAGACAAAGATGAAAGCTATACTTTAGTTGGAAGATTTATGGGACGTAGTGACTGGCACTGCAAAACGTCCTCAAATAGTAGGAATAGATCAAGATGCTTGGGATAAGAAAGACAAGAAGAGTCTTGTATTTATCTTGCTTGCTACTACAAATGAGGTGCAGCCTCATATTTGTGATGCAAAAACTAGTAGGATAGCCTGGGATGCCCTGATCATAGTATATGAAGGCAAGAATCAATCCACTATTCTCCATCTCCAAACTCAACTACATAATATCAGTATGAGTTCTGGGGAAATAGTTGATATATTCCTTTGTAGAGTGGCTGAATTGAAAGCAAAATTGAATGCTATGGGAAAACCGATGGATGATGATGTCTTGAACTCTGTCATCTTGAGAGCATTACCAAATTCCTACAAGATGTTGATCACTTCCCCCAATGTTTCTAGTAGACAAGTCTCATTTGTGGATCTGGTAAACCTACTTTAGACTGAGGAGGCAACTCAGGTCCAGAAATTTGATATGCCAGATAATGCTCTTTCCACACAACAAAGTGGTAAAAAACAAGGCCAATTTCAAAAATGGGGTGCTTCTTCCAAAGGAAAAGGGAAGCAAAATCAGCAAAAAGAATCAAAATATTGCAAAATTTGTGATATGAATAACCATGACACCAATAGGTGTTGGTTCAAAAACAAGCAACCAAACGATAGAGGTCCTCAGAAGAAGGGCAAGAACAAGCAAAAATACAATAAGCATAAGAAATCTAAAGGCCATGTTGCTTATGTTGACTCCAACTCAGACTCAGATCCTCCTGGGTCCGATTCAGATTCTGACTCTGAAAGAGCACACAAGGTCCTCATGACTCATACTTCGTATTCGCAGATAGATGATGTATGGTATATTGATTCAGGAGCTAGCAAACACATGACTAGGGATAAATCATGGTTTGATACTTTTGTGGAGAAAGAGGGTAAGCCAGTCACAATTGCAGATAATCAAGTATATCAAGTAAAGGGAGAAGGGGATATTTTTGTGTCCCTTCTTGATGGTATTTATCAAATTGAGAAGGTTCTCTATGTTCTAGGCTTAGCCAATAATCTACTTTCAGTCACACAAATATTGGATAGAAACATGGAGGTCATGTTTCGAGTTGTCAAAGGCAAGAAGAGATGTTTTATCACACACAGTGGTAAACATGTTGCAATCGGATCCTACAAACATGGCTTGTTTATTCTCGATGCCCTTTCAACTCCACATGTTGCTTTGGCTGCAACTACAAAGGAGGCCACCTCTCTCTAGCATCGACGTTATGGGCATCTCAGTTTTGGATATTTGCTCAAATTATACAAATATGGGATGGTGAAAGGTCTTCCACCGCTCTCATCTATCTTTCCAGTTTGCTCGAATTGCTTAGCAGGGAAGCAACATCGAGTACCTTTTGAAGCTAGCTCCTCTCGAGCTAAAAACCCTTTAGAGCTGGTACATACCGATCTATGTTGTCCTATGCAAACCAGCTATGGTGGAAAAAGATATTTTCAACTATTCGTTGATGATTACTCACGAAAGATGTGGGTTTTCTTTCTTCAGTTGAAATCAGAAGCATTTCTCAACTTTCAATAGTTCAAGAAACTTGTTGAGAAGGAGTCAGGATGTTTGATAAAAAACCTCCACTCAGATCAAGGGGGGGAATACACCTCTGAAGAGTTTTCAAAGTTTCTTAAGAAACATGGGATAAAAAGACAACTGACTACAGCCTATACACCTCAGCAGAATGGAGATGTAGAAAGAAGAAATCGTTCCATTATGGAAATGGTTTGATGTATGCTAAAGGGAGCACATATTGAGGATCAATATTGGGCAGAAGCAGCAAACACAGCTGTATACCTCCTAAATAGAGCACCCACTAGAGCTCTACAAGGGAAAACATCGCAAGGAGCATGGAGTGATAAGAAACCTTTCATTTCTCATCTGAGGGTGTTTGGATGTAAAGCATTCATGCACATTCCAAAACAAAAAAGGAGAAAGCTGGATGAGAAAACCCTATAGTGTATCTTTCTTGGCTATGATGAGTACTCAAAAGGTTATCGATTGATTGATCCTAAGACCAAGAAGACACATGTAAGTAGAGATGTTGTCTTTGATGAATTCCTCACATCAAAAGACACATCCACAGCTGTATACCTAGATGAAGAAGAACCTAAGAAGGAGGTTATACTTCCACAGCAAAAACATAAAGTTCCAAAATGGTATACTAGCACTTTGAGAGATGCTAAGTTGAAATCCCTTCTAGATCTATCTCTTGATAGGCCATGTACTCGTAGTATGACTCAACAGATGAGAGCAGAGGAATCTACTTTAGAGGTTGACAAACTTTGTCAACATTTTGATGACTTGTCAGTGAGTGCAAGAAATGATAGAGAAGAAGATGAGGATGGAGAAAAGATTTATATGTGTACATTGAATACAAATGAACCCACAACGGTTCAATCTGCACTTGATGAACCATAGTGGAAGGAGGCCATGGATGTAGAACATAAGTCTCTCCTTAAAAATAATACTTGGAAGTTAGTCGATCTGCCAACAGGAAAGAAACCCATAGGCTACAAATGGGTGTTCAAAGTGAAGTATAAGGCAGATGGATCTATTGATAAGCATAAAGCCTGGATTGTTACAAAGGGATATGCTCAGAAAGAAGGCATAGATTATGAAGAGTCTTTTGCCCCTACTACAAAAATGACTACCATTCGCATACTTTGTGCCATGGGAGCTCAGTTTGGGTGGAAATTGCATCAGATGGATGTTAAAAGTGCCTTCTTGAATGGTGACTTACAAGAAGAAGTATACATGACTCAACCAGAAGGGTTCGTGGTCGAAGGTCAAGAACAAAAAGTATGAAAATTGATCAAATCCTTGTATGGGCTAAAAAAAGCTCCTCGAGCTTGGTATATCAAGATAGACAGTCACCTTGTGCAGCATGGATTTGAAAGAAGTCCTTTAGATGCAAATCTCTATATCAAGAAAAATGTTTCTGATATAGTAATTCTTGTACTTTATGTAGACGATCTGATCATCATAGGAAGCTCAGAAAGTATGATTGACTTAGTGAAAAATGACTTGAAGCAATCATTTGAAATGACAGATCTAGGACTTCTGCACTATTGTCTTGGTTTAGAATTTACTCAAGCACAATTTCATATTCGAGTAACACAAAAGAAATATGCCAAGACTTTAGTAGAAAAATATCGGATGACTAATTGTAAGTCCAAAGCAACTCCAATGGAGCAAGGACTTAAGTTATCTCGATATGATGAGTCACCTTAGGTAGATTGAACTCTCTATCACCAGTTGATTGGGAGTCTCCTGTATTTGACAAATACCAGGCCAGATCTCAGTTTTGCTTTGGGATATCTTTCAAGGTTCATGCAAGAGCCTAAGATGAGTCACTGGAAAGCAAAAAAAAGATTTCTTCATTATGTTCGTGGTAGTACAAATTATGGTCTGGAATATAGAAAGAATAATAATTTTTTCTTACTGGGATACACAGACTCAGATTATGCTGGATCTATTGATGATCGTAAATCCACTTTTGGATATGTTTTTCATCTAGGATCTAGACCTATCTCATGGCACAATAAGAAACAACATGTGGTTGCTTTATCTTCTACAAAAGCAGAATATCGTGCAGCCAGTGAAGCAGTCTGCGAGATAATGTGGTTAAGTCACATTCTTACAAACATGGACCTTCCAAAGAATCTTCCACTTCATTTGTTTTGCGAAAATCAAGGTGTTTTGAATCTTGTCAAAAATCCAAATTTTCATGAACGTACCAAACATGTTGATACCAGATATCATTTTATTTGAGATGAAGTTCCAAAGCACCATATACAACTTCAATACATTCCTACTGATGCGCAAGTTGCAGATATCTTTACCAAAGCACTTGGATGTATCAAATATGAAAAAATTCATGATACTATTGGAATTTGCCAATAATGTAATAAGGGGGGATGTTAGCATATGTTGTTATGTTGTATCACATTATTAGCACTAATATTAAAATAACACTCATAGGAATTCTCCGAATTAGTTGATTAACCAATTTGGTGGTTAATCAACCACATTGTAATCTTTATATGCAAATCAATGAGAATGAGTTGAGTGCTTCGTCAAATCTAATAAATACACCTTATTGCTCCATCTCAATAATAAATTTCAACATCATAATTTTCATCAAAAATCCTCTTATAAAATATAACACAATTTCTACTTATAACTCCTTTCTTAAATTGCACTTATCAAATAAAATAATTTATAAAACAATGCAATTTATTCTTCTAAGGTAAAAATTAATTACCCTAGTTTTTACTTTATAAATTTTTTTTTTTTACCATGCCCAAAAATGACTTTAACATAGGTAATTAATCCAATTTAATTACCACATTATACCTCCCAATTTACTCACAACAACCTTAGGGAAAATAAAATTTAAATAAAAAATTGTACCTTTGCCCTTAGTGGGTTTTGAACCCACGATGCTATCTCCCCAAGCGCCCTAGTCATGGTCTTGGCTACAGTGTGAGCTAAGCTCTCACATGGGAGCTAAAGTGCCCACGCGCTTCTAAAACCTTCTGCTACCATCAAAAAATAAAATGCAAAAAGGAGCTTACCAACTTTCTACCATCGGGTTTTGAACCCGTAACCTCACTGCCACAAACACCAAGAAACTGCCACCTACGCTAGCCACTGGATGGTGCTAGAATTTAAAAGCTTTGTCTTATTCAACAACCCAAATTTTGGATATGATGCAGTGCATGAAATTCCTCTCTCAGCACGTTTTTCGAATTCGAATTCCATTCACTTTTTGCCTTAGCAAAGGCAATAATTATATTGCTTTGTTATTTCTTACAACATGTCGGCGGGGGTAATCTTCAAATTGCATGTCGGTGGAATAACCTTAGGGTTTTGCTATTTTAAATAAATAAATATTTATTTAAAAATTTTAAATTCAATTTGAATTTAAATATTTATAATTTAAATATTTAAACCTTCCTTGGACTTTTTAATTTGGAATAAAAACCCTCCTTGGGTTTTTATGAACACCTTTTATCTAACCATGGTTTTAATGAAAATATTTTATTTATGCCTCCTATAATATCAAAAATGAATATTATGAAGCTCTTTTGCCATCAACCTTTTGCATGGCTCCTTTTGACCTTCTGGCATAAATGGTGGTTCACTCCTTGGCATCAATGACAACCTCATGCCTTGACATCAATGATAAATTTATGGACTCAAAATGTCCAAAAATATTCCCCTTTGTCATTGATGGCAACCCAATAACTTTTTATCATTTCCTTGACCTTTTTATTCTGCTCCCCTTGGGAAATTTCTCCCCATGACTCAATGCTCTCTTCTTAAACCAAATCTCTCCCCCTTACTCAAATACCAAATCTCTCCCCCTTTGACATCAATGGTAAAGGGTCACCTTTGGGGCTAGGGGCTAAGAATGAGTCTCTTAGCTTAGCCCCTCACCCACATCCTCTTGAGGTGGTTAATTTTGGGGTGGGAGTATTTCTACTCCCAAAAAGCACTAGTCTTTACCTTTATCCTCTTTCCTTCTCATTTGATCCTTCTGATTTCCTTCACTATTCCTATTTCTATTCTTGTTCCTGTTACTGTCCATGTCCATATTCTTGTTCATGTTCCTATTCCTATTCATGCTTGATTCTAGAATGTCTGCTCTACACCACTTTGCTATGTGTCCATCATTATTGCACTTATAACACTTAATTTTATTATTCCTTGGAGGTCCAAATGTCTTAGGATTTCTCCTGGTGAAGCCATATCCCTTTTTGTCATGAACCCTACAATTCATTGCCTTGTGACAAAATTGATTACATGAGTAGCAATACCCATGGAAAAGCTATTTGTTCCCATATTCCTATCTTTCATGTGTCCTACACTGTGAATCTATGTGCCCAAATTTGTGACATGAGAAATATATTCCATTGAAGTTTCCTTATTTTGACCTCATTGGTATCTTAGTCTCTCTTAACCTATTCTGATTGATGTTCCATATATTTCTATTTTGTGCATTTTTTCTTTCCTTTTTGAACTCTCTGTTGTCCAACTCATCCTTAGATGTCTCACTTTCTCTTATACTATATTATTCTAAAATATCTTCTTTTGAAGAAATCGATGTTGACTCTTCTTCTTGTTTCTTTTGAGCTTGTTCAAAGCCAAGACCTATTTTGTTTGTTGACCTTCTTTGTACCTTGATCATTTTATCCATAATCTTTGAACTCTTTACAAACTTGTATAGCTTATCCTTGTATTTTTCTAAATCTTCCCTTAGTAGGGCTACTTCTTGTTCTAACCTTTCACATTCTAAGACTTTTGCTTCTAACTTATCTTTGAACTTTTTTGTCTTAGCCATTGACTTTTCTAGATCCTCTATAAGCATTCTTCTCTCTTCATCACATTATTGAAACTGAAATTCTAGTTTAGAGTTTTGCTTTCTTACAGTTTTCATTGTGTCAAGAGCATAAATAAGTTTTGCCTTAAGATCAAATCGACATCTTCATTCTTTTCTAACTTGTCTTCTATAGTATCATCTTCTTCTTATTCTAGTGCCATTAGAGGATTCTCTTCTGGTCCTTATAGTGCATCCTCATATTCATCATCACTAAAACTGAAACCATTCCTTCTACAACTATCTTCAAGATGTCCAAAATTACCACATCTAAAGCACTTGAGAATTATTGGTGTCCTGTTCTTAACTTCTTCTTTTTATTCAAACATAAATAGGATTTCATGTTTATCATTATTTAAAAAACTATTATCACTATCACTTGAGTACTTACTTGCCTTGTCTGCATAGTAGCTCCTCTTTTTTATTTGAAAGAACTTCTTTTCTTGTCTACCTTGTCCATCCTTGCCTTTATTTTTGTGCCTGTATATTTCTGATTCCCTGTTCATGTGATCCTATTTTTCTTCATCATTGTTATTTTTAGCTTCTTGACACTCAGTTGCATAGTGGTAACATATTTTTTATCTTTAAATATTATTGAATCCTTATTCATTTTTCCATAATTAGCTTCTTCATCACTGGATGACTCATTGCTTGAATCTGACTTTTTACCTTTGTCTTCTTAGTAGCTTTGAATGATGCTTCCTTCTAGGGATTAGGTTCTTTTGTTCTTAACTCAAAGGATGTAAGAATACCAAGCAACATATCTCTTTTCAAATAATCACCATCCTTTGATTCTTCTATAGCAAAAATATTTTCATTAAATATTTTTGGAAGAGATCTTAAGACCTTATAACAAACATTCGACTTTTCAACATTAAGTCAAAGTCCTTGCATAGCATTAAAAACCTCATCAACTCGAAGTAGATAAGTACTAATGTTTTCCTCATCCTTCATTCTTAAATCTTCAAATTGTCCTTTGATATTTTGTATCTTTGCTTTCTTGACACCTTTATCTCCTTCATATATGCTTTGCAACTTATCCCAAATTTCTTTTGCATCTTTACAGTGCATAAATTTTATGGACTCTGTTTATTTAAACATCTCAAAATTATATTCATTGCTTTTGAATTGTAATTTTGTAGAAGCTTACCTTACTTATCCATAGGTGGATCAACTGGGGTATGTATCCATTTTCAATTGCTTCCCAAATTTCATTGCCAAGTCCCATCAAGTGAATCTTCATTCTCATACTCCAATATATATAATCACTTCCATCAAATATTGGTGTTGGATTTTTTGAGGACACATTCTTAGAATCCATTATGTTCTTGAAATTTTTTTCCTCAAGTTGTTAAACTCTTTTGAAGGAACCCGCTCTGATACCAATTGAAGAACACAAGCTTATACTGAGAGGGGGGGAAAAATAGAAGACCACTTTTTACTTTTATTTCCCAATAAATATTATGCAATGTAAAGATAGCAATATCAACTACAGTAATCAAAGTAATGCACAAAATACCACACACAATAGAGACACCAATGTAATGTGGTTCACCCAATGTGGGCTACTCCATAGAGAAATATTTCACTAAAATTTTCTCAATAAATATCTTGGGAATCATTTCCCTATTACAATGTTTATGGATATCTATCCAAATAAGACACCAATCCCATAATCAAGTTCATGTATCTCTATCCATAGGAGAACTCATCTTCCTTAGCTCTGATTGGTGATCTTCTAGAAGAACTATTGCTCCCAACTGCTCTGGCTAATGGATCTCTATCCACTGAAGACTCCTATCATCACTACCCTAGCTAATGGATATCTATCCACTAGAGACTATCATCCTCTATACTCTATCACATTCAAAGTTCTATCTCAAATCTACACTAAACATAGTCCTTAGGTTTAGCACAAATCTGCTCAATCTCTATCTCTGGTTTGGCACAAACCTGTCCTCAAATCTACACCAAAATCTATTCTCTAATGTGCATTTTGATCTAGCACAAATATGTCCTCAATATCTCTTCTTCAATCTACACTAAACACAGTCCTTCATTCTAGCATAAATCTATCCTCAATCTCTATCCTCAAGCCTTAACTCAAATCTTGACTTAATCACAAATAAACTCTGTTGGATCTACCCCAAACCTTAACTCAATGTTTGAACAAATTAATCAATCAAATATGCTCTTAAGTATTCTCAAAGACTTATCTCTAATCTGCCTTGTAAGTTTCCATAAAATCTCACACTAATCTATCCATAAGTCCTCTATAGAACTTGTCCAAATCTGCTCTACAAGTCCTCACTAGAACTTGTCCAAATCTGCTCAATAAGTCCTCACTAGAACTTATCCAAACCACAAAAGCTCACACAAATCTATCCACAAGTCTTATCAAAAACTTACCTCAAATCTACTCAACAAGTCCACACTAGAACTTGTCCAATCTCATAGAAACATAAATAGAATTGTTAGACTCAATATGCTTCACATTCATCACAATACTCAATCACTTTCAATCACTCTTTTGGAAACATACAAAGAATTGTTAGAGACTCAATATGCTTCACCACAATACTCAATATCTTTCTCAAATCAATTTAGAATATAGAACAATTTGTTTCATAGAACTAGGACTATTACTTCACACATCCACTTGACTAGGCTCCATCAACTCTTACTAAACCAATCACTCGATGAAATAATCCTTGCTCACAAACCCTAGTCCAAGCATGTGAACTCTCACTCAAATATTTCCAACAATGCTCGTCAACCAATCTCACATAACAATGATACTCATGATATTTCCAAACCCTAGTTCAAGTTCCTCACTTAACTAATGGCTTCAACAACAATGCTTATCAAACAAGGTTTTATCAACAACTCTTTATTCTAGAAAACCTTGAAGTATTAATTCAAAACACACTCAACAATGCTTATAAAACAATCTTCACATATAGCTCAACAACTCAATAAGGAAACCTAATTAAGTCATTTTCACTCCAAAGTTGTTTTCTAGAAAACCAACCAATCAACTCAACCAAGAAAGAATATGCCCATACATTTTTCTTTGATGTAGAATGATATTCAAAAGCCTAGTTCAATTATCACAAATTTATTTGCCAAGTACAAAGGGTTAGATGACAAGAATTATCACCCTAACACTTTTCACAATTTACCTTAAACACAAAGATAAATTAAATTCCAAATACACCTTATTGCTCCATCTCAATAATAAATTTCAACATCATAATTTTCATCAAAAACCCTCTTATAAAATATAACACAATTTCTACTTATAACTCCTTTCTTAAATTGCACTTATCAAATAAAATAATTTATAAAACAATGCAATTTATTCTTCTAAGGTAAAAATTAATTACCCTAGTTTTTAATTTATCAAAAACAACTTTTTACCATGCCCAAAAATCACTTTAACATGTAGGTAAATAATCCAATTTAATTACCACCTTATACCTCCCAATTTACTCACAACAACCTTAGGGCAAGTAAAATTTAAATAAAAAATTGTACCTTTGCCCTTAGTGGATTTTGAACCCACAACACTCTCTTCCCAAGTGCCCTAGCCATGACCTTGGCTGTCACGTGAGCTAAGATCTCACGTGGGAGCTAAAGTACCCATGTGCTTCTACAACCTTCTACTATCACCAAAAATTAAAACGCAAAAAGGGGCTTCCCAACTTGCTACCATCGGGTTTCAAACCCATAACCTCACTACCACAAACACCAAGCAACTGCCACATGCACTAGCCACCGGATGGTGCTAGAATTTAAGTGCCTTGTCTTCTTCAACAACCCAAATTTTGGATATGATGCAACACACAAAATTCCTCTCTCAGCTCGTTTTTCAAATTCAAATTCCATTCACTTTTTGCCTTAGCAAAGGCAATATTTATATTGCTTTGTTATTTCTTCCAACACGTCAATGGGGGTAATATTCAACTTGCACGTTGGTGGAATAGCCTTAGGGTTTTTCTATTTCAAATAAATAAATATTTATTTAAAAAAATTAAATTCAATTTGAATTTAAATATTTATAAATTAAATATTTAAACCTTCCTTGGACTTTTTAATTTGGAATAAAAAGCCTCCTTGGGTTTTTATGAAAACCTTTTATCTAACCATGGTATTAATGAAATTTTTTAATTTATGCTTCCTATAATATCAAAAATGAATATTATGAAGCTCTTTTTCCATCAACCTTTTGCATGGATCCTTTTGACCTTTTGGCATCAATGGTGGTTCACTCCTTGGCATCAATGACAACCTCATGCCTTGAGATCAATGACAACTTTATCGACTCAAAATGTCCAACAAATAGCACTCAACAAGTGCGCAATACAACTTAGGTATGAAAGTAACCAAGCTAACTTAGGCATAAAAGTGCCCCACCCAAATTAGGTACATAAGAACCCAAGCCAACTTAGGTATAGAAGTGCCCAATCTAACTCAGATGTAAAAGAATCCAATCCAAATCAAGTACATAAGAACCTAAGATAACTTAGGCATAGAAGTACCCAAGCCAACTCAGAGAAGCATCCAAGAAACAACAAATTATAGCACACAACTAGAAATGCATATTTCTTAGTGTTCAAGCCACTCAAGCCACAACAATGGTCAATAGAACATGAAACATCAAATTATGGCATCCTAAATATAGCACCAATAGAACTCATCTTAGAACATGAATGAAATAAAGTTTAAAATTGAGAATGTGAATAGACACTTGATAAGGGAAGGTTGAATGATTTATCTCGAAGTAGATAATATTTCCACACAAGAATAAGAATTAGGAATCCAACCAAAAGAGCAATTCAAAGGATAATCTACACTGAGCATCTTCAAGAATGTTACACTATGCAATGTAAGCTGCACCTACACCTACCATGTATGATGTGTAGCATGAGTTGAAACATTTATGGAGCATGCAGTTTAAAAAGAAGCGTGTTGTAGAAAGGTTTTTAGTTTAGTTGTAGTAGTCCAATGAAGCACAAGAACTAGAGAAAGAGCATGAGCACCTACATGAATTTGGAGGTAATAAAAAAATTTAGGGTTTTTGAATTTAAAATTTAAATTAAGTTTAATTTGGAGGTATAAGGTTTTAATATTTGAAAGTTATAAAGTTAGAAACTTATATTTAATTAATTTGTGGAGTGATAAGTGGTTTATTAGTAGAATTGATTTTTTTATAGTGGAGAGATAAATAAATTAATAAGTTTTGGAGTTATAAGGGTTTAATTAATAGTTTTTGAATTTTGTTTGAGTTACTATTTTTTTTGAAATATTAGATTAATGAATTTTTGCAAATTAATAAGTTGTCAGTCAAAAGGTATGTTGGCAATTTTGGGTTTGAGATCCTAACTTATTGTCTATGAGTTGTCATTGATGTCAAAAGGAAATGGCATTAATGTTAAGAGGATGTGTTGGCTTCAAAGGTGGAATATTCCAAGAGAATCCGGAGAGATTCCATTGGCAAGGGTTTTTCATTAAAACCAAGTTAAATGGTTTTTATTAAAACCAATGGAGGTTCTCTTTATTATTTATTTAATTATTATTTAAAAACCTTCAAGGTTTTAATTATTTAATTATTTAATTAATTAAGGGAGAAATTATTTTTAATTTATCTTAAGGGTTTTTAAACCCTTTAGAAAGCAATTTCGATTAAATTCGAAATTACTTTTCGAATTTAGCCGACGTGTTTGGAAATGCATCAAAGTGCATATAAAATGAGGCAAATGAATTCATTTATGTTTAGCCAAGAGTTCGACATTAATCCTTGAGCATTTTGATTTCGACATCGAAGCCCCTACGCAAATGAAGGAGGAAGACAAGCATTGCATGGTCAAAGGTGTTACGGGTTGGTCTTGGCGCCAAGGAGGAGGCGCACGTGGTGATAAGAATAGAGAATTCCCTTCTCCATCATGTGGGATCTCCTAGCTCATGCGACGTGACCAAAGGACTTAGTAGCAATGTGGTTGGCAGTTCAAATCGCCGAAGACCCTTTTGAGGGTAGTGTATGCACTCCGAAATTCGCAGGATATTTACCAAAGGTATGCGCTCCAATTTTTGCAGAAAGAGTGGCAATTAAATTTTAATATTTTGCTTGCTAAGGTTTTATAAAGTTAGCTTTAGGAGGTATAAGGAATGCAAGCTTAATATTTTTGCTATAGTCGGATTGAAAATTAAAGGGGAAATAATTGCCATGGTGGTTGAGTTATTTTGACATGCCAATGTTGGGTTAATAATTTTTAGGGAAGATCAAAATTATTAATTGTGGTAGATTTTTAAAGGCTTATTCATCTTCAAAAAGGGTATGGGCACATTTTTCCTATGCGTATGATTGGTGTATGTTTTTCTGAAATAAGGTTGGAGTGAAAAGGTTTTCAACTAGGTTTCCTTTGGTTGGGTGTAAATCCTATTTTCTGGTTTGTTGAAGACTACTTATGCATTGTTATCCTTAAGGAGAGTTTTTGGTGAATGCATAATTTTTGGTTTGAGATAGTGGAAGCTTTGTGAACTAGGTTTTATATTTGTGAGTCTAGCTACTTGCATTGAGTTGGTGGAACCCTTGGTTGGCTGTTTTGAGTTTGATGGTTGAGTTGCTTCCATAGAGGTTGTTTGATCAAGTTATTGCTTTACTTGATTCATGATATTGGGCTTACTCCAATGAGTTGATTTGAGCAAGTTATTCTTTGCATTTGGTGATATTGTGTTGGTGGCTGTTTTGTTCAAATATCTTTGGAGGGAAAAGGATTTCTACTTGTTTCCTTTTCTTGTGATGATTGGTTGAATGCTTCAAGGTTGATGTTGAGTTGAATGGTGTTGGTTGACTAAACCTTGTTTGATGGGCATTATTGTTGAAACCCTAATTGATGGTGAAAAGAACATGAGTATCATTGTTATGTGATTCTTTGCATAGTTGGAAATTGTTGGGGTTTCATGTTCTTGAAAGAAAACATTCTATCCTATCCATTTCAGATATTGAGTTGAGTTTTGAGATTTGAGATTGAGATTGAGCTGAGTTGATTTGATTTGAGTTTTGAGATTAGGATTTGAGTATAGAACATATTGAGTATCTAACAATTCTCTTTATGCTTCTATGAGTTTGACAAATCACATTGGGTCTCTAACAATTCACTTTGTGATTTCCTACTAAGAAAGTTTTTCTTGGTGAGCTTGCTGAGTTTTTGGATAGGTTCCAGTGAGGACTTGTGAGCATATTTGGACAGGTCCTAGCAAAGGACTTGTGAGCTGAGTTTGATAGTTCTATCAGAGAACTTGAGGACAAAGGTGCATTGGTTCTATGAGAAGAACCTGAGGACAGATTTGGCAAGTCTTTGAGAAGGCTAGTATGCAGAGGATTGATTTGTTCAAGAGTTGGACATATATGACAGACAAAGGAAGACTTGTACTAGACCTACTGACTGTGTTTGGTACAGGTTGCTGAGCTGCTGTGGACATGATAATAGAAGGCATAGGTCTCTTAGGCTAAGCATTGAGGACAGAAGGTCTTCGATGGAAAGGAGTTCCATATGTTGGAAAGAGGTAGAGGCAGTTGATCTTCTGAGGGATCATTTCTAGAGCAGAGGGGAAGGTATTTCCTTTGAGCAGAGGCTCATAAATTTATATAGAGGGGAAGGTATCTCCTTTGAGCAGAGGCTCATAAATTCAGATTGGGGGAAGGTATATCCTTTGGGTCGAGGCTCATAAACATTGTAATTGGGAAGGTTTCTCAAAGAACTTTGAGATAACTTTTAGAGAAAAGTTTTGTGGACGTAGCCTAGCCATTCTGGGTGAACCACGTTAAAATTGGTTTTAAGTTGTGGATGATCTTGTGCATTATTTTGATATTGCTTTGGGTATATTGCTTTACTATTTTGAAGTTTAAAAGAAAAAGTAAAAATAGGTCTTATACTGTTCACCCCCCCTCTCAGTATAAGCTTGTGTTCTTCAATTGGTATCAGAGCGGGTGCCTTCAGAAAGTTTAACAACTTGAAGGAAAATCTAGTAAAGAACACAATGGATTATTCAAGTGGCAATGCAGCACCTATTCTTGATGGATTAGATTTTGGTCTTTGGAGTGCAAGGATGAAGGTTCATCTAATGGCACTTGGTAATGAGGTATGGGAAGTAATTGAAGATGAGTACACTATTCCTGTACATGGTCCAAATACTAAAGAAGAAAGGCTCCTACATCATAGCAATTCAAAAGCAATGAATGCAATTCTAAAAGGGTTACAAAAAGCAGATCTCACCAAAGTGATTCACTGCAAGATAGCTAGTGAAATGTGGAAACAGTTGCAAGTGGTTCATACAGGTGATACAAATGTCAAAAAGGCCAAGTTGAGACACTTCAAAGGTATGTTTGAACAACTCAAGATGAATGATGATGAAAATATTAGTGACTACATGCTTCGTATGGATGAGGTTGTTAACTCCATGAAAGACTTAGGTCTTGAGCTTGCTGAAAATGATGTTTGTGATAAGATTTTAATATCTCTTCCGAATAGATTTAGTGAAAATATTTCTGCTATTGAAGAAGCTAAAGATTTGGATAAGTTGAAAAAGGATGAGCTCCATAGTATACTTGCAGCATTTGAGTTAAGAACTCAAGTGAAGGTTGATGTCAAGAAAGAGGCAGCTTTCAAGGCTACCAAGAAATCCAAGGGTAAATAGCTTCAAGAGAGTGATGAGTCTTCTAGTGATGAAGAGGCATATTAGAGTAAGAAATGCAAGTTCTCTAGAAAGCACAAAAGCATGAAAAATATAAGATTTTTCAATTGTGGAAAGTTTGGTCATTATGCTACAAACTGTACTGTTCCCAAGGATGAAAGTGATGAAGATAAACAAGATTCTAAGAGCAAAGATTCTGAAAAGCACAAGCATCACAGAAAGAACAAATATGAGCATAACAATCAAGGAAAGAGGTATTCTCACAAGCATAAGAAGAGTTTCTACCTAGACAAAGCAAGTAAGTGTTCTAGTAGTGATAGTGAAAGTTCTTCAAGTGATAATGAAAATGAGATGTTGTTCATATCAAAAAAAGAGGAAGAACCGAAACATAGATTCATTATCATGAAATGTCTTAGATGTGGAAATTTTGGTCACCTTGAGGATGATTGCACAAATAGTGATTTGGTTTCTAGTATGTATGAGTATGCTTTAGAAAACTATAAGGAAGATGCATGTATGGTTTTTGAAAAAGGTAGCACCTCTAGTGATAAGAAATCTCAAAAAGGCTTTGATGATTCTGAAAGCAAACAAATAAAGGATCTTGAAAGTGAATTTACTAATGCTCTTAGTGTTTTGAAAAAGGAAAGAAAGAAGAATGCTAGAATCAAGGATAAGTTAGATGAATGTTGTATGGAGAGAGATGATCTTATAGAAAGTCTTGACTTCTCTAAGACTAAGATACAAGAACTCAAGGATGAGTTAGAGTCTAAGGTTCTTGAGTATAGTGAGTTAGAACATCAAATGGCTTCTTTGAAAGAGGAAACTAAAGAGTACAAGGATAAGCTTTACAGGTTTCAAGATAGCTCCAAAAAGGTTAAGTCACTCATCAAAGGTCAAAGAAAGACAACGGATAAAACAGGCCTTGGTTTTGTCAAGGAACAAGTTGGAGAGTCTAGTAAGAGACTCCAAAAGGAAGAGAGTTCTGATGAGGAAAGTATTTCAGATCATGAGTCCTTGAATGATAGATGCATAGAAACAAAAAATAGAATTCAGAATGAGAAGAAGTTTTTAGGACCCAAGAGGTCAAATAAAGGAAAGTTTCAAGGCAGATGTTGTGCTTGTCACAGGTTTGGTCACATGGCTTCATATTGCATGGCTCAAATGAAGAAGGTAAATGATAGTTTCAGAAGTGCTAGTTACTTTCAAGGGTATTGCTACTCTTGTAAACAATTTGGGCACAAGGCAGTCTATTGCAAGGTAAATAACAGGAACAAGTTTGATCAAAACAGGTTTGGTTAGAACAAGTTTGGTCAGAACAGGTTTGGCCAGAACAGGGTTAGTCAGAACAGGTGGATTCAAAGAACATGTATGCCTCAAAGAAATAACATTGTTACTTGTTATAATGCAACAATGAAGGTCACATAGCTAGACAATGTAGAGCTAAACTTCCAAGGTATAGGAACAGAAACAGTGGTATGAACAGGTCCAAGGATCAAGGCATGGTTAAGAACAAGAACAGTGACAGGAACATGAACAAGAATATGGACAAAGAGTACAAGAGAAGGCTTGACAATGAAGTTATAGATGTTGATGATGATCAGTGCCTAATGGGAGTTTTACTCCCACCCAAGAATTAATCACCTCATTAGGAGGTGGGGGAGGGACTAAGCTAAGAGGCTCATTCTTAGTCCCGAGCCCCAAAGGTGACCCTTTGCCATTGATGACAAAGGGGGAGATATTTGAGTAAGGGGGAGAGCCTCAAGACAGGGAGAGCTATTTATGTTGAGTTTTTGTGTTGTTGAGAAGCATGGTTTGCCATCAATGACAAAGGGGGAGATTGTTGGCAATTTTGGGTTTGATATCCTAGCTTCTTTTCTATGAGTTGTCATTGATGTCAAAAGGAAATGGCATTAATGTTAAGAGGATGTGTTGGCTTCAAAGGTGGAAGATTCCAAGAGAATTCGGAGAGATTCCATTGGCAAGGGTTTTTCATTAAAACCAAGTTAAATGGTTTTTATTAAAACCAATGGAGGTTCTCTTTATTATTTATTTAATTATTATTTAAAACCCTTCAATGTTTTAATTATTTAATTATTTAATTAATTAAGGGAGAAATTATTTTTAATTTATATTAAGGGTTTTTAAACCCTTTAGAAAGCAATTTCGATTAAATTCAAAATTACTTTTTGAATTCAGTCGACGTGTTTGGAAATGCATCAAAGTGCATATAAAATGAGGCAAATGAATTCATTTATGTTTAGCTAAGAGTTTGACATTAATCCCTGAGCATTTCGATTTTGACATCGAAGCCCCTACGCCAGTGAAGGAGGAAGACAAGCGTTGCATGGTCAAAGGTGTGACGGGTTGGTCTTGGCGCCAAGGAGGAGGCACACGCGGTGATAAGAATGGAGAATTCCCTTCTCCCTCACGTGGGCTCTCCTAGCTCACGCGGCATGACCAAAAGACTTAGTAGCAGTGTGGTTGGTGGTTCGAATCGCCAAAGACCCTTTTGAGGGTAGTGTATGCACTCCGAAATTCGCGGGATATTTACCAAAGGTATGCACTCCAATTTTTGTAGAAAGAGTGGCAATTAAATTTTAATATTTTGCTTGCTAAGGTTTTATAAAGTTAGCTTTAGGAGGTATAAGGAATGCAAGCTTAATATTTTTGCTATAGTCGGATTGAAAATTAAAGGGGAAATAATTGCCATGGTGGTTGAGTTATTTTGACATGCCAATGTTGGGTTAATAATTTTTAGGGAAGATCAAAATTATTAATTGTGGTAGATTTTCAAGGGCTTATTCATCTTCAAAGAGGGTATGGGCACATTTTTCCTATGAGTATGATTGGTGTATGTTTTTCTGAAATAAGGTTGGAGTGAAAATGTTTTCAACTAGGTTTCCTTTGGTTGGGTGTAAATCCTATTTTCTGGTTTGTTGAAGACTACTTATGCATTGTTATCCTTAAGGAGAGTTTTTGGTGAATGCATAATTTTTGGTTTGAGATAGTGGAAGCTTTGTGCACTAGGGTTTATATTTGTGAGTCTAGCTACTTGCATTGATTTGGTGGAACCCTTGGTTGGTTGTTTTGAGTTTGATGGTTGAGTTGCTTCCATAGAGGTTGTTTGATCAAGTTATTGCTTTACTTGATTCATGATATTGGGCTTACTCCATTGAGTTGATTTGAGCAAGTTATTATTTGCATTTGGTGATATTGTGTTGGTGGCTGTTTTGTTCAAATATCTTTGGAGGGAAAAGGATTTCTACTTGTTTCCTTTTCTTGTGATGATTGGTTGAATGCTTCAAGGTTGATGTTGAGTTGAATGGTGTTGGTTGACTAAACCTTGTTTGATGGGCATTGTTGTTAAAACCCTAATTTATGGTGAAAATAACATGAGTATCATTGTTATGTGATTCTTTGCATAGTTGGAAATTGTTGGGGTTTCATGTTCTTGAAAGAAAACATTCTATCCTATCCATTTCAGATATTGAGTTGAGTTTTGAGATTTGAGATTGAGATTGAGCTGAGTTGATTTGAGTTGAGTTTTGAGATTGGGATTTGAGTATAGAACATATTGAGTCTCTAAAAATTTTCTTTATGCTTCTATGAGTTTGACAAATCACATTGGGTCTCTAACAATTCACTTTGTGATTTCCTACTAAGAAAGTTTTTCTTGGTGAGCTTGTTGATTTTTTGGACAGGTTCCAGTGGGGACTTGTGAGTAGATTTGGACAGGTCCTAGCAGAGGACTTGTGAGCTGAGTTTGATATTTCTATTAGAGAACTTGAGGATAGAGGTGCATTGGTTCTATGAGAAGAACCTGAGGATAGATTTTTCAAGTCTTTGAGAAGGCTTGTATGTAGAGGATTGATTTTTTCAAGAGTTGGACAGATCTGACAGACAGAGGAAGACTTGTACTAGACCGACTGATCGTGTTTGGTACAGAGTTGTTGAGCTACTGTGGACGTGATCATAGAAGGCAAAGGTATCTTAGGCTAAGCATTGAGGACAAGAGGTCTTCGGTGGAAAGGAGTTCCACGTGCTGGCAAGAGGTAGAGGTAGTTGATCTTCTGAGGGATCATTTCCAAAGCAGAGGGGAAGGTATCTCCTTTGAGTAGAGGCTCATAAATTCAGATAGAGGGGAAGGTATCTCCTTTGAGCATAGGCTCATAAATTCAGATTTGGGGAAGGTATCTCCTTTGGGCTGAGGCTCATAAACATTGTAATTGGGAAGGTTTCCCAAAGAACTTTGAGATAACTTTTAGAGAAAAGTTTTGTGGACGTAGCCCAACCATTCTGGGTGAACCACGTTAAAATTGGTTTCACTTTGTGGATGATCTTGTGCATTGTTTTGATATTGCTTTGGGTATATTTCTTTACTATTTTGAAGTTTAAAGGAAAAAGTAAAAAGAGGTCTTATATTGTTCACCCCCCCTCTTAGTATAAGCTTGTGTTCTTCAAGGTATTCAACCTCAAATTTAGGAAATTAATTTTGCAAAGTTCATATCTTCTTAGTTTCTAAACATTAGGGAGATATAAGGAACTCTACTTCATAGGTTTTGTAACTTAGAAAATTTGAATTTATTTGTAACCTAGGAGTTATAAGATAGTCTACCACAAAGGAAACATTTTCTAAGAATTATCTGCATATCATGGAAGAAATTTTTAAGAATGCATTTAATAAGGATAGTGAAGAAATATTGCATGTACTTAAGTTTTATTCTCAAAACTTAATAGATAACTTTGATGGAAAGAAACAAATATCTAATGGTTTAAAAGAGAATTTGTCTTTGTTTCTTAAGGAGGCAAAAGAAGGAATTTTTACAACATTTATAAACTATCTCCACAGAGAAATTTTTAGTTCATGGTGGGATTCTCAAAACACCATTATACTTTCTTTAGAAGAGTGTTTAATGATGTATATTTCATTAATTAGTTTTGAGATTTTCCAAGGGAAGAGATAAGCTAAAAGAAAGGATACATATGTTAGTTTCAAAGAAAAATATTTGAAATCAAAGTTATATTATTGTGATGATTTACTAAGTCATTCTTTAGACTCAATATGCTTCACATTCCCCTTTGTCATTGATAAAATTGAAAAAAAAATAAAAGAAGAAAGAGGAAGAGAAGAAATCACATAAAGGACAATAGGAAACATGAATCCAAAGACACGGTCAAGCAAGGAGAATAAAAAGATAATAAAATTCAAAAGAAGAAAAAAATAGAACAAAGAAAGATCAGGTCCCAAAATCACTTGTAGGACAAAGACCATGATTGAAAACTAAAGTCTTCAATAACCAAATAATGTAATATAGGGGGGTGTTGGAGAATATTACATTATTTGGTACATGTTAATGTACCCTCATGGTACATCTTGTAAATATTAGATTAGGGTTGTGTCCTAGATTAGAGTATGAGTAAATATTTTATGTAATGTAATAATGTGTAAGAAATGCACAAGTTTCATGTGTGCAAGTGTGCAAGTGTTATGTGTGTAGATGTGCACAAGTGTCTCATATGTAAGTGTGCACAAGTGTTCTTAGATTAGGAAGTGTTATGTGAAGAGTCATGTCCAAGTGTGCATACAAGATAGAGTCATGTGTATGCAAGTGTCAAGTAGAGAAGCCAAGAGTCATGAGACTTGGCATAAGGAGAAGGAAGAGTCAAGTAACCAAAGAGTCATTCTACTATGGCTATATATTACTCCATAGCCTACATAGATTATAGAGCCTACATAGCATATAGAGCCTACATTGTATACATAGTGAGGATTATCAGTGTATGATAGTTTCATGATATATTTGTAAGAGAAAGAGGAGTAATAAATTTTACGTACATTTGAGCAACTAATATTGTAACTATTATAATATTGTATGATTTAGGCTATTTATACATTCATAATGCTGCTTATTAATGAATGTTATTTGATATACTATTAGCCTTGATTTACATTTATATTATTATCTCGATCTTACTATATTATGGTTATCATATATTTGGTCTTGTGGAAATTATCTTGTGAGTTTCATATTGATATTAAGGCTTCAAAAATCATCATGATGATTCTTTTAGCTTATTTTTAGGGCTTTAGATACTTGAACAGGATTGATATCATCATGCAAAATCTCTGGCTACTACTGCATTCTAGGTTGTTTCTACTGTATTGAGTGTTAGTGGACCTGTTCAAGACTTTTTAGCACTTATTTTGATTTCATATTGGAAAAAATTTGACCATCATCACTATGGACTCTTAAATGCCTAGTAATTTTGAGCTCCTAAGTTGATACCATATTAGAAAAATTCCATTTAGTGATTGCTTCAAATTCTTGCTTGCCTATGAATTTTGAGGCACATTGTTGATGTCATATTTAGAAAACCATAGCCATTGATTGCTCTAGAATATTGCTTTTTTGAGAATTTTGAGGTGCAAAACTTATATCATCACTCAAATGTCTTGGTCATCCCAACCCTTATTTATGGAGAGATCTAGGAATAAGTGTCTAGGCTTCTTTGCCTTAGAAAATTTTTGACCTGACAAGATGCATTTGGGATCTGGATAGTTATATACAAAAGATATTAATCCCAAGTCTTATTTATATTTTAGATACAAAATTTTCAAAAAATTGGTAGTCTGATAAAGTTTATTAGGACTTATCTATTTACGAAATTATATTAGAAAATATTATTGTAGCCTTTGGGTAATATTTGCTTACAAAATTGAGAAGCTAAATATCTTTATCCATTGGGTAATGGAGTTAAAAAAATAAGAGAGAATAATAAGGTGTGAGGAGAGCAAGCACTAGGGGCTTAAATAAATATGGAATTATCTATAAGAAAATAGGATGATAGAACAAGAGGTGGTAGAGAACAATAGATAACACCAAGAACAAAACTGGATGATTGGTAGGAATATAAAAATGCACCTAGCAGGATAAAGTTCCTTGATTTTTAGTGGCTTTGCTTTGCACTTCTTTCCTTTTTTCTTCAACATTGGGTATTTTACCTGATCATATTTAATCATTCCTTTGTCTCTTGTCATGCTTCTCCTAAACCATAGTATCTAGTGAGCTACTTCCCAAGACTACTTTGATGGGGCATTGAATATCCTAGCCTTATTATGGACAACTATCAATTGATATACTTTTTTATAGGAGGGATCTAGATATCGCCTTGCTAGATCTTATACTTTGGCATGTATTGTGGCTAGATTACTAAAAAATGTAAAAACCACATCTTCTACAATAGGATTTAGCCATTGATCAAATTCCTCCACACTACTACCCATGAGCTCAAATTTTGGCTTGAGCTACTCCACAGTATAAAATATTTCCTTCTTCATCCTAGAGATAGGGAACCCAAGGCTAAATATCTACCACAATGAAGTAGTTATCCTATCTCCTTTGGCACTTAGTGAACTTGTTAGATTCCATTATTTTTGTCCAATTGACACCATTCTATGAAGTCATTAATTAGAGACATTATTTCAAAAAATTTCATGGCTTATAAATGCCAAAAACTATGGCTTAGATTTTTTCTTCAAAGTTTTATATGATACTTTCAAATTCTTGCATCCTTTTGGCTATTGAACTTTGTATAGCATGGAAATCATTTTGGGTCACTTTAATAATTTTTTGGCTAAAATTTAATAAGTCCATAACTGGATACATAAGTGTGGTTATTTCATAAATGCAACTCTAGTTGTCTTACTTAATTTCCACTAATGCATTCCTAGAGAAGTGGAGATATTGTGATTTTTGTCTCTCTTTAGATTGCTCCAGTTATAGCTTCTCTAAATTTATTCTAAGGCTTGAACCTTATCATCCCTTTATTGCAACTATGCTTGAATTGGAGCTTTCTCAAGGCTCAACTTTAGTTTCTCAACTTGTATTTGTAGTTTCTTATTTTAATTCTTCTCCTTATATAGATATTTGGCTAGGTATTCTTCCTTTTTATTCTCTCTTTGGTACTTTACTATTATCTATACTCCTTTGATATGCATCACAACAATTGATGAGTAAGCTATTTCAGCATTATCACCTAGAGGAATTCAAACAATATCCACCTCTTATAATCTATTTTTGTCAACTCAAATGTAGGCTTATTTGTAGTGGGGTGATGGTTGTCATTGTGTATTTTACTTTTATTGGATCCACAACATCCATCATATTGACTCTATCCTAGGCACTTGTTCATCCATCCATTTTTGAGCATTGGATTGAGCCTACTAAAATTAGCTCAGGACATCTAGGGTTAGATAGCTTGCAAGGAGAATAATAACAAAGTAGGATTATATAAGGGGACATGGAGAAAAGGAAACTTTTTGGACTATAATTTTACCCTAAAACATTAGAGGTAGTGAGCTTCCAAATGCTTGCTTATTTTTTAGGAATTTGGTAGAAGTAATGATTTTGGTGGGTGATTGGGTGTGGGCTACCTCTTATGGAATTTTCTTGGGAGGGGAATAAGGTGGGGGGAGTGGATTAGATAAAAATGTAATAGGATCGAAAGAAGTCATACCTACTTCTTGTACTTTGGATTGTTCCTAGTTTTTTGAAATTGTATCCTAGGTCTTAGCCTTCTTTATTCCATCTAACTGATGTAGTGGGGAGCCTATTATTTTTTCTTTCTCTCAAGATTTTGACTATGTTAAGGGATTACAAAGTTCAATAACAAAGTGAGGAGCCTTTCCTTTTTCATTTGTATAAGGTTTCTCACTACTAGCTCCAAGTCCTATTAGTCCCCCTCTTGGTTTTAGTTGGAGAGGTTCAATCATACTTTATGAAGTCTTACCAAGGCCTACTCTAGTATAACCCATATTTTACATAAGTTCTACTCCTACTATATATCTCTACCAAATACCTTATGATGAGGGTGATTGAATTTATTTCTATCAATCCATGTCTTCCTGTAGTTGTTCATTTTTTCTCAGACTTATTTCTTCCAAACTCTCAACCTGGTGACTATCATCTTACAATTTATCTATAGTCTAGTCTTGTTTTGAATAAACCTATTATAGGGCCTATTTATCTTGCTCTTGGGAGTCAAATTCCTTTAGATAGTATTATTCATAGCTTTGTTCTTGGGATCCATCCTCATCATCTTCACCATATCTCTATTTTTCATAATTTTCATCATAGTGTTTTAAAAACTCACTATCTTAAGACCATAACCTTTGTGTTGTATGCCATTTTCACACCTAAAAATCCACTATTCTTGGATTTTTATATCTAACCACTCCTTTTATATCCTCTCTCTCTTTTTATCACTCAATATGTGGATTTTATTTTAAATGGTTCATATATCTCCACTACATCCTAAAATGACCTCCAAGGAGGCCTTTTTTTCTTAGTCCTCATATCTATATTAGCTTCTTCTCATTTGGCTTATTTCAATATGCCTTTACCTTTAAATTTTGGAAATGCTATTAAGTGAGAGGATATTTATTTTCCACTTTTAGTTTAGCCTTCATAACACCATATGGGTTATATATCCATTTGTCTACACCCACCCTTGCCTTAAGGTACTAAATATTAGCTTTTAACACTTTGTTTTTCTTCTAGCCCCCCTTGGAATTGGCCCATAATTCAATTGTAGGTCACATATGAAGGATTTATTTAATCTTGATCCAAAACTTACATATGTGTGGCCTATTTTATGGTAGAACTCCATTCCAAAGACCCAATTAGTCACATAGTAGGGTATTAAAAAAGGGTTCCTCAATAAATTTGTATACTCTTATCACTATACCCTTATTAAAAAATTAGTCTCGAGTTCCCTAACTAGGGGTCTGGAGATGAGCTATTGAATTTTTAGTTAGCCTAGGAGTTTATCCATAAATATAGACTAAATTAGGTTCTAAAATTATTTTTTTGAAATCCATATAAGGATTTGATTTTCTAAGAGTTGTTGTCCAATACACCATTGAAAATACCTTACCCTCTAGAGTTTGCCTTCTTATTTCTAACTTTGGGAAACTATCTACTCTAAAATATAAAAATAGACATGCTAAGTAGGAATAATATCTAAACACCCCACATTCATTTTGCTTAAACTCCACCAGCTGGGAATGTATTTTTTATCTAAGGTATTGAGCCCATTCAAAATAGATAGGGCTTAGTGGGTTGTTCATGGCATGCCCCATAACTATTTGCCAGTCAAACACCTACTTATCACTATATAAACAAAAAAAGATGATTAATATGGAAAATATTTCTTCCAAGTACTAATTATCAAGTTTGATAGGACCCTCAAGAAGTGTAGGTCAAAATGTTGCCCACATGATAAATCCTAATGAAGTAGACCAACTTGTAATTTTTCTAAAAATATTTCTAAGGAAGTTAGCTCAGAGATGTCCAAGTAGCACATACAAAGGAAATGAAAAGACTCAGATGAATTAAAAGCAAGTTTTATTCCAAGAATAGTCAAAAGGCCTAGTGATAGATCCAAGACCAAAAGAAGTAAGTAAACATAATGCAATTCAAAACTAATATGGATCAAGTCTAAAAGACTGTAATGGTGCACAAACCTAGAGTCAATCAATTTTAAACCTTTGTGAGGAGTGATATTAGAAAAAGGTACCACTAATTCTAAAATTAAGCAAAAGAAGGTATTACAACTTTAGTTTTGCATAAAACTAGAGAAAAATAGAGTATGCGCAACCTAATTGTGTCAAGCTAGATGTGCAAAAAATATGTACTTTAATATTGTTCATGATAGCATAAGCTAGGCAAATTTTTGAAATGAACAAAACTAAAAGTTCCAAAGGGATGTCACATGCATATGGCCAAAAGAGTAGAAATTGCATAGATCTAGACCTTGACAAGCACTGATGTCAATTGGGTCTCTCAAAAGCCCAAAAATGAATGTCAAGACCAAATACATATCCTTCCATGTAAAGTGCCACTAGATCCCAAGAAGCACAAAACTAGAAGCATGAATTCAAAGGTTTTTAAAGAATAACATTATCCAAACTATTCCAAAATCCCATATTTGGTACCAAAGGCCCTAAAAGCAATCAAAGAATATTGACATTGATGAAATTCTTGACATTAATACATGATCTACCTAGATATGCACCTCTACCTAGTCCACCTTCATCCAAGCTATAACTGCCTCAGTGCTTGCTAGTTGTTCAAACAAAAGTCATGAGAGAGTGAAAGCAACAATTTTGATAGGTAGTTGTAGTAGTCAAATGATTGCAGAAGGTGATAGTTATAGATAAATGGGTCTAACAAAGGTATACCAAGTCTAGGACAAAATGAAGGATCTTAGATCCACCACGTCAGCAAAAGCACCATGAAATATGAAAGTGACATCCACTTCTAGAAACATCCTAGCTAGGTTATCTCCATAACAAAACTATAACAAACATTGTAAATCTTTTGCTACAATATTCAAAAAGAAACCTATAAATATCTCAATAGACCCATAATGATGGGGTCAACTCTATAACAATTTTCTTGGGTGCATGCTATATAATATCTATTAATTAATGGGAAAGTGAAAGTTGTTTTGCCTCGCTTTTTTTTTTGATATAGATCTCCCAAAGAAAAATTTCGGAGCTGAATGGTAGAGACGTTTTTCGTAGGATTGCCCAAACTACCGAACTCGTTTTAGCCATATCTCACTCATCCGAACTTGAATTGAGCTGAAATTTTGAGGGTAGATGCCTGAAAAACCCTAGAACATCTCCACCAATTTTCATATCATTTGGAGAAACATAGATCCTAGTGCATCCCTATGTATGAACGATATATTTGGCAAGCGGCTATGCGAGGGTTTCATCTGGGTTGAGTGCAAGCAGCTCCAAAGAATTTTGAAGACTCAGTCCCAAAAATGAATTTTAGGGATGCCCTTCATGGTGGACAGCCTCAACCCAATGCTAATATCAATACTAGGGCTTCTCATAAACCTCTAAGAATGCCTAAGATTGATCCTAGGAAAACAGAGTCAGGATGTCTTAAAGCAGCTGATGGAACTCCTATTGTTAAGCTTGATATGGGTAACATTCAGATGGCATTGAAGATTTGGAAAAAAGAGGACTAATTTGTCGGTTCATGGGTTTTCGTCCGAGTCTATCTACTTTCAAAGTCTGGGTTGAAAAAAGCTGGAAAACTAAAGGTGAGTTACAAATCTCTATTTATCCAAATGGTTATTTTCTTGTTTTATTTGCTAATAATGAAGATAGAGAGAAAAATTTTCAAGGGGGTCCTTGGTTTTTGGAAGGGCGGGGCTTTTCATGAAGCCCTGGCATACTAAATTTAAAGCCGAAGAAGAGATGCCTTCTATAGCTCCCGTGTGGGTTAGACTCTTTGGCCTCCCTATTGAATTTTGGAATCCTACTATTTTTTCTTCAATTGGAAACTCTTTAGGAACTTTTATGATGACTCGTTGATTGTACTCAAAATTTTGAACATATTATTTATGCTCGAATTTGTGTTTTAATGGATTTTGACAAACCCCTACCTAAAAATATCACATTACAATTTGGGGAAGACACTTGGGAGCAAGTAGTGGACTATGAGAACATTCCTTTTCATTGTAGAATTTGCCATGAATATGGTCATTTGGCCAGTGCTTGCCCAAATAAAATTCCTGATCAAAAGAAAGAAGATATAAACTCGACAGGTTTCCAAATACCTAAGAAGAAGAACACTCAGAAAAAACTAGTAATGAAGGATCAATCAAAGTCATTTGCTAATATGTTTGAAATCCTTTCCACAAATGATGTCCCAAGTGAGGAAGAGGAAATAATGGAAACTGAAATCTTAGAAACACAATTTAAATATGAAGGAAAGAACTCAGAGACAAACCAACAAATCAAAGGTTTTCAACGAGAAAAAAAAGGAGAAAATTTACACAAGAAAAACAATATTTCAAATGTCAAAACTTCAAATAATGCGGGTCCCAATATAGACTCCATTGAACCATCTAGTAAAATTTTGGTTGTGTATGAGCATTCTTCAAGGTTAGAAGCCATCTCAGATTCAATTGGAATAAGTCAAGAAACAGGGAAAAAAAAATTGAAGATGGATTCTAATCAAAAAGTAGGTCGCAAGACCAATCAATATCATATGGTAAAAGAAGGTGAAAAGCTTGTAGAGGAAGGTAAGATTAATGCCCTTCCCAACATTTTTAGCCCTGGTATTAATGAAGATCATCACTTGGAATATTAGAGGACTCAAAGGGAGTCTTTCAAAACAAAATGAAATTAGAAGAATGATTCGAATAAATCATCCACATCTTGTTTTCCTTCAAGAAACAAAGATGTCAATGGAGGATATGGACTTAATTGCCGATAAAATTTGGCCAGCTGGAAAAGTGGTTTCCCTCGGTTCCCAAGGGACTTCGGGTGGCATTGCTTGTCTTTGGGACCCAAAAGAGGTAGTTATTCACCATATGGTTGGCAGTTGGGGTTTGTTGGCTATAGCTATTCAAAGTAGACATTCCAACCAGATTATGCTCTGCATTATTGTTTATGCCTCGACTTCTTTGGAGGAAAAAAGAAGATAGTGGAAGGATATTACTCATATTATCTCTCATTTTCCTAAAGCTTGGATCTTGATCGGAGGAGATTTCAATACCATCCTCTCTCTAGATGAGAAAAGGGGGGAAATAGAAATTTGGACAAAAGTACTGACCTCATGAGCGAATATATTGCAAACCTCCATCTTGTGGATATCCAACTAGATAATGGCCTTATGACTTGGTCTAACAGAAGGCAAGGCTTAGCTTGTATAATGGAGAGATTGGATAGGTTTTTGCTCTCTAAAAATTTCTTAATCCATGGTCACATTCCTAAAGTGAAGACTCTTAATAATGCTTGGTTCGGATCATTGGCCAGTCATGGTGGAAATGTGGAAAACCAATGTGAGTTTCTCTCCTTTTCGTTTTCAATTAATGTGGCTTAGAGACATTTCCTTCAGACCTCATGTGCAACAATGGTGGAAGGAAGGTAAACCTAGGCATGGGACTAAGATGTTCTGTTTTGCCAAAATACTGCAATACATTAAATCCAAAATCAAGACTTGGAGCTGGAAAGAGTTTGGGGATGTTCATAAAAAAAAACATGAAGTTATTGCTCATCTTGAAAATTTGAATAAGAAAATCCGTTTAGATGGCCTCACGAGAGAAGAGAAGTGCGAGATGAAATTAAACTCACAACTCGGTTAGAGGAATGGGAAAAAAGAGAAGAAATCTTATGGAAGCAAAAATCTAGAATTCAATGGCTCAAAGAAGGAGATCGAAACACAAATTTCTTCCACAAATCTCTTCTAGCTCGAAGATCTCACAACTTTATTTCTTCCTTAAAATCAGATTCCGGAGATGTTGTTTATACTTGGGATGGCATGAACTCTATTGTTGTTGATTACTTTTCCAATCTTTTTGTTGCTACTCCTCTTGACTCGACTTCTCAACAAAATGTTCTTCAAGCAATCCCTTCTCTTATCACTTACGAGGAGAACTCTATTTTGACTGCTCCTGTTACTATCAATGAGCTTCAACAAGTAGTTTTTAAAATGCAAAAAGGGAAAACCCCGAGGTCCTGATGGTTTTCCTATTGAGTTCTACCAAGAGTTCCGGGATATCCTTCATGTTGATTTATTAGAGGTGGTGGAAGAAGCCAGGAAATCCAAAGAAATTTTGAAGGTTATCAATAAAACTTATATTACTCTTGTTCCAAAAGCTCAAGAGGTTGATCATATCTCAGCTTTTAGACCTATTGCTTTATGTAATGTTCTTCTCAAAATTATTACTAAAATCATGGTAGAAAGGTTGAAGCCTCTTTTACATAAGATTATTTCCCAGAGCAAGGGGGATATGTGGAAGGACGTCAAATAGTAGATGAGATAGTTCTTGCTCAGGAAGCCATCCATTCCATGGATATGCAAAATTCTCCTTCTATGTTCATCCGGTTAGACTTATCCAAAGCTTATGACAGAGTGGATTGGCACTTCCTTATCAAAGTTTTGAGGCAATTTGGTTTCTCTAAGGATTGGATGGATTGGATTATGGGATGTATCTCTTGAGTTTCCTACTTAGTTCTTATCAATGGCAGGCCTTCTCGGTATTTCCCAGCTTCCAGAGGTATTAGGCAAGGTGACCCGCTATCCCCTTATTTATTCATCATTCTTGCTGAATGCTTGGGTAGGACTATAACCAAAAAGAGGGAAAACAAAACCCTTGAGGGAGTTACCATTGCTCATGGAGCTAGACCTATCTCTCATCTTCAATTTGTGGATGACTCTACCCTTTTAGGTAAAGCTACGATTAAGGAAGCTTCTAATTTTAAGCAAATCATTAGCTATTTTTCTAAGGCTACTGGGCAGTTGATCAATGAAGACAAATCTAAAGTTATTTTCTTTCACTGCTCTGCTAGAAAGGAAGCCATGGTCTTGGATAAATTAAGATATAAGAAGACCTCTCTTCCAATCACTTATTTAGGTATTCCCATAAATATTCAAAGGCAGAAAAATAAAGATTGGAATTGGTTGTTGGACAAAGTCAAGAAGAAAATTGGAAAGTGGACCAACAAGTGGCTTTCTTCTAGGGGTAGAATCACCTTGGTAAAATCAGTCCTTCAAGCTATTCCTATTTATGTTTCTTCCATTTTGAATATCCCAAAGGTTGTTCTTCGAGAATTGGATCAAATCGAGTCATCGTTTCCTTTGGAGTGGTACTAAGGAGAAAAGAAAATGGGCCTTGGTGAAATGGGATACTTTATGTCTTCCTAAGAGTGAAGGGGGGTTAGGATTCCGGTCTTCAATTAATAACAACAAAGCTTTAGCTGCTAAATTATATTGGAGGATGTTGCATAACCCCAATGCTCTTTGGGCCAATAATCTCCGTGCTAAATATGCTTGAGAACAAAAGTCCTGAAGACCTTGTTCGCTATCAACTTCCTACCAAAGGTTCTCCCATTTTAGCAGTTCTTAAGGCTGGTGAGGATTTGATAAAGAAAAAATTATTTTGGATCATTCATAATGGTCAACATGCAAATTTTTGGACAGATTCTTGGGATGGTCACAAGCCTTTGATAACTCGGTTTCCCGATTGGAGGCCTTGGATGGAGGAGCTTCACCGAGCTAATTGGATAAAGGTGGCTAATTACTATCGGTACCATCTGGTAATTCAAAGGTTGGTAGATATTGGATCCCTATTGAGGACTGGCCTATTCAAATCCCAGAAAGGCAAAGACAAGATATCCAAGGCATCCTTCATATGAGATCCCTCTCTTGGTCCCATGAAAAAGATTGTTTTGGATGGAACGACACTACTAAGGGTGAGTATTCGGTTGCTCAAGGTTATTTGACCTTATGCCATAATAATCCCAACCATTCTTCTGACATATTTTCTCAATTGTGGGCTCAAAAGCTACGGCCTAAGGTGAGGTTCTTTAATTGGCTTTTATTGCATCGTAGGGTGCTTACTTGGTGAGCAACTTATGAAGCGTGGTTTTCATGGCCCTTTTAGATGTGAAATGTGTGAAGAGAATGTAGAAAATATCAACCATTTTTTTATTGAGTGTACTTTAGCCTCTGAGCTATGGAGGAGAATGGCAACTTTACTTGGCTTACAGGTGGTCCAATTTTTTCACTTTTGAACAGCTTTGGAGGGATTGGCCTAATCAAGAGGGTGTTGATCATTTTATTAGGCGAGTAGTTTGGATGGGTTCTACCATTCTTCTTTGGAATATTTGGAATGAAAGGAACAACCAAATTTTTAATCAAGATAGGAAGGATATTCACTATATTTGGCAAAAGACCATAGCCAACTTAGTTGAATCAGTCCATCATCTCCTTAATCACCCCCAAAACTCCCACCAAATATGGGATCAAGTGATGCAAAGATTGAAGATTAAACCTTCTAAGGGCAACCAACTTAAAGGGAATGTGAGTATTAGTAAGATGGATAGGACTAGAAATTGGCAACCTCCTCCTAAGGATTTTGGAAAAGTCAATCTTGATGGAGCCTCTAGAGGGAACCCTGGAAAAGCCGGTGTGGGAGGAATTGGTAGACTTTCGAGATGGCTCCCTGGTTTTTACTTTTCTTTGAGAATTTGGGTATTCTTTCCAATAACCTTGCTTGAGGGGTATGGTATCCTTAGAGGCCTTCAGGAGGCTACTAAGGTTGGATGGGAAAAGGTGTTAGTTGAGTCGAACTCTCAACTTATGATTAATCTCTTGAAGACTCCTTCTAAGAATCATAAGGTGGATTGGAGAATAAAAAGAATTATTGAGAAGATTCGGTTAATCCAGGATGGGATTTTTGAAAGTTGATTACAATCATGTGGTCAGAGATCAAAACAAGAGTGTTGATGCTTTAGCTAATTGGGCTTTGGACAAAGGTGATCTTACTTGTTATGGCCACCCTCCTATATGGTGGGCTTCTCAAATTAGGGAAGCTCTTCTTTCTATCATTTCTTTGGATGGCTCCAGATTCGAAGGTACCTAGTTTCTTCTTGTTTTTTTTTGTTTCTCTTTGGTTCATTCAGTTTTTTTAGTTCCCTAGCTCATTCTATTCTTTATTTTGTTTCCTCTGTTGATTCTTGCATTAATAGTCTTCTGGTCTAGATAGGTCATTGTTTTGTTCATTTTTTTTCTTTTGTCTTCTTTGTTTTTTTGTTTAGTTTTTTAAGGTGGGTGGGTTCTTTTGTTTTGTTTTGTTTTTGTGTTCTTTGTGTTGTTTTTTGTTGTTCTTGTTTTTTTGTTTTGTTTTTTTTTTATGTTTATTGTTATTGTTCTTGTGTTTTTTTCGTTCTTGTTCTTGGGTTTCTCTTTGTTTGTGTTATTTCATTTTTTTATGTGTGAGTGTTTTCTATGTTTTTTGTTTTTGTTTATTTTCTGTTGTTGGTTGTTTTTATTTTTATTTTATTTATTTTATTTTTTAGGTTTTGGTTGTGTTTATTTTTCATGTTTTTTTGGGTTATGTCTTTGTAGTGTTATGTTGTTTTTGTCTTGTTTGTGTTTTGTTATGTGGTTCTTGTGTTTTTCTATGTGGTTTGTGTTGTGGTTTCTTTTATCTTATTGTGCGTGTTTGGTTGTGCTTTTGGTTTTGACACACTCAAGGAGTTTGTTTTTATTTTATTTTATTATTTTTGTTGTTATTTTCTTTTTTTAATTTGGTTTTGTGTGTTTGTTTGCTCCTTGAGTATGTCAAAGGTGGTAGGCCAGGTCCGAGTCCTGGGCGTTTTTGGTGGAATGGATACCCCTGCCTCCTTGGGTCTTACCCGAAAGTGGCATCCCTTTTGGGATGTTTTCCACAAAAAAAAAAAAAGTTGTTTTGCCTCCATTAAAATTGTGATTACATGTTTTGATGAATGAATGATTATGTTTTTAGTCATTTCTATTACACTTATAATTATTCTATTCTATTAAAGCAAAAATTTCTCTTTGGATCATTGTTGGATTGCTTTTAATTATATTTGGAATGATTAAAATATATAATTATAGTTGGATGAACTCTTTGGTATATTTTACAATGGGTAGTCTATTAGGCTTCATTAGAAATTAATTAGATCAGACTTTTGTGTAGTGAGTATCCATGCTATTACACTATACCTTGTCCATATTTTTGTGATTTCTCTAAACTCTTTCTCTCTTCTAACCCTTCCATTTCTCACTTTTATCTTAAATCCCTATTTTGATTTTATAAGTATTCCAAGAAGTTGGCTTTCTCTAGAGGTTGAAGTGAGAGAAACCTTAGTCATCCAACATTGGCTAAAGTCTAGGGTGCTCTTCATAGAATTAGGCAAATTTTAAGCCAATAATTTTTGGCAAACTCGATGGGACCATTTTGTCCATTTATCCCATATACCCAAAAGACTCAAGATTTGGTGAATAGTATTGATCTCATAAGTGGATAATGCATGTTCACTTGATGACTCCCCTAATAAAAGAGCAAGAGAGATCAATGAATCTGTTGGTAACTAAGCCCAAAATAAGCCAAGGGAAAATATTAGAAACTATTATCATCAAGAGGTTCTCATTCAGTTAACCATGGTTAGACAAGCCTGCCCAACTTGGAATAGTATCAGTACCCTCAATATCCCAATACTCCATGAAATCCCTAAGGCCACTATAAAATCTCTACCCATTTATAATGGTAGTAAAAAAATAGCTTATGAGCACAATTAAGATATAGCTACCTTAGCCACCACATGTAATATTGAATTCAAATATGTAATGGTTCAATCCTGTCGAGGTAGAGTGTTAGCATGGTATCATTGTTTAGAAGACAAAAACATTAGCACCTGGGTAGAACTAGCCAAATATTTCATATCCAAGTTTAATGACCCTAGAGATCTATTTTCGCTACTCACCCAATTTTCCTTTATTAAAAGAGTTTCCCATGAGAGCATTATTGACTTTAATATCTAGTTAAAAAGAACTTGGAAGTGAATTCTCCAAGAAATACAACCATCTCACACTCAAGCATATATTTACTTTATCCACATCTTTAGCCCTGAATTGAGTCTTCTAATTTAACAATCCAACAAAAAATATTTCCCCAAATTTTTCAAAAAGCTATAGCGACAGAAAATATACTTATCACAGGAAAAAATATTCCTCCTAGAACCACCATATGTGATGGAGAGCCAATCTGCTCAAACCAAATTCTCATTCATTAACTTGCAAAAATTTACAAAAATGGCAGCAATCTGCCAAATAAACTCCTTTATTCGAAAGATAGTTTATTTTTTTTTATATTACAACATTTCCAACTCTGGAAGAAAATAGCCCAAACAGGTCCAGAATGGCCCTCTTGCCTTCACGTCTGCAACACTATCTCAACAATTTTTTGACCCCTTGTGCATACCTTTGCTTCTTCTTTTAAAATATCTAGTGTGACTCTCCGTTTCCCTTTTCTGGCCCTTCATTTCATTTCCCATGCCTCTTCGTTGTCTTGGCTTTCAAAACATTTATCTTTTTGACTCTTGGTCTTCGTCTGCTTTCATTGCACCTTGGTGCCATGTGCTGTTCAGTGCTGCCACTGTAGACTCTATCCGCCTGTCAACCAATGATGACATTCGGTATACCCACCGCTTGATAATTTCCTCTGTAACGGCCCCTATAACCGCCTGCCCTTTTTTTTCTTTTGGTTGTGAAAATGCGACATGTCGCGATATCGTGACACTTTTTCTTTCTCTCTCTTTCTCCTTGCTTTGGCCCATGAAAATACAACATGTGATATCGCGACACTTTTTATTTCTCTCTCTTTCTCCTTGCTTTGGCCCGTGAAAATACAACATGTCGCGATATCGTGACACTTTTTCCCTCTTGCTCTTTCTCTTCTCTTTCGATCGTGAAAATGCGACATGTCGTGATATCGTGACACTTTTTCTCTCCTATGCCTTCTCTCCCATTTTGGTCATGAAAATGTGACATGTCGCGATATCATGACACTTTTTCTCTCCTGCACCTCCTCTCGCCTTTTGGTCGTGAAAATGCGACATGTCGCGATATCGTGACACTTTCCTCTCTCGTGCCTCTCTCGCCTTTTGGTCATGAAAATGTGACATGTCACGATATCGCGACACTTTTTCTCTCCTGTGCCTCTCTCGCATTTTGGTCATGAAAATGCGACATGTCGCGATATCACAACACTTTTCTCTCTTGTGCCTTCTCTTGCCTTTTGGTCGCGAAAATGCGACATGTCGCTATATCGCGACACTTTTTCCCCCTTGCACCTTTTCTCGTCCTTTGGTCACAAAAATGTGACATGTTGCGATATTGCGACACTTTTTCCCCCTTGCGCCTTTTCTCGTCCTTTGGTCGTGAAAATGTGACATGTTGCAATATTGCGACACTTTCCTCTCTTGTGCCTTCTCTCGTCTTTTCGTCACGATAATGCGACATGTTGCGATATTGCGACACTTTTCTCTCTTGCGCCCTCTCTCATATTTTTGTCGTGATAATGCGACATGTCACGATATCGTGATGCTTTTTCTCCTTTGCCGACATGTCGCGATATCGTGACACTTTTTCCTCTTTGCGGTATTTTGCTTTTTGTTGGATGCTCCTGCATCAATATGGGAAACCTTTCAAGATCATCTAAGAATTTCATAAGTCCAATTTCTAAGCACATTTCATCCACCACATAATACATTAGAGTCATACTCATCCTCTTCATCCATGATGAAGTCTACTCCCACCATATCTATATCACAATCTCAGACAATGCAAGAGCTAAAGGCTATAATTAACCAATTGACTAGAGAGCTTAATAGGGTGGAAAGGTGATATGATGAGTCAGAGGTTGAAATAGAACACCAAAGTTATTATATCTCAAAATATCAAATTATGTATAGTAATGACATCAAAATCCAAGAAATATTTCCTATTTTGGCTATATGCAACTCTTCATTTCTCAATAGAGGTTATGGATATAATACTTGTCAACCAGGTTTTCATTCAAAGATAACTCTAGCAATGGAAGATGTGGTAGCTCTTACAATAAATTCAGAGTGATTCTTCCCAAAGAAAATAATGTCTACAATTTATCTAGCAAATATGGGTGAAGAATTCAACACTATCCCTACACTAGCTCATTATCAAAGCATCAAAATTTAGAAAAATGAAGAACATGATAAAGGAAAAGTGTTAAAAGGGGCATTGTGTTCACAAAAAAGTCAACAAGAAAAGGGAGATCTAGAGCCTTGTGTTGAAACATCAAGTCTAGGAATATGGAAGTTATATCAATAAAAGGTTAAATTCTACTAGAATTATTTTTTTGCTATAACTTAGACATAAAGATTAGACATAGTTGAACAATACCATAGTCTATTCAAATCATTGGTCCCAAAATTGAAATCATCAAATGAAGCAAGAGATTATCCTACAAGAAATGTAAAAGGTATAAGGAGTGATTTGTTGGTGTTTAAGTAGGTGGATTTGGTTGAACTAACATTGAAAGGATAAAAAATTAGATAATCCTCATAATTTGATAAATAAGCAATGATTGTTAAGCATAAAAAGATACTAGTCCTCTCCCTTCTATTTATCCCTTTGCCTAGAAGGTTGGATACTACATAACTGCATTATAGATCCAAAAGTTGACATCATAGTTATACCCTAAGAAATATACAATAATATGGGTCTAGATTACATCCACTTAGAGCTCAAGATACTATATTTTAATGGAACATGAATCAAGATAGTTAATCTCATAAAAAAGGTTATGATATTATTACATGGGTGTCTAGAACTTGTAATGTTTCGAGATGTGGTAATTGTAGAAATACCACCCTTGTTCAATATGTGTTTTTCTAAGGAATATTTGAAGCAAATATGAGGATACCTAGTCCTAGATCATATCCATATGACCATTCCTTACATCCAAAAATTAGTATGAATATTTAACAAAGATCTCAAGCCTTACCACATAAAAAGATATAAAGAATGAAGTGTAAGTCTGAAATAAAAAGACTCCAAAGACACATATAGAAGTAGTTTATTAGAAAAAAGGACTAAATATGATGTGACATATATTTTTACATAATAATCACAAATTCAAAATCAAATCATTAAGTTTAAAAGCATAGTCAAATCCAAAATTTGATAGCAAGCCTTTCCAAAGCTTAGGGGATCGTGGGCTGCAACAAACTTGGCTAGAAGATCAAGGGAAGCCTGCAAGAAGCTGGTATATGATAGAATAATGTGATAGAATAGAGTTAAATATAGTGATAGAAATGCTTCTTAAAACTCTGCAAATGACTATTATTGGTCCAACACACAGGAAAATGAAGCCCCATGACATGTTTCATCTAGAACAATCATCTATGTTAATATCCAATATTCTATACCAATTATTCTTTGGAAATGAATGACCCCTTGAGATAGGTCAAAGTTAGGGCCTAGTCGATATGAGTCATCAGTTATAAGAATTCTATTAGAGAGGGAAGCTTAAATTTGGCACTATATGATATGGTCATTGTATACTTTAATGAAGAAATGCAAAACCTATTCCTACTAGCATGAAGAAGCATGCCACAATTTTGTGTAAAATAGTTGGCATGTAGATAAAACCCATAATAGATAGATATTGATAAAAATAAGGTTGATTAGCAAAAAAATGGATAGCAACACTACAAAAGTCATGCTTTAGAAAAATACCTAGCAGCTCACATATGAGAGAGTTTTTTTTTAAAACAAAAGTGGATTGTATGGGATGCTAAGTCAACTACATTGCTAACCTCTTCTACTAAAAATAATTGAATGATAAGTCAAAGAAGAAAAAGATAGACTTAATGATAGAATAATGGGTCCCTTCCAATACTTATGTAAAACAATCCTTGCTCTTTGATAATTCAAGAAATTGATGAGACAAATTAGAAAAAGTGACTGTAATTTAAAAATAAAATCTAGTTTGGCCAAGTTTGAGGGTTTTTTATAGTCACGTGCTTCAAGATGTACCTTCAAGGATGAGTAACTGTGAATACTCTTTAAACTTGACCAAACAAGGATTCTTATAAAACTATGAAATAGAGAATGCTTCATTGTTATTTCCTTATTTTTGTTTGAGCCCTTATTACAAGTAAAACAAATATTGACACAGAGACCAAACAACAATAAGGTAAGAAAATAGAGCTAAAAGTTGAATATGAACTTGAAACACAATCATAAGGAAATGGCTACCATCTCCAAGTATCATTTTTTTCATAGCCCTCTTTTGTCATATAATGCCCCAAGCACTTCATATGTCTCATTCTATCTTCTTAATTATCCTTAATACTTTGTTATCATCCACCACTTATTCTCCCATATTTTGACTCTATAGCCCAATGGATAAGACATGTAAAACTAGAAAATAGTAAAAAGTGCTTGAATGCCATGAATAAACATGCACCAATAAAAGAGATGATAAATAAAGCATGTTGCATAGTACTTTGACTACTTGATGTCAAAAGTGGATACATGGCAACTAAAATTGAAGCATCCAACTAGCAATGAGCTATTGAATGATCAAAAGAAGAAGCATAACGCAAACATCCTGCACAAGATTTAGATTTTTTTAAAAATAGTATCAGTTTAGAAGAAGATATTCTACATTTATTGTGACACTTAGATAGCATAACTATCTTCTCAGCTCTATATAGGTCAAAATAATGTTAAATTTATTTGATTATATCACCCCAGCATAGCCATGTGCAACCCTGGAGCCCTAAGATGTTGTGCAAGTGCTCATGATATTGAGGAGGATTTTTTTGTGCAATTCTATAAAGAAAATGAAGGGGAGGGAAGTAAGCAAAATCCACCAAATGCAGTATATTAAACCAAACTCAAACAAAAAATTATTAGTATGCCAAGTATATATATTACACAAATGTAAATAGCATAAAATTTAATAAATTTAAATTAAAATGTAAGGTAAGATAGAAATAAATCAAACCACATAAAAGACACCAATATTACGTGGAAAACCCTATAAAGGGAAAAACCATAGCCAAAATCGTATCTCCACTTTTGTATTATCTTCAATAAAATATACAAGACTTTTTTCTCAAATGTGATTGGTGCAAATCACCAATATCTCAAGTAAACAATAGTGTCTCATAGTTAGCTCACATAGTTGGCTCATACTATTTTGCTTTGTATAGTTAGCATTGTTTCAACACAAGGAGTTTAGCCCAAATATATATTTTGGGTTATCCTCTTGTTGGAAAATAGCCATGGAGGAAAACCTCCACAACATATTCCACCACACCTATACCACATGCCATTATGTGCCCCACATATGCCACCACACTCAAGTCTCATGCCATGTCACCTTTGACTTTGAGTTGACTAGAGTTAGACTAGATATTGGAATTATTTTAATTTAGTAATTGTAGGAATAATAATATTAAGGTGTAGGATAAAATAAATATAGGTATATATTTATTTTATCCATATACCTTAATATATATTAGTCTAACCTAGGTATATATATACATATTAATAAATATAAATTAAATACCTATCTATTTAATTTATATTAAAGCCTAGATACCTAATTTTATTATTCACCTTTATACTTAGGTGAATTTACAATATAATCTCAAAATTGGATTATTTATTCCAACACTCCCCTTTAATCTAATTTTGGGGTTATAATACAATTTTACAAGAGGTGAGGTTCCAAAGAACCAATTTACCAAGGAGCATACGTTTTGGCAAAGACTTCTTCAACAATGGCATAGTAGAGACTCCAAGTTATGTGGCAATAGGCAAGGCACCATCCATCAACATGGATCTACAAAAGAAAAACATGACATAGAGTTAGTAATCATATATATATATATAATATGGTATGTAAATAAGGTTTCCATCAACATGGAAAATATCAATAATAAGTGATATGTATATATATTCCATCAACATGGATAAACAAGTGGTATACATATTCTATCAACATGGAAAAATAGCATCCATCAACATGGATAAACAAGTGGCATACATATTCCATCAACATGAAAAAAATAGCATCCATCAACATGGATAAATAAGTGGCATACATATTCCCAATAACATCCATCAACATGGATAAATAAATGGCACACACACATATTCCATCAACATGGAAAAAAATAAGTGGCATACATCCATCAACATAGAATTCACAAAACCTTAAAAAAACTTAAAATAATTGACATCACACAATATTATGCATTAACATCACATAATATTATGCATTACTCCCCCTTGAGGGCAATTCTTTTAGGCCTAGTTTACTTCTAAAGTAAGAAAATTTAGATTCTACTAATGGTTTTGTGAAAATATCATAAATGTTCTCATTTGTGGGGCAATATATGAGTTTAATTGTCCCATATAATACCTTCTCCCTAATGAAGTGTGCTTGAATCTCAATGTGTTTTATCCTTTGATGCATAATAGGATTCTTTGCTAAAGCTATTGAAGATTGGTTATCAAAAAATATTGTGATAGATTTATTGTTGTTGAACCCAATTTTTGTTAGTAGTCTTTGAAGCCAAATGGCTTCTTGATATGCTAGAGTAGAACTTCTATACTCAGCCTCAATTGAGGAGAGTGCTATGGTTATTTTTTTCTTACTACACCAAGATATCACACCTGATCCCAAGGAGAAACAATATCCACTTGTGGATTTTCTTTCAATATTATCCATAGCATAGTCACTATCACAATAACCAAACAAATTTATATGAGAATTACTTAAATATTCCAAAGCTAAATTAGTAGTTCCACTTGGATATTTAAGTATTCTATGAACATCATAAGGCTTATGCATAAATATAGCCATCACATTAACAACATAAGTAATATCAGGCCTAGAAATAGTAAGATAGAGTAAACTACCTATAAGTTTCCTATATTGAGTTTTATCTACAAGCTTAGAATATTTATTAATTTCAAATTTTCTAGAAACCATAGGAGTAGAAACACATTTGCAATTTTTCATTTTAAACCTTTACAAGATTTCTAATATATACTTAGATTGAGAAATCATAATCTTATGGGATTGTTGGTAGATTTGCAAGCCTAAATAGTAATGCAACAAACCCATGTCAATCATTTCAAATCTATTTAGTAATTTCTTTTTATATATTTCAATCATACATTCATTGTTTCTTGTTAAAAGTAAATCATCTACATATAAAACAATGATAGTAATGCTATTATTTTTCCTAGAAATATACAAATCTGGATCATAATAACACTTATTAAAACCAATTGAAGAAAAATACTTGGAAATCTTATCATACCAAGATCTTAGAGCTTTCTTAAGTCCATATAGGGATTTCTTTAAATAAAAATAATAATTTAGCTTTTCTAGGTTCTCAAAGCCTTGAGGTTCCTCCATATAAATATCAACATCTAAGTTACCATTAAGAAATGCACTCTTTACATCTAATTGATAAATTTTCCAATTAAAAGTAGCAGCTAATGCTATTATTAATCTAATTGTAGGTATTTTAGCAACCAAAGCAAAATTTTCCTCATAATCTACTCCATACTTTTGTGAGAAACCTTTTGCTACTAATATAGCCTTATGTTTGTCAAAATTTCCTAAAGAATTTAACTTAAGTCTAAATACCCATTTACAACCTATTATATTTCTCTTAGAAGACCTTGGGACTAAATCCCAAGTATCATTTTTTATAAGAGAATTGAATTCTTGTTCCATAGATTTGATCCAATTTGAATTATTTTTAGCTTGATTATAGGTTTGATATTCATTCAAATTTTGAATTTTAGCCATTAAGGTTATACTATATGTTTGGATTCTAGTTATATATTTGTACATTTAACAAAATGGAGAGTATTTGGTTGTTTGGTCTAACCATTTTTATATCTTAGATTGATTTTATAAGGGTGAATTTTCATCAATGCTAAAAAAACTAGATTTATATAAAGTAGACCCATAAAAAATGACATCCATATCTACAAAGGTAGTCCTACTATTAGGGTTATATAATCTAAAATATTTGGATAGATTATCATAACCTACTAACACATATTTCAAAGATCTATCATCTAATTTTCTAATATTATTTGAATTATTATGATGTGCATAAGCAATTCACCCAATTACTCTCAAATGCTTACTTGATGGTTTCCTTTAAAACCAAGCCTTAAATGGAGTGACACCATTTAGTGCTTTAGTAGCACACCTATTAAGAAAATATACAGAAGTAAAATAATATTCAGCCCATAAGAAATTAGGAAAGTTTTGGAGGAAAGTCCTTATCATATTTGCAATGGACCTATTTTTCCTCTCAACAATCCCATTTTGTTGGGGTGAATATGGGCATGTGAATTATCTTGAAAAATACTATTTTAAGACAATAAGAGTTAAAATCATTACTGATATACTCTCCTCCATTATCATTCCTTAATATGCTTATGGTGGAAGAGGTTTAATTTTTAACAAGTGCCTTAAATTTTTGAAATATTCAAATACATGAGACTTATTTTTCAAAAAATAAATCCAAATGTACCTTGAAATATCATCAATAAAAGTTAAATAATAAATGTAGTAAGGATCAATGCTATGTACCTAAGCTCAACCACATGAAACAAGAAAAAAAGAGAAGTTTTTTGACAATGGAGAGAATGAAAAATCACATCTCTCCCTTTGTGTTATGAAATTATATATTGAGAAAAATTAGATTAGGGTTAGGGTTCAAAAATCCATAGTACATGAAAATAAAATGAACATGAAATGACATTACACATTAAAATAACCTATTCTAATGAGGTCTTATTAAAGCCTCATAACAATTAATTAGGAACCTAACTAATAAACATGACCTTGTAGCATTAACATGTCTTCAATCCCCCTTAATGTTAGAAGGTCATTTTATTTCAGTAGATGAGTGGCTCAGGAGGCTCTTTGTGTATCCAATTAGCCAATTGTTCATGAAATGTAGCTCCAGTAATTTGGGTCTCCATACATCGTTTGGTCATCCCCCATGCCCTTTCAGGTTTTCATAAGTTTTGATTTTCCAAAACTAGTACAACCCTTATCCTTTCACACCCACAAGGGGTTTTCATGAATGGGATAGAGCAAAGATCGACCAATACTTTATACCCACACAAAGGTGGTTTTATGAATAAGCATTAGCCTTGCTGGTCCTATTGCATCTCCATTGTCATGAGGATATGGAGGCTCTCAAGCCTATATGCTATCTGAACTTATTAAAAATTCACCCTTGTGGTGATTTTATGTGTCCTTAAGAATTTGGTTGTCACACCACAAGAAAATCATTCATTCACAATTAGCACTATGGACTTTGGTGGATCCACCTATTTAACTTAGGAAAATATTATCACAATACTCTAGATAGACCGAGTAAGGTAAGGAAACCCCAAATATGAGACTACAATATTTATTATATGCTCATGCTCATCCATATTTTCAAAAATGAAATATAAATACAATATAAAGGTTGACCAAGTTTTGAAGATACTCCTAGCTAATGCTTCAATCAGTATACTGATGCCTTATCCATTAGCCAATTGTAGCCAAACTTAAAATATGGTAAAAATATAAGGGGGAGAAGATAGAACCGAGTCAACCACATCCATTCAAATAATATAACCGAAGTGATTGAAAATACCAGTGAAATAAGATGCCATCTACACATTCAAATGATGTAGCATGTAAATAAGACAACACTTAAAAATGTGCATACAAATACTAAAAGGAGAAAGCAAGATAGTATTAATCAACAAATAATTACAATGGAGTTTGATCAAAATAACTAGATATCACTAAGTAAAAACAAGTTCTCCATTCAAATGATGCAATAGAGAACTACAAATCTTTGTTTAAATAATGTAACGAAGAGCCTCCTAGCTTCTAGTCTCAGTCACTAGAAATTATCTCAGTAAATTGGATACATCCTTAGCAAAAACCTGCATAGTAATGGAGTAGAAAATGGAGTTACTAGACAAGACAAAAGAAAATACAACTGATAAGTATAGGAACTATGGTATACCTCTTGTAGAATTTTACTATGCAAAAAATTGATTCTTATATTGCTTGCAAATTGGTTCTTATTCAAAGCTCAATAATGGTCCATAATTACAAAAACTACAACTGTTTCAATGATGGATCATAACTGCAACCATTATTAAAAATGGGTGATGGCTCATAAAAACTACACTTGCCTCCATGTTTTTTTTATTGGTAACAAGGGTTTTGAAAGGATCCCGAAACCTTTTACATTGTTGACAGAAAGCCAAAATCTCCATGAAGACACACACGACCTAGAAGGAACATCCTAGAAAACATTAGGAGAAACTACAACCATAAATACCCAAAAGGAAAGGCCATCCTAGGAGTGATAGGGCCTGAAGACAGAAAACCCACCAACCCACATAGGGGTACACACTATTAACATACATATCCCACATAGGGGTCTACACTAATAACATACACAACCCACATAAGTGCACACACTATTAACATGATACAATCCATGCAGGGGCACAAACATATTAACAAGCCAACCCATGTAGGGGTGGATAGAAAAATTTCCATGATATTGCCATACAGGCCAAACCAAAGACCATAAAAACATGGATTGAGTAATAGAGGATGCCCCCACCATCGGATAAAACTTACACCTTGGATCAGGTACTGGGACCAGGGCCAATGCTTGCATTTATCTCCACCACCAAACTCTTGAACTCCTCAATGAATTCAAACTAGCTCTTGTACTCCTCAAGGAGGGAGTCCACCTGCATCAGAAGGGCAGATATGGTTTTGGCCACCCAACCCAATGCCTTGAGCAAGTCTTGAATCTTCTAAATATAGCCTCAATAAGTAAGGCTTGAGAATTGTGTCACCCTCAAGGTTAAGAGGGGTGCCTATGCAGAAGTCCCTTCATGTTGAGCCCATTTTTTAGGTATTTTATCCCTTTTACCCTTAAAAGGAAGTGAGTCATTAAAAGCATCCTCAATGATGAGCAGAGCCTTTATCTTGTTGCTCTTAGCCTTAATGCAGATGGGGTATCAATGGGGAGTGGACCTTTGAATGATTAGGTTGTCATCCATCCTAATTGTTGGGCTTGGAGTGTTGTTGTGCAAGAGTGGGGTAAGGGTGTTTGCCCCAAAGTCCTCTCCAACATTGACTGTACCAACCACGGGGAGGAGGACCCAACTTGCATTTCTGCTATACGATTTTGATTCACCATCACAAACCTATATAGAACACGGTGGAGGCCTTGGTAAAGAGGGGAGAAAGAGACCCCCTCTTGACACTCAACACTGACCTCTCCATCGACCGAAAAAAGTATTTTAGGATGTTGATTATTTTCTTTCTTCTAAGGTGTGTAAGGAAAGCAAGGTGAAAACTCCTCAGAATGGCCATCATGTTGTCCAACATAAATTACTGGAGCACTGTAATCATCATGATATCCTAGGCTTTTGAGAGCATATATCTGATGATTCTGCCCTTATCCTTACCCAGAGACTCTCCCTTATACCTGAACAACACCAATTATCCCTAGAGAGTGTTTCTATCAGTTGATTATTTTTCCATAATTTTGGAGGCCAATTACCTTCGCTAGGAGATCCTTCAAGATTATGAAGCCTAACCCATGAACAACCACATGCCCCCAATTCAAAGAATAGATAAAATTAGTATGCATGTCTAGTTTGGCCCCCTAAAACTGTTGCAAAAAGTTTAGGAGGCCATGGTCCCTGAAAGTGTCTTCCACTAGGGGGGTTAATTGGAGGGATGCGGGTTCAATCTCAGCCATGGTGAGGGTAAACATACACAACAAAGGATGAAAACAAAGGTGGAAATTGTAGGCAGCAAATCCACCTCCCAGAAGAAGAAGTGATTTGCTCAATTTTGATAGTTTTGTGACAATTTGCTCAAGTTTTGTAAACCGTACAATGGGGAGAAAATCATACAGTCAAGGGAAAAATCATACAGCTAGATTGGAAAATCATACAGGGCACTAGAAAATCATACAGGGTGCACTGGAATTCACTCAAATGCAAAGGAAATGTAATTTCAAGATGAAATGGCGCATGGATTTGCTAACTAAGGTGTTAAACTTAGGAAAAATGCCAAAATAATGCATTCAGTTGTACATGGGCAGTTGTGAATAATGGATTGTCTCAGGAACCACTTTGGAATGGCCTGGACAATGTTATATAAGGCCCCATTTTCAATTTTGTAGGTCTGGCTACTAGTTTACTGGTTACTGGTTGCTAGAATAGAGAGTTAAGTACTTATAGTTGTGATTCCTGAGTTATTGCAATTACATTGAGATAGTTTTCCACATTGTAATCGAATATATAGACATTAATGAGCATAAGTACATTGTGGATGACTGTGTACGATCCTGATAATGATGGATAATGAATTGTGGATTGATATTGTGTAATTGTGTTTTCTATCTTACTGTTATATGTTAGTTTTATGCATTGTTGCAACTTGTTTAGGAATATTGGCACTGGTGAATCATGGAGAATGATTTAGGAGCATGAGGGCATTGATAAATATGTATTCAAGAGCATTGTATGATTTTTGGGCGTAGACAAGCGTATGGAATCTCTCACCAGCCTGGTTAGGATGTTTTGCCTATGAAGGAGATTGCATTGTTTGGACTATTAAACCTTTACAAAACATCCCAGAGAGAGATTGGAGCAGTAGAGCATCTCAAATAATGCCATGTTGTACCATTAGTTCATACATATCGTACATCGACTTCCGTACAAATCGTACAAAGCACTTTTTCCCGATTTGGTAAATCAGGCGATCGATAGAAACTTACCCGATTTGGCAGTTTTGGGGAATCGACTTGATCGATTACAAAACTGTGTATGACAGCCTCCAAAACAGCATTTGTTAGTTTTTCTGAGTACAATATCATACCATCTTGACACTGTATGATTTGAGATCGTACAGTGTAGGTAATTAAGGGTCGTACAAGGAGATTACAGTTCGTACAAGGGTAGTTTGAGTGAGCATGAGACCGTACGATTTGGTAAGTGAGTTGGGTTTAGCCTAATAATAATTCTGACCTCTAGAAAACACCTCCCTACTAGGAATACTCCACCACTATGCTACATTTGGCATCGTTGCCTTATCGAATCTGGCATTTTTTGTTAAAAACGGGTCAAATTTGGACAAAGTTGAATACTGAGACTGGAGGTGATTTTTTTATGATGGACACCAGTACACGAAGCCATGGGAGATGAGAACCATGAGACAACATTCTAGTAAGAAGGAGCATGAGGATTTCTCAAAGAGGAAACACGAGTAACTCATATCAGAGTACGCACGAACCAGAGATAGAGCAAGTTTGGACATCCGAAGAAGGAGACTTTGAGGCATTGTTGGTTGAGATAGAAGATGAGGATATAGAACCACCAAGCGTAGAGGAGAAGGTTGACAAAGAAAAAGTGCAAGATGATGGAGAGTGGATGGTAAGGCCTGAGGAAGTGATAGAAGGGTTGCAAGGGGGTGCAGAGGATGGGAGTCAGGCACCAGAGCAACAGGACGTGAGGACTCAGGAGGACAGACCAAGACCATCTCCATCACACCAGCGAAGGAGGTCGCAAAGTGAAGATGCACAAGAATTTGGTCATCGAGTGGTGGGACAAAACAAGATACCTCGAATTGACACTTTTGACGACAACGGGAGTAAGACACCTCCAAGGAGGAATTCGATAGAGATTCCATGAGATACCTCAAGTGAGAGTGATGACTCTCCTAAGATGGCTAACAGAGCAGCCAAAAAAAGATGTCCACCATTCTCAGGTGAGGGTAAGGAAGACCCCACATGACATATAGGGACTTGCATAACCATTTGGAGAGAAAATGGTGTAGACAGACCGGAGGATTGGGTAATCCTATTTCCTGCTACCTTGAGAGGATTGGCAATAGATTGGTACCTGAAGAGAGAAAATAATGTTGATTTTTAGACTTGGAATCAGATAAAAGAGAAGTTCATCGAAGAATTTTGACCTTTAAAATATGATGGAGACATTGTTACCGAGCTTTGCATGACAAAATAGAAAGTTGATGAGGATGTGAAATCCTACAACCGTCGACTGAAGCAATTAGTCGATAAGATGCAGATGCCATTGGTAGATGTTCTAGTAAAATGGTGGTTTGTAGATGGGTTACTACAAAAATATAAGAAAAATATGAAGGTAGTACCATCTAAAACATATGAGGAAGCACTTAAACATGCAAAGAACTTTGAGAGTGAATCAAAATAGATGTATACGGGAATCTTATCTCATCCCAAGTCGAGGGATTCAGATAGTGAAGAAGATGACACTATACAGAGGATGGTAGCATCATTCCACAAAGAATTTGATAAGATGGTAAAAGAACAAAAGATCAAGCCAGATAGGAATGAGTTGTGGTGCACAGAATGCAAAATAGAGGGACATACAAATATGAAATATTCGAAGAATGACTATTGCCATATTTGTAATGTGATGGGGCATGAGGTAACAATATATCCCTATAATGCAAGAGTACACCCATAGGTACTATCAATCCAGGAGCAGGAAGAGAAACCAAAGGCCCAAGGAGGTGGGCAACAAGCAACAAGTGGCGGTTACAGAAATAGCAGACGAGGTGGGAGACAAAACCAAGGTAATCGACAAGGAGGACAAAGTCACTTATAGTATGACTCGGAAGGTAGACCGGTCATACAATGTCGCAATTGCCAAGAGTGGGGGCATTTTGTGAAAAATTATCCTGCACCTCCGATGCAAGGGACACCACAAACAAGCATTACACACATGTGTAGATGGTGTAGTCTGAGGAACCACAAAGAAGAGAATTGTCCAAAGCAGGCGAGTTCGAGTAACCCATAGAATGTTAGTTATTTGGACATCGAAGTTCCTCAAGTTAAGGAGGAAACTCAGGAAGTTTTAGCCATGACAAGGAATCAGGCTAAAAAGGATAAATATCCAGAGCCAACAAAAGAAAAGCAATGTTGGCAAGTAGCAAAGAAAATATTGCAAGAAGAAGCTGAGAAAACTAAACCAGTAGAATCGAGAACAGGAAAGGAATTGAGAAAACCATCAGATCAGGAGATAGTTGTGCAAAATCTGGCAGCACAAGTTTTGGATACCACAGTGGAACTTAAAGTATCCGACTTGCTAGAAGCTATCCCAGAATTGCAGAAGGTAATTGTGGAAGAATTACAACCACAGAAGGTGATGGAGGTACAGAGCCAACCAATCCAGGAAGAAGAGTGCAAAGATCAATTTATGGATCCTACGATATTGATGATTGATGTGGGAAAGAAACCTGCATTACTGCATATGGAGATCTTAGGACATAAATTGACACAAGTTATCATGGATGGAGGATCAAGCGTCAATGTGTTACCTGAGAGAACTTGGCTAGAACTAGGTGCTCCATCGCTATGGGCACCGAGCTTCCGATTATACAGGGCTGACCAGAATGGTATTGACATAAAGGGAGTCTTAACAACACAACAAGTAATGATAGATGAACAAGAATTTGTCTTGGATTTTGTTGTGATTACAATGCAGAAACCTGCATACGATGCTCTACTAGGGAGAGGCTGGCTACGAGTAGCCAAAGTTAATCACAATTGGGGAAAGAATCAGATCACTTTTAAGAAAGGATAACATAAATACATGATTAATCTAGCTAATCAAAGAGTTAGTGAAGATGTAGCTACAATCGATGAATCAAAAAACTCCTCAGGGGATGAAGGGCATGAACCTGATGGAGAGGGAATGTTGTACCTAGATGAATGTAGTGAAGATGAAGCTCGATCTGATAGCGGACTGCTTCATTGGAAAATGGAGGAGTACGAAATGTTTCAGCCCGACTGCCTCTGTATTGAGTCAGAGGAGATCAAAGAAAAATAAGACAAACCAAAAGTCAGTAAAGAAACTAAGAGGGAAATAGAAGAGAAGTGGACATTTCCAAAAAGCTTTGTGGAGTATACAGTAGGAGATGCAGAGATTGATACAAGACCGACACACCCTAAGAATGTAATGAAAGCTACGAGTGAGCCAAAAAATATCAAGTATGAAGGACCTAAGATAGTGGACATCAATCTAGGAATGGAGGAGGAACCTAGGATGGTCCATTGTGGTGATGATTGGAATCCGGTATTGAAGGCAACAACTTTCAAGATATTCTTGGAGTACAAGGATGTCTTCGCATGGACATATAAGGATCTGAAAGGAATCCCACCAGAATTATGTGTCCATAAGATCACACTAATGCCTGGCGCTCAACCTGTAAGGAGAAGGCCATATAGAATGAACCCAAAGTATGCGGCATTAGTAAACACGAAGATAGAAAAGATGTTGGAAGCAGGAATCATATTCAGGGTGACAAACAGTGAATGGGTTTCACCTATAGTGATCACCTTGAAGAAGGAAGTAGATAAGATCAGGATATGCGTAGACTTTAGGAGTCTAAATGCAGTGACCATTAAGGATCCCTTCCCCATTCCCTTCATAGATTCTATCTTGGAAGAAGTTGCAGGACATGAGATCTATTCATTTCTGGATGGATTCTCAGGATACAACCAAATCAGCATCACCGAGGAGGATAAGCTGAAGACCACATTTATTGTGGAGAATGGCATCTACGCATATAATCGAATGCCATTTGGGCTCTGTAATGCCCTAGCTACATTTCAGCGTATCATACTGTATATATTTGATCAGCTGGCAATGGGGAACTTCAAAGCATTTTTGGATGATTGGTCCATCTATGGGAAGATCAAGGAGCATCTTCCTACCCTTAGTGAATGTATGAGTAGGTGCAAAAATGCACAGATATCATTAAACCCAACAAAATGTTTTTTGATGGTACCATATGGGAAATTATTAGGACACATTGTGTGCAGTGAAGGATTGAAGACAGATCCTGATAAAATTCGTGTGATATTGCACATGGAAGAACCCTTTGATGTGAGTTCACTCAAAACCTTCCTTGGTTCGACAGGATATTACCGAAGATTTATCAAAAATTATGCCCATGTATCCTACCCGTTAGATTCTTTGACAAAAAAGAATATTCCTTTCAGATGGATAGAGGAGCACCAAGGAGCCTTCGAGGAGTTAAAGGCTAAATTGGTGAGTAGTCCGATTTTGGTGTTTCCTAGTTGGGATAAGGAATTCCATGTCCATGTTGATGCCTCAAATTTTGTAATTGGATGTGCGTTAGCATAGGAAGGACAGTTTAAGCTGGATCAACCGATTTTCTTTGCTAGTCACCTTTTGTCAAGGCCAGAAAGAAACTATAGTACAACAGAAAGGGAAGCCTTGGGGATGGTATATGCAGTCCAAAAGTTTAGGTATTACCTATTGGAAAACCCCTTTGCATTCTACATTGATCATCAAGATCTATTGTACTTAATAAACAAACCAGTAATACAAGGATGAGTTAGTAGGTGGCTCGTCACCCTCCAAGAGTTCGTATTCTGAGTAGTGGTGAGACCTGGTAAGAAGCACATGATTGCAGACTAGTTATCATGGATACGATCAGGGGAGCCAGTAGGAACAGGAGTTCCTGATGAATTTCTAGATGCGCAATTATTTACCATCAATGTTGTTCCATCATGGTACAAGTTGGTTGGCCAATATCTATCCACAGGCGAGTTGCCACAAGAGATGATGACAACCAAAAAGAAGAAAATAATTATGAAGTCAGCACCCTTCTAGATAATAGCAGGATTACTATACAATATGGGAAGTGATGGTATCTTGCGCAGATGTGTAATGGAGGAAGAAGTCAAGGTGGCATTGAAAGAAGCCCACGTAGGCTTAGCAGGGGGACATATGGGACCAGATGCGACTGCGCAAAAAATATTGTTAGTAGGTCTATGGTGGCCCACACTGTATAATGATGCAAAAGAACATGTGAAAGCTTGCGATACTTGCCAAAGAGTAGGTAAACTAGTCAAGAGGGACTTTATGCCCTTACACCCATCGCAACCATAGGAGTTGTTCGAACATTGGGGCTTGGACTTCGTAGGACCATTAAAGACATCTCAGAGATGGAAGTGCAGATATATCATAGTGGCAATGGAATACCTAAAAAAATGGGTAGAAGCAAGAGCATTACCTGATAATTCAGCCAAAAGTACAATGAGATTTTTGTACGAGTAGGTAATCACAAGATTCGGTATTCCGCTATGAATAATGAGTGACCATGGAGGACACTTTGTTAATGAGATTATCAAGATACTAATGACAGAGTTTAAGATTTTACACTCGTTGTCTAGTCCGTACTACCCTAGAGCAAATGGGTAGGTGGAAGCAACCAATAAAGTCTTAGTATCTACTCTATATAAAACCTATGGAATAGAAGGAGTAGACTGGGAGGAAAGGTTACCATCCATTTTGTGGGTATACAGAACAACTTTTAAACCAACAATGGAACATACACCTTTCCAATTGATGTATGGTCAAGAAGCAGTGGTGCCAGTCGAGTTCTTGATACCAAGTTTGAGAGTCGCAGTAGAGCATCACTTGGGGGATCAAGAAAGTTTAGAGGAATGACTGATGACGTTGACCAAGTTAGATGAAAGAAGAGTCATGGCACAATGGGCAATTGAGATAGCTCAGAAAAGATGAAAGGTGTGGCATGACAAGCATTTGAGGAAGTTGGAACTTAGTCCGGGGGACTTGGTTCTAAAGTTTAATGGGAAGAGGGAAATCAATCTAGGTAAGTTGAAGATGTTATGGCTTGGTCCTTATAAAGTTATTGAAGTAATGAGTAATGGAGCAGTTAGGCTATAGAACTTGAATGGGACGGAGGTACCCAACACTATAAATGGCTCAAATTTGAAGCCTTATAAAGTACAATGTTTATTCATTACTTCAGAAGAGATTGAATGAAGAAGATGAGTGAAAGCTCAAGATGAGGCTCATCGTGAGCCAGGTCCATCATAGGAGGAGCCTGATTTGGGACTCACACATTTATTTGTAGAAGGGGAGGAAACACAACCAATAATTGAACAACAAGAGTTGACACCTAGACCCGATGAAAGAAGAAGGTTGTGAGTACACATCAGAAGGGTTGATGGGACCATACGAGAAGGAGAGGAGTGGATTTATCTAGCACCAAGAGGCTATCAAGATATGGTACTATTACCAAGAGCTCCAAATATGAGGTACCCACAAATAGAACACAAGGAACTACCTCGATAGTCGAAAGGACAAAGAAGGATAAGGTTAATAGTGCGCAATGAAGATAGAGTGGACACGTTTGAGATGGAAATTCTAGAGGATTCTAGGGAGGAGATGATAGATGAGGAACTAGCAAAAATTTCCCCATTGGCTCAGATAGGGCTATTACAATAGAGGATGAGGATGCAAACTCAATAATTACAAGAAGAGTATCAAACATTGTGGAGTCACAATGCGAGGTTGAGAGCACAAGTCATCCAAGAGTTGGATGGTACCATACGAAGACTGGATGAACAGAGGGCAGCTAGACTGCAAGATATTGGAAGTGAACCTGAGGAGGTTGAAGGCTTAACTCCAAGAAATGGTGGAGGAAATGAAGGCACAAGCACAAGTTCACCATTTCCACCAAGCAAGCAACCAATGATAAATGAGGGCGCAGAAGTACTTTGGCGAGACATAGAGGAGACCACCACATCACCTGAATCTCAATGCAACATATTAGATATGATGGATTCTAGTAATGAAGGAATGTCATGGTTGGTAGGAGAGCCTAGTATAGATGATGATGAATCGAAGAATCCCCATAATCCTCAGAGAGATCGTAATATTCTGATCAGAGCATTGAGACCAAGGCAAGCCGGAAGAATGCAAGAGGACAGACCTGGTAGTGATACGCAAGCATATATAATAGCTCACCAACAACTGAGAAGACAAAGAAGGGAAGTTCGATGATTGGAGAGAGTGATGAATTTTCCAATCGATTGGGCAGAACAGAGGGAAGAGGGTCGGACCGACTCTAGCTCTGAGATAAACTTTTTTGATGAATATAGAGAAGTATTGGCATCTTCATCCCCCTAAAGATCCTTTGAGGAAAGAATATGGAGGTATCACTTGGTACGAGCTGATAGAAGAATCAGAACCTTGTGGTAGTTGTCACCTAACCAGAGTCCACTAGCTAATATTGAGTTGGTAGAAATTACTCCTGATAACCGAGGAACAAGAGGAAGAATTGGACAAGGACCTCTAAGACTCCAACGAGGAAGAGGAGGAGGTAGACGACCAGAGAACAATCGAGACCCTGGTGATGTTGCAATTAGAGGAGGTAGAGGATGAGGAATATTTTGACCACCTACTCCTAGATGGCTAGGAGATAGTCCATTAGCATGTATGAATTGGGTATGAAACCCGAGAGATATACCCAGAATAAGAGGCATGTTACGAAACTTGGTAAGAAGATGCACAAGGGGGCAACCACCCCTAATCAGACAAGGACCCCAATGAGAGGAGGGTAATTGGTGATTACCCCAAGTAAGAGAGGAATCACCAATAGTGTGAGGAATTTTCATGCCAAGAGGAAATGGAAGGGGAAGATACCCACATGGTCAAAACCTTGCTGGAAGAGGAAGGGTACACTTCATAGAAGATAGAAACCTAGGCCAACAATGAACCCGATCACCAAGTTTGGAGCCAAAAATGATCCATGGAGATAGGTGAAGAAGTCACTCAAATAGTAGTAGAGTGGTGAGGACACCACCACCATGGGATCAATTACCTACATGACGAGAAGAAGGCCTACCAGGAGAAGAGACTCCAACTTGCCATTGTACAATTTTAAACTGTACACATTGTAGGAGAGGAACTGAATAGGCAACAACATCATAGGTAGAGACAAGCCAAGCAAGGGAACGAGAGGTACAAGAGGATACCACTAACCAAAATGTGATGGTCAAACCTCGAGGTCAAGATTTATATGGGATCGTACAAGTGAATGTCACTGTACGATTACCAAGACGGTAAGTGTAAATAGACTAGGTGAAAAAAAAAAAAAAAAAAAAAAAAAAAATTGAAAAAAAGTGTGCCTTAGTTGTGAAAATCCCTCGGGACGCAATTAAGAAGGGCGAGGTTGAAAACTGGAAATGATGGCCTCTCTAGAGAAAAAGAAAGCCAAATTTTTCTAAGGATCGTACAAGTGGAAAAATTATGATTGGAAATTGGAAAAATTGGAAAATCGTACAATTAACATGGACAAAATGACATGGGAAATCGTACAAGAAGCCACATTGTATGATTTGGATCATACATTGTATGATTTGACCCATGTCGTACGATTTTCAACTACCCATTTAATGTGGCATGCATGGGAGAAAGCAATTGTTGGAGGAAAAAGGGGGGAAAAAGACAAAATTTTTAAACCAACTATTGAGTTGGCAATCATCTAACGGTGGAGATGAAAAAGCATGCAATATGGCACCATTTTAGATTTTCTTGACGGTTAGGGTTTTAAAAACTCCTTTAAAAGGAAAGAAGATTAACAATTTCACAATTACCAAGCAGAATTCAAATTTTTTTAGGATATTGAAGGGGGAAAGCATACAATTGATGAAAGAAGACTATATGGGTGATAAATATTCACCAACACTCTAAAATTGAAGACCCATTTTAAATTTTGTACCAGGGAGTCTTTTTAGCTTCAAGAAATTGACCCGAGAGAGAGGAATTAGGGTTTTTCTCCATAAAAAGGGGGAAATTCAAAATTTTCAAAGAATAACAGCAAAAAGACATCAGAATACATCATTGTATAGATTCAGGAGTGGAATATTACTATTAGAGCCAGAGGAAGTAGAAATTGGTGGTCAGATTATTGAAATTGCAAAAGAATGGAAGGTTAGAACCCTAAAATAACAGAGGAATCTGGAAAAAAGTAAGCTAAGAACCATGGGGGAAGGAAAATAAAGTCCGTACAGCCATACAATATAGCCAAAATTTCATCAAGTTAAAGAAAATTGTGCCAGGGTTGAAGGAGTTGAGGAATTGTTGCTGAAAAGCACTAGAAGAGTAGATCGGGGCAATTCGAAAAATGGGTCGGTGAAGGATTCGACAAAGAAGATCAAAATTTTGAATTTTTCATCACTTGGGGTTGAAAAAGTCATACTGTATGATTTTGGGAGCAGTCGATACGATTTCCAAAAAGGATAGTGTAGTTCAAAGGTTTTCTTGCCATTTTTGGTAGTTTTCAAAGGATCATACGAAATTGTATGAATCATAAAGGGGGGCAGCCATAAAGTGACATCGTACGGAGTACTATCACCCTATACAATTTTAGGTTGTAGTTGTACAATTTGAAGAAAGTATAATAGTTTGAAGACTGACGGGTTGGAAAAGAACTACAGAACATTGTACGATCCAGGAGCGGATGGAGGAAGGTAAAATTGTACAAGGGACACAGAACCGTACACTATATAATTTTATAGGAGGTTGTACAATTTTTGGTATGCTTCTGATTATAGAAGAGGAGGTTGAGCTAATCGATGAGATGTTGAAGGAATGATCTCAACGAAAGAATTTGGATGTCGGTTAAGGTGGATTGTAACTAATCGGGTGGAGAGATCACTAGGTCCACTGCACGAGAGAGAGGCATACCCATGATAGCACCAAGGGCATCAGTTTTAGTCCCATGAAAGGTGTGGTAATCATCCTTGGAGAAGAGGAGGACATAGGCCATGGAGGGGACAACGACATTGGTAGGCACACCTAGATAGAACACCACCGAGGCACAGAGAGGGAAGAATGGCCCAAGAAGTAACCTCACGGAGGGAATTGAGGAGTGAGGTGCATGTGCAAGAATAGGAAGAACACCTGAGTAGTGGACAAGAGGAATTCTAGGTAGAATTATCAAAAATTACATTTGTACAACATGGAGCAGATGCGTGTAGGAAGTGGTGGAATGAGGAGAAGAATAGGGGTCATCCCTGGAGGAAGACATTCGAGGATGCGCATGTGGTGGTTATTGCAGATCCCACCATTCCATCGGGTATTCTTCTAGAACTATCTCTTATAGATAGTTCAGGCATATAATGCAGCAACCCGAGTGGCCTACGTCACTATGGGCAAGAGGTCCATAAGAGTGGAAATTTTAGTAGAGGCTTTTTGTAAAACATTTGGATTGCCGAAGGATGGTATGGAGATAGTGAAAAATTTGGTAGACCCAATAGAGGCATACCATCTTGTTACCACTATGACCACTATCAAATCACTGATAGAGGCAAATATTTTAGGTGTAGGGATGCACGAAATCAAATAGAGCCAACTACGAGGAGAACGTTGGGCATGTGCAATGAATACAGTTATGGCTCGACTATTAGGGGATATAAGGGTGATGAAGATGCCAATGTGGATGGCACAATATGCATAAGGTATCACCAAGGGAATTCAGTATGATTGGGGTACCTATCTAGAAAGAAGAATGCATGAGGCACTGACCAAGAGACCAAAGAATTTTGGGATGGCCTTCCATGCAATTGGATTGCTACTGAATGTAGTCACAAAAGTGGGAATGCAATTCCCAAGGTTGACGCCACCTAGAGAAATCAGGCCGGACCAACCGATGATATTAAAGTGGGTGAAGGTCGTACCACTAGCAAAGGCTACCTCGGAGAAACCATGAACAAGGAGCGAGTGACACCGGAGTGAAGCTCAAGGAGACACATCTCCAGAGGAGGATGTCGATGTACACCATCGGAGGAAATGTTCTAGATGGTTGGAGCCAGAACTAGAACAAGTACCAACACAAAGGTAGTAGGAGCAACCTCTCATTCAAGAAAGGGAGAGAAGTCCCATACAAATAATGATGAGAAGGTAGCAAGAAAGAAGGGCAAGCAAACCAATTCTAGAAGTATAGGAGAAGGAACAATCATACTCAGAGGTGACGAAACTGGATGAGTTGTACTAGACAGAGGAGAGAATAGTGAAATCTTAGAGAAATATTTTCACAGTTTGAGAAGATGGATGCCTCTAATTTATTTAAAGGAATTGAGGTAGGGCAAGATGGTATAGCCACTACCCAGGATGAAGTGGGAGTAGGAATAAGTACCATAGAGGGAGAGCCCAAGAAGAAGCCTCATTACAAGATTGTAACAGGAAGCTCCAGTAAGAAAGATGTTTTGGAGAACACAAAAGTGCCACTAGAGAAAGAAGCACTTGTTGCTCAATAGGTCACAGCAAGAGATGCACAACAAATCCAAGAAGAAGAAGTGATAGAGGAACAACAGGTGGGCAGCATAGAATAGGAAGTAGCCCAAGAAAATACGGAGGAGCAACAAGGGGGCTCGACCAAAGTGGAAAAGGCTCAAAAACAAGTTGAACAATAGCAATATCAGGAGGATATTATGAATATTATGGATAGCAAGGAGGAGGAGAAAGTTGTAAAATAATCCCCACCTCAGGAAAATATAGATATAGAGGGAGCACTTCGAGAGCTGGGAGGAAGCTCTAGCCACCTTAGGGAGGAAGAATATTTAAGAACTCCTACAGAAGAAGAACTATGAGGCATGCAATCCAGTTATCTTCTAGAAATACCATGGTTCCAAAGAGTTACAATGGAAGAGGAGGCACGTGGAGTAGAAGATAAGGTGGAACACTTCTTTACTCAGTTAGGCCATGTGATGAATAGTGCTAGATTAGAATTTAGCATCGGCCATGTGGGAGAACTAAAGTTGTGGGAAGAACAAGTGTCTCTCGAATTGGAGAAGATAATAGAATGGGTGAATAGTGTGGAGCGCATAAGGAAGATAGTGGATATTCATGCACAACATCCATGGAGGTTACCCAGGGAAGAGGTACCAACAATTTTGGGAAGAGAAGACTTGCCAGAAGGAGTGGTCATAAATTATAGGAAGGACCCGAGGATATATTTGGATAGAATTAGTTATCCAACCTGCCCCACCAATACGATAGAAGTTGAGTACAGGAGGGTCACTACCAGAGTGAACATCACCCTAAGGAAGTTGAACTTCCTAACACACTAGATAGAGTGGTTGAGCATTGGATTAGAACAAATCCATCAGCTCAAGGAGGAGCAGAAGGAAGAGACTACAACCACTCAAAAGGAATTGGTCGCAATGGAAGAAGAAATGCAGAAGAGCAGAACTACGGTGGAAGAGAGAATAAAGAAGTTGGAGGAGGATCTATCAGGCCTCAGAACTGAGTCTGAAGCTAGGATTAGCATGCTTGAAGAGGAGAAGTGATAGATCTCACAGATGGTAGAGGATAGAATCAAGGAGTTGGAGGTACAACTCAAAGCAAGAGATGAGCAGATGACAACTCAGTTGGCCAAAAGGAATGAGCAGATAGCTACACAAGCCAAGAAGATAGAGGAGCTGACAAGGGATAGTAAGAAGCTAAATGAGATGGTCTTAGAGAAGCAAGCTCAGATGAAGATCAAAGAAGACCAGGTTCAAGCTTTGGAAGTAGATATTAAACACCACCTGGAGACCATTGACGAAAAGAATGAAGAACTCCAGGTGGCTGCCCGAGTAGAAGCTCATTGGAAGGAGAAGTTGAAGAAGAGTGCCTCCGAATGAGAAAAGTAGATGATGGACTTCATGAAAGCTATCGAGGAGAAGGCTAACCTTCATGGAGCCAAAGCCATCGAAATGGGAAGCTATGCAGCCAAGCTGAGGAATGAACGAGAGATGTACAAGTCACAGGTTAAGGACTTAACGGCTGTAGTAGCAGAATATGAAGTAGAGAGGAAAAAGTAGAATGAGTCGGTGAGGACACCAACCAAAGTAAAGGGGAGGGCAGATGTAGGCAGCAAATCCACCTCCCAGAAGAAGAAGTGATTTGCTCAATTTTGATAGTTTTGTGACAATTTGCTCAAGTTTTGTAAACCGTACAGTGGGGAGAAAATCATATAGTCAAGGGAAAAATCATACAGCTGGATTGGAAAATCGTACAGGGCACTAGAAAATCATACAGGGTGCACTGGAATTCACTCAAATGCAAAGGAAATGTAATTTCAAGATGAAATGGCGCATGGATTTGCTAACTAAGGTGTTAAACTTAGGAAAAATGCCAAAATAATGCATTCAGTTGTACATGGGCAGTTGTGAATAATGGATTGTCTCAGGAACCACTTTGGAATGGCCTGGAAAATGTTATATAAGGCCCCATTTTCAATTTTGTAGGTCTGGCTACTAGTTTACTGGTTACTGGTTGCTAGAATAGAGAGTTAAGTACTTATAGTTGTAATTCCTGAGTTATTGCAATTACATTGAGATAGTTTTCCACATTGTAATCGAATCTATAGACATTAATGAGCATAAGTACATTGTGGATGACTGTGTATGATCCTGATAATGATGGATAATGAATTGTGGATTGATATTGTGTAATTGTGTTTTCTATCTTACTGTTATATGTTAGTTTTATGCATTGTTGCAACTTGTTTAGGAATATTGGCATTGGTGAATCATGGAGAATGATTTAGGAGCATGAGGGCATTGATAAAGATGTATTCAAGAGCATTGTATGATTTTTGAGCGTAGACAAGCGTATGGAATCTCTCACCAGCCCGGTTAGGATGTTTTGCCTATGAAGGAGATTGCATTGTTTGGACTATTAAACCATTACAAAACATCCCAGAGAGAGATTGGAGTAGTAAAGCATCTCAAATAACACCATGTTGTACCATTATTTCATACATATCGTACATCGACTTCCGTACAAATCGTACAAAGCACATTTTCCTGATTTGGTAAATCAGGCGATCGATAGAAACTTACCCGATTTGGCAGTTTTGGGGAATCGACTTGATCGATTACAAAACTATGTACGACAACCTCCAAAATAACATTTGTCAGTTTTTTGAGTACAATATCATACCATATTTGACATTGTATGATTTGAGATCGTACAATGTAGGTAATTAAGGGTCGTACAAGGAGATTACAGTTCGTACAAGGGTAGTTTGAGTGAGCATGAGACCGTACGATTTGGTAAGTGAGTTGGGTTTAGCCTACTAATAATTTTGACCTCTAGGAAAACACCTCCCTACTAGGAATACTCCACCGTTGTGCTACATAAATTGGGAAGGTGGTGATCAAAGTGAAGATGAAATATGGTAAGAATTAATAAATAACACCCCACTTGCCACAACCCTTCACCAATGTAGCTCGTGCTCAAAATCATTCGAAATGGGTGAGGATCTATTGGCATGAGTGGCATGACATACCAACCAATAGGTATTTCCATATGGAGCCTCTGGGAGCTGACACCATGACCAATATATGGGATACACAGGTGCAAGTCATGATGAAGAGGATGAGCAATATCAGTGGCCCGAAGGATGTGGCAGATAAGGGCCACCACGAGGGCGGTAATCCAACAATCCAAGCTAGATATCGGGTTGACAGTGACACTTAAAAAAATGAAACTGGAGCTAACATGGTAAGTCAAAATAGGGTGGCTAACAAAGAGGTATAAAACCAAAACACTAGGGCACATGGGAATTGCTGAAATGGCCTGATCAAAAAACTAGGTGCCAAGGCCCCTCAATCTCGTAGTCTTGTCACTTATCGCTTCTGGACTTGGGGGTGAGGTTGAATACAATGTGATTTTTGTCCATGATACAACTTTAATGGTTCCAAGAAATACTAAACTTATGAATGAGCCACCAACATTAGGAGGACAACTATCCAATGCTCATGGTGGCACTCCTGATATGAGCCACACTGGTACTAACTAAGCAAGTTAACCTACCATGGTCGAAATGGATATGGAATATATAGTGAAATAATACCACACTGGACCCCAGTGACTCATTATTTGGTGATATTATCATTATTAGCATTGGTGATGACTTGGGGGAAGAAGTCTATCCACACCCTGAGACCAGACTTTGAAGTACTGATGTTTGCTAGTTTGTCAACCACCTTGTTACCTTCCCTATAGATGTGAGTCACCTTAGTTATTGGAAGGATTTGAGCACTTGCTTGACCTCATCGATCATGCTTGATACATTTTAGGATTACGAGGAGGACTTATGGGATAAAATATATATCATGTTCCTAGAATCACATTCAATGACAATTTTTGAAGCCTGAAGACTACAAAGCAAGATGATTCCTTGATAGAGAGCTTGGGCCTCAGTAAAGTGGCTAGTGTTAAAACCTAGATTCTCTATGTAGGCCAAGAGTATGTTGCCTTCATGGTCTTGGATGATGCCCCCTGCACCTACAGTGTTAGGGTTCTCTTTTTTTGCACCATAAAAATTGAGCTTAAGGAAACCTGGAGGAGGAGGAATCTATTTGATGAGGGAATAATAAACCTTGGGGGAGGTCTACCTATAAGTGTCTTCTGGTATATCAATCTTGGATGCAATGATGCATTTAGTATGGGGCTTTGGTAAACCTTCACCTCAGGTGATCATCACATTCTCAGCTACCATAGTAATGATCTTGGAAAGAACGTGGCTCGTTTTGTGAGATGAGTCTTTGAAAGCATGGGCATTATTATCTCTCCAGATTTCCTCTAGGAAGTATGGGAGACAAAAGGACCAGAAGATCTTAAGTTGGTGCCCTCTAAATGGGTTCGACCATTGAACATAAAATTTACTGAGCCAAAGGAGTGGGGCTCAGGATATGCCGACCAAGGAGAACAGGGAGGAGAGGACCATGAGGGAGAAGGGGTAGGAAGAGAAAATATATTTAGTGGACTCCTCACTTGAGAGGCAAAGGTAGCAGCAGTTGGGGAGGGATAAACCATGACACTGAAGGTTGGGGATGGTAAGGATCCTATCCTAAATGGAAAGCCACAAGAAGAAGTTGACCTTGAGGATTAGATTGGGCTTCCAAATGAGTTTAGATGGGAACCAAGGGGGACTAGTATTCTTAAAAATGGAGTAGGCTAACTTGATAGAGAAGAGTCTGGAGGGGGAAGGGGCCCAAAGGATGGAATCCTTTGTAGGGGAATATGGGATGACACAGAGATGGAGGAGATCTAAAAGGGTGGTGGAGATGAGCTATTGGTCTCTAGTAAGGCCATCATATGGGAAGGGCTTCTATGTAGAATGATCTGGGGTGACAAAATTACTTACTTTAGGCCCGAAGAGGGCATCGGTCATTGGGTGGAGGCATACTAGGTCCTCCCTCTCCTGAAGAAGATAGCTACCCAACTAGAGATCACTATAGAAATTGATTACGGCTCCATTGCCAAGATTTCATCTAATACCCTTATGGATGATATGATTTTCCTTAATGATGCAGAACCTTTGATTGGATGAGGATCATCTAAGAAATTTAGATTGTGCCAGAGGTACTTAGCTCTTATTATGGACAACCACAATGAGTATTCATTGGTGAGGACTCTCCACCCTTGGCAATGAGTACCAAATTCATGTTACAGACCTTGCATAGACTAATACCTCTGTGCTCCTTCTTGTTGCAGATCTAGTTCCAAGACACCAGATGAATTCTTTGCTTATATTCTGACCCAAACCAGAGGAAATTCCTTTGGAGCTGCTCAATATGATTATAGACTTTGGAAAAAATATGGAATATAGACAAAAATAGACTGGGATGCTTTGAAGGGTGGCTTTGACCAAGGTGGCCTTTCCAGCTTGATTGAGGAGGCTACCTTTCCAACTGGACAATTTTTTTTGAATGCGCTCAATGATAGGGTTCCACAGGGATTTTCTGGAGCAACCTTTAAATAGGGGGAATGCTAGGTAGGTTGTCGGGAGAGTGTCAATGGAGCATCCTAGAGTGGCCACGATGCTAGCTTGGTGTCTCATCGAAGTGTTAAATAAGTAAAGGTTATTTTTATCAAAGTTGACTTTCTAACTTGTTGCTTCTTCAAAGTCGATGAGGATGGATTTTATACACCAAGCTTGGGGACTAAGGCCCGAGTGGGCAAGATAGCGTTATCAACGAACTACTGGTGAGACATCACTTGGAGGGAGGAAGTAGGTTTGATGCCAGAAATGGATCCTTCGATGCACACATGGGTTAGAGCTCTATCGAGAGCCTCTGTGACAATGATGAAAAGGAAAGGGTAGATGGGATATCCTTGCTTGAGGCCCTTAATTCTTTTGAAGTATCCTACCATGGATCCTTTGACCAACACTAAAAAATTTGTCGAGGTAATACACCCCTTTATTAGCTCAACCCAGTCAGGGTGGAAATCGAACCTCTGGAGGATAGTTAGCAGGAACTCCCAGGATATTTTATCAAAGGCTTTATTCATGTCAAGCTTTATAAGGAGGCTAGCTTGGCCACTATATGAAATGGAATGGATGATTTCATGGATTATGATGATGTTGTCAATCATTTGTCTTCCGTGAATGGAGCTGCTAGATGATGATGTATGGGAGGATGAGCTTGAGCCTGGAGGCCAGGGATTTGGTGAGGATTTTATACATAATGTTACACAAGATTATGGGATGGAAGTCAAACAAGGTGTGGGCCTAATTAACTTTGGGGATGAGGGTTAGGAAGGTAGAGTTAATGTTGCTGGGGACCACCTTGTCCGCCTGCATTTGCTAAACAGTTGAGACAACATCTGGACCTAGGATGTCCCAAAAGTGTTGAAAAGATATGAGGGGAAATCCATATGGCCCTAGGGATTTTTCCCCTTGCATGGAAAATATGACGGTCCTAATTTCCTCAGCAGAAAGAGGAGCTAGAAGCATACAATTTTGGTCTAAAGTAACTAACCTGGGGATGTGTTGCAAGAGGCCTTCAAGAGTGAGGTGGTTGCATCTAGGGGAGGGTCCAAGAATTTGCTCAAATAAGAAGACTACCATTACTCTAGTTCCCTATATGTTAGTAACTACTTGTCCCTCTTGTTGGACTAGCTCTCTGATCATGTTGCTTCCCCTATGCCTCGTTATTGTAGCATGGAAAAACTTGGTGTTTAAGTCACCTTCTTTGAGCCAATTTACCTTGGATTTTTATTTCCATAAGACTTCCTCATTCTTTAGAATATTGTGGTAGTCAGACAAGAGGACTCTCTTGATGTCTCGAAGGGTGATCTCTGGGTCACCTTCCTGATCAAAAATATCAATATACTAGATTTGGTATTTGATTTGCTGTTTCTTCTAAAAATATTTTTGAACACATCCTTATTCCATATTTTGAGATTGAATTTCACATGTCAGAGCTTATTGCTTATATAAGATATTTTGGACCTAGAGAAGGTTCTATCCCACCATTGAGCCATAAGATATTTAATGTTTAGATCATGAAACCACATTGCTTCAAGTCTAAATGGGGATTTGAAGGATGAGGTATGAGGATGGATCTCTATAAGAAGTGGGTTGTTATCAGATCCAATCCTTGGGAGAGAGCGCATGGATCTATCGCCAAACTAGGGAATGCCATTGGTGGAGATGAGGACTCAATAAAGGTACATCTGGATCAAATTGACTCCTTTTCTTCAATTGGTCCATGTGAATCATGGTCCTTTGAGATTGATGTCCATCAATTCATTGATGTCAACAAAACTTGCAAACTGCTCATAAGATCTTTTAGTAATTGGGGACCCACCCTTCTTATCAGAGGGGAAAAGAGGGGAATTGAAATCCCCAGCTAACATCCAAGCTTCCAAGGAGAAATTTCTATCAATCGACTGAGGGAATCCCAAATAGATCTTCTCTAAGAGGGAGAATTAGAGGCATACACATTTGTTAGGACCCAACGAGTCCCATCCTCTTTGCTAAAAAATAGAATATTAATATAGTTCTCAGCCATAGACAAAACTATACCCTCTATCCTAGAAGGATTCCATAGACATAATAAGCCTCCTGAGGTACCATTGACTAAGCTAAAGTAGGAGGCAAAGTCCCTCCAAATATAATTAGAAACAAAAGAAACAAATTGAGAATCGAGTTTGGTTTCTTAAAGGAGAAAAATTGTAGGTCTATGTTCTTTCCTCATGGACTTGACCAAGTACTGCTTGTTACGCCCATTGAGGCCTCTCACATTCCATGAGAGGATATTAATTTGGTGATTCTGATTGATGAGCACTTCCATATCCTTGATGGAGGGGGAATATTGATTATGAGTTTACCTTGGTTCTTCGAGGGTTGGTATGATTCTTGAAGGGTGAGCTGGATGCCATTTGCAACATTTTTTGAGGCTTCACTGGCTCTAATTTCTTGTAGCGAGGGCTGACCCCTCTTATTTATTGAGCCCACATCCATAAAATGTTTTTTGAGGGAAAGGGAAGGGGGGGATGGGGGGGTAGGATTTGGGGGAGGGGGGGAAGATGGGGATACCAAGGCTCAAGGGGAGGAGGAGGGAGGGGGAGGGGGACATAGGGGATCATTGAAAAAGGGTTTATATGGATCAGATGTGGTTTATCTGAGGAAATTGGGGAGAAGTGGTTCGACACAAGAAAATTTAGAATTTAGGGAGGGGAAGGGTCTGGCTAAGGGGAATATGAAGGATTATTTTCTAGATCAGGGGTATTTCATGGGGGGTTTTAGGAAGATGGGACCGAGTCAGGGTCCTGTCGATGATGATTTTTGGGCTCCCGCTGATTCCTTTAGGTGGAAGGAGCGAAGGGATGATGAGGGAACTAAGAAGGGAGGTGGCCATGACTACTACAATGATCACAAAATATAGGTTTATTCTCATATTCAATGGCTTGGGTGAAGGTACATACCTTAGAGATAAGATTTATTAATTATGGAAGCTCCACATTTAGGTTGGCATTTACACACATGCAAGCTTGGGTCATTTGAGTCTTAGCCCGCATTGAGGAATCGAAGGTTATCAGCTCCCCAATACTTCTTGCTATGCCCCAAAGGATGTCCTCATGCTATAAATGAATTGTAATACTAGGGAGATAGACCCAAATTAGAGAAATGTTGATGCTCTGAGTGGATATATGGAAGTTAACTCCTCATTTGTGAAGGAAGAGGTCTCTCCAACCATAAAACCATGGCCCACGAAAGAGGATTCACTAAGAGTTAACATGATCATTCAGCTGAAAAAGAAAAAAATCCCTAGGGAGGGTAATCACCTCCAAGGATCCTCTTAGATGCCAAGTGGTATTAGCCCATTTGTGAATGGTTTCCATGTCAGGGCGAGAGCCCAAGAATTTTCTAACCAACATGTTTGAGTTTCGGTTGAGGATGCTGGGCATAGTCTCATAAGAGATTTTGATATTGCCATTGGATAGGAGAAAATTGACCCTAGGTCCAGACACTTGCCTAGGGCTAGGATTTACTATGTCCACGTAGGTTTGGGAGGTAACTAGCAAACATTCTATCATTCTCAAAGATTTCCCTCCATGACCAGGAGGATTTGCCTAAAGTTTGAGGTCCAATTCTGTCTTCAGATGTTAGGCTCCTATGTCTGACTTAGATGGTGGCCCCGGGTTGTCCGAGCGTTCCATGCCAAAGTTACTCCAGTTGGTCTGGGAAGCCTTTGCAAGATGGGGTCCAAGGTCTACCTTGCAGGGTTTTCCATTGTTTCCATTAGTTATCAAACCCTCAATATCATTATAGAGATTGGATTCCTTGTTGGAGATTTAGGGGAGACTCTGGTCGCTTTATCGGATTCTCCTTTATTGGGGTCATGGTTCTCATATGATGCAGTTGTTCGTTTACCTTGCACTGTTGTTCCTACTACATTCCTTCCTACTTCTACTGCTGCACTTGCTTTAATTCACTCCTCCATTGTCAGAATCATGCTTCCAATTGTATATCACTTGCCTCCATGTTTGATCCACCATATTGTTTGTATTTATAATGGCTCTTGCTCATGGCCTAGTAGTGGTATCAACTAGTCAAAAATTCCTTCATAATTATTTGTTATCATTCCTCTTGAAGTTGGCCAAAAATGTCTTCAGAAAATTAATTTTCAACCGTTAAAACTCAACCAAAAAAATTAGGCACATTACAATTTTTATTTTTATTTTTTCATCATTTTTTATAAGGCTAACCTTAGCCAATTACAAATTTTATTTCAAAAATTTAAATAATAATAATAATAAAACTATTATTAATAATAATAATAATTATATATATTTATTTACATATTTCAAATTATTATTACGTATATAGTAAATAATAAATAATATATATATTATATATAAGTATATATATATGATATATAAGAACAAACTAAAAGTGGCTTGTGGGCCACCATGGAGAATGAGTCCATGGGACTGTTATTTATTTAATCAAAATTATGCTTGCCTATTTCTTTACCATCTTGAGGAGCAAGTTTTTGTTAATGTTGTTGTGGATAATATTTTGTTCTACAAAAGATACATTGATGATGCCATTGGTGTTTGGCATGGCTCGAGGGAAAAACTTGATAACTTTTTGGCCGCTTATGGATCTTTCTACCCGAGCATTAAAATATCAACATCTATTTCAGATTCAGAAGTGACTTTGTTGGATACTATTTTTTTAAAGGACCTGATTTTGTTCATACAGGGATTTTGTGTACAAATTTGTTCCAGAAACCAATGAATGCCTATCAATACATTCCAACTTCTTCTCATCATCCTATCCACCAATAGAAGGCCTTCATTTTAAGTGAGCTCAATAGGTTCTTAGTCAGAGAAAGCTCGAGAGAGGGCTTTATTTCTATTAAAAATAAGTTTTTTAATAGACTTAGAGCTAGAGGGTATAAGATTAATTTTTTGCTTTTGCTATTTGAAAAAGTCAAATTTGATGGAAGACCCTCTCTCCTAGCTAGAGTTCTCAAAAGAGCTGCATGCAGACAAGGCACCAAAGCCAAACATGTTCCACTTATTTTGAAGTTAGACAATTGTGATTTTACTAGGAGTTTGCACTTGGGAAAAGATGTTATTTCTCCCATGTTCGAAAAGTGGAGTAAGGATAGGCAACTTAAACATATTGCACAAGCCATCATCTACTGGAGGAATCACAAACCTCTCAGATCCTATCTTTGCAAGAACAAAATTTTGTAAGGGGATTTTTCTCCATATTGTTTCTTGCATTTTTTAATGCACCTTTGTAACAGGGTGGGTTTTTTTGGGGGTTGAGCCTAGGAATATTTAATATGTATTTTTTACCGTTTGGTCTATAAACCTACGATTTGTATTTAATGTTTGGGAATAATTTTTTATCCCACATGCATTACTTTTTGGCTCCCCCTAGAGTTAGGACTATAAAAAGAGGATATTGTACCTCTCTAAGACTCACACTCCATTGATGAGACCCAAAGGGCTGAAATGCATTCGTATTTCTTTAGTTGTATAATTCTTTTTTTCGAAATAAAAATTATTTTCAATGTTTTTGTTCCTTCCTAACTCGTTCTTTATGTTCTATCTTTAAAATTATTTTCCTTTTGTTTCTATATTTCTCTAAAAAACCCCATTAAAAAACATCTTGTTGTGGTTATTATGCTCTTCACTTACCACGTAACATGTTCTGGTGAACTAGAAAGCCTTAAGCACTAGGAGTATGCTCTTCACTTGCCATAAGGCGACCTGGTGAATCAAAAACTAGCACATGTTTTTTAATAGAGTACTGCTACACCATGTTTCCTTCTAAGTTAAATTTTAAACCCTCCTATGGTGCACATTGCTCTTTCCCTCACTAATATTTCTAATTCTATTGTTGATTCATCCCCTATAGTCCTTGATAGTCCCCCTTGTTCCCTCGTTCGATTGTCCAAGAAACATCAACAATGAGAGGACACATGACAACAGATCATGGATTTGGGAGAGCAAATTTTTGACATAGATAAAATGATAGAATTTTGTAGGGGTTTGGAAGATACAAATATTTTCTTACAACACAATCGACATCCTTCCTCACAAGACATGAGGACCTTCATTGATGGAATTGGTACAATGAATGATGTCCTGCCTAGGCCAAAATCTTTGAATAAACTGGTGGAAACAAAGTTTGATGAATACAAGTTGTTTTTAAAAAAAGTAGAAAAAGGCATATCTAGACTACTCAAGTATGAGGAGAACTTGGGGCAAGGGGTTGTTCCCCATAGTCTATGAATTGAAAAGCCAAAACTGCATCTACTAGATGAAGATATAGACAAGCATTTTTACGATGAAGTCGAACAACTCATGAAGAAATTTCATCTGGAAATGGTAAAGTTATATGTTGGGAATTTCTAAAAATACACAAAAAATTTAAATGCCCAAGTCAATGACTTTATTCCCAACAACTTGGTTCCTGCCATTAGGGACTTGCTTTCAAAATCAGTCCACCAACACAAAATAATTTCTTAGGAGATTGCCTCTGCTTGGGAAGCACAGGTCAAAGATTTGTTCAATGGAAAATTATAGGTATGGATGGTGGACATGCAAATCCATAAAGAAGCTCAAGAAAGAGCTAAAGTAGCTCAAGACAATGCAGCTAACGAAGTTCCAAAAGTTAATATGAATGAAGCTATCGAGAGTGTTGTAGACCTAGTAAAAAGGGAGATTAAACAACACATGGATCATCTCGAGAAGCTCCTCTCAGATAGATTCTCCCATGGTCAACAAAATCATAGCCAAAGGAGAGGGTCCAAAAGACCACATGTCCCACAACAATAGCAACAACATAGGCCTCCACCGTGAAAACATCCACAACAACAAAGGGCTCAACAAAGGCCTAGGCAACAGCACAAAAACCAGCCACAACAAAGACAACAACATACACAAAAGAATTTAAACTACAATGGCCCCTCTTCACGAAGATGGAAGAGGGGGAAGAGATTTTAGAACCACACTTCCTCTACGCCATGGCAGTCACCTCAGGATAATGGAGGCTATTTCCAAAACTCTAGTTTCAAGAGGTAAAGATAGGATTTTATCCGATTTGCATAGAAGTAGCAAGATCAGGGGTCATTTCGACATCAAAATGGTGGTGGAAACCAAAATTAACATCTTGGGTAGCTATTTTTAGTCCTTAGGACTATGGCCACCATGTTTTTTATAGGATTCCTATTTGGGTAGTTGATGGCAAGATCACTAACCTTGTCGTACATAATTTTTCCTCTCATGTGCTATCTAAGTATGAAATTGAAGCTCTCAACTTGGGATTAAAATTCCTTCCTACCCCTCCCCCAATGTCTAAGGAGTCCATTGTTAAGGAATTCTCTACTTTTTGTAGATGGCTTAGACTTGAGTGGTTTTTTGGACCTAGAGGTGGCCCCCAAATCCCACCAAACCTATTGATCCCTTTCATGTTCCTAACCCAGGCTTCACTCCTTCCAAATTTTACAGGCCCCTAGAAGACATCATTCAGTTGGGAGAGAACTTTCTTAAAAATAAGCTTAATGTTGTCAACCCTATCTACCCTTGAGCTTTCCCCTCCCATATTTGGTCTACCATCCACTCTCTTGCTAATGATAACTCCATCATCATTAGGCCTACAGATAAAAACCTAGGTGTTTGTGTTTTATCTCATGATTGGTATGTCTCGAAAGGTCTATCACAACTCTCAGACCAAAATATTTATGCCTGTGTTTCTAATGTCCCTTGGTCAAACATCTTTTTTCAACTTCAATATTTGTTAAACATGGCCCTCCACAAAAACATTATCTCAGATAACCATTGTAAGTTCATGCTACAGGTCAAACCTCTCCTCTCCTCTAGGAGACCTATCTACTCTTACTATGGTTTTATGCTAGAACCCACTTCGAAATGGCTTCATCACCTCCTTCTACCCATTATTTTGGAACAAAAGAATCACTTATTAGATTCCATATCCTTAATTAAGGATTTGTGCATATGTTCCTTTCCTCAAGATGTAACTTTATTTTCCTTTGATATCGAGAGCTTATATCCTAGCATCCCAACTGTGGAAGGTCTATCAACTCTTCGATATTTTTTGAAGGATAAATTTAACCCAGCTAAGATGAACTTCATCATCCAACTTGCAGAACTAGTGTTAACACAACACTACCTGGAATTCAAGGGTAGAATCTATAGACAAATCAGAGGAACAACCATGGGGAGTAACTTTGTAGTAGTTTATGCTTACCTGTTTCTTTGCCATCTCGAGGAGCAAGTTTTTGTTAATGTTGTTGTGGATAATATTTTGTTCTACAAAAGATACATTGATGATGCCATTGGTGTTTGACATGGCTCAAGGGAAAAAATTGATAACTTTTTGGCCGCTTATGGATCTTTCTACCCGAGCATTAAAATATCAACATCTATTTCAGATTTGGAAGTGACTTTGTTGGATACTATTTTTTAAAGGACCTGATTTTGTTCATATAGGGATTCTGTGTACAAAGTTGTTCCAAAAACCAATGAACACCTATCAATACATTCTAACTTCTTCTCATCATCCTATCCACCAGTAGAAGGCCTTCATTTTAAGTGAGCTCAATAGGTTCTTAGTCAGAGAAATCTCGAGAGAGGGCTTTATTTTTGTTAAAAATAATTTTTTTAATAGACTTAGAGCTAGAGGGTATAAGATTAATTTTTTGCTTTCACTATTTGAAAAAGTCAAATTTGATGGAAGACCCTCTCTCCTAGCTAGAGTTCTCGAAAGAGTTGCATGCAGACAAGGCACCAAAGCCAAACATGTTCCACTTATTTTGAAGTTAGACAATTGTGATTTTGCTAGGAGTTTGCACTTGGGAAAAGATGTTATTTCTCCCATGTTTGAAAAGTGGAGTAAGGATAGGCAAATTAAATATATTGCACGAGCCATCATATTCTATAACATATAAAAAAAGAGCATGAGCCATCATCTGCTGGAGGAATCACAAACCTCTGAGATCCAATATTTTCAAGAATAAATTTTTTAAGGGGACTTTTTCTCCATCTTGTTTCTCATATTTTTAATGCACCTTTGTAACAAGGTGTATTTTTTTTGGGGGTTGAGCCTAGGAATATTTAATATGTATTTTTTACCATTTTGTCTATAAACCTGCGATTTTTATTTAATGGTTGGGAATTATTTTTTATCCCACATGCATTACTTTTTTGCTCTACCCTAGAGTTAGGACTATAAAAAGAGGATATTGTACCTCTCTAAGACTCACACTCCATTGATGAGACCCAAAAGGTCAAAACATGTTCAGAGTTTTTTAGTTGTATAATTATTTTTTTGGAATAAAAATTATTTTTCAGTGTTTTTGTTCCTTCCTAACTTGTTCTTTATGTTCTATCTTTAAAATTATTTTCCTTTTGTTTCTATATTTCTCTAAAAAATCCCATTAAAAAACATTTTGTTGTGGTTATTATGCTCTTCACTTGCCACGTAATATGATCTGGTGAACCAAAAAACCTCCAACACTAGTAGTATACTCTTCACTTGCCACATAATGTGATCTGGTGAATCAGAAACTAGCACATATTTTTTAATAGAGTATTGCTACGCCATGTTTCCTTCTAAGTTAAATTTTAAACCCTTCTATGGTGCACAATGCTATTTACCTCACTGATATTTCTAATTATGTTGTTGATTCATCCCCTATAGTCCCTAATAGTCTCCCTTATTCCTCTGTTCAATTTTCCAAGAAACATCAATGGCGAGAGGACACACGACAACAAATCATGGATTTGGAAGAGCCAATTTTTGACATAGATAAAATGATAGAATTATGTAGGGATTTGGTAGGTACAGCTATTTTCTTATAGAAAATATGACATCCTTCCTCACAAGACATGATGAGGAAGGATGTCAGATGTTCTATAAGCAAGGGAAGACCATCTTCTTTGTGCGCGAGGTTGTCTTTATGCACCTGGTGGTGCAAGTTGTTCTTCTAGACTCCTCGAGTGCAAGGATTCCCTAGAACCTCCTAGCCACTATTTGTAGAGTGGTTTAGAGCTCAGTGACTCAGTTGCTACGACTAGCCTGGGGGAGCATCTTTCTTTGCCAACTGTATAGAGAGTTATATCAGATCATAGACTGGATCCACCAGGGCATTAGTTGCAGCCTGCTTCTTTAGATTTGGGGTTAGCAACACATCAGGATAGAGCATTTGGGAGAGATAACCCTGTGCATCATGAAGATTGAAGATGTTCACCAGTGTTATGCCACCTATTGACCTCGAGAGGAGGAATTTAGGAGCAGGACCCATGCTGGTGACGTCAAACATTATATCACATGGTTCGGATCACTCGACCTTGATGACATTGAGTGGTGGTCGTACATGGATTGCCCAGCATGGGCTGAGGTGGGCGAGTGGCTTCGATAGGCTCACAAAGATAGGTGGTTACTCAGCCAAAAGGTTGATATTAAAGAGTATCAGTTCTACTCTCATGTTTTGCATCAGTTTAGCATGGTGCGGGACATCCTAGAGATCCCATTTCTATACATGCGCTTGGCTTTAGAGAAACATCTTCCATGGATTCGACATTCAGCTCTAGGAGATGAGCCAGATGACTTCTAGGAGATTGTATTTGACTAGAGTTGATAGGGTTGCTACTACCCTGGCATATGATGTATGGTGGTCTATGCTATGGTGGCATGGATCAAGGTCTCTAGGCAAAGTGCCAGATTAGGCAGAGGCATAGGTGGATCCTGATGGGCACAGTGTGCACCAACGGATAGAGGGTGAATAGGGTACAAAGGCCATCGTTGAGGAGGCTCCTAAGGTTGACCCCAACGATGAGGCTCCAAAGGAGGGTGAGGTCTCTCTTGATAGCATAGAGGGGCTGCTCTTGGCTTAGGTTGCTGACTTGTAGAGTCAACTCGGTTGATATGTCACACAACAACTAGAGTGAGATACCACCATTACTACTCTATGGGCATAGTTGACCAATAGGGACCACAAATTAACTGAGGCAACGCAATATATCACTAGCCTAACTACACAAGCTTAGTAGCATAGGGGAGTATCCAAGAGCTCACTAGCACATGTGATTTGGTAGAGGTGCGATTGGATACGGCTATAGTAGAGAGGGACTTGGTCCAGGCTCAGAGGAGAGATCCTTCATCTTCCCATGTTGTCATGGCACAACTTGTAGCACTAGTTCTAGTGCTCCCTGGTGATCGCGATCCCATGTCAGAGATCTAGTATTTATAGGTCCTCATTGAGGAGGGAAATGATAGACATACTAGCAAGGTAGCCCGTATAGACCAGTTGTAGGGATACATCAGATTGATTGGTGATATGGTCCTAGAGGATTCTTATGTTGTAGGGTCTAAATGAACTAGGTCCAGTACTATGGGGTGGTCCATAGCTAGCTCTAGCCAGCGGACCCATAGGATATATGGTGCACAAGTCCTCTAGCACACATGATGATATCTCACATAGGATCCACAAGGAGACATGCAAGACCTATATCCATAGGACTAGCCACCTAGATATACCAGTCTCTCATGTGCTAGGCTTACTCAGGCTAGGTGGTACACAAGACCCTTAGTAGGGCACACAATAGGGGCCATATCTGATTGTAGAGCAGGCTCTAGGTCGTAGGGCTAAGGGAGGTGGTGAGAGATCCAGTTTAGGGAGAGACAGCTAGAGCTAGGGCTCAAATCATAGCTACATTTTGCACATGTATTATTTTTAGTGTAAGGTCAAGGACCTACACGATTGTAGCCTATGGGTATTTTGTACTCATTTGATGTACTTTGAGACACATATTTATATATATGATCATGATCATTTATGACTCATTATGTGTACTTGATTTATATGTTTAATTTTTTGTTTATTTGATGCACATGGATGCAATGCTTATGTTAATTTGATGTTATATGATGTGATGTATGGATGACATGCACTAGATAGCTATTTGATTTATGATGATGATTATATGCAGTGATCTAGATGCTTAGATGTGCAATTTATGATGGATGCATATGGATGCAATGTTTTCTCTTAACGCATATTTGATATTGCTTTATTGTATGCATTAATATATGTAATGATTTATTTACATGATAGTGATCTAATGTAAATGAACCTGTATGCTTTAATCACTTAAAACATAAGGAATGAATGCAAATATGTTTATCAATCTAATGGATGACACCACAAAATGTATAAAAATCATGAATGTAATTGAAAATACTTAAGATAAGAATTTAAACAATTAATAATCCATATATGAATGCAATGGTATGCGATGTTATGATGCGAATGTATAATGTGTCATTCTATTTTATTTTGCAAATTTTGAAAAATATGCATGATATAGTCAGTGGCCATCTGAATATTATTTCTAATATCCATCCGGTATCTATCCTATATTTTGATTGTGCTTCATATGATGATGTATCATGGCAATTTGATGATTTTATATGGTTCACGATATTCGATATTTTGTTGCTATGAGAGAAATTTTTGAGGTTTTTCGTGAGACTCAAACACCCTAATAGACTTATCAAAAGTTGCATACTAACCACACTAGACTTTTGAGATAAAAGGGTTTTGCTAGGATAGGCCCTAACTGTTCATTATACCTATGTGTGCACATGATTTGTTGGAAATTTTGGGTACTTTGGGTACATTGCATTTGCTCAAGTGTATAAGTTGTCATTGATGTCAAGAAGCTCTTGAAGGAATTTGATTTGATGTCAAATAATTTGTTTTGATGAAGGTTACGGCATGACAGCTTCAAAGGTCTTTTGCAAACCCCAAGTTGGCAGGTTTAGAGATTACAGGTGGATGCATTGGTTTAATGCATTTGGGTCCAGGAGGAAGTATTTATTTAAATAATTAAAAACCTTGTTAAGGTTCCATTTAATTATTTTTAAATAAATAAATTATTATTTGCAATGGGTTCTCCTAATCCATGGCGCAAATGTTTTAACATTGTGGGCGCCAGCAAAGACCTCCGCCTATGTGTTAAACTCCTCGTCGACGTCAAAGATCTTATGGTAAATTGCATATAAATCTCCCTCGACGAAAACAAAGATTCATCCCATTCGAATTTCGAAAGGAGTTGCTCATTGTAAATTCGACTGTGTCTTCGTTGATTTTCGTGGATCCGTTGTTTGTTTGTCTGCACTCACCGTTTGTCGAATCCGTCGTAAAGTTTATTGTCGTCGTGTCACAATAGAGGAAAGGAAGGGACTGTGGTTTCATTTTATCCCTATGCAGAAGGATCAATGTTAACAACGTGAGGTTTAAACCTCATCGGGTGCCTTTGGCGCACCGATAGCGGCTAGGCTATTGGCGCGCTACCCGATCGGGAGGTTTCACATTCGAATATCGCGAAAGGTTTTTTCATCATGAAGTGGACGCAGCGGGTGGTGTTAGAATTCGTGCGCAAATTTCTCCATTGTGATTTTTGATGTTGGCTAAGGTATTTTCGAAATTAATTTTTGCTAAGTGTTTTTGTGGATTGAGGAAGTTTGTTAGAGGGAAAAACAACTTAGGAGTTATAAGGAGTTTAAAGCTTGTTTGTATTTTGATAAAAGATTCTTTTTGAAGATGTTGTTGAAATTTCTTATTGCATTCTTATGAGAGATAAATTTTATTTGTGATAAGACTATAAGGGATAAATAAGGTGTACAAGGGTTAAATATTTCTTGTAATGTTGAGAGTGCTTTTGGTTGTTTATGGAAATGAAAGCATGATGTTTTAAGGTCAATTGCTTCTTGTGTGAAGTTGTGAAACCTTAAGTGGGCAGCTTTGAGATTGATATTTGATTTCATTAAATTGGTAATAATCAAGCTATTCTTTACTTGGTTAAAGTGTTGGGTTTACTCCTTTGTTGATGATTTGAAAAGTTGTTTTGTGCTATTATGAGTTGAGTTGGTGGATGCTTTTTGTTCAAACAATATTGGAGAGAAAAGGAGTTCTACTTGTTTCCTTTTCTGATGTTGATTGTGAAATGCTTCAAGGTTGTGTTTTGAGCTGAATGGTGTTGATTAAACCTTGTTTGATGAGCATTGTTGTTGAAGCCCTAATTGATGGTGAAAAGAACATGAGTGTCATTGTTATGTGATTCTTTGCATAGTTGGAAATTGTTGGAGTTTCATGTTCTTGAAAGAAAGCATTCTATCCTATCCATTTCAGATATTGAGTTTGAGTTGAGTTTTCAGATTTGAGATTGATTTTGAGTTGAGTTTTCATATTTGAGATTGAGTTTGAGTTGAGTTTTTAGATTTGAGATTGAGTTTGAGCTGAGTTGATTTGAGTTGAGTTTTGAGATTGGGAGTTGAGTATAGAACATATTGAGTCTCTAACAATTCTCTTTATGCTTCTATGAGTTTTTCAAATAACATTGGGTCTCTAACAATTCACCTTGTGATTTCCTACTAAGAAAGTTTTTCTTGGTGAGCTTGCTAAGGTTTTGGATAGGTTTTGGTAGGGACTTGTGAGCAGGTTTTGGACAGGTTGTGGTGGGGACTTGTGAGTAGGTTTTGGACAGGTTTCGGTGGGGACTTATGAGTAGGTTTTGGACAGGTTTCGGTGGGGACTTGTGAGCAGTTTTGGATAGGTTTCGATGGGGACTTGTGAGCAGATTTGGACAGGTCCTAGTAGAGGATTTGTGAGCTGAGTTTTGATAGTTCTATCAAAGAACTTGAGGATAGAGGAGTACTGGTTCTTTGAGAAGAACCTGAGGACATATTTGGCAAGTCTTTGAGAAGGCTTGTATGTAGAGGATTGATTTGTTCAAGTGTTGGACAGATTTGATAGATAGAGGAAGACTTTTACTAGATCGATTGATTGTGTTTGGTATAGGTTGCTAAGATGCTGTGGACGTGATCATAGAAGGTAGATGTCTCTTAGGCTAAGCATTGAGGACAGGAGGTCTTTGGTGGAAAGGAGTTCCACATGCTGGCAAGAGGTAGAGGTAGTTGATCTTCTGAGGGATCATTTCCAGAGCAGAGGGGAAGGTATCTCCTTTGAGTAGAGGCTCATAAATTCAGATTGAGGGGAAGGTATCTCCTTTGAGTAGAGTCTCATAAATTCAGATAGAGGGGAAGGTATCTCCTTTGAGTAGAGGCTCATAAATTCTGATTGGGGGAAGGTTTCTCCTTTGGGCCGAGGCTCATAAACATTGTAATTGGGAAGGATTCCCAAAGAACTTTGAGATAACTTTTAGAGAAAAGTTTTGTGGACGTAGCCCAGCCATTCTGGGTGAACCACATTAAAATTGGTGTCACTTTGTGGATGATATTGTGCATTGCTTTGATATTGCTTTGGGTATATTACTTTACTAGTTTGAAGTATAAAGGAAAAAGTAAAAAGAGGTCTTATAGTGTTCACCCCCCCTCTCAGTATAAGCTTGTGTTCTTCAATTGGTATCAGAGCCGGTGCCTTCAAAAAGTTTAACAGCTTGAAGGAAAAGCTAGTAAAGAACACAATGGATCATTCAAGTGGCAATGTAGCACCTATTATTGATGGGTCAGATTTTGGTCTTTGGAGTGCGAAGATGAAGGTTCATCTAATGGCTCTTGGTAATGAGGTAAGGGAAGTGATTGAAGATGAGTACACTATTCCTGTACATGGTCCTAATACTAAAGAAGAAAGGCTCCTACATCACAGCAATTCAAAAGCAATGAATGCAATCCTGAAAGGCTTACAGAAAGCAGATCTCACTAAAGTGATTCACTGCAAGACATCTAGTGAAATGTGGAAATAGTTGAAGGTGGTTCATACAGGTGATTCAAATGTCAGAAAATCCAAATTAAGACACTTCAAAGGTATGTTTGAACAACTCAAGATGAATGATGATGAAAAGATTAGTGACTACATGCTTCGTATGGATAAGGTTGTTAACTCCATGAAAGACTTAGGTCTTGAGCTTGCTGAAAATGATGTTTGTGATAAGATTTTAAGATCTCTTCCTAATATATTTAGTGAAAATATTTCTACTATTGAGGAAGCTAAATATTTGGATAAGTTGAAAAAGGATGAGCTCCATAGTATACTTGCAGCATTTAAGTTGAGAACTCAAGTAAAGGTTGATGTCAAGAAAGAGGCAGCTTTCAAGGTTACCAAGGAATCCAAGGGTAAACAACTTCAAGATAGTGATGAGTCTTCTAGTGATGAAGAAGCTTATTACAACAAGAAAGGCAAGTTCTCTAGAAAACACAAGAGTATGAAAAATATAAGATGTTTCAATTGTGGAAAGTTTGGTCATTATGCTACTAACTGTACTATTCCCAAGAGTGAAAGTGATGAAGATAAACATGATTCTAAGAGCAAGGATTTTGAAAAGCACAAGCATCATAGGAAGATCAAATATGAGCACAAAAATCAAGGAAAGAGGTCTTCTCAAAAGCATAGGAAGAATTTCTACCTAGAAAAATCAAGTAAGTGTTCTAGTAGTGATAGTGAAAGTTCTTCAAGTGATGATGAAAATGAGATGTTGTTCATATCAGAAAAATATGAAGAACCGAAACATAGATTCATTATCATGAAATGTCTTAGATGTGGAAACTTTGGTCACCTTGAGGATGATTGCATAAATAATGATTTGGTTTCTAGTATGTATGAGGATGCTTCAAAAAACTATAAGGAAGATGCATGTATGGTTTTTGAAAAGGGTAGCACCTCTAGTGATAAGAAATTTGAAAAAGGCTTTGATGATTCAAGAGGCAATCAAATAAAGGATCTTGAAAGTGAACTTATTAGTGCTCTTAGTGCGTTGAAACAGGAAAGAAAGAAGAATGCTAGACTCAAGGATAAGTTAGATGAATATTGTATGGAGAGAGATGATCTTATAGAAAATCTTGACTTCTCTATAGCTAAGACACAAGAACTCAAGGATGAGTTAGAGTCTAAGGTTCTTGAGTATAGTGAGTTAGAACAAAAAATGGCTTCTTTGAAAGAGGAAACTAAAGAGTACAAGGATAAGCTTTACAGGTTTCAAGATAGCTCCTAAAAGGTTAAGTCACTCATCAAAGGTCAAAGAAAGACAACAGATAAAACAGGTCTTGTTTTTGTTAAACCACACAAGGAACAAGTTGGAGAGTCTAGTAAGAGACTCCAAAAGGAAGAGAGTTCTGATGAGGAAAGTACTTCAGAAAAGGAGTCCTTGAATGATAGATGCACAGAAATAGAAAATAGAATTCAGAATGAGAAGAAGTTTTCAGGACCCAAGAGGTCAAATAAAGGAAAGTTTCAAGGCAAATGTTTTGCTTGTCACAAGGTTGGTCACATGGCTTCACATTGCATGGCTCAAGTGAAGAAGGTAAATGACAATTTCAGAAGTGCTAATTTCTTTCAAGGGTATTGCTACTCTTGTAAATAGTTTGGGCACAAGACAGTCTATTGTAAGGTAAATAACAGGAACAGGTTTGATCAAAACAGGTTTGGTCAGAACAGGTTTGGTCAAAATAGGTTTGGTCAGAACAGGTTTGGCCAGGACAGGTTTGGTCAGAACAAGTGGATTCAAAGATTCGGTTTACCTTAGAGAAACAACATCGTCAAGTGTTTCAAGTGCAACAATGAAGGTCACATAATTAGACAGTGTAGAGCTGAAATTCCAGAATACAGGAACAGGAACAGTGGCATGATTAGGTCCAAGGATCAAGAAATGGACAAGAACAGGGATGAGAACAAGAACAAGAACAGTGACAAGAATAGGAATATGGACAAAGAGCTCAAGAGAAGGCCCGACAAGGAAGTTATAAACGTTGATGATGATCAGTTCCTAATGGGAGTTTTACTCCCACCCTAGAATTAATCACCTCATCAAGATGTGGGGGAGGGATTAAGCTAAGAGGCTCATTCTTAGTCTTGAGCCCCAAAGGTGGCCCTTTGCCATCGATGACAAAAGGGGAGTGTTGTGGCTGATCCACAACACACCCAAAAATTGGGGACCCACCTTTTTGCATGCTTTCAAGGAAAATTGCAGTAGCCCAGATGCTAAAAAAAAAAAATCAAGAAAAAAGCAAAAATTTCACTAAGGAGAAAAAGTGTTGTGAAATCGTGACATGTCGCTCCGTCGCTGCCGAAAAATGAAAAAGTGTTGCAAAATTATGACATGTCACTCCATTGCTGCCGAAAAATGAAAAAGTGTCGTGAAATCGCGACATGTTGCTCCGTCGCTGCCGAAAATAAAAAAGTGTCGCAAAATCGTGACATGTTGCTCCGTTGTGGCCGAAAATGAAAGTTGTCACAATTTCGCAACATGTTGCTCTGTCACGGTCAAAAATGAAAAAAACGTCATGATATCGTGACATGTCAAGCTTTCACAGCCAAGGCAAGCAGGAAGAAGCATTGATCGAAAATTATCACGATTTCACGACGTGTTGTGAAATCACGGTCCAGAGAGGAGAGAGAAAGACAGAATGGAAAATTGTCACGAAATCGCAACATGTCACAAAATCGGAGTCAAACAAGTCAAACAGGGCAATGCACTAAAAGCGTCGTGATTTTGTGACAGGAAGCAGCAAAGGGGCACGAAGCAGAAAAGTGTCGCGATTTCGTGACAAGAAGCAGCAAAGTGGTACGGAAGGAAAATATGTCATGATTTTGTGACATGTCGCGTTTTTGCAGCCAAATGCATTTCATGACAGGTTTGCATCTGCATAGCCCGAAAGAGAAAAGCGTCACAATTTCATGACAGATCGCAGCGAAATGGTACAGAACGAAAAAGTGTTGTGATTTCATGACAGAAAGCAGTGAGACAACCCAAAAGATAAAAGCATTACAATTTCGTGATAGAAAGCAGCGAGACAACCCAAAAGAGAAAAGCGTCGTGATTTCACGACAGGTTGCATCCACGCGGCCCGAAGCAAAAAAATGCCGTGATATCGTGACATGTATCATTTTCACGATGCATGAGGAGAAACAAAGCTACTAACAAAAAATGTCGCGATATCGCGACATGTCTCATTTTCGCTGTGCATGAATGCAGACAAGGTTGTTGGCAGGAAAGTGTCGCGATATCGCGACATGTCACAGTTTTGCGATGAAAGTGAAGGAGCAAAGCTACATGCTATTTTTTGTCATGATTTACATGGGGCCATTATGGAACATGCAAAAAAGTGTGAAACACGTGGCGTACATGTGTAAGGGCTGCAGAGGCATTACAATTCACAAAGAAGATCTCGAGCACAAAATCAAAAGCAATGGAAAGGCGGGGAAGGTGAAACGAAGCAGTCTGGAAGATGAAGCAAACCATCGTGGAAGGAGAAACAGTTTGCTAGCAAGTATAAAATGTAGAGGCACAGATTGATAGAGGGGTCAGAAACCGCTACGAGCGAGGTTGCAGAGTTGATGGTGATTAGCCGTTATGGGCCTGCTTTGAAGTGCTTTTCTTCCACTTTTGCTGGTTTTGAGAAAAACCAGAGATTTTGCTATTGTAACAGGACATATTTTTAATGCAGAATTGTTCAAAAATTTGCATTTTATGGGCAAGAAAGGATGAGAAAATTTTTGCATGCTTCATTTTAATCTGTTCTATTTTCCTCCTTTCGGATTTTAGATTTATAGATGAAATTCATGCCATCGTTTTGGGTTATTTCATGTGAATGTCTGCAATCTGAAAATTATTTTAAACCCTAGGAGCTAGCACCTAGTTTACCTTGATTGTGTTTGTTTTGCAGGTCAAATAGGCTAGGTTGCATGTACGAAACTCTCACGTATCCAGTTTTGTCGGAATAGGATAACATCAGACTAAACGTGTTCAGTTTTTAATTTTCTACATTTCTCTTCATTTTATTTTATTTTTCCATAAGGTTCAACTTAGTTAAAATAAATACATAAAAAATTACAAAATCTAAAAAATAAAATAAAATAATGAACAATCACTAAAGTTTCATGGTGAAATAAACCAACATTGCCCCTTGTTTACAGTTACTTGCAATCACTAAGGTGTTCCAAGCATTTAAATTGATTATCTTTATCTGAGATTACTAATACATAGTTGCAAATGCTAAAACAACGGAGACCTTGGAGAAGTTGGTTGTTTAACTTCTTTGCAAGAGGGGATTTGGAACCCAAATCCTAAAGGAGAGTGTACTTTCACAAGTGTGCGAAAATACCACTCAACATTTTGGTGCTAGAAGGAGGGCCTGAACCGGTTTATTTAAGATTGATTTAAATGCTATAGGGATTTAAATTTTGAATATTTCATGCCCTATTGGTTATTATCTTTAACCCTCTTTTAACAATACAACATTGTACTGTTAAAAGGAGGACATGAATTGCTATGCATTGTTCTAACGCTTTGATTGTTCATACAGGAATAATGTGATTTAATTTAATTTTAAAAAAAGAAGTAATAAATAAATTAAAAAAAAGATTTTTTTGTTGGATATTAAAGTTATATTATTGAAGATTCACTAATAGCTATGTTTTCACCGTGGATGACAGGTAGCCCATTGAACATACCAGGAATTCAACATTATTTTCCCATTGGTTTTGAGAGATGTCTTCCTCGATTTTTGTCTAACGGGACAAATACTGCAGGAGAACACATTCAAGCATTCAAATTTGTTGTGAATCACTTAACAATTTGGCATGATGATGTCGTTTGTAAAATGTTCCCTTACACCTTGGACAAAGTGGCATTTGATTGGTTTACAAGTCTGCCCTTAGGGTCTATCACTTCTTGGGCTCAATTAGAGGTAGCATTTCTTAATCAATTCAACAAAAAGCAAGTTGACCCAATTCGCATGTATGAGCAGTTTTTCACTCTTAAAAAAGGACCAAGTGAAAATGTGAAGTCATTTTCTGAAAGATTTTTTGGATTATATGCTCAATTAGTGACATTTTATGCTCTTCAAGAAGAAATGGCTCTCCAAATATATGTAAATGCTCTTGACCCACTCATTTCCACATATTTGTGAGGGATGCCTCAAATCACATCTTTGTCACAAGCCTATACTCAAGCAATGGCAATTGAGCAACAATTGAGTTGTCAAAATTATGGTGGGGGTTTTGGATCGTATAATCTTCAATCATTTAATACATCCTTTACCCATCCAATGATTTATCCACCTCAACCACATTCAAGTGTAAATCAATTTTAGAATCAACAATCATTCTCAAGCTTCAATCAATTTCAAAATCCTCAACCTACTATGCAAGATCAACCATCTTTCTTAAGTATGAATCAAATTCAAAATACTCATCTTGATTCAAAGGATATTTCTAAAATCAATTTTAATGATTTTCATAAGAGTATGATTTTAGGCAAGGGAGGAGTACTAGATCCAACTAGTATTGAAACATGTGACAAATTGGAAACCCTTGACTCACCAAAAGATGAATTCTATGAGGATGAATCTGCTTTCGGATGACATTGTTGAAAATGATGACCAAGAGGATCCACACCTTCCAAATTGTGATAAAATTGAATCATGGGTTACACATGTGGATTATGATACCCTTATCAATTTGAATACAAGAAATAACCCAATTTTGGAAGTAATTGAACCATCTAAGGAATGTGAAGATAAATTTGATGAGAAACATGTTGATGAATTAAAAGATGAAGAAGAAATAGTTGAGCATCACAATTTGATTTTGAAAGATGATCATTATGATTCTTGGGAAGAGTATGCTCACTCCAAAACTACTAATGAAATTTGTGTGCCTATCAATATGCAGGATAATACAATTGCCCTTTCATATGAGGATATTACAAGTCCTATACAATCTAAGAATGTTTTGGAAGAAGAGTTGGAATCTCATCAAAAGTTGGAGAAGGATAATGATTTTACTACCATGGATGAAGAAGGAGAATCAATTGTTTTTGTTCCCCTTGAGGGGCAAGAAATCAAAAATCTTGATCCACCTATTGTTTCTACAATGTCTATGCCATCTCAAAATGATGAAATTACAAAGCCTAAGTGGTGTGGGTTTGATACTATTGATGATCCTAATGAAAATATGGATTTTGAGGCAACTCAAGCCATTGATCATGAAAAGGTGTCACGTGACACATATCTTGAAAAATTAGGCTCTTGTTTTGAAAAATATGGACGCATGTTTGATTGGGTGCCTAACTTTGGTGTTTTTGAACAGGTGTGGGATGATGAAGAAGACAATGAAGAAAAATAAAAAGCTACTAACACTCATCAAGTTGTGATAAATTCTAATCATGATGGGTTGAGTATGGGTGACAAGGTGAAATCTTTACCTTTGGTAGTAGCCACAAAAATTTTAAGTGATGGGTTACATGATGTCCCTTTGGATGCTAATGTCATTAATGATGAAATGTCAAATCTTGGTGATGTTTGTCAAGTTTTGATTGATTTTGATTGCTTCAAAATCTCAAAAAATAATTTGAATTCAAGACTTTTAGAAATAGGCTCTTGTTTGCAATATCTCACATTTGAAAAGGAAAGCCTACTTCTAAATCATGAATGGAATGATGAAATTTGCACTTTAAAGAATAGACAAAATAAAATTGAATACCAACCATTGTCTAATCAATTTGATTTGAATCTCACCTATGATGTTGCTAATAGAACTAAATCAAATTGGTATGGTGAGCATGGCAAGTTGAAATTTGTTGCATTGCTTGGTTTGATCTTATGGTGGTTGGATTCCTACAACATTTGGCATGTGTATTGTGACATATGTCTTTTGAAATTTTCTAATCATGTTTGGGATCCAAGAAAGGAATAGTCCAAGCTTGGCATCATCTTGTACTATATTGTATATAAATTTTGGTTTTGGTTTGAGTTTGTGTTTTCAAGTTTCATTTTGGGATTGCTATTTGTGTTTGATTTCATTTGACGTGTTTGGTTTGTTTTGATAAAAAAAAAAAAAAAAAAAAGAAGAAAGTTTGAGATGTCAACTTATGCCTAAAATCAGGAGAATATGAAACATTGGAATTCTATTGTAGAAAGCTCCACAAGTAACACAAACATTTAAATAATATCATTTGAATCTTGTGATGCATGAAGTTGTCAGTTTTGCACATTATGGTAAAATAGATGATATATTCCAAAAGAAGCAGTGCATTCATACCTCATGTCATATTCCACATTGCATATACATGTCATCTGAGTTACATTTTCATTCCATGGGCAATTATTGAGAAGGTGTTGAATCCTCTTAGGATTATTACATAACATATATTAAAAGGATCCTAAGGTTGGGAACTACTGCCCAAACTATCTTGAACCAAGCACATTCCATGCACATTAAAAGGAATCTTGAGCAAAATGGTCAAAACCATACTTGGATGAAAAGGTGAGGTGAAAAGAATATTTCATGTCTGTCCTATCATGCAACATAATCCTTAAAATGGTGGTTTTTACCACTTCCATAATGCTTAAAGCCTAAAATCAAAGTAGTAAGGATAGGGTTAAATCCTCATCTCGCTTAGGTTGAGGATCCAATTCCCCAAAGCTCTGATTTGACTTTCATGGAGTAGTAAGGATAGGGCATAATTCTCATCTCGCTTAGGTTGAGAATCCGATTCCCCAAAGCTTCCATTTTTCCCACTTCATCATAAAACTTGGATTGGAAGGATAGTACTACATGTCCTCTACAAAGGATGGGTAGTCATCCCAAAGGTCCAAGTAATAAAAATTAATATTTCCCATTTTGTCTTAATATTGGATTGGAAGGATCGTACTACATGTCCCTAGCAAGGATGGGTAGTCATCCCGAAGGTCCAAGTAATAAAAAATTAATATTTCCCATTTCATAAATCTTGGATTGGAAGGATCGTACTACATGTCCCTAGCAAGGATGGGTAGTCATCCCAAAGGTCCAAGAAATAAAAGAAAAAGAATGAATGAAGCCAAGTCATGGATTATGGGGTTAAGTATGCTCATGCGTGGCAACATGTCTTGCCTAAAAGCAAGACCATTGATTGCTCATATGGATAGACTAGCCTGACCATTTCATCCATAACAAGTTAAATTATTTTGTTCAAGATGAGGTAATGAACTCCAAATTAGAATAGTAAGGATAGGGTTAAATTCCCATCTCGCTTAGGTTGGGAATCCTATTCCCCAAAGTTCTGATTTCACTCACACTTGCACATGGGTTCAAGATGGTAGTGACACATGACCAAATTTGGGATCTAGTAAATTAATTCAGTATACATATTTTTGGTCCTAAGAGGGTTTGACATCTTTAATATGTTTGTCCATGATATAAGAAGGTTTGAGCATTTATAAAGCAGGTTGTTACATCTCTAGCATCTTCATCATGCATCAAATCCTACACAAATCATTCATAGCCTTGCATACAAATCATAAGTGAAACTGACAATGGAATTTTGAACAAGTTCAAATGATAGGGAATGAAACACATTGCACACACCAAGCTGATACTTAATGATTTGAATGTTTCATGTATTTCTGATCTGTTGGTATTTGTTTATCTTCTATGTGCTGATGCCTGTATCTAAGCTTGTTTGTTTTAGGTTGGGTTCTCACCAAAATGCTCAAGAGCATTTGACAGTAGAGTCACCATTTGTTGTGGCTGATCCACAACACACCCCAAAATTAGGGACCCACCTTTTTGTATGCTTTCAAGGAAAACTGCAGTAGCCCAGATGCTAAAAAAAAAATCAAGAAAAAAGCAAAAAATTCACTAAGGAGAAAAAGTGTCACGAAATCGTGACATGTCGCTCCGTCGTTGCCGAAAAATGAAAAAGTGTCACGAAATCACGACATGTCGCTTCGTCGCTGTCAAAAAATGAAAAAGTGTCACGAAATCGCGACATGTCGCTCCGCCGCTGCCGAAAAATGAAAAAGTGTCACGAAATCGCGACATGTCACTCCGTCGCTGCCAAAAATGAAAAAGTGTCGTGAAATCGCGACATGTTGCTCCGTCGCGGCCAAAAATGAAAGTTGTCGCGATTTCGTAACATGTTGCTTCGTCGCGGCCAAAAATGAAAAAAACGTCACGATATCGCGACATGTCAAGCTTTCGCAGCCCAGACAAGCAGGAAGAAGCATTGATCGAAAATTGTCGAGATTTCGTGACGTGTTGTGAAATCGCGGTCCAGAGAGGAGAGAGAAAGACAAAATGGAAAATTGTCACGAAATCACGACATGTCACAAAATCGCGGTCAAACCAATCAAACAGGGCAAGGCACTAAAAGCGTCACGATTTCGCGACAGAAGCAGCAAAGGGGCACGAAGCGAAAAAGCGTCGCGATTTCGCGACAGAAGCAGCAAAGGGGTACGAAAGGAAAATATGTTGCGATTTTGTGACATGTCATGTTTTCACGACCAAATGCAGCAAGACAGCCTGAAACAAAAAAGTGTCACGATTTCGCGACAAGTTTGCATCTGCATAGCCCGAAAGAGAAAAGTGTCACGATTTCGCGACAGGTTGCAGTGAAATGGTACGAAATGAAAAAGCGTCGCGATTTCACGACAGAAAGCAGTGAGACAGCCCGAAAGAGAAAAGCATCACGATTTCACGATAGAAAGCAGCGAGACAACTCGAAAGAGAAAAGCATCATGATTTCGCGACAGGTTGCATCCACGTGGCCCGAAGCAAAAAAATGTCGTGATATCGCGACATGTATCATTTTCGCGATGCATGAGGAGAAACAAAGTTGCTGACAAAAAACTTCGCGATATCGCGACATGTCTCATTTTCGCTGTGCATGAAGGCAGACAAGGCTGTTGGCAGGAAAGTGTCACGATATCGCGACATGTCACGTTTTCATGATGAAAGTGAAGGAGCAAAGCTACATGCTATTTTTGGTCACGATTTACATGGGGCCATTACAGAACATGCAAAAAAGTGCAAAACATGTGGCGTACATGTGTAAGGGCTACAGAGGCATTACAGTTCACAGAGAAGATCTCGAGCACAAAATCAAAAGCAATGGAAATGCGGGGAAGGTGAAACGAAGCAATCTGGAAGACGAAACGAACCGTCATGGAAGGAGAAGCAGTTTGCCAGCAAGTATAAAATGCAAAGGCACAGATTGATAGAGGGGTTGAAAACCACTACGAGCGGGTTGCAGAGTTGATGGTGATTAACCATTCTGGGGCTACTTTGAAGTGCTTTTCTTCCACTTTTGTTGGTTTTGAGAAAAACCAGAGATTCTACTATTGTAACAGGACATATTTTTAATGCAGAATTGTTCAAAAATTTGCATTTTATGGGCAAGAAAGGATGAGAAAATTTTTGCATGCTTCATTTTACCTGTTCTATTTTTCTCCTTTTAGATTTCAGATTCATAGATGAAATTCATGCCATCATTTTGGGTTATTTCATGTGAATGTCTGCAATCTAAAGATTATTTTAAACCCTAGGAGCTAGCACCTAGTTTACCTTGATTGTGTTTGTTTTGCAGGTCAAATAGGCTAGGTTGCATGTATGAAACTCTCACATATCCAATTTTGTTGAAATAGGATAGCATCAGACTGAACGTGTTCAATTTTTAATTTTTTGCATTTATCTTCATTTTATTTTATTTTTCCAAAAGGTTCAACTTAGTTAAAATAAATACATAAAAATTACAAAATCTAAAAAATAAAATAAAATAATGAACAATCACTAAAGTTTCATGGTGAAATAAACCAACATTGCCCCTTGTTTACAGTTACTTGAAATCACTAAGGTGTTCCAAGCATTTAAATTGATTATCTTTATCTGAGATTACTAATACACAGTTGCAAATGCTAAAACAACGGAGACCTTGGAGAAGTTGGTTGTTTAACTTCTTTGCAAGAGGGGATTTGGAGTCCAAATCCTAAAGGAGAGTGTACTTTCACAAGTGTGTGAAAATACCACTCAACAGGAGATATATGAGTAAGGGGGAGAGCTTCAAGGTGAAGAGGAAAGCTTCAAGTCAAGGGGATCAAAACTTCAAAGGAAGATTCTCGCGGGGCACGCTTCCTTGTTAGCACGCTTGGTTTTAGTTTTGGCTCTTGAGAAGTGTTTTCAGTAAAGTTTTGCCATCAATGACAAAGGGGGAGATTGTTGGCAATTTTGGGTACTTTGGGTACATTGCCTTTGCTCAAGTGTATAAGTTGTCATTGATGTCAAGAAGCTCTTGAAGGAATTTGATTTGATGTCAAATAATTTGTTTTGATGAAGGTTACGACATGACAGCTTCAAAGGTCTTTTGCAAACCCCAAGTTGGCAGGTTTAGAGATTACAGGTGGATGCATTGGTTTAATGCATTTGGGTCCAGGAGGAAGTATTTATTTAAATAATTAAAAACCTTGTTAAGGTTCCATTTAATTATTTTTAAATAAATAAATTATTATTTGCAATGGGTTCTCCTAATCCATGGCGCAAATGTTTTAACATTGTGGGCGCTAGCCAAGACCTCCGTCGACGTGTTAAACTCCTCGTCGACGTCAAAGAGCTTATGGTAAATTGCATATAAATCTCCCTCGACGAAAACAAAGATTTATCCCATCCAAATTTTGAAAGGAGTTGCTCGCTGTAAATTCGATTGTGTCTTCGCTGATTTTCGTGGATCCGTTGTTCGTTTGTCTGCACTCGCCGTTTGTCGAATCCGTCATAAAGTTTATTGTCGTCGTGTCGCGGTAGAGGAAAGGAAGGGACTGTGGTTTCATTTTATCCCTGTGCAGAAGGATCAAGGTTAACAACGTGAGGTTTAAACCTCACCGGGTGCCTTTGGCGCACCGGTAGCGGCTAGGCTGTTGGCGCGCTACCCGAACGGGAGGTTTCGCGTTCGAATATCGCGAAAGGGTTTTTCGTCGTGAAGTGGACGCAGCGGGTGGTGTTAGAATTCATGCACAAATTTCTCCATAGCGATTTTTGATGTTGGCTAAGGTATTTTTGAAATTAATTTTTGCTAAGTGTTTTTGCGGATGGAGGAAGTTTGTTAGAGGGAAAAACAGACTTAGGAGTTATAAGGAGTTTAAAGCTTGTTTGTATTTTGATAAAAGATTCTTTTTGAAGATGTTGTTGAAATTTCTTATTGCATTCTTATGAGAGATAAATTTTATTTGTGATAAGACTATAAGGGAGAAATAAGGTGTATAAGGGTTAAATCTTTCTTGTAATGTTGAGAGTGCTTTTGGTTGTTTATGGAAATGAAAGCATGATGTTTTAAGGTCAATTGCTTCTTGTGTGAAGTTGTGAAACCTTAAGTGGGCAGCTTTGAGATTGATATTTGCTTTCATTAAATTGGTAATAATCAAGCTATTCTTTACTTGGTTAAAGTGTTGAGCTTACTCCTTTGTTGATGATTTGAAAAGTTGTGTGTGCTATTGTGAGTTGAGTTGGTGGATGCTTTTGTTCAAACAATATTGGAGAGAAAAGGAGTTCTACTTGTTTCCTTTTCTTGATGTTGATTGTGAAATGCTTCAAGGTTGTGTTTTGAGCTGAATGGTGTTGATTGAACCTTGTTTGATGAGCATTGTTGTTGAAGCCCTAATTGATGGTGAAAAGAACATGAGTATCATTGTTATGTGATTCTTTGCATAGTTGGCAATTGTTGGAGTTTCATGTTCTTGAAAGAAAGCATTCTATCCTATCCATTTCAGTATTGAGTTGAGTTTTCATTTTTGAGATTGAGTTTGAGTTGAGTTTTCAGATTTGAGATTGAGTTTGAGCTGAGTTGATTTGAGTTGAGTTTTGAGATTGGGAGTTGAGTATAGAACATATTGAGTCTCTAACAATTCTCTTTATGCTTCTATGAGTTTGACAAATCACATTGGGTCTCTAACAATTCACCTTGTGATTTCCTACTAAGAAAGTTTTTCTTGGTGAGCTTGCTGAGGTTTTGGACAGTTTTGGTGGGAACTTGTGAGCAAGTTTTGGACAGGTTTCGATGGGGACTTGTGAGTTTGGGAGAGGTTGTTGGGGACATTTGGATAGGTTGATGGGGACTTGTGAGCAGATTTGGACAGGTCCTAGCAGAGGACTTGTGAGCTGAGTTTTGATAGTTCTATCAGAGAACTTGAGGACAGAGGAGCACTGGTTCTTTGAGAAGAACCTGAGGATAGATTTGGCAAGTCTTTGAGAAGGCTTGTGTGTAGAGGATTGATTTGTTCAAGTGTTGGATAGATCTGGACGTAGAGGAAGACTTGTACTAGACCGATTGACTGTGTTTGGTACAGAGTTGTTGAGCTGCTGTGGACGTGATCATAGAAGGCAGAGGTCTCTTAGGCTAAGCATTGAGGACAGGAGGTCTTCGATGGAAAGGAGTTCCACGTGCTGGCAAGAGGTAGAGGCAGTTGATCTTCTGAGGGATCATTTCCAGAGCAGAGGGGAAGGTATCTCCTTTGAGCAGAGGCTCATAAATTCAGATAGAGGGGAAGGTATCTCCTTTGAGCAGAGGCTCATAAATTCAGATAGAGGGGAAGGTATCTCCTTTGAGTAGAGGCTCATAAATTCTGATTGGGGGAAGGTATCTCCTTTGGGCCGAGGCTCATAAACATTGTAATTGGGAAGGATTCCCAAAGAACTTTGAGATAACTTTTAGAGAAAAGTTTTGTGGACGTAGCCCACCCATTCTGGGTGAACCACGTTAAAATTGGTGTCACTTTGTGGATGATATTGTGCATTGCTTTGATATTGCTTTGGGTATATTGCTTTACTATTTTGAAGTATAAAGGAAAAAGTAAAAAGAGGTCTTATACTGTTCACCCCCCTCTCAGTATAAGCTTGTGTTCTTCAATTGGTATCAGAGCCAGTGCCTTCGAAAAGTTTAACAACTTGAAGGAAAAGCTAGTAAAGAACACAATGGATCATTCAAGTGGCAATGTAGCACCTATTCTTGATGGGTCAGATTTTGGTCTTTGGAGTGCAAGGATGAAGGTTCATCTAATGGCACTTGGTAATGAGGTATGGGAAGTGATTGAAGATGAGTACACTATTCCTGTACATGGTCCTAATACTAAAGAAGAAAGGCTCCTACATCACAACAATTCAAAAGCAATGAATGCAATCCTGAAAGGCTTATAGAAAGCAGATCTCACCAAAGTGATTCACTGCAAGACAACTAGTGAAATGTGGAAATAGTTGAAGGTGGTTCATACAGGTGATACAAATGTCAAAAAGCCAAGTTAAGACACTTCAAAGGTATGTTTGAACAACTCAAGATGAATGATGATGAAAATATTAGTGACTACATGCTTCGTATGGATGAGGTTGTTAACTCCATGAAAGACTTAGGTCTTGAGCTTGCTGAAAATGATGTTTGTGATAAGATTTTAAGATCTCTTCCTAATAGATTTAGTGAAAATATTTCTGCTATTGAGGAAGCTAAAGATTTGGATAAGTTGAAAAAGGATGAGCTCCATAGTATACTTGCAAGCATTTGAGTTGAGAACTCAAGTAAAGGTTGATGTCAAGAAAGAGGCAGACTTTCAAGGCTACCAAGGAATCCAAGGGTAAACAACTTCAAGATAGTGATGAGTCTTCTAGTGATGAAGAGGCATATTACAACAAGAAAGGCAAGTTCTCTAGAAAACACAAAAGTATGAAAAATAAGAGATGTTTCAATTGTGGAAAGTTTGGTCATTATGCTACTAACTCGCACTGTTCCCAAGAATGAAAGTGATGAAGATAAACAAGATTCTAAGAGCAAGGATTCTGAAAAGCACAAGCATCACAGAAGATCAAAGATGAGCACAACAATCAAGGAAAGAGGTATTCTCACAAGCACAAGAAGAGTTTCTACCTAGACAAAGCAAGTAAGTGTTCTAGTAGTGATAGTGAAAGTTCTTCAAGTGATAATGAAAATGAGATGTTGTTCATATCAAAAAAAGAGGAAGAACCGAAACATAGATTCATTATCATGAAATGTCTTAGATGTGGAAATTTTGGTCACCTTGAGGATGATTGCACAAATAATGATTTGGTTTCTAGTATGTATGAGGATGCTTCAAAAAACTATAAGGAAGATGCATGTATGGTTTTTGAAAAGGGTAGCACCTCTAGTGATAAGAAATCTGAAAAAGGCTTTGATGATTCAAAAGGCAATCAAATAAAGGATCTTGAAAGTGAACTTATTAGTGCTCTTAGTGCTTTGAAAAAGGAAAGAAAGAAGAATGCTAGACTCAAGGATAAGTTAGATGAATGTTGTATGGAGAGAGATGATCTTATAGAAAGTCTTGACTTCTCTATAGCTAAGACACAAGAACTCAAGGATGAGTTAGAGTCTAAGGTTCTTGAGTATAGTGAGTTAGAACAGAAAATGGCTTCTTTGAAAGAGGAAACTAAAGAGTACAAGGATAAGCTTTACAGGTTTCAAGATAGCTCCAAAAAGGTTAAGTCACTCATCAAAGGTCAAAGAAAGACAACAGATAAAACAGGCCTTGGTTTTGTTAAGCCACACAAGGAACAAGTTGGAGAGTCTAGTAAGAGACTCCAAAAGGAAGAGAGTTCTGATGAGGAAAGTACTTCAGAAAAGGAGTCCTTGAATGATAGATGCACAAAAATAGAAAATAGAATTCAGAATGAGAAGAAGAAGTTTTCAAGACCCAAGAGGTCAAATAAAGGAAAGTTTCAAGGCAGATGTTTTGCTTGTCACAGAGTTTGGTCACATGGCTTCACATTGCATGGCTCAAGTGAAGAAGGTAAATGACAATTTTAGAAGTGCTAGTTTCTTTCAAGGGTATTGCTACTCTTGTAAATAGTTTGGGCACAAGGCAGTCTATTGCAAGGTAAATAACAGGAACAGGTTTGATCAAAACAGTTTGGTCGAAACAGTTTGGTCGTAACAGTGTTTGGTCATAACAGGTTTGGTCAGAATAGGTGGATTCAAAGATCAGGTTTACCTCAGAGAAACAACATCGTCAAGTGTTTCAAGTGCAACAATGAAGGTCACATAATCGATACAGTGTAGAGCTGAAATTCTAGAATACAGAACAGGAACAATGGCATGATCAGGTCCAAGGATCAAGACATGGACAAGAACAGAGATGAGAACAAGAACAAGAATAGTGACAAGAATAGGAATATGGACAAAGAGTTCAAGAGAAGGCCCAGAAAGGAAGTTATAGACGCTGATGATGATCAGTGCCTAATGGGAGTTTTACTCCCACCCCAAAATTAATCACCTCATCAGGAGGTGGGGGAGGGACTAAGCTAAGAGGCTCATTCTTAGTCCCGAGCCCCAAAGGTGGCCCTTTGCCATTGATGACAAAGGGGGAGAGATATGAGTAAGGGGGAGAGCTTCAAAGTGAAGAGGAAAGCTTCAAGTCAGGGGGAGCAAAACTTCAAAGGAAGATTCTCAGTTGTGGGCATAGTTTCTCAGTTGTTAGCACAGTTGGTTTCAGTTTTGGCTCTTGAGAAGTGTTTTCAATAAAGGTTTGCCATCAATGACAAAGGGGGAGATTGTTGGCAATTTTGGGTACTTTGGGTACATTGCCTTTGCTCAAGTGTATAAGTTGTCATTGATGTCAAGAAGCTCTTGAAGGAATTTGATTTGATGTCAAATAATTTGTTTTGATGAAGGTTACAGCATGACAGTTTCAAAGGTCTTTTGCAAACCCCAAGTTGGCAGGTTTAGAGATTACAGGTGGATGCATTGGTTTAATGCATTTGGGTCCAGGAGGAAGTATTTATTTAAATAATTAAAAACCTTGTTAAGGTTCCATTTAATTATTTTTAAATAAATAAATTATTATTTGCAATGGGTTCTCCTAATCCATGGCGCAAATGTTTTAACATTGTGGGCGCTAGCCAAGACCTCCGTCGACGTGTTAAACTCCTCGCCGACGTCAAAGAGCTTATGGTAAATTGCATATAAATCTCCCTCGACGAAAACAAAGATTTATCCCATCCAAATTTTGAAAGGAGTTGCTCGCTGTAAATTCGACTGTGTCTTCGCCGATTTTCGTGGATCCGCTGTTCGTTTGTCTGCACTCGCCGTTTGTCGAATCCGTCGTAAAGTTTATTGTCGTCGTGTCGCGGCAGAGGAAAGGAAGGGACTGTGGTTTCATTTTATCCCTGTGCAGAAGGATCAAGGTTAACAGCATGAGGTTTAAACCTCACCGGGTGCCTTTGGCGCACCGGTAGCGGCTAGGCTGTTGGCGCGCTACCCGAACGGGAGGTTCCGCGTTCGAATATCGCGAAAGGGTTTTTCGTCGTGAAGTGGACGCAGCGGGTGGTGTTAGAATTCATGCGCAAATTTCTCCATAGCGATTTTTGATGTTGGCTAAGGTATTTTCGAAATTAATTTTTGCTAAGTGTTTTTGCGGATGGAGGAAGTTTGTTAGAGGGAAAAACAACTTAGGAGTTATAAGGAGTTTAAAGCTTGTTTGTATTTTGATAAAAGATTCTTTTTGAAGATGTTGTTGAAATTTCTTATTGCATTCTTATGAGAGATAAATTTTATTTGTGATAAGACTATAAGGGAGAAATAAGGTGTATAAGGGTTAAATATTTCTTGTAATGTTGAGAGTGCTTTTGGTTGTTTATGGAAATGAAAGCATGATGTTTTAAGGTCAATTGCTTCTTGTGTGAAGTTGTGAAACCTTAAGTGGGCAGCTTTGAGATTGATATTTGCTTTCATTAAATTGGTAATAATCAAGCTATTCTTTACTTGGTTAAAGTGTTGAGCTTACTCCTTTATTGATGATTTGAAAAGTTGTGTGTGCTATTGTGAGTTGAGTTGGTGGATGCTTTTGTTCAAACAATATTGGAGAGAAAAGGAGTTCTACTTGTTTCCTTTTCTCGATGTTGATTGTGAAATGCTTCAAGGTTGTGTTTTGATCTGAATGGTGTTGATTGAACCTTGTTTGATGAGCATTGTTGTTGAAGCCCTAATTGATGGTGAAAAGAACATGAGTATCATTGTTATGTGATTCTTTGCATAGTTGGCAATTGTTGGAGTTTCATGTTCTTGAAAGAAAGCATTCTATCCTATCCATTTCAGATATTGAGTTGAGTTTTCAGATTTGAGATTGAGTTTGAGTTGAGTTTTTTTAGATTTGAGATTGAGTTTGAGTTGAGTTGATTTGAGTTGAGTTTTGAGATTGGGAGTTGAGTATAGAACATATTGAGTCTCTAACAATTCTCTTTATGCTTCTATGAGTTTGACAAATCACATTGGGTCTCTAACAATTCACCTTGTGATTTCCTACTAAGAAAGTTTTTCTTGGTGAGCTTGTCGAGGTTTTGGACAGGTTCCGGTGGGGACTTGTGAGCAGTTTTGGACAGGTTCCTGGGGACTTGTGAGCAGGTTTTGGACAGTTTCTGGGGACTTGTGAGGTTTTGACAGTTTGGGGACTTTGTTGATTAGAATTTGGACAGGTCCTAGCAGAGGACTTGTGAGCTGAGTTTTGATAGTTCTATCAGAGAACTTGAGGACAGAGGAGCACCGGTTCTTTGAGAAGAACCTGAGGATAGATTTGGCAAGTCTTTGAGAAGGCTTGTGTGTAGAGGATTGATTTGTTCAAGTGTTGGACAGATCTGACAGACAGAGGAAGACTTGTACTAGACCGACTGACTATGTTTGGTACAGGTTGCTGAGCTACTATGGACGTGATCATAGAAGGCAGAGGTCTCTTAGGCTAAGCATTGAGGATAGGAGGTCTTCGATGGAAAGGAGTTCCACGTGCTGGCAAGAGGTAGAGGCAGTTGATCTTCTGAGGGATCATTTCCAGAGCAGAGGGGAAGGTATCTCCTTTGAGCAGAGGCTCATAAATTTAGATTGAGGGGAAGGTATCTCCTTTGAGCAGAGGCTCATAAATTTAGATAGGGGAAGGTATCTCCTTTGAGCAGAGGCTCATAAATTTTGATTGGGGGAAGGTATCTCCTTTGGGCCGAGGCTCATAAACATTGTAATTGGGAAGGATTCCCAAAGAACTTTGAGATAACTTTTAGAGAAAAGTTTTGTGGACGTAGCCCAACCATTCTGGGTGAACCACGTTAAAATTGGTGTCACTTTGTGGATGATATTGTGCATTGCTTTGATATTGCTTTGGGTATATTGCTTTACTATTTTGAAGTATAAAGGAAAAAGTAAAAAGAGGTCTTATACTGTTCACCCCCTCTCAGTATAAGCTTGTGTTCTTCAATTGGTATCAGAGCATGTGCCTTCGAAAAGTTTAACAACTTGAAGGAAAAGCTAGTAAAGAACACAATGGATCATTCAAGTAGTAATGTAGCACCTATTCTTGATGGGTCAGATTTTGGTCTTTGGAGTGCAAGGATGAAGGTTCATCTAATGGCACTTGGTAATGAGGTATGGGAAGTGATTGAAGATGAGTACACTATTCCTGTACATGGTCCTAATACTAAAGAAGAAAGGCTCCTACATCATAGCAATTCAAAAGCAATGAATGCAATCCTGAAAGGCTTACAGAAAGCAGATCTCACCAAAGTGATTCACTGCAAGACAACTAGTGAAATGTGGAAACAGTTGAAGGTGGTTCATACAGGTGATACAAATGTCAGAAAGGCCAAGTTAAGACACTTCAAAGGTATGTTTGAACAACTCAAGATGAATGATGATGAAAATATTAGTGACTACATGCTTCGTATGGATGAGGTTGTTAACTCCATGAAAGACTTAGGTCTTGAGCTTGCTGAAAATGATGTTTGTGATAAGATTTTAAGATCTCTTCCTAATAGATTTAGTGAAAATATTTCTGCTATTGAGGAAGCTAAAGATTTGGATAAGTTGAAAAAGGATGAGCTCCATAGTATACTTGCAAGGATTTGAGTTGAGAACTCAAGTGAAGGTTGATGCCAAGAAAGAGGCAAACTTTCAAGGCTACCAAGGAATCCAAGGGTAAACAACTTCAAGATAGTGATGAGTCTTCTAGTGATGAAGAGGCATATTACAACAAGAAAGGCAAGTTCTCTAGAAAACACAAAAGTATGAAAAATATAAGATGTTTCAATTGTGGAAAGTTTGGTCATTATGCTACTAACTGTACTGTTCCCAAGAATGAAAGTGATGAAGATAAACAGGATTCTAAGAGCAAGGATTCTGAAAAGCACAAGCATCACAGAAGATCAAAGATGAGCACAACAATCAAGGAAAGAGGTATTCTCACAAGCACAAGAAGAGTTTCTACCTAGACAAAGCAAGTAAGTGTTCTAGTAGTGATAGTGAAAGTTCTTCAAGTGATAATGAAAATGAGATGTTGTTCATATCGAAAAAGAGGAAGAACCGAAACATAGATTCATTATCATGAAATGTCTTAGATGTGGAAATTTTGGTCACCTTGAGGATGATTGCACAAATAATGATTTGGTTTCTAGTATGTATGAGGATGCTTCAGAAAACTATAAGGAAGATGCATGTATGGTTTTTGAAAAGGGTAGCACCTCTAGTGATAAGAAATCTGAAAAAGGCTTTGATGATTCAAAAGGCAATCAAATAAAGGATCTTGAAAGTGAACTTATTAGTGCTCTTAGTGCTTTGAAAAAGGAAAGAAAGAAGAATGCTAGACTCAAGGATAAGTTAGATGAATGTTGTATGGAGAGAGATGATCTTATAGAAAGTCTTGACTTCTCTATAGCTAAGACACAAGAACTCAAGGATGAGTTAGAGTCTAAGGTTCTTGAGTATAGTGAGTTAGAACAGAAAATGGCTTCTTTGAAAGAGGAAACTAAAGAGTACAAGGATAAGCTTTACAGGTTTCAAGATAGCTCCAAAAAGGTTAAGTCACTCATCAAAGGTCAAAGAAAGACAACAGATAAAATAGGCCTTGGTTTTGTTAAGCCACACAAGGAACAAGTTGGAGAGTCTAGTAAGAGACTCCAAAAGGAAGAGAGTTCTGATGAGGAAAGTACTTCAGAAAAGGAGTCCTTGAATGATAGATGCACATAAATAGAAAATAGAATTCAGAATGAGAAGAAGAAGTTTTCAAGACCCAAGAGGTCAAATAAAGGAAAGTTTCAAGGCAGATGTTTTGCTTGTCACAGGTTTGGTCACATGGCTTCACATTGCATGGCTCAAGTGAAGAAGGTAAATGACAATTTCAGAAGTGCTAGTTTCTTTCAAGGGTATTGCTACTCTTGTAAATAGTTTGGGCACAAGGCAGTCTATTGCAAGGTAAATAACAGGAACAAGTTTGATCAAAATAGGTTTGGTCAGAACAGGTTTGGTCAGAACAGGTTTGGCTAGAATAGGTTTGGTTAGAACAGGTGGATTCAAAGATCAGGTTTACCTCAGAGAAACAACATCGTCAAGTGTTTCAAGTGCAACAATGAAGGTCACATAATCAGACAGTGTAGAGCTGAAATTCTAGAATACAGGAACAGAAAAAGTGGCATGATCAGGTCCAAGGATCAAGGCATGGACAAGAACAGGGATGAGAACAAGAACAAGAACAGTGACAAGAACAGGAATATGGACAAAGAGTTCAAGAGAAGGCCCGACAAGGAAGTTATAGACGCCGATGATGATCAGTGCCTAATGGGAGTTTTACTCCCACCCCAGAATTAATCACCTCATCAAGAGGTGGGGGAGGGACTAAGCTAAGAGGCTCATTCTTAGTCCCGAGCCCCAAAGGTGGCCCTTTGCCATTGATGACAAAGGGGGAGAGATATGAGTAAGGGGGAGAGCTTCAAAGTGAAGAGGAAAGCTTCAAGTCGGGGGGAGCAAAACTTCAAAGGAAGATTCTCAGTTGTGGGCACAGTTTCTCAGTTGTTAGCACAGTTGGTTTCAGTTTTGGCTCTTGAGAAGTGTTTTCAGTAAAGGTTTGCCATCAATGACAAAGGGGGAGATTGTTGGCAATTTTGGGTACTTTGGGTACATTGCCTTTGCTCAAGTGTATAAGTTGTCATTGATGTCAAGAAGCTCTTGAAGGAATTTGATTTGATGTCAAATAATTTGTTTTGATGAAGGTTACGGCATGACAGTTTCAAAGGTCTTTTGCAAACCCCAAGTTGGCAGGTTTAGAGATTACAGGTGGATGCATTGGTTTAATGCATTTGGGTCCAGGAGGAAGTATTTATTTAAATAATTAAAAACCTTGTTAAGGTTCCATTTAATTATTTTTAAATAAATAAATTATTATTTGCAATGGGTTCTCCTAATCCATGGCGCAAATGTTTTAACATTGTGGGCGCTAGCAAAGACCTCCGTCGACGTGTTAAACTCCTCGTCGACGTCAAAGAGCTTATGGTAAATTGCATATAAATCTCCCTCGATGAAAACAAAGATTTATCCCATCCAAATTTTGAAAGGAGTTGCTCGCTGTAAATTCGACTGTGTCTTCGCTGATTTTCGTGGATCCGCTGTTCGTTTGTCTGCACTCGCCGTTTGTCGAATCCATCGTAAAGTTTATTGTCGTCGTGTCACGGCAGAGGAAAGGAAGGGACTGTGGTTTCATTTTATCCCTGGTGCAGAAGGATCAAGGTTAACAACGTGAGGTTTAAACCTCATCGGGTGCCTTTGGCGCACCGATAGCGGCTAGGCTGTTGGCGCGCTACCCGAACGGGAGGTTCCGCGTTCGAATATCGCGAAAGGGTTTTTCGTCGTGAAGTGGACGCAGCGGGTGGTGTTAGAATTCATGCGCAAATTTCTCCATAGCGATTTTTGATGTTGGCTAAGGTATTTTCGAAATTAATTTTTGCTAAGTGTTTTTGCGGATGGAGGAAGTTTGTTAGAGGGAAAAACAGCTTAGGAGTTATAAGGAGTTTAAAGCTTGTTTGTATTTTGATAAAAGATTCTTTTTGAAGATGTTGTTGAAATTTCTTATTGCATTCTTATGAGAGATAAATTTTATTTGTGATAAGACTATAAGGGAGAAATAAGGTGTATAAGGGTTAAATCTTTCTTGTAATGTTGAGAGTGCTTTTGGTTGTTTATGGAAATGAAAGCATGATGTTTTAAGGTCAATTGCTTCTTGTGTGAAGTTGTGAAACCTTAAGTGGGCAGCTTTGAGATTGATATTTGCTTTCATTAAATTGGTAATAATCAAGCTATTCTTTACTTGGTTAAAGTGTTGAGCTTACTCCTTTATTGATGATTTGAAAAGTTGTGTGTGCTATTGTGAGTTGAGTTGGTGGATGCTTTTGTTCAAACAATATTGGAGAGAAAAGGAGTTCTACTTGTTTCCTTTTCTTGATGTTGATTGTGAAATGCTTCAAGGTTGTGTTTTGAGCTGAATGGTGTTGATTGAACCTTGTTTGATGAGCATTGTTGTTGAAGCCCTAATTGATGGTGAAAAGAACATGAGTATCATTGTTATGTGATTCTTTGCATAGTTGGCAATTGTTGGAGTTTCATGTTCTTGAAAGAAAGCATTCTATCCTATCCATTTCAGATATTGAGTTGAGTTTTCAGATTTGAGATTGAGTTTGAGTTGAGTTTTCAGATTTGAGATTGAGTTTGAGTTGAGTTGATTTGAGTTGAGTTTTGAGATTGGGAGTTGAGTATAGAACATATTGAGTCTCTAACAATTCTCTTTATGCTTCTATGAGTTTGACAAATCACATTGGGTCTCTAACAATTCACCTTGTGATTTCCTACTAAGAAAGTTTTTCTTGGTGAGCTTGCTGAGGTTTTGGACAGGTTTCAGTGGGGACTTGTGAGCAGGTTTTGGACAAGTTTCGATGGGGACTTGTGAGCAAGTTTTGGACAGGTTTCGTGGGGACTTGTGAGCAATTTTGGATAGGTTTCGATGGGGACTTGTGAGCAGATTTGGACAGGTCCTAGCAGAGGACTTGTGAGCTGAGTTTTGATAGTTCTATCAGAGAACTTGAGGACAGAGGAGCACTGGTTCTTTGAGAAGAACTTGAGGATAGATTTGGCAAGTCTTTGAGAAGGCTTGTGTGTAGAGGATTGATTTGTTCAAGTGTTGGACAGATCTGACAGACAGAGGAAGACTTGTACTAGACCGACTGACTATGTTTGGTACAAGTTGTTGAGCTGCTGTGGACGTGATCATAGAAGGCAGAGGTCTCTTAGGCTAAGCATTGAGGACAGGAGGTCTTCGATGGAAAGGAGTTCCACATGCTGGCAAGAGGTAGAGGCAGTTGATCTTCTGAGGGATCATTTCCAGAGTAGAGGGGAAGGTATCTCCTTTGAGCAGAGGCTCATAAATTTAGATTGAGGGGAAGGTATCTCCTTTGAGCAGAGGCTCATAAATTCATATTGAGGGGAAGGTATCTCCTTTGAGCAGAGGCTCATAAATTCTGATTGGGGGAAGGTATCTCCTTTGGGCCGAGGCTCATAAACATTGTAATTGGGAAGGATTCCCAAAGAACTTTGAGATAACTTTTAGAGAAAAGTTTTGTGGACGTAGCCCAACCATTCTGGGTGAACCACGTTAAAATTGGTGTCACTTTGTGGATGATATTGTGCATTGCTTTGATATTGCTTTGGGTATATTGCTTTACTATTTTGAAGTATAAAGGAAAAAGTAAAAAGAGGTCTTATACTGTTCACCCCCCCTCTCAGTATAAGCTTGTGTTCTTCATGATTATTTGAAGATAAGACATGAGTGTTTCTCGATGTCAGGCAGGATTCTTTAAGCCCATTTCTAAGATAGGGGTTCCACAAATGTCTTATCCAATACCAAGTTTAGATTTTAGTTGGACTAAGCCATTAGGCAATGCAAGACACCTGAAGTTAGCTCTTCCACATTAAAACATTGGTCTTGTTCATAAGCGAGGTGCTAATGTGTTAGACATATCATCATGCGTAAGGTATAGTAGTGCCAACAATTCTAGGGATTCATGCTCATTCCTTTCTATCCTTCAATTTTTGGGATACTTTCTCATATGTAGTGAAGCAAGGGAGTCGATTCCATCTTCATTTTAAATTTTCTTTGGATCTTCATTTGATCTATATTCGAACTAGATTTTGGATCTTCATTTGATCTCCACTCAAAATTTTATTTATGGTCTTCATTTGATCTTCACTTTGAACTTTGATATAAGCCTATTTTATGATCTTCACTCGATCTTCAATTTTCAACATTTACATTTGATAATTTTCTATAGAAACCTTGCTTTGGCGGATTTACTTGGGAAAACTATTTTTGGTATATCGATTGAGAATATCGATCTTATGATATCAATATGGGAAGTCAATCTATGATATCGATATAAGGTATCAATCATGAGGATTGATGTGCGATATCACTTTAGTATATTGCTCATTTTATCGTAAGCAAGGGATTCTAAATAGGGAACTAACCTATCCTTTTGCCAATTGCCAATATTTCCCGTACCGTCCACATAGAGGGATAACCAAGAATAACTCTTTTCACTTCAATATACCCAATCCTACTTCACGACTTTCATCTTCCCCTAGTCCTTGTTAGGATTGTTTAATTTATTGATTAATGATAGGCTTCTGATATGCTAAGGGGTATACTAACTTAACCTTAGATACAAAAGCAAATCAAGCTTTCTACCAACTCGTGATAAGACCAATAGGTATGGTTGAGTGACCGAAAAACACTAGTATATCTCCATAGCAACATTATAGGTTGTGTTGAAAAACACAATTACTCACATGAATGATGGATCATGATAAATGCAAAGATGCATGATTTAAACACAAACGTGGTGTCGTTTGTAAGACTGACAAACATAATCCCTCCTACTATGGAATGCAATGGATGATGAATGCCTATATGCAATGCAGTAGTGCATCGAATGCATGTGTTAATGCAAAATTCAAATGCAAAATGCAAATGTTTTTGGATTTTATGCTTTATCCATTTTTTTTGGATTTTATTGATTTTATTATTTTTGAGTTTTGAGCCTCATATCTGGCCAAACGATGAGTACATGCCTCTAGAGCCTTTAGATTGACCAAGCGATTTTTCTACAAAATCCTTGAAGCTTTTTAGGATGACCGAGCGGTTTTAAGCAAACCCTTAGAGCTTTTGGGGTTTTACCAAAGGGTTTATGGGTACCTTTGGGGTGTTTAGGGATGATCAAGTGATATTTTATGAATCCTTGGAGCTTTTGGGTTGACCAAGCTATTTTTTAGAAACTCTTGGTGCCTTTTGATTGACCAAACTACTCATAGATGAGTTTGGAGTCTTTTAGGATGATCAAGCAATTATAAGCAAATCCTCGGGGCTTTTGAAAGTTGACCAAAGGGCTTACAGACATCTTTGGGGATTTTTTATTGCCCAAACCACTGATGATAGTGTTTGGAGCTTTTCAAGATGATAGAGCGATTATAAGCAACCCTTGGAGCCTTTTACTATGCTCTTCAAGCATAAAATGCCTTAATATGGATGATGTTGAGAGGTTTAGGCTCTTCAAAACCCCTAGCGATGTTAGGCGATAGGTACCTAAACCAATATTTTCAAATATGATGTAGGGTCCTAGCCAATTAGTCATGAATTTGTATCGCATATATGGCAACAAATTAGAGTTATGTTGGTTCTCTTTCAAGACAAGATCCCCAACTTCAAAGTATCTCTGGTGGACTTTGATATTGTAAGCTCATTTTAGTCACTCCTAATAAACACAAAGATGCTCTAGACCATTCATGTGATGCTCATCAAGTAGTGTCAACTGATCTAGTTGAGCTTATTGCTTAGTGTCATCATCGATGAACTCTTTCAATGTGACGCACAACATTGGAATTCTAAGGGCATAATGGCCGCAACGCCATATACTAGTGAGAATGGTGTTGCCCCAGTGGGCATTCAAATACTAGTCCTGTAAGCCCATAATACAAGGGGCAGTTGGATATGCCAATCTTTGTGGTTTTATTATACCATATTTTTCAAGATGGCCACCATTATCTTATTTGAAGCCTCAACCTGCCCGTTTGCTTACGAATAGTATGGAGTCACAAAACTATGTTTGATTCTATATTTAGATGTCAAAGCTCTCATATTTTTGTTCTTGAAAGACATTCCATTATCTGATATTATTTTGGATGGAATCCCAAAACAACTTATGATATGCTCTAGTATAAACTCTGCTATACGAGCTCTAGTTGATGTTGATATTAATTATGAATGTATTTCAGCTCGATGACGGAGGAGAGATATTGCCTATAAGATCTAATCCACACTAAGAAAATGGCCAAGCCATTTTAATGGGATGTAATACCTGCGATGGCAAGTGCACAATATTAGCATGATGTTGGCATTTAACGCATTTCTTGACATACACATTGCACTCCTTCTCGATAGTGGTCCAATAGTAGTCCATTCAAAGGATGCGCTTTATGATGGCCATGCCACTGAAATGGCCACCACACGTACCATCATGGGCTTACAAAATCACCCATGATGCCTCTTGGGGCTCTAAGCAACGAAGGAGAAATCCATCATAGCCTCATCGGTACAAGATGTATCTTATTAAGATATATTTGGCCACTTTCTATTTAAATGTGCACTTCACAACATGTGGCAATCCCTCTAGGACTATACTAAGCTTTAGGAAGTCTTTAATTTATGACATATAATTTTGATAAGCTCAACTTTGACTGCTAAGATGACTTGCTCCCCCTGCATATTTACTTTTTCAAATGCAGACTCAGAAACAACCCTATGGTGAATGGTAGTACCACTCCCCATAGGACTCTGAGAGGTTAATGACCCCTAGGGTGCCTTCTTAATAAAGTCTTTAGCTTTGTAGAACAATTTAGCTTTTGGTTCTAAAATGATCATGTTGACCGATTCTATGTTATCATAGGTTGCACGCTCTACTATTGGATGCAAGAGTGTCTTGACATGGATGGTAGTGAAATCAGCAAAAAAAATTTGAGGGATTAAAGATCCCAAAGAAGCCTTGGTTTTTGTAAACTTATTTGATGATCGAGGGATTGCCTCAATGTCATACCATTTAAATTTAGCCAAATATGTGTCAACTAGATCTTTATAGGCTTTCAGTATGGGACATCGACATTGAAAAAGCCCCTTGAATTGATTTACTATGAGCAAGGAGTCACCAAAGATGTTCAATATCTTAATATTCATGGCAACAACTATGTGGAGGCCCAATAGTAGGGCTTCATACTCGGCATTGTTGTTGGTGCATAAAAAATTCAACTTGAATGACAAGGGCATTGGAGCTCCTTGTGGCATGAAGAACACTATTTTAGCACCACCTCCTTGTTTGCACTTCGAACCATCAAAGAACAAAGTCATATCAACATTGTTCTCTGGTTCTTCAGGTTTGGGAGCTTCAAATATGACAAATACTGCATCATATAAAATCTCGATTGTTAGAGGTCTACTATTTGATAATGGTACCTTAGATAATTGATCTGCTATAACCTGTCCCTTAATGGGCTTCTGGCTTATGAATTCTAGATCGAATTCCATCAATAACATGATCCACTTTGCAGTACGTGTATTGTGATACATCTTACTCATCATGTACTACAAATAATTTTGTTTGGATATAACATATGTCATATGACTTAACATATAGTGTCATAATTTATTTGTAGAGAACACTACTGCTAAACACAATTTTTCCACATATGCAAACCCGAGCTCATAGCTCACCAATGTTTGACTAACATAATATATGACCTATTCTTTGCCTTGCACGTTATTTAGGGCTAACATGGTTCCCAATGCAAATTCAATTGCCAATATATATAGTAGAAAAGGCACCTCTAGCCTTGGTGGAGCTAGCACTGGTGGCATCTCTAGGTATTGCTTTATTTCAGTGAATGTTGCCTTGTAGTCCTCATCCCAATTTAATGGAACTCCCTTATGTAGCAGTCGATTCATGGGTCAACATTTATCCGATAATTGGGTGATAAATCGCTTTATCAAGGCTACCTTGCCCTGAAGGATCCTTAATTCCTTAATATTGGTGGGAGGATGCATTTCCAAAATGGCCTTGAACTTCGTTGGGTCTACTTCGATGCATCTCTTAGAGATGATGAATCCTAGTAATTTTACAGAAGTTATACCAAATACACACTTCTTAGGATTAAACTTGACATTGTGCTCTATTAGGCGATCAAATACTTTCCTTAGGACCTTTGCATGCTCTTATCATAGCAATAACTTGGCTAACAAGTCATCGATATAATATTCTAGAATTTTGTGCATATAGTCATGAAAAATGTATGTCATGGCCCGCTGATATGTGGCACCAGTGTTTTTGAGGCCAAATGGCATAACTTTGTAGTAAAACGTTCCCCATGGCATTATAAATGTAGTTTTATGCTGGTCTTCGGGTTTAATCTAAATTTGATTGTAACCAGAAAAACCGTCCATTAAGGAGAGCATTTCATGACCTGCAGTTACATCTACGAGAGCACAATATTGGGCAACGAAAATGAATCTTTGGGTGTTGCCTTATTTAGGTCTCTAAAATCTATGTAAATATGGATTCTTCCATCAGGTTTTCCCACGGGTACCATATTGGACATCCATTTTGGATAATCTATGGAGATCACAAATTCCACATCCAACAACTTTTGTAGCTCATCTTTCACCATTAAGGCTACTATTGGGTGCATTTTTCTAAGCTTTTGTTTGATCGTCTTCTTCATCAGATCTAGCGAAAGGTTATGTGTAACCAATTTTGGGTCTAGACCAGGCATATCCTTGTACATCCAAGTAAAAATATTTGGTCTCTCTTTTAGCAGAGGGATGAGGGTGGCCCACTAATCTAGAGTGAGACTCTCTCCAAATTTAACCTTCTTTGCGCTAGCAGGATCATTATTGATATCCACATCAAAAGTTTCCTATAATGACATATGTGATCCCTCCTCAAGTTGGTGAGGTGTAGGAATCAAATGGATGTCATCAGCCAGGTTGATCGGTTCCATGTTGGAAGTATTTTTGGCATGATAAACATCATATGCATAGCCTGGCACAAAATGGAAAGGTTGCAATATTTCTTCATTGGGGAAGAAATCCTCAAGCTCAACGGGTGAATCAACACGGTCCTAGTCGAGAGCATATTTGTTAAGATACAATGGTTTAGACGGATCTACTGGATTATGGAGTGGAGTGATCAAATAAATGGAGACCATGTTTATGGAATGGAATTGATCTCCAAGACCACATGAACCAACTTCTACAAAATCTGCATAGTCCTCATACCCACAATCTGGCTCTAATGGCATAGGCACAAAGGGGTCTTCCCTATGAGGACTAAGAATAAATGGATCCTCCCTATGCACTGAATGTAAAATATGATCATTTGGCTCATGGAGCTCCATGTATGTTGGAGGAAGGGGATTAACCAACCGATTAATTTGATCCAAGTTTAATCGTCTTGCTCTCAAACGAGTACCAACATGTAGCTACAGATATACCTCATCAATGTTGATGGGTTGATGATGGTAACACAAATAAGGAGGACCAAGGTAGGCCCTCTCTAACTCATCTTCTTCATCACTATCATAATATAATCCTTCATTCGCCCCTACTCTTGGGGGGCTCTTTGGCAAATACGGATCCATGAATCTAACTGCTTGATCGCTATCATAACTATCTAGATAAACCAAATAATTATATTGTAAGTGTGACATAGCCAAGAAATCTAGCTTCACTTCTTCCCTTGAATGATAAAAACTGGAAAGGATCTCTTCGGTAACCTATACCGACTCAATAGGCAATAAATGATGCACAAGCCAGGGCCTCTCATAGGCACATTCAACTTCATTTCTAGATTCATCATCATTTGAGGATTCTTCATCTACATCATATCCTGGTCCACTCATATCGGATATGGACTCTGCTCCATATTCATTACAAAGATCTCCTAGCTTGAGATCGCATACAGTAATGGGGTTACACCCCTGCACATTTGTGTCATCGATTGCATCATGGTTTGGTATCCTAGGTGATCTTTGGGGTTCAGTTCTATCTCAGTATGCTCAAGGAGCCCTTCATGATGATATTCAAGTGGCTCAGTGGTGACGACAGATATCATAGGGTGATTCCTCTAGAAATTGGAAGGATCAGGATGATAAGGATTAAAATCCACATTGTTCACCATACTAAGGTACAAATAATCTAGGGATGTTGTGAGTGAATCATTCTGCCCTCGTATCTGTAACCCTAAACCGAACCTATCAGTGACTATCTGATAATGAGGTTCCAGTGGAGTCCTACATCCTTGTTCAAAGAGACCAAGGCCATATCCATGCCAATGATACAACTCGAAGATACGCATGGCATACTCAAGGTTGGACAGATAATGAACATTTATCATGAAAGGCTCATCATCATCTTCATCCATGGGCTCTTGCGTTGGAAGTTGGTCTAGCCCCACATAGATGAAATTAGTTTGGTTAGGTGGCTCTCCCAATGGAACCACTAATCCAACCAGGTAACGATGAGCGGATGGTCGGACCATCTCTTGCACAATCTTCAAAATTGGTCCAAAGGTTACATTTTGCACAAGGTACTTGTCTAATCCAATATTGGTGAGATTTACCATCACCCGTGGTGTGGATGACCCTACTGAAGATGCAGGTGAGGTAGGCTGAGGTGCCTCCTGGGCTCTGTCTTAGGGTTCCTCAACCTCCATAGGAGTGGGAACCTCCTCGATGATTGGCTCGGGCTCACACTCCTTCTCTTTCTCGCACATTTTCACCTTTAACTTCCTATCACCCTGATGCATGACTAATGTCGATGGTTTCAAGGAAGTGGCAATGATGTGCTCTGACCTGTGTGACACAATGGCATTGGTTGAGCACGTATTGCTGGTTTACCTCCGGGTTCCTTTATCGATAATGATGGCTAAACATCTAGATGCATTTACAAGAGTATGAAACCCCTAGGCAAATTTTCTAGGTTCATGAACTTAAATGGCTCTTCATCTGATGCCACTATGTGAACCTGTCCCTCATGAATATACTTCACAAACAAATGCAATATCAAGGGGATGCAATTCATTTCATGAAACCAAGGTCTACCAAGTAATATGTTGTACTGCATGGTCCCTTCTATCATATGACACATTACTAAGATGGTCTTCAAGCCTACCTACATGGGTAGGATAATTGTGCCAACAATCGAACATAGTGCATCGTTAAATGCTCTCAATGTAAATGTAGTGGGCACAATGTGTGATTTAGGTAGCTTCAAATGACTCAGCACCTTTGTCGTTATTATGTTGATCGATGAGCCGATATCGATCAAGACCATTTTAAATGGCATGTGATTAACACATGTGATTATGTGCAACGATGGGTCAGTCATAGTTATAGAAACCATCCTTATCTCATGATCATAAAATTGGATCATCGGTTCTTGATACTGCTGTACATGTACTACAAAATTAGTAAATGCTTGCACATCTTGATACTGTACTTCAATGGACCTCAAAATGTCCATAAGAGTCTCCTTGTGCCTCGGGGACTATTGTATTAATTCATATATTGACAAGTTTGCAAGAGTTGTCTACAAGTTTTGGAGCAACCTTCTCCTTATTGTCACTACCGATCTTGTTGGTGGGCCTGGAATATTTTATATCGACCACTGATTCGGCATGGCTTGTATTTGAATGGAAGCATGAGGTTGATTTTGTTGTTCATATATCCTATGACTAGTGACAACATTCAGCATTCCAACGAACCCCTGGGTAGGTGGTTTGACTCTCACCTGGTTGACTTGGCCAACGTTTTTGCGAGGCACCTCATGATTTGGCAAGGGTTTTTTGTAACTCTCCATATTCTGATTATCGGGCGCCTGCAAGTTGTGTGGCACTACAAGCCCACCTTTGTCAATCATATTTTTCACCATGTGTTTGAAAGTCTAGCAAAACTCAATGTCATGGCCTTTTGTTTAATGAAAAATGCAAAATAGATCTTCTTGGTACCCCTTTGGTTTGGGTTGATTGGTGTCGATCATCTTAATTTTGGGTAATCTAATTGCCTTGGCCTCACACAGTTGATGGAAAATTGACAACAGTAATTTTTTCAATGGTGTGAACTAGCGAGGTGGGTGTTGATATTTGTTATTGCACTTATAATTGTTGTTGTGCTTGTCATATTATGCAGGAGGAGGTTGGGCCTGATAATTCTATTTCGGTTGCCTCTTGTTCTCCCTCTGAAGATTCAACACCACTTGATTCACATGGGCCTGCTTGCCCTATTGTTTTGTGGTACTCATATTTTGTCTCTCTCTCCTATTCTTGAGATTCAAGTTACCTTCCTGCAACTTGATGTCCTAAATCACTTTGGCTTATGCCAAAGCCTCTTCGAATGTAGGATACTGCTATAGCTACAACAGTAACAAGATGTGCTTGGCACAACTCTTCATAAATATTTGATTTAACTCTGTGGTAGGAATAGGGAATGGCAACTTTGCCATTAGTCTCCTCCATATCTTTCCATATTGCTCTATTGGCTCATCATCGCACTAAGCTAGCACAACCAGATCGGAAAGATTGACCTATTTCTTGATGCCAAAGGAATAGCATTCAAGAAAGGCATCAGCTAATTGCTCAAAACCTGTTATGCTATGTTTCTTTAGTTGATTTAACCACTCATAAGTGGGTCCAAAAAGTGTCATGATGAACATACGTAACAACAATGCATCATTGCTTGCTATTTGGAAACAAACATGCAAAAAGCTTGTGACATGTTCCTGTACATCTTCATTACCATTAAAATTATCCAACCTGGGCATATCAAAATGCTCAGGGTAAGCCAGGGTAGGCATCGAAGGATCCAAAGGCTCATTATGGATTTTCCTTAATGTTAGCTTTTGAATAGCCATACCTTGTATCTCGATGGATTTTATCTTCTTGGCTAAGGCCTTATAGGCCTTCGAAGATAGAAATTCCTCCTCCCTAAGTTTTTGTGGAGATGGCTTAGGAGGTATTGTATTCCTCATACAAGATGGAGGGTGTTTCTCTTCCTCCTCCTCAACTCGAGAGCTCTCAGGATATTCTTGATCGTATTTGTCTCCTTCTGCTTCTTTATGCTACCTCTACCTTTGATTATCGACCGGTGGTGGCCGCTTCCTCTATTTGGAACTAGCATTAGTATGAGCATCTCTATGCTCTTGATGCATATCGGCTTGCGACAAAGCCTTTCTATATACATGCTCTCTATGGTCATCATGAGGATATAGACCAGCCCTAGCTAACCTATCCTCCTACTCCATGCATTCCTTCTGGGTAAGGATACGCTCTTCGCGCATGCACTGCTCATATAGCCTCTGTCTAATGAGCCTCTATGCTTGAATATTTTTATCTTCAATGTGTTGCCTCTCTAGGCAAGTGTCCTCCAATTGATCTTGGAGGAGTTGGCATTTTTGGTCTGATACCAATCGATGTAATCTATCGATCTGATCAGTCATGAGAGGCCTCTGGTATCCTTGCTTTGTATGAGCAACCTTGTGGGTTTTGTACCCATAGGACTGATGTTCTGTGCCTTTGCCTCTATTTATGAAGACAAAATTGGCCTCCTATTGTGTCCTATACTGTGAACCACCATGTGCAGACAGTGGGTGTGTGACATGAGGGCACTTAGAAGCCTCTCCATGCTCTCTAGTAGTCATGAAGACACTCATGCGACTCTCACTCGGGGCTCGAGTGGGTGGAGCGAAAGGCTTGTAGCCTAGCTATTCTAAAACACTACCTAGACCCTCTAGCTATCTATACCACCATTGCTCATGTGACGATGTGCCATTATCTCCCACCTTTGATATATCAATGGTGATCTTGCATGGTGGACCACACATGGGAGTATGGTTAGACCTACACTCGATAGCGAGCCTATCTGTCTACCCCTGAATGGATGGATATCTAGTCCTATACTTAGAAGGTGGAGGCATGGATCCTCCTATGGACTTAGTATATAGGGGCACCAACCTGGTCCCCTACACCACAAACTCTTCGGCCGATCCCATGGATGTGCATGCATTGCAGTCTTAGTAATGGATCTCGAGTGGAACACCCTCATGTTGGAAGGCTTCCTATTCTATCCTATGCCTAGAGGAGTGTAATGAAGCTCCTCTATCTGGGGTATGCTCTACAGGCTCCCCTCGAGTTGAGTTATATCCTATGACGCTTGCCGAATGACATTCGGTTTGCTCATGTGGTTGAGGAATTGACACGTGCTATTGTGAATTGGTTAGGGGTTGGTCATCGGTGTTAAGTTTAGACCTTTGCTGACCACCCCATTTTATACCTAGCATCTAGATGTATATTTTATTATTAAGTAAACAAGGTATACAATAACAATTATCTTGTTTTAAATTTTGAAAGTGAGTCCTAAATTGTTTGATGTGTTTTCAAGATTTGTTGTATCAATGTAGAAACTTTTATCGTGTTTTGCAAAACTTGTTGGATTTTATTCTCAGTTTAATGGCTTTCACCTATACGCTCGTAGCTCAAAAAATTGTCTATGAACTCCAAGTCACGTAATCCAACCTATAATGTGTGGTAATGAAGCCCACACATGGTCAAGGAGCACAGGTCCTCCCAGATCCTCACCCGTTTTCCCCTAGTCAGTGTTATACCCTTCAAAGAGAATACATATAAATTTTCTAGGGTACGAAAGGTTCTCAGATCTAGTATTGGTCTAGCATCCAAAATGTTCATGGTATTTGGGCCAATGGATGGAAGTTACACCCAACGTCATTGAACCCTACTAGTGGTTGTATTTCAAGCCCAACTCACTAGCATTTAAGTGCCAAGTGGTGTGTGTGGTTCCTTTAATGTACATAAAATAAATGCATCATATAGCATTCATGCTCATTTTCTAAATGCTATGCAAATGAAAGAACATTTCAAATTTAGAAAATGTAAGCTATTCTAGATGCTCTTTGAGACCATGCACATTACGATGATAATTGGCCACTAATTGGGCCTCACACATGTAAACCAATCATACAAATTCTATCAAGCATGCTGGATTCTAGGGCGGATTAAAATTAGAGATCCGTTGTTCCTAGCAGCGCCTTTCTAACGACATGAAAGATAAATGCAAACTAAGACCTAATTCATTTATTTTTCTTTCTTAATTTCTTAATTGCATTCCAAATTTGACTTTCTAGAAAAACACAGAGATAGAAAAAATTACAGAGAGTGAGAAGTAGGGCCTACCTCAAGTCCTCATCCGAATGAGCTTTATCCCTTTGTTGTCTATTGTGTCTATTGGAAACCATAGGTTTGGGCTACGATTTTGACTATGGCCCACGGATTGAACCTGCAGTTCAATTGTTGGCCTGTAGCTGGTAGTTGTGATCTATACCTGCAAGTCACAATAACCAAAAACATAGTCAAATGCTATAATCATGGAGTGCCATTATGATCGCCTTTTGATCTAACCAAAAATCATGCACCCATCTACTATATTATGTTGTATTCATCCATTTAAAGCATAAAAATGACAATATTGCATAGATTCAACAAAATGAACATTTCTTGTATTAATAATTGCCAAGAATCTCGATTACAATTATACCCCTCTTAGGATCATCCAAATGATGATATGATTAATACAATGCCAAAGCCCTCAATAGGGTAGGTGCACTAATGTTGCTTTTCAACTAGTCACAAACTACTCTAGGGTGGAGTTGCCCTCTTCTTCGCGTTGGGGAAGGAACTTGATGGTTGAATCTCCTTCAAATATATTCCCTCTGTTGTAAATCGTAGCTCTGGTGAGTGGTCTACACTGTAAACCATGGATGAAATCCACGATTAGCAATCTGATAGGTTTACCTTCAATTTCAAGGGCAATGGGCTTGACCTCCTTGTCCAAATTGATTTTCAATGGTCGCCTTCGGTGTCCTCAGACACTGTGAAGGGCCTTCGTTTACCCAAATATGTGATTCTTGGATCTCCTAGGCTCCTAGGGCATCCATAATGCAATTCATCATGAATATTGGCAAGTAAGTAGGGGATAAGTGCAATATCTCTCTCTTAGTATACTCGATTGAGTGTAAAATTTGATAGGGCTTCACTGCTCAAATATCCAATGCTCTCTTCTATAGTTTGCCCTAATTCTAAGGGGTACTTATAGGACTACCCAAGGGCTAGGGGTGGCTTCATGGAGAAGCCAAGATCAAGAAGGGGTAGTTAGGATAGTTGGATTGGAAAATTTCATCCTCTAACCACCTTCTTCTAGATCAAATGGTCGTTCAAACCAATTTGGCTTGGATTAAGGCCAACTGAACTTCAGTTAATACTATAGGTTATAGCTACAATCTAAATTGTAAATCATAGGTCTTAGCCATAGTTTAGCCTATAAACCAAAGGTCTGGGCTACGGTTCATATTGATTAGGCCAAGGAGCCCAAATTAAGTTGTTAGAACCACTACTCTATCTTGGAGTCTGTCCAAGATCCTCCATATGGTCTTGTAGCATGTCCATATGAGTAGTTGCCCTCAACATGATGCGTTTTAGGTGACTACAATCCCAAATTATTGGCATATTTGAAATACCATTTTCAAATGACTAAATTGTTGATCCTTACATGTGAGAATATTGTTATACCATCCAAATTTATGAGGATTACATTGTTTACTAATTCTCCAAAAGCAAGGTCCATGGATATTTGAAATGTTGGTCTAACATTAGATAAGTTAAAAGATATTCTCTGGTAAAAAAATGTACCCCACTTGGTGGTGAATGATATTTTTAATTGATCCTCATCCTTAACCCAAATCTGATTGAAGCTATAAAATCCATCAAATAGAGAGAATCTCTCAACTCTAGACAAATTTTTAGTATTTGATCTATTTATATAACTAGATAATTAACCAAGGAGGCTTTATTCAAATTCTAAAAATCTACACATAACCAAATATCTCCATTCTTTTTCAAAGTAGGACCAAGTTGTCCACTCATGTGGAGTGCTTGATCAGATATATGTTTTTTGCATTAAACAACTTCAACAATTCATGTTTTATTAGGGCCTCCATTTTTGGATTCACTAGCCTTAGCATTTTCCTAAATGGCTTAACATTGGGTAGAAATTATATGGTGTGTTCAATGATTTCCTTGTTGTAAACTTTGAGGTCATCATAGCTCCAATATACTATATCTCTATATTCATTTCTTAATGCAATGAGCTCAAATATCTCCTTTTTTATACTCAATTTGAATTTCCTTGAACTCTTGATCATTAGTTTTCATTATTTATCCTATCATCCAATTACTATTATCAAAGAGGATTTATAGAGTAATTATCCCTTTAGGAATATGATTAATTTTCAACTGTATCACATCCTCTTGATTAATATGATCTTGAATTTATTCTAGCTGAGTTGCATATACAACTTCTTGAGTCAATAAGCTTACTATTTTTTCATCATTATCAAAAACCTACTAGAAGCCATATTTAACTAGGACTAATGGTCTAAAGGCTAGTTTAATTCCCTTTGACTATATCCAATTATCAAAAGCAAGTTTGAAATTTGATCCTTGTGAGACCAATGCATTAGCTAGCATATTTTTACTTCTAGGTATTGTTTTTATATTGATGGCCTCAAAGCCTTCCAAAAGGTTCCGAACTCTATTATGGTAAGACTTGAGATAGTGGTGCTTATTGTTATATTTTTTATGAATTGATTTACTAGTAATTTTAAATCACCATAAATTGAGAGCATCTTAATTCCCATCCTTTCAGATTTTAACAAAATCAAGTATAGAGCTTCATATTCAACAACATTATTGGTAAAGCTCTAGGTTAACCTATATGAAAATATCTTTATTCCTTATGAATATAAAATAAAGAGCACTCTAGCTCTAGCTCCATAAAGGTAAAGTTTCCATAACTCTATTTTAGAGCTCTTGATTGGAGATAGTTGGGAGCTTATTATTATATGATCCTATCATGTAATAAGTCCATAATCTAGTTTTTATCACTGCATTAAAGTTCTTGAGAGAGAACTCATCCTCGATTTGTAGGTATTTAGTTACTTTTCAAGGTAGTCCAAATAATTTTCAATCAAGTTAACACTTTCTTCTTTAATTTTCTCAATGTGGTATGGGCATGGTTTTTCCACATAGATTCTTACCTTTCTTCCTTTATGAGGAATAACCATATGAGAATAATCCAAGGATAAATATCCACCAATATTGGCCATAAATTTTCTTGAAATACACAAACCAAAGTATGGATGAAGGTCCACTACTACCACTTCTTACACTACTATAATTCCTAGCACCTTAGCAACACCATTGTTATATCTTTGATCACCTCAGATATCTATATTGGAGTACCATCTAACTATAGTACTCCAGGACTTGATTAGATGTATTCCATCTCCATTTCTTCGCAAACCAAATTTGGCATGACAATAGTAGATGATATGGAATCAACCATGTAATTATGCATTATCCAACCTTCCATATGTAGAGACATAGAAAAAGGTGGTGGTTTATTTTTATCCATTCATGGGTTCTATTGATCCTAAGCCAAATTTAGATTTGAACATAGTAGTCCTTCTAAATTGATATTTTTTTAAATATTATTTGAGCAAATTGATCTATTTGGAGTTCAATAATGCATCATACATGCTTGCTCATGAAAGAGTCTTCTTTAGTTCTTCAACTACACTATATCTGAATGATTCCAAATGCTTTTTATCCTTCCAAACTAGTTCTTGAATGTTTTTTGGTACACATTAATTGCTTCTAGTCTTTATCTTTTGGTTATTTATGGATACTACAACTTCTTTAGAGCTTGTTATTTGGAGTCCTTTTGACTTATCATTTCTTTTTCTAGATTTTATGGATCCTTTTCCTAATTCTTTTATGATTGAGTAGGTACCTTCATAGGCTCCATGTCCCTCCACTTGAAAATATTTCTTTCTAGATCATGTTAATAGTTGAATGAATTCATTCTTTGAGGGCTCTTTAACTAACATGACTTGATATTGATCCATTATTATATTCACCACTCCTTTCTTTGTTTTATCTACCCTCTATGCCACTTCTAGTTGGGATTGGTGTTGATAGACCATACAAGTATTTGCATTGTGATGATTATTATAGGCTAAGCACTAGTAACTCTCCTAAGAGGAGGAAGGGTATGTCTCATCCTATTTATCCTTATACATGGTATTTTATTTTTTGACAACATTGTTTCTAGAAGCCTCCTGATATTTTGTGATATAAGGGAATATTATTAGTTGAGAGTTTTCAAATCCATTTTTATCATTTTTCCTTTCTATCACAGTTATTTTATTGGTAAGATTGTTTACCATTTTTTTAGCTCTTTTATCTATATGACCTATTTGAGTTCTGAAGTAGGCAATAGAGGAAAAGTGCCCCATAGGGGGCTAAGGAAAAATCTTAGGTAGAGCAATTAGAGGTAATAAAATGATTGGAGTTGGTGTTTTTTAGAAGGGTTGGGCTAACTCTAAAAAATAAGGCATGATGACTTTAGGAGGCAATTTGCCAAATATAGATAAGAGAATTTTCTACAATTGTAGCTTGAAACATGTTAGGAACCTACTATTAAAAATAAACACACTCACAAAAATACAAAAATTAAACATATATTCTCACAACACACTATGGAAATAAAATGCACACTAATGAAATAAATTGCAGAAATGGAACAATATCACAATAGCACCGAATTGCAATGCCTCTTCAAGGGGGAAACCTCCTTCAATACTTAATTAAATTATGAAAAATATATATATACAATACTGCCCCTTGTAGTTTTAAGAAATTCCTCTAGCACCTAACTCCCAAGGTTGGATTACATGAAAAATGTTACCCGGGATAGAATCTTCTACCTGCAATCTGTTAGATTCTTGAAAAATGGTTGCATAGAAGGGCACCATATGGTTAGGCACTTCTTAATCCAAAACCATAAAAAAATATTACAAATATTAATATGGGTGTTACCCATGTTCCATGAGGACTATTACATCAAGGTGTTAGGATGGGGTCCTAATATGCCCTTACCCTTCAAAGAGTTTTATCCTCAACGCTGAAGGTGAGGAAACTATTGTTGGAATTTTTGAAGAGGTTCCCATATCACATATTCTAGTTGTAAGCCATGCCACTAGACTAGGACATCTATAAGAACACATCGATTAATGGTACATGATATTTGGTCAAGAATGCATTTAGGTTCAAGAATTATGGGTCCTTCCTCATACAACTCTGGAAGTGTAGACTACACCTACACCCTATTTCCAATAAAATTCTTGAGATATGGCACATGGAAGACTAGATGAAGTTTAGAACTAGTCGAAAGGGCTAGTTTGTATGCTATCACCCCAAGCCTCTATAATACCTGATAAGAACCATAGTATTTGGTAGTAATTTTTTGACAACCATGCAACTAGAGAGATGATTGTTTGTATGGTTGTAAGTGAATAAATACCATGTCACCAAAAATAAAGATATGTTCAGTACGATGTTGATCTGCTTGTTATTTCATAAAGTTATAAACCATATCCAAGTTAAGCTTGAGTTGGCAAATAATGGAGTCATGTTGATGGAGAGTGAAATCCACAACTTGAACCTTGGAGCTACTTGGAATGTAAGACATTATAGTAGGTGGAGTTTAACCATAGACTAATTTAAATGGAGTCACCTTAGTGGTAGAGTGATAGGTGGTGCTATACTACCATTTGGAAAAATGAATCCACTTAGTCTAATGAGTAGGATGTTTAGAAGTGAAGCAGTGAAGGTAGGTTTCCAAGAATTTATTGATAATTTTGGTTTAGCCATCGGTTTGAGGATGGTAGGTCAAACTCATCTTGAGTTGTGTCCCCTGCAACTCAAAGAGTTATTGCTAAAAGTGACTGGTGAAGGTATGATCATGATTAGAGACAATGGATTTAGGTATCCCCTGGAGGTGAAATATGGATTCAAGGAAGATTTGGATGACAATTGATGTAGTATAAGGATGGGATAGAGAATGAAAGTGAGAATACTTTAAAAGACGATCCACTATCACCTGAATAACCAATTTTCCTTTAAATTTTAGTAGCCCTTCAATGAAGTCCTTAGATATGTCTATCCAAAATTGCTCAAGAATAGGCAAAGGTTGAAGTATCCTTAGAGAACTCGTAGTTTCACCTTTCATCTACTGGAAGTGATCACATTCGACTACAAATATTTGGATGTTCTTTTTCATTTCCCTCCAAAAAAGTATGCTTATTTTGGGTATATGTTTTAATAAAACCTAAAAGACCATTTGTGGGAGAAGCATGTATTTATTAAAGGAGGAGGTCCTTGATTTGAAACTAAAATGGTATAACCAAAGGGTCATGAAATCATAAACCCTAACCATCCTAAGCATAGCTAGGGTGGGAATGCAGATCCCCTTGGAGAGTGTAGATGAGATTTTGTAATGAGGAATCCTTGGCCAAATCCTCACAAAGTTGATGAATTACGTAAGGGAAGTGGAGATAGCCTACAACATGGCCTGATCTTCATAGAGATGATATAAGGCATCTACCACCACATTCTATTTACCTTTCTTATAATAGATGTCATAGTCATACCCAACAATTTGGAGACCCATTTTTGTTGTACTTGAGTAGCCACCCTTTGTTCTTGAAAATATTTTAGACTCTCATGATAAGTTTTAATGGAAAAATATTGGCCAATGAGATAAGGATACTAATGGATGATCGTATGTAAAATGGCAAGCATCTCCTTCTCATAAGTGGAATTACCCAAATTTTAAGGGGAGAGTGCCTTGCTAGTGAAAGCTAATGGTCAATAATCCTGCATAAAAATTGCCCCAATACCTGTGCCTATTGCATCACTCTCAATGAAAAAGGTTTTAGAAAAATCTAGCATTTCCAAAATAGGGATGGTGGTCATAGCATACTTCAAATCAACAAAAACCTTCTCGGCCAAATCAGTCCACAAAAAAAAAAATCCTTAACATAGTTGTTAGGGGAGCTACTATCTTGCCATAATTTATTATAAATTTCCTGTAATATCTTGTAATACCCAAGAATTCATGAAGTACCTTCAATGTATGAGGTTTAGGCCAATATTGAACCACCTAGATTTTCTTAGGATCAACTTGAACTCCCTCATTAGTGACTATGTGTCCCAAATATTCAACCTCCTATTGGCCAAAGGAATATTTTTATTACTTTGCATAAATTTTATGGTCAAAATTTTTTTTGAGGGTTTCATCTAAGTTGTGAAGATGATCCTCCCATGTGTGACTATAGATCAATATATCATAAAAAATGCTAAAACAAATTTGTAAAGATGAGGATGAAAAACAAAATTCATCAAAATCTAAAAAGTAGAAGGGGCATTGGTCAACCCAAAAGGCATAACCAAAATCTCATAATGCCCTTCATGAGTTTGAAAATCTATTTTAGAAATATCTTCATTTTTAATGTAGATCGTTGATAGCTCGATTACAAATCCAACCTAGAAAATATTGAGCCCCATGCAACTCATCAAGTAGTTCATCAATTATAAGAGTAGGGAACTTATCCTTAATAGTGATTTTGTTAATATCCTGATAATCCACACTCAAACACCAAGTGTCAACCTTTTTTCTTATGAGAAACACTAGTGAGGAATAGGGACTAACACTAGAACGGATAATTCTAGAAGCTCAAAGTTCCTCTATAATTTTCTCAATTTCTATTTTCTAAGCATAAGCATACTGGTATGGACAAACACGAGGAGGTAGATTGCTAGGAAAAAATTGTATTGCATGATCATGTGAGCACTAAGGAGGAAGTTCCTTGGGTTCCTCAAAGACATGAACATACCTATTTAATATACCTTGTAATTATTGTGGGTGATTAGACTCCTCTTTTTTGAGGTGATGATAGCAAAAAATTGAGCTACCATGCCATGGGAAGATTTATTTAACAAATTTTTCATATTATGAGAAGAAATAAACTGAACAATGTCTACCTTTGTGCCATGAAAAATATATTCCTGCTTGTCTTGACTAAATTTCATCCATAATTTTACAAAGTTCCATAAGACTAGTTTGAACATTCTCAACCATATATGCTCCTAAGGGTAAGGCAAGCATGTTGGACTTGAGATAATAGTCTCAGATTTTGAGTTTAACATTACAACATTTGCCTTTGCATGGTAGGGTACCACCATTAGCAATCATAACTTTGAAGGAATTGTAGGTGGTGATGTAACAATTTCTCTATTTGGCTACATTGGATCAATAAAATTATGTGTGCTAAGTCAATCAAAATGATAATCATTTAGCCCTTAAAATGGCCAATCACCTTCATGGTTTTGGGGGGTGGATACTCCTACTAAAGCATGTACAAAAATTTATGGTTGGGTTTCCTCTTGCTCAGTTGTTTGGTCTATGGTTTCTATATCTTGAGGATTCTCCTCATCCTCTGAAGATTTTGTAGTGGGAACTTCATCCATATCGAGAAAGTACAATTTTTGTTGCACACACCTATTCCCTTTGGAATATTTTTCATCACAATCGTAACATAACCCTCTTGCCTTTATATTGCCCATATTTTTATGACTCAATATTTTTATAGGTGGATATTTAGTATTAGGACTTGGCATTGGCTTGGCCAAAAAAGAGGTTTAAATTGAGGAAATTTAGAAGTTTGACCGAGATCCTTGAATTTATCTTATGCCAATTTGGCTGAGGTCACAACAACTTAACCTCAGCCCTAATTTCATACTTTAGTACACTCACAAAACAACTTTGGAAAGAGTTAGCACTTGGACTAGTGGTTTAATTGGTAAGTTTTTAAAATTGAGCTTGGTATTCTCAAATAATTGAGGTTTATTTGAGTTTGAAATGGGTTCATCTAAAATCTTCAAACTTTCTAGGACCAAAGCGATTGAGTAGGCGTTACCCAAATTCAAACCAAGAAATCTCAGGTTTGGTCTTTCTAAGCTATAAAAACCAATGGAGTGCATGTAATTCAAAATTAAAAGAAGCAATGGTCAACCATAGGAAATGATCAACATGATGAAGAGTGAAATATTGTTCTACCTTACAAATCCACCCCTCAGGATCTTTTCCATTGTATCGCTCCAATTTTTTTGCATCTCTACCTTTAGGCTATAGGATCCATGCTCGAAAGGAGGATGGGAAAAAGATGGCGCGGTACCTTGGACCGAGAGGCCTTGCGAAGGTCCCGCCTCTTGGGGTAGGTGTATTATGGTGATTTTTCGATGGATGGTGGGTTCACCAAGAAATTTTTGAATGGCAGTTTCCATGCCTAGGTTGGGAATGTGTTTGATGTGTTCAGTTCTAGCTTTAATCATCCAAGTCCTAGTTTTGGCCAAAATGTGTCTAAGCTATTCTATATGAAATGTAGATTTAAATGAAGATAGAAACAGATTTGGATAGAAAAATAGAAAGAACAAAATGGATTAAAGACCCATACCTGATTCGGATGTTTGATGAAGGTTCTAATTTTTGAAGTAGTCAGGATCGTCTAGAATTCGACAAGATTGTCTCCTATCTAACAAGATCATCTGAGATCTGACGAATTCGTCAGAGACCTGCAAACAAAAAAATAGATGCAAAATACATAGAATGCAACTATGATAACAGAGGGTAATGATATAAAATGATAGTAAGAACATTAAAATGATGATAATAAACAAAAAAACGAATGCATTATACTGATCTAATGATTATGTTTTTATTATGCATTAAATCTACATGGGTGAACTCCAAGATGCAGAATAATAAAGAATAACCATAGAATTAACTAAATGCAAAATAATACAACAGAAAAAGGATGAAGAAATGCAAACTCTGGGCACTGATTGCCCCCAATGTGGACTGCAGTCGAAATTGCCTCAGATTGGTATGAAATCGTCCCTAATTGGACAAGATCGTCCACGATGAACTGGGCTTGCTTCGGCTGAAAAAAAATGAAGTTCCTGTAAATAAACTTGAAAAATACAAATGCAAACAGTGATTTAAGATGGTCTAGTGCATGTAGAATTCGAGTTACAGGGAATTTCAGCCAGGGGGATGCTAAGGGGAGGGCCTAGGATTAAATAGGCTTAGGATAGAGGTTGGGAGGTTGGAGATCATCCCAATTTGGGATATCTCCAATGAGGGAGGTCTCTAATGGCACAGACATGCTTCTGCTCGGATTAGAGATGCCGTTGGAACAGAGATTAATTGTGAAAAATTAGTTTTGGGACAAGATCGTCTCGACGTCCTAGCCCAGATGAAATCATTCTATTTGAGGCGATATTGTCTGATCGGTGACGATATCGTCAAACGGTCAAAACAAACTCTAAAAATGGCATGAGAAACGAGGAAACAGATTAAGCGGCGGTTTGGGAGCGGTTTTGGAGGTTAAAATTTGAATTTGAATTATTTACTAGAGTAAGTGTAATTATTAAGGTTTTACTGCACCAATTTTAGGGTGCTACATTTTTCCCCCTCTTTAGCGAATTTTTTGAAGAAAATGCGTTAAAGATGAGTTCTTCTCGATCTACAAGAAAGCAAAAATTATTCCCATTTTTAGGCGATGATTCTTGGTCGAATTGTATGACAACTTACTATGGTGCCCCCTCCGTGTTTTTACCCAAATCGAACGTTTGAGGTAAAAATGCGGAAATTTTTTTTTTTTAAATGTTTTTAATTGTGTTTTGAATAAAATTAAGAAAAATAGGGTAAAACCCTAATCCATTGTTACTGTTCATTTTTCTGGTTTTTAGATCTCTGCAAGCAAAATGGTCGAGACAGCGCACAGATCGACAGATGTCCGATGCGGGCTACAGGTAAGAGTCTAAACTTAGTTTAGAATGCTTTAAGTTGAATTTACATGCTTTTTAGTTGAATTTTGAGCAATTTTTGAGCATCGCAACCGTTTTTGGGCCGTCAACATCGTTGGGACGAAATCGTCTCAAGTTTGTCGATTTCGTCTAAGGGCGAAATTGGCGAAATGGGGACGATTTCATAAAATTAGGGACGATTTCGGCTTGCGAAATCGGAGATGATTTTGCTCAAATTGGGGACGATATCGTCCAATTGTGGATGATATCATCAGTTATAAAATTGAAATTATTTTAACTTGCATTTTTAATTAATGATTTATTAATGATTTTTATTGTTGATTTTGTTTATGTTGCGGAGAGGATTGCTAAAGAGTAGAGAATGGAAATATGGCAGGTTGAAAGATGACTTGGCCACCCTGTCTCAGGCAGAGTGAGATCAGCTGGCATAGGTCAGCCTGTAGCATGTGGCAAATATGCCACAAGTTTCTATAGACATGGGGCTACTGACAGCCCTGGCAGAGAGGTGGTATCCAGGTTCTTCCTATTTTCGATTATCGACAGGGGAGATGACTCCCACACTAGAGGATGTATGGAGGATTTTGAGGATCCCCATACAAGGATGATTGATCATTCCCACTGCCAATCATGGCCATGTGATGATGCGACTATGTGGCGATCCGAGCTTTGCCATGGAGAAGGGCAAAGTGAACATCGAGTCACTGTGTCAGATGCCTAGGGCATCGAGACTCACACGAGTTTTTGCTAGGGTGGTAGGTGGACTTCTGCTGTGCCACCAAAGTGGATGCAGGGTACCATGGGTACTGGCAGATGTGGTCTATGACATGAGAGACCATGGCTACAGGTTTGCTTGGGGCAACTTTGTTCTATGCTGATTGTACAGGATCTTGCATGGGGTCATGTACAAGGGCGGTTGATGTCTGGTTATGACATCACTTCTACAGGTTAGGTGCTAGGAGCACATTGCAGTGTGGAGGCCGATAGGGCTTCCTTTGATAGGGGTTGACGGGGAGAGGCCCCGAGCCTTCTACTGGTGGCTCTGAAGAGGGTCATAGCGACGGATAGATCTACCAATGTCCCGAAGACTACTTGATGACCTTGTCTTCGACCAGATCACCTAGAGGCCTTGGAGGGATCATCTAGGGTGGGCTGAGGATGGACAGGAGCTAGCTCGCATCAGGTGATTCTGCTGGTTGAGGATGGAGAGGGGAGATGTGGAGCTCCGTCGCTACGACCGAGTTTTGTGATAGTTCGGTCTATAGTAGGGGATCCCATCTCTCAGGGATTACGAGTTTTCCCATACTGTCTGGGATAACACAACAGTTAGTGGGGCTCCAGATATGCAGCACTTCTAGAGTCAAGATGCAGATGATGCTCCCATTCAACCAGTGGATGGGGATGATGCTGGGGTAGTTGACGACTATGATGCCTGGTACATAGGCATCCGCCCTCATCGGATGATGAGGGCTTAAGGTTTGATTCACATAGTTGTGCATTGGATGGGGAGGCAGTGCTAGGTGGCCATTGAGGCGGCCCAATGTCATAGTGGGAAAGAGCAGAGGAGACCACAAGTGCAACAGAGGCCATGACAACGAGAGAGGAGGGAGGAGAAACCCCCTTCTCCATAGAGAGAGGCCACCATCGCTCGATAAGGGCAAGGGTGTTGACACTGGGGAGAGCAGTGAGACAACAACTCTCCAAGCAAAGACAGTCCATCTCCAGGCACAGGTGCAGACATTGCAATATGAGGCTGCACGCTGTTGCATTCCAAACATAGCCTACGTCGGCTATGTTTTCCAAGCGGTTAACATTTAGTATATATATTCACAATAGTTTATTTGAAAGCTATCATCTTTATTTTCTAATTTTCATTGGCGTTAATCGCAACTGCCTATAAGGCGAGGGTGTGCCCACCTTGAGTGGCGTTGATTTATTTTATTCATTCACTGCATTTTCTTATTCGATATTTACGTTCGTCATTTTGTTCGGTATTATAATTATCTTTGTAAGTTCTTTGAGCAGAAGGATAGATTTATCCTTCCAAGTGGTATCAGTTGTCATTCGGTCCTGAAGCATCACCGCAGGCATCTCGAAGCACCACCGCAGGCATCTTTTGTAGGGTGTTACAGCCACTCGTCGTGGCGTTTCCACTGCAGCCAGCGCCATCGCCTTTAAGCACATTCCACAGTCTTCTCAGGCCGCACTCAGTCGCAGGCGGCTGCTGTAACTCTTTCCCATCGCCAATCCTTCGAAATACCGGCGTTTTCCTCTCGTAGCCATTAAACCAATCAGAATGCACAATTTTGTATAATTTTCATCGCAAACCTAAGGTTTTTTCGTTATTATTGGCGCTGACGTCAGTTCCAAAATTTTTAATTAATTTTTGCAGTGTTCATTATCCCACATAGGCAGTGTTTCGGCTGGGGAAGCATTTAAAAATCCGTTATCACTCCTTATTCATCGTGACTACGGTCACACGTCCGGCTCCTACGCGCGTCGAAGTTCTGTTCGCATTCGTCGTCCTTTTGCTGCCCTTCGTCGTGTTTCACGTCGGTCCGTTAATCGTCTCACGTTCGGTCATTCTCTTCTAGCAGCGTCGCTTTGTTTCCGTGCTGTGCATCTTCTAGCCGCGTCGCTGCGTCGCTTCATGTTCTCGCTATGCGTCTTCTAGCCATGTCACTTTGTGTCTACGATGTCCATGGTTTGTCAGTCGTACCCTCGTGTCCACGTCGTCTTGTCCGTAGTTCTAGTCCGTCTCGCTAGTTGGGCAGTGTCGTGTCACGTGTTGCTGTCACATTGCGTCTCGCTCTTACGAGTCGTGTCTTGTCAAACACCTATCTGCAGTTGTCCTCACGGAGCCCACAACATCCAATTCCGCGCCGCAGTTGGAGTGGCAGTTAAGGCGGAAACAACAACAATTTTTTTTTTTGCAGATCCAGGATTAATAAGCAAGAATTTTTGAGCAGTGCATGAGTAGAAGTTGGATCAAAGGTCCTGACGGTCGATTATCAAGCTCAAAAATGACCAATAACAACGCAAGAAGACCTAATCGAAGCCCAGGTACAAAAAATTCTCCTTCTCCTTTCAAAATTGGCAGTTATAATCCACATCATCCACTAGTAGACCCTATGGCTACTAACCCTCCCCCAACTCACGAAAACATCACACAAGGCAACTCAAGTAATTCAGCCGTTTCCAACGATGATTCTCTTCGACTCTTATTAGAGGGTATGAACGAAATTGGTCTCCTCCTAAAAAACCTTGTGCAAGCACAAAACCAGCCTAATCCCAATACTAATCCCCAAAATCACTCCCATGCCCAAAGGAATGAAGAAAATGTCGATCCTAATGATGATTGGGAACAACAACGAGGTGATTCGGATAATTACAGGGATCGCTATCAGAGACAGTGGTATAACCAAAATCAAGAAAGGGACACGGGTTATCACCAACCGAGAGGCCCTAATAATAATAATTTTCCATGAATTGATATGCCCACTTTTGAAGGTCATGATCCTCGTGGTTGGATAGCCAAAATGGAAGGCATTCTTGACTTATATCAAATTAAGGAAATTGATAAAGTCCCTTTTCGCCGCATCAAAATTAGGCACAGAGGCCTACCAATGGTTTGTATGGCTTAAACGAGAGAAAGGAGCTACTATTAATTGGAGAAAATTCACTACCTCTTTTTTAGAAAGATTTGATGAAGGAGCTACATCATCATACACAGTAAGACTGTTATCTCTTAAACAAGAAGGGTCAGTTAGCGAATTCATTTCGGAGTTTACCGCTTTACTACCATACACTTTAGACCTCAATCCCGACACAGTGGTAGGAGCCTTTCGCAATGGTTTGAAAGAAAGTATTCGAGTGGAGGTAGACATGCACAATCCAACCTTGCTGAACGATTGTATAAGAATAGCCAAGCTGGCCGAGAAGAGACATCAGTTGTCTGCACGACGTGAAACTTATAGTCGTCCTTCATATCGCAACAATTCCTTTCGTAGAAATGATCAACCATCAAGATATTTTTGCTATAAATGTCGCACTCATCACCCCAAGGAACAAGCATGTGCCCAAAAACAAAACTTTCATATTGAAGGTGATCAATGTGAAGGAGAAGAGGAAGAACCTTACCAACCGGAAGAACCTATGCCAGAAGACCTACCATGTACTATAGAAGAAAAAGAAGAGGATACAATGGCGATCTCCGTGCATGCTCTCATGGGTTTAACCGCCCACCATACCATCAAGGTACCAGGATTTCTCCACCAAAAAAAGGTGAATGTGCTAATTGATTCTGGTAGTACCCACAATTTTATCGACATCAAAACCGCAAAAGCTTTGAATTTATTCATTAACTCTTCCAACAAAGACAAATTCCAGGTTCTAGTGGCCAATGGGGTGAACGCACAATGTGTTGGTCGCACATCTCAAGTTTCCATAAAAATGGGAACTTATACTTGGTTTGGATCCCTTTTCGTCATGAATTTGGGGAACTCGGATGTCATTTTGGGAGTTGAATGGTTGGAAACATTAGACACGGTTAGCTTCAACTTCAAAAAATTATTTGTGGAATGGAAGGAAAACGGACGAGTCATTCACTTACAAGGCATTACTACTCCTCCATCACAAATGGTGAGCTCTCATAGTATGGAGAAGATGTTAAAAAAGGGTGGATATGGGTTTATAGCTCAAATTAATTGTTTGGAAAAACAATCTCCAAGCAACTTCGGATATTATTGCTCCAGAGTTACAAGACATCATAACACATTACGAAGAGGTTTTCCAAGAACCTCAAGGATTACCACCTAAACGATCTCATGACCATGCCATCCATTTGATTCCAGGGAGTGTTCCTCCTAACAATCATCCTTATCGCTATCCTCAACCACAAAAGACAGAAATTGAACAGATCGTTCAAGATTTGTTGGATCATGGAGTCATTCGTCACAACACTAGTCCTTATTCCTCACCTGTAGTCTTGGCTAGACGAAAAGATAACTCTTGGCGTATGTGTCCTGACTTTCGTTCTCTCAATAAACTCACTATCAAGGACAAATTTCCTATCCCTCGTCATAGATGACCTATTAGATGAGTTGCATGGTGCAAAATTTTTTACAAAATTAGACCTTCGCTCCGGATTTCACCAAATCCGTGTTAGAGAAGAAGATATTCCCAAAACCGCCTTTCGTACTCATGAAGGTCATTACGAATTTTTGGTCATGCCTTTTGGTCTCACTAATGCACCATCCACATTCCAAAGTCTCATGAACCAAGTGTTTCGTCCACTCCTCCGTAAGTTTGTGTTAGTTTTTTTTGATGATATTCTCATATACAACAAAACATGGACGGACCATTTACATCATGTGGATAAAGCCCTTCACATTTTACACGAGAGAAAAGCTATTTGTCAAACGTTCCAAATGTTCCTTTGGTGTCCAAGAAGTGGAATATCTGGGTCATATAGTTTCACACCAGGGCGTCAAAGTTGATCCCAATAAGATTAAGGCAATTCAAGAATGGCCTTTACCTAAAACCATCAAGAAACTTCGTGGTTTTTTGGGTCTCACTGGGCTACTATCGCAAGTTTGTACAAAATTATGGTAAGATTGCAGCACCTCTCACGGCACTCACAAAAAAGGATGCTTTTCGTTGGTCGGAAGAGGCTACTCTAGCTTTCGAAGCTCTTAAGGAGGCCATGTGTACAACTCCAGTATTAGCAACCCCCAATTTTCACAAACCATTTATTATCGAATGTGATGCGTCAGGAATAGGAATTGGGGCTATATTAATGCAAGAAGGTCATCCGTTGGCATTTGAAAGTAAACAACTCTCCGAGAAAAATTTGGGAAGATCGACATATGAAAAAGAAATGTTGGCTATTCTTCATGCCATAGAAAAATGGAGACACTACCTAATCAGCAGCCGCTTCATTATCAAAACAGATCATAGTAGTCTCAAACATTTTCTTGAGCAGAGGTTTTCATATCCGAAACAAAATAAGTGGTTAACCAAACTATTGGGTTATGATTTTGTTATCGAATACAAGAAGGGGAAGGAAAATATAGCCGTCGATGCGCTGTCCAGGAAATATGAAGATGAAGTAGTCATTAACGCTATTTCAGGTCCTTGTTCCCAATGGGTGAATCAATTACAAGATGAATGGTTGTCCAATAGTGAAACTGCTCAGATAATTCAAGAATTATCTATAGGGTCCTCTAAACACCCTTTGTTCTCTTATGAAGATAAAATCCTCCGGAAGAAAAACCGCATTTATATTCCACACAATTCAGAACTCAAATCGAAGATCCTCGATGAATCACACGCCTCTCCATCAACAGGACATTCAAGATTTTTGAAGACATATTTAAGGGCCAAACAATCATTTTGTTGGAAAGGATTAAAAGCAGAAGTCAAACAATGGGTAGCAGAATGTGAAGTTTGCCAACACAATAAAGGAGAAATAGTCAAATCACCAAGATTGTTACAACCATTACCCATCCCTGAACGACAGTGGGAACATATATCCATGGATTTTATTGAGGGTCTTCCAAAGTCAGAAGGCGAGACAGTAATCTTCGTTGTCGTAGACCGATTATCCAAATACGCTCACTTTCAGGCTTTACAACATCCATTTTCCACAAGCAAGGTGGCAAAGGTATTTATGGATTCAATTTTCAAATTACATGGTATGCCAAAAAATATTGTAAGTGATAGAGATCCCATCTTCACTAGTAACTTTTGGCGGGAATTATTTCGACTTAGTGGTACCAAATTGAACATGTCTTCAGCCTACCATCCACAGACAGATGGTCAAACAGAAGTAGTTAACAAATGTTTGGGTACGTACTTAAGATGTTTTGCTCAAGATAAACAATACCAATGGAGCCATTGGTTAGCATTGGCAGAATGGTGGTACAACACTTCTTACCATTACTCAATTAAGATGTCTCCATTTGAAGCATTGTATGGCACCAAACCTCCAAAAGTCGCAGATTACGTACATGGATCATCCAAAGTAGCCAAAGTGGATGATTGGTTCCAACAAAGGCAGTCTACACTCACCATCCTCAAAGAGAATTTAGTCCAAGCACAGAATCGTATGAAACAACAACAAGACTTGCACCGATCAGAGAGAACTTTTAATATAGGTGATTGGGTGTTCCTAAAGTTGCAACCTTACAAACAATCCTCGTTAAAGATAAAGTCCATCCAGAAGTTGGCCCCACGATTCTATGGTCCCTACAAAATTGTGCGCCGCATTGGAGAAGTAGCCTATCAATTAGAGCTACCTACATCTTCACGAATACACCCGATATTTCATGTTTCATGTCTCAAAAAAGTAATTGGTCAGAAAGTACAAAGTCAATCAGAATTACCAGTGCTCGATGAGGAAGGACGCATACATCTCCAACCGAAAGATATACTACAACATAGAATCCGAAAACTGAGATCACGTCAGATTCACGAATTTCTCATTAAATGGCAAGATTTATCAGAGGAGGATGCAACATGGGAACCTGAAAGTATCTTCCAGACATTTCCAGCTTTGAGGACAAAGCTTTCCGAGGAGGGGAGTCATGTTGCATTCCAAACATAGCCTGCGTCGGCTATGTTTTCCAAGCGGTTAACATTTAGTATATATATTCACAATAGTTTATTTGAAAGCTATCATCTTTATTTTCTAATTTTCATTGGCGTTAATCGCAACTGCCTATAAGGCGAGGGTGTGCCCACCTTGAGTGGCATTGATTTATTTTATTCATTCACTGCATTTTCTTATTCGATATTTACGTTCGTCATTCTGTTCGGTATTATAATTATCTCTGTAAGTTCTTTGAGTAGAAGGATAGATTTATCCTTCCACATGCCACCGAGCTAAGGTGACACAACTCAGAGATGAGATTGCATGCCTCAGAGCATGGGGTGGAGGAGCGAGCACTCAGGAGCTGGCACGGTCGATTGCTCAGACCACGTTCTACCAGGGTATCTACTTCTAGATGGTGCCAAAGGGTCAGAGGGTATAGTTGCCAGCTGGTATTGCTGACCCTATTAGGATTGGGTCATCGAGGACTTCATATCAATCGACAACTAGGACTCGTAGTACCACACATACTGTGATGGGGCCACCTCGTCCACCTCAGGGTGGGGGAGGAGATGAGGCTGAGATCTCGAGGGGTTCTCAAGGCTAGCTACTATAGATTGCACTACACAGATTGATATATAGTATTTATTATTTTTGATAGAGGATTGAGTATGCCGAGGTACAGATTGTGGCATACCGATTCAATTTTGATATGATGTATATTATGGTTGATACAGATATAGATGAGATATTTTTGATCATATGACTTGTGTCTTATGTATTTTTATGATGCTTTTAAATGTTTTGATTGATTGATTTGATGATTCATGTAATTATGTCATTGGAAATATTATGGTTGAAATGTCATGCTTAAAAAAATTAAATGAAAGAATCTGATAGAACAAATTGGTTGTTTGTGATGTGATGATTTGATAAAAAAATAAAAGGGACTTTTAACAATAATTTCAAAGGACATTGTCGCTATTATAGACCATTTCATGGAGTCATCGCTCACTCGGTCGTCAAGCTAATCCCAGTATAGAAATATTGTTAAAAAGTAAAAGAGTGCTTAAGAGACTATCTTAAGACTTTGGTGCAATGGTGCAAATGATGATGATGATGGTTTGTTTTTAGAGTTTCATAAAAATAGTATGCATGAAATAATGTTAAAATGATTTTTGCTAGGCATAAATTCCTAAGTGTGATAAATTTTTTGGATAATTCCCTAGGAATTATACCATCATTGCAAAATTGAAGGTTGACATAATGACATGAAATAGTGATAATGTGCATGCTTTTTGTTAAAAAACATAATTGTATAATAGAATGATTTAAGTCATATGGTTTTCATGATTTTTAAATAAATGGGGAATAAAAATTGGTACAATGGTTTGCACTAGGCATAGAATATGTAGGTATAGACTTATACCATCATCACAAAATCCAAAAAGAGATAGTTTTATTGCATGGTTGATTTTTAATAAACAAAAAATATGAAAATGAGGACTTGCGTTAGGCATAAAATTCCAATTTTGGTTTTGGAACTATACCATCGTTGTGAAAGTCGACAATATATATATATATATATATATATGTGTGTGTGTGTGTGTGTGTTTTGATTGTATGGTTTTGAAAGAAATTTTGATTTTTTCTAATATGTATGTAGTTGTCTTTATACTAAACAACTGTACTTTAAAGAAGAAAATGAATTTATTCCAAACAATTTGCAAAAAATATTTCAAAGTATCTTAAAGACAAAAGTTATATTTATAAGGAATCCCATGTGCATATGTGAATTCATTTCCAATCTTGATTTATCATAATGATACACAAAATCTCTCAAATACAAAATGTGTGTGCAATTGCTATGTTCATTTACTAGTTTTGAGCAAGATAATATGATACAAGTGATTTGAATGAACCAAATAAGTGTGCATTAACCATGATTGGGATGCATATAACCATACCAGACTACTATGTAAGTCAGATTATCAAGAGCTAGCTAATCCATAAGCAGACATAGGTCCGTACAAAATAAGGTCGCTAATGTGACGGACATATCGCCATGCTAGGAGTTACCCAAGGCCAAGGAGGTTGGGCACAAACCACCTAGTTATGGGGCTTACCTCACGAGTTTTCGAATAATTGAGAATTCCAGGGATTCAAGCTCATCAACCCTTCTTTTCTTTTCAAAGGGTAGGGAAAGATATTTTATTGCTTTTGCTTTTGCTTTTTTTTTTCTTTTGTATTTTTGCTTGATAATGCTATAATGATATAAAATAATATTTTTCTTTTTCTTTTTTTTTGGAACTTTGCTTTTTTCTTTTTGTTCTATGCTAGGGATACTTGCTCGGATTAGATGTAGAGCAAGGGATTTTTATTCTGGGTAGGGGTGAGCTTGTCCTTTTGCCAATTCTCAAATATTCTAGACCATGTGCATGATAGGATAGCAGGGGAAACTTTTCTCTCAAGAAACCACTTCTACTATGTAGCATAGCATGGACATTACAAATATAATCATTTTATTGTGAAAGGATGTGCTTGGTTTAAGTAAATAACAAGATCAATTCTCTATGCTCAAACTTTATTTAATTGAATTTTGTGGACTTTGATATAAGAGAGATTAGTAATCATGTCAGATAAAAATCAAGATATTTATTTTGTGTTTGTGAAAGTGAGGGATTCCAAATAAATGCTAATTTATCCAAAATAATTTGAAACATATAACTGCAACATTTGTAAGAAGATATATATAAATACTTTTTGAGAAGTTTTGAGAATGTTGACTCTCTCTTTCTTCTTTATGTTGTTTTGGTTTTGAAAGAGTCAAGAATATTGCTATTTTTTTATTTTTATTTTTATTTTTTTGTTTTTGAAAGAATTAACAAGTGCCATAAATAAATACAACAAATAGTTTTGAAGATTTTGATGATTATGAATGTTTTTGATGTTTTTGAATTTATAAATTGAAAGAAATACAAGATAGTGATTTTGAAATATTTTAAACAAATATATACAAGGATGAAATGACCAAATTTATACATAGTAATGTTTAAGATGCAAAATGTTCATGGGTTCTTTAAGTTCTTTACCATCTAAGGTAGATAATTTGTATGCTCTTGATTCAAATTTAGCAGTGATAATGTATGGTCCAAGCCAGTTGGGCTCAAATTTACCTTTAAGGTCCTTAGTTGCATTATTATTTTTTTGATTTTCTTTTAAAACAAGGTCGTCGATCTCAAAGGATCGATGACGAACTTTTTTAGCATATGATCTTTTAAGCTTGTTTTGGTAGGCACGAAGATGCTCCAAAGCATTGATGCATTTTTCATCTAGGAGTTCCAGCTGACTAAGTCTGCCAGCTCGATATTCATCTCCTACTTCGGTATCTTGAAGTAGTAGAGCCAAAGAAGGAACTTCTAATTCAAAGGGAAAAACGGCTTCAACACCATAAACCAAAACAAAAGGTGAAGTTCCAGTGGGAGTTCGAACACTAGTTTGATAGGCCCACAAGGCTGGATATAACTGAATGTGCCAGTCACGGCCAAATTTATTTACCAATCTTTTGAGAATCTTGATTAAGGTTTTGTTAGATGCTTCTGCTTGACCATTACCCTAAGGATAATAGGGAGTGGACCAGCGATGTTGAATCTTATATTTTTGGCATAATTTTTTAACATCTTTATTTTTTAAACAAGTTCCATTATCAGAGATGAGATTTGTGGGAATTCTGAACCTACAAATTATTTGATTAAAAATAAATTAAGAGACTTGTGTGCCAGTGCAGGAAGCTAAAGGCAAAGCTTCAACCCACTTCGTGAAATACTTAGTTGCGGTTATGATGAATTTGTGTCCATCAGATGACACAGGATTGATTTTGCCAATAATATCTAAACCCCATTTTGAAAAGGGCCAAGGAGATGAAATAGCCTGTAGTTCTTATGCAGGCGCATGGACAAGGTCGACATGTTTTTGGCACTTGTTGCAATGGCACACATAATCATGTGCATCATTCTCCATGGTAGGCCAAAAGTATCCTATCCTAAGGAGCTTTTTAGCAATGACACTACCACTGAAGTTTCCTCCACAAGATCCATCGTGGGCTTCTCTCAAGACTGATTGGGATTCTTCTAAACTCAAACATCTTAATAGGATACCTTCAAAAGATCTCCTATATAAAGTATTTCCAATTATTACAAATCGACTTGCTCGTCTACGTAATAACCGACGTTGGCTTCTATTAGAATTGGCAGGGAAAGTCCCATGTTGGAGAAAATCAAATATATCCGTATACCAAGGTTCAAGAGTAGTTTCATTGATTAGAAACGCATCCAAAGGTTCTAAGCATGACTTATTTGAAGCGGGTTCCTAGAGTCGATGAATAATTATAGTGGCATATTCGTCATCTAACTCCAATGGCAGGAGAGATGCAGCTGTGGCCATAGCATCAGCTACACGGTTGCAAGTTCGAGGAATAGCTTCCAAGGTAACTTGATCAAATAGAGACATTAATTGTAAAACATAGGCTTTATATGGGCACATTTTATCATCTCTGGTCTAATAAACTTCATTAATTTGGTTTATAACAAGTTGAGAATCACCAAAAACTAATAGATGTTTAATTTTTAGCACCAAGGCAGCTCGTAATCCAAGGATTAGAGCTTCAAATTCAGTAGTATTGTTGGTGTAAGCAAATTTTAATTTGAAGGACAGAGGAATAAGATGTTTTTATGGGGATATTAAAATAATACCCACATCTGACCCCACTCATGCATCGGGCTCCATCAAAGTATAAGGACCATTGTTTAATATGGTCTGCCTCTAATTGAAGGCATTCATTAGGAAACTCAATGATGAGGGGATGGGTAGATTCTAAGGGTGCAGCAGCTAATTGATATGCTATGATTTGACCCTTAACAGACTTTTGTCCTATGAACATGAGGTCAAACTCACTTAGAGCAAGAACCCACTTGGCTGTGCAACCCGATAAATAAGGTCGACTCATGAGATACCTCAAGGGATCATATTTAGCAATGACATAAGTTTTTTGATTAAGCATATAATGGCATAATTTTTGCGTAGCAAACATGACTGCTAGACATAGTTTTTCCAATGTTGTGTAGCGGGTTTCATAACTGATGAAGGTTTGGCTAATATAATAATTAGCACGTTCTCTCTTTTCATCGTCAAGCTGAGCTAACATAGCTCCCAAGGTAGAATCTGAAGCTAAAATATACAGGAGAAATGGGTGATCAGGTCTAGGCGATGAAAGCACAGGTGGGTTAAGGAGGTATTGTTTGAGTATTTCAAAATCTTCTTTACATTTGTCGTCCCAATTAAAAGGGACATCCTTCTTAAGAAGTTTAAGAAAGGGACCGTTTTTGTCCGCCAGCTTATCGATGAAGCGACGGATGGCTTGAAGCTTACCTTGTAAACTTTGTAACTCAGATATATTAGTAGGTGCGGGCATATCAGTGATAGCCGCAATCTTGAGAGGGTCGATTTTGATACCACATAAAGAAAATAAAATCCCTAATAGTTTATTGGACTTAACTTTGAATATGCATTTAGCTAGATTTAATCGAATAAGATATTCTCTTAACCGATTAAAAACTTTTCTCAAATCATCTAAATGATTATCTTCATTAATAGAGCGAGCTATAATATCATCTACATAATCATGTAGGATATCATGCATCATATCATGAAAGATATAAGTCATGGCTCATTGATATGTTGCACTCGCATTCTTTAAGCCAAATGGCATCACTTTCCAACAAAAGGTACCCCAAGGGGTGATAAAGGTTGTTTTAGCCTGATCTTCAGGAGCTATCCTGATTTGATTATAACCGAAGAATCCATCCATTAAGGACATCATCCCACTCCTGGAAGTAAAGTCAATTATTTGATCCATGTTTGGAAGAGGAAAATCATCTTTAGGGCATGAAACGTTAATATCTCTAAAATCTGTGCAAACCCTAACTTTGGTGGCTTCTTTCTTGGTGACTGGAACTACATTTGAGATCCATTCAGCATAATCAATAGCTTGTATAAAAACAACATTCAAGAGTTTTTCTAACTCCCCTTTGACTAGCAAAGCCACTTTGGGATGCATTTTTCTAAGTTTTTGTTTAATAAGTTTAGCATCCGGATGGACTACTAGGTGATGCATGACTACAAAAGGGTCTAGACCTGGCATATCTTCGTATGTCCAAGTGAAGACATCTTCATATTCTTTAAGGAATGCAATGTATTGTTCTTGTTTTTCTTGACTTAATTTTGATCCAATATTGATTATGTGAGGACTATCCTCAGTTCCAATATTAATTTTAATGACGTTTTCTACCTCCATGTGTAGATCTCTTTCAAAATTAGATGGGGCGGGTGAAATGCCCAATTCTTGTAATTATTGTAGGGTTAAGTTGGATAATTCATATTGAGGATTAGTGGTCTCAAGTTGGGCTATATTTGGTATAGAACCATCAAAATAAAATCCATTGTGTAACATCTCTTCAACGGAGACATCGTGGAAGATATATCCTTCCAACTCCTCATCGGAGTTAGCAATCATTTCAGGGTAAGCTATGGATAGCATGTTACATGTAAATGGCTGATTTTTTAGAGGCAAATCATCACACCCATCCAAATAATATTGATAACATATGAGTTGATCATCATCTTCAAAAGGAAAGGGTTGACCCTTACTAGGAAATAGGCCCACACCACAGCGGGCAGGCCACGGTTCTACGTTGAAAGGTTCTTTCATGCCATTTTGGAAAGGTCCCAAGCCTTTCCCTTTATATCCCATTTTAAGCATTATGGGTTTAGCTTTAATATATTCATTGGTAAAATAACATCGAGCATATCCCTCATGATGAGTTTTGATATTTTGAGGGATTCTTCCCCAGTCATATCCTTTATAAATGAAGGCACAAATCCCGACTTGGTAAGTACTTCCCATAGGTTGTGGGAGGCCCAAAGTATGAGGAGATGGCGGCAAGTTATTTAAAAGAATTGAATCTTGCGTGAAAGCATTTGTTTTTTCTAATATTAATATTGTGGATAAATCTGGTAAAAGTTCATCAGAAAGAGCATAAGATGTAGAAGGATCATTCCCTATATCTTTAGATGTGGAAGGTATGATAGATGTTGATAATGTGGAAGTGTTAAGAGATGGGTCTATAGGTTTTGAAATTATAGGGATAGAACATGAAGGATTGGTTGTAGATTGAAGATCTTTTTGAGGTTCTAGAGTGGTTTGTTTAGAAGATTCTTGATCTATATATGAGGGTGAAATAAATGGAGGGGAAATAGGTGAAGCTATGGGTGTGTGTTTCACAGTTTTAGATGAAAAATAAGAATTAGGATGTGTGGATGATAGAGCAGGGCAAAATTGTACTCCAATAGGTTCTGCCAAAGCACACATATCAAAGGGTCTAGGATCACCGTGGATAGTGACCAACTGATTTTTAAATTCGAATTTAACACATTGGTGTAAAGTTGATGGGACGACCCACATTGCATTGATCCAAGGATGACCCAAGAGTATATTGTATGATGCGGGGCAATGTACAATAAACATGGTGGTATCTAGAGTTCAAGGACCAACTTGCAATGGGATGGTAATAACTCCACATGTTTCTTGTGTTTCGTCATTGAAAGCTTTGATAATCATGTCATTTTTCTTCATTTCATCACTTCTAAAGCCAAATCATTGGTAGAAGTCAAAAGTGCAAATGTTTAGAGATGAACCATTATCAATCAGGACTCGTTTAACAGCTACATCTCTAATTAGAGTAGTAATATATAAGGGATTATCCTTATGTAAACTGTGTTGTGGGATATCTTTATCCCGAAAGTCAATACAATCAACTTCTCGAGTGAAGATATTTTTGGCCATGGCTTCAGGTTGAATATTTTGAGGTACCATCATTTGGCTTAATGTAAGCATCAACTCATCCCTATGGGTAGGAGAAGATCTTAATAAATCCAAAAGGGAAATTCTGGCTGTAGTATTGGATAATTGCTCATTAATATTGTAAGGGGGTTTAAGTTGAACATTGGAAGCATGATTCCATTTATTGGGATTTTTCAAAACAAATGGAGCTGATCCATCATTCTGGTTTGGTTCTTGTTGAGAATTTTGAGCTTGTTGTCGGGTAACGACTCCAATGGTACCTACAATGTTATATTGAAGACGCTGAACTGGTCTCGATTGAGCGTTTATGGCTTGTTCATTTGGGAGGAATTGATTAGAAGAGGGTCGAGTAGTAACTCTTCTAGGAAATGGTTCTTCTGGAACCATAACATCTGTGATGGTTTGAATAGGATCTGATTTGTTTTTAGAACTATTCGATTGGTTTGAAGTGATGTCTATTTCACTTTCAATATCTGATTCTATATCACTAGGATCTGGAGTTTGAATATTATGTAGGGGCCTGGTTGTGACCATGGATAAAGTTGTGTCAAATTTTTGTAAATCATGATTATGTAAATGTTCACTAATAGTTCCTATATATCGGGTAGGAGGAGGAACATTATGATGTTCGATTTGATTGGCCACCTCTTTACCATGTCTTGGTAAAGGGTGTTGAAATATGTCTAATGATTGATTAGCATTTTGATTTTGATTTTGGGGAATGGTATTTTGAGCGTTATTAGGAGCATTTTGTTTAGGTTGGAAGGCTTGCACCTCCATTTCATTATTATCAATCAGATCCTATATTTTATGTTTCAACCTTTTACAAGCATTGGTAGAGTGTCCAGGCCCTCTATGGAAATCACAGTGTAAGTCGACTCCGTATCCGGGTATAGTTATATCAGGTTCTCGGATAGCTGGTAATTGGATCAAACCTCTTTCAAGTAACTGAGGTAAAATAGTTGATAGCGGTTGATTCAATCTAGTAAATTCTCGAGGAGGCTTATCAGGCGGTTTCAATATAATTTTTTTTGTTGTTTTCATTGCATTGATATTAGCAACATTTTGCTGTCAGTGACTCCGTCACCTACAACTTGTTTGTTTTTATATTGATTTCTGGATGTTTTCTCATCATCCTTCTTCCTAAGTTGGCCTCTCCTAATGAGGGCATCTTCTACTCTTCAAGCTAAATCTATAGCTCTGATCGAAGGTAGTTAAAGTAGCAGTTGATAGCTCATAAGATATTTGTTCTTGTAAATTATTAATAAAAATGTCCAACATTTCCCTATAAGGTAGCACAAAGTGCAGTTTTCCTGTCAACTACCTCCATCTAGCTAAGAAATCGACAAAACATTCATCCTTGTCTTGTTTTAAGTTGTATAAATCTTTAATGGTTACATGCCTCTCGATGTAGGCACTAAATTGATGGACAAAAGATTCAGTTGTTTCTTCAAAGTTTCTCAAAGAATGAGTGGGCAATTGATAGTACCACTCTAATGCCATTCCACCTAAACTTTTTGGGAACATTTTTAGTAATAGCAAGTCATCATGTGATATATCATGACATGCTATCCTAAACATGCGAAGATGCTCTATGGGATCTTCGGTTCCTTTATATATAGGAAGGATGGGCATGGGAAAATGCTTAGGGTACGGTTGTGCTACAACTATGGGATCCAAAGGTTGACTACATATATCTCAATAATTGTACGAGGGACGATAAGGATCTGTCTGGTCCATACATGAAGCTAACTGTTTCACCATGGCTTCCAGATTACTAGTTTGCCCACCATATTGGTTTGGTAGGGCATTGATATGAGATTTGTGAGCATATGATGGAGGGACATGAAGATTAGATGCTATGTTGCTATTGTGTAAATTTTTGGTAGGAAAGGTGTTATGAAGAAATTTTGAAGTTGTATTATGTTGTATTCCATATTGTTGAAAATTGGTGTTTGGCTTCATTTTAGGTTTTTGTTTACTTGAAGCATATTGATCAATAGTTTGGCGAAGTAAAGCAGTGAAGGAAGTTTTCTTTTGTGTGGGAATGATTTTAGGCTCAATAATAGGTTCCTTAGGAGGTTGGGTAACCTATTGTTTTGGCATGTTCTGAATCATAGTGACCATATCTCTATTGGATGGTCTAGCCTTATCACTTTCTTGATCAATGAAAGACAAGGGATTAGTGTGCACATCAAACATATGTTCCATGGCTGCTTGAGTGTCACTAATTTGCCCTTTATCAATACGAACTGCCATATTAAGAGCGCCAATGTTATTATTGAAAAATTTCCAAAAATGATCTAAGTTGTCAAAAGCAAAAGTTCCATCTGGAGCTACTCTAGGGGATGAGGATCCATCCTCTTTAACATTTTCTTCTTGTTCATTGTCTTCACCTAGGTCATCTTCTGGTTGATCTAGAGTTTCTCCTTCCGAAATTGGATCTTCAGGAAGGACATTTGGGTTTCTAGTTTTATCTTCTAACCAATCTTCTTCTTCTCCTTCAGTTTGTTTACCATTCCTAAGTTTAGGCATTGTGCTTAATTTAGATTTCAACAAATATATATATATGCTATAGGCTTAAGAGGTATATATTAATTATATACCTACTACAATATTTAAAATGAAATGTTTTGGTTTTTGTTATGTTTTTTTTAGTTTTTCTTGTTTTTGTAATAATATTGTAAAGATAACAAACAACATAATAAATGCAAGAACTAATACTGAAAGTAATGATCTAGTTTTCTATAAACAATTTATAAATATCATTAATGGGCTCGAGTTCTTCGGGAGTCATGAAGTGTTCTTCTTCAAATTGAAAATTTTCTTTCAAAAATTTAATGAAAAGAGCTATAGTGATATTATCTGTCTCAGATTCTGCTTGATAGAAGTAAAGCTTGTGGCAATACTCTCGATATAACACAGCTCGAGGAACTCTATTACATCTTTCCATTTTTGTAAGAACAACCTCTTGGTCTTCTACATGACCTAGGAACTGGTGTATAATGGCTGTGTTCTCAAGGTATTCCTCGAAGGTGAACAATTCTAAAGACACAAGAGCTCTCCTATAAGCTAACCATCTATGGCAGGCTCTCTGAAGTTCATGATAAAATATGAGTTGATGAGGATCCAGGATTCTATCTAGGACAAGCCTCTTGATTTGTTTAAGTTTTGTTGACCTAGATGAAATGAAACTTAGTCTTCTATCAAGTTTGTCCCACAAAAGTTGATTTCTATCTATTTTAGGCACACTAAGCATAGAATTGATTTCTATGGCTACCAATTGGTTTTCAACATTTATAGTAACTGCTAATATTTTCTTAGGAGCTACCATCTAAACATGATATGCAACTTATTAGTTTTAGATGATTTGAAATGCATCTATGTTTTGGTTGTTTTTTTTTTTTTTTTTCAAAAGGTTTTAAATGCATTCACGTCGGGTTCACCAAAATGTATTGCTCCAAATTTTTTGCATCCCTACCTTCAGGCTATAGGATCCGTGCCCGGAAGGAGGATGGGAAAAGGATGGCGCGGTACCTCAGATCGAGAGGCCTTGCGAAGGTCCCGCCTCTCGGGGGAGGTGTATTATGGTGATTTTTCGACGGATGGTGGGTTCACCAGAAACGTTTGAATGGTAGTTTCCATGCCTAGGTTGGGAATGTGTTTGATGTGTTCAGTTCTAGCTTTAATCATCCAAGTCCTAGGTTTGGCCAAAATGCGTCTAAGCTATTCTATATGAAATGCAGATTTAAATGAAGATAGAAATAGATTTGGACAGAAAAACAGAAAGAACAAGATGGATTAAAGACCCATACCTGATTTGGATGTTTGATGAAGGTTCTAATTTTTGAAGTAATTAGGATCATCTGGAATTTGACAGGATCATCTCCTATCTAACAAGATCGTCTGAGATCTGATGAATTCGTCAGACAAATTCATCAAAGACCTGCAAACAAAAAAATAGATCCAAAATACAGAGAATGCAACTATGATAACAGAGGGTAATGATATAAAATGATAGTAAGAACATTAAAATGATGATAATAAGAAAAAAAACAAATGCATTATACCGATCTAATGACAATTTATGTTTTTATTATGCATTAAAGCTACATGGGTGAACTCCAAGATGCAGAATAATAAAGAATAACCATAGAATTAACTAAATGCAGAATAATACAATAGAAAAAGGATGAAGAAATGCAAACTTTGGGCATTGATTGCCCCCAATGTGGACTGCAGTCGAAATCACCTTAGATTGGTACGAAATTGTCTCTAATTGGACAGGATCGTCCACGACGAACTGGGCTTGCTCCGGCTGAAAAAAAATGAAGTTCGTGCAAACAAACTTGAAAAATACAAATGCAAACAGTGATTTAAGATGGTCTAGTGCGTGTAGAATTCGAGTTACGAGAAATTTCAACCAGGGGGATGCTAAGGGGAGGGCCTAGGATTAAATAGGCTTAAGATAGAGGTTGGGAGGTTGGAGATCATCAAAATTTGGGAGATATCCAACGAGGGAGGTCTCTAACGGCACAGACACACTTTTGCCCAGATTAGAGACGTTGTTGGAACAGAGACTAATTGTGAAAAATCAGTTTTGGGACAAGATCGTCTAGATGTCCTAGCCCAGATGAAATCGTCCGATCTGAGGCGATATCGTCTGATCGACGACGATATCGTCAAACGGTCAAAACAAACTCTAAAAATGACACGAGAAATGAGGAAACGGATTAAGCGACGGTTTGGGAGTGGTTTTGGAGGTTAAAATTTGAATTTGAATTATTTACTAGAGTAAGTGTAATTATTAAGGTTTTACTGCACCAATTTTAGGGTGCTACATCCATCAAACTTGGAAAAGTCTAATTTTGGTAATCTCATTCCATTCTGAGTTGATATAATTTATTGATGGTTGCTTGTACCAATTTCTTCTTGGTCATGTTGATCTACAAAACCAACAAAGACATAATTATCCAACTCAACCTTCATTTCTATATTGTTTTAACAAGTCTACTAGTGTGGTTGGTTTTTATCTAGAGGTTTAGTTCAAAAATTAAGTTTTTTGTCGAATATCCTCTTCTAATGATCTGTTCTGACTAATATGACTACTAACTAATTCTTGACACTATTCTATCCCCTATCTAATTTTGACTTTATCACAAATATCCCTATCTATTTTCATTTTGACTATCATAGGTAATTGTTCTGACTGTCTAGGTAATTATTATGACACTGATATCCTGACCACCTTGTAATGAATATTACTGATAGAATGTCCTATTGTAATTGATTCTAAACCCTCTGTTTTCCCTATTTTATACTTTCAATTTTTATGTTCATCTATTTTTTTGATTGATAAAAGGGTTTTGAAAGGATCCCTTAACATTTTAGAAGCTAAAAGGGGAATATCCCAAAAGGAAACCCTTAACCCAAGACATTACAATCCAAAAATGAGGATCCCAAGCAAGATATCTCGAGGCAAACATCAAAATAGGAGCAAGGGGAAATAAATACCACCAACACCAATGAAGAAGAGATAGGCCTAAGGCCAACTGAACACAGAAAAAAAAATGGGATGTATGTAGAGCAACTTGATTAATCAGAGAGAGGGAGATGGCCCTAGTTATCTCCATCCACCTTTGAGACCTCCTCACCCAAGGAAGCCATCATCTAGTTTTTTATTTGATTGATGAGCTTTTCATATTGAAGCAACATAGAGGTCACCAAGGACACAATGTCATCCAGGTTGACCACAGGATCAACATTTTTCAAAGGGCTATGTTGAGAACACACCAAGGGAGGGAGTCAAAATGGTTTTTTAAATTTTGTGAGTTGGAGAAGAGAAGTTGAGAGAAGTGCCTTTCATAGGAACATAAACAATAATTTCTTTAGCTCTCTCCATAGAGGACTTCACTCGAGATGAGCACTGATTGGGATGAAGAACACAAGCTTATACTGAGAGGGGGGGTGAACAGTATAAGACCTCTTTTTACTTTTCCTTTATACTTCAAAATAGTAAAGCAATATATCCAAAGCAATATCAAAACAATGCACAAGATCATCCACAAAGTGACACCAATTTTAACGTGGTTCACCCAGAAAGCCTGGGCTACGTCCACAAAACTTTTCTCTAAAAGTTATCTCAAAGTTCTTTGGGAAACCTTCCCAATTACAATGTTTATGAGCCTCGGCCCAAAGGAGATACCTTCCCCCAATCTAAATTTATGAGCCTCTGCTCAAAGGAGATACCTTCCCCTAGCTTTGCTCTGGCTGGTGATCCTCTAGAAGACCTCTGCCTCTGCTGCCCTTAGCAAATGGAACTCTATCCATAGAAGACACATGTCTTCCCTGCTCTGGCTGGAGACCTCTGTCCTCAACTCTATCACCTCCAAAGCTGGTCCTCGAATTTGCACTAAACACAGTCCTTCGGTCTAGCACAAATGTCCTCGGGTTCTTCTCATAGAACCAATGCACCTCTGTCCTCAAGTTCTCTGATAGAACTATCAAACTCAGCTTCACAAGTCCTCTGCTAGGACCTATCCAAATCTTCTCACAAGTCCCCAACGGAACCTGTCCAAAACCTGCTCACAAGTCCCCATCGGAACCTGTCCAAAACCTGCTCACAAGTTCATCAAGAAAAACTTGCTTGGCATGAACCCACAAAGAGAATTGTTAGAGACCCAATGTGATTCATCAACCTCATAGAAGCATAAAGAGAATTGTTAGAGACTCAATATGTTCTATACTTAACTCCCAATATCAATCTCAAATCTCATAGAAACATAAAGAGAATTGTTAGAGACTCAATATGTTCTATACTTAACTCCCAATCTCAATCTCAACTCAATCTCAAATCTCAAAAGAATAAGATAGATGTAGTATGCTTTTCTCAAGAACATGAAACACAACCCAACAATTGCCAACCATGCAATATCTCATATAACAATGCTACTCATGTTATTTCCACAACCAATATCTTTTCTCAACCAATTAGGGCTTCAACAACAATGCTCATAGACAAGGTTTAACCAACATCATTCAACTCAACATTAACCTTGAAGCATTCATCCAATCATCACAAGAAAAGGAAACAAGTAGAAATCCTTTTCCCTCCAAAGATATTTGAACAAAACAACCACCAACACAATATCACCAAATGCAAAGAAAACTTGCTCAAATCAACTCAATGGAGTAAGCCCAAATCATGTATCAAGTAAAGCACTAACTTGATCAACACAACCTCTATGGAAGCAACTCATCCATTAATATCAAAACAGCCAACTAAGGGTTTCACCATCTCAATGCAAGTAGCAAGACTTACAAACATAAACCCTAGTGCACAATGCTTCCACTACCTCAAACCAGAATTATGCATTCACCAAAACTCTCATCAAGGATAACAATGCATAAGTAGTCTTCAACAAACCAGAAAATAGGATTTACACCCAACCAAAGGAAACCTAGTTGAATACCCTTTTCACTCCAATCTTATTTCAGGAAAAACATACACCAATCATACTCATAAGAAGAAAGTGCCCATACCTTATTGAAGATGAAGAAGATCTCACAAATTTGTCATAACCATAACCACATTTTTGCCAAACTCAAGAAGGTTAGTAGACAACATATTTCTTTAATATTTCCTCAAGAATATTCCTTGGTCCAAATATAATCAAGGTTCTATGTCTTCTTCTTTCAACCTCATTCAACAAATCATACATAACATATTTCTTATATTCACCTTATCAACTCCATTACACTTAATAAAAACTATATAAAAAATATTAATTTTGCTAACCTTATACCTCCCAAACAAACTTTGGAAATATCATAAACAATGCAAAATTAATATATTTTATTCATTGCCCTTTTGCAATAATTGGAGTTCACGTGGATACCTCTTACACCCCTCAAAAAGGGGATTCGGCGCGATTTGACCCATCGTCTCCTCTAGCCAAGTCGCTTGGCTAAACCACATGGGCCATCCACACCCACGTGAGGAAGGGAGAGGGGCCTCCCTCTTATCTTCGAACAAGTCTCTTGGCGTGAAAACTGAAACTTGTTCCCTCTTTGACCGAGTAATTAATCCACCACGCACGACTCCTTTTACTCGCACAAAAACTAAGGTGCATGCATTAATAAAAATACCTTCATCCTTATCACCACGTGCTCCTCCTCCTTGGTGCCATGACCAATCCCGTCACACATTTGACCACGCAAACCTCTACTTCCTCCTTCGCTGGCGCAGGGGCTCGATGTCAAAAATGAAAATGCACAAGGATTAAAATCGACCTCATCATTCCAACATTAACGAATTCCATTGCCTCATTTTATATGCACTTTGATGCATTTTTTAACACGTCGGCATTTCCAAACATGTCAGGAAAATATTTTTATTTAATTTTAAAATTTTAATTTAAATTTTAAATAAATAAAATTTAAACTAAATATTTAAAATTAAATATCTCCATCACCGTGGCACCTTTTTCAACGAAACGAAAAGCCAACTTGGGTTTTAAGAAAAACCCATTTCAAATCTATTGTCCATGGTTTTAAATAAAACCTTTTATTTTATCTTCCTTGGTTTTCACAAAAACCCTTCCTTGAACTTAGATCCTTTTGACCTCAAATCAAATTCCTTCAAAAGCTTCTTGACATCAATGACAACATCAACACTTGAGCAAAGGCAATGTACCCAAGGTACCCAAAATTGCCAACAATCTCCCCCTTTGTCATTGATGGCAAACCTTTACTAAAACACATCTTAGGAGCCAAAACTAAAACCAACTGTGCCAACAACTGAGAATCTCCTTTTGAAGTTTTGCTCCCCCTGACTTGAAGCTTTCCTCTTCACTTGAAGCTCTCCCCCTTACTCATATCTCTCCCCCTTTGTCATCAATGGCAAAGGGTCACCTTTGGGGCTCGAGACTAAGAATGAGCCTCTTAGCTTAGTCCCTCCCCCACCTCCTGATGAGGTGATTAATTCTGGGGTGGGAGTAAAACTCCCATTAGGCACTGATCATCATCAGTGTCTATAACTTCCTTGTCGGGCCTTCTCTTGAACTCTTTGTCCATATTCCTGTTCCTGTCATTGTTCTTGTTCTTGTTCTCATCCCTGTTCTTGTCCATGCCTTGATCCTTGGACCTGATCATGCCACTGTTCTTGTTCCTGTATCCTAGAATTTCAGCTCTACATTGTCTAGCTATGTGACCTTTATTGTTGCACTTATAACAAGTAACAATGTTATTTCTCTGCGATAAACCTGATCTTTGAATCCACCAGTTCTGACCAAACCTATTTTGGCCAAATCTGTTTCTGTTATTTGCCTTGCAATAAACTGCCTTGTGCCCAAATTGTTGACAAGAGTAGCAATACCCTTGAAAGTAACTAGCACTTCTGAAACTATCATTTACCTTCTTCACTTGAGCCATGCAATGTGAAGCCATGTGACCAAACCTGTGACAAGCAAAACATTTTCCTTGAAACTTTCCTTTATTTGACCTCTTGGGTCCTGAAAACTTCTTCTTCTTCTCATTCTGAATTTTGTTTTCTATTTCTATGCATCTATCATTCAAGGACTCATGATCTGAAATACTTTCCTCATCAGAACTCTCTTCCTTTTGGAGTCTCTTACTAGACTCTCCAACTTGTTCCTTGTGTGACTTAACAAAACCAAGACCTGTTTTATCTGTTGTCTTTCTTTGACCTTTGATAAGAGATTTAACCTTTTTGGAGCTATCTTGAAACCTGTACAAGTTATCCTTGTACTCTTTATTTTCCTCTTTCAAAGAAGCCATTTTTTGTTCTAATTCACTATACTCAAGAACCTTAGATTCTAACTCATTCTTGAGTTCTTGTGTCTTAGCCATAGAGACGTCAAGACTTTCTATAAGTTCATCTCTCTCCATACAACATTCATCTAACTTATCCTTGAGTCTAGCATTCTTCTTTCTTTCCTTTTTCAAAACACTAAGAGCATTAGTAAGTTCACTTTCAAGATATCCTCTGTTTGATTGCATTTTGAAATTATCAAGGCCTTTTTCAGATTTCTTATCACTAGAGGTGCTACCCCTTTCAAAAACCATACATGCATTTTCCTTATCATTTTTTGAAGCATCCTCATACATACTAGCAACCAAATCATTATTTGTGCAATCATCCTCAAGGTGCCCAAAATTTCCACATCTAAAAAATTTCATGATAATGAATTTATGTTTCGGTTCTTCCTCCTTTTCTGAAATGAACAACATCTCATTTTCATCATCACTAGAAGAACTTTCACTATCACTGCTAGAACACTTACTTGCTTTGTCTAGGTAGAAGCTCTTCTTGTTCTTGTGTGAATACCTCTTTCCTTGATTGTTGTGCTCATCTTTGTTCTTTCTGTAATACCTGTGCTTTTCAGAATCCTTGCTCTTAACATCCTGTATATCTTCATCACTTTCATTCTTGGAGATAGTACAATCAGTAGCATAATGACCAAACTTTCCACAATTGAAACATCTTATATTTTTCTTGCTTTTGTGCTTTCTAGAGAACTTGCCTTTCTTGTTGTAATATGCCTCTTCATCACTAGAAGACTCATCACTCTCTTGAATCTATTTGCCCTTTGATTTCTTGGTAGCTTTGAAAGCTGCCTCTTTCTTGACATCAACTTTCACTTGAGTTCTCAGCTCAAATGCTGCAAGTATACTATGGAGCTCATCCTTTTTCAACTTATCCAAATATTTAGCTTCCTCAATAGCAAAAATATTTTCACTAAATCTATTAGGAAGAGATCTTAAAATCTTATCACACACATCATTTTCAGCAAGCTCAAGACCTAAGTCTTTCATGGAGTTAACAACCTCATCCATACGAAGCATGTAGTCACTAATATTTTCATCATCATTCATTTTGAGTTGTTCAAACATACCTTTAAAGTGTCTCAATTTGGCCTTTCGGACATTTGCATCACCTGTATGAACCACCTGCAATTGTTTCCACATTTCACTAGTTGTCTTGCAGTGAATAACTTTGGTGAGATCTACTTTCTGTAAGCCCTTCAAGATTGCATTCATTGCTTTTGAATTGCTGTGATGTAGGAGCCTGTCTTCTTTAGTATAAGGACCATTTTCAAGAATAGTGTACCCATCTTCAATCACTTCCCATACCTCATTACCAAGTGCCATTAGATAAACCTTCATTCTTGCACTCCAAAGACCAAAATCTGATCCATCAAGAATAGGTGCTGCATTGCCACTTGAATAATCCATTGTGTTCTTAACTAGTTCTTCCTTCAAGTTGTTAAACCTTTCCGAAGGAACCCGCTCTGATACCAATTGAAGAACACAAGCTTATACTGAGAGGGGGGGGTGAACAGTATAAGACCTCTTTTTACTTTTCCTTTATACTTCAAAACAGTAAAGCAATATATCCAAAGCAATATCAAAACAATGCACAAGATCATCCACAAAGTGACACCAATTTTAACGTGGTTCACCCAAAAATCCTGGGCTACGTCCACAAAACTTTTCTCTAAAAGTTATCTCAAAGTTCTTTGGGAAACCTTCCCAATTACAATGTTTATGAGCCTCGGCCCAAAGGAGATACCTTCCCCCAATCTAAATTTATGAGCCTCTGCTCAAAGGAGATACCTTCCCCTAGCTCTGCTCTGGCTGGTGATCCTCTAGAAGACCTCTACCTCCGTTGCCCTTAGCAAATGGAACTCTATCCATAGAAGACACCTATCTTCCCTGCTCTGGCTGGAGACCTCTGTCCTCAACTCTATCACCTCCAAAGCTGGTCCTCGAATTTGCACTAAACACAGTCCTTCGGTCTAGCACAAATGTCCTCGGGTTCTTCTCATAGAACCAATGCACCTCTGTCCTCAAGTTCTCTGATAGAACTATCAAACTCAGCTTCACAAGTCCTCTGCTAGGACCTGTCCAAATCTTCTCACAAGTCCCCAATGGAACCTGTCCAAAACCTGTCCAAAACCTGCTCACAAGTTCATCAAGAAAAACTTGCTTGGCATGAACCCACAAAGAGAATTTTTAGAGACCCAATGTGATTCATCAACCTCATAGAAGCATAAAGAGAATTTTTAGAGACTCAATATGTTCTATACTTAACTCCCAATCTCAAACTCAAATCTCATAGAAACATAAAGAGAATTGTTAGAGACTCAATATGTTCTATACTTAACTCCCAATATCAATCTCAACTCAATCTCAAATCTCAAAAGAATAAGATAGATGTAGTATGCTTTTCTCAAGAACATGAAACACAACCCAAAAATTGCCAACCATGCAATATCTCATATAACAATGCTACTCATGTTCTTTCCACAACCAATATCTTTTCTCAACCAATTAGGGCTTCAACAACAATGCTCATAGACAAGGTTTAACCAACATCATTCAACTCAACATTAACCTTGAAGCATTCAACCAATCATCACAAGAAAAGGAAACAAGTAGAAATCCTTTTCCCTCCAAAGATATTTGAACAAAACAACCACCAACACAATATCACCAAATGCAAAGAAAACTTGCTCAAATCAACTCAAAGGAGTAAGCCCAAATCATGTATCAAGTAAAGCACTAACTTGATCAACACAACCTCTATGGAAGCAACTCATCCATTAATATCAAAACAACCAACTAAGGGTTTCACCATCTCAATGCAAGTAGCAAGACTTACAAACATAAACCCTAGTGCACAATGCTTCCACTACCTCAAACCAGAATTATGCATTCACCAAAACTCTCATCAAGGATAACAATGCATAAGTAGTCTTCAACAAACCAGAAAATAGGATTTACACCCAACCAAAGGAAACCTAGTTGAATACCTTTTCACTCCAATCTTATTTCAGGAAAAACATACACCAATCATACTCATAAGAAGAATGTGCCCATACCTTATTGAAGATGAAGAAGATCTCACAAATTTGTCATAACCATAACCACCTTTTTGCCAAACTCAAGAAGGTTAGTAGACAACATATTTCTTTAATATTTCCTCAAGAATATTCCTTGGTCCAAATATAATCAAGGTTCTATGTCTTCTTCTTTCAACCTCATTCAACAAATCATACATAACATATTTCTTATATTCACCTTATCAACTCCATTACACTTAATAAAAACTATATAAAAAATATTAATTTTGCTAACCTTATACCTCCCAAACAAACTTTGGAAATACCATAAACAATGCAAAATTAATATATTTTATTCACTGCCCTTTTGCAAAAATTGGAGTTCGTGTGGATACCTCTTACACCCCTCAAAAAGGGGATTCGGCGCGATTTGACCCGTCATCTCCTCTAGCCAAGTCGCTTGGCTAAACCGCGTGGGCCATCCACACCCACATGAGGAAGGGAGAGGGGCCTCCCTCTTATCTCTCGAACAAGTCTCTTCCTTGGCACAAAAACCAAAACCTGTTCCCTCTTTGACCAGAACGTAATCCACGCTCCTTTTACTCGCATGAAAATTGAGGCGAATGCATTAATAAAAATACCTTCATCCTTATCACCACGTGTGCCTCCTCCTTGGCGCCATGACCAATCCCATCACACCTTTGACCACACAAACCTCTACTTCCTCCTTCGTTGGCGCACGGGATCGATGTCGAAAACGAAAATGCACAGGGATTAAAATCGACCTCATCATTCCAACATTAATGAATTCCATTGCCTCATTTTATATGCACTTTGATGCATTTCCAAATACGTCGGCATTTCCAAACACGTCGAAAAATATTTTAATTTAATTTTAAAATTTTAATTTAAATTTTAAATAAATAAAATTTAAACTAAATATTTAAAATTAAATATCTCCATCACCGGGGCACCTTTTTCAACGAAACGAAAAGCCAACTTGGGTTTTAAGAAAAACCCATTTCAAATCTGTTGTCCATGGTTTTAAATAAAACCTTTTATTTTGTCTGCCTTGGTTTTCACAAAAACCCTTCCTTGAACTTAGATCCTTTTGACATCAAATCAAATTCCTTCAAAAGCTTCTTGACATCAATGACAACATCTACACTTGAGCAAAGGCAATGTACCCAAGGTACCCAAAATTGCCAACATGGGAGTGGGCATGAAAGTGGATGTTCCTAGTAGTAGATTTTTTTTCCCACCTTACTTGAAGATATAACCTCCACATCAATGATATGGTCATCGACCACCTCCTCATGAGCAACCAGGGGTGATCCTAGGATGGGAATAGGATGTGGATTCTCCTCAATACCCCCTGTAGGAGTAACTCTCTAGATTTGGTTCTGGTTGATATAGCTAAAAATGATTAAATGCAGACCCTAATATTTTGGGTGGGTCGACTTCAATTTCCTTACGTTATCAAATGAGATCTCAATTGAGTGGAATAAGTACTATAGAATGTTAATGACTTTGATGTCCCTCAAGGAATTGAGAAATACCATGTGAAAAATTCGTAAAGGTGAGGATGAATCATCAATTGTGAAATATTGCATTATCAAAACAAGCACTCTATTCCATGAGGATGGGAGGTCCTCCCAAACAAACCCATTGTCCTTATTTGTGATAAACTTACCTTTGTATCTAAAGTGCATCAATTCAGCCACCATGGAACATAAAATTGATTTTTATGTTCTTCTATTATACTCTTTTATGATTTTGTATTGTTTGTTTTCCATGTAGGAATTGTGGAATAGGGATGTCTTCTTTGTATGTTAAAATTTTATGAAGGATACAGTAATAGGTTTAAATTTTTGGTTGCAGGTTAAGCAAAATAGAAATACTTGGAGGAATAGAATTTTTTTGCAAGTTTAAATAGATTCAAGGTATGCTAGGCAAAGGTGTATGTAATACCCATAGGCCATTTTTTATACTGTAGTGATGAAAAATAGTGCTTGGATCAATATTTTAGGCCACTACCCAAGTAGGATTCCATGCATACCCCTGAGCATACTATCTACTTTTCTTATAGTAAGGTAGTGTAATATTTCTAGATGTTGTGTCTAGTGCACTATGGATAATACAAGGTGATAAGCTTCCTAGAGATACATTTTTGTTTAATTCTAGATGGTCTAATGATATACCTGAAGATACTTGGGAGCTCAAATCTATTCGCTTGTTGTCTAAGGCCTAGGTATTAGAGCTTGATTGCCCCTCACTTCACTAGATGCTTTATGGACTATCTAGCTCAACCAATAATGATAGCTTTTTAATGATATTTTAAAACCCTCAGTATAGGGTTTCTAACCTACTCAACTACTATTTATAAAAGGACTGTACATATATATAATAATAATAAGGAAAACAAGCAAAAAAATAAAACACAAAAATATTATACCTAATAGTCGATATGGTAGAGACTATCATAGTCACAACATAATATGACCCTAAGAAGCACTCCGATACCACTTGTTAGGAACCTACTATTAAAATAAACACACTCAAAAATACGAAAAAAAACATATATGCTCACAACACACTATGGAAATGAAATGCACACTAAGGAAATAAACTACAAAAATGGAACAATCTCACAATAACATTAAATCACAAGCCTCTTAGAGAGGGAAACCTCCTTCAATAATTTATTCAATTATGCAAAAATATACATACAATAATTCCCCTCACAATTTTAAGGAATTCCTCTAGCACCTAACTCCCAAGGTTGGCTTACATGCAAAATGCCACCTGGGATAGAATATCCTACCTACAATTGATTATATTTTAAAAAAATGGTTACATAGAAGGGTTCCATTTGGCTAGGTTCTTCTTAATCCAAAAATATAATAAAACATTAAAAAATATTAACATGGGTGTTACCCATGTTCCACGAGGATTATTACATCAAGGTTTTAGGATGGGGTCATAAAAAAACATCTATATGAATCTAATTTTATTTAATTCTTGGATTTGTAGACTTAAATAAGTGGTAAAAGCTCATATGTAGTTTATGTAAGCATGAGGCTATGAAAATATTATATACTAATGGATTCGTGTCCATGTTTTTATAAACCAAATGATAAAATATATGATATTTTCCTTAGGATGTCTTTGAATAGAAGTAAACTGAGTAAGCAGTTAAAAGGATCTCCTAACTCATTAAACTCTAGGATGAATGGCTCAGCTAGTTTTACCCATGAATTAATATTGCTATCTTCAAGAGCATGGTACCAGGTCAACACCTTCCCTAGAAAAGATAATTCTAGTAATACTACCATTACATTTTCATGTTGAATGTTGTGAATGGCATGTTGGATTTTGTGAGAAACAATGGTGAAATTGTTCTATTGATCAACAATGCATTACATAGTTTTATAGTTCTTGAAAGAACTAAAAATAGACATGGTTGAGAGAAATCCTCTTAAACTTATTACAACAAACTAACTTAAAGATAGCTATTATCCTAACAACATGCTAATCTTGGACTATGGTCAAAAATTGATCAACCAATCCAAAACCTCAACGTATGCTAATCAAATTAACTAGAAATATGTAAATCAAAATATTAAACTAAAACTAAATACTAGGACTTAATACTTAGGACTAAGGAGGCAATGTTGAAAATATTCCAACATTATCCTCCTTGATGCTAAAGACACTCATGCAAGAGTTCTTTAAGCATCACAGAGTTGGAAGAAAATATTTCTCTTACATTTCCTCCAATCTTGAATCAAGAAATCAGAATTTACAAAATACTTATAGTGGCACTCCTTCCACTCTTCATGTGGAATTTCCTGCAAATGCTTGAGTGCCTTATTTTTTTGATTAGCTCCCCCTTCAACAAAAGTATCTCCTCTTGTGGTTTTCAACAACCACTCTCTTACATATTTATCATTATGGTCTTTAAACCATGCTCTCACATTTTGATCTTCTTTTACATCTTCAACACTAAACAATACTCCACATGAGTATTTACAATTAATCATCTCACATAGATGATTATACCATACAACTCTTTCACATATTTTCACACAAAAAATCACAACAAATATGGCCATATAATGACCAACTACATATGCAACATAAAGTTGCTCCTCACACAAATATTCTCTCAAAAAAATAACTTTACAAGAATCCTTCTCCCAAGGAATTTTGAACACATCATTTTGATCCATGTGACCCAAGTTCTCCATCACTGTATTCTCTCCAAAAATATTCTTCATCAAAGTTGTCTCAATGAGACAATCACCTTTCTTTTCATTCATGCTCACAAAAAAGAAATCATTAATCATAAAAACATTACCTTTAGTATGAGTAGATTTGGTGCTTCCCATAAAGCTATTTTGTAGCAGTTCTCCTTTAGGGTATGGTGCTTCAAGATCAACTATCAACTCTTCACTAAGAGTTCTCCTCCTTTGTTCAATCCATGTTGGTGTATTGAAACACCATTCATTCAAGCAATCATACATAGTTTCCTTTTCAAGACAACTCTCTTTCTGTAAAGTAGTCACTCCAAGTGAGTGATCTTCGTCAACAATTGCTTCTTCAAGACAATTCTCAATATCCTTTGATGATGCCTCCATTACATCATGAAGTCCATTAATAACTATCTCACTATCCATATACCAAATGAGAGAGTATTGTGTGTTCTTTTCTTCACACAACACATCCTTCACCCTTGATGAGTGATCTTCAAACAAGAATCCTATCACTTCCATATCCTCTTCATCAAAATTTTCTTGTGGATCAACATCCCACATCACTTCATTTTTTCTTTCAAGAGAGCACACATCCATTCCAATTGAATGGTCTTCAAGCCAATGATCATCCATGAACATTGCTTCTCCATCATCATCTTCTTTATTCTCCTTCATGAGAATTGTATATGCATTCTCCATAATACACTCTTCATTTATCTCCTCCATGAGACATTCTTCATCATACATTTCACTTTGATGGTCTTCAAGCAAGGAACACTCCAATGTGAGTGTTTCTCTTCCTTCATCTTCAAAGTCTTCTTCCTCTTTGCTATCAATGTGAATGTTGTCAAAGGATGCCATTCCTGCAAAAAAATTATTAGTACAATTTTTCTTTTCATATTTTTCTCCTCCTAAAAAATATAATTGACTATTACAATTTTCCATGCCATTACAAGACATGTCTGCAACTATGGGTGTCTCACAATAACTCTCTCCAATGAGAGCTATACAAGGCTCCTTCGCATTCTCATCCTCTTCTCCATGAAAGGATTCCTCATCTTTGTATCTCTTCTCTTCAAGAATTTCATCATCACTCTTTTATTCAAACATGTCTTCCTATTCAAGGAAGAATTCACCATCATAAGTTTGTATGTCTTCATATGAGTCTTCAAAAAACTCTTCAAAAACTTCTTCAAAAGGATCTAATTCAAAAACTGCTTCAAGGAAGCAAGGCTCTTCCTTGCTTAAACAATATTCATTATTGTCACTCATGGATTTATGGGTATCCTCATCAAATCCATAAGCATCCTTCAACACTTGCCATGCCATTGTAGCTGATCTACAATTGGCTATGAGAGGAAAAACATTATTTTCCATTCCTCTCCTCAAATCCATAAGAGCTAAGCAATTTGCATATTGCTGCTCCTTATTCTATTTTCTCTCCGCATATTGTAGCTTGCTCCAAGTGGGTTCCTCATAGCCTTCTTGAAATATATTACATAATTCTTGAGCCTTCAAGAAGGTCTTCATCATTATGCTCCAAATAGCATAATTATCTCCATTGAATTTGGGTACTTCAAATTCTTTATACATGGTGGTCATTTTGCAATCCACCATTCATCAATATTCCACCTAGATCTCAACCACTCATTTCCTTTAGACTTATGATATACTTATCTGAAAATCCACTAAATTTCAGATCCAAATTCACACAAATGAGAAATATGTGATCAATTTACTTTTGCCCTTTCTAGATGTTAGAGTGTTTTTGAGACAACCTCAATGTTCTTCACATAAATCAATCCATACAACTCAAAAATTTTTGAAAATTAAACTCTATATTTCTAAGACAATAATATGAAAACCCTCTAAATTTTAGAAGAAAATTCACAAAGGTGAAAAATATGTGATCATTTACTTTTTCCCTTTTTATCACAATTCCAGATCTAGGATTTTTGAAGGAAAAATAAATGTCACATAAATGAATCAATACAGATCCAAATGAACTAAAATTTTGTATGAATGATTATTTTATCTAAATAATATTTCTACAAAAATTTGAGATGCAAATACTCAGTATTCCACCTTATACAACCATTTTATTAAAAAACTCAAAATGCTAATAAATTCAGAAAATTAGCTCCAAATCACCTGAAATTTGGACTGCATCCGCTTTATACAATTATATAACAATACTAAAAATTTCAAAGTATTTGTGAGATATTAATAATTTACTCAAGCTATTCCTTGTAAATCTGCTGAGTGTTGGCCACTTGAGTTTCTCTGACAAAGTACATGCTTTAGATCTCTTCACGCCACTCTCCATAGGTTTTGATCCATCTGAGCAAACCTGCTCTGATACCGAATGATAAAAAATGATGAAATTGTTCTATTGATCAACAATGCATTACATAGTTTTATATTTCTTGAAAGAACTAAAAATAGACACGGTGGTTGAGAGAAATCCTCTTAAACTTATTACAACAAATTAACTTAAAGATAGCTCTTATCCTAACAACATGCTAATCTTGGACTATGGTCAAACATTGATCAACCAAGCCAAAACCTCAATGTATGCTAATCAAATTAACTAGAATAATGTAAATCAAAATATTAAACTAAAACTAAATACTAGGACTTAATACTTAGGACTAAGGAGGCAATGTTGAAAATATTCCAACATTTTGATGCTAGATACTTAATGAGAAATCAATCACAAGATATAAAACAGGTATGTAATATTAAATGTATGATAATGACAATATACTAAGCATGTAAAACTCATAAGAAATTTTTGTAACTACTTATGAAACTACCATTAATGAAGGCTCATAAAAATAATATAATGATATAAAATGGATGTCTCATACACTCCATATTTCTTACATTCTCTACATTGTATCTACTATATCTACCTTCACTATGCTCTCTTACTCTCTCTATTAAAACATATAAGGTATATATATATATATAATGATATGTAACTCTTGGCCTTTCACCTACCTATGACTCTTCATCTTCCTATTCTATGGACTCATGTACACATGGACAACATGCACATTTACATCATTGCACATTCTAATAATACTTGTGCATTTATTACATTGCATAAAGTAAATACTTAAACCCTAATCTAAGAAAATATCATAATATAAATATGTACTCAAGATGGTATATTATCATGTACCAAATAATGTAATATATTCCAACATCCCCCTGTATTACATTATTTGGTTATTGAAGACTTTAGTCTTCAATATGGATCTTCATATTTCATTTATCCTCCAACTGGATCAAGTTCTTGTTCTTCTTATTTAATTGGTATATGGCTAAGTAATCCAAAATATTTTTGTCCTCTCATATTTCTCATTCTAAATATTCTATTTTCTAGTTGACTTTTATGATATATATAGTTTCCATTTCCTACAATCTATTCCTCAGAAAATATATTAGTGTTGTTTTGAACTACAAAAATATCTTGTAAAATCCCAATTGAGTCTTAGACTATATATATCATTGTGTATTGAACCTGTAGCTTCTATCTATCTCATTTTGATTTATGATGAGACACTTTGAATCCATTTATATCTCTGAAATCAACCATCCTTTTCCTCTCTACCAATTTGGCTATTGAAATAAGATTTGATGTTAATCTAGGAACATACATTACATCATGTAACAAAAAAAATAGAAATGATGTACTAGGTGTTACACACCCATATCCATATACAATATAGGTTTTGCCATCTGCAATTTTTAATATAAGACTATAAGTGACTTCAAGGCAATCAAACCATTGTAAATTTCTTGTCATGTGGTGACTTGCACTAGAATCAATAAACCAAACGTCTTTTCCATTTTGACTTGTAGAGTTATTTGTGCTTGAGGTAATTTTACATTTTGATATGGAATATTGTATGGATTTTGATCTTGAATCCTTTCATAGTATACTTTGTGATGATATGTTCCTCTTGCTAGCTTATCCATTCTCTTAAGAAATTGTAATATTATTTATGTCTCCCAATCTCTTCAACTTCTAGTATCTAACTTTCAATCCATCAAATATTGTAGTATATATTGTTTTCCTAATGTTTGGAAAATAATAGTCAAATTCTCTAGGTAGAATTCCTTTTATCTCCCTAGTATTTTGAATAGCTTTGATAAAATACTTAGCTTTCTAAGTTTCCTTTGAGTTGAATCCCTTTTATCTCCTTAATGTTTTAATGACAATTTCAATATAATGTTCAACTCCTATTCTTCAAGACAAGCATTTTATAAATGGAAAGCTAAAGATAATTTTGATGCAATTTCAATTTTTGATAAGGTTCTATTTTCAAGACCTTTAAGTTGGATTCCTTATGTCTCTTTAATTTGAATAAGATACTAATATCAAAAGTAATTTTCCAAATTTCAAACAACTCTAGGTTGTGATTCTTATACCTTTCAATAGTAAAGTTTCTAAATTTTAAAAGCCTAAATTGGTGTTGAACTTCTTATAACTCACTAATTGGAAATTTAGAAAATAAATGTTTTTGCAAATTTAATGTTTCAAGTTTTGTGTATAAATATTTATACCTCCAAGTTAATCTATTTGCAAATATTTCAATGCAATATGAATTTAAAAATTGAATAAAGTAATTTCAATGCTTCTTACTTCAAATATCTTCTAATGCATTCAAAAATTCATGTAAGGTTATAATTTATCATGTTATTTATTCTATTATTAAAATAACCTTAACTATAAAAGCTTAATTAATTTTATCCTCAAAGATATGCCTCATACATACTTTAATATTTGCAAGGATTTAGATAGATTAAATATTTTATAACTCCTTGGATATGGCACGCTAATCTTTGACTTGCTTCAACTTTGAAACCTGCACTTTACAATAGTCTTCACTCTCTACAATTAATGTTCCTCATTGTCCATATTTGGTCTTGTGAAGTTTTATTGTCCTTTGTGTGTTGGAAATTTTGGGTACCTTGGGTACATTGCCTTTGCTCAAGTTTTTATGTTGTCATTGATGTCAAGAAGCTTTTGAAGGAATTTGATTTGATGTCAAAAGAATCTAAGTTCAAGGAAGGGTTGTGTGAAAACCAAGGCAAAAAAAATAAAAGGTTTTATTTAAAACCATGGACAACAGATTTGAAATGGGTTTTTCTTAAAACCCAAGTTGGCTTTTCATTTCGTTGAAAAAGGTGCCCCGGTGATGAAGATATTTAATTTTAAATATTTAGTTTAAATTTTAATTATTTAAAATTTAAATTAAAATATTTTCCACCGATGGAAATCATGTTAAAAAGGGCCGACGTGTTTGGATATGCATCAAAGTGCATATAAAATAAGGCAATTAAATTCATTAAGTTTTTGGAATGGTGTTCGACATTAATCGCTGAGCAATTCGATTTCGACATCAAAGCACCTGCGCTTGAGATCGAAGTTTAATCGATGAAAAGGTATGATCGAATAATCGGTAAACATTGTGCACTCCCCAAAATTTGGCACGATCTCCAAAGAGTTTTTGCACTTGAGAAATCCCGCTCAAAGCTCTACAAACGGTGATTCGTCGGTTTCGGCGATAGGGAAAAGGACAAAGTCTTCGTATCTTCCTAGGATGAAAATCCAAATATAAAGACTTCCCTCTTTGGTCTCAAGTAAGCGGGCAAGGTTGGTGGTTGTTGATTTTAGATAGCAGAGAGAGCCTCGAGTTCAAAACCCGATGCTTATGATTTTGTGTGTTGGCTTTTTGTTGTTCGCGGTTCGAGGTGGCTATAAACAAGAGTGTATGCTGTGAACATTTCAAGAGAGCGTGTAGCCCGAGTGGTTCCCAAGATACAACTAAAAGCACTTCGAATCACATGGATAAAGTTTTGATATGGTGTAAGGTATGCGCAGTTTAATGTAAATAATGCAGCAGTCATCTTGTTTCTGTGATAGAGCTTCATACCTGTCGAAGGTCAGGGCTCGGTTTTCAAGCCAAGGAAGATTCTGTTTTGGAGATTAGAGGGAGGCCCCTCTCCCTTCCTCATGTGGGTGTGGATAGCCCATGCGGTTTATCCAAGTGCCTTGGCTAGAGGAGACGGCGGGTCAAATCATGCCGAATCCCCTTTTTTTGAGGGATGTAAGAGGTATCCACACAAACTCCATTTATTGCAAAAGGGCAGTGAATAAAATATATTAATTTTGCAATGTTGATGATATTTCCAAAGTTTGTTTGGGAGGTATAAGGTTAGAAAAATTAATATTTTTTTAAATAGTTTTTATTAAGTGTAATGGAGTAGATAAGGTGAATATAAGAAATATGTTATGTATGATTTGTTGAATGAGGTTGAAAGAAGAAGACATAGAACCTTGATTATATTTGGACCAAGGAATATTCTTGAGGAAATATTAAAGAAATATGTTGTCTACTAACCTTCTTGAGTTTGGCAAAAAGGTGGTTATGGTTATGAAAAATTTGTGAGATCTTCTTCATCTTCAATAAGGTATGGGCACTTTCTTCTTATGAGTATGATTGGTGTATGTTATTCCTGAAATAAGATTGGAGTGAAAAGGTATACAACAAGGTTTCCTTTGGTTGGGTGTAAATCCTATTTTCTGGTTTGTTGAAGACTACTTATGCATTGTTATCATTGATGAGAGTTTTGGTGAATGCATAATTTTGGTTTGAGGTAGTGGAAGCATTGTGCACTAGGGTTTATGTTTGTAAGTCTTGTTACTTGCATTGAGATGGTGAAACCCTTAGTTGGTTGTTTTGATATTAATGGATGAGTTACTTCCATAGAGGTGGTGTTGATCAAGTTAATGCTTACTTGATACATGATTTGGGCTTACTCCTTTGAGTTTATTTGAGCAAGTTTTCTTTGCATTTGGTGATATTGTGTTGGTGGCTATTTTGTTCAAATATCTTTGGAGGGAAAAGTATTTCTACTTGTTTCCTTTTCTTGTGATGATTGGTTGAATGCTTCAAGGTTGATGTTGAGTTGAATATTGTTGGTTAAACCTTGTCTATGAGCATTGTTGTTGAAACCCTAATTGGTTGAGAAAAGATATTGGTTGTTGGAAAGAACATGAGTATCATTGTTATATGAGATATTGCATGGTTGGCAATTGTTGGGTTGTGTTTCATGTTCTTGAGAAAAACATATTACATCTATCTTATTCTTATGAGATTTGAGATTGAGATTGGGAGTTAAGTATAGAACATATTGAGTCTCTAACAATTTTCTTTATGCTTCTATTAGGTTGATGAATCACATTGGGTCTCTAACAATTCTCTTTGTGGGTTCATGCCAAGCAAGTTTTTCTTGATGAACTTGTGAGCAAGTTTTGGACAGGTTTTGTTGGGGACTTGTGAGCAGGTTTTGGACAGGTCCTAGCAGAGGACTTGTGAAGCTGAGTTTGATAGTTCTATCAGATAACTTGAGGACAGAGGTGCATTGGTTCTATGAGGAGAACCCGAGTACATTTGTGCTAGACCGAAGGACTGTGTTTAGTGCAAATTCAAGGACCAAATTTTGAGGTGATAGAGTTGAGGACAGAGGTCTCCAGCTAGAGCAGGGAAGACAGGTGTCTTCTGTGGATAGAGTTTCATTTTCTAAGGGCAGCAGAGGTAGAGGTCTTCTAGAGGATCACCAGCCAGAGCAGAGCTAGGGGAAGGTATCTCCTTTGTGAAGAGGCTCATAAATTCATATTGGGGGAAGGTATCTCCTTTGAGCCGAGGCTCATAAACATTGTAATTGGGAAGGTTTCCCAAAGAACTTTGAGATAAATTTTAGAGAAAATTTTTGTGGATGAACCACGTTAAAATTAGTGTCACTTTGTGGATGATCTTATGCATTGTTTTGATATTGCTTTGGATATATTGCTTTATTGTTTTGAAGCATAAAGGAAAAGTAAAAAGAGGTCTTATACTATTCACCCCCCTCTCGGTATAAGCTTGTGTTCTTCATTGTGTTCTTCTAAGCTTATCCAAGGTACTCAATTCAGAATCCAATGTGCTTGCTCTATTGTACTCAAACTATTCTTGACCCATGCATTAATAGGTGCTCTTTAGATGTTGCACCTTGCTCCAATCATGACTGGTGTTCTAAGTTTCAAGTGCCAAGTGGCACCAAATATCTCTTACACTCCTTTGACCATTTCTTGTGGCACTCTACCCAAATGTACCTTGCTTAATGCTTGGAAAAAGCATTATATTTTGTGGGCTTGAATATATTATGACTGCTTGAACATTGTAAATAGAATTTTCCTCTCCTCCAATGAAAAATATAACATCCTCCACATGGTAGATGGCTTCTTCAATACTTGATGCTCCTAATTCACCCTAATTTGATTCTCTTGTTGCTTGGCTTTCAAATATTCAAAACTCCTCTGTGTTGTTTAGCTTTCTAATGTTCATCCAAGTTCTTCTTCTACTCCAAAACCTTCCTCCTACGATGGTTATATCTTGGTGATTATTCTCACCTCTTTAGCTATAGTTTCAATGTCCTTTGTAATGGTGCTTGGTATCATATTTAGTGGCTCTTTGGATTTTGGTGCTCAATATTTTTAATGTCTCAACTTCCCTTCATAATGCAACCTTCTATAATGCTTTTCTTTTTTTTTACGTTATTTTTTTCTAGTTTTGTGGCTTTTCTTTACTATTATAGCTCTTCCTTTTTTATTATGGCTTAAATTTACTATGGTGACTTCTCCTTCTGTATGGTGGTGCTTCTTTACTATGGTGGTTCTCTACATCTTTTATGACTTGTCTTCACCTAAGTTTTGTAATTATTGGTCCATATTTTTGGTGTCTTTAGATACCTCAAATCTTCCTTGTCTTTGTTCTCTATTGAATCTCTTATTTTTACTCAATAGGACTTAGAAAAATCTATATTTCAAATATAAAAACAACATATACTATTTCTACTTATCTCTCCCTTTCAAGCAAGTTTTTAACTTCAATATTTGTTGTTATGTTTTTGCAGATTTTAAGATAATAATGTCTCCTTATTTTGATTGGAGATACTCAACTTAAAATAGATTTTTATCCTTAAATCATTCTAATATGGTGCTTTCAAAAACCTTAAAATTAACTAGTTTTAATACTTAAATAATGAAATTTCATAGCACCACTTTTACACACCTTTTGACCTCCTTTTGTAGGTAGTCTTCTTGGTGATTTGGTTCACCTATTTGTTACCCCGAATTTGTGGAATTTGTATCTCTTCTTTATACTCAATTTATACCTTATACTTATCAATATTACAGCTTCAATTCCTTGAGCTTTGATTTTCTTAACTTATCATTCTTGTAGCATTTATTTCTGCCTATTTCTCCTTCAACTATATTGTCCAAGAGTTTATAATTTTGCAGCTATAATGTTGTCCAATATGTTGCTTTCAAATTCTAAAATTTTCAACACCTTTCTTTGATCAAATATTACCCAATTCTACTTGCAAATATACTCCTAAATTATCCAAAATACATCCATATTTTTTCCTTCTAATGCTGCTCAATATTGTAGTCCAAGTATCTAGATTTTCTGCTCTAAAAACTCTGATTTCTCCTTCTTTATTTTGATGTCCAAAAGAGCATTCAATTCCTCCATATTGTTTTCTTCTTTTGCTATCAAGCCTTCCTTCAATCGGCTATTCAAGAGCACTTCAAAAATTTCCCAAATCTTCTATTTGTAGCTATATGTCACCTTCACCTTCTATTACAAAACCAAAAATCTTCTTTTACACAATATAAGTCTTCAAATCCCTTATGGTTGCCTTGAAATCTTTCAAATCTGAAGGCTTATTTTACCTTCTTTCTCCTCCTTAGCTCTTGTCAAATTTTGACATCAAATTTGGCCTATTTGAAGGCCTCTTCCTTAATAATATGAATATCTTGAGATATCAAAAACTCCTTTCCAAAATTTGGTAAACTTCTTGCCAAATGTTTTTTGGGCTTGTTGTCGGATAGCGATAATTATCCCAAAGTCTTATTTTCAGGAGCTTCTCCTACTTGCAATCTTCTACCTTGAGCTTTCTTCAAATCTTCTTCAATGACCACTTCTTTAACTTATTCAATAGGGCTTTTCTAGCCTTCTCCTTCTTTCTCCTTCCAAATTTGCTTAAGAACCATTTTTTTGGATCTCCAAATTCTAAAGCTTCTCAAATCTTCAATAGGACTTTTTCTAGTCCTATTCTATCTTCAATATTCAATATTCTATCTTAAAAATTTGGAAGTTATTCAATGGGACCTCTTTCTTTGATCTCCTTCTTTTAGAGTTGCTTTCTTCAATCTGCAATCTGCAGTCTTCAATATTTTATGAGAACCCCCTTCTTGAGTCTCCTCAATATCCAATATCCAATATTCTATAGGAAACTCTTTCTTTAGTCTCCTATTTCTTCAATATTAAATAGGGCTTCTTTGACCTCTTTCTCTCTTCTCAATCTTCAATCTTCAAGCTTCTATGAAGACTTTCTTTCTGGTTCTCCTCAATCTTCAATTTCTACTTTTTCTGCAATAAGTAACTAATCCATACATGAGGAAAGCACATAGATTTTTAGGCAATTAAAGATAATATTCTTCTCTATTCATTGTAGGAAGCTTCTCAGCTTCTGATAACTAATTTTTGCAATAAAAAACTTAGATAGAAATAAGTAAATACATGCAAATATCTAGATCTCTTAAAATCAATAAACTTCACTAGTTATCCTTCAATATAGTGGAATGAGATCTATGTTGAGTCCTAATCTTCATGAGTTTTCCTACAACCCTATGGAAAGACTCTAGCCAAAAAATAAATTTAAAATTTCTAAAAATGAAATCTTTCCATCTCTTCTCAATCTCTCTTATGGCTCTCCCAATCTCTTATCAATCTCCCTTATGCTTTGATACCACTTTTAGCTTTTTATGCCTTAATGAGAAATCAACCACAAGATATAAAATTAGCATGCAATATTAAATATATGATAATGCCAATATACTAAGCATGTAAAACTCATAAGAAAATTCTTTAACTACTCATAAAACTACCATTAATGAAGGCTCATAAAAATAATACAATTATATAAAATGGATGTCTCATACACTCCATATTTCTTACATGCTCTATATTGTATCTAGTATATCTACCTTCACTATGATCTCTTATTCTCTCTGTTACAACATCAAAGGCATATATATAATGATATGTAACTCTTGGCCTTTCACCTACCTATGACTCTTCATATTCCTATTCTATGGACTCATGTACACATGGACAACATGCATATTTACATCATTTCACATTCTAATAATACTTGTGTGTTTATTACATTGCATAAAGTAAATACTCAAACACTAATCTAAGAAACTCTCCTACTTTAAATATGTACCCAATATGGTACAGTAGCATGTACTAAATAATGTAATATATTCCAACATGGTAGCTAAAGCAACCACATCTTGATAATGTTTATAGGAAAATTTTCTAGTACCATTATAAGTTGGAAAAGCTTTAAGAGTTGCCTAGAGGATTTCATGAAGATCTACTAAATAAAGTGGTATGGTGCTATTCCATATAGGATAAATGTTTTCACCATGGTTTTAGAGTGGAAAATATTAGGTGATTCTTGAGGAAAATCTTGCAAAGGGATAGGACTTTGAACATGGGGAGCAAGGACTAGAGAGAAAGATTTAGCTATTCTAGGTATTATATAAGCTAGTATTTCAAAAAATTGTAGAGGGTCCTTTTAATCATATTATTTTGGATAAAACAACAACAAGGTTGCTACTGGACAGTTTTAGAAAGTGGAGTTACTAAGTGATTTAATTTTTTTATCTTGAAAAGCAAAATATTTACTAGGATTCTACTCAATCATATAAACTGGATATCTTCTTCTTCGTGGGATAAACTAATGGAATCAATCCTACTAGGCATACCAAAAACCCACTTAAGATTCTATTTTTTTTTTATACGAAATGTATTATCTCCTATAATGCATCCATGAAGCTCCAAATTAGGGGAGACACATTGACAAAGTCCCTCTATATGCACCATTAATGCTATCTAAATTACTATATTTACATAAGTGTTAGAAAATATTGAGTTTGAACACCAATATTACAATTATAGGTAGTTATTTTCATGAGCCTATAATGGAACTATATTTCACTTGGAGAGATAGTTTCTATAAATTTCTTCTTTTCACTTCTGTTTCTTCATCCAAAAAAATAATAGAAATCCTAATCACATCTAAGAAAACGTCTAACAAGAGACACTCAGGTTCCTACTTCTTTATATCCCTCTCTTCTAATATTGGTTGAAGATATATCTAAAACTGGTGGTTTATTTCCTAAAGTTGATAAAATGAGATGCCATCCTAGGAATGCAATGATAGCAAGGCAATGCCTATGATCCGAACTATTTTTAGGAAAGAAATATTTTTATTCCTTTTGACTTTGTGGCCCAAAGGATAGGTTAGGCTAAGATAGGACTTGTTGATAACATAATCACAAAATGACTATCAATAAGGTTGGTGAAAATATTATCCATAAGACCTTTGACGACAATGAAACAAATGATAAAATAATAGAGAGAAATGATAGATAAACTTGAAGAGGACTTTGAAAGAGAAGAAATTTTACATTTAATGGAACAAAGTGACAAGAATAGAAGTTGCCAATCTAAGAGCATAAATATATTCCACCATCTTTTTCATAACCATATTCACTTCACTTCCATGTCTTGTTTCTTCACTCCCACCTCTATTCTCTATTTCCAATTTATTTTTTTTACTCCCACTTCTATAATGCCTATATATTCTTATGTTGCATCCATCACACCTCAAATAAAGTACAACCCTAGTCTTAGTATCACAAATAGATTTGGTTGTTCACAATGAAGGACCATCTTGCACACCCTCTCCACTCTAGTTTACCTTATCATCATTCATGTCATAATCACTTCCATCCCCTTGCAACTACCCTTTGGATCTCCCACATCATAAGTGTCATTGTGTCTCTTCATATATGATAATATCAACCCCTCTCACCATCCATCACTACCTAATTCACACCATCATTCATGTCGTTGTGTCAAACTAGTCATCTCCATTGGTTTACTGGTCATCATAAGTATAGTGATACTCTTCCCCCTGATATCATTGAACTATCCAAGGTAATACACACTATTAAGGGATCTTCAAAATTTTGAATTTTGGTTTCAATTGGGCAATTATTTTGGTTAGTTTTTCTTGAATATTCTCTTTGGAAGGCTCCCAATGCTCGTTGGATATTTTAATTTAGGGCAGTTTTTTCCATCCTGTAGGATTATAGCTTGATGCAGGAGCATCCAATGGTGTAAGAGTGATCTTGCATCACCTGAAAAAAAATTGTAATTGTTTAATTTTGTAAAACTAGTAAAACTAATTTAACTTGTAGGAGATTTTTGAGGGTCTTAGAGGTCGAATTTGAGGATTTTTGGCTAGATATGAGCCTTGGCGTAAAGAGTCAAGGTTTACTTTGCTTAGCTCGTTTCATGCCATTTTTGAAAACATGTTGTAATAGTCAATCTGGTCAACGAGTGCGAAGTTATGACCTCGACAAGTTGCCCCCAAAATTCAAATTTGAATTTTAATGGTTTTAGGTGGGAAAAAGGGAAAACAGGGTATTTGAGGGAATTTTCAAAATTGTAAAGGGGTATTTTCTCTTGTATCCTTATTTTTGGCATGAAAGTAATAAAAAGTTTGATTCTATGACTTGTTCAAAAAAAAATACATGTGTATCATTTGTTTAGTGTTGCTTGTGTAACGTGATCTACACCAAGTGGTATCAGAGCGGGAGTTCCTGAGTGTGTAAATAGATCATTGGACATGCGGCAGTTAACACCAGGATCTGTGGTTAAGGTTTGTGAGAGAAGTGAGCAGAAAGCCTCCACAAAGAAATCATGGTGGTGGGAGAAATATGGTGCTAGAGGAAGATTTTAGAGCTTTGCAGAGGCAAGTTCAGGCTCAGCAATAGGATATGCATAGAGGCTTTGAGCCAAGGAGAGAAGAAGGTAGTGAAGAGAAGCTGAATAGAAGGTTTGAGAGCAAGCAAATAGGAAGAGATCATGGTGGAAGAACTGGTGGAAGAACAAATGAAGGACAAAATGAAGATTATAAGAAGAATGGAGAAGCTAGCAATAGTTAGGACCAAAAGGGAGATAATGCTTATCGTCCCCATGATTAGAACAATGGTTACCAGAGAGGAAGAGGAAGGTCTAGATGAGGGTTTGGAAGAGGAGGATTTTGTGGAACCTATTTCCATTGTGGCGAAGAAGGACATCGAGCATACGAGTGTCCCCAGCACCAAGAGAGGACAAATAGGAGGCCTAAAGGTAATGCTTGAGCTACGATCGTTGATGAAGGTATTGAATCTGAGCACTCTAAAGAAGCAGAAAGAGGAGAAGTGCTAATCACAAGGAGAGCCTTGTTGAATGAGGATAGAGATCCAGATCATAAGAAAAGCTTATTTCACACAATGTGTAAATGTGCAAGTAATATTTGTAATATTATCATAGACAATGGTAGCATAGATAACCTAGTTTTAGAAGGAATGGTTACCAAATTATAATTAGATAGGAAGAGACACCCGCATCCATATCGGATTACATGGTTACGGAAGGACCATAGGGCTTTGGTCAGTGAGCAATGCTTGGTAAAATTTAATATTGAGAATTACTGTGATGAGGTCTTGTGTGACATCTTGCCTATGGATGCTTGCCATTTATTATTGGGAATGCCATGGCAGTTTGATCGGTGTGCATTGCATGATGGTCATGCCAAAACTTACTCCTTGATAAATTATGGAGTGTGCCATAAGCTGAAGCCCCTGAAGGAGGTGGATGAAAAGGTAAGCAGCTATGCCAGAATCTATTTAGTTGAAGGGAGAATGTTTTTGGATGGTTTGAAGCATGAGCATATGTGCTATGCATTAATTCCTAGATTTAGAGAAGAATAATGCAAAGATACCCCAATAGAAGTCTTAGGTCTATTAGAAGAATTTCTAGATATTATATCAGATAATGTGCCTGAGGGTTTACCACTAGTGAGAAAGATCAGTCACCATATAGATTTGGTATCAAGATCTAGTTTAACTAATAAGGCAGACCATAGAATGACTCCTGTAGAAAGTGAGGAGCTAAACAGGCAAGTCCAAGAGTTGTTAAAAAAGGGACTAATTCGGGAGAGCTTGAGTCCATGTGCAGTACTTGCAATACTAGCACCAAAGAAATATGGAGAGTGGAGAATGTGTACAGACTCTCGAGCTATTAAAAATATCACCATAAAATATAGATTTCCATTGCCAAGGATGGATGACATTATGGACTATTTGAGTGGAGCCAAGTACTTCACAAAGATTGACCTAAAGAGTGGGTACCATCAGATTCATGTCAGAGAAGGATATGAGTGGAAGATAGCCTTCAATACCAAAGAGGGTTTGTATGAGTGGTTGGTCATGTCATTTGGGCTAACCAATGTGCCAAGCACATTCATGCGGCTGATGAATGAGGTATTGAAGGAGTTTTTAGGAAAATTTGTCATTGTCTATTTGGATGACATTTTAATATTTAGCAGGACCCTAGAAGAGCACCTAATGCATATTAGAAGGGTTTTTGAGAAGCTGAGGGAGGAGAAGTTGTTGATTAATTTGAAGAAGTGTAGTTTTGTGAAGAATGAGTTAGTGTATCTGGTATTTTTCATCTCAGTCAAAGGTTTAAAAATGAACCCCAAAAAGGTGAGGGCTATCATTGAATGGCCTACTCCAAGAAGCATAACTGAGGTAAGATAATTTCATGGTATAGCAAGTTTTTACAAAAAATTCATTAGAAATTTTAGCAGAATTTTGTGCACCCCTTACAGAAACAATGAGAGGGGATAAGAAAGAATTTAAGTGGACCTTAGGAGCAGATAAGAGATTTTATATGTTGAAAAAGAATGTCACAAAGCAACCTATTTTGGCACTTCCATATTTTAATAATGTATTTCAGGTAGATTGTGATGCTAGTGGTAGTGCCATAGGAGTTGTATTGAGTCAAGAAGGTAAACCCGTTGCTTATTTTAGTGAGAAACTCAATGATGCTAGGAAGAAGTATTCAATTTATGATCAAGAGTTTTATGCTATAGTTCAGGGTCTAAATAAGTGGAGGCATTATTTTTTGCCAAAAGAGTTTGTTCTATATACTGATCATCAGGCCTTAAAGTATATTAATAGCCAAGGGAAGCTAAATCAGAGGCACTTGAAGTGGGTTGAGTTTCTATAGAGTTATACCTTTATGTTGAAGCACATGAGCGAAAAGTCAAACAGATTTGTAGATGCTTTAAGTAGAAGGCAGTGTTTGTTGATAGAAATGAAGGTGGAAGTTGTAGGGTTTGATGAACTTAAGGGTTTGTACCCTGAAGATCCTGATTTTACAAAGGCTTGGAGGGCTTGCTTGGCACCTGTTACTTTGGACAGGACTAAGTGGTTGGATTTTTTGATCCAAGATGGAATGTTGTTTAGAGGAAATCAATTATGCATTCCAAGGAGTTCAATGAGGGAGAATCTAGTCAAGGAGAAACATAGTGGAGGGTTGGCTAGACACTTTGGTCGGGATAAGACCATTGCCCTTGTTAGTGAGAACTACTATTGGCCATAGTTGCAGCAAGATATGAAGATATTTGTGCAAAGTTGTAGAGTATGCCAGATGGTGAAGGGTGTGAGACAGAACACTGGATTATATCAGCCATTACCTGTACTAGAGAGACCATGGGAGGACATCAGCATGGATTTTTTTCTTGGCCTACCAAGGACACAGAGGGGAAATGACTCCATATTTGTGGTGGTTGATAGGTTTTCAAATATGGCACATTTTATTCCCTGCCAGAAAACTAATGATGTAGTTCATGTTGCAGGTTTATTTTTCAAAGAGGTGGTATGACTTCATGGTCTACCAAAGAGTATAGTTTCTAATAGAGATACCAAATTTGTTGGGTATTTTTGGAGAACCTTGTGGAAGAAATTGAAGACAGATTTGAAATTTAGTTTTGCATACCACCCATAGACTGATGGACAAACAGAGGTGGTGAATAGAAGTTTGGGTAATATATTGAGATGCTTGATAGGAGATAAGCCCAAGGGATGGGATTTGGTTTTGCCATAAGTGGAATTTGCATAGAACAATTTTTTCAATAGGAGTACTAACAAATCTCCATTCCAGGTAATATATGGGAGCAGTCCAAGAAATGCTTCTGAGTTGAGGAAGATGGATACAGGGGAAAAGTGTAGTACTGAGGTCGAGGACTTTGCAGAGCATCTAAAGAGCTTGCATGAAGAAGTGAAGAAGCATATTACTAAGATGAATACTCTGTTAGAGTTACTATAGTAATTCTTTATTATTACTTTATTTATGTTGATAGGGTAGTTAGTTAACTACCTAGGTTAGTTATGCTATTGTTAGCATATATAATATTTGGTCTATTTTGCTATTTTATTTTAGAACTAAGTTTTTAATTAGATCCTATGGTTACGAGCTAATCTAGGCTCTCAAATGTATTATTTATATGGGTTCTAATTAATGGAAAGATGTTCGTTTACTTCTACATGGCATCAGAGCCAAAAGTCTGAGAGAGAGAGGAGGCGACAATAATATTTGTAGAGCTGGTCTGAGGAAAATATTACGCAACAAAAGATTGCTGGAAAACGAAGTGAAGAAAAAAATTCTTTATTTTTTTCCAGCGTCGTAGCACTTTAAAAAATTTTTTTTTATTTTTTTTTTTATGCACGCACTCCCATGCACATTGTTTGCTATGCATTTTTTTTCCTATGCATGCACTTCCACAGAATCCTTGGCATGCCCTCCCATGTGTCTCCCAACCCCCCCAACCCACATCGATGCCTCACGTGTGACCCCCCCCTCTACGTCGTGCGACGTCACGGCTCCCCCGCACCCCCTCCCTACCACTGCTACAGTAGAGGCAGCCGTGACCACCCATGTCATCGCCAGTAGTGGAGGCAGTAGTAGGTGCCACCCCACCACTACCAGTAGTGGAGGCAACAGCAGGTGCCACCCCACCGTCGCCAGCAACGAAGGCAATAGCCGATGCCACCCAGCTGCTACTAGCAGCAGAGGCAGCAGCAACCGTGACCACCTATCATCGCCTGCAGCAGTGGCAATCGTGGTCCATTACTGTCGCTAGCCACGGAGGTAGCTGTGGCCAGGCAATCATGACAGGGGCGGGCTTCTGGGACCCTCCTCAAATACGAGGGGGTCCCTAATCCTTTCGGATCAGCCAGCTAGTCCACCTGGAGGTGGACTGTGCGGTAGGGCTCTGAGAGCCCACAGGTCGCAGGTTCCAATCCCGTCGACCCCCCCTCTTGAAAAAAAAGGTAAAACAAAAAAAAAAATTCTAAAGTTTTTTTAATTATTTTTTTAGTTAAAATTAAAAAAATTGATTTTAATTTATTTTCCATAGTTTTTAAACTATATAAATTAAAATTTCATTTTAATTTATTTTTTAATAGTTTTTAAACTATATAAATTAAAATAAATATTTTTTTTAACTTTAAAACTATAAAATAATTATCAAATACTTTGTTGAGAGAATTTTTTTTTAAAAGGGGGTATTTTTTTTCAAAAAATCAAAGGGGGAAAGTGTGTAATTTTTTGAAAAACAAATTTGGCATTATTGTAAAGGTGCATTTTTGGCTGCGCCCGACACCTAGTAGGTCATTCCTGTGGGCACTTTTATGTTGTAGGTTGCATTTTTTTTCTATTTTGCACTACTTCATTAAAAGTTAAAAAAAAATCAAATTCACTCCCTAAGTCCCCGGAATAATTAAAACCCATCTGTGCAATTTATTACATTGCAGCGTTTAGTATTTGTGATACCTCTGGCCAGCACTTATAGATAAATATGTCGTGATTGTGCTACTTTATCCGTCGCCTAATATAGCTGCCAAAACGATGTCTGAGCTTGTTCTCTATAAATTTTCGGGGAGAGATAAGTTTGCCATTTTGCATTTTTTTACTCCATCCATTACCCTAATAGTTCTTGTGTTTAGGCGTAAATCCTGACGAAAGTTTTGAAATCCAAAGTGTTTAGGGGAAGTTACATCCCATGCATGAGGATTGCAGACTTTCTATGGTAGGTGCCATCAACAAGACTATTCCCTTTCAGTACTACTTAAGTACCACGTATCGTATGATCTCTAAAAATTACCTATAGTTTCCCTCATTTAAGGGGAGGTATTTTATACGGTATAACAGCCTAGCAAAATGCATATCGAAAGGGGGACCAATTGGTGTTATAAGGAACCTTCACCATGTCTGCAAAATTAATGACTGATTCTCATTAGTTGTTGAAAGGTCCTAATTACACACCATGGAAAAACAAGATGAAGGTCATCCTAGCAATGGATGACTTATGGGATGTTGTATCTGGAGCAAAAACAAGACCTTCATCTGTTGTTGGTGCTACAGCTCCATATACTGCTCAAAAAGACTTTGACAAGAAAGACAACAAAGCAAAAGTGCTCATTTTGCTTGTTGTGTCTGATGAAGTTCAACCCCATATTGTTGACTATGAAAATAGTAAAGAGGCATGGGATGCCCTTAATACTATATATGAGGGAAAGAATGATTCCACTATTCTATTTCTTCAATCTCAATTACACAGTCTAAACATGAAACAGGGGGAGACAGTTGAATTTTTTTTTTGTAGAGTGTCTAAATTGAAAGTAAAGTTGAATTCTTTAGGAGCACCAGTTGATGACAAGATCCTTACCTCAATTGTATTGAGATCTTTACCCGATTCTTATCAGGTGTTGATCACTTCCATTTAGGTTTCACAACGAAAAGTTACTTTTGTAGAATTGGTTAATATGCTTCAAGAGGAGGAGGCATGCCAACTACAACGAGATGATTCTTCTAACACTGCCCTCTACATCAATAGGAAAGGGCAAAACCAAAAGAAGGGTAATTTTTAGAAGGGAGGGAATTCACAAAAGGATTCAAAAGGGAAACAAAATCAACAACCTCAACAAAAAAAGAGATATTCAAGATCTGTGACAAATAAGGTCATGATACAAACAGATGTTGGCATAAGAATAAACAATCAAAATAGAAATGCTGAAACAAACCACAAAAGAACAAACAACAAGTGAATGTTGTTTTTGAAGAATCTGACACGGATTATGAGAGAGCCCACAAAGTTCTCATGACTGCCATAGTGTCCAAGCAGACAGATCCTATATGGTATATTAATTTTGGAGCCAGTAAGCACATGACTGGTGACAAATCGTGGTTTGAGTCTTTTGAGGCCAAAGAGGGCAAACTAGTCACTATTGTTGATGATAAAACCTACAAGGTTTAGGGAGAAGGAATGGTCTCTGTCACTCTTCCTGATGGCAAGTGCCATATTGAGAAAGTCCTCTATGTTCCAGGACTGGCAAACAACTTATTGTTAGTGACACAAATTCTGGACAAAAATATGGTTGTAAATTTCAGTGTTGAAGGGGGCAAGAAGTGTTGTTCTATCACCAGGAGAGGTTAGAACATTACAACCGCTTCATATAAGCATGACTTATTTACCCTAGATACTATCTCTTCTCCAGATGTAGCCATGATTGCTTCTACCAAGGAGGCAAATTCCCTATGGCACAAGAGATATGGACATTTGAGTTCTGGTTACTTACTTGAGTTAAGTAAGTATGAAATGGTAAAATGTCTTCCTTCCCTTTCTACCACTTTACCAGTTTGCTCTGATTGCTTGGCAGGAAAGCAGCATAGAGTGCCTTTTGAAAGGAGCTCTACAAGAGCAAAGAAACCTCTGGAGTTGATTCACACCGATCTATGTGGTCCCTTAACTCCCAAAAGTTATGGGGGTAAGAGGTATTTTTAGTTATTCATGGATGATTACTCATGAAAGATGTGGGTATTCTTTCTTCAACTAAAATCTGAAGCATTTGGCTTCTTTCAACAATTCAAGAAATCTGTTGAAAAGGATTCAGGGACTTTTATAAAGACCCTCCACTCAGATCGAGGGGGGGAGTTCACCTCTAAATAATTCTTAGAGTTCTTGAAATAAAATGGGATCACACGATAGTTAACTACTGCTTATACTCCTCAGCAAAATGGAGTTGCTGAAAGGAGGAATCGTTCCATCATGGAAATGGTTCGTTGCATGCTCACAAGAGCTAGTCTTGAGCAACTATATTGGGTAGAAGCTGTCACCACAGTAGTATATCTATTGAATAGGGCACCCATATAGGCTATACAAGGAATTAATCCACAAGAAGCATGGAGTGGTAGGAAACCCTCCATTTCTCATCTACGCATTTTTGGATGTAAAGCTTTCATGCACATGCCAAAAGATAAAAGGAAGAAGCTAGATGAGAAGACATTGAAGTGTATTCTTCTTGGGTATGATGAGCACTCTAAGGGTTATCATTTGATTTATCCCTTGACCAAGAAGATACACATTAGTAGATATGTAGTTTTTGATGAGGCTTTCACATCAGATGTATACCTAGACCTTGTGGAAACTAAGGTTGATAAATATCCTTCATCAAAGGTTGGAGGTCCATCTTCATCTTCTTCAACACCTCAGAAGAAGAATCCAAAGTGGTATAAAAATACAATCAAAGACTCTAAGCTATCCACTCCACCAGATTTGACTTTGGATAGGCCTTGTACTCACAGCATGGCTCGACAAGAGAAAGCTACAACATAGAATACTGGGGTTGATGATCTGTGTCAATATTTTGAGGAACTTTTTGTAGATCTAGAGAGAGATACAGAAGATATGGATATTGATAATGACAGGGCTTTTATGTCTTCAATAGACTATCTTGAACCCACATTAGTGCAATATTCTCTTGGTGAGCCTCAGTGGAAGGCCGCTATGGATGCAAAGTATAAGTATTTGATGAAAAACAAAACTTGGAAGCTTATCGATCTGCCATACAGAAAGAAGCCCATAGGCTGCAAATGGGTCTATAAAGTTAAGTATAAGGCAGATGGGACAATAGATAAGCATAAGCCCTGACTTGTTGCAAAGGGTTATGCTTAAAGAGAATTGACTACGAGGAAACTTTTGCACCTACTGCTTGGATGACAACCATTCGAGTTCTTTGTGCTATGGCAGCACAATATGGGTGGAAAGTACACCAAATGGATGTCAAGAGTGCTTTTCTAAATGGTGATCTCCAATAAGAAGTCTACATGACTCAACCGGAAGGATTTGAAGTGGAAGGCCAATAGTAGAAAGTTTACAAATTGGTAAAATCCTTATATGGTTTGAAACAGGCCCCTCGGGCTTGGTATATAAAAATGGATAATCACCTTCTATAGCATGGATTTAAGATATGTTCATCAGATGCAAACCTCTATTTTAAGAAACAAGGTTCTAAAATAGTGTTGCTTGTACTCTATGTTGATGATCTGCTCATTACAGGGAGTTTAAAAACTAAGATTTCTACTTTCAAAAGAGACTTGTGTCAATCTTTTGAGATGTCAGATCTCGGACTTCTCCATTATTTTCTTGGTCTGGAAGTCAGCCAGAAGGAGCACTACATCAAAGTGTCTCAAAAAAATATGCCAAGACCCTATTGGAAAAATATTGCATGACTGATTGCAAGCCAATGTCAACTCCGATGGAAACAGGAATTTAGTTATTGTGATATGATGATTCACCTCAGGTAGATGGTACTCTCTATCGACAGTTAATTGGGAGTCTCATATATCTGACCAACACTAGGCCAGATATCGTATTTGTTGTCAACTATCTTTTGAGGTTCACGCAAGAGCCTAAGACTACTCACTAGAAAGTAGCAAAGTGAGTACTTCACTATGTCTGTGGCACAATGGAATATGGCCTAGAATATAAGAGGAATAACAAATTCTTCTTACAAGGATACACGGACTCCGACTATGCCGGATCATATGATGATCGTAAATCAACTTTAGGATATTTGTTTCATCTTGGATCTGGTCTTGTCTCTTGGCACAAAAGAAGCAACAGTTGGTTGCTATTTCATCAATAGAGGCAGAATATCATGCTGCACATGAAGTTGTGTGTGAAGTGATATGGTTGTGTCACATCCTAACAAGTATGGGTCTTCCATCAAAATCTCCAATACACTTGTTCTGTGACAACATGGGTGTTTTGAATCTTGTCAAGAATCCAGTACATAATGAAATAACCAAGCACATTGACACACAATGTCACTTCATTCGAGATGAAGTTCCAAGGCATCGAATTCAGCTTTAGTACATTCCCACCAACGCTCAAGTTGCAGACATTTTCACTAAGGCACTTGCATGTGTCAAATTTGAATTGTTTTGCAGCTCTCTTTGTATTACCAAATGATGTAATCAGGGGGGATGTTAGTACACCTAGTAGTTTTTAAATTACATACATAATGTAATAAGGGGGGATTTTAGAGTTACTATAGTAATTATTTATTATTACTTTATTTATTTTGATAGGGTGGTTAGTTAACTACCTAGGTTAGTTACGCTATTGTTAGCATATATAATATTTGGTCTATTTTGTTATTTTATTTTAGACCTAAGCTGTTAATTAGATCCTATGGTTACGAGCTAATCTGGGCTCTCAAATGTATTATTTATATGGGTTCTAATTAATGGAAAGATGTTTTATTTATACATACTCAATATAAGACAAGGGCAGACCAGAAGTGACGGTTTAAGGAATTTGAAGTGGGAGCTGAAGTTATGGTCCATTTGAGAAAATAAAGGTTTCCTGCTAAAACCTATAACAAGTTGAAGATGAAGAATATTGGACCATGCAAAATCATAGAAAAATAGGATTCAGGCAATGCATATGAAGTGGAATTGCCAAGTGGGCTTAACATATCACCTATTTTTAACATTTCAAATTTGGTAGAATACCATGAAGGAGACAATGGTGAGGGACCAATAGCGAGAATTGTGGAATATTCCAAGCATCTACTCCAGATACGAAAGATATATAAGAGATCCTGGATACATGCATCAAAAAAAGTACCAGAAACAGGCAGTATGCAGAATATCTGGTTAATTGGAAACGCAGACCTGTTGAAGATTCATCTTGGTTATCGAAGGCTGAGGTTGAACACCTTGGTTTTCTTCCAAAAATAGAGAAGTGAAGGTCACTTCTAAAAATTACCCTGGGTGTCTGATGCAGGAGCATCCAGTGGTGTAAGAGTGATCTTGCATCACCCAAAAAAATTTGTAATTGTTTAATTTTGTAAAACTAGTAAAACTAGTTTAACTTGCAGGAGATTTTTGAAGGTCTTAAAGGTCAAATTTGAGGATTTTTGGCCAGACACGAACCTTAGCATAAATTTTACCCCACTTAGCTCGTTTCATGGCATTTTCAAAAACATATTGTAATATTCAATCGGGTCAACGAGTGCGAAGTTATGACCTCGACAAGTTGCCCCCAAAATTCGAATTTGAATTTTAATGGTTTTAGGTGGGAAAAAGGGAAAACAGGGTATTTGAGGGAATTTTCAAAATTGTAAAGGGGTATTTTCTCTTGTATCCTTATTTTTGGCATGAAAGTAATAAAAGGTTTGATTCTCTGACTTGTTCAAAAAAAAAATACCTGTGTATCATTTTTTTAGTGTTGCTTATGTAACGTGATCTACACCATAGCTACAAGGTACTATTTTAGGAGTTATTATTATAAGCTTACTATGTTGGATCCTAGAGTCTTAGAGTTCTAGATTTAGGTAGGATATTCAATTTTTTGAAATTTGAATTCAATTTGGGTGTTTGTTTTAGGCTAAATTATCTTTGGATGGTCCTCGCTACTTGTTGGATCTGTTAGAGTATATTACATTATTTAGGTACATGTCAATGTACCACCTTGGGTACATTATTATATTAGGAGTTACTTGGGGTAGAATCAATAAATGCACAAGTTTCAATGTGCAATAATGTAAATGTGCAAGGAGTCCACTTGTACATGAGTCATAGGAATGGTAGTTAGGAAGAGTAAGGGCCAAGTTACCTATTTTTTATATAAATGATCCATAGTGAATAGATGAGGGTGTGTGAGTGCATTGCTCTTAGCATGCACTGGTAGAGTAGGTTTCTATCTATTGTATTTAGTTCCATATTTTTGTGAGTTCCATTAATAGCATATTTCTATGTCATTCCTAAACTTCATTATATTTTTGCATATTGTGATTGATAGCATACTTAATCAAAAGCTAACAGTGGTATCAAAACTACAGTATGTATAGATAGGAATAGTAGAGTCACAAGAGAGATTCAAAGGAGAGAATAAAATCCTAGTTCTATAATTTTTGAGATTGCATTTGGCTAGAGTATTTCCATAGAGTTTTAGAAAACTCGTGAAGACCATGACTCAACATTCATTCCATTAGGAATTAACTTTGTGTTGCAAAAAAGTAGACATTGGAGAAGAACCAAGGAGAAGGTTCTCATTGAAGAGTGAATATTGAAGGTTGGAGGTAGAGGGACCACCATTGATACTATCAGCCTAAACTTTTCTATGTCTTTGCAAATTAGATCTGCCTTTGTGCATCGCTGCATGCAAACACTGCAATCTCATGATTGATTGATAGAAGGCCCTAGAAACCTTGTTGCAAGATTCAATAAGAGACTCTAGAGAAGATTCTAGAGAAGGTAGGAGATTGGAGATCTCCTTGCTAATTAAAGACTTCTTTCAAAAGAAGTTTAAAAGACCCATAAAGGTCTCATTGAAAAACTTCCAATATTGGAAGAGATAAAGAGGGACTATCAAGGTCCTATTCTAGATTTCAGATATCCATGAAGGATATCTCATTGCCAACACTTCTATAGTAGAATTTTGAAGAAAATATCTCATTAAGAAGGTCAGAGAAGCTACGAGGAGAAGACCTTGGAGAGGTCTCAAGGAGAAACAAGGAGAAGACCTTGGAGAGGTCTCAAGGGAAAAAGGCTTGGAGAGCCTTATTGCAAAATTTAAAGAAACCATTAAAGGAGTTCCTAGAAGAAATAATTGGAGAAATTCACTACCAAGGAGAATCTCCTGATAACAAAATAATTGGGACAATTTTCATCATCTGAAAACAAGCCCAAAGGAAAAGGATTTGGCAAACAAGTTGTCAAATTCTAGAAGAGATAAGTGAAGATATCAAGACTTTCATATTCTTGAGAAGAAATCCATGTTTGAAGTTAGAATTTGACAAGGAGGTTAAAGGAGAACTCAAATAGAAAAGCCCCCAAAATCCAATATATTTGGAGATTGCATTTCATAGCTAAGAAGACACATTTTGAAGATAGGGATTTTCTGAATTCATAGTAAAATACTGAAAGGATTCTCGAAGGACAACATTTTAGTGAATAGATTATATACTAGAGGGTAGCAATCAAGACAACATTACTAGCAGCAAAACTTTATAAGTTCTAGGCTACATATTGAAGGAGAATTTGAAGCCATATACTACAATTTTAAGAAAAGAAACTATAAGGGTTCATAGCTATGAGAAACCACCATTCTAGATAGAGACTTGGTGAATCAAATCATCAAGATATTCATCATCTTTAAAGGACATCAAAGGTAAGCAATTTAAGGTACAAAAGAGTTCATTAATTGAACAAATATTCATATTACTACTTAGATTCTTTAAGCATCTTATTAGAATTCAGAAGTTGCAAAATAAAAGGTTGCATATTAAGTCTTCAAAGGAAGTGCAGAAGATAGTTTCTATTAAGAGTTATTACCTACACATTAATAGGAGTTAGATACATTCTTCCTATCATCTACTTACTGAAAAGGGGATTACATTAACTTGAAAAAATTATTAAGCATTCTTTAAGAGTTAGTATTAGTGCATATTACAAAGTTCCTTAAGGAGTAATAAGGTAATTTGAGTTGCACTATATTAATTTCTCTTAAAGCTTATTAGAAGTGAACTAAATGTTACAATGAAGGTTAGTGCAAAGATTAATCTCTCTAGCATATTTCTTATATGATTATTAGCTTGGATTTATTGTTACTAAACTATCCAAGTGAAAAAGCGAGATTCTAGTGTTGTATAAAAGAGAGTCAATAATACATTGCTCTCAAATGAATAGAGGAAGTAGTGACCATATCCAAGAAGCCAAAGGAAAGATTCATATTATCTTACATAAGTCCTCAAGCTATACAACGAGGATCAAATATATATATACAACATTGAAGCCATCAAATCAAATAAATAGCATCAAAAGAGACAAGAAGCATGCTAAGATTTGGTGCAAAATAGAGTCTATTATTCATACTACATTGGAGCACCATAATACCTCGAAAAGAGGATAGATTATCAAGTATCTTGATGACACTAACATTGTAGAAATACTACATCTACTTTTGGTGAAACAAGAGAGGTAGAAAATGAGCAAATCTAGGGTTCACAAGCACTAGGTTTTAGGTGTCCAAAAATACCATTTAAATTATCTAAGCAAAGCCCTCAAATGAATCCAATATAAAATTAAATTAGAGGTATTAAAACCATCACAAAGCAAGGTAGAATAACAACTTGGAAATCTATGTATAAGCCAAGGAAAATCCACAAAAATATAGAAGGTAAGGTCACAAAAAGTTACCACATTCAAGCACCTAATAGTCAGCAAAGAAGAGCCATCAAAGCATCCAAAAGCTACAATTAAAAGGTGCTATATCATCCACCTAGAAGCTATTTTGGAGCCAATGTTGGAAGAAGACGATCGCTATAGGCACAAGCTAGCATTCACTGGCAAAGTATTAGAGAAAATAAGTGAACAACTTGCATTCACTGGAGGAGCTATAGGGTTTCAAGAGGGACATTGAGATTTGAGAATGCAATTACCACTTGTCACATAGAAAAGGGATGTTACACCTCTCATATATGATCCCAAAAAAAATATAATGCTTGTCTTGAAGTGTTCAAGCACCTAGCAAAGAATAACGCCCATATTGGAGTATTAGGAAAGGAATGAAAGCTAAGAAGTAACGCCATAATCATCATTTCACCTTGAACATTGAAACTAAATATGCAACTACCACCAATCTAATTGCCACTTATCGAAAGCATGAAGAATATCATAACACCTCAAGGAATCAATGTTGAAGAAGATCTATATAAATACGTTTGCATTAAAGACCTCACATACATTGGAAGCATGAATAATTAATTTCAATTGAGTAGTGCAAGCAAGATTGAAGGAGGAGAACATGTGCATTAAAGGTTGTCATAAACTAGCACTTTTATAGAAATTCTAGCACCTACCAAGCATTGTATATTTGGAGAGAGAGAGAGCATTGAATGCTCATTACTACATGTAGACACCTAAAACACATCATTTTGAGGAGACTACCTATAGGGATACCTTTTCAAGCCATATGAGCCACCTTGGGCATCCCAAAGGCTTAATAGTGGTTTTTACAACTCAAAAAAAGGTAAATTACCTTTTGCATCCTAGACTGTCATACCCAGGAATGACCTCTAGAGGCTGCCCATTCCTATGATGGCCAGAAGTCATGATCACCCTACCCTAGGATAGCTACACCTGTAACAAACTCAAGCTCCCAAGCCAAATAAAAATTAGTTACAAGATAGCTAAGCATCAACTATCAAGCATGAGAAGGTTCTAGAATGGGTGTTTGGTCTTCCTAGATCCTAACTATTTCTTGATTCTTGGCTTCTCCTACAAGCCAATATTCCCATTTGGGAAATCTATAAGAAGACGCCTTACCTTTATTCAAAACCTTGGTTGTTTTCTATAACGAAGTGCTACCAAATTGTTCCTAAGTGATCTTTCTTATTCTCCATAATGAAGTGCTACTAGATTTCAATCATGGAGCTCTCAATTGTAATAATGGAGTCTCTTAGAGTTTGAAGACCAAATTCAACACTCTTTCACCATAAAACATCTCGATTTCATACCAATTTCCATATTTTAATCGTGATTCAAAGAGTCTAAACCTTGAACATCAATTTTTTATACCAGTCTTAGCATTTATCGGATTGGTCACAAATAATTCTTCCACTATTTAGTGGTCATTTCACCCTGAGACAGCCTACAGGTGCTACTGTCATACCCTATGATTGTCAGTAGGATAGAACACTCTACCTTAGAATGGTATTTTGATGATATCTATTTTTTTACTACTTTTATTAGCTAAATTAAGTTTAGAAACATTTCATTTACTTTCTAACATGGTTTAATTCAGTTTATCATGTATTTGTTTATCGTATTTTAGCATTTCTTTTCAGTTTATTCATCATGAATAAGGGCCTCATCATGAAATGCTCTACAAATTTTGCTAATATCTTTTAAGTATTCTTGTGTGTATATTTTAGATCTTGGTAGGAGCTATAAACATAAAGATTCATCACATTTACATCATATCTTGCGAAAGTCACAAGAAACCCCTCCCCAAACCAGTTTTGAGGGTGCAAAAAGTTTGCGTGTTACACCTACCATATTTCTTTATTGTAAAATTTGTATCAAATTGGTATAAATCCCTTAGAGCGATATCATTCTAACCTCCTTTTCAAGGACATGATTCAATATTAATTAGAAGGGCAACATTTATTTATTTTATTATCTTTATCTTGATGGTTACATGATTTGTTATTCAATTTTATTTCATATAATTGCTTAGGTGTATGATTTTTGCATACTACAATGGAAATCTTGATGGTGGACTCTTTCCACATTTTATAATATCATAGCTAATTGCCTATTTTCTTGATTTTATTGAATTTTAGGTATTGCCTTCATAGACTGGAACGATCAAGAGTAGCAGCCGCCATACCCTATGATGGCTAGTAGACCCCATCATTCTACCCCATGATGACCTTAGAGAAGAATCACAAGATCAATAAAAATAGAATCTTTAGTAGACTAAGGCTTAACTTGTATGTCATTTTATCCTCACTTTCCTGCTTCCAATACAAAAATCTAAAATTTTCATGCTTAAGTAGAGAAAATACAAAATAAATTCAAATTTTAGACAGTCTATCTGTGACTACCCCTAGGTCAGGAAGCCTCTATTTTTTGCTGCCACTTGATCAAGCGGCCCTTATTTCTAACTACTCCTATGTAAGATGATATCTACTGCAGATCATCCTACACAAATATGGCCTTTGTTTGCTTATTATGTGGATTTGTGTGCTTGCTACCTATGAAATGGCTAACATCATATTAGGGTTTGCAATGTTAGATTTTTTAAACTAAAACATTTTTACTTAGGAATCTAAAAAATTAAACATTATTTTATGCATTAGCAAAAAGAAATTGATTGCTCTATGTTCGCATTTTTTTTCTTTTGCACAAAAGTAAAATGAATGCACACATACCACACACCATATTAAACATTAGTCAGTCAAAATTCACACCTAACCATTGATCAAGACCAAAAATGGTGACCTTCATCTCCACCTCATTGGATTTTTTGTGGATTATTTTGTACCCTATTTTAGCCAAGGCTAGTCCAAGACCCTTTATAAGGTGAGGACTGGTAGGCCCTGGGCTCCCTCATCGATTTTGGACTTCATCACCAAAATTTGGTGGGTTTCATGGCTTAGACTTCATCACCAAGTCTGTGTGTGAGAGCATACAGGTGAAAACCCTTAAAATAAGAAATATCATCAACAAAAGCAAAAACACAAACAAGCAAGAAAAATCAACAACAAATCAAAATACAACAAACAATTTAGGACTTACAAAGAAATTTTTAAAAATGATAATCATTTTATATACTTTGTTTGTTTCCTTTATTGTATGCTTAATCAACACATAATGATCACTACATATAGTCGTTCTCAGTCATAAACTGATGCTACAAAGAATGTATAAGGAGGCCTAGAATTCCTTCACTACAGTCTAGTGGACTTACTCATGCTTGAACGACAACCTAACAATCATCATGATGATAATTCCACTCATGGGGGATCCAATCATTGAGATAACCCTACCAAGAGGAAACTTATGGGACCTCCACATGATCGTGAAGATGATCTTCTCAGACCACACACGTCTCATGTTATTTCTAGATATGATCTATCCATTGAGGGATCAAGTAGGGGAGTGGAATGAATTCATGTCCCCAATCGATCCACATACCCATTTGAGCATGGAGCAGGATATATGCCTCTACCTAGCTTATATAAGTAGGTTACTCCACCCAATAATCCTTGGATGAGTAGGAATTTCAATTGCATGGATATATATCATGATTGTCCTCCTCATAGATTGACCAATTTTGTTCATGCCCATGTTTAGTATGAGCGATATGAAGACCTAGTGTGCCTTTTCCTCATGTGCAGAGAGTGATCCACAGAAATATGCCATACTCCCACATATTCCTTACATGAAGGTGACACTCCTAGTGTTAAACATTGAGTCAACATGACTTCCCTTGATCATAGGAAAAGGATAGCTATTCCTACCATGCTCACAGAAAGAGCCAAATACCTGTGTCAATACGAGAACCATAGAACCCACATAGCTAATCAAAAAAATTAGTTACCTAGGCCTAATACTAGTCAATGAGAGCAATTACTCTAAATACAATTAGATGACTTATAAAAATATAGAGAGCACCTAGACCAAGAAAATGCAAAGCGATAAATACTACACCATCAAAGACCGCATGAAGAAAGTATTCTTGAACAAATATTACTTAAGGAGAAATCACATAGGGCATACTATGATGAATTCCCTATGTATAGCACATACAAGCAATAATATAGCCTAAGGTGCACTACATAACATCATGAGTTGCCTTCTAGGCCAACAAAAAACCATCCTCCTCTTGTGTCTATTCATCATTCTTGATCATGATAGTGTTAATTGCTACATCAACTGAAATATGAGATATATGAAGAGCTAGAACTTGAGTACCAATATCAAGCATATATTGAGTCACTTTATGAATATGTGGCTAAGGATTACATTATACCACCTCGGTATAACATAAATATACCACCTCCACCTCCTAGGATACCAATTCAAGAGAATTAGATCATATCATCTCATGCGTATAAGATCCTTATAGATCAAATTAAATTGCTGGAAAAGCAATGGATGGGATATCAAAAGCTAACATTGTACAAACTATGCAATCAACCTCTTCACCCATCAGTTTCTTATCCTCCTTATCCAAAACATTTTTAAATGCCAAAAATAGATAAATTTAAAGGAGACAATGATGCACAGGAACATGTAACAAGTTTCATGAACTTGTGCTTCCAATTGTAAGAAGATGATGCTTTTTTTTTTAGAATATTTTTAAAAATCCTCTCTGGCATAACCTTAGAGTGGTATAATCAACTACCAAGACATAACATCTCTAGTTTCAAACAACTAGCCAATGCCTTTTTAGAATGCTTCTCATTCGACGTAAAAAAGAAGGCCAACCTAACTAACTTATCAAAAATTCATTAATTTGATGATGAGCTAGTTATGGAATATGGAAATAGGTGGAAAAAGGTAATGTCTAAAGTAGATTTCATAACTTACTCGAATATTTACAAAAAGTTGCTCAAAACACATATCACTTCTTCTTCAGTTGCAATAATACCAAAAATTTGAGGAGGCTTTAGTGCAATCCAAAGTTATCGAGGACATAAAGGTCCAGGAGGAGGATATAAAACTTTGGAAAAATGAGTGGAACAAAAATCCTTGGAACAAATACACTCAATCAAAACTAGCTCCAATCAATCAAATTGTTTTGAATGTTCCTAAAATAGAGAAATCCCCCCAAAAACCTAATTATCAGGCTCAACCACCTCCAGTACAATATAATAATCAATGCCAATGGAACCAAGTGTAATATCAGCCATGCTACCCTCCTCTCACTTATACGCCACTTCTTGAGTATCTGGAATCCCTCTTCAATAGTTTATGCGACTAAAAGACTATTACCTTGACTAAGATCCACCTGGTAGATCTTACCCATCCAAAACCTATAGGGTATAAATAGGACTTGTATTGTGTTTATCACCAACAAAAAGGTCACGATATCTAAGCATGTTATGGATTTAAAAAACTAATACAAGATATGTTAGACAAGAACCAATTACAAATTGATAACCCTCTTGCCACTGATAATCAATAAATGAATATTTTAAAATATACCTTGCCCACCCACAAGGTCAAGGATGATCAGCCTAGGCATGTCAATGAGATACATATGAATCCACCCACTCATGGATTCGTAGGTATGATTAACATTGTAATAATAAACAAAAGGTATGATCAAGTTGCACCACTTGTACCACCTATCTGAATCCCTTCTGTGCTTCTACCCTTATTGGTTCAAAATACTATTCAAGGTCCATCACCTCCATGAATAATAAATAGCAGGATCAAGCTTACACAAAGCCTATGAATGGCATCAAAAAAGCTTTCCATATATGAGCTTTAGCTCTGAGATCCTAAAAATTCACAAATTTTGTAGGGCATGTGTAGAAATGTAAAGAGCCTATGGTAACCTTTTATGATCATGAAATAAAACAAGTACCTACAAATGTAGAGGATCCCTTGTTACATATTATCTCTTGCATCAACAAGATCCCATACAAACGAGTACTAATTGATACAAGATCATCAGTCAATATAATTACAATGATTGCTTTGGAGCACTTAAGCCTTCCAATATCGTACATTGTAGTGTCTATCTTCATGCTACGAGCATTCAATGATGCTTTATGCTCAATAGTATGTATAATAGTACTGCCCATCCAAGTGGGACTAAAGACCATTTCTATATTGTGCCATGTGCTAGAAGGAGAGATGCAATATAATATATTGCTCGATCACCCTTGGATCCAAGATATGAAATGTGTTCCTTCAATATTACATCAATGTATCAAATACGTACATGAAGGACAATTTCATGTGGTCCCTTCGAATGATGAGCCATTTAAGTACATAAATCATGTTAGTAATCCAAGGGAGTTTGTTCTACCCTCCATGCATTTGGATATATGACCTAGTTCCCCTATCAATCATCTATAGTGCTTACCAAAATCAACACCTACTAATATACCCACTTCATCATCACTATATTCGCCTACACCAACATATTCTCTAGATATTCCTTCTTCATCATTGGGTCCTTCGATCGAACAAAAGTTGAAGGTGCTTATGGAGGACATTCCAGTCATCCCTAACATTTCCATGATAGAAATTTTGATTCCTATGGAAGAGAAATAATCACCTAACATAGAGGATGACTTAGCTCACTCTGCATCATCAATGACATCATCTACACCGCAAGTGGAAAATCACTTAGCCAACCCAGGCCTTGCAAAATATTTGGTGTATTATCGAGTTTGTGCAGGACATGGGAAAATCTCATGTCCCACCCTTACCAATCGAAATTGTAATACCCCTAAGGATACCACCTAATCAAATAAAATTCATATATGAGGGTTTTGATCAATCAAATCAATATCCTGTTATTAGCCATGATAATGAACCATTCGTAAGAAATATATATTACATATCAAATCTAAATTTTACTCTGAGATATTTCTACCATTTTTATTGGTATAGAAATGGCTTAGGTCTTTATGAGAAGGGTCTCAGAACACCTTATTTACTGCAATACAAATTTAGTTTAGGGTATTCCATATGCATGTCAGATGACCTCTCAGATGACTCCTTACAATGCCTAAGTTTATGTTTTGGGGAAGACATTGATAAAAATAAATACATTGATCCTAACCCTTCTCATTCGTTGGGATATCATCTCCCAATAAAAATGGTCTCTATTAAGTCTCCTAATTATATCATTGAATCACTTGAAAATACCAAACAATAATAAGAGTTTGAGTTCAATAATAATATTAAGAATTTTTGGATTAAAGATGATGAATACAAGGATGAAATAGAAGTAGCATACTTATTTTCTCTCTACTTTCATCGCCTTAAAAACTATAGCAGATATATTGATACTATTAGACCCTTTTTTAATCTAGATGATATATATCATAGGATATTTCCTCCCTCACTTAATTGGAGATATTTGCTATCGCCAGAGGACCGAATAATATTATCTACTCCTAGAGCAGATCTACTAATCCCATTTCCTCATAAGGCACATCTAGCATATGTAGAGCCATCTATAATCTATAGTTTCTCCCCGTGCAATAATGGAGATTACTAGCCATTTGTAAATATAGTTTCCATTGACCTAACCATACCTCTCTGTAACCCCAATGACCCTTCAAAGTCATTGCACCTCAATCATGAGGTAATTAATTTTGATTGCGCTGCATCACCTTTGTCACCCGAAGAGTTCTTCCCATGTGAATATATGTTACAACCATTCCATTTATCTCCAAGGTAAACTTAGGATGTTTGTCACGTTGAGGTTGAATATGACATGATAGATCCTCCAAATCTAGTGGATGATATTTACCTAATCCCTACACCTCATCAACTTGAGGAGGGGTCTCATATGTCAATTTAGGAAACTTTCAATGTACACATTGGCAATGACCCTAACAATCCTAAGAAAGTAAAATTAGGACAAATTCTATCTCTTGGAGAACATGCCATCATCATAGCTCTATTGACAAAAAAAAGTGACATGTTTTCTTGGTCGTATAAGGATATGCCAGGTATTGATCCAAATATGGTCACGCATAATATTACACTATACCCAAATATGAAGTTGATCAAGCAGGAGCTCTAAAAAATACATCCAACAATCACCTTAATGGTGAAATATGAACTACAAAAAATTTTGGATGCAAAATTCATCCAACCATTGATTATCCTGAATGGGTATCTAACATGGTACCCATAGAAAAACTTGATAGGAGGATTCATATCTGTATATATTTTAGAGATCTTAATAAAGTGACTCCTAAGGATGCATTCCCCTTGCCTAATATTGATGCTCTAGTATACGCAACTACTGGTCATGTATTGTTATCTCTTATGGATGGGTTATTGGGATATAATCAAATTTAGATCAAGCCTTAAGATCAACATAAAACAACTTTTAGTATGCCATGGGGAACAATTTGTTATAGAGTCATACCATTTGGTCTTGGAAATTGTTGGTACAACCTATCAACAGGCCATGAAATACATCTTTCATGACTATATGCACAAGATATTAGAAGATTATATAGATGATTTGCTCACCAAATATCTCTTGCATGAAGAGCATGGAGATATTTTACAAAACATCTTTGATTGCCTGATAGAGCATAACGTCAGGCTAAATCCTAAAAATTGTGTTTTTGGTGTAACATCAGGAAATTTTTTTGGATTCATAGTCTCCAATAGAGGGATCGAAGTAGATCTTGTAAAGGTCAAAGTAATTTTAGAAATGCTTCCCCCCACTAACCTTAAAGATCTTTGTAGCTTGCAAGGTAAATTCACATCTATTTGATGCTTCATAGCGTAATTATTAGACAAATGCTGATCTATGAATTGATTATTACAAAAGAAGGTCCCATTCAATTGGGATGAAGAGTGCCAGAAGTCCTTTGATGAGATAAAATAGTACCTAGCATCGCTGCTAATATTAGCTCCATCTCGACTAGGTGTGCATTTCTTACTGTATATTTCAACCATGGATTTTGCTTTGGGAACCATGTTGATAAAAAAGAACAAGGAAAATAAAGAATTAGCTATCTACTATATTAGTCGCACCTTGGTCAGTTATGAGATTAAATACGCATAAGTTAAGAATATTTGTCTAGCAGTGGTGTTTACCACCAAATGCTTCACCACTACATGTTAAATCATATAACGTATGTCATATCGAAATAAAATCCTTTATGGTATATGATGATTCACACATATCATAATACGCGAACCTTAAAGTGGATCATATTATTGATGGAATTTGATCTTGAATTCATCAGTTAAAAATTAATCAAATATCAAGTCATAGTTGATCAGTTAGTAGAGGCTCCTCTTTAGGATGATAAACCTCTTGTAATTGAGCTACCTAATGATGCAATGTTCACATTGTTGATATCACCCAAACTCAAAGAACTAAAAAATAAAGCAGACATGACTTTGTTCTTTTATGGTTCAAAATGCGAGCAAGGGGGTGGTGTAGGGATCATGTTTTTCACACCGTAAGGAGCTTCTATGTCCTTGCATTTCAAACTCGATTTCCATTGCACCAATAATAACACTAAATACAAGGCTCTCATATTGGGCCTCCAAATAGCTATCACTGTGAAGATTAAAAAGCTTAATATCTTTTGTGACTCCTTGCTCACTGTTAACCAAGTCAAAGTAATCTTGAAAGCTTACAAAGAGCTTGTGGAAAATTACTAGCCAAACTGGAATAATATGATATCGATGCAATATCTTGTACGTTCAATCACTTTGAAGATACAATGGCTTCTTTGGGATCCTTAATCCCACAAAACTCTTTCGATGATATTACAACCATCCATGTTAAAATGCTCTTGAATTCAGTGATGTTGCATGAGGCTTCAGATAATAATGACTTAGTTCACATGATTTAGATGAACCGAATCAAGATCGGTTCTTCAAGGCACAAGAATTTTTGAAATAGATATTCTAGGGGTCCTTTATTTCATAGGGTCCTTTAGATAATGGCACAATCATTAACCACTATTATCTTTTGATACAATATCCAAAGGAGATAATAATCACAAGATGTAGAATAGTATTAAAGAAAGTAAATCTACAAGATGACTTATATATGAAATAAATATAAATGATATATAAATGAATACAATGTAGCTATGGAGGAAATGAGCACTCCATTAATATATCTACTAAAATACATTGCATCCATCACCAATGGATGGTGATTCACACATAACTAAACTACCTACTAAGATATCTAAGCTACTATGTCACCGACACTCCCCATGCTTCTATACTAATAATGAGACCATCCTTATATAGGTAAAATAGGATACTTGGCCAACACTCTATCTAGCTATACAAGTGACACCTTGCACATTTACAACTTGCACATTGACACTTGTGCATTTATTATATTGGATGAAGTAACTAGGTAAATTCACCCTAAAGATATCTAAAGTTCTAAGTATGTACCTTTGAAGATACATTTACATAACCCAAATGATAGAATATGAACTATTTCTAACAACCACAAGGTTGTTTCCCAATCTGCATTTATGCATGATGAATCACAATGAGAATAAGTTGTTCATTCAGTTGAAACACAAGCCTATCAAGATTGAATTATCCAATTAAAATATTATCTAAAACTTGGTAATATCCCTCTAGGATTATTGCGTGCCACAAAACAAGCATTTACACAAAAAGCAACCAAGTATGTCTTGTTAAGAAACATTATTTATCATTAAAGCTACTATGGACTCCTCCTTCATTGTCTTGAGCCCCAAGAATCTTCTTGAAGAACACAAGCTTATAATGATATGGGGGTGAACAATATAAGACCACTTTTTACTTTTCTTTCCCAATCAATATTATGCAATGTATAGATAGCAATATCAATAGCAGTAATAAAAGCAATGCATAAATAACCATACACAATAGATACATCACAATTCACATGGTTCACCCAATGTGGGCTACTCCACGGAGAAAATATTTCTCTAAAATATTCTCAATCAATATCTTGGGAATTATTTCCCTATTACAATGTTTATGGACCTCTATCCAAAGGATATACCAATCCCCTAAATCAAGTTTGTGGATCTCTATCCACAGGAGACACCAATCTCCTAATCTCTGCTTTGGTTGGTGATCCTCTAGAAGACCTCTGTCTCCACTACCATTATAAAATGGAACTCTATCCATAGAAAACATATGTCTTCCTTGCTATGGTTGGATATCTCTATCCTCAAATCTATCACCTCCAAAGATCTGTCTCAAATTTACGCTAAACACAGTCCTTTGGTCTAGCACAAATATATCCTCAATCTCAGTCTCTAATTTGGTACAAACCTATTCTCAAATATGCACCAAACTATGTCCTCAAATTTACACTAAACATAGTCCTTAGGTCTATCAAAAATATGTTCTCAAGCCTTAACTCAAAGCTTGACTCGATCTCAAATCAACTTTGTTGGATCTTCCCCAAACCTTAACTCAAGGTTTGAAAAAATAAATCAATCAAATCTGCTCTCAAGTCTTCTCAAATACTTGTCTCAAATATGCTTTGTAAGCTTCCACAAAATCTCACACCAATATGTCCTCAAGTTCTCTCTAGAACTTGTCCAATCTGCTCTACAAGTCCTCACTAGAACTTGTTCAAATATACTCAATAAGTTCTCTCAAGAACTTATCCAAATATGCTCTCAATATGTATTGTAAGCTTCCACAAAAGCTTACCCAAATCTGTCCATAAGTCTTCTCAAAAAATTATCTCAAATCTTCTCAACAAGTCCACACTAGAACTTTTTCAATCTCATAGAAACATAAAGAGAATTTTTAGAGACTCAATATTCTCTATACTCATCACAATGCTCAATCACTTTCAATCACTCTTTTAGAAACATATAGAGAATTGTTAGAGACTCAATATGCTTCAAATTCAATTCAATACTCAATCACTTCCAATCACTCTTTTAGAAACATACAGAGAATTGTTAGAGACTCAATATGCTTCAACTCAATACTCAATCACTTTATCAAATCAATATAGAATAGTTTGTTTTATGGAACTTGAACAATCACTCCACACATCCACTTGACTAGGCTCAACCAACTCTACTCAACTAATCACTCAATGAAAAAATTCTTACTTACAAACCCTAGTCCAAGCATATGAACACTCACTCAAAATGTTTCCAACAATGCTCAATAACCAATCTCACATAACAATGATACTAATGTTCTTTTCAAACCCTAGTTCAAGTTCTTCACTCAAAAACTCACTTCAACAATAATGCTTATAAAAAAATCTTAACATAACAATGATACTCATGTTCTTTTCAAACCCTAGTTCAAGTTCTTCACACAACCAATGGCTTCAACAACAATGCTTATAAAACAAGGTTTTAACAACTCTTTATTCCAGAAAACCTTGAAGCATTAACTCAACACACTCAAAAAGCAAATCCTAATCAAGTCCTTTTCACTCTAAACTTATTTTCTAGAAAACCAACCAATCAATTCAATTAGAACGTACTCATACATTTTCTTGATGATGAAGGAACTTGTAAAATCTGCCACAACCACAAACACCTCTTTGCCAAGCTTAAAGAAGTTAGAAAACTCTCACAAAGATATAATGCAAATATCAAACCACACATACCTTATTACTCCATCTTGAAGAAAACATCCATCATCATATACAAAAATAATTGACCATATACACCTTATAATATCCTAATTAAAATAATACTCAATGCCAATAATAATATCAATACAATCTCCTATTCAAAATAACTCAATGGCAAGAAGTCCTTTCAACACTTTTAAATATTCAATAAAACCAATGTGACACAAACACTTTATTCAAAAATAAAGCTAACTCCTTATTCCTCCAATTTACCAAAAATAATGATTAAAAAACCCTTTTTAACCAACCCTTTTAACTCCCTAAGACCTCATGTCAAACCTTAGGCATCATAAAAATATATTCAAAATTTTATTACCTTTGCCTTGGTGGGACTCGAACTCACAACGCAGCCTCAACCAGCACCCTAGTCACGGCTCCAACCACCGTGCAATCTAGGCACTTGCTTATGGAGTAAATAACACCATGTGCTCTATAAAGCTCCTCTTGTGCGCTAATCAAAAAACATATGCTGCTCCCTTCGACGTTCCAAACACAACCATCAGAACAATGCTGCCATCATGATTCAATCGCGGGTCACTCTGTGCCCAAGCACTCTAGGCTGTCCACTTGCCACTAGGCCACACTACCTATATGGCTCTTGAATTTTTGCGCTCATCGATTTATCCCTTATTCACTGGCACTAAACACAATGTTCTTGTATCTTTCTTCGCATGAGTTCTCACAACACATGATTGCACGTTTTTCTTTTTGAGCAAAAGGATATCTTAATGCCTCTAAGGCATATAGGTTTTATATCAATTTCCACCTTCAAACTTGAACGTCGGTGCTTCAATTTTTAACTCATTAATTTATAAATTATTTAAATTCTTTAGAATTTAAATTTTATAAATTAACTTTTAAATCCCTTTGGCTTTATTAAAGCCTTTTTGACTTTACCACTTTGTATAAATAATATTTTTTCTCACCCATGGTTTTAATAAAAACCCTTCTAACCTATGCTTCCACATAATATTAAAAATATTATGAATCCCTTTTACCTTTAACCTTTGCATTGTTCCTCTTGACCTTTTTACATCAACGGTAGCTTGTTCCTTGACATCAATGACAACTTCGTTCCTTGACATCAATGACAACTTTGACTCAAAATGTCCAACACTCGCTTGGGCAATATCGTAAGCTCATGATGGTACACAACGACATGGCTATCATCAAGTGCATATTTTGAATGTATTATTATTGTCCCACAATGGAAAATAAATTATTGTGCATATGTTAGGAGGTACATAAAATGTCAGCATCATGCTAATATTTTACACTTGCCATCTTAGGCCTTACAAAAAATCTAATTGATGTAGCTTTTCTCTCAATGGGGATTTGATCTAATTAGGAAGATCTCTCCTCCATATTTAAGCTAGCACATGTTCATTCTAATGACCATTGAGTATTTTACCAAATGGGTGGAAGAAACCCCTTTAACCATTACGACTAGAGTTCATATTACAAAGTTCATAATCCATAACATTATATGTTGTTTTGGTATTCCATCCAAAATAATATTGGATAATGGAAAATAATTCAAGAACAAAGATGTGCAGGCCTTAACATCCAAATATAACATACAACACAACTTTGCCACACCCTATTATATGCAAGCTAATGGGAGAGCAGAGGCCTCTAATAAAAATGTAGTTGCCATATTGAAGAAAACCATCAAGGAAAACCATAAGGATTGGCACCTTCAACTACCTATATATTTATGGGCTTATTGAACTAGCATTCAAACACCCACTAGGCCAACCTCATTTTTGCTAGTGTATGGAACTGAGGCCATTATGACCTTGGAATTAGAAATTCCATCATTGCATATGTCATTGAAATAATTCCTCAATGATGACACCTTGTGACAAGCTCACTTTGATCAATTGACTCTTCTTGATGAATGACGAGTTAATGCTCTTTAGAATCTATGCATTTATCAATATCATATTAAATGAGCTTATGATACAAAATTCTACTTAAGAGACTTTAAATTTAGGATCTTGTGCTCAAAGAGAACAAAAAAAACTCAAACATATCACCTCATCTACGAGATAAATTTATGACCAATTGGTTAGGTCCCTTTATCATAACAGATAAAATAGGGCCATGAACTTACCACCTAACCTTGCTAGAAGGTTTTGAAGAACCTAAACCTCTCGAAACTCTTCATCTATGATAATTTTATACGTAATATAAAATCAATCATAAAACAATCACAAAAAAATACCAAAAATCATAAAAAATTTCAAACAAATCCAAAAACATAAAAACACAAAAATAATACAAAAACAACACTTGCATTTGTTATCATGCATTTCATTGTATGCATCGATTAGTTGGATTTTATTAGGCATCTTCATCCATTGCACTTTCAATAGGATAAGTCATGTTTACATTCTTACAAATGACACCATGTTTGTATGCCAGTCATGAACCTCAAATCAACCATATCAATCATCATCATGCACAATTTTATTTATGAGTTTTTGCTTATTAAGAGGTCTTCATAAGGTAGGATAGATACTATATGAATATCAAAAATGATATTTAGACATACAATAACTATTTTATGTACACCTTTTAGTTTACAAAAGCTTGTAGTGAAAACCCTTACATCCCACATATCATTATCATGCACTTTTCCCTTGTGAGTAACTGTGTTTTTCAACACAACTAATGAGTTTCTATAGGGTGTATACTAGGGTTTCCATTCATTAAACCATCCCTAGTTATATTTTTAGATTTGGTAGAAAGTTATGTTGGATTTATAAGGTAAGGTCTCACTTCGATAGTACCTTGCATATCTCAAAATCCTAACATAATTATACACATTAAAATCCAAGTTTTGAACAAGGAAATATGGCACTACAAAGTGGTCCTTGTCACCTTAAGTAAAATATTTTCCTTGTTCCTCCTATGCGCATGGTTTTAGATGATAAGAATTGGCAAAATAATAAGCTCCCCCTACCCAAACAACCCCTTGCTCTTCCACAAAATTAGAAAATTCCAAAAACAAGAACAAAAGAAATAGTGATTTTCATCTCTAAGAAAATCCCTTGCTCTATAAAAAAAATAGTGGTTTTCACCACTAAGCATGAGCAAGTATCCCAATAAATCAAAATAAAATATGGGGGTAACGATTTTGAATCCTTAGAATCCTCGGTATTCAAAATCCATGGGGCAAATCTCCATTACAGCAATGGGTTGAATGAAACCCGCATGGTAATGGAGTAGCCTTACGCGTGGCGATATGTCTATAATATTAGAGACCTTATTTTGTATAGACAAATTTTGAATTATGGTTGAGATAGCTTTTGGTGACTTGTATAGCCTAGTATTCTAGTCTAACTACATCCAAAATCAGGATTAGGATGACCATAAAGGTGATCCTCATTACAACAATGGGTTGCATGAAACTTGCCTAGAAATGAGGTAGTCTTATGCCTCATTTAATACATTCACATTGCACACACAAAGATATTAAATATTTGGTTCTTCTTAATAAGCTTGTATCTTTTAGAAGTCTTGTGTAGTCAATATACAAATTTTGATCAATCAACTAGGGTGTTTGAGTTTCACAAAAAACATCAAAATCCCCTCATAGCACTTAACCATCGCATCATCATTTGTATTATTCCTTATAGGATTTTACTCATTAAGGGGTCCTCATAATATAGGATAGATACTATATGAATATCAATAATGATATTTAGATGGCCACTGACTACTTTATGCACACCTTTTAGTTTGAAAAATCTTATGGGGAAACCACCCCTACATTTCACATATTTCATCTCACATATGCATATACAAATGTATAATTCTTGTGATATGGTTAACATTTTAATTAATTATTTTTATACATTTTGTGGTATTTGCCATTAGTTTGTTAAATACAAATTAGATTCATTTTATTATGTTTTAAGCAATTAGAATATACATCCACAATTTACATTCAAACATCCACATAAAATTAATGCATTACATACACATTACATATGTTATATCCATAACAATAATTAAATTCATTATCAATTAAATAAATTTAAAAACATGCATTTAAAATTAAAAATTGCATCCACATACACAAAAATAATAGTGCATCCATACATCTAGACTACAAAATCTAGGCATACATCTATCACCTAATAATTTCATGTCATGAGTATATTGCATGTATAATCAATATGTCATATAATCATCACATCCATAACATAATATAAAACCATAACATTACACAAGATGAGCCATAAAATGAGAGACATGATCTCATATATATATATATATATATATATATATATATAAAATATGTCAATGTACATCATGATATAAAAAACTTGTAGGCTAAAATCGTGTAGGTCTTCAGACCATACACCCAAAAAGAATTAATACAAAAATACATAAAGTAGGGCCTGCACCCCTAGAGTCACCTTCACCCTCGACCTCATCCTACGGTGCTGCCTAGATCCGTTGACCATTGATATCTTTGACACAGTGGATGTTTGGTGACTAGGCATAGCCGATGACCTATGACTTAGTCTAGCAGAAAACTACCCTAACTCTATGCATTAGCTCCTCTAGGACCTTCCTACTGTAGACTATGTAGGTAAATCATCATCGAGTATCTAGAATCAACCCTCCAAGCCCGTTATATACTCTATGTTAGATTGATGCTAGGCCAAAAAATCCTCTACCCATAATCTGCTAATATTAACCTCTCTACTTGTACCTATCTACCCTTGAGCTATGGTCAAGGTCCCCACATAATTTTTTAGAGCATCTCACTCTACTGTATTGACAGTCATTCATGTCTACAGAGTGTCCCGCTCTACAGTATCTCTATATCCCTTTACTATTGCCCTATCTATCTCGACCGAGGTAGTGTCTACCTAGGCCTTGAGGAGATCTCTCTCCTCATAGAATCCACTCCATAGCTACTACCCACTACTAAGCTAGCTTTATACTATAGCTAGGGTAGTATCCCACTCTACTAGATGCCCCTATAGGATTTGCACCCATGCTCTCAACTGGGCCACCTCATTTCTAGGGTCCTCCTCATCATCCTTGACCTCATATTATATCTCCTCTACCCCCTTTGTGGGCTTATCTCACTCCCCCTCTATCTAATAATGCACTCATCACCCAACCTTGTCTACACCCTCCTCCACTTTTACCTCAGTAAGCCTACCCATTGGTCCACCTTCGGGCTATAACCGAGTCACCCACAAGGTATCATACTCTATGCTAGTACTTGGATTGACTAGTCCTATCTTAGCTATTGTAGGATACTCGTCATCCTCTAGTACCTCCACTCAAGGCCACACCATTTGTGTCTCATCTTTGTGGTAACAATTAAAAATGGGCTCCTCTAGGACATCCTGATATATGCTAAAATAGCATCTAACACTAGAGTACTGGAAGTAATCCCACTTGGTACCATGATGTCCAATGAGCCACCATATGCACCTCATGCACCCTAAGTATAACACTACCTCTAACCAATGAGGGTAATCCAAGTAGGGCCTCCAAACCACCTAGTCTGGCTACAATCTCCCAAAATATCCCACATAATGTGATAGTCTAACTTCTTGTGGATGGATCTGGCCTCTCTCTTGGTCTTGTCTCCATCGAGTCACATACAATATCATCATAATCCATATCATCTCATGGTATTGGTAGTCTTGTTGGTTAATCTGCTTGGATGTGCTCCCATCCCCAAACCTGAAGGAGTAGACTACAACCCAATCCTTGTTGAATCTGGTGTTGTATCTCTGATATCTCATCATATAACTATGCCAATAGGATACTTCTCCATGCCATGATAATCAGATTTTGAGTATCGCACTTGATTAGGTCCTAAACCATGTTGATAAGGTTCCATGCAAACCTCGCTACTAAAGAATCTGGTAGTAATATGTTTGAGATAACATACATTGCTACTACGTGTCTTTGAGTGAATACCTAGGCATCGTACCACACCCTGATCAAAAACCCTATCATGGTCCATCTACTATAGTGCAAAATATGCCTAAGCTCCAAATATCCTTTGGAGCACTCTCACCTATTGTAGAAGGGGAGTGGAGGTGATGGGGCACCCCTCAATAGGAATGTAGAATATCCTGTAGACATCCTCCAAAGTGACCATCATCTCATCATTCAAGAAGTGGAAGGTATTGCTCCTATTATCCTAATGATCAACTAGGGCCATCAAATAATATTGATATGACATGACCTTGGGTATACGCACAACCTGTTTGAGGCTAATAACCTTAAACCATGTCCAATCCTTATCTATGAGCTGACCTTGCAACTCCTCAAACAAGTTGGGTACTCTATAATGAGCCATAAAAATTTGAAGCTCGATAGGAATAGTAAATCAAAAAAATAATCCAAAAAAAAGGTAAAATTTTCAACCAAAAATAAAAATATTTACAACCACTCTAGGCCAAGACGACCGGCAGGTGCGATCGCCCCACCCTAGGACGGCCACTCCAATGGCTAAAAATTTGATCATTGGATTTCAAACATGGTCGCACTACCCAGTACGACCCCCAATCTACTAGAGGATAACTGTCCCTACCTAGGATGGCCCAAAATGGCACCAAAATAGGGGTCCCACCCCTTGTAAATGCTCAAAATTTAAAATCCTACCCCTAAACTAGCCTAATATAGACATTCCTAATCTAGGCTGAGATTCATTTCCAACAATTTAGTGAGGTTTGTTTTTCCAAGTACTTAGTGAGGTTTATTTTTTAATTTGAAAAATCATAAGAGAGGAATGAGGTTTCTACCTTCCTAGCACCGGCTCCTCCTTTGGTCGATGCCTCGGGCTAATCCATCATGGTAGGTTGAGTTTATAGTAGCATTCTATATCATAAAAATATTTCCTCCACCTCAACTCTCCTTTTCTCTCACTACCAGTTGGGCAAATAAATTTAAAAATTTACAAAATTTGATATTATATTTTTCAAATTTTGAGACCGCCCTTGGGTGGGGTAGTTGCATTTCGGTACGACCGTCCTACCCTAGGATGCCCCCAAGATTTGCAAATGGCAGCTTTCATACCCAATACGGACCTAAAATGACAAAGGTTACAAGTATTTTGTCAACACCATGAACATCAACTAGGGTATTTAACATCTAATGGTCCATATTAATCAAAAAATTCAAAAATACCAAAAAAATCAATAAAAAAAATCTCAAGTGAGCCTCGTACCTAGTAATTTACCCTATACACTTGGTGGTTGTAGTGACTTACTATCCATGCAATCTAGTAATATCAGTATGTTACCATAAGGCCATTTGAACCCCAAAAATAATTCATCTACGAATCAAATTTTTTTCACTTCAATCCCCAAGAAGGTCGTGCAACTAGATTGCTCCAAGAGAATGAGGTGTACATTTCATTCCCCCATTCAGTTTTAAGAGATCATCTAACATAGTGATCTATGTCTAAAACAAATTGAATTTTTATTATCTCAATTCCCTAATAAATTCATGTGGTTGGACTGCTCAAAGGGATAGAGATATACAATTACCAATAATGGTCAAAATCACTACTGAATAGGAGTTTTCCATTTTACATTTGTTACAGTCTTATAAATCCCAACCAAGTCATCTTGGTCAAGCGAATCATCACTCTCATCACTGTCCATGTTATCATCAACTCATCGCTTGAGGGAGTAATTAGAATTATAGAATTTATAATCAAAGTTAATAATCAAACACCCAATCATGAAAATTGTGTTCATACAAGAATCATTGCCAACACCTATCACACACTTCCCTCTTTACTAGGGCAAAAAGGAAAAATATCAAACAAAAACCTTTATCAGTCTGAACTACAGTTATGTAGTAAAAAAAACTACCCAAATACCTGATTGCTAAAGTTTTACATAAATTTAAGTGTTGGAGGCAATGATTCAAACATGCATGCTCTTTTCGTGATTGGGGCATCTAAAGTTGATTAGATCAATGAACAACAATAAAACTTCAATTTAACTTTAGGTTATCTATTTTTTCTCCATGTTGTGTTGTCACACAATGCATCCCAAAAAGGGTATATGTAGACACCTAAAACATGTCATTTTGAGGATACTACCTATATGGATACCTTTTCAGGCCATATGACCCACCTTGGACATCCCTAAGGCTTAACAGTGGTTTTTACCACTCAAATAGAGGTAAATTATCTTTTGCATCCTAGATCATCATACCTAAGAATGGCCTCTAGAGGCCGCCCTACCCTGTGATGGCTAGTAGTCACGGTCATCCTACCCTAGGATGGTTGCACCTGTAACAAACTTAGGGTCTCAAACCGAATGAAAATTAGTTACAGGATAACTAAATGTCAAATGTCAAGCGCAAGAAGGTTATGGAATGGGTGTTTGGTCTTCCTAGATCCTAATCATTTCTTGATTCTTGGATTCTCCTACAAGCCAAGATTCCCATTTGGGAAATCTATAAGAATATGCCTTACCTTCATTCAAAACCCTGGTTGTTTTCTATAATGAAGTGCTACCAAATTATTCCTAAGTGATCTTGCTTATTCTCCACAATGAAGTGTTGCTAGATTTCAGTCATGAAACTCTCAATTGCAATAATGGAGTATCTTGGAGTTTGAAGAACAAATTCAACACTCTTTCACCATCAAACATCCCAATTTCATACCAATTTTTTTAGTTTAAACATTCTTCAAAGAGAACAACCCTTGAACATCAATTCTGTAAACCAATTCTAGCATTTCCTACATCGATCACAAAGAATTATTCTGTTGTTCAATGATCGTCTCACCCCGAGATGGCCCATAGACACCACCGTCATACTCTATGACAATCAACAAGCTAGACCGCTCTACCTCATAATGTTCTTTTGATGATATCTATTTTTTATTGCTTTTCTTGGTTACAGTAGGTTTAGTAGCATTCCATTTGCTTTCTAACATGGTTTAATTTAGTTTATCATGTATTTTCTTATCGCATTTCAACAGTTATTTTTAGTTTCTTCATCATGAATAAGGACCTCATCATGAAAGGCTCTACAAATGCTACTAATGTCTTTTAAGTGGTCTTGTGTGTAGATTTCAGATCTTGGTAGGAGCTATCAACATAAAGATTCATCACATTTACATCATACCTTGTAGAGGTCACAAGAAACTCCTCCCTAAGTCAGTTTTGAGGGTGCAAATATTCTGTGTTACACCTACCATATTTCTTGATTGTAAAATTTGTATCAAATTGGTATAAATACATCAAAGGGATATCATTCTAATATCATTTTCAAGGACATGATTCAATATTAATGAGAAGGGCAATATTTATTTATTTTCTTATCTTTATCTTGATGGTTACATGATTTGTTATTCAATTTGATTTCATATAATTTCTTAGGTGTACTATTTTTGCATACTACACTACTCAGCCAATGGAGATGTTGAAGCATCAATCAAATCAAACCATACAAAGAACATAAGAGAAGAGATACATTGAAGTCTCAAGCTATGCGGAGCACATAAGGATAGGAGATGTTGAAGTCAAGCTATGTAGAGAACGTAAGATAAGAGACATTGAAGTCAAGCCATGCTGAGCAATTAAAGGAAGAGTATGTTAAGCAATGCCAAGCCATCCAATGGAGACATGTTGGGTCTCCAACCACATCACAAGATATAAGCTACATACTATAAGTGCTAAGGTAAATCCATTATTGCTTTATTTCATTCAGGTAATGTTGGAGTTATAAGGTGATATATTCAAATATTTTATTGCATTAGAATAACCAACATTAAATCAATATTTAGTCATATATCAAGCAATCTCATTCCAAAATATTATTATTGAAGGATATTTGTAAATAAAGTAGGAGATATAAGGTTGACAACATTAGTAAACTCAAATATTAATTTGCAAATACAATTATTTTCTAATATTCCAAGAGTAGGGAGTTATAAGGCTTTCTAAAACAAAACCATAGATATTTGGAATTTAGAAAATAAAAATACTTAAGGTAGAAGAAATAAGATCATTAAGCATCAGTAAAAGTTGGAATTAAGTGATAACAATTATCTCACACTCATACTAAGAAGTCAAAAGAAATCCAACCAATAGAGCATACTTCATTAAGAGAGAAGGTAAAATTGAAGGTTGATCATTATTCTCAAAACATTACAAAATCAACCCAAAAGGTTAACTAAATATTGATAAGCTTTCTATTTAAGCTCATAGTATATCCTAAATTACTAGGGAGTTATAAGGAAGCCTACAAAACCTAATTCTAAGGAAGGTTTTATCAAACTAGTCCACAAATCTAGGGAGTCATAAGGTAGCTCATAAAAATCATCATGACTACAAATAAATTCATCCTTATAGAATCCCAACTACTTAAGGGTCCAAATTACTTCTCATGGAAGAACAAAGTGAGAGCTATTCTAATATTTGAAAAACTTTGGGATATTGTCAAAGGAGCAAAAACTAAACCAAATGTAGGAGAAACAAAGATTCAGAAGTTTGAAGAAAATAATGCTAAGGCATTAATTATAATAACCTTTGCCATCATAGATGAAATACAAGCTTACATTAGCTCAGTAGGAACATATACAAATGCTTGGATAACATTAGAGAAAATATTTGAAGGGAAAAATAAAGCCACTATCTTAAATCTTCAAACTCAATTACATTCTCTAAAAATGAACAGTGGTGAAAGTGTAGAACTATTTCTAAGGAAGATAGCAAATATCAGAGGAAAACTATTAACCTTGGGAGAAGAGGTTAAAGATATATTTCTTGTTCAAATAACCTTGAGAGGACTTTTAGAGAGCTAAAAGAATCTAGTTACATCTTTACAAGTTCTAAGTAAAGATACAATATTTGATGAACTAATCAACTTTCTTCAACAATATGAGGTAGAAAATATAGTAAAATATGAAATGACTAAAATGCATTGGTATCAAAAGGTAATCCATAGGGAAACATAGCTTCATCATCAAAATATTGAATACCAAGGAATATTATATATTATCAAATATGTAGGAGAAAAGGTCATAGCACTAGCTATTGCAGGTTCAATCCAAGAAATTAGAATCAAGGAATCTAGATGAACTATGGAAGCCAACCAAATAGGGTATTCCAACCAAGGTAATATTAAAATAATCCTCAAAAATAATAATTTTAGTGCCAAAACAATTATCCATAATTGGAATATTGAGAAGGAAACCAAAAAGGACATCTAGCTCAAAGGATTGAAGAAATTAAAGAACTAAAAGATACTACAGATGATCAAGAAGTCAAAGCTCTTTCAGCAAGGGTAACATTCTATGAAGACACAAACTACCTGCTTGAATAGGTTACAGACTATTCAAGAGAAGAAGATCCATATTGAAAACTAAAGTCTTCAATACCTAAAGAATGTAATACAAGGGATGTTAGAGTATATTACATTATTTAGGTACATGTTAATGTACCACCTTGGGTACATTATTAGATTAGGATTTACTTAGGGTAGAATCAATAAATGCACAAGTATCAATGTACAATAATGTAAATGTGCAAGCAGTCCACTTGTACATGAGTCATAGGAATGGTAGTTAGGAAGAGTAAGGGCCAAGTTACCTATTTTCTATATAAATGCCCCATAGTGAATAGATGAGGGGGTGTGAGTGCATTGCTCTTAGCATGCACTAGTAGAGTAGGTTTCTATCTATTGTATTTAGTATTTTTGTGAGTTCCATTAATAGTATACTTTTACATCATTCCTAAACTTCATTATATTTTTGCATCCTATGATTGCCATCTCCCATAGCATACTTAATCAAAATATGACAAGATGTTTTAAGTTGAGGTAAATTTTCTCTTTGGTTGGATATTTATTAAATTTTGTCTACTGTAGGAGCTTCAATTTCAAAGTTACTATGGTAGATCCCAATGCTCCATAGTTCTAGCTTTAGGTGAGATCTACTTTATCTTAAAATTAAAATTTATTTTGGGTGCTCATTTTAGGTTGGACTATCTTGATGGCCTCTGTTTCTCTTTGGATGTTTTAAGTTAGGGTATATTTCCTTTGAATTTTCTTCAAGGGACCTCTCTAGTTTTGTGGCATTGGATCCCCATGTTGTATCAGATCCTAGCACTTTAGTGTTCCAAATTTAGGAGGGATCTTCTTAATTTTGAAATTTAAATTTAAAACTAAATTTATGGTCCTTGATTCTCATTGGATGTTTTAAGTCATAGAAATGTTTCTCTAGTTTGTTTTCAGGGGATCTCTCAAGGTTTATGATTTTGGATCCCCATGTTGTGTCGGATCCTAGTGCTTCAGAGTTTCAGATTTAGGCAGGATCTTAATTTTAAAATTTGAATTTATTTCAGGTGTATTTTTTAGGCCAAATTATCTTGATGGCCCTCGATGCTAATTGGATATTTTAAGCTATGGTATCTTTATATTAGGTTAGCCCTTGATGCTCATTGGGTTATTTAAGTTGGGTAATTGGTAACTCCTTGTTAAGGCAAGTTTGTTATTAATGCTAGATTTGTGGGATCCAACCTAGTTTTTGGATTCTCAGATTCTAGATTTGGTGCTCCACTTTGGTCTTATTTTTGTTGTTTTATTTATAAATCTTAGGTTTTGGGGAGACTTTCAAAACCCCTCTTGTAAAATGTTCAGGGACCCTTTAAAAACCTCTTCTTTTATAAAATTAGAAAAAATACTCACTATGAAGGTGCACTTTATCCTTGATGTTTATCATTCATATCTCACTCACTGAAAAAGGGCCCCTAGAAAAAATAAAGAGATAAAATATCAAGCAACATGTAGGAGGCAAGGATATTATTGATTAAGAGAACATCAATGGAAAGAGTGTTAACATTTTCTACATTTATAATCCATCAATTATGGCCAATGAAAGGAAGAAGGAAGCTAGTGGTCATCAAGGCACTTTCAGTAAAGAATATAAAATTCAAAATCTCAATTATGGGATAAGTTGATTCCCTTTGTGACCAAATGTGTTAAGGTGCACTTAGCATTTCTTAATTTAAGTCACTTTATGACCAAGTGTACTAAGGTACACCCCACATATCTCAATAAATGCAAGACCTCAATATTCAAAGGTGGTCAAAAAATGAGAAGATGAGCTAGCATCCAAGGTAAAATACACCAAATAATTCCCCATCCAATGAATAATTAAGTATATGGGTAAGTTAGATGTAAAAATACTTTTAGCAATTAAAGGATATATCCCACAAGCAAAGAATACTTTAGTTGTACAAGCTACCTATAATTTTCATAAAATGATTATTAAATAATTGAAAAAATGGCATGCACGAATTGCTAAATAAGAGATCATCTAATTTATTCTCCTATAAAGGACAACTTCATAGATGTTTTTAATGCCATTGATGAAGAAAAATCCAAAGTGGAGGTGCCCATAAGAAGATCATTAAAATAGAAAGCCTATTATGAAATTCAAAACATTAAATATAATCAAGAGGAAGGCCTCCCAAGGGATCAATCTAAGAGGTGAGTCTCATCCAAAAAAAAATTATGCTCGAGATGCACCCTATCACACTAATTGGTAGGTAGTTTTTAATCTATTACCCCATAATTTAACAAAAGTCACCCACAATTTTACCATTTTGCAACAAGGATCTCAATTTTAAAAACTCCATGCCCAAGGATAAAGGCAATACCTAGGATATCTTTCCAACTAATATTTGCATCCTAATAAGTTGAAATAAATATAGTAGTTGAGCTAGTCTTCTAGTTCCAAGTAATTAGCTATAGAAAAATAAATTTTGTAAGCCCAGGAACAACATTGCAAGACAACATAAACTAGTAAAATTGATAAAATATGGTTGTATTTAAGGCCGGTTAATTTATTCAAGTGTTGATTCACCCATAAGTGGTGATTATCTTAGGATTTATCTACTGGTAAAGCAACATTATTAGCTTACAAGAGTAATTTACTAATAAATGCTAGCAAAGTGAAGCAATTCACTCACTTCTTGGAGTGAATTGTGTTGAAATATATTACATTAATGGTCCTTACTAATGTACCATCATGGGTACATATTTAGATTAGTATTTTATTAGGACTTAATTACTTTAGTAAAGCAATGTAATAAATGCACAAATGTTATAATGTGCAATGATGTAAATGTGCATGTCGTCTACATGTACATGAATCCTTGGAATAGAATAGTGGCGTGTCATAGGAATATTGAAGACAAAGAGTTGCATATCATTATAAATAGGCCTTCATAGAGGATAAGTGAGAGAGGATTTTGGAGTGGATAGGACCATAGGTAGAGTAGTATTAGATACAATGTAGATCTATTTTTGCAAAATTAAGAGGTAGTGACCTCTATTGCATGGTATTGTATAATTTTGTGAGTGAGCATTTCTTGAGCATTGTATCAAGTTTTCTATCATATTTTCATGCATATTATTTAACCATTATCATAGTTATAATATTGTATGCTTATTTCCATACTTGTGGTTGCATTTCCTTTAATTTTAAAGCTTCAAAAGCTAAAAATGGTATTAGAGCACACAGTAGATCAATAGGAAATAGAGAGAGCCACAAGAGATATTGAGAGGAGATTGTAAATCTCATTTTCAGATTTTTTAAATTTACTATTGGCTAGAGTTTTTCCATAGAGTTTTATAAAAACTTGTGAAGACTATAACTCAACATTGAATCCTCTAGATTTGCAATCCAACTAGTGAAGATATTTTCTATAGATTTACAAAAAATTCTATTTCTAACATTTTGTTGCAAAAAATTAACTTCTAGAAGTTGAGAAGCTTCCTACAATATATAGATAAGAATTTCACCTTTGTTGCTTGAAATTCTATATGCTTTCCTTGCACAAGGATTAGTTCTTTATTGCAGAAGAGTAGAAATTGAAGATTTGAAGGCCTAAGGAGAAAGGTCTCATAAAAATAATTGTAGATTAAAGAATCCAAGTTGTATATTGAGAAGAGATATAGTGGTCAAACAAGCCACATTGAAAACTACAAATCAAGGAGGTCCTAGAAATAAGACCACATTGAAGGAAGAAGAGACTCAAGGAGAAGAGTCCTAGTGAATATTGATTATTGGTGATCTCCATTGAAGATTGAAAACCTCACATTGAGGAAGAGGTCCATAAAAGGCCCTATTGAAGAACTTCCATAGTGGAATATTGACCATTGAGAAGGACTAAAAAAAGTCCTTTTGAAATATTTCAATAGCAGTGTATTTAGGAGATCCAAGAAGGAGATCTCATTGTAAAACTTCCATACTTGAAGATTGACGAGATCAAGGAAGGTATAATTGAAGGTTTTAGAAGCTACAAGATTGAAGAAATTGGAGAGGTCTCAACGAGAAATAAGGAGAAGGCTTGGTGAGCCTCATTGGAATATTTCCAAGAAGAACTCATTAGAGAAGTTGACGGGGGACGGGAAAGACAGCAGACAAACACTCACGTTATTCCAAAAAATTTCTTCCTTTAAATCTGAAAAAAATACATACAAATAGCCTACAGGCTTACAAATGACCAGCGCTCGGCTTGGTCTTTACATGCACACTCTATCTCTATGATCTTCCTATCCACCACCCCTTCTAATACAATAAGCTGGGTTTTTATAGAGGCCCCGACCCTCTGAAGCATCAACTCAAGCATTAATCGGAACACCCACTCGATTAATTACAAAGACTGGGTTTTTAAAGAGGCCCCAACCATCTGAAAGATCAACACAAAAATTGGGACACCAACCCGATTTAATACTCCACTCTGCACGACTCCTGTCATCGTCGCTTCTATCAGATCATTCTGCGTGACCCATCCCCTTCGTTTCCCGTGTTCTTGGGTAATCACCCACTTTAACTGCACCTTGGTGCCACGTGTCGTCCTCTTTTTCCGTCCATGTGGCCATTTCCTTCTTCTCCCATGCCTTTTTCTCTCTTCGTCATGATATTGCGACATGTCGCGATATCGTGACTTTTCAGCCCCTCTACGCTCTCTGCCCATTTCGATCGTGATATCGCGACATGTCGTGATATCACGACATGTCATGATATCGCGACCTTTCCATCTTCATGCCTTCATTTCTAATTATTGTCATGATATCATGACGTCCTCGCTTCCCTGCCTTCTCGTTGATTTTTTGTCGTGACATCGCGATGTCACGATATCGTGACATCGTGATATCATGACCTCTTCACTGCTGTCATGATTTCATGATGTCGTGATATCGCGATGTCATGATTTCATGACCTCCCTACTTCTCCATTGTAACGCCCAGTTTGCGTCATGATTTTGTGACATCGTGAAATCATGACGTCGTGATTTCGCTACCATTCTTGACCTCTGCCTCTGCCTTGCCGCTGCTCTGCTGTCGTGATTTTGTGACAGTCATAATTTTGTGACATGTCATGAAATCGTGACCTCTCCATTGCCTTTGCTTTGCCACCGTTCCACTGTCGCGATTCCATGAAATGTCACGATTTCGTGACATGTCGTGAAATTGTGATATTTTTCCCACTACACCTCCTTTGCATTTTTCTGTCACGATTTCATGACACGTCACGAAATCACGATGTTCTTATTCCTCTACCTTATAAATAAATTTATTGCCTTCTTCTTCTTCTTCCTGAGCCGACTCTTCCGAAGTGGCCCTCTTGCAACTGGATGCTTCTGCTGTAGGTGATGTTGGATGCTCCTGCATCAGACACCCGGGGTAAGTGGAGAAGTGATCTTCACTTCTACATGGTCTGGTTGCTACCTCCTGCAACACCTCCAGACATTCTTCTACCCCTGCAGCCTGTTCCAACTCTGTCTCCTAGCAAGATAAACTTCTATATTCTACCAGACAGATTTTACTGTTGCTTGCTTCTTCTACAGCCTGCTTGCATTCCTCTTCTAGACCAATTAAAATTTTGCCTTCTTCCAGGCAGATCCTGGCATTGCTGCACACCTCCTCATCTATAGCCTTCTTCAACTTCAACTTTTGATGCACTCCCACATCTCTCTTTCTCTGTCTTTCTTCACACTGTCTGTGTAGCTCTCTTTGCAGGGCCTTAACTTGCCTCTGCAAATCTCTCTTGAGTAGTTCCTCCTGCAAGGTTTTAAATTGTCGTTGCAATGCCAAGAACTCTTCCTCTGGCACCACATCGTTCTTGTTGTCTCGGCTTCTTTGGGGATGCATTTTTCTCAGCTTTACTCACAAAGCTCAACTGATTTCGATGTAGCTGCCTCACGTCTGACGTTCTGCTAACATGCTTAGGAATCCTAAGCTCTCTCTCCTCTCTCAGAACCCTCCCATAGATCCTGGCACAAACTGCCTCATGGTCGACGATTTTTTTATGCACTCAAGAAAACTAGCTTTGATACCACTGACGGGGGATGGGAAAGACCACAGACAAACACTCACGTTATTCTAGAAATTTTCTTCCTTTAAATCTAAAAAAAAAAATACATACAAACAACCCGTAGGCTTACAAATGACTAGCGCTCGGCTTGGTCTTTACACGCACACTCTATCTCTACGATCTTCCTATCCACCACCCCTTCTAATACAATAAGCTAGGTTTTTATAGAGGCCCCAACCCTCTGAAGCATCAAGTCAAGCATTAATCAGAACACCCACTCGATTAATTACAAAGACTAGGTTTTTAAAGAGGCCCCGACCCTCTAAAATATCAACACAAAAATTGAGACACCAACCCGATTTAATACTCCACTCCGCACGGCCCTTGTCATCGCCGCTTCTGTCAGATCATTTCGCATGACCCATCCCCTTTGTTTCCCACGTTCTTGGGTAATCACCTGCTTTAACTGCACCTTGGTGCCATGTGTCGTCCTTTTTTTCCGTCTGTGTGGCCATTTCCTTCTTCTCCCGTGCCTTTTTCTCTCTTCGTCGTGATATTGCGACATGTCACGATATCGTGACGTTTCAGCCCCTCTACGCTCTCTGCCCATTTTGGTCACGATATCGTGACCTTTCCATCTTCGTGCCTTCATTTCTAATTCTTCTCATGATATAGCGACATCATGATATCGCGACGTCCTCGCTTCCTTGCCTTCTCGTTGATTTTTCATTACGACATCACGATGTCGTGATATCGCAACATTACGATATCACAACCTCTCCGCTGCTCTCTTAGACTGCTTCTCTGTTGTCATGATTTTGCGACATCGCAATATCGTGATGTCATGATTTTGTGACCTCCCTGCTTCTCCGTTGTAACGGCCAGTTTGCGTCATGATTTTGCGATGTCATAAAATCGTGACGTCGCAATTTTGCTACCATTCCTGACCTCTGCCTTTTCCTTGTCGCTGCTCCGCTGTCATGATTTTGTGACAGTCGCAATTTCGTGACATGTCACGAAATCGCGACCTCTCCATTGCCTTTACTTTGCCACTGCTCCACTGTCGCGATTCCACGACATGTCATGATTTCATGACATGTCATGAAATCATGACATTTTTCCCACTGTGCCTCCTTTGCATTTTTCTATCGTGATTTCGTGACACATCATGAAATCACGACGTTCTTCTTCTTCTGCCTTAGAAAAAAATTTCTTGCCTTCTTCTTCTTCCTGAGCCGACTCTTCCAAAGTGGCCCTCCCACAACTGGATGCTTCTGCTGCAGGTGCTGCGGGATGCTCCTGCATCAAAAGTTTACTACCAAGGAGAATTTTTTGATAAAGAACTTGGGACAATTATCGCCATCTGAAAACAATCCCAAGGGAGGAAAATTTGGCAAGAAGTTTGCCAAATTTTGGAGTAGTTTTGGAGAAGATATCAAGACTTTCATAATATTTAGAAGAAGGCCATTAGATAATCCAATATTGAAGTTAGAATTTGATAAAGAAATTGGAGGAAAGAGATAGAGAAACCACTAAATCTGAGAGATTCAAGGACAACATTTTGGTGATGTTTTTTATTGCTTTACAATCTTTTTCTTTTTAGATTTGAGAATAGAAAAAGGTAGTTATTTGGGAAGCATTAGTAGCTTCTAAAATTAATATTTTGGAAGTGCATATTTAAGGAGTATTGGAGCTACCAAATCACATTTTGGGGTATCAAATTAGTGGAGTGTTAAAGCTACAAAAAGGTGAGCCAAAGAGCTATTTTTGGATAGCCTAGAAGAGTTGGAATATCATCTAAAAAAGGTAGCAATTTATGTGAGTTAAATCAACATCATCATCATCTACATATAAGAAAAGGTATACAACAAAGGTGCAAAATGCTCATTAGTTAAAATTTTATGTTTAGTTTTTTATCAAGTTTATTGAGCACCAGTTTCAAGGTTTAAAGGTTGCATAAATAGTGTTCATTCAAGTCTTCAAGGTAGTGCAAAAGTTATTGTCTACAAGTTTCAAACCTGCACAAGAAAAAAATATAGAAGTTAGATATATTTCAAGAGAAAGAAACATATCAACATTCTATTGACTATTTCTAAGCAAAAGAAGACTCTACATATTTTCATATTCTATAATACAAACTCATTATTGAAAATATTGGATTAGTAAGTGTGAAAGTAACCAAGCAAGGTAAGAATTTATAATTATTAGAAGACAATATTAACTCCAACTCATCTCAACCTACAAAGGGAGTATTAACCATCATTTTGAGAAGCCAAGAGAGTTAGTTGGAGATTATAGGGGGGCAAACATCTACACCATTGCATTGAAAGTTTGCAAGCATCTCTTTAGAGCCACTCAATAGAGCTCTAAAAGTAAAGTATCTCCAAGGCAAAGGGAGATATCTTAGACATCATCTACCTGCATTTTATTCACTCAAATCAAGAAGAGAAGTCATTAAAAGAAGGTGAAGAAAGTGATTACTTTTTAGACTTCTAATAATATGTATCCATTGAAGGATCATTGAGAAAAATGTAGGAGAAGCTATTAGCTAAGCTAAGGACATCAAGCAAAATACATTCTACATATTGGAAGCCTTTGGTGAAGGCAAAATAAGGTACATTGAAAGGTATCTTACATAGTTGATAGCCTTTGGTGAAGGCAACACAAGGAGCATAGTAAATTCTACCTCCAAGAATCAAATAACACATCACAATTGTGAAGGCATCATAGTATTATTTTCATAAACTTATGTTGGAAGAAGCTACATTGGCTTCAATTATAGCCACCATTTTACCCATGAAACTTGCACCAAAACAAGCATCCCTTTCATCCCAAGTATTTAGCATGGAAGCAATCATAGATTGTAAGGAAGACTCAAAAATCCTAAGGAGGAGATACAATGATCATTGTATAGTGCAAACAACAAGGATGTTTTAGTTTCAAATAAGATTGAATTTTGAATAAGGATACTCATCGCATAAAGCCATCTCATATCCTTGCTCAGAACTCAATTGAATCATTGAAAGATCAACTACTTATACCATATATTTGTTGGATAATAACCATAATTATCCTATCAAAAGAAACATTGGAAGTAGAACAAGAAGGGTAGAAAATAAGCATTCAATTAACCTACATCAGTTAGGATAAAAGAAGCCAATAACTTATGCTATGTGAGGGAAGGCATTGCATGCATTCACCATAATATCAAGGATAACTCGAGCAAAGAAGAATCCTTGGACATTATTCGCATAACTCTCCTGAAGAAGGCATCATTCATAGGTTAGGTACATTGAAGGAATCTATTAAATTACCTAACACCACTTGTCATTTGGTGTTGGAAGAAGGAGTGAAAGTATTTTTGAAGTAGTAATATTATGCTAACACCACTTGGTATTATCCATAGCATACTGCATTTCAACTCAGAGAGACACCATCAAAGAGAAGTGCTCTTATAGCACCCATAAAAGTGATGTCAAATAGAAGCTGAAGGAGAGATCTTAAGGTGCATTAATTAAGTCAAGTGATATAGATATTGAGGGAGAATAGGAAAGTAACTCATCAAGTTCTCAGGACAACACAACTTTGTCAAAGAGAAGCACACACAACAAATATTATAGTTTGTAAACCACGTTACAGTGTGAAAGAACACATTTTCCAGTGGTATATTAGCTTGAAGATTAAGCAAAGTGGTGATAAAGAAATATCAATTGTCACTTGAACCAAAGTAAAGTAAAGGAGAAGGTACTAGAAAGAAGACCCCATTGAAGGAAGAAGAGACTCAAGGAGAAGAGTCCTAGTGAATATTGAATATTGGTGATCTCCATTGAAGATTGAGAAATTCACATTGAGGAAGAGGTCCGTAGAAGACCCTATTGAAGAACTTCCATAGTGGAATATTGAGCATTGAGAAGGAATAAAAAACATCCTATTGCAAGATTTCAATAGCAGCGTATTTAGGATATCCAAGGAGGAGATCTCATTGTAAAAATTCCATATTTGAATATTGAATAGATCAAGGAAGGTATCATTGAAGGTTTTAGAATCTACAAGATTTAAGACCTTGGAGAGGTCTCAAGGAGAAATAAGGAGAATTCTTGGTGAGCCTAATTGAAATAATTCCAAGAAGAACTCATTAGAGAAGTTTACTACCAAGGAGACGTTTCTGATAAAGAACTTGGGACAATTGTTTCCATCTGATAAAAATCCCAAGGGAGGAACATTTGGTAGGAAGTTTACCAAATTTTGGAGTATTTTTGAAGAAGATATCAAGACTTTAATAATCTTGATAAGAAGACCATTATATCATCCAATATTGAAGTTAGATTTCAATAAAGAAATTGGAGGAAAGAGATAGAGAAACCACTGAATCTGAGAGATTCAAGGATAACGTTTCAGTGATGGTTTTGATTGCTTTACAATATAAAAAAAATTATATTTAAGAATATAAAAAGGAAGTGATTTGGGCAGCATTAGTAGCTTCTAAAATTGATATTTCAAAAGTGCATATTGAAGGAGTATTGGATCCACCAAATCACATTTTGGGACATCAAAGTAGTGGAGTGTTAAAGCTACAAAAATGTAAGCCAAAGAGCTATTTTTGGATAGCCTATAAGAGTTGGAATATCATCCACAAAAGGTAGAAATTTAGGTGAATTAAATAACCATCATCATCATCTACAAATGAGAAAAGGTATGCAACAAAGGTGCAAAATGTTCATTAGTTAAAATTTTATGTTTAGTTTTTTATCAAGTTTATTGAGCACCAGTTTCAAGGTTTAAAGGTTGCATAAATAGTGTTCATTCAAGTCTTAAAAATAGTGCAAAATTTATTGTATACAAGTTTCAAACATGCACAAGAAAAAAAATATAGAAGTTAGATATATTTCTAGAGAAAGAAACATATCAACATTCTATTGACTATTTCTAAGCAAAAGAAGACTCTACATATTTGCATATTCTATAGTGCAAACTCATTATTGAAAATATTGGATTAGTAAGTGTGAAAGTAACCAAGCAAGGTAAGAATTGCCAAGGGTTAGAAGGCAATATTAACTCCAACTTATCTCAACCTACAAAGGGAGTATTAACCATCAGTTTGAGAAGCCAAGAGAGTTAGTTGGAGATTATAGGGGGCAAAAATCTACACCATTGCATTGAACATTTGCAAGCATCTCTTTAGAGCCACTCAATAGAGCTATAAAAGTGAAGTATCTCCAAGGCAAAGGGAGATATCTCGGACATCATCTACCTGCATTTTATTCACTCAAATAAAGAAGATAAGTCATTAAAAGAAGGTGAATAAAGTGATTACTTTTTAGACTTCTAATAATACATATCCATTGAAGGATCATTGAGCAAAAAGTGGTAGAAGCTATTAGCTAAGCTAAGGACATCAAGAAAAATACATTCTACATATTGGAAGCCTTTGGTGAAGGCAAAATAAGGTACATTGAAAGGTATCTTACATAGTTGATAGCCTTTGGTGAAGGCAACACAAGGAGCACAACAAAGTCTACCTCCAAGCATCAAACAACACATCACAACTATGAAGGCATCATAGTATTCTGTTCATAAACTTACATTGGAAGAAGCTACATTGGCACCAAGTCTAGCCACCATTTTACCCATGCAACTTGCACCAAAGCAAGCATCCCATTCATCCAAGGTATCCAGCATGGAAGCAATCATAGATTGCAAGGCAGACTCAACAATCCTAAGGAGGAGATACAATGATCATTGTATAGTGCAAACAACAAGATGTTTTAGTTTCAAATAAGGTTCAGTTTCAAATAAGGATACTCATCACCTAAATCCATCTCATAGCCTTTCTCAGCACTCAATTGAAGCATTGGAAGAGCAACTACTTCTACCATAGAAATGTTTGGAGAATAACCATCATTCTCCTATAAAAAGAAACATTGGAAGTAGAAAAATAAGGGTAGAAAATAAACATTCAATTAGCCTACATAAATTAGGGTAAAAGAAGCCAATAATGTATGCTATGTGAGGGAAGGCATTACATGCATTCACCATAATATCAAGGATAACTCGAGAAATGGATAATCCTTGGATATTATTCACATAACTCTCCTGAAGAAGGCATCATTTGTAGGTTAGGGACATTGAAGGAATCTATTAATTTACCTAGCACCACTTATAATTTGGTGTTGGAAGAAGGAGTGAAAGTATTTTTAAAGCAGTAATATAATGCTAACACCACTTGGTATTATCCATAGCATACTACACTTCAACTTAAAGAGACACCATCAAAGAGAAGTGCTTGTATAGCACCCACAAAAGTGATGTCAACTAGAATATGAAGGAGAGATCTTAAGGTGCATTAATTAAGTCAAGTGATATAGATATTGAGGTAGAATAGCCAAGTAACTCATCAAGTGCTCAAGCCAACACAACTTTGTCAAAGAGAAGCACACACAACAAATATTATAGGTTTTAAACCAAGTTATAGTGTGAAAGAACACATTTATCAATGGGATAGTAGCTTGAAGGTTAAGCAAAGTGGTGATAAAGAAATATCAATTGTCACTTGAACTAAATTAAAGCAAAGCATGTTCATCGAGGAGAGTAGATAATCATAGGTCGAACATCAACATGAAAGAAGCATGCACATGTATGAATTAGAAATTGAATAAAGCATGCATGTTGGTGAAGAAGGAATGAATGAATTTATGTTGCATATTGGATTTGACAAGAATCCAACCATCACTAAGTCGTAGAAGGTCAAATCAATCTTAGAGAGCTTGCAAGGTTGAAGGAAAGGTAAGATTTATATTACAAGTTTATAAGGTTGTAAAATCAACTTATACTAGAGATATTAAAAGATAGGAGTAATAAGGTGTTAATATTTAGAAAGCATTTTTATTATCTTGAGAAGGAAGTAGAAGCATTAAAATATTTATTATTATTGCTTCAACTATTTGTAAAAATTTAACAAGGACTTATAAGGTTAGTGAAACTTAATTTGCAAATACATATTTATTCTAATTTTTTAACTAGGTAGATACAAGGAATCCTACTCCAAATAAAATTCATAAAAATTTAGAAAATACAAAGGTAGAAGCAAGTCAAACTTTAGATTTATTCAAAATTTGGAAGATTGATTTTATTAGTCTCATACTCAAAATTAAAGAGACATAGAGAATCCAACTTAACTATCTTGAAGATATTGAGAATTCTTATCATTAAGCTTTCTACAAGGAGTGAATTTTTTTTTTTTTTAAAGTATTTAAACATTATATTAAAATTTTCATCACATTACTTGGGAGACAAAAGGAATTCAACCTAAAGCAAGTCTAGAAAGCTTAGCATACTATCAAGCTCATTATTTACTCAAATACTTGTAACTCAAAAGGATAATTTTACAAGAATTGGAAATGTATTTTCAATATTGATTCTAAAAATTGAAGAGTACTAATTACCTTAATAGGGAATCATAAGGTAGACTACCTCAAAGATTCTATTAAAAAACTATTCTCAATATATAAACTAGGGATCTATAAGGATGTCTACTCCAAATAACTCACTAGATAATACAATTAGAAAAGGAACAAATAAAATACCAATATGGCTTAGAAATACACTTGATTCAATGATTGATAATTCAAAGAATTCATTGGATAATAAGAAATATGAAAATGGAAGAGAAGAATCAATAGAATTTAAAAGGATTTATGAAAACTCACAAACTAATAGTCTGGTGAAAGTAGATTCTTCAAGAGCATCTTCTGGTGAAATAATAAAGGGAGTTGATGATAACTACACTAATGAAGATATTGAAAAGGTAGAAAATAATATTGATCAAAAAGATCTCATACATTTTTATGAAGGAAATAAAGATGGCATAGCTTCAATTGTACACACATGGTTTAATTATTTCATCAAGTAAATAGACAAACATGATATTTCTAAAAGATATAATAGAGAAGCTAGAATACCTTTATTGTATACCTATTGCAACAAATTTGGGTATGAGAAGATAAACTGCTGAAGTTTCCACCCATGTAAATATTGTGGAAAGAAATCTCATTCATCTTACTCTTGTTACTACAAAGACAAGTACTATAAAAATATTTGAGCCAAAGAATAATATTTAGATTAGATTGTTTATTCGAAATTATTTTTTTAAAAGCATTCACTAACAATGAGTTCAAGCTCAAAATTTTTGAATATCAAGGAAACAAACCATATAGAAAAGGAAGCAGTGTTGATCCACTTATGGCTTACCTAATTATGAGATCAATAGTTCATAAAAGACATCTAAAATACTACAAGGTCAAAGACTCTTCCAAATACCTTAAAAAAACAAGAAGCAGTGAAATGGAAAAGACAACAAGAGACAACAAGAAAACAGAAGAAGAAAAAGAACCTTATCTAACTGAAGAACACTCAAAGGATGAAGACCTCTTTGAAGACTAAAGTCTTCAATACCCAAATAATGTAATATAGGGGGGTGTCGTAATATATTACATTATTTGGTCCTTACTAATGTACCATCATGGGTACAAATTTAGAGTAGGATTTTATTAAGACTTAAATACTTTATTAAAGCAATGTAATAAATGCACAAGTGTTAGAATGTGCAATTATGTAAATGTGCATGTTATCCACATGTACATGAGTCCTTATAATAGAATAGTGATGTGTCATAGTAATATTTAAGGCAAAGAGTTGCATATCATTATAAATAGGCCTTCATAGAGTAGAAGTGAGGGACTATTTTGGAGTGAATAGGTAGAGTAGTAGTAGATACTATGTAGACCCATTTTTGCAAAATGGAGAGGTAGTGATATCCATTGAATGACATTGTATATTTTTATGAGTGAGCATTTCTTGAGCATTGTATCAAGTTTTCTATCATATTTGCATGCATATTATTTAGCCATTATCATAGTTATAACATTGCATGCTTATTTACATACTTGTAGTTGCATTTCCTTTAAGTTTAAAGCTTTAAAATCTAACAAATTGCTTGTCAACCTATGGAGGGGTAAAAAAATAAAGGCATGAATCTTGAGAGGAATAATTTAAGAGTGAAATTTTAACATGTAGTTGTGCCATAACTCATTTTAGAAGCCTTATAAGCCTTTTATAGGTATGTTTAAAGGTTTGTAATTGATAGATTTTGAAGCCTAATACTTAATGTAAATCCTGAAAGAAAATAATCATAGGATCAAAATAACATTGCAATATAATGAACTCAATAAATATGATAATAACACAGGAATAAATCTGAAATACTCATATAATAATCACATGGAAATGCTCACAAAAATATTGAAAATACTATTGAATAAAGGTCTACTAATGCATGTAATAAGCTATGTATTTTCAATACCAATTACAATGCTTTGTCACAAATATATAACAATATGTGACTCCTCATATGGTGCACTCTTGACCTTCAATATTATTTGTAACTCTTCACTTTTATATTCTAAGGACACATGTGCACTCTTACATAATGGACACTTGTGCATATTTACACTCACAACACTTGCACACATAATTACATGATACTTGTGCATTTCTTGCACATTATTACATTACATGAAATATAAACTCACACTCTAATATAAGACACACACCTAATATAATAATGTACCAAGGTGGTACATTGACATGTACCAAATAATGTAATATTCTCCAACACCCCTCTATATTACATTATTTTCTTATCGAAGACTTTAGTCTTCAATATAGTCTTCATCCTTTAAATCACTTTGCATTGTATGCATCCTTAATCATGATCATATTCCTTTTCTTCTTGTCTATCTTCATATTTAGTCTCATTTTCATGATCTTCAGTATTTTTGCTTTCTCGTACTATCATATTATTATTAGATTCTTTTAAAATAATTTTCCATTTGTATTTGTTCTTCATGTCACATGTCTTCTTAAGTATAGAGACTTTTGGATATTTTATTAAAGCATCATGGTATTATTCTGAATTAGATGATCTTGATGTATCAATATTGCATGAAGAATGAAATATATTTTCCAAAAATGATTCATCTATTTTTGCTTTCTTCTTAAGGGATTCAATCAATTCCTTTTGTTTTATGCTTTCTTCTTTGTGATATTTGAGTGTAAGCAATGCCATATATAATATGCTACCAATATCTAAATAAATTAGAATATTGTATTTTCCATTATCAATTACTTCAATAATCATAGCATATAGATAATATTACAAAGTTTCAAAGCTTTCTTCAATTGCTTCACTATAGATCAATTTTGAAGCTAAATCTAATTTTCTTTCAGTTTTTGTAAGCAAATTTTTTATTCTAGTTTTTATGATATTTTCCCTTTCTTTTCTAATTATGTTTTCCATATCATTATCCATAGAGTTCCTAGAAGTAGACATCCTTTTGACTCCCTAGTTTTTTATTATCTCTAGTTTCTAAATTTGATAAGAACCTTTGTAGATGAATACCTTATGGCTCCCTAAGTTTTTGAATAAAAAAATAATGTTTGCAAATTTAAAAATTCCTAAGTTTGAAGTAGAATTCCTTCTCTCCATAATTGAGTTATTTGCAAATATTCTATGGATTTTGAATTTTAAAAAATATTAAAAAATAGGTTTAAAAAAAACTTTAATAAAGAGCTTTTCACTAACTACTTATCACTCCAAGAAAATGCTTAAAAAATAATTAAAAACTTTATTATTCTAATAGCACACTTATCACTCCAAAATAACCTTTAGAAAACCTTTAAAAACCAAAAATAAAAAAATAACTATCTATCACTCCACTAAACTTTAGAAACATCAAAATTTAATTTAATTTTTCTTATAAACCCTAATTTTACCTCTTTGAAAGGCGTAGCTTCATATGGTGACTTTGATGCTAGCAAGTTCAATAACACTTTGTTGTGCTTCCATGACTCAAGCATGTGATAATATAAAGTGCATCTTGACTGAACCACTATTTGAAATCTCCTTGAATAGATTTTACACATTTTTCTCTTTTGCCTTCTTTATTCAATGTGTCCATTATACAGTTTGCATGGCATTTTAGTTTACACTCAATGTTCTAACACTTCCAACCATTTCATATTTTTTTAGTGTGCTAATTGATTCATTTTACTTGATGTTAGGGTTAAAATTCAATTCTCAATATCCTTTCAAACACTTTGAATGTCACTTGATATTGTTTGTAACAGTGCTATCTCTCCTCTTGGTTGGTGCTTAGTATACCTAAGCATTATACATTTTTTTACATTACCTTTTGGCACTTAGAAACCTTTCAGATTCTTCTGCTACATCCAAGGGTAAATTTGATGATGTTGAAGTTTTCCCTTCTCTTCTCCATAGGATGCACTCAACTCTTTCCTTTGTGATTGAGTTACACTTGGTTCTTTCAATTGGTTGAATAATGTTAGTTCTTTCCCTTCTATACACATATTTTTTGAAACAACCTAATTATTTCTTCCTCTCCTTTTTTCCTATAAATTCCTCTAACACTTATGAATGTTAGTTTTTTCTCCTACTGTGTGGCACTTTGTCTTACCTTAGATCAATTATTATACTTGGTGCTTTGGCTCTCCTACATCTCCTTGAGTGTGACACTTGATTCTCCTTAGGTTTTCCTTAGTGTGTCACTTACTTTGAACTTAATGCTTCGTATCCACTTAGGTTTATCTTAGCTTGCTTTCCTCTTAGTTGGGTGGTGTTGTGTCATATTTTTCTCTAATTAATGGTGCTTTGTATCCTCTCACATTGCTCTTAACAAATGATGCTTCATCTCCCCTACGTCTCTACAATGCTTCGATCTTGGTTTATTGGATTCTTAGGCATATAAAATCCATTTGCTTTAATTTTTCTTTGTGTCTTGTTTGTTTCATTTAGTCTTCTTTAATTTTCTACCTCTATATGTTGGCAATTATTGTCTATTATCTTCTTTTTCTCCTTTTATGTAGGTGTAGGTGTAGGTGGTACTTTATATTTTTTGGTGTAGGATGCTTTTCAAAAAAAAAATTCAAACAATTGAACACTTTGTTATCACCTTTAATGGTTGTGTTCCAAAAACATCTTCAACTCCTTAAATATGCAATCTATTCACATTTTAATATTTAAATTCTCTTTTTTATTCTAACTTATTTACTCCTTATAGCTCCTTTGTACCTTAATTATTATCTCATGTGCTCAGTTTAATTCTGAGTATTACTTCTCTTTATTTATGGGCTTGTCATCAAATGGTGATGATTGTCCCAAATCGAGTAAGAGTTTTCTTGAAAATATTTTCTATATATTTTTTTATTGCTACCCTTGTGGCATTTACTACCTTTATATCCAATGTTATCCTTGTGATATTCAAATATTATCTTTATCTTTAATATTTCCCTTGTGACATTCAAATGCTACCTTTATCTTTAATGTTGTCCTTGTGGTTTTCAAATGCTATATTTCTCTTTGATTTTTCCCTTGTGACATTCACACTTTTCAATATTGCCCTTGTGGCATTCCATCTTCTCAATATTGCCCTTGTGTCATTCACACTTTCAAATACCTCCTTGCTATTTTGTTGTCCTGAATTCTCTAGTTCTTCTATCCAATGTGGACTTCTAATATGTTGCCTTTGAAGTGTTGTGTTGTCCTTTAAGTAGAACTATCCTCAAAACTTTATACTATATTTAAGTCTTATTTCTTCTATCTTTAATATTTAATAGGACCTTCCACTTGGGTCTTTGAGTCTACCTTCAATGGTACTTTTTTCAAGTCTCATTTCTCTATCAATATCAAAGTCTATCTTCGAGGTCTAAATTTGTATTGTAGATTACCTTCTATTCTGAATATATTCTTTGAATAGATAAACTCAATTTGTAGACTAACCAAATTTTACCTTGAGTTGGTTGCCTAAAATCTGAATCTTTAATCTTCACTTGTTTTCCTTCAACCTAGTGGTATTAATTATTGGCTTTAATAGTTTTTCTTCAACACCGTAGAAATGCTTATCTTCATTGGTTTTTCTTATCCAATGATAATATCTTTAAATTCACTTGTATTTCCTTAGCAAGTGAAAATATCCTTAGATTATTTGCAACTTTTAAAAACCTATGCAAGTAGCCTTGTTTTTTCTCTGATACCATTGATAGCTTTTGAAGCCTAATACTTAATGTAAATCTTACAAGAAAATAATCACAGGATCAAAATAAAGTTACAAAATAATGATATCAATAAATATGATAATAACAAAGGAATAAATCTAAAATACTCATAGAATAATCACATGGAAATGCTCATGAAAATACTAAAAATGCTATTGAATAAAGGTCTACTAATGCATGCAATAAGCTATGCATTTTTTATACTAATTACAATGCTTTGTCACAAATATATAACAATATGTGACTCCTCATATGGTGCACTCTTGACCTTCACTCTTCTTTATAACTCTTCACTTTCATATTCTAAGGACACATGTGCACTCTTACATAATAGACACTTGTACACATTTCCACTCACAACACTTGCACACTTAATTACATGACACTTGTGCATTTCCTACACATTATTACATTACATGAAATATAAACTCACACTCTAATCTAAGACACACACATAATCTAATAATATATCAAGGTGGTATATTACTATATTGACATGGACCAAATAATGTGATATTCTCCAACAATAATATTTGAGAAATTGTTATGTTAGAGTTACCCCCAAATATTTACTTTTACTAGAAGTAATAGTTTCTTACCCTAGGTAACTCAAGGGTAAACTACTACTATAAACATGAGCATTAGGATCCATTGAATTCATATTTCATCCATGAGAATATAAAGCTACATTGTGTGAAATCTACCATATGCTTTTTTATCTCATGAAATTGTTGAGAAACTAGTTTGTATTTGGCATTCCATCAATGATATTGCCCTCCTAGTTTACTAAGTGCACAATGAATTATGCAGTCATTTTCCCATATTGTAATTCACTTAACAATTTTATTCTTATTGAATGGGAATATTAATTTTATTTAGATTATCTTGTGTTGATAGATTTTCATGCATTTTTATTTTTTATACTTTATTTTTATGCAATTAGTATAAGTTAGCATAGGAGAATTTAGCAAGGATAGTAGAGATTCAACCTCAATCTAGAGGTTGGAAGGATTCATTAGCCCTTTCTTCCAAATTTATTGAAAAACAAAAGGATGTATTACAAATTTAGAAGTTAGACAAGTCCACAGTTCAACACTACCAAAATAGTTTTATCTTTTGTCAAGTAAAAAATATTTAAACTCCATGTTGAAGAAATTTAAGGATTAAGAAAATAGGCCAATGAATTAAGCAATAAATTATTTTGAATATATTCCATCATAAGTTGGAAGGACAAGGAGAATCAAGATGATACTTTAAATTATTTTTTTATCAATTTTTAAATAAAGACAAAATGAGATCTTTGTGAGGAAGATCTCTATGGAATAGTTATTGGAGACAATTTTATCTTTTCACCTTTCTAATCTCTATGGATTTCCTTTAAATTTCTTTTGAAAAATTAGGATATGTTGAAAAGCTATATGTTAGATATATTTAAAGAGTCTAGAAAAAACTAAGGTTATATTAAGTGGCATTAATTCCAAATTTATTGTATTTATCCTTAATAAAATAAGAAAATATATCTGATAAAGTTCATTCAATAATACTTTACAACATAATTTTTAGATGATTTCAAAAATTATAAAAAATGATTAGATTAATATTTTAGACTATATTACTTATAGGACAAAGTTGCTTGTATTCATAGTAATCAAATATGTATCACCATTACATAAAAAGTTATACATTTTTTAGACGATGGAAAACTCATGTATGCTTATAAAATCCTATATGAACAAATCATATAAAAAGTATACTAAAAGTTTTTTATTAAAAGTATATGAATATTGAAGGAAAAGAGTTTCATCTCATTATAAATAGGTCTTCATAGAGTAGAAGTGAGGGAGGATTTTTGAGTGTATAGGCAGAGTATTAGTAGATACAATGTAGACGCATTTTTGCAAAATGGAGAGGTAGTGGCCTCCATTGCATGGTATTGTATATTTTCATGAACTTTCATATATGAGCACTGTATCAAGTTTTCTATCATATTTTCATGCATATTATCATAGTTATAACATTGAATGCTTATTTCCATACTTGTAGTTGCATTTCCTTTAAGTTTAAAGCTTCAAAAGGTAACAAATTGCTTGTTGACCTATGGAGGGGTAAAAGAATAAAGTCATGAATCTTGAGAGGAATATTTTGAGAGTGACATTTTGACATGTAGTTGTGTCATAACTCATTTTATAAACCTTCTAAGCCTTTAGAGGTATGTTTAAAGGTATGTAATTGATAGCTTTTGAAGCCTAATACTTAATGTGAATCTTACAAGAAAATAATCATAGGATCAAAATAAAATTGCAATATAATGAACTCAATAAATATGATAATAACATAGAAATAACTTTGAAATACTCATAGAATAATCACATGGAAATGCTCACAAAAATATTGAAAATGCTATTGAATAAAGGTCTACTAATGCATGCAATAAGCTATGCATTTTTAATACCAATTACAATGCTTTGTCACAGATATATAACAATATGTGACTCCTTATATGGTGCACTCTTGACCTTCACTCTTATTTGTAACTCTTCACTTTCCTATTCTAAGGACACATGTGAACTCTTACATAATGGAAACCTGTGCACATTTACACTCATGAGACTTGCACACTTAATTACATGACACTTGTGCATTTCTTGCACATTATTACATTACATGAAATATAAACTTACACTATAATCTAAGACACACACGTAATCTAATAATGTACCAAGATGGTAAATTGATATGTGCCAAATAATATAATATTCTCCAACACCCCTATGTATTACATTATTTTCTTATTGAAGACTTTAGTCTTCAATACAGTCTTCATCCTTTAATTCACTTTGCATTGTATGCATCCTTCATCATGATCATATTCCTTTTCTTCTTGCTTGTCTTCATATTTAGTCTCAACTTCATGATCTTCAGTCTTTGTGCTTTCTCATACTATCATATTATCATTAGATTCTTGTAAAAGAATTTTTCCTTTGCCTTTGTTCTTCATATCACATGTCTTCTTTAGTATAGAGACTTTTGGATATTTTCTTAAAGCATCATGGTATTATTTTGAATTAGATGATCTTGACGTATCAATATTGCATGAAGAATGAAATATATTTTCCAAAAAGGATTCATCTATTTTTTATTTCTTATTAAGGGATTCAATCAATTCCTTTTGTTTTATGCTTTCCTCTTTGTGATATTTGAGTGTAAGCAATGCCATATATAATATGCTACCAATATCCAAAGAAATTAGAATATTATATTTTCCATTATCAATTGCTTCAATAATCCTAGCATGTAGATGATATTCCAAAGTTTCAAAGCTTTCTTGAATTGCTTCACGATAGATCAATTTTGAAGCTAAATCTAATTTTATTTCAGTGTTTGTAAGCAAATATTCTCTTCTAGTTTTTATGAAATTTTCCTCTTCTTTTCTAATTATGTTTTCCATATCATTATCCATAGTGTTCCTAGAAGTAGACATCCTTTTGAATCCCTAGTTTTTTATTATATCAAGTTTCTAAATTTGATAAGAACCTTTTGTAGATGAATACTTTGTGGCTCCCTAAGTTTATGAATGAAAAAATAATGTTTGCAAATTTAAAAATTCCTAAGTTTTGAGTAGAAAACCTTATCTCTCCATAATTGAGTTATTTGTAAATATTATATGGATTTTGAATTTTTAAAAATATTAAAATAAATGTTTCAAAAAAAATTCAAAAAGGAGATTTTCACTAACTACTTATCACTCCAAGAAAATGCTCAAATAATTAAAAACTTTATTATTCTAATAGCACACTTATCACTCCAAAATAACCTTTAAAAAACCTTTAAAAACCAAAAATAAAAAAATAACTCCTTATCACTCCACTAAAATTTAGATAAATCAAAATTTAATTTAATTTATCTAATAAACCCTAATTTTACCTCCTTGAAAGGCATATCTTCGTATGACGACTTTGATGCTGGCAAGTTCAATAATATTTTGTTGTGCTTCCTTGACTTGAGCATGTGAGAGCATGTGAGAATGTAAGGTGAATCTTGACTAAACCACTATTTGAAATCTCCTTGAATAGATGTTACACATTCTTCCCTTTTGCCCTATTTAACTCAAAGTATCCATTTTATAGTTTGCATGGCATTTTAGTTTTGCACTCAATGTTCTAACACTTCTAACCATTTCATATTTTCTAGTGCGCTAATTGATTCATTTTACTTGATGTTAGGGTTAAACTTCAATGCTCAATATCCTTTCAAACACTTTGAACGTCACTTGATATTGTTTGTAACAGTGCTATCTCTCCTCTTGGTTGGTGCTTAGTATACCTAAGCATTATACATTTTGTTTACATTACCATTTGACACTTAGCAACCTTTCAACTTCTTTTGTTGCATCCAAGGTACATTTGATGATGTTGATATTTTTTCTTCTCTCCTCTCTAGGATTCACTTGGCTCTTTCCTTTGTTATTAAGTTACACTCGGTTCTTTCCTTTGGCTGAATAATGTTAGTTCTTTCCCTTCTATACACACATTTTGTGAAACAACCTAATGAGTGCTTCCTCCCTTTCTTCCTATAAATTCCTCTAACACTTAAGAATGTTAGTTTTGTCTCCTACTATGTGGCACTTTGTCTTACCTTCAATAAATTATTAGACTTGATACTTTGGTTCTCCTAAATATCCTTGAGTGTTGCATTTGATTCTCCTTAAGTTTTCCTCAACGTATCCCTTGCTTTGAACTCAATGCTTTGTATCCACTTATGTTTTCCTTAGCTTACTTTCCTCTTAGTTGGGTGGTGTTGTGTCCTATTTTCTCTAATTAATGGTTATTTGTATCCTCTCACCTTGCTCTTAACAAATGATGCTTCATCTACCCTATGTCTCTACAATGCCTTGATCTTGATTTGTTGGGTTCTTAGGCATCTAAAATCCATTTGCTTCAATGCTTCTTTATGTCTTGTTTACTTCCTTTAGTATTATTTAATTTTCTACCTCTATATATTGGCGATTCTTGTCTATTATATTCTTTCTAATCTTCTTTGTCTCCTTTGATGTAGGTGCAGTTGAAGGTGGTGCTTTATATTTTTTGGTGTAGGATGTTTTTCAAAAACACTTGAACACTTTGTTGTCACCTTTAATGGTTGTGTTCCATTAACATCTTCAACTCCTTAAAGATGCAATTTTTTCACCTTTTAATATTCAAATTTCTCTTTGTTGCTCTAACTTATTTACTCCTTATAGCTCCGTTGTACCTTAATTATTCTCCCATGTGCTAAGTTTAATTTTGAGCATTACTTCTCTATATATATGGGCTTGTCATAAAATGCCGATGATTGTCCCAAATCAAGTAAGATTTTTCTTTAAACTCTTTTCTATCTCTTTTTTTATTTCTGCCCTTATGGCATTTACTACATTTATCTCCAATATTTTCCTTGTAATAATCAAATATTATCTTCATCGTTAATATTGCCTTTGTGATATTCAAATGCTACCTTTCTCTTTAATGTTGTCCTTGTGGATATAAAATACTACCTTTCTCTTCTATGTTGCTCTTGTGACATTCACACTTTTCAATATTGCCCTTGTGGCATTCACTCTTCTCAATATTGCCCTTTTGTCATTCACACTTTCAAAATTTCGTGTTGTTTTTAATTCTTTGGTTCTTCTATCCAATGTGGACTTCTAATATGTTGCCTTTGAAGTGTTGTGTTGTCCTTTAAGTAGGACTGTCCCCAAGACTTTATACTATCTTGAAGTCTTATTTCTTCTATCTTTAATCTTTAGTAGGACCTTCTTCTTGGGTCTTTGAGTCTACCTTCAATGGGACTTTTTCAAGTCTCCTTTCTCTATCAATATCAAGGTCTATCTTCGAGACCTAAATTTGTATTGTAGATTACCTTCTATTCTGAATATATTCTTGGAATAGGTAAACTCAATATGTAGACTAACCAACTTTTACCTTGAGTTGGTTCTCTAAAATCTGAATCTTTAATCTTCACTAGTTGTCCTTCAACCTAGTGGTATTAATTCTTGGCTTCACTGGTTTTTCTTCAACACGATGGAAATGCTTATCTTCATTGGTTTTTCTTATCTAGTGGTAATATCTTTAAATTTGCTGGTCTTTCCTTAGCCAGTGAAAATATCCTTAGACTATTTGCAACTTTTAAAAACCTCTGCAAGTAATCTTGTTGTCGCTCGGATACCATTGATAGCTTTTGAAGCCTAATACTTAATGTAAATATTACAATAAAATAATCACATGATCAAAATAAAGTTGCAATATAATAAACTCAATAAAGATGATAATAACACAAGAATAACTCTGAAATACTCATAGAATAATCACATGGAAATGCTCATGAAAATACTAAAAATACTATTGAATAAAGGTCTACTAATGCATGCAATAAGCTATGCATTTTTTATACCAATTACAATACTTTGTCACAATATATAGCAGTATACTCCTCATATGGTGCACTCTTGACCTTCACTCTTCTTTATAACTCTTCACTTTCCTATTCTAAGGACACATGTGCACTCTTACATAATAGACACTTGTGCACATTTACACTCACAACACTTGCACCTTAATTACATGACACTTGTGCATTTTCTACACATTATTACATTATATGAAATATAAACTCACACTCTAATATAGGACACACACCTAATCGAATAATGTATCAAGGTGGTATATTACTATATTGACATGTACCAAATAATGTAATATTATCCAAAAGTAACATTTGGGGTATTTTTATGTTAAAGTTTCCCCCAAATATTTACGTTTACTAGAAGTAATAGTTTCTTACCCTAGGTAACTCAAGGGTAAACTCCTACTATAAATAGGAGCATTAGGATCCATTGTATTCATATTTCATCCATGAGAATTTAAAGCTACATTGTGTTAAATCTACCATATGTTTTTTATCTCATGAAATTAGTGAGAAACTAGCAAGTCTTTGGCATTCCATCAATGGCACTTCCCTCCTATTTTGCTAAGTGCACAATGAATTATGCATAGCCATTTTACCATCTTGTAATTCACTTAACAATTTTATTCTTATTGAATGGGAATATTAATTTTATTTAGATTATCATGTGTTGATTGATCATAAACTTCCTTACTATGGTTACAATAGTATATTATTAAATCTCTCACATCCTTAAACTTTTCATGCATTTTTATTTTTTATACTTTATTTTTATGCAATTAGTATAAATTAGCATTAGAGAATTTAGAAAGGATAGTGGGGAGTCAACCTTAATCTAGTGGTTGAAAGGAGTCATTAGCCCTTTCTTCCAACTTTATTGAAACTAGAATTAGGATGCATTACAAAATTAGAAGTTAGACAAGTCCACAGTTCAACACTACCAAAATAGATTTATCTTTTGTTAAATAAAAAATATTTAAACTCCATGTTGGAGAAATTTAAGGATTAAGAAAATAGGCCAATGAAGTAAGCAATAAATTATTTTAAATATATTCCATCATAAATTGGAAGGACAAGGAGAATCAAGATGAAACTTTAATTTATTTTTTTATCAATTTTTAAATAAAGACAAAATGAAATCTTCATGAGGAAGATCTCTATGGAATAGTTATTGGAGCCAATTTTATCTTTTCAGCTTTCTAATATCTATGGATTTCTTTTAAATTTCTTTTAAAAAATTAGGATATGTTGAAAAGTTATATGTTAAAATATTTAAAGAGTCTAGAAAAAAATAAGGTTCTATTAAATGGTATTAATGTCAACTTTATTGTATTAATCTTTAATAAAATAAAATAATATATTTGATAAAATTCATTCAATAATACTTTACAACATAATTTTTAGATGGTTTCAAAAATTATAACAAATGATTAGAAAAATATTTTAGACTATATTACTTATAGGACAAAGTTGGTTGTACTTATAGTAATCAAATATGTATCACCATTACATATGACGATGGAAAACTCATGTATGCTTATAAAATCCGATGTGAACATATCTTATAAAAAAGTATACTGAAGTTTTTTATTAAAAATAAATTGAAAACTTTAATTTTGAAAAAGTATACATCTTTATCACTAATAATTGATATATTTACTACGTTTTATTCAAGTTGCTAATGTCATTGTGACTTGGCCGGATTTTTAAAAAATCATCCTATGGCCCACGAGAATACAAATATCAAAGACATTTGCATTGATGAAATACGTCAATATCTTCCCAGCTTTCAACATACCATGAGATTGATTTACAGATTTTCCAAAGATTCAAATATTTATATAAAGGCAATAGATCCAAAATCAGATATATAGCCATCAATAAAGGCAATAGATTCAGAATCAGATATATATATATAGCCATCAATTATAGGAAAATAATTTTAAAAGAAGTCTTGACATGAAATGATCACAATAATAAAGATAAACAAAGCAAATAAATTATTATCTAAATGTATTAAAGATTGAAGATGTCATATCTCTCTAGAATTGCAGAAGTCATGAACGAAAGACACATCTCTACAACAAACAGCAATTCTGAAATTTTAATCTGTTCTTCAAAATGGGAACGTAAACAGATAAAAGAATAAGGTGTTTACTTCTACCTTTAGAAGGTATACTTGTTGGACCTCTGAATATAATGTTGTGTTTCTGGCCAAAGACCGTTTCAAGAATGAAAAAAACAATGTACGTATACATTGATTCGGATGGCAATAAAGATAAGATTTTTGTTAAAGATTGTTTATGCTTTAGGTTTTGATAATATTTGGTTTATATATACTTTATTAAAGTTTCATAATGGAATGATTATATAATTCAAATGAATATGTTTGGTTGTATTTGAAAAAAAAAAAAAATTGTGTAGGATAAATCGTAACAAATACAATTGAACTCCCCAGTTTTCAGTTTTTTTTTTTTGAAATTTCAAAGGGGTCTTAGTTCAACATTTTGCCTCATGTTACTTTCAAGTGCTTTATTTTTGTATTTAATTTTTTTTTCCTTTTCTTTCAAGATTTAAAATTTAAATTAAGAATATATATATATACACTCAATATTGTACACAATCAGCACATGGGTGGCAGTTCCTTAATAATCATATAATTTGTTGATACATTGTCTAATAAGTACATAATTGGCATCCCCTTAGCCACTCACATAATAACATGTGGTGCCCTCTCATTCATTGCAAGTATTATATTTTTCAAAGATTTTGGAGGTATTCTGTGTGATTTTGTGATGTGGAAGTCATAACTTTTGCATACAAAAGCATTTTGAGTCTCTTTTTTCAAATCATATGATTTTTTGAGATCTCTATAATGATGGTGTTGTTTCTGATTACAACTACATACAATTTTTTGTATTTTGGTAGAATAGTTATGGATTAGCATGTTCCCTTGTTGAATGATCCAAACTATACTACCTAGAAAATTAAGATTTAAGTTCTGCTCTAGGGTAAGGGGTTACACAAATATGTGAATGAGGAACATCATGCTACAAATTCTAAATAAAGAAAACAGTTCTATAGGGATAAGAAGGATAAGGCTCTTGGTATTATAGCTTTCATGTTGATAAGATCAATGACACCCATCTTAGCAACACCACACATCCCAAGGAGTTGCTTGATAAGTAAGGACTATGTGATGCATTGAGTCTACACAAATTAGTAGGTTTTCAGCATCATTTTAAGCAACTGCAAGAAGAGTACCAAACATAATAGGAGAAGGTCAAGAATTTATGGGTAAGGAGAAGAACATTGAACTGCTCAATGTAGTCTTCAAAAATAATTTAGAGACATATGAGATAGGTATTGTTGTATTTGCGATGCTTCAAATGTACTTCCCTAATTCTCTTGCACCACCAATTAATGAGGTATTCAAGTACTTTCCACATCATCAGATTAAAAGATAAAGGTATAAGAGAATCTCTATTATCAATTAGGCCCATTAAAAAGAAGTGATTACAATATCTCAAAATGACAAGAATCCGAAGTAAAATGAAAAGAAGCCCAAGAATCTCTTCAAAAAGCCAACATGCAGGTATTGCAACATGGAAGGCCATAAAATAAAACTTTTTCAAATTCATATCAAGAAGCTTAATGAAGCAACAAAAATAGGGGACGTTGATGTTGCTCTCATCTGCACACATTATAAGCACAATCTTGATGGATATATCTCACAGGCACATGTAGCTATTCATTCATCATATTGGACATCCATCTATTTGTATGAGTATATCATAGACTCAATGGCAAAAAGGCATATGACAAAGCACAAACATCTCTTATAAGGGAACAACAAATTGTATTCTGGGAAGTTTTTTGTTGTTGGAGATGACTCTTCTTTGCAAGTTATAGGATCTTATTCTTTTGATGGGGTTCTTCATGTTCAATATTTTAGCACTAATCTAGTCTATTTATCATATTATTCATCAAATAAAAAAGTAGAATTTTGGTCTGATTGTTGGGTAATTAAGGATATATACAATGGATTCAAAATAGTTGTTTCTTGTTGTTACGATGAATTGGACCAAATGAATAAATTGGGAGAAAAGTCAACTTCTATTTTCTTTCCTAGGATTTTTTGCTTGTGGCTATGGTTGCACATGTAGATGATGAAAGTTTGAGATGGCACCTAAGGCTTGGGCATCTCAACTATGGATCCTTGAGATACATGAGTCATCATCAAATGGTTATTCTTTTGTACATTTTTTTTTAGTGGTGCATGTAAGGGATGTATTGTTGGAAAGCACCATAGGGTGACATATCTAAAAGGGACTATAATATGGGCTACTCATCCCCTAGATATTATACATGATGATGCTTGTATGCCCATGGGTATACTATCCCCTTCTAGAAATAGATACTTTCTTCTTTTTATTGATTACTTCTCTAAATATTTGTGGTTACATACTATTCACACAAAGGATGAGGTCTTTGAGAGATTTAGGGCTTTCAATGTTCTTGTATAAAATTAATTGGATACGAAATCAAGTTTCTTAGGTCTTATGGAGATGGTGAATACATGAGTAATGTCTTCCATGATGTTTTGAGAGTTCATGTATAGAATATACCAAGGGGATGGAGCATAAATTTTGGGATAAGGCCATCACTTGTGTAGTATACATCATCAATAAATTTCCCACCAAGATTATTTAGGGCATGACACCTCTTGAGAGGTTGATAAAGGATAAGCCTGATTTGTTATGAGTCTATATCTTTTGGTCTTTAGCATGGGATGACATACTCAAATAAAGTTGAAATAAATATGTATTGAAGAGTTATAGATGCATCCTTATGGGGTATTTAGATACCTTAAAAGCATACTTCCTCTATGACCCTCAAAGGCATGAGGTTTTGATTTGAACATATATCATTTTTTATGAGGTTCTTCGAAGTGCTCCTTCTAGTCCAACTATTGAGCTTTTCACAAAAGACTCTTTTTTATTCTTTGACTAAATTAGGCTCAACTATATATTTAGATATTTTGGTATGCTCTATTTCCATTAGATAATCATATTCATATTTGAGTGGAGGTCCATTACCCATAGATTTAACCCATTCATGAGCATCATCGTCTATATTCCACTTTTAGTACCATGATGTATAGGACACGTTAGTTCAAAGTTATTCATGTTTGCATGATAAGGTGAATGGTGAATTTGAGTTATATTATTTAGATTTTGATTTTGGTATTGCTTTTCCATAGAGTGCACATGAATATTCCTCTATTTTTCTAACACCCAAGTAGGTTAAGATCCTTTTGAATGATGTACAATCTATTTTATCTTTGGAGTGACACTAGAAGTTTCCTTATTAAGATTGCTCCTTAAAGGTTACGCATTCTCACATTGTATCAACCCAAAAATACCAACCCATTTTTTTGAAGAACACTTACAAACAAAGGCTCACAAGGAAGACACCCTTAGTTTATTTAGCTTAGCATACAAGGCTTCACCACATTTGAGTTCCCAGTCGATGTAGATGATACTCAATGGATAGAGGTGGTCAACTCCCGTATTCTAAACCTGCACATTTAGAAGGATGGATAAAGTGGTCCCCCCACCTTTCCTATATCCTCCATGGCATAGGACCATGTGACCATGATGTAGGGATTATCCCTTAAGACTTACACACCTAAATGGGGATGCTTATTCCCTAACCTGACTATAAGTCCATACAAGTAGGTTGATTAGTGTTGAACCTTGGTGCTTAGTTACCATACCCCCATGGGTTAACTAAATTCATTGCCACTTTGATTAAAACTAACATAATTTCTTGATCCTACATGATTGAGGGATCACCACTACTATCTTGTGAATGATTTTTCCCAATGTTTGGATGGGACACACCTAAACGTATTCATTCAAGGTGATGATTCATAAGTACCCTTGCTATTGTATTCACACAACCCCTTCTAGGATTATGAAATCCTAGATATTGCATACATGCAACTCCTTCTAGAACTCATATCTACCTAGTTATTGCATTCACGCAACTCCTCCCAAGATTGGGCTTTATGGCTTACTAGAGGAACATTCTTACCCACCCTAAGGATAGATAAACATTTCTAAGAAAACCAATATCAATAAGCATGATACAATCCATCAAATGAAATGCTAGAGATAAAATCCAAGAGCTCCTCTTAACCAAAATCCACATTTATGCATTACATAAAACTTGATATAAATATTACATAAAAGCTACCTAAACCATGATAGCATTAAACCACATTACTTGATTCCAAAGCTTATCAAATGGCTTCAAGGAAACATTCCATTCATAAAAAGGAAAATGACTAAAGAGATCAACAATAGATCCATTTCCACATTTAATGCAACTCCATGCTAACTATAAACAAGATATTACTTTAATGCTCATAACACAAGGAAACATTTGAACAACATAATCCTTCTTTGAAACAAGAGTCATGTATTTACAAATTTCTTTCAAGAAAATACAAGCCTTTGCTTATTTACATTAACATTACTTTTGAAGAGCTAAAGAATATCTGCCCAGGACCTCCAACCAACTGAGCCTCTACAAGATTCTTTTGATGGAAAAAACACCCACAACTCAAGAGGTTTAATTAGGGATTAGAATAGCTCTAAATGCAATGAAACTTAATTCATGTCATTTATGCAAACAACCATGCATATAACATAAGAAAACTACCTACGGAGAGTCCCATACTTCTCCTTATAGTAATTATTTAACTCACATAAGTCTCAAGAATTAGTTTCTCCTTCAAACCAACATATAAACAATACATTCAACAAAAAGGTAATCTCATACTTACCTTAATAATAATTCTGCATAAAAGTCTCAAGAATTATTATTTTAATTTCTCTTTCAAAACCAACAAACAAGTAAAAATGACCTATTAAAGAGAATCCCACACTTCTCTTTAAAATAATCCTTTAACTTACAAAAGTCTCAAGAATTACCATTTTAGTTTTTACAAAACCAACTGTATTAAACTTAAAGAATCTACTTTAAAACTTTCCATATCCTAGCTTATTAAATATTAAGAAAACAAAAGATAAAATTTTATCTTAGGTACAAAAGCCTTCAATATAACGTTTTTCTTAACATAAAGAGTAACATCTACATTCTTTACAAAGAGTGAAGCTTACATTAAAACATAAGGTCGTTATATTCTTAATAAGACAGAACTTTAACTTAAATAAAGAGCCATCAATATTCTTTGAAACTCTAACTAAAACATAAATCTATTTATATTCTCTATTAAGAAATAATAAAGCTTCAAATTAAACATAGATCCATCTACATTCTTTTAAGCTTTAATTAAATACATCAAGCTATTTTTTAATAAATCTTAAACTTAAACAAAGAGTATAAGATAAGCTATGATCATTAAATAAAAGAAGATTTCAATCAAACATGCCAAAAGCAAAGGCTACAAAACAAAAACCAAAGCAAACTTTCAAACTCAAAGAGGCTACAAAACAAAAACCAAAGAAAATTTTCAAACTCAAAGAGGCTATAAAACTTTGAGGGAAAATGTAGACCAAAAAAAAATATGATTCTAATAGTCCAAAGGATTTCACAGGATGACACACACCAACCTATAAAAAGGAAAGGATTGACACTTTCTCAATGTAAATCAAAGTGCAGATAAAAAGGATCTCCAATCAAGTGAAAACAAATAATACAAACACCAACTCAGGCAAGCTACAGCAACACAACCATATGCCTTCACACAGGCTCACAACTAGAATGAAAAATTTAAATAAAAACACCAGCATACATCCCTATATTTAAACGAAAGGATATGATGTGAAGGGGAAATAACGTTGCACTCCCTAAACAAACCAATAAACTCTAACATAGGGAGATAATGTAAAACAATGCAGACAATCATGGGGAAGAAAAACATAAACATAGATCTAGCAATATAGATTACAGTGGATATACAAGGTAAAAGAGAGAGAAAATATAAACAATAACATTCCGAAGAAAGGTATAAGCAAGCTAAAAAAGGAAACACCTAAACTAAAAGCTCCACTTGCTTCTAAAATACATCTTGAACAACGTTGCTCACCTCTAAGCTTTCTCCTCTTTACCTCTTTTTTGCCACCATCTCCTAATATGTACATTACCACCTTCATATGCCTTTTATGGGATTTAAGGAAGGGCATCCCTATGCATGAGAGAATGCAAAAAAATATCCAAAGAGCATTACTTACCACTTTATCATGTGTGCTTAAGCAGTTTCATTATCCAAGGCTTTAATGAAATCAAAGCACAAAGCACACCATTAACTTTCAAGGAGTGGCTTAATTTCCATATCACTCTTTAATTAACATCCCAAAGCATAATAGGTTACTTAAAAAAACTCACATTCCATGGTAACCTATTATTATTATTATATTGTTATTATTGTTATTATTTTTATTAAATATAATATAAAAGAATCCATATAATACCTAATTTACTAAGGTATTAGGCTACCACTCAAGTAGATTCAAAAGCATTAATTTTCTAAAATAAAACAACCTTTCATCAACAAGGTAAAATATAGACAAGCATGGCATTATATCAAAAATATCCTACACCATTGTTTTATCCCCAAGGTGGTCTTTTATGATAGTCTAAGCTATCACCAATATTTTTTAGGAGGCTCATTGCGCAAACAAGATCCTGGCCCAATTGTGCAAATATTGAAATAACAAAATGATATGCATCTACATGAAGAGTAATTTTCCATGTTACCTTGAGCTACCAATGAACAAGTCATCATCATCACTTCCCCAAAAGTATCTCTCATTGTAGGTGGTTTTACCCATATATTCCCACGATAGAGGTACCTATTCTTACATCCATAAATGCATCAATAGTACCATATTCTATGCCCAAAATAATAAAACTATCTCATCACATCAAAAAGAAACTATGTCATTAATCAATCACATCAACACATAGTTTATTGTTCATAAAGAGTTCTACCAAGGAGGAGTGTTACACACATCCCTCTTACATATTATCAAACTAAGGTCTAGTTGGAGTGGAAAGATGTTATGCTTGTAGTGTATGAGGCTTTCATGAAGAAAAAAACATGGGAGCTTGTTCCTCTTCTAAAAAGAAATAATGTGGCTGGATGCAAATGTTTATATATGACTAACTATACTCTGGAAGGTTAGGTGGATAACCACAAGGTATAATAAGAGGGATTTGATTATGCCAAGAAATATTCTCCATTGTCTAGGATGGATTTAGTCAAGATGATTCTCTTGATAGCAACCTCATATGGATGGAAGGTATATCAAATGGATCTGAAGAGTGTCTTCTTACATGGAAACCTTTAGGAGGATATCTACATGTAATAGCCACATAGATTTGAGCTTGAGGGCTTTTTACCTCTAGTTTATTGATTGAATAGCATCTTGTATGGACTTAAGGAGGTACCTCATGCTTGGTATAAGAATACTCACTTCTTTTTTATTAGTTGTGGATTATAGTGATGTGAGGCTAGACATGATGTTTACATGAAACATCATGATGGAGATACTATAGTCATTATTTTTTATATTTATGATCTTCTCATTACCAATAGCTCTCTTGTATTAATTCATGATATCAAGTCATGGCTTCATTCCATTTTTAGATGATAGATTTGAAGCTCTCGCACTACTTTTGGGGATTCAAATTAATCATATTTTTTTGGCATTATCGTTTCATTGTCTAAGTATACATTGGAACTTCTTTAGCATTTCAGGATGGAGGATTTTAAATCTACTCAAACTCCTTTAGATTCAAGTCTAAATATTTAGGCTAAGTGTACAACTCCTTGGTGGATTCTACTTTTTATTAATCTCTTATTTGTAAAATTATTTATCTCACCCACACATGACCCTATATAGATTATATTGTCAACTATTGTACCAAGTATATGCAAGTCTCCAAAATATTCACTACATCATGACCATAAGGATTATTAGGTACATTAAAAGTGCTTATTAGATGAGTATTCATTACTTAGTTGGCCCCCCTCCAATTCTAACATGATTTTTAGATGATGATTCAGCTAGTGTTTTGGATGAGCATTTAATTTACCCTTGGCTTTATGTATTTGGGATCTAGACCTATGTCTTTGTGTTTCAAATGCCAATCCATCATATTTTAGTCTTCTATAGAAGTAGAATATTATGTTTCCAATAAGAAAACTAAGCATCTATGGTGGATGCTCATGATTTTGGAGGATATTGAATTCCTTACATATTTTGAATCACTCTTTGATGTGATAATTAGAGCACCATCAAAATTATTTGCAATCTAGTATTTCATCAATGGACTGAGCAATTTGAGATTTAAATGTATTTTATGATATGGACTCATGCACATGGGAGGCTTGATCTAGTTTTTTACCTTCAATTAAGAATACATATCTTCACCAAGCTCATGCACGAGGTTATTTTTGTACATATTTTGAAGCTACTTAGTGTAGGAGAGTGTCCCTTAAGGGGATTATAAATAAGATTTCATTTCCATGTCCTCATTCAGATTAAGGTGGATATTGAAATATTTGGTGGTTAACATTCTCTTGAGACCATGACCAAATTTTATATTGTATTGTACATTTAAGCCCTTTGGTCCATTGTAAACCTTGAAAAGGGTATTTTTATAATATGTTATTATTTTGATCATACAATATGATTGCTTAACATTAACCTAAAGGCAACTTATATTTGGGTATAAATACTCCGTCATAACAACCATTTTATTATCAATTGCAATATAATTCTATTCTTTGATAGTAATATTATTTGGTGTCCACAAACATCCCCATATACTATGTGCATTGCTTAATGTGTATTTCTTTTTAAGCAATACATGGTAATGTGTTGATTCCATCAATTTCTAGAAACTGTTGTAAAATTTAATAGACAAAAAGATTAATCACTCTAGAAATTTTATATAATCTACCATCAAAGTGAAGGCCTCTTCCTACCACCCTATCAAGATTGTTCAAGTAAAAGACATGCTACGTGGTAAAAAGTCCATTGAAGAAGAAATTTATTTGTTTAAAGAGCTCCATGAAAAATATGAAGACAACATCAGTTGGTCCTATGAAGATATAAAGTTATATATGATATAAGTATCATAGAGCATCCCATCAAATTAGAGCCTATTGCAAAGTCTTTTTAGAAAAATAGTGGTTTGTAAGTCCCAATATTGAGGTCACTGTGAAAAAAAATCTTAAAGCTCCTACAAGCCTAAATCATCTTTCCAATTAAGCATTCCACCTAGGTAGTAAGCCTAATACAAATATGAAGAAGAACAATGTTATCAAACTATGTATCGGCTTCATAAATATTAATAGGAAAACATTGAAAGATAACTTTCCTCTGCCTGCTATAGATCAAATTTTGCATAATGTGGTAGGGGCATAAATGCTAGCACTCTTGGATGGTTTCTCAGGGTTTAATTAAATCTAGGTCAAGGATAATGATCAACATAATATTAACTTCACTACCAAATTAGAAATATTTTTCTACTAAATAATGTTGTTTAGACTCACAAACATAGGAGATACCTCCCAATGAGCTCTATATTTTGGATGTGTAAATAGTATGGTATCTCACTCAACCCTAAACGGTTCATCTTTATGGTCCAAGAAGGTAAATTGTTAGGTCTTATGGTGTCAAAATATGGTCTAGACATTTATCCTGATATGATAAAAGTGATCTAAGAATCCAGACATTCTTAGGTTAAATCTATTTTATTGTCAAGTTCATGACCAATTTTATGCAATTGTTCAGGCCAATCACCAAGATGCTAAAAAATATGTACCCTAGATTAGACCAATGAGGGAAAAATACATTAGTAATATATTAAATGTATCATCATCAGGGTCCCAATCCTATTCAACCTTAAATTCTCTAGGGACTTTAGGCTATGTGTGTTTAGAATTGGCAAAAGCATTGTTGTAGTGCTAACCCAAAAAAATGACGAGGATGAGAAACATCCCATTTCATTTAATATTATATTCATGATGGCTTTTTAAACAGATTAAATCACAATTCTTGATATATAGGATCTTCAAACATCATAATATAAAATCTTACAAGTTTCTAACCAATATGAATCAAATACAATCATGAAATTTTAACAATATTTTAGAATATGAGACTCAATATTATTGATCAAATATCCAAAATTTGTATTACAATTTTCTTTTATGCTCAGATATTTCTTAATACAATACATGGAGCTTTGTTTCCATAATATAACCTTAAAATATGACTCTTCAATACTTGACTATTGCTCTCCTCAAATATCTAGGAGATGCATCCTTTTCTATTCCGTACATGATATGATAAACCTCTCATGTCTATTGACTTGACATCTTCAGTTGTATACTTCACACATACACACATGACTCTTGACTTACCTATATGACACATTGCACATTCTCACATATTATACACTTACACACTCTTACAGTATACACACGTGTGCACTTAATTACATGACACTTAGAATTATCTCACTCATTAACACATATTGTAGAAAAAATATAAATCACACTCTAATCCAATATTTACAATAGTAAAAATTTACAAAGGAGGTACTTTAGCATCTACCAAATAATGTAATATTCTCCAAAAATTCACTTGGAATATGGTTTTATGCCCAAAACATTATCTAATTACTACCCCTTGGGCAATGGACTAACAAAGTTTACTAACAATAATATAGTGAGGATCCTAAAGAAGATCATCATAAATTCATATAGATATTGATATATCAAACTACAAAAGGTATTTTATGAGGATCAAGTATCTATAAATACATCTATAGGATTATCTCCTTACAAGCTAGTCTATGGGAAGAAGGTCATACTATTGATCAATTTGGACTTCCCCTCCAAATGTCACAGTAGTTGGAGCTTGATGATACAAATGTAAAACTAATGCAAGCATAAATAAATTTCTAGTTGTCCCTAAAGAAAAAAGAGGAAAGGAATCCAAGAGAATAGCCCAACACCAAGAGGTAGTAAAAAAAGGTTATACAATCAAGCAAGGGATATGGATTACAAGGAATGTGAGTTGCTATTGAAATGGGATAAGTACAAAGATAAACTAGTAGGACAACAAAATTTTAATTCTTTTTAGAGTAAACCCTATAAAATTCTTCAAATCGTGGGTCTAAATGCTTACAAGCTTGCCATTATGGATGGAAGGATGCTTCCAATTTTGGTATATGAACAATATCTCCAACCCATTTGATTGGAACTAAATCCAAAAGGAATGCAAATGTGTGTGTAGTTTTTATTTATTTCTTGCTATTATCTTCTTTAGAAAGTATCCTCTTTTATCTATTCTTTTCCTCCATAGATCCTATTTTTTATCTTTTTCTATTTTCCTAATGAAATTTGTTTCCCTCTAAGATATTCAATCTATCTCATAAAAGAGTTTTTTCATATTAGTTGTTATACAAATAGAAACTTTTGGTGGTAATAAGCTATTTGATCACTTTTGACAAGCAAATTGATCATGAAATCAAGTGAATTGATTAATGCCTTACCATCCTATCCTATTTAACGTAGGGTATGGGTAGGTAAGGGAGTATAAAATATCCTACCCCAATACTCTCCCTCATTATTACACACTTTCCCAAATTTTCAATCACTTCATCCTTTGATTACTAGCATGCTCTTTTCTAATAAAATGGACCATGTAAACCATGCACATCTTGTACCCACTACCAACCATAGACTACAACTACTAATTTTCTCTATGTTAATTCGAACATGTCCCTCCCTTGTGATGCACAACCCACACAACATGTGTTCAAATCATTTATTCACATCACCTAAGGCCAAGGCATTATCACATTCTACCCTATTTATTAGGTTGAACCTAATGGTATGCTCAAGCATAAAAGTAGAGAACTAGAGCTCTCTAAACACCAAAAAATTTCTATGTATCCTTCATCAGGCAATTTTCTTGATCCTTTGAGTGGATTGCACTTATCTAGAAAGTACTCATATCATCTATTCTAAAAAAATTCCAAACATTTTCTTTTTAGAAATTTGCTAGCTTAGTCAAGAGAATCACTTGATGTTTTGGGTGAATAATTTTAGAATACAAGAATCTATCCAAGTCATTGCTAAGGAGAAATTTACTCTAGTTTTTGAGTGAATCATTCACTAAGTGGAGTGAATCCCTCAGTCTATAAATTTATAAAAAAAATCTTTGTCTAATTAATTCTATCTACTTTCATCTAACTCTCATGGACACCTCTTTTGCATCTAGAAGTCATTCCGTACCAAAGGCCAACCTAATATCTCCACCTTCCATAATTGTTGTCCCTCTAGGGACCTCCCCTTATTCCAATCCAAGATACTCCTATTATGGGCAATGATATCACCCATACCAACTCCTATGACTGAGCCTATAAAAGTAGCTCTAAAAATTATTGAAGTCATAAGACCTATCCAAACTTTTATTTGGAATATCACTAGTGAGCCCAAGAAGACATATGTCTAGAATTCATTTGATTTCCTCAAAAATTAATAAAGTAGGGTAAGAAAAGAGTATAATCAATTAAAATATAAAACCTCTTAGGCTCCTATCATAATGTAGTCATAACTAGCATCTAGGGAAATAAAATCCTCAATGCAAAAGCACTGTAAAATAACCCTTCCAAAACTACTATGTCCTCTATTGACTTCACTACAAGGAAGTTTGAGTTGGATCTATGCCAAATAAATATGTACCAAATATCATAAATCAAAATTTTATTAGTAAAACCGTACAATTTGGTCAAGTAGTGATCAAATATGATACATTGAAAATGGAATATAAAACTAGAAGAAGAAGTGGCCTAGTTGAAGGGTCAGAAGGGGCAATTCTAGAAAGACAATAAATACATAGAGAAGGATTCTACTAAAAAGGATCACTAGAGAAGTAGGTTGAGGACATCAATTGTAAAATTAATGAAGTTGATAACATGCAATAGCTAGAGGATCTCCCACAATAGCTTGTGTAGGTGTAAGACCAGTTGAGAAATCAAAATGAACATGAAATATCCCAATTGGAAGACTAGGTAAAATAATTTCAAGAACCCTAAAAAATGAGAGATCAAAATTTCTCTAAGCTCTAAAAATAATAGAAACATTGAAAGGAGCAACAATATATTTAAGATAAGTCTTTGAGACCAAAAGTGTGAAGTCCTTATGGGATAGCATCAAATATAAAGTAGAAAGTGCAATGGTACTTTTAATTTACAAATTGCATAGAAACAACCTAAGTTAAGAAGAAGAAAACATAAAATAGGCTAAAGAACAACTGTTTGTAAAGGAAATTGTAATTAATTAAATTGATAGGAAATTGATGTCTTTTATTCTCAATCAGTGGCATTACCCTCCTAGATTGCAGAGTGCTTGATGATTGAGACACAACCTATTTGTTAATCTCGGCATTCCTCCCATTAATTTTATCTCAATTAAATGGGAACATTGTTGTTATTTAGATTATCACACATTTATTGATCACACACTCTCCTTGCTATGATTTTGGTCATATTTACTATCAATTCCTTACACCTAAGCTCACAAATTTACTTTCATGCATATACTTTCCTCATTTTATTTCAATATAATTAGGTTATATTAGACTAGATATTTGAAAGGAATGTGAGGAACTAGCCTAAATTCGAAGGTTTGAAGAGGCCTTAAAACCTTCCATCCAACTATAATTGAAACAAGAATTGTGGGAATGTAAGAAGTTAGACCTTTCCATAATTAAATAATATTTCACCATTGCATAGACTTGCTTCTCCATAAACTTATATTTCTCTCTATAGGTGCAATGAGTTTGACTCGTGAAAGCAATAAGATATATTTTCTTTTAGTTTTTCTTTCAAGTTAGAACTATTGCAATGCTTGTGTCTATCTCAAATACATACAAGATCAAATATTTATTATAATTCATGTTCACCAACTAGATATTAAGGAGTAGTGTTAGGATCTCATCCTAATGTTATTTTGTAATTCTCATTATTATGTAATGACCCACTTCCAACGTGGAGGGATTCTATTATAATATTATTTTGTAATACTTTATAATGTATGTGTCAAGTAAGGCACCTAGCCAAGTGGTGCCATCGCATGTAACCATTATCAATATTGTAATCGATGTTTGGTAGAATATTCTAGCTCGAGTGGAATTTTGCATGTAAGCCAACTCTTGAGCCTTTAGATAGGATTGCATGCAACTTTCTCTTTAAAAGGCATGAATCCATGTATGAATGTATCTTTTTGCAAGTTAATGAAATATTGAAGGAGTTTTCCCCCTCGAAGAGGCCTATGATTCTGAGTTATTTGTGAGATTGTTTCAATTCTAAAATTACTTTCTACATAGTATTATTCTATTATTGCGTGTATTTTAGTTATCTTTCAGTATTTTGTGTGTGAGAGCTTTATTTCAATAGTAGGTTCCTTACAAGTGGTATCAGAGTACGTTCTAGGGCTGAGTTCTACTACGACTATGACAATTCTTGCTCAACCATTTTTACTTGTTAGGTATAATTTTCCTATGTTTTTTATTCTATTTTCCTTTATTCAAAAGCCAAAAAAAATCTACAAAAACCAAAAAAATATAGTCTATTTTTTTCATAGTTGAGTAGGCTAGAAACCCTATATCAGGGATTTTAAAATATCATGAAGGAGTTTTCATTATTGGCTAATCTATATAGCCCATAAAGCATCTACTAAAGTGAGGTATGATCAGGCTCCAATACCTAGGCCTCAAATAGCACTCATGCATAGAATCGAGCTCCCATGCATCTTTAGGTGTATTGAGATACCATTTTAGGTTGAACACTTTTATCTAGTAGGAATATTTTCGGATCATCCATAGTCCATGGGATACAACATCCTGAATGATTATCCTCTTGTACTATCAGAGAGGCATATAGTATGCTCAAGGGTATGTGTGGAATCCTACTTGGGTAGTGGTCTAAAATATTGGTTCGAGCACTATTTTTCATCACTGCAGTATAACAGAGGGCCTATGAGTATTACATACTCCTCTACCTAGCATACTCTAGTTCTGTTAAAACTTCAACCTGCAAAAACTCACATCTTCCTATTTTACTGAACTTGAATTCACGATCCCAAAAAGTGAGCATATGGAGAAAGACTTCCTTATCATAGAAGAACACACTTTACATGCACCAATAGTTAGTATAGATTCTGTAAGTGTCTATAATAGTAAAATATTTTAGTACCATCTAGATAAGTGGCAGTAATAGTCAGCTCAGTGACAATACCAATCAAGTTAGCAACAATAACAGTTGGTTCAGTGGTAGTAATAATCAGGTTAGTGATAGTAACAATCAGGTCAATGATAGTAACAGTTGGTTAAGCAATAGTAACAGTAACAATCAACTATAAAAATAAAAAATATAGGTGGTCAAGGTCAAAAATAGAACCTTTAGTGTCAGTAACTATAGTACAGATGATAGAACAGTGAAAAGGTAGTCAGTTGATAGAACGCATAGATCAGAGATAGTTGGTTCAGTACCCAACTTGTGAACTATAGCTCCAAATCATAAAAAATCAACTGCACTAGTAGACTCATAAAAATAAATAAAAAATAAAAAACTATGCAAATCAAAGTTATAACGAAGAAGTTGTAGTGGTTTTATCATTACTCTATTTTGAGTAATTTTTAAACCATAAATATGGAAAAATAGCACCAAAAATATCATAAAAGGCCCTAGATAACTCCAAAAATCCTAAAATTTGTTTTGTTATCTTAGATAGACTCTTCTGCACCTCTCACAAAATTTTTGAGTCTTAAATCGGTTTTTTCTTGAAATTCCTCAAATTTATCATTTCCACTAGCCCTTCTTGGCCAAATATTCCACAAATACAAAATATGAGTCTAGGATACCCAAAACTTTGTGTGGTGGGATATAGCTCATTGTGATCACCTTTTCAAGCTGATCATCTTGATATATAACACACAAGCACTTTTTTAGACTTCTTACTAAAAATAGTAACCCCTACAACCACACTTCTATTTTTAGTAATTCAGTAAAAAGGTGCAAGTTTATCCCAAATGGCAAGTGGAAACTGTGGACATAAAAAAGAGGTAGAGCAAAATACTGCTACAATGCTAGACAACCTAATGAGTGTTGTTACAAGCTTAAAAACCATAATTGACACCTTGATGGTAGAATTTCAAAATTTTAGAACTGAACAAGATACCTCCATAATTTTCCTAGAAGACCAGCTTGTAGAAGTTGAGTCTAAATTGCAAGGTATTCCAAGTAAGTCTGAGTATCGTACTGAACACTCACATTTTGATCAAGGTCGTGAAAAGGGAACAAATGACTCTCACCTTCACTTTGATCTTGATACTACCTTAAATATGTTGAAACTAGACTTCCTAAGTTCAATGGGAAGGATGTGGATGGGTGGTTATGTCATGTTGCTTAATTATTTAGACTCCACAATGTCCTCATTTATCATCGAGTTCAAATGGTTTATTTCAATTTAGAATATGAAGTCTTACATTAGTACCAATGGTTGCAAAAAACTCTCACTGATCCTTCTTGGGTGGACTTTGAGTCTCAATTACTCACTCGCTTTGACTCTAGTGAGTATGATGATTTTACAGGACAGTTGACAAAGATGAGACAAACTTTGATAGTTGGAGATTACCAAATATAGTTTGAGAGATTGACCAAAAAAACTACAAGATTGAATGAAGGGTTCTTTATGAATTTTTTTGTTAGTGGGTTGAGGAAAGTTCTAGTTGAGATCACAATGTTTAAACCACAATCCATGATGCAGGATATCCAGTTGGCTCATTTGGTCGAGTCCAAATTTTTAGCTCAGAGGCATATATCTAAATTTCTATAGGCTAAATCCTCTTTTCCTCCTAGATTCTAAAATTAGAATGAACAAAAACTTGTTGCACCCATTTCTACACCCAAATGTTTAACCATTGCCAAAATGGATGCACAATGCACCCAAGGGTTGTGCTACAATTGTGATGAAAAGTTTTCTCACGGGCATAGGCACACCCAAAAGAAGTTGTTCCTCATCGATGTTGATGAGCCTGACACCAGCAACCACATTGATGATGACACTGAATCAGTAGAGGAACCATCCAAACTGGAGGAAGAAAACCAGGATGAACCACATGCTAAAAAAAAAATTCATGCTCTTGCTAGAATTACTACGCTCCAAACAATAAAAGTTGTGGGTTATTTCAAGGGCCTGCATCTTACCATCTTGATTGATTTTGGTAGTACACAATTTTATTGATCCTAACATTACCAAGCAAGCAAATTGTTACATACATACATGTAATTCCTTTGATTTTATGGTATAAAATGGTGGGATCTTACCTTGTAAAGATAAATATCGTAATGTTAAGATCAATATTGGGGATTATGAGCTCAAATAGGATATGTTTGTACTTCAACTAGGGGGATGTGATATCATGTTGGGAGTTCAATGGTTGGGCACATTGGAAGTCATATCATGGAACTTTACTTATCAACTGCACTAGTAGACTCGTAAAAATAAATAAAAAATAAAAAACTATGCAAATCAAAGTTAAAACGAAGAAGTTGTAGTGGTTTTATCATTACTCTATTTTGAGTAATTTTTAAACCATAAATATGGAAAAATAGCACCAAAAATATCATAAAAGACCCTAGATAACTCCAAAAATCCTCAAATTTGTTTTGTTATCTTAGATAGCCTCTTCTGCACCTCTCACAAAATTTTTGAGTCTTAAATCGGTTTTTTCTTGAAATTCCTCAAATTTATCATTTCCACTAGCCCTTCTTGGCCAAATATTCCACAAATACAAAATATGAGTCTAGGATACCCAAAACTTTGTGTGGTGGGATATAGCTCATTGTGATCACCTTTTCAAGCTGATCATCTTGATATATAACACACAAGCACTTTTTTAGACTTCTTACTAAAAATAGTAACCCCTACAACCACACTTCTATTTTTAGTAATTCAGTAAAAAGGTGCAAGTTTATCCCAAATGGCAAGTGGAAATCGTGGACATAAAAAATAGGTAGAGCAAAATACTGCTACAATGCTAGACAACCTAATGAGTGTTGTTACAAGCTTAAAAACCATAATTGACACCTTGATGGCAGAATTTCAAACTTTTAGAACTAAACAAGATACCTCCATAATTTTCCTAGAAGACCAGCTTGTAGAAGTTGAGTCTAAATTGCAAGGCATTCCAAGTAAGTCTGAGTATCGTACTGAACACTCACATTTTGATCGAGGTCATGAAAAGGGAACAAATGACTCTCACCTTCACTTTGATCTTGATACTACCTTAAATATGTTGAAACTAGACTTCCTAAGTTCAATGGGAAGGATGTGGATGGGTGGTTATGTCATGTTGCTTAATTATTTAGACTCCACAATGTCCTCATTTATCACCGAGTTCAAATGGTTTATTTCAATTTAGAATATGAAGTCTTACATTAGTACCAATGGTTGCAAAAAACTCTCACTGATCCTTCTTGGGTGGACTTTGAGTCTCAATTACTCACTCGCTTTGACTCTAGTGAGTATGATGATTTTACAGGACAGTTGACAAAGATGAGACAAACTTTGATAGTTAGAGATTACCAAATATAGTTTGAGAGATTGACCAACAAAACTACAAGATTGAATGAAGGGTTCTTTATGAGTTTTTTTGTTAGTGGGTTAAGGAAAGTTCTCCAAGTTGAGATCACAATGTTTAAACCACAATCCATGATGCAGGATATCTAGTTGGCTCATTTGGTCGAGTCCAAATTTTTAGCTCAGAGGCATATATCTAAATTTCTATAGTCTAAATCCTCTTTTCCTCCTAGATTCTAAAATTAGAATGAACAAAAACTTGTTGCACCCATTTCTACACCCAAATGTTTAACCATTGCCAAAATGGATGCACGATGCACCCAAGGGTTGTGCTACAATTGTGATGAAATTTTTTCTGACGGGCATAGGCACACCCAAAAGAAGTTGTTCCTCATCGATGTTGATGAGCCTGACACCAGCAACCACATTGATGATGACACTGAATCAGTAGAGGAACCATCCAAATTGGAGGAAGAAAACCAGGATGAACCACATGCTAAAAAAAAAATTCATGCTCTTGCTAGCATTACTACGCTCCAAACCATAAAATTTGTGGGTTATTTCAAGGGCCTGCATCTTACCATCTTGATTGATTTTTGTAGTACACAATTTTATTGATCCTCACATTACCAAGCAAGCAAATTTTTACATACATACATGTAATTCCTTTGAGTTTATGGTAGAAAATGGTGGGATCCTACCTTGTAAAGATAAATATCGTAATGTTAAGATCAATATTGGGGATTATGAGCTCAAATAGGATATTTTTGTACTTCAACTAGGGGGATGTGATATCATGTTGGGAGCTCAATGGTTGGGCACATTGGAAGTCATATCATGGAACTTTACCAAGATTTGGATGTGATTCTCATAGAATGAATAGTCCTACACTCTCCATGGCTTAAAAGTAGGGCCTTCACAAATTATCAGTTCCAATCGAATGGAGAAGTTAAAAAAATCATCTCAGGGTGTCATAGCTTAGATTTTTGTGATCCAACCTAATCCTTCATAGGATGATTTTGTTCCTAAAAATTTGCAACTTATTTTGACCAAGAACAATTCTATTTTTGTTGAGCCATCAGAATTACCACCTTGCGGTTCTCATGACCATGCTATTCCTTTGTTACCTGGCAATGCATCACCCAATATTAGACTATACCGGTATCCTTATGCTCTTAAGGACATGTTAGGATGCCATCCTAACATTATTTTGTAATTCTCATTATTATGTAGACCCACTTCCAACATGGGGGGATTTTATTATAATGTTATTTCGTAAAACTTTGTAATGTATGTGGTAATTAAGGCACCTAGCCAAGTGGTGCCATCGCATGTAACCGTTATCAAGATTGTAACCGATGTTTAGTAGAATATTCTAGCTCGAGTGGCATTTTACATGTAAGCTAAATCTTGAGCCTTTAGGTAGGATTGCATGCAACTTTCTCTTTAAAAGGTATGAAGCCATGTAAGAATGTATCTTTTTGCAAGTTAATGAAATATTGAAGGAGGTTGTCCCCTTGAAGAGGCCTATGATTCTGAGTTATTTGTGAGATTTTTTCAATTCTGCAATTACTTTTTGCATAGTATTATTTTGTTATTGCATGTATTTTAGTTATCTTTCAGTATTTTGTGTGTGTGAGATTTATTTCAATAGTAGGTTTGTTACAAGTAGCCTCTTGGATATTGTAATATAGTTACTTATCTTTTACTAATCATGTAAAAAATATCTTCTTATTTTTTTACCATACTTTTAATGGGCTTGATGATTTCTATAATGTTAGTGATAAACTTCTTGGCAAAGTTAATCTAACCAAGATATAATTTAATAGATAAGAAGTGGAAGATCTAGCATAGTCTTGAATATATCTGGTTTGATTCATAGACAATATTTTGATACCATGTAATCCAAGAGATTTCCATCTTACATGTGGAAGATAATTTTTTTTAGGTCCAATGAGATGTTAAACTCCCTATATCATTAAGCTATTATGTGTGAATGTTCCAAATGTTTACTTTTATCCTTGAATAAAATGACCATATTGTTTATTTACCCTAGATTTGGACAATAAAAAGAGGTCACTTCACTCCATAGGTGAAGGTAATACAATGTAAAGTCAAATCTAAGTAAAATTCTAAAGGAAATAATATGAGAGGTTGGGAAGAATCTAGTTTGATCTAGTATGTAAATATTTCCTAGGTAATTAGAGGATAAAGTAGGAATGAAACCATAATTTAACCAATCAATGCAAGAAAATGGTGGGATCTTACCTTGTAAAGATAAATATCGTAATGTTAATATCAATATTGGGGATTATGAGCTCAAATAGGATATGTTTGTACTTCAACTAGGGGGATGTGATATCATGTTGGGAGCTCAATGGTTGGGCACATTGGAAGTCATATCATGGCACTTTACTTATCAACTGTACTAGTAGACTCATAAAAATAAATAAAAAATAAAAAACTATGCAAATCAAAGTTATAACAAAGAAGTTGTAGTGGTTTTATCATTACTCTATTTTGAGTAATTTTTAAACCATAAATATGGAAAAATAGCACCAAAAATATCATAAAAGGCCCTAGATAACTCCAAAAATCCTAAAATTTGTTTTGTTATCTTAGATAGCCTCTTATGCACCTCTCACAAAATTTTTGAGTCTTAAATTGGTTTTTTCTTGAAATTCCTCAAATTTATCATTTCCACTAGCCCTTCTTGGCCAAATATTCCACAAATACAAAATATGAGTCTAGGATACCCAAAACTTTGTGTGGTGGGATATAGCTCATTGTGATCACCTTTTCAAGCTGATCATCTTGATATATAACACACAAGCACTTTTTTAGACTTCTTACTAAAAATAGTAACCCCTACAACCACACTTCTATTTTTAGTAATTCAGTAAAAAGGTGCAAGTTTATCCCAAATGGCAAGTGGAAATCGTGGACATAAAAAAGAGGTAGAGCAAAATACTGCTACAATGCTATACAACCTAATGAGTGTTGTTACAAGCTTAAAAACCATAATTGACACCTTGATGGCAGAATTTCAAACTTTTAGAACTGAACAAGATACCTCCATAATTTTCCTAGAAGACCAGCTTGTAGAAGTTGAGTCTAAATTGCAAGGTATTCCAAGTAAGTCTAAGTATCATACTGAACACTCACATTTTGATCGAGGTCATGAAAAGGGAACAAATGACTCTCACCTTCACTTTGATCTTGATACTACCTTAAATATGTTGAAACTAGACTTCCTAAGTTCAATGGGAAGGATGTGGATGGGTGGTTATGTCATGTTGCTTAATTATTTAGACTCCACCATGTCCTCATTTATCACCAAGTTCAAATGGTTTATTTCAATTTAGAATATGAAGTCTTACATTAGTACCAATGGTTGCAAAAAACTCTCACTAATCCTTCTTGGGTGGACTTTGAGTCTCAATTACTCACTCGCTTTGGCTCTAGTGAGTATGATGATTTTACTAGTTGACAAAGCTGAGACAAACTTTGATAGTTGGAGATTACCAAATATAGTTTGAGAGATTGACCAAAAAAACTACAAGATTGAATGAAGGGTTCTTTATGAGTTTTTTTGTTAGTGGGTTAAGGAAAGTTCTCCAAGTTGAGATCACAATGTTTAAACCACAATCCATGATGCAGGATATCCAGTTGGCTCATTTGGTCGAGTCCAAATTTTTAGCTCAGAGGCATATATCTAAATTTCTATAGGCTAAATCCTCTTTTCCTCCTAGATTCTAAAATTAGAATGAACAAAAACTTGTTGCACCAATTTCTAAACCCAAATGTTTAACCATTGCAAAATGGATGCACGATGCACCCAAGGGTTGTGCTACAATTGTGATGAAAAGTTTTCTCACGGGCATAGGTGCACCCAAAAGAAGTTGTTCCTCATCGATGTTGATGAGCCTGACACCAACAACCACATTGATGATGACACTGAATCAGTAGAGGAACCATCCAAATTGGAGGAAGAAAACCAAGATGAACCACATGCTAAAAAAAAAATTCATGCTCTTGCTAGCATTACTACGCTCCAAACCATAAAAGTTGTGGGTTATTTCAAGGGCCTGCATCTTACCATATTGATTGATTTTGGTAGTACACAATTTTATTGATCCTCACATTACCAAGCAAGCAAATTGTTACATACATACATGTAATTCCTTTGAGTTTATGGTAGAAAATGGTGGGATCCTACCTTGTAAAGATAAATATCGTAATGTTAAGATCAATATTGGGGATTATGAGCTCAAATAGGATATGTTTGTACTTCAACTAGGGGGATGTGATATCATGTTGGGAGCTCAATGGTTGGGCACATTGGAAGTCATATCATGGCACTTTACCAAGATTTGGATGTGATTCTCATAGAATGAATAGTCCAACACTCTCCATGGCTTAAAAGTAGGGCCTTCACAAATTATCAGTTCCAATCGAATGGAGAAGTTAAAAAAATCATTTGAGGGTGTCATAGCTTAGATTTTTGTGATCCAACCTAATCCTTCATAGGATGATTTTGTTCCTAAAAATTTGCAACTTATTTTGACCAAGAACAATTCTATTTTTGTTGAGCCATCAGAATTACCACCTCGCGGTTCTCATGACCATGCTATTCCTTTGTTACCTGGCAATGCATCACCCAATATTAGACTGTATCGGTACCCTTATGCTCTTAAGGACATGTTAGGATGCCATCCTAACATTATTTTGTAATTCTCATTATTATGTAGACCCACTTCCAACATGGGGGGATTTTATTATAATGTTATTTCGTAAAACTTTGTAATGTATGTGGTAATTAAGGCACCTAGCCAAGTGGTGCCATCGCATGTAACCGTTATCAAGATTGTAACCGATGTTTAGTAGAATATTCTAGCTCGAGTGGCATTTTACATGTAAGCTAAATATTGAGCCTTTATGTAGGATTGCATGCAACTTTCTCTTTAAAAGGTATGAAGCCACGTAAGAATGTATCTTTTTGCAAGTTAATGAAATATTGAAGGAGGTTGTCCCCTTGAAGAGGCCTATGATTCTGAGTTATTTGTGAGATTGTTTCAATTCTGCAATTACTTTTTGCATAGTATTATTTTGTTATTGCATGTATTTTAGTTATCTTTCAGTATTTTGTGTGTGTGAGATTTATTTCAATAGTAGGTTTGTTACAAGTAGCCTCTTGGATATTGTAATATAGTTACTTATCTTTTACTAATCATGTAAAAAATATCTTCTTATTTTTTTACCATACTTTTAATGGGCTTGATGATTTCTATAATGTTAGTGATAAACTTCTTGGCAAAGTTAATCTAACCAAGATATAATTTAATAGATAAGAAGTGGAAGATCTAGCATAGTCTTGAATATATCTGGTTTGATTCATAGACAATCTTTTGAGACCATGTAATCCAAGATATTTCCACCTTGCATGTGGAAGATAATTTTTTTTAGATCCAATGAGATGTTAAACTCCCTATATCATTAAACTATTATGTGTGAATGTTCCAAATGTTTACTTTTATCCTTGAATAAAATGACCATATTGTTTATTTACCCTATATTTGGACAATAAAAAGAGGTCACTTCACTCCATAGGTGAAGGTAATACAATGTAAAGTCAAATCTAAGTAAAATTCTAAAGGAAATAATATGAGAGGTTGGGAAGAATCTAGTTTGATCTAGTATGTAAATATTTCCTAGGTAATTAGAGGATAAAGTAGGAATGAAACCATAATTTAACCAATCAATGCAAGAAATCAATCTAAAGTGCATTATATCAAGTGAAGTGTGAAATGAGAGAGAGGATATATTACTAACCTTAGAGGGTACTTACCTTAATGGTTGATAAAGTTGTACATTTCTATTTTAACCTTGAGAGGCCTTGAGTGCCTTGATTTCTACCTTTTTGTTGATGGAGATATCTAACTAAAATGACCTTGAGGTAGTAACTTCTTACTAGGAGAAAAGTGCTAAGCCAAAATAAAAATAATAATGTCCTTATCATTGGATTATGATATCTAACAAAATCTTCTTAAGGAGGAATAGAGATAGATTGGGAGACCTAGCACCTAGTGGTGGGTGGAGACTTGAAGAAGAATAACCTCTAGGTGTCTTCTTATTGGTTAATTTTACTAAAATTCACTATGAATTTAATTTGAAAATGATTTAAACAACTAATTTGACCTCCTATTTATAGTTATTTTGATATTTGGATCTAATTGGTCAAGATTTTTAGTTAGCAGGAAATGTCTTGGTCAAAAAGGAAAAATCAATGAAAATTAATCATGGGAATATGTCTTATGGGATCCATAGAATCCAATCATATGATTAACTTAAGGAATTTTATTCTTGCAAGATAGTCTTTAACAAGTTGACATTCGAAGGTAGTGCTCTAGTTATTTCCATGGCATTCTCACAACTGGAAGACACTATTTTAAAGTGAAACGAAGTAAATAGGTGTTTTCTAAGTGAGAGTAGACCTATACTAAGAAATCAATAGACATATGATCCTACTAATTCACTAATGGTGATCATATTATAGTTGGCTTGGTCATTTGGGCAAGAACCTAGAGGTATTTAGCTCTTATAAACATCAAGGCCCACTTACTTGTATCCACCACACTATTCTAGGTATTCATCTAGGAATGGGATTACATTGTATTTAAAATGTGTTCTTGCTGATTTACTACTTTACATATTTTTCCTAGGAGGTGCCCACACCATGAAATGGAGAGAGAACATGATGCATTGGGAAGAAATATCTATCAATCATACAAAACTAAAATAATAAAGCATAAGTAGAGTATCATGGTGTTTAAAGACCGTAATGGAGTAGCAAAAATTATATGTCATGTAAAACTAGGTTAGAGTGGATGAGAGAAAGTGGAAGTGTCATGGCGAGAATGAAGATGGTTAAACTTGTAACTAGGTTGACTAGTAAGGTTAACATATAAATAACATGGTTGGGGGGCACTTCCTTTTTATTTTGGATTTGTAAATTCTTGGATAGTGATTTGAAAGTGAAAAATAATAAAAACTCCATAAATGTTTTCAGTACCATTGATGAAGAAAAATCCAAAGTGGAGGTGTGCATAAGAACATCATTAAACCAAAAATCTTATTGGGGAAGTCAAAATTTGGAGAGAATCAATGGTAAGGCCTCTTAAGGGATCATTATAAGGGGTTAGTGTTAGTCACCAAAATTTTGATGCTTGAGATGCACCCTCTCATACTAATTAGTATGTTTTTTGAAAATATTGCCCTATAACTAAATATAAATGACCCATGATTTTGCAATTTTACAGCAAGAATTCCAATTTTGAAAACACCATGCCCAAGGATAAAGGCAATATCTAGGATCTCTTGCCAATTAATCTTGGCATCCCAAGAAGTTGAAAGACATATTTTTATCTAAGCTACAACCTTCTAATTCTAGTTAATTAGCAATAGAAAAATGAATTTTGTAAACCTAATAACAACATTGCAAAACAACAAACATTATAACATTGAGAAATTTTGGCTAAGTATCCAAGGTGGTCTGATTTTCTCAAGTGTTGATTCACTCATAAGTATCAATTGGATTAGGCGTTATCCATTCACAAAGAAACCTAATTAGCTTGTACGAGAAATTTTATAACAAATGCTAGCAAAGTGGATCAAAAATACAACTTCCTAGAGCTAATCATTCATCAACCTATGGAGGGGTAAAAAAATAAAGGCACAAACTTTGAGGGGAATATTTTGAGAGTAGAATTTTAGCATGTAGTTATGCCATAGCTCATTTTAGAATCCTTGTAATCCTTTTAGAGGTATGTAACATTTGGAGGATCATTTTGTTCAAGTTGCCCCAAATCTTTACTTTCACTATGATTAATAGTTTCTCACCCCAAGTAACTCAAAGGTAAATCCTACTATAAATAGAAGCCCTAAGTTCTATTGTATTCACCTTTTAGCCACAATAATTCAGATCTACATTGTATGAAACCCACATTATGATTTGTATCTCATGAAATTGATGAGAAATTTACAAGTTTTTATCATTCAATTAGTGACATTGCCCTCTTGATTTGTTAAGTGCACAATTATTGATGCATAGCCCTTTCCCCATATTTTCATTCACTTAAAATTTTTAATTTCATTAAGTGGGAATATTGATTTTATTCATATTCTTATGTGTTGATTGATCACACACTTCCTTGTTATGGTTACAATTTTATTTTATTTGAATCCCCCATAACCTTAAACTTTTGATGCGTTTTTATTTTTCCAAACTTTATTTTTATGCAAGTAGTATACCTTAGCATATGATAATTCAATAGGGATAGTGGGGAGTAGGGATCAATCTAGAAGTTGGAAAGAGTCACTGGCCCTTTATTCCAACTTTATTGAATCTATAATTGGGACACCTTATAAAACTAGAAGTTAGACAATTCATGAGTTCAACACCACCAAAATATGTTTATCTTTTGTCAAATTAAAAATATTTAAACTCTATATGGAAGAAAAATTAGGATAAAAAAGATAGATCAATGAAGTAAGCAATAAATAATTTCAAATATATTCCATTATAAATTGGAAAGGACAAGGAGGATCAAGGTGATACTTTATAAATATTTCATCAATTATTAAATAAATATAAAATGAAAGCTTTAGAATTAAGATCTCTCTGGAATAGCTATAGGAGGAAATTTTAACTTTCCACATTTATAAGGTGCCTAACCTCTATGGATTTTCTTTACATTTTTTTGAAAAATTAGGATATGTTGAAGAGTTATATGTTATACATATTTGAAGAGCCTACGAAAAACTAAGGTTATCATAATTTATATTAATGCCACATTTATTGTATTGGCCCATAATAAAATAAGAAAATATATTTAATAAATTTCATCCAATAATACTTTATAACATAATTTATAAGATGATTTCAAAATTATGGTAAATAGATATGAAAATATTGTAGACTACATTATCCCATAGGACTAAGTTGTTTATTCATAGTAAATGTATCACCATTGCATAAAAGTTCACACTTTCCTTTAGACAATGGGAAACACTATGTATGCTTGTATAATTGGATATAAACAAATCATATGATAGGGTATACTAGAGTTTGTAGACACCCAATTTTGGAATGCTTGGCTAACTTTCAAGTTTACCAATTCCACCAATTAACCCTCATACACTAGCCTTCTAATAAACCAAACAAAAACCACCTTTCTCATACCCAAATTTAGAGAATTTATTACTCTATAAGTGATAGTTGTCACCTTTTAACAATTTAGAATTAGATAATAGCATTTTTGAGACATTAATATATATTACAAATATTCACAAATCTATATACAATTACTTACATTAGAATGGTCTCAAATATATCTTTCCAATGAGTACATATAAGCCCATACTTAGATAATGATTACTTCCTCTAATTTCCCAAATTGAGAGCATTCATTTCTCCTAATCATATACAATGTCTATTAAGCATTTGCACTAATAGTGCATTTGCACCTAGGTAATGCATTTTCCACCTTTTATTGTATGAATTTTCCCATCCAAATTTAACTTTCAATGGTCATGTAGCATTTACACCATCTCATTTGCATTGGCAATGCAAATGCAGCCAATGCATTTGACCTGGCATGAGTGGAATCTTAGAAGTATATCTCTCAACATTTCTCAAGCCACCCTCTACTCCTAGGCATGATGGCACATGTTGATTCATGTGTTATAACTAAGTCTTATTTATCCTTCCAAGCATATTTAACCATATACTTCCAACCTTCTAACATCTTCACTCAATGAGACCCTAAAAATCTATAAATATAGCACTTGAGGGGGGCTTTGCAAGATTTTTTTATTATAACTACATTTTGTCAAAATAAATTCAACATCTCTTAGAGTTTTTTAGAGTTAGAGTATATTACATCATTTGGGTCATGTAAATGTACCACCTTTGGTACATAGTTAGAGTAGGAGATTACTTTAGGGAGAAGTTAGCTACTTACTTCAAGCAATGTAATAAATTCATAAGTGTCTATGTGAAAGTTGTAATGTGTAAGGTGTCCCTTTGTACAACTAGGTAGAGTGTTGGTCAAGGAATCCATAATCATATATAAAGTGCTTCATATTGATAGATCATATCAAGTACATATCAAGCATATCAAGTTTGTTATTGTAGAGAGTAGATAGTGATAGAATTCCTAGATGGAATATAATGTAGTTCTTTAGCTTATATTAATGGAGTGACCATTACCTCCATACTGCATTATATTTTTACCACTTTCTATTTATAGTATATTTTAGTCATATTGTAGAATTCCATTCTTTCATATTTTTTGCATCTTATTATGACCTATGATAGATCTCTTCCATTGCATATATCCTCAAAAGATAATATTGGTATCAGAGCCACAGTAAATTGAGATAGGATTAGGGAGAGTCACAAGTGAGAACTAAAATAAATCCTAATTATAAAAATTTTAAGATTACATTTTGCTAGAGCCTTTCCACAAAATTGTAGGAAAACTCATGAAGACTAGGACTTAGCATTCATTCCACTAGTTTTATGGATCAACTAGTGAAGACTATTTAAGGATCTGGGTTATTTCATGCTAAATACTATCAAAAGTTTTTGCTATAGAAAAATACTCTAAGATAAGAGTCTAATGCAGGAGCATCCGATGACAACAGGACAATCTGGCATCAACCATATTTTCTAAGTAATTTGTTTTATTTACCAAGGCAAAGTTTGGGGGGGGGTCGCGAAATCGTGACCCCAAAGGCTACAGCAAGGCGAAGGGGAGTTTTTGTCACGATATCACGACGTCGCGATGTCGCGATGTGTTAGAGGCTGAGGCTCGAAGGGGGTTTTCATCATGATATCGCGACGTCGCGATATCACGACGTCACGATGTCGGGACAATTTTGAAGGCAGAGGTACGAAGGGAGTTTTTGTCACGATATTGCAACGTCGTGATATCGTGACGTATTTGAAAGCAAAGGCGTGAAGGGTTCGAAGAAAAGCAAAGACGGAGTTGACAAAGGGCTCGAAAGGTGAAGGCGAAAAACTTAAGGCATGGACTCAGAGGCAGAAAGTCCAAGGCAAGGGGCTCGGAGGAGAAGCGGTCGTGATGTCATGACGTCATGATATCACAACAAGAAATAGAGCAGAGGAGTCAGAGGTGAAATGGTCGTGACATCGCGATATCGTGACGTCGCAATATCGCGACAGGAAACTAAGCAGAGGAGTCAGAGGTGAAATGGTCACGACATCATGATATCATGACAGGAATTTGAGCAAGGAACTTGGGGACATTTTGGTCATGATTTCGTGACGTTATTGGTAGACGAAGGCAAGGCACCAGTTTGGTCACGATATCGGGACATGTCACGATTTCACGACCGGTTGAAGACAATTTAAAATTTGACACATGGAAAGGCCGTGCGCGTGCGGGAAAAGAGACAGCTATTGTAGACAAACATTCTGATAATGCGACGGTTGCAGGTGAAGGACCAATTAAATGCGTGCTTTCATGGCGGATAAGGGATTTTGCCAATGAAGGAGTGAAAATTGATGACTCGACGGGAAAAGCCGATTTTTGCAGGTCTTGTTAATTGATTCGTGCAGGTGAGTCATTAATGGGGAGAGGGTCGAGGCCTCGATAAAAACTCAAGCTTTGTAAATGGGCAGGGGGGGTGGCGGATTAGAGAATAGGGGAGACAGAGTGCAGGGGAGAAGACCGAAGCCGAGCTCGATCTATGTAAAGCTTGCGGGCTATTTTATTTTGCTGTATGTATTTATAACAGAAGAAATTAATGAAAAGTCAAATTTTTGAGAAGGTGTAATCTCTTGTCCGTCATTAGTGGTATCAGAGCTGGAAGATCCTGAGTGTGTAACAGATCGTCGGACGTGAGGCAGTTACACCAATATCTATGGGAAGGCTCATGAAAGGTGAGTAGAATGCCTCCAAGAAGAAACCTTGTTGGTGGGGGAGGCATGATGGCAGCAATAGATTTCCAAAATTTGTAGTGGCAAGTTTAGGCCCTGCAAGAAGAACTGCACAGAGGACACGAACCAAGAAGAGATGCAGACAGTGAAGACGAAGTAGATGAAGAAGAAAATCAGTCTGAAGAAGAAGAGGAGGTTGTAGATCCGGCACAGGCCAGACTGTACAAAGCCATATCCCAGATTGGGAAGAGGCCGAAGATGGAAGTTTCCATGTATTCTGGGAACTTGGATCCGGAGGAATTGATCGACTAGATCAATGATCTGGAAGAATACTTCGAGTATGAAGAAGTTGAAGATCTCGAGAGGGTCAGATTCGCTAAAACCAAATTAAAAGGTCATGCCAGCATATGGTGGAAGGGAGTACAGCTGGAATGGAACAGAAGAGGAAAAGAACAGATAACAAGATGGGAACGGATGGTAGAAAAATTAAAAAGATAGTTTATTTCAACAGATTACGAGTTGGATCTGCTGAGAAAAATGCAGGGTTTGAGACAGATGAATAAAACTGTCCAAGAATATACGAAGAAGTTTTATAAAATCTTCATCAGAACTGGCCATTTAGAAGCAAGCAAGGATAAGGTGGCCCGTTATATTAATGGGTTGAGACCCAATATTTAGGAAGAGTTGAGCTTAGTTCGGGTGAGCACCATTGAAGATGCTTACCAGTTTGCTCTGAAAGTTGAAGAAAAACTAAACAGAAGGTTTGAGAGCAAGCAAAGAGGAAGAGGGCACGGAGGAAAGACCGGAGGAAGAAAAGAGGAAGGAAAAGAGGAGAATAAGGAAGAGGTTAGCAGCAGTCGGGATCAGAAGGAAGATGAAGAACCCAAACCCCAAGTTCAGAACAATGGCTACCCAAGGGGAAGAGGTAGATCTGGACGTGGGTATGGAAGAGGAGTGTTTTGGGGAACATGTTTCCACTGTGGAGAAGAGGGGCATCGGGCATATGAGTGTCCCCAACACCTCGAGAGAGTGAACAAGAAACAAGTGGGTCCTGCCAGAGCTACTGTGGTATAGGAAGATGCTGAATCAGAACATTCTAAAGAAGCTGAGAAAGGAGAAGTAATGATCGTGAGGAGGACCATGTTGATTTATGAAGACAAACCAGAGCAGAGGAGAAGCCTATTCCACACACGATGCAAAAGTGCAGGCAAAGTCTGTAATGTTATTATAGACAATGGGAGTACAGATAACTTAGTCTCCGAGGAGATGGTTGCTAAGTTACAGTTGGAGAGAAGGAGACACCCGCATCCATACCGGATTGCGTGGTTGCGAAAGGACCATAGAGCATGGGTCCGTGAATAGTGCTTAGTCATGTTCAATATTGGGAAGTACCAGGATGAGGTCCTGTGTGATGTTTTTCCCATGGATGCTTGCCATTTGTTGTTAGGGAGGCCATGGCAGTTTGATCAGAGTGCAGTGCATGATGGTCGTGCAAATACATACTCCTTGATGAAAGGTGAAGTGCACTACAAATTAAAGCCATTACAAGTAGTGGATGAGAAGGTGTGCAATAATGCCAGAATTTGTCTGGTAGAAGGTAGAAAAAGTTTTTACCAGGAGACGGGGTTGAAGCAGGTTGCAGGGACAGGTGCCCGTTTGGAGATGTTACAAAAGACATTGACCGAACAGCACAGAAGTGAAGGTCACTTCTCCTTTTTACCCTAGGTGTCTGATGCAGGAGCATCCGACGACAGTAGGACAATCTGGCATCAATCGGATTTTCTAAGTAATTTGTTTTATTTACCAAGGCAAAGTTGGGGGGGGTCGCAAAATCATGACATGTCACGATTTCATGACATGTCATGAAATTGCAACCCCAAAGGCTATGGCAAGGCGCAGGGGAGTTTTTGTCATGATATCGTGATGTCGCGATATCACGATGTGTTAGAAGCTAAGGCTCGAAGGGGGTTTTTGTCACGATATCGCGACGTCACGATATCGTGACGTGTTAGAAGCTGAGGCTCGAAGGGGGTTTTTGTCGTGATATCGCGACGTCACGATGTCACGACGATTTTGAAGGCAAAGGTATGGAGGGAGTTTTTGTCGCGATATCACGACGTCACGATATCACAACGTATTTGAAAGTAAAGGCACGAAGGGTTCGAAGAAAAGCAAAGACGAAGTTGAAAAAGGGCTCAAAAGGTGAAGGCAAAAAACTTAAGGCATGGACTCAGAGGTGGAAAGTCCAAGGCAAGGGGCTCAGAGGAGTAGCAATCGCAATGTCGCGACATCGTGATATTGCAACAAGAAACAGAGCAGAGGAGTCAGAGGTGAAACGGTCATGATGTCACGATGTCGCGATATCGTGACAGGAAACTAAGCAGAGGAGTCAGAGGTGAAACGGTCGTGACATCGCAATATCACAACAAGAATTTGAGCAAGGAACTCGGGGACATTTTGGTCATGATTTTGCGATGTTATTGGCAGACGAAGGCAAGGCGCCAGTTTGGTCGCGATATCGTGACATGTCACGATTTCACGAGGCCGCACGCGTGCGAGAAAAGAGACAGTTGTTGCAGACAAACATTTTGACAAAGTGACGGTTGTAGGTGAAGGACCAATTAAATGCATGCTTTCATGGCGGATCAGGGAGTTGGCCAATTAAGGAGGGAAAATTGATGACTCGACGGGAAAAGCCGATTTTGGTAGGTCTTGTTAATTGATTCGCGCAGGTGAGTCATTAATGGGGAGAGGGTCGAGGCCTCGATAAAAACTTGAGCTTTGTAAATGGGTAGGGGCAGATTAGAGAACAGGGGAGATAGAGTGCAAGGGAGAAGACCAAAGTCGAGCTCGGTCCGTGTAAAGCCTGCGGGTTGTTTTATTTTGCTGTATGTACTTATAACAGAAGAAATTAATGAAAAGTCAAATTCTTGAGAAGGTGTAATCTCTTGTCCGCCGTCAGAGTCATGGTGAAGTTTAGATATTGGAGATCTCCATTGCTATATTGAAACTTCACATTACAAAAGAAAAGGCCATAGAAGCCTTGTACCTGAATAAAAAGGATACAAAAGTCTTGATCCAAAATTATAAATTCTTTCATTCTAGTTTCTAACAACTTGTTGCAGGAAAAGGAAATTCAAAAAAGTTTGAGAAGCTTCCTACAAGAGAGCTAGGAAGAATATTTTCTTAGAATCATTTCAGCACTTGTAGTAACAAGGAGAAGTCAAAATATTTCAAAGACCTCTAAAAAATGTCCCATTACAAGAGCTGCAAATCTTGCAGATTGTAGAAGTGAAGAAAAGGCCACAATAGCCTTATAGTAGAATCAAGGAAGAAGAGACTCCAAAATATGAGTCAAGGAGGAGATAGGAGATTGGTGATCTCCATTCAAGATCAATACCTGCAAAGTGTAGAAGCTAAAAATACCATAGAAGCCTTAATTTTGAAGAAGACTTTAGAGAAGAGTTCATGATTAATAAGAAGACTCCGGAGAAGCATTCTATGAAGACTCCAAATAATATTCCATGAAAGAGGATATTGGTGACCTCCATTAAAGCCTACAAATTGTAGAAGAAAATAAGGACCAACAAGGTTCCATTCTATAATCTAGAAGCAGCAAATTTCAAAGATCTAAGGAGAAGGTCTCATCACCAACACTTCTGAAAGTAGAAGGTATAAGAAAAGGTCTCATTTGGAAGACCATAGGAGCTGCAAGATAGAATACCTTGGAGAGGTCTCAATGAGGAAAATAAGAAGGCTTGGAGAGCCTTGTTGTAGAGCTCGTAGTAGGATCATCAAAGGAGTTCCTAGAAGAACTCATTTGAGAAATCCACTACCAAGGAGAACCTCCTAATAGTGAAGGACTTAGGACAATTATCGTCATCCAAAAAAATCCCAAGAGAAGAAGAATTTGGCAAAGAGTGTCAAATACCAAAGAATAATCTCGTGAATATCTCAAGACATTTAGAATCTTGAGAAGAATAAGATCATCTTTGAAGTCAAGAAGAAGATTGAAGGAGGACTTAGACAGAAAAATAATCCTACAAAATCTAAGAGATTTGGAGACTGGCTCTCACAGTAAGAAGTCACATTTTAGATATAGAGAGTTTTCTAAATCTACAGAAAAAAATAAAATATCACCTAAAAGGAACAAGCCACCAAACCCTAGGCTCAAGATAGAAGGTTCAAGACCATAGTTTAGTGAAGCAAGAAGCTATTTTGGACAGTGAACAAGAAGCTACAAATTTATCACAAGGCAATAACTTGGTGAATATAAACACCAATATCTACATCATCTATAGAATACATAAAGGTAAGCAACTTGGGTGCAATTAGTTGAACTTCAAATTAGGTTTCATTATCAAATTCTATTAAGCACCATATTTGGATTAGAGTTGCAAGAAAATGGGATTGTAATATAGTATTAAAGAAAGTGCAAAAAGGAAAGTTATTTTTAAGATATATTTGAACATTAAATAGGATTTGGATACTTTTTTAAAGAAATAAAATTATCACCTATCTATTATCTATCTAGAAAGTAAGAAGACTACATCCTACAATATTGATTGTAGTGAAAATTGCATATTGTTTATTAAGGGTTCTTTATATATTACTCTTAAAAGTTGTAGAGATTATTAAGTTCATTTGGAATTATTTTGAGAGTTTATTTATAGGAGCAACAAGGTGAGATTATTGTTACCATTAAAGTGCATTATTAATTCATTTGCACTATACTAGTTAATATTTAACTAGTTACTCTTAAAAGAGATTAGTTTGTATTTTTTGATTGATTAATATCAAAGGCACAAAACTAGCATATTATCAAAGTGTCTAGAGACACTATTTTGTGCACAAAACCTGCAATATTTCATGGCCCAAAAAATCCACCAAAAATCAAATCATATTCCTCCAAGGAGTGGAGAATAAAGCCTCCATAAAAATCAGTAAAAGAAGCTCAAATCAAGACTTGGTGAGTCTTAAATTCAAGGTGCACTAAGGGTTCTTTACAGATAAAAATTAGTGCAGAAATTACTTCTACAAAATCTTCTATCTACATGGTTATTAGCTTGGGTTTATTACCATATTAACCAATCAAAAGGAGAGAGTTGTCTAGCAAAGGAAACAACATCAAATCAGCCCTTGTCTACAAGAAAGCTGCCATTAAAACCAACATAAAATATTGTAAAAGGAGGTGCAAAATAAGGTATTCTATTTACAATTTTATTTACATTGTCTTGCACCATGATATTTTATCCTACATAGGAAAAAGTACAAGGTTTAAGTGTCATAAAGACACATTCTTCACAAGGGAGAAACATTTCAAAGCAGTCATATAAAATCATCATCCAAGCAATTTCAAAAGATCCTTTAGAAGAGCTCATGTTACCCACAATTTGGATAGCCACATCAAGTAACTTGCAAGCACACATGCATAGCACAAGGAAGGAGCTATCATTTACAAAGGAAGAAACACAGTAGGAGAAAATCAAAGCAAGCAATACCATAGCTAGACGTACATCCACAAGGAGTATTCCACATCACCATTGGAGTGTCACAAAGCCTTCACTGAAGTATTGCTCATTATCCTATATCAAAGCCACTTGACCTTCACCAAAGCATTATGCAACTAAAAAAAACTCAATGCCATCGAAGTAATGAGGAGAGAACACAACAAAGAAAGATTTGAAAATAATACATTGAGGAACCTTGCAATAATACATTATAAGGAAGGTTCATGCAAAATAAATAAGGTGCCACTTGTCACCATTGAATAAACCCTAACACCTTCCATACGAGTGCTTAAAATAACACTCGAATTCTACACATGTAAAAGGAATATTCCAAATAAGCGCTACATAGGAGAGAATTGGTTGTATTAGAGGAGTGACACTTGTAACAAGGTATACAAGCGCTCACATAAATACTGTAATGTCTATCCTCCCTTATAAAATGAATTCCAAGTATCAAATAACATCTACCATATCCAAGTATTGAAAGAAACCACCATGACACTTGTCCTTCTCTAAAAGATCATCTTCCTATTTAAGGCACCTAAAACAAAGGAGAGTAACATATATTCGAAGTAGTAATGAGTTGCAGGAAGAAGAGCATTTAAAGCTCTCAATCATCATATTCAAAGTAGGTCAAAGAGACTAGACTTGAGGTTCCACCATTCAAGTAGTAAATTCAAGGGAGAATCAAAGTTTGATATTTGTCATAGCACCCAAGAGAAACGTTGGATATTGTTGTCATACACATTTGAATCCTACATTGAATACGTAGAGGTTTGTAGTAATATAAAGGTAAGAATTTACCTTATTCTAATTTTCTTTTATTAAAAAGAGTTATAAGGGTATTTAATAAGGTTTAATTTATAAGGAAATCAACCATGTTTGAAAGCAAAATTAAAGGAAAAATATATATCAAAATAGCCTAATATTTGCAATTTCAAACATAGGAGAAATAAGGATTTCTACCTGGAAAAATTAAATTTCTATTATTGCAAATATTAATGTATTATAATATTCCATATTAGGAATATAATCAAGGCAATTAAGGAGGATAAAGACCCCAGCTGGACCATATTGGAGCTTATCCTAGAAGCAAAGATTCATAAATCTCATTTGGTTAATGCCCGAATCCAACACACCTTTAGAGAAGGGAACCAGGCGGCGGATCTAATGGCAAATATTGCAGTTTCTATTGGGGAGATGCAAATTTGGAAGGATAACTTCCCTCAAGAACTATTGGTGTTGGTTTCTAGAGAAGAGCTAAGATCAAACCTGTTAGAGCATCGGGGAGATCGGAGGGGCTGATGATGAGTAATCCGACGAGATGGAATTAGGCGAGAAAAGGCATCCCATTTGCTTGGGGCCCGGGAGGTGACAAGTGTACGATACAGACAACCTAGTGTTAGTAAGTGCTAGGTGTTGTTTGGTTTTTGTTTTATCCTGAATAGTCAAGCGACAAGTATAGGACTTTGGACTCTAAGTATGGCTTAATGTGAGTCTTAGAAAGATCCATTTTGTATTTTGATTATACGGGCTTGATGCTAGAACCAGCCCATTTTGACTTTGTAAAAGGTTTGTGGACCTTATAACCACCTCTACCTTATACCAAAAAAAAATATTCCATATTAGGGAGACATAAGGAATACTAAACCAAATTATGTTATTGGAATTTAGAAACATTAAATATCAAAATATCAAAGGCTATAAAAGGATGTTCATTAAGGAATATCAAGAGTTGGAAATTAATTGGTATACTTGTATCAAAATTACATTAAAGGGATAAAATAAATCCAACCATTAGAACCTCATCAAATTAGAAAGTTCTTAGTTCAATAGGAGAAATAAGGAGTAATAAAAGTTGATTTTTCTATTTATAAAACTTTACAAAATCAACCTAAAATTGAACTACTATACTCAAAAAGCACTTTATCACTCATACTGCATATCTAAAATCACTGGGGAGTTGTAATGCATTCTACAAAACTTGATAATAATAGCATTCATCAAATTTTATCAAGTACCTAATTCATTTGGGAGTCATAAGGTTTCTACAAAACATAAATTTCACAAAGGTAGCATCAAATCAATACTAGGGAATTTAAAAGAGGACCACAAGGATCATCATGGCATCAAACAATTTTTTTCTTGTAGCATCCCAATTACTTAAAGGTCCAAATTATTTCTCCTAGAAAATAAGGTAAAAGTAATTGTAGTATATTAAAAATTTTGGGAGATAGCTCAAGGAACTACAAAAAGACCAAGCATAGGTGATACTAAAATTCAGAATTTTAAAGAAAATGATGCAAAATCCCTAATGATAATAATATTTTCTATCATTGATGAAATAAAAATTTATATTAGTTCAACAAAGATATCTACAAAAGCATGGAAAATTTTTGAAAATATATTTGAAGGGAAAAATAAATCCACTATCCTTCATCTTCAAACTCAATTACATTCCCTGAAAATGAATAGTGGTGAGGGCATAGAACTATTCCTAAGAAAAGTAGTAGATATTCAAGGGAAATTATTAACCTTAGGAGAAGATATTAAATATGAATTTATTACTCAAGTAACCATGAGAGCACTTCCAAATAGCTACAAAAATTTGGTTACATATTTACAAGTCCTAAGTAAAGATACTTCTTTTGATAACCTAATTAATATTCTTCAAGAATATGAGGTGGATAATACAGTTAAATATGAAATGACTAACACTACATTGGCATAAATATACAATCCTTATGGAAATATTGCTTCATCATCAAAAGGACGAAGACCATGGTATAATAGGTATTGTCATATATGCAAAAGAAAAGGTCATAGTACTAGCTATTGCAGATACAATCCCAAACATTAGAATCGAGGAAATCATATGAACAATGAAAGCATATTTTAACCATGGTAATATCAAAATAATCCTCATCAGTAGTAAGTTCAGCATCCAACCAATTATCCCCAATTAGAGTATTGAAAATGGAATCAGAAAGGACACCTAGCTTAAAGGATAGAAGAAATTGAAGAACTGGAAGAACCTACAAATAGTTATGAAGTCAAATCTCTTTCAGCAAGAAAAACAAGTTGTGAAGACACTAACTATTTTCTTGAATAGGTTATAGATAATAGAGAAGGAGAATACAAACTCCAAGACCAAGAAGAATATCCATATTGAATATTGAAATCTTCAATACCCAAATAATGTAATATAGGGGGGTGTTAGAGTTAGAATATATTACATCATTTGGGTCATGTAAATGTACCACCTTTGGTACATAGTTAGAGTAGGATATTAATTTAGAGGGAAAACTACTTCAAGCAATGTAATAAATGCACAAGTGTCAATGTGCAAGTTGTAATGTGCAAGGTATCCCCTTGTACAGCTAAGTAGAGTGTTGGCCAAGGAATCCATATTCCTATATAAAGGGCCTCATAGTGATAGATAATATCAAGTACATATCAACCATATCAATTTCATTATTGTTGAGAGTAGAATATAGTGGTAGAACTCCTAGATGGAGTACAATGTAGTTTTTTAACTTATATTAATGGAGTTACTGTTGCAAGTGTGAACAGGGGTTCACCTAAAGAGGCTTAGAAAAATCCCTTTCCTAAAGCTTAGTGTGAACACTCCCTCCTATGGTTGTCGACAATTTCTTTGTCGGCAATGTTCCCCTAACTCCCTCCTATATTCCCTCTCCTTTTTCCTCCACGTTTCCTAACTCCCTTATCCCTCCATTTCCTCTTCTCCTCCTTTGTTCAATCCATGTTGGTGTGTTGAAACACCATTCATTCAAGCAATCATACATAGTTGCCTTTTCAAGACAACTCTCTTTCTGCAATGTAGTCACTCCAAGTGAGTGATCTTCATCCATGAGTGATGTTTCCTTTGCCATTACGATAATAAAATCAGCAATCTCATTTCCATTTTCTGTTTCTATCTCATTTTTCACATTCTTCTCCCCTTTTAAAGGAACTCTAACAATTTTATCTTCTCCTTGTAGGAGATCTTCATTTTCTCTGTCAAGAGAGCATACACCCATTCCAAGTGAATGGTCTTCAAGACAATGGTCTTCCATAAACATTGTTGCTCCATCAACATGCCAAAAATTTTGGTTGATCCTATTATCTTCTTTATTCTCTCCCATGAGAATTTTAGGTGCATTATCCATAATACACTCTTCATTTATCTCCTCCATGAGATATTTTTTATCACTTTTCCTTCTATCAACAGTAAATCCTCTTCTTCCTCCTCGTCCTCTTGAGGAATACACACCTCTTCTTATCTTTTCATCACAAAATTTAGCAACATATGCTTCCTCCATGAAGCATTCTTCATCTTGTTGGTTTTCTACATATAGGCCTTCCTCTGCAAGAAACAATTCTCCATTACAAAGCATGACTTCATATGAGTCTTTACAAGACTCTTCAAAAACTCCTTCAAAAGGATCTAATTCAGAAACTGCTTCAAGGAAGCAAGGCTCCTCCTTGCTTAAACAATCTTCATGATTGTCACTCATGGCTTTATGGGTATCCTCATCAAACCCATAAGCATCCTTTAACACTTGCCATGCCATTGTAGCTGATCTACAATTGGCTATGAGAGGAAAAACATTCTTTTCCATTCCTCTCCTCAAATCCATAAGATCTAAGAAATTTGCATATTGCTTCTCCTTCTTCTCTTTTCTCTCCTCACCTTGTAGCTTATTCCAAGAGGGTTCCTCATAGCCTTCTTGAACTATATCCCATAAGTCTTAAGCCTTCAAGAAGGTCTTCATCATTATGCTCCAAATAGCATAATTATCTCCATTGAATTTGGGTAACCTTCTTGAAGGCTCAAGACTTATGGGATATAGTTCAAGAAGGTCAAATCTAGCACCCTTGGATTATCTAGCACCCCTCCATGATGATCAAGGATAAGTGAATTTCAAATCCTTTGATCATATGGTTTCCTTCTTGCATTGATATAAATATGGCAAAGACAACCAAAATATTCTATAATGGAAGGTTCACTCTTGGCATTTGCTCAACAACCTAATCCTAATCCTTCACCCTTTAATCAAGTAAACAAAAACATTAATGCATCAACCTCTAATCTAGTCAATTATACTCCTCCTACCATAACCACTTCCATAGATGATGGGACACAAAACTTCCCATTATCCTTGAGATATCATCCATCCTTTCCTACTCCTTAGGAGCTATTACAAGACAATAAGTGTTCCCCACATCTCAACAAGTGGGAACAAGTGATATCCCTAATCTAGATGCACCCTATAGTGTCCCATCTTCCAATCTTCTTATAAACAATATTCCATCCATTCTCTCAAAATGAGCATAGATTTCATTTAAAACCCTACTCTTGTAATCTCTCATCCCTCATTGTTTAATCCTTTTATTTCAACTATATTAGGGATAAGAAATATGATGCCAACCTCAACAATGTGTGCTCCAATGCACAAATACTATCCTCACATTAATCATCAAGGTCTCTTTAGCTTATCACACATGTTGTACATGTAATCAAATCCTATTTCTTCTAAATCCTAAACTAAAAATCTTGTCTTAGAAATTCCCCGACCTTCAAATATAGGAGGGAGTTCCCTCGACTAGACCTACCTCCTTTTATCATATTAGACCAACTCTTTTAAGCCAAGTTGGTGGAGCTCCCATCCATCAAACCTCTAGATCCTAAAAAGTGAAAATATCCTTGGTTTCACCCCAAGTAGTATTGTTCCTATCATTACATCAAAGATCATACAAGAAATAGATGCAAGATCCTTACAAACATTATCTTAGACCTAATAGATATAGATCAAGTGGTTATCAGTAACTTTGACTAATGTGAGTAGATCCTCTCATGTAATCATCAATGTAATATTTTTCCATCATCAATCTTCCTCAAATTCTTCTTCTTTTCAAATCAATGATACATTAAGGTCTTTAAATTTAATTATCAACCTAATAATCAATTTAAAGTTCAAACCTCTAATCCAGTAAACCTTAACATTAATGATCAAGATAAAAATCAATCCTTCTTGAACCTACCCAAACTCCCTCCTTCTCCCTAAGTCATAGATTTTCCTTCTCATAATAATTAAATGGTGTGAATAGGAATTTACTCCTTTATTTGTGACAATAATGCTAACCACAAACAAATCCATGGTAGAAACTCCTTCTAGGTTGAATGGTAGTATACATCATACTATTTGTTGAAATTGTATCCCATATTAAAGTTGATGCTCTCAAACATGATATGTTGAGACAAATTACTAGGCCTTCATAAATAAGATATAAATAATTCCTTGGAGGACACAACCATTCATAGTCAGCCTACTTCTATTTCATTTTCATCTGATAACAATGATAAACTAAGATTTTTATTTTAGAAATCCCATGATGATATTGGTTCCAAATGGGCTGGATTAGGATAAGGAGGGTCAAAGATTCATCACTCCTCTTAGGTCCTAGCTCCTTTCACTTATGTTGCTAGTGTGAATCTCCTAAACCTAGCTCATCCCGATTCAAATGTAAGTTAAATTCTACTTGCCTAGGTCCATTCATCATAATAGTCAAGTTTAGTTTAGGAACTTATTACCTTGCCATGCTTGAGAAAATCAAATAAAGAACTAATCAATATCATGCATCTCAAAAGATATTACATTTGAGTTTCCATTAACTACCTAGTACATCTGAGTTTTTTTTTGACATTTTGAGTCAAATTTGTCATTGATGTCAAGGAACGAAGTTGTCATTGATGTCAAGGAACAAGCTACTATTGATGTAAAAAGGTCAAGAAGAACAATGCAAAGGTTAAAGGTAAAAGAGCTTCATAATATTTTTAATATTATGTGGAAGCATAAGTTAGAAGGGTTTTTATTAAAACCATGGGTGAGCAAAAATAAAAGGTTTTTCATAAAAGCCCAAGGAAGTTTTAATATTTATTTTATAAAATATTTAAATTCAAATTGAATTTAAATTTTATAAATAAATATTATTTATACAAAGTGGTAAAGTTAGAAAGGCTTTAATAAAGCCAAAGGGATTTAAAATTTAATTTATAAAATTTAAATTCTAAAGAATTTAAATAATTTATAAATTAATGAGTTAAAAATCGAAGCGTCGACGTTCAAGTTTGAAGGTGGAAATTGATATAAAAAATATATTCCTTAGAGGCATTTAGATATCCTTTTGCTCGAAAATAAAAATATGCAATCGTGTGTTGTGAGAACTCGTGCGAAGAAATAGACAAGAACATTATTTTAAGCACCAGCAAATAAGGGATAAAATTGACGAGCATCGAAATTCAAGAGCCATCTAGGCAGTGTGGCCTAGTGGCAAGTGGATAGTGGCTAGAGTGCTTGGGCGTAAAGTGGCCCGCTAACGATTCGCGGTGGTAGCATTATTTTGTTGGTTGTGTTTGAAACAGTGAAGGAAGAGGTGTATGGTTTTTTCTTAGGTACACAAGGAGAGCATTATAGAGCACGTGGTGCTCTTTACTCCCTAAGCGAACGCCTAGCTCACGTGACGGTTGGAGCCACGGCTAGGGCACTGGTTGGGGTTGCATCGTGAGTTCGAGTCCCACCAAGGCAAAGGTAATAAAATTTTGAATATTTTTTTATGATGCCTAAGGTTTGACATGAGGTCTTAGGGAGTTAAAAGGGTAAATAAAAAGATTTTTAATTAATCATTATTTTTGATAAATTGGAGGAATAAGGAGTTAGCTTTATTTTTTAATAAAGTATTTGTGTCACATTGGTTTTATTGAAGATTTAAAGTGTTGAGAGGACTTCTTTCCATTGAGTTATTTTGAAAAGGAGATTGTATTGATATTATTCTTGGTATTGAATATTATTTTAATTGGGAGATTATAAGGTGTATTTGGTCAATTATTTTTGTATATGTTGATGGATGTTTTCTTCAAGATGGAGTGATAAGGTGTATGTGTGGTTTGATATTTGCATTGTATCTTTGTGAGAGTTTTCTAACTTATTTAAGCTTGGAAAAGAGGTGTTTGTGGTTGTGGCATATTTTAGAGGTTCCTTCATCATCAAGAAAATGTATGAGCACATTCTTCCATAGTTGATTTGATTGGTTGGTTTTCTGGAAAATAAGTTTGGAGTGAAAAGGACTTGATTAGGGTTTTCTTTTTGAGTGTGTTGAGTTAATGCTTCAAGGTTTTCTGGAATAACGAGTTGTTAAAACCTTATTTTATAAGCATTGTTGTTGAAGCCATTGTTTGTGTGAAGAACTTGATCTAGGGTTTGAAAATAACATGAGTATCATTGTTATGTGAGATTGTTTTATAAGCATTTTTTTTTAATCCATTGGTAGAGTAAATAACTTGAACTAGGGTTTGAAAATAACATGAGTATCGTTGTTATGTGATATTGGTTGATAAGCATTTTTGGAAATATTTTAAGTAAAGGATCATATGCTTGGACTAGGGTTTGTAAGCAAGTATTGTTTCATTGAGTGATTGGTTGAGTAGATTTGGTTGAGCCTAGTCAAGTGGATGTGTGAAGTGATTGTTCAAGTTCCATAAAAAAACTATTCTATATTCTGAATTGATTTGATAAAGTGATTGAGTATTGAGTTGAAGCATATTGAGTCTCTAACAATTCTCTATATGTTTCTAAAAGAGTGATTGAAAGTGATTGAGCATTGTGATGAGTATAGAGTATATTAAGTCTCTAACAATTCTCTTTATGTTTTTATGAGATTGGAAAAGTTCTAGTGTGGACTTATTGAGAAGATTTGAGGTAAGTATTTGAGAAGACTTGTGGATAGATTTGGGTAAGCTTTTGTGGAAGATTACAATACATATTGAGAGCATATTTGGATAAGTTATTGAGAGAACTTATTGAGCAAATTTGGACAAGTTCTAGTGAGGACTTGTAGAGCATATTTGGACAAGTTCTAGAGAGGACTTATGGACAAATTAGTGCGAGCTTTTTTGGAAGCTTAAAAGGTATATTTGAGACAAGTCTTTGAGTAGACTTGTGAGCAGATTTGATTAATTTATTTGTTCAAACCTTGAGTTAGGGTTTGGGATAGATCTAGATGAGTTTATTTGAGATCAATTCAGGCTTTGAGTTAAGGCTTGAGAATAGATATTGAAGACATATTTATGCTAGACTAAAGGACTATGTTTAGTACATATTCAAGGATAGAGTTTGGTGCAAATTTGAGGATAGGTTTGTGCCAGACTAGAGACAGATATTGAGGACATATTTGTGCTAGACCTAAGGACTGTGTTTAGTATAGATTTGAGATAGATATTTGGAGGTGATAGAGTTGAGGATAGAGATATCCAACCAGATCAAGGAGGAAAAGTGTCTTCTATGGATAGAGTTCCATTTTCTAAGGGCATTGGAGGTAGAGGTCTTCTAGAGGATAACCAACCAGAGTAGAGATTAGGAGATTGGTGTCTCCTATGGATAGAGATCCATGAACTTGATTTAGGGGATTGGTATCTCCTTTGGACAGAGGTCCATAAACATTGTAATAGGGAAAGGATTCCCAAGAGATTTATTGAGAAAATTTTAGTGAAATAGTTTCTCCATGGAGTAGCCCACATTGGGTGAACCACGTAAATTGTGGTGTCTCTATTGTGTGTGGTTATTTTTGCATTACTTTGATAACTGCTATTGATATTTCTATCTATACATTGCATAATATTGACTTGGAAAGAAAAGTAAAAAGTTATATTATAATGTTCACCCCCCCTCTTAGTATAAGCTTGTGTTCTTCAATTTTGTGTTGGATATCTATTTCATCTAGTTGCATATATGCATTTCAACTACTTACATTCTATGTGACTTTATATCTGCATGTACACACATGCTTGGTTCTTCCTCGACTACTTGTTGCATATCAAGTTAGGGACTCATGATCATACAAATGGTGATCCTAATTATGATAATTCATTTCTTGCATTGCACTTGCACAAGTTGATTGATGTGAGTAGACCCTCTCAATACCATCTTTGCAAACCTTATATAGGTTAGCACAACCATCTCTCTATCAATCATATTAATCAATTTCTATATATATCCACCAATTTTAATATATGTGTCTTCATTGATTTTAATCTATATATGTGTATCAATTGAATCCATATTTCTCTATTGATTTATCCATAATTCTCTTTATCAATTTAATCTATCTATTTTTATCAAATTTAGTCATCTATCTCTTTATCAATTTATCTGTCTATCTTCATCAATCTAATTATTTATCTCCTTATCAATTTAATCATCTGTCTCTTTATCAATATCATCATCCATATCTCTATCAATTTAATCATGTATCTCTATAGAATTTATCTTCTACTTCTAAAAACCTTATTTATCTACTAATCTAATTATCCATCATTTATCTCAACCTAATCATCTCTATCTCATTATCAATCTCATAATCCATATCTCTATCAATTTAATCATCTATCTCTATAAAATATATCATCTACCTCTATCAACATTATTTATCTACTAATCTAATTGTCCATTATGTATCTCAATATAATAATCTCTATCTCTTTATCATCTTAATATGTTTATCTCTATCTATTCAATACTTATTTATATCTATCAATTTAATCATCTACCTCTATCAATATCTATCTATATCAATTTAGTCATTCATTTGTCTCTACTAATCTTTTTTTTTTTGGTAATTAAGGATCAAATTCATTGCAAACGGGTTTTCTAGGTTGACCCAAAACCTTTTACAAGAATCAGCACAGAGCTGTTACGGATCAAAAAACCAATAGGGACAAACTGTCCTACGCTATTAGAACCCATCTGAAGCCCCCTTCTGAAACAGCTTCACGCACCACAGCCATCTGCATTCATCTACCCTCACCTCCGTGATTTCGCGACAAGTCACGAAAATGAGACATGTCACGAAATCGCGACATCACTCAGCCTTATGCTTCATTTTCTAGCATCACCGTGATTTCATGACAAGTCACGAAAATGCGACATGTCACGATTTCGCGACATCAAACAGCCACCTGCTTCCTTAGCCAGCAACTCTGCGATTTCGCGATAGGTCGCAAAAATGCGACATGTCACGAAATCGCGACAACAAACTGCCTTCTGCTTCAACTTCATGCAACACCGCGATTTCGCGACAAGTCGCGACAAAGCGACAAGTCACGAAAATGCGACATGTCACGATTTTGCGACATCCAAATGCCTTCTGCTTTGCCTGCAAGCCCCTCCACGATTTCGTGACAGGTCGCGAAAATGCGACATGTCACGATTTCGTGACATCTTTCTGCCTTCAGCTACAAATCCCAGCATCTCCGCGATTTCGTGACCAGTCACAAAAATGCAACATGTCATGAAATCGTGACATCTTTCAGCCTTCTGCTTCATTTTCATCATCTCCGTGATTTCGCGACAAGTCGCGAAAATGCGACATGTCACGATTTCGTGACATCTTTCAGTCTTCTGCTTCGATGCCGCCTCCACGTCGTGAAATCATGACATTCTAGCTGGGCGCTCCCTTCTGCCGTTGTCGGTCGTGAAACCGTGACAACTTTCCATACTTAACTTTTTCCAGCATTGAGCACCGCAAAACCGCAACAGGTCGCAAAAATGCGACAAGCCACGAAATCGTGACAAATTCCCTCTAAGCTCTTCACTGCTTCTTTTGGGCGTGATAACGCGACATGTCACGATATCGCGACATTTTTTGGTCAACACCTCTCCTGCTCTACTTTGACCGCGATACGGTGACACGTCGTGAAATCGCGACATTCTTGCTGGGCGCTCCCCTCTGCCTCTGTCGATCGTGAAACCATGACAACTTTCCATACTTAAACTTTTCCAGCATTGAGCACCACGAAACCGTGATAGGTCACGAAAATGTGACAAGCCGCGATATCGTGACAATTTTCCTCTAAGCTCTTCACTGCTTCTTTTGGGCATGATAACGCGACATGTCATGATATCGTGACATTTTTTGGTCAACACCTCTCCTGCTCTACTTTGACCGCGATACGGTGACACGTCGCGATATCATGACAGTTTCCTTCTGTGCTCTTCACTGCTTCTTTTGAGCACGATAACGTGACAAGTCGCGATATCATGACAATTATCGGTCAAAACCTCTCCTGCTCTACTTTGACCGCGATACGACGACGCGTCGCGATATCGCGATAGTTTTGGTCCGTGGTCGCACTTGTCTTTTTTTGTCACGAAATCACGACAGGACTGCTTCGGGAGACAGAAAACTCCTCTTCCTTTTTCCAAACCCCACAGATGCATCAACATTGGTGATCATTTTGAATAATCTTGTCCACATCACTTGGAACCCCGAGTTCCCAAGTGACCAACCCATCAGCTTCCACCCCTAAATTGGCTAAGATATCAGTAGTTTTATTAGCTTCCCTAAACACGTGCTGGGCCCTTCGCTCATTTCTGGCTTGGTAGAGGATCCTAGCCTCTTCGATGACAGTCTTAAACCGCCACGGAGGAATTTTCCCATTGCTGATAAGGTTTATGACGTGCAGGGAATCTCCTTCGATGATAAGATTATCTTCAATCTCCTGAGCCATTTGAAGACCCCTCCATAGCGCTCTTGCTTTCGCCTCGTTGTTAGTCCTTGTTCCCAACTGCTCAGAAAAGGCCATCACCAGAAAGCCTTGATGGTCTCTCACTACTCCTCCAGCCCCTGCTCTGCCAGGGTTACCTTTAGAAGCCCCATCAAAGTTAAGCTTGAGCCATCCAACTGGGGGCGGTTTCCACCTGACATCTACTCTAGGATTGATCTTGGGGGACAAGGGTTTCTCAACCAGGGTAAGATTTAAAGAGTGAGCGATCAGTCTCTCCCAGAGGGGGGGATTGCGAGCTTCATGAGGAATAAGGCTAACGTTTTCACGGGCAAAGGTAAGGATCTTATTGGTGATGGAGGTGGCATCATGGCTCGACTCATGGAAAGCTCTATGGTTTCTTTCAAGCCAAATCTGCCACAGAAAATGGTGGAGACAGATCTTCCAAAAAAACCTCAACCTAAGGCTAACGAAGGGATTTGGCCATTGGTGGAAGAGGTCAATGATGGTGGCTGGTCTGACCCAGCAAATGCTAAAGGCTTGAAATAACCTATTGAGGATGCTCAAAGAGACCGGGCATTCAAGGAAAATATGGAGGGTGGACTCCCAATTGGCCCTGCACAAACAACAGCGGTTAGCAACTATCATACCTTTCCTTATCAAGTTGTCAATCGTAAGAATCCTGCCTTGGATCGCCATCCACGAGAACATTGCAACTTTAGGAATAAGCTTTTTGACCCACACCAACTGAGTCTGGAGAATGGGGTCCTCAGACTCTACCATTAGCATGTAAGCAGATTTGACTGAAAACTACCCATTTTTGGAAGCTGCCCAAATAACATGATCCTGCCCAGGACTCATGGAGATGAATTGTTGATGCAATATGCTTTGGATTTCTTCTGAAATGACTTCAAATCCTAGGATCCTTATCTATTTCCAAATAAGCCTTCCTCTGTCCTGCCTCATGAAGTCAGCTACTTTCCTCCCATAGAGATCCTCTGTGATTCTTTTGACCCTCGCTAGGTGAGGAACCTGAGATAACGCTTCATCCTTGGCCCACCTGTCATCCCAGAACCTGATCTTCTATCCATTACCAAGGACCCATCTTAGGCCTTTCTTTATGACCTCTCTGCTTGATAAGATTGCTCTCTAGAACGCAGAACCTCTCCTGTGCACCGTATCATCTAGGAAATCAGAACCTTGAAGATATTTCCTTCTAATTATGGTAGTCCACTCATTCTCCTCATTGTTAATAAGACGCCAAGCTTGTTTAGCTACTAAAGCTGTGTTTAGATGAGCAACTCTTCTCAGTCCTAGCCCCCCGTATTCTTTCGGCCTACAAACCTTGCCCCAGCCCACAAGGTGGATCCTCTATTTTTCCTCTGATCCAGACCAGAGAAAGTTCTTTTGAATCTGTTCAATTTTTTGGTGAATTCTGGTCGGAGCTCTAAAAATAGAAAGAAAATAAACCGAAATGCTCTGTAAGGAAGCCTTAGTGAGGGTGAGTTTCCCGGCCTGAGATAAAAAATGTCCTTTCCAGCCAGCCAATTTTTTTTGGATTCTTTCTACCACTCTATCCCACATAGATACACATGGAGAACCGTAGAAAAGGGGAAGGCCTAGATACGTGGTAGGGAGAGTCGCTATCGAACATCCCAAAATTTGAGCTATTCTGGCTTGCCTCTGATTTGGGGTGTTAAGGAAGTAGAGCTTACTCTTGTTGAAATTCACCTTCTGACCCGTCGCATCCTCGTAGAGTTGGAGAATGTGCTTAATCCTTCTAGCTTCAACCATAGACGACTGGGTCAACATCAAAGTGTCATCCACAAATTGTTGGTGACTAATAGGGTTGATGAGAGAAGTGGCTTTGATCCCTGAAATTAATCCAGCATTGCAAGCTGCTTTAATAGTTCTACCCAGTGCCTCTGCCACAATGACGAACAACATTGGGCTTATTGGATCTCCTTGTCTGAGCCCTCTGTGACTCTGGAAGTACCCAACTATCGTGCCATTGACCAGAACTAAGAACCAGGGTTTGGATATGCACTCTTTTATCAGCCTGACCCACTGAGGATGAAAGCCAAACTTCAGAAGAACAGCCATCAAAAAATCCCAGTTAATGCGGTCAAAAGCTTTGTTCATATCGAGCTTTAGGGCTAAGACCGCCTTGTTGGTTTGACTAGCAGAGTGCAAAGCTTCATGGACTGTGATCACACCATCCAAAATTGATCTCCCCTAAACAGAGCTGCCTTGGCTAGGGTCGATAATGAGGGGCAAAATTTCTTTCATCCTGTTAGCAATGGCTTTTGATAATATCTTGTAGGACACGTTGCATAGACTAATCGGTCTGAAATCTGCCATTGTCTCCGGAGTAGGGCCCTTAGGAATCGGGGCGATAAAGGTGGACTTGAACCCTCTCGGGATATGTTTTGAAGCCTAAAATTCTTTGATAGCAGAGATGACATCCGCTCCTACAGTGTCCCAAAAAGCTTGGTAGAACCGAGGAGGGAACCCATCAGGGCCAGGGGTCTTCTCAGGATCCATGCTAAACAGAGATTTTTTGATTTCTTCATCAGTGAAGGGAGCAAGAAGCTTACCATTTATGGCCTCATCAACCAAACTCGAAATGGACTGGAGGAGGGATTCCTTGGCTTCCTCTCTACACTGGGATTCCTCCTCGAGAAGGGAGCTGAAGTAAGCTGCTGCTTCCTCCCTGATCTCAGTTAAGTCTTGGGTTTTGGATCCATCGGCTTTGGTCAACTCTCTGATCTTATTATTACTTCTGTTCCTCAAGGTAGAAACATGAAAGAACTTTGAGTTCGAATCACCATCCTTTAGCCATAAAGCCCTGGATTTTTGTCTCCAGTAAGTCTCCTCACAAGCTAAAATATTGTGATATTCTGACAGATTGGCTTGTTCCTCCTTCCTAGTAGCTTCATCACTGATACCATTCTGTATCGTGTTGTCAATGACCTACAGCCTTTCCCCCACTTGTTTCTTGTTCTCAAACAGGTTCCCAAAAACCTCCTTATTCCAAGTTCTAAGGTTATTCTTTACTAATTTCAGCTTTTGAGCAAGAATGAAACCTGAACTTTCGTGAAAGGGTTGCTGCCACCATTTGGAAATACTTTCTTTTAAATTCGGGTGTCTGATCCACATTGACTAAAAATGAAAGGGTTTTTTGAAAGAGTTTGACTTTGGGACCTCCAAGAGGATGGGATTGTGATCGGAGGAAATTTTGGGAAAGGTTTGCAGGGTAGAGTCTCCAAACCCAGCAATCGCCTCTTTGGATAAGAAGAACCTGTCAAGTCTTTCCTGGATAAGTTGGCTTCCTGAACGCCTATTGCTCCAGGTATACTTGGCTCCTCTTAGCCTCACATCCATCAGTTGGTTCAAGTTAACAAAATCATTGAAGTCTTCCATACTTCTGGTAGGGAGCCCTGATCCACCCTTTTTGTCTGATGGGTATAGCGGCGTGTTGAAATCTCCTGCCACCACCCATGGGATGTCATGGAAAGCATCACCCAGATTGCCCAGATACTCCCACAAAGAAGCTCTCCCCTAAACAGTATTAGGAGCGTAAACATTGGAGCAGATCCATGATCTATTGATGTCAATATCATGGAAAAAAACACTCAACACCCTGTCGTCCTTTTGGATGATACTGCCTTCCACTACCCGAGGGTCCCACAGAACCATGAGCCCTCCAGACGTTCCTCTAGCCGGTATAAACACCATTTCCCCTTGACTCCACATCTTTTTTGCTATTGATTTTGACTGGGCTTCGTCTAATTTTGTTTCTTGCAACATCAAAATTGTTGGATTGTATTGCCTTCTTAGCGAACTAACCACTCTCTGAGTGGGCCGGACATTGAGGCCTCTCACATTCCATGAGAGAACCTTCATTTAGATTGTTTAGAGTTTTTCCCTTTCCCCCTTCCCTGAGGAGGTTTTCCTGATTTGTTATCTTCGAGCCCTGGGATAACTTGTTGTATCAGAGTTTTCTGCTTACCGCTGGCAATCTCATTGTCAGTCCTCATTCTGTTGTGCTCTGCATTTGAAATCCTCCCCTTATTTCTCTCATAGCCATAGTCAATAGGTGACTTAGTCGTACTCCTGGTCTTCTTGGGGCTAAATTGAGGGGGATCTAACTATTGAAGAACCGGACTCACGCATTCCTCAAAATCATCCAATTCTACCATCTCAGTCCTTGATTCTAACTCCTCCATATTTTTCCTGTATTCTCCTGATTTATGAGAAGAATCTTCTAGCTGGTTTGGCGGGCTTCTGGCTATGATGTTGGGGAGGTCTGGTTTCGAAGACACAATCTCCTCCACCCTTTTTCTATATTCTCTGGGGCTTAGCCTTACCCCTCCCTGGGGGATTGAGGGGTTATTTGTTATGGGATTTGAAGGACCCACCCTTGATGGGGATTCTAGGGTTTTAGGAAGAACACATTGCCTGTTTCCCTCTTCTAATTCCTTGATCTCCCCTTCTACCGATAGATCGGCTAAAATATTGAACTTATTTGAGCTTGGAAATTTAGGGCTTACCTGATTTTCCTGTTCTTCGATGAGATGTTGCTTGTCTTTGCTCTGATTTTGCCCTGCACCCTGTTTGTCCTTCTCCTGAAAAAAGAAGTTCTTTTTAAATGGCCTAGACCCTCCTTTGCCAACAGGGCCTCTTTTTAGAGGGGGGTTCCTAGGAAACCCTTTCTCATTTGCATGTTTGCCTTTCGATCTGTGGATGTCTCTACTTGCTGCTAGAGTAGGGCACTGATTTTGCAGGTGGCCTTGGGATTTACACTCAGGGCAATAAGTTGGCTTGTTTTCATATTCCACCACCTGATATCTTAGGTAGTTGTCGTACTCTAGCTCCACAACATTTGGCAGCTCAGATTCAAGATTGGCGTTGACGCAAATTCTTGCATGTGTCATCCTTGTCCTAGCCAAGGTTGCATGATCTATGGACACCAGTTCTCCGATCATTCTGGCGATGCCATGCAGCCAATACTCATTGAAAAACTGAGCTGGAAGGTTGGGGAGCCAAACCCAAATGGGAGCAGTATTGATATTTTGTTTTTCAGGGTCAAAATCCTCCCCCCATTTCCTGAGGAAAAGACTGTGTTTCCCTAAAAACTAGGGTCCTCCAGTGAGAACGTGGCTCGCATCCTCCTTATTGTTAAATATTATGATAAAAAACCCCCTGGACAGGGCAACAACCTCCATGCTACCCACCGTCCTCCATTTGGATAGGGCCCAGGACCGAATAGTTTCTATATCTGGCCTTCCACCCAGAAACTTGCCCACTAATGAAAACTCTTCCATGGCTAAACATGGCCCCATCGAATCAATAGGTGCCTTTATCCTATTATTTATCGGGATGAGGGGCGGGAGTGAAAGAAAAACACTCTTTCTCCCCTTGACAGTATCCGCAAAGGACCGGCCACCTCCGGGACCCGCACCGCCCATCTGGGTCCCTTTGTCCGGATCTTTTTGGGGAGGGTCGCGCTCTCTCTGGACAACCCCTCCTGACGCCGCTGGCCTCCCATCCTCTGGATCCTCACCTGGGTCAATCTCGAGGGTCCTACCCAAACCCTCCGAGCCATCTCTGCTCTTCCCGCCTAAAACTTTTGAAATCTCTCCGCTGCTCCTCTCCTCCATGCCGCTACCCTCTACGCTTAGATCTCATTATTTGTCTCTACTAATCTAAGCAACCAGCTCCTCTTTGATTTGTCTCAAAATAATGTCATTTGAACTACAACTATCTCACCATAAATTAAATAATACAAAATTCATCAATTGTTGTGTCAAATTATTTTCTTTTGTCTCATCAATGGTTACATTATAAATACTACAAGTTTTTTCTAGTTGTGATAGCCCTATCAATCCCATAATCTATTGTTTTCCTATAATACAACTTTTATGAGGGTAACCAAGCAATAATAACATGTCTTCCTCACTAAGGGCATCATTCATTGTTGTATCAATCAATCATAAATATTCTATAACACTTGTCTAAAAGATGAATCTCAATTAATTAAAAGTACCCTAAAACTTAGGGGCTCATCAATTGATTATCACTCATAAGTCCTTAAATGTATGACTAATAATTAGTCTTTAAATGGACAAAACCCTTCATTAATCCTTAAATGGAAGAATCCTATGGATACTTCAAAAATAAAATAGATAAATCAAATTAAATGTGTCTTTAAACATACAAATCCAATCAAATGTACTTTTAAATAGGTCAATAAAATGTGTCCTTTAATGGACCAATCAAGTGTGTCTTTAAATGGACCAATCAACTATGCCTTTAAATATACCAATCAAGTTTGTCTTTAAATAGGCCAATAAAATATGTTCTTAAATAGACCAATCAAGTGTGTCCTTAAATGGACCAATCAAATTTATCTTTAAGTAGACTAATCAATGTGCCCTTAAATAAACCAATCAAGAATATCTTTAAATAGACTAACAAAATCAAATAAATATATCTCTAAATAGACCAATAATATGTCCTTAAATGGCCCAATCGTTATAATCTATTAAGTCAAAATTTGATTAGTTATTTAATTTTAAATCTATTGATTAAATCACATGATTTCTACCACAAGGCTTCATAGGCAATGATATCCAATCAATCTCATCACATACTTTCCCACCCAATATTTTTCATGTGGGGGTAATCGATCAACAACAAATTACCTTATTGAAATGGGGCATCAGTTATTTCCACACAAGTTAAGCATAAGTCCTCTATGACACTTATCTATGCATAAAATCTATAATCTAAATAAAAATACCCCAAGGCTAAGGGGAAAATCTATAATCTCAATTGCATACCCTAAGATTAAGGGATAAATCTAAATTAAATCACCCTATGACTAATAGGATAATCAATCAAGATGTCCTATGGCTAACAGATAAAGCAAAATCAAATTGTCCTTTAAGCCTTTACTTAAAGGTAATCCAATCTAATTAAAAATAAAAATAAAAAATATCCTTTAGGCCCTTGCTTAAAGGTAATCCAAATAAAAATATCCTTTAGTCCCTAGCTTCAAGATAATAAAATCATGCTCATAAAATCAAATCCCATTAAATATGTCATTTAAATAGGCACTTAAAGATAATATTTTTGCAATTCCATTAAAGGATGAATCAAATCACAAGTCCTTCAAGCATGAAGTATGAATCAAATTACAAGTCCTTCAAAACATAAAGGATAAATCAAGAAAATATCAATTACAAGTCTTTTAAGCATGAGGTTGCACTTAAGGATGAATTGAAATTACAAGTCCTTTATGCATGAGGATTTACTTAAGGATGAATTAAAAACTAAAATTCCTTTAAGCATAAAGCTTTGCCTAAGTATGAACAAAAATTATGAGTCCTTTTAGGCATGAGGTCATGTCTAAGGATGAATCTTTATAAATAGTTGTATATATAGTGTGTTGACTTATGATAAATTCCTTTAGATGATCCAAAAATCTATATAAAGTACCTTTGGGTGATCAAAATGCTAATTCCTAGCAATGGAAGTCCTTCAAGTGAAGATGATCCATATCTAATTGATATCTTACTATAAAATTTCTTCAAGTGAAGCCCATCTATATCTAGCAGATCTCTTGTCATAAAAGTCCTTTAGGTTAAGGTGATATATCTCTAGCAAATCTCTTTCAAAAAAGCTCTTCAGGTGAAGGATATCTATCTCTAGTAGATATCTTGCTATAAAATTTTTCTAGTTGAAGGTAATATTTCTTTAGATTATTTATTGTCGCAAAAGTGTTTGAGATATTACATTATTTGTCTCCCTTATAATATTAGTTTGGTATATGATTTATATTTTATATAATGTATGTGGTGATATGAGAGAAAGTGCAATATGTCAAGAGAGAATGAAGAGTCACGTGATATGTGGTAATATGAGAGCTTTGTCCATATGAGGAATATGAAAGGTTGTATCTCCTAGATGAAAGAGGAGAGCAATAGTTAGAGAACTAACAAGTCATGAAAAATGTTATATTGGAGGTAAATTCCATGCAATGTAATTAATATGTATCATTAATGTAATATTCATATATTATGTGCATCTGAGTTATATTCTATGAGATATTATCTATAAAATATTGTTGTAATTTCATTATTGAGTTTCATTGTTAGTAGCATTTATTTGATTTATTTTAGATCCTGGATAGATATTTATGTGATTTAATCTATTCAAAAATCTAATAATGGTATCAGAGTTATAGAATATGAATGAGGAAATTGGAACAACTGTTGTCATCTGATGACATGCCTAGAAGATAGAAATCTAGGTGTTATTAGAGTGTAGTATTTAAAGGAGGAAGAATTTACAAATTAGTGTTTATGATTGTCTTGTTTAAGCATTCAAGGAGAGTGTTTATAACAAGGTTTGTAAGCACCATTATCTTTGTTGAAAGGTAACAAAAGAAGCATTGAAGTCTTAGCTTTGAGGCTGCAATATGGAGCTACATTATCACCATTAAACTTACACCAAATTACAAGAAATTACAAATAGTATGGAGAAGACTGAAGAGAAAAGTTGAAAATAAGAGATAAGGATGGAGTAAAACAAAGTATAGTAATATATAAGCAAACCAGACATGAAGGTATATAGTAAATGGAGTCCAATCACCTTAGTGCATGAGTTGAAGCTGCAAGGAGGAATACCACCTGGAGGAGAATGTCGAAGAGCCATGCAGGAGAATATAGAATATTCATGGATAACATTGGTTAAAGAGTAAGCATTGGAGGAAGCAAGGATGTTATAAGGAAGAATCTAAATTATTGACATACATCTAAAAGCTCGAGTATCATTGAAGGAACAACTAGAAGAAGAAATAGAGCATGTAGAGAGGAACAACCACTCAGGTGGTACATAGCTTTGGAATCCTACACATCTACACACCAAATGAAGATAGGATGGTGAATGGTAGAACAAAAATATCAAGCACAGATGTAGGAGGTCCAAAAATCTAGCAAAAAGTGTATTCTTGTAATGACTATTTTGTTGCATCATTCTCACTTTGGGGCCATCGTTCTATAGCATTTTCCTTGGGTGGTCACTGTTGTTTGATTGACACATAAACTAAATAAAATTGCCCTAGGGTATGTACTATGTCCTCATTATTGAGAGGATAATATAGATGAGGATAAAATCCATTCTCACAATGGCATGAATAAGGTTGTGGTAACTGGCATTAGAGAGTGCTCACAAAATCTATTGAAAGTTTTTTTGGGGACTCTATTACAGTCTTATCAAGCCCTAAATGTGTGTTTTGGTGGGAAAGGAGTTTGGTGGATATAATTACATTCCAGTAATGGTCACCTATCTATGATAGATATTCTACCATCTTTTTGGATCTCGAGATTAAATTTACACAATGGAAGAGTGGACATAATGGTCACAGGTGTGTAACATTCATCTATCATAAGATTAGAGCAAGTAAAAGGGTATCATTCTATTCTAGCAGTTAGAGAATATATAGAGAGTTGTTGAGTGCCAAAGGTGAAATAGTCACACTGACGATGTAGTCATTACACGAGGGAGCATCGATGAAGTGAACGCATGGTAGTACACTAGTTAGATAGCGATAATGATAGCATTGTTCACAAGCATTTTAGACTGGGCCATATCAGGGTTGTAGTAGAAGAGTGGTGGGCCTATAATATCATGGATGCATATGTGGTGGGCAGCCACAAGAAAAGAAATGGTAACAAGCAACAAAACATATTTATTTAATGCAATTTTGGTGAGTGCTTGGAGGCGAGTGAAACTTGTAGACTTGGGAGAAGTAAAAAATGTGAGAGGCCAAAATTAGTGCACACCTTACATAAAGGAGGTAATAATTTAAGTTAATATTTGATTTTATAAATATTTGTAGTAAGTTTCAAGGTGTAGACCAATTAGTTTGACCAAACCTCATAAGGGGGGTGGAGGTCCAAGGTTCAAATCTCGGGCCTCATTGGACTGAATGCTTGTCCATTTCCTAGTGCTTTCAATGATGTACAAGGTTTTAAATGATTGTGGCATGGTGATTATAGAGGTAGACTATGCGAAGATATGTGGGGTGGCTTTCAGGGTGAACAACGTAGAATACTGTGGCAGCCATAAAATCTAGACAGCCTGCCCGAATTCGTGGCGGCTACCGATTGCACCATGTAAATTCAAAAAAACAAAAATAAATAAATAAAATAAAATAAAGGTTTGGAGTAATAAGGGTTGAATAATATTTATTTTTCCTAAGGTTGAACTTAATTATTCTATTTCCACCTAGACTAATTATGCTATTGGATAAATAAGGCATATAAGTGGAAAATTGAAACCCTAGAAATATCATTAAACTATTTTGGAATTTGTTGAAGAGTTTTGAAGAATCAATTTGAAGTTTTGAGAATTTAATTACAAGTTTTGTAATTAATTTATTCAAATTGAAAGTTCAATTTTTAATATTTACAAATAATTTGAGATTTGGAGAAATAAGGATTTCAACATCAAATTTGGATTATTAAATTTGCAAGTATTATTTACAAAATTGCTAAATTTCTAATTTGGGAGTCATAAGGTATTCAACTTCAAAATAGATTTTTGAAATTTAGAATTTATTTAATCATACATTCAAAACCTAGGGAGTTATAAGGTAGTCAACTTCAAAGGAAGATGGCAAAAAATACAAATGAAAAAGAAAATAAATGATTAAAACATAGAAACGCAAAAACTAGAAATATGTAAGTCGTCAAAAACAATTGAATTAGAAAACCTATATTTTTCAAAAAAAAAATTAGACATTCAGGATATTTCAGAAAGGTTGGAAAGATTAAAATGCCATACACAACACATGATAGAAGAAATTGAAGAACAAAAGGATATATCAATAATTGAAAAAATGTCTTACAATCAATTATGAGAGAAGTCAAAGATGAAAGGTATTTAATACTTGGTAATTATCTAAGTTCAAAGATTGATGAGGCATATAGAGAGTCTTTACATTACCAAGTGATATAGGAAAAATGATGTTTATGGTATTTCTTTCTAATGAAGTTCTTAAAGAAAAGAATAGAAGACAAGAAGAAATGATTAAAGATTTGAAAAACAAGTTCATTGATGATACATTGAAGAATAGACTTGTTGATATTACAAGTGAAGCATAAAAAGGAGAATTTTTTATTCTTCAGTGATGCATAAAAAGTATACTTAATGATGCCAAATATTGTAATGAATATTTTGTTACTATACCTATTATTCTATGGAGAATAATCTACAAAGGAATTATCAGTCAGAAAAGGTTGAAGAAGTAGGGAAAAAATAAGTGATGAAAGATTCTTCTTGTGATACAAATGACTTAAGGCCCATGATGATAGATTCATGTTGAAACCATTGATGATAGATGCATGTTGTGATACTAGTGATATTTTACAAAAATAAAAAGATGCAAATTATGATTCTTGTCAAAATAAAAGGAAATATTGTGATGCAAGCAATGACACTAGTGATTTAGAATTCATGACAAATATAGAAGAACCTATTACAAAATAGATATTAAATGTGATACAAATTATTTGAATGCATTTTATGATTGCTCAAAAATGGCTAACACTATTAGAATTGATTTTGATATGGATTCAAATGATGATAGAGGTAGTTATTCTCATAGTTGTGTTGATATTGACAAATATCTTTTTAATGATATGTTTGGTTATTTTGAAAAGTATACTAAAGGTTTGGTTCAAAGTAGTTGAATAAAATGTGATATAAATATATAGGTTTAGGAAAACATGAATAGGGAATGAAATAATTGTTAGGTAATGGAGCCAAATTGATAAGAAAGGAATTAATTACCATTAAATATTGTTGGTGGGGTTCCAAGGCCATTAAATATTGTTGATGGGCAACAATCAACAATAGGAACGTGAACGGGGTTCCAATGGGTAGCGCCCTTGGCGTGACGAGGAGAAATTTTTTGAAAATTTAACTGTATTTCTTGGTGAAAATACTTGTCAAAAGAACGTGATAACCGTATGGATGGTTTCAACCCATGGTTTTGGCCTATTGTATTCCGACACCACTATGTGGTTTCGAGTAGTGGAAAAGTCATGAATATCTATATATTTTTACTGTAAAGGTCATCTTATATGTGAATGCTCTTTTCTAGTTTGGAGGAAGAGAGGGGAGGAGACATTGTACAAGTGGAGAAGATTGTTGTATTGTTGCTAATACAAATGATTGATTGTTTCTTAGTGGATGTAGGGTACACTACCTAGACCACGTATATCTTATGTCTCTTACATTTGTGTGATTACTTGTTGTTTATTGCATTGTTTCCTATTTTGCTTATGGGGGCTTAACTAGGGTTTGAACTGTTTCTCTATTTCATTGTTATTATTTTATTTTATTTTCATAGGCTGTGTATTGTTTGTACATGGTAAATTCCCAACAAGAACCAATTGTATCATAAATAAGACCAAAATATGAAGGTATTGGATATACAGGACATATGAGTAGCAAAGAATCAAGAACTAACTTTATGATAGGAAATAGTGCTATTAAATCAGTGGCAAAGACTGATAGAATCAATATTAATGAAGGACAAAATAGCAAAAATAATTTTGTAATAGGAAATAAATATAGTCATTGTGATAGATATGGACATAATATAGAGAGATGTAATATACATAGTTGTAGAATTTGTGGAGGACATAATCATTCACAAATGTTTTATTTACAAAAATAAAAGAAAGACTATAAAGTAAAAGTGGATTGTGTATGGATAAATATAGATGAATGGGATAAAATGAAAGGAATGTTGTATGGTTTCTATAGAAGGAAATCAAGTATAATCAAAGTTTACTTACATAAAACTTGAAAGTTGTAAAAGATAAGTATTACCACTAGATTGAAGGAAAACTAGTGAAGATAAGAATTAATACCACTAGGTTGAAGAACAACCAGTGAAGAAAAAAATTATAATTTTGAAAAGAATCAATTCAAGAAAAGTATAAGATAGAATGAGTTTACATATTCCATGAATATATTTGGAATAGAAGGTAGTCTATAAGAAATTGAAAAATAAATTAAAGAGACTCATGGAAAGAGGTCCCATAGCAGAAAAAGATAAAGAAGACCCAATCATAACTTGGAATATGGCTTATAGAGAAACCATTTGTAGTGATGATATTATAGATTTTATGATTTTATGAATATTCTAGTGGATGACCCAGAGATATTTATAATTTAAATGTGACCCAGAGGTAGAGTTCCAAAGGTAGTGATCTAGTGGGAGTGACCTAGAGGTAGTGATCCAGAGGCAATGATCTAGTGGGAGTGATCTAGAGGTAGTGACCTAGAGGTAGTGATCTAGATGTAGTGACCTAGAGGTAAATCTAGTGGTAGTTATCCAAAAACAATAACCCAAATATAGATATCTAGAGGTAATTTAGATACATTAATACAGAGGTAGATACAAATAATTTATAGAGGAAGATCTAATTTATCCATCCATTATAGAATCATAGCTGAATAATGAAGAATGAATAAGAATCAGAGAATGAAGGCAAATAGCCTTCCTACCAAATAATGTAATATGGGGGGTGTTGGAGATATTACATTATTTTACCCTCTTGTAATATTAGTTTGGTAGATGATTTATATTTTATATAATGTATGTGGCAATATGAGAGAGAGTGCAAGATGTCAAGAGAGAATGAAGAGTCACATGATATGTGGAAATATGAGAGCTTTGTCTATATGAGAAATATGAAAGGTTGCATCTCCCAGATGAAATAGGAGAGCAATAGTTAGAGAACTAAAAATTCATAAAAAGTAATATATTAGAGGTAAAGCTCCATGCAATGTAATCAATTTGTATCATTAATGTAATCTTCGTATATTGTGTGCATCTGAGTTATATTTTGTGAGATATTATTTGTAAAATATTGTTGTAATTTTATTATTGAGTTTCATTGTTAGTAGCATTTAGTTGATTTATTTTAGATCCTAGATAGATATTTCTATGCGTTAACCTATTCAGAAAGTTGTTGGAAATATGAGCAAGTTTTGTTGTCATTGATGTCAAGAGGCTGATATCTAAGTTTCGTCATCATTAAAGTCATCAAGTATTTTTCCAAAAGACAAGGAAGGTTGAGGACTCAAGGAAGAAGAAGCAGGTTTAAAGGTAATAATAATATTATAATATTCTGAGCTAAAAAGGTTGAAGTGAAGAAAACAAGGTCCAAGGAATTATTTAAAATGATTAAATCCTCAAAAGACCCATTTGATAGTTTGTGGAGGTTATTATTTAATTTATTTAAATTAAAAAAATTTAACCATAAGGTTAAAATTTAATTTAAATAAATATTTAAGGCATCATAAGTCTAAATATTGAAATTCGAATTAAAATTTGAATTGGAAGTGTTGACGTGTTGGAATGCACAAGGAAAGGTATAAAAAGGAGGGCAATAATTTCATTTAAAGATTATCCATGCAATTTCGTATGCCCGAGAGTAAAATAATTCATGCACCATGTGAAAGAGGATAAGAGGATTTGTATGTGTTTAATAATAAGAGGGCAGATCATTATATAAGACCAAGTGGAGCATAAAATCAATCACCAAGCGCTTGGTAGCACAAGTGGAAATCGACGGTTGGTTAAGGCATTGAAGTTAGGTAAGGTTAGGGGTTCGATTCGCATCCACTTCAATTTTTGAATGCAGCAAGATTTTTTTTAGGCACTGGGAGCAAAGAGCATAAGGTGTTTTGTGTGCTATTGTTTTTGTCTTGGGTGCGTGGCCCAACGAGAGCGAAACCTTACGAATTTGGCACCACGATGACAACAGGTCGCAGGTTCGAGTCATGTGTAGTCTTGGTGGGCGTTTTTTAAATGTGGGCCATTGTATAAGGCATACGCTATGATTTATTTTGCTATAGTGTGAATTGTGCTAGGGGGTCATGTGATGTTTGTGAAGGTTTTTGATTAATTTTTTCTAAAGTAAATATAGGGAGTCATAAGGGTGTATAGTATTATATTTTTAATTAGAATTAAAGATATAGATTGGAGATATAAAGTGCTTAAGAGAAAATTGATTGCTTATGAATTGAATATTATTTTTGAAAAAAGTTTGGAGATTATAAGGTGTACTGAGAGCTAATATTTTTGTATGGTGAGATAATTATTGAAGGAAATATTTGAGTGGAGATTTTGAAATAAATTGTTGCTATCTAACCTTCAGAATAGCAAATAGAATTTGATTGTGTTTGAGACAGGTTTTTGAAGACATATCTCCATCAAGCAAAAGGTATGGGCACATCTTCCTTGTGAGTGAGATATTGTTGGGTTGGATTTTGCGAAATGTAAAGTTGGAGTGAAAAGGTTTGTTTGATAAGCATTTTTGAGTGAGTTTTCATATACATGATTGGTGAATGATTGTGAGATCAATTGAGTGTGAAATTGAGAACTATCTTGAACTAGGGTTTGTGACATAACATGAGTATCATTGTTATGTGAGATTGTTTGATAAGCATTTTTGGAAATATTTGAGTAATCTTTCATGTGCTTGATTAGGGTTTGTAAAAATATCACGAGTATCATTGATATGCGAGTTTGGAATCATCTTGAGTCAAGGTTTGAGTTCCATATTGTGAGTTGTTGGAATTTTGGTGACAAATTTGGTTAGGGTTTGTAAGCAAGTTGTGTTTCATTGAGTAATTGGTTGAGTGAAATTGATTGAGCATATTGATTGAATGCATTGGAGTGATAGTTCAAGTTCTATGAAACAAATTGTTCTTTATTTCTGAATTGGGTTGAAGAAAATTTTGAGAGTGATTGAGTGGTTTGTGAGTATGAAATATATTGAGTCTCTAACAATTCTCTATATGCTTCTATGATTAAACAAAATTTTGAGTGAAACTTTTTTGTGTGATTGAAGAGGTTTTCTGAAAGGATTGAGTTGAATTTTGTATGCAAGTTTTGCAATTAATTTGAATAAGCTTTGGTGAAAGCTTGTGAGAAAATTTGAGTAAGTCCTAGAGGGGACTTAAGGACATAGTTGAGTAAGATTTTGTGAAAGCTTAAGGACATATTTTTTTGAGCTTTCTTGGAAGATTATAATCAAATTTGGACAAGTTCTAGAGAGGACTTATTGAGCAGTTTTGAGATAAGTCTTGGTGAAGACTTGTGGATAGATTTGTTTGAGATTTTGTGGAATATTACAATCATATTTGGTAAGTTCTAGTGAGGACTTGGTGAGTAGATTTGAGGTAATTCTTGGTGAAGACTTGTTGAGCGAATTGCACAAGTTCTAGTGAGGACTTGTTGAGCAAATTTGAGATAAGTCTTGGTGAAGACTTGTTGAGCATATTGGACAAGTTCTAGTGAGGACTTGTGGATATATTTGAGGTAAGTCTTTGAGAAGACTTGAGAGCAGATTTTATTGATTGATTTATTCAAACCTTGAGTTAAGGTTTGGGGCAGATCTAGTAGATTTGATTTGTGATTGGATCAAGCATTGTGTTAAGTCTTGAGGACAGATTTGAGATAGAGATTGAATAGATTTGTGCTAGACTAAAGGATTGTATTTAGTGCATATTTGAGATAGATATTAAGGAGATTTATGCTATACTGAAGGACTGTATTTAGTACAGATTTGTGCTAGACCAAAGGACTGTGTTTAGTGCAGTTTTGAGACATATATTGAACATATTTATGCTAGACCGAAGGACTATGTTTAGTGTAGCTTTGAGACAGATATTGAGTAGAGCTGAGAGTAAGATTTTGAGGTGATAGAGTAAAGGATAGTAGTCTCCAGTGGATAGAGATCCATTAGCTAGGTTAGTTAGGATAAAGGTCTTGTGAGTGAGGATAGAGGTCTTTTGTGGAGAGAGATCCACAAGCCAGTGTAGTGGAGGCAGTAGTCTTCTAGAAAAAAACTAGCTAAAGTAGAGGAGGAGTTATCTTATGGATAGATATCCATAAACCAAGTGAAGGGTTTGGTGTCTCCTGTGGATAGGTATCCATGAAATTTATTAGGAAATTGGTGTATCCTTTGGATAGAGGTCCATAAATATTGTAATAGGGAAGGATTCCCAAGATATTTTTTGAGAAAATTATAGTGAAATATTTTCTCTGTGGAGTATCCCACATTGGGTGAACGATGTTAAATTGGTGTCTCTATTGTATATGGTGATTTATGCATTACTTTGATTACTGTTGTTGATATTGCCATTAATATATTGGATAATAGTATTTGGAAAAGAAAAGTAAAAAATGGTCTTATAATGTTCACCCCCTCTCAGTATAAGCTTGTGTTCTTCAATTGGTATCAGAGTGGATTCCTTTGAAAGAGTTTAACAACTTGAAGAAAAATCTTACAAGAACACATATGGATTCTCAGAATGGATTATCAGGGAATTTGACACCATTGTTTTATGGGAACAATTATTCACTTTGGAGTATGAGAATGAAGATTCACCTAATGGCACTTAGAAATGAAATATGGCAAGCAGTTGAGGATGGATACATACCACTAGCAACTCCACCTACAAATAAATATGGTATGCTCCTACAACTGAATAATGTAAAGGTAATGAATGAAATTTTAAAGGGTTTGCGTGAAATAGAGTTTATAAAGGTTATGCATTGCACATTAGCAAAGGAAATTTAGGATAAGTTGAAAGGTATATATGAGGGAGACAAAAAGGTCAAAAGGGCAAAGTTGTAAAATTACAAGAGAACATTTGAAGACCTAAATATAAAGGATGATGAAATTATTGTTGCATACATACTTCGTATGGATGAGGTTGTTAACTCCATGCAAGGACTTGGGCTTGAAGTTGAAGAAACAGATGTTTGTGATAAGATTGTAAGGTCACTCCCAAAAATGTTTAGTGAAAAGATTTCAGCTATAGAAGAGTCAAAAGATATTGAACTTTTGACAAGGGATGAATTACATGGAATTCTCATAGCTTTTGAGATGAGAATAAAAGAGGAATTTATTCCCCAAAAAGAAGTAGCCTTCAAAGTTACAAAGAATACAAAGGGTAAGAAGTCAGATTCAAGAAATGAGTTATTAAGTGATGAGGAAGTAAATTATGGAAGAAGGAACAAGGACTCAAGAAAGTATAAAGGTACAAAATTAGTTAGATTTTTTAATTATGGTAAATATGGTCACTATGCAACTAATTATCCAAAATCTAGAAATAGTAGTGAAGATGAGAAATGGGATCATAAGAACAAGGAAACAGGAAAACACGGGTATAAAAAAAAATAGGGATGGACAATGCAAGCAAGGAAAGAAGTTTCTCCAAAGATATAAGAAGATTTTTTATGTAGACAAGGCAAGTAAGAGTTCAAAAAATAGTTATGGAAGCTCCTCAAATAATGATGAGGAAGAAATTTTATTTCTGGTAGAAGAAAAATATGATGTTAGAAAAAGGGCACCAATGGTCCTCAAGTGTTTTAGGTGTGGTAACTTTGGTCATCTTGAAGATAGTTGTACAAGGAATGGATTCAGTTTTAGTGACGATGAATATGAAGATGCTCTTGGAGGTCCAAAATAAGAAAGTCTACTTGTGGAAATAAAGGAATGAATATGATCCTAAAGGTAAAGATATAGAGGAAGAATCAGAAGAAGGAGAAGTTGATCTTGAGGGTGAGATTATTTTTTCCCTTGATGCATTAAGAAAGGTAATAAAGTAGAACTCAAAACTCAAGCTTCAATTTCAAGAATATGATGAAGAGAAATGAAAGTTTATAGAGTATCTAACCAACTCAATAGCTAATATAAGGATATTTAAAGAGAAGTTAGAAACAAAGGTTTTAGAATGTGAAAGACTAGAGCATGAGGTACCTTTACTAAGGAAGGAAGTAAAAGAGTCTAGAGATAAGATACACAATTTTGGGAGAAGATCAAAGACCATGGATAATATTATCAAGGTACAAAGACCTTCATCAAACAAAATAGGACTTGTTTTTGAACAGGTACACAGAGAACAAGGAAAAGAGTCAATATTAGGCTCCAAAGAAGAAGAAGCTTTAGAAAAAGAGAGTATAAGAGAAAGTGATATTTATGAGGATGAGTTGGACAATAGGAAGTTCAACAAGGAAAGGAACAATGCACAAATGTGGAATAGATGGAACAGGAAACAACATAGGGTAGAAGAGACTAAGAGACCAATGGGGTCAAGGCAAGGTTTCTTCAATGGATGTTTCTTCTCATGTCACAAGTTTGGGTACAAGGCTACATAGTGCAGGACACATGAAAGACAAGAATATGGAAATTTTAGAAACAGGTATCCTTTTCAAGGGTATTGCTACTCTTGTAATCAGTTTGGTCATAAAGTAGTTAATTACAGGATTTATGATAGGAATGGATATGGCTTCACCAAGAGGAACTAAAAGATATTTGCACCTTCAAGGAAATACAACATTAAGTATTATAAGTGCAATAATATTGGGTATATAGCCAAGTGGTGTAGAGCAGAACTTTCGGAGACAAGCAAGAACATGAATAGTTAGAGGAATCAGAAGGATCAGTTGAGGAAGAAGGTGGATAAAGGTAAAGATCAGTGTATGTTGGGAGTAGAGATACTCCCACCCCAAAACTAACCACCTCAATAAATGAGGTGGAGGAGGGGCTAAGCTAAGAGTCTCATTCTTAGCCCCAAGCCCCAAAGGTGGCCCTTTGCCATTGATGTCAAAGGGGGAGAAATTTGAGTTAGGGGGGGAGCATTCAGTTAGGAGGAGCAGTTTCTCAGGGGAGCAATATTGGAAAAAGAAAAATAAATGGTAAAAGGTAAAAGGGTTGCCATCAATGACAAAGGGGGATATTGTTGGAAATATGAGCAACTTTTGTTGTCATTGATGTCAAGAGGTTGATATCCAAGTTTAGTTATCATTAAAGTCATCAAGTGTTTTTCCAAAAGACAAGGAAGGTTGAGGACTCAAGGAAGAAGAAGCAGGTTTAAAGGTAATAATAATATTATAATAATTCATATTATAATATTCTGAGCTAAAAAGGTTGAAATGAAGAAAACAATGTCCAAGGAATTATTTAAAATGATTAAATCCTCAAAATACCCATTTGATAGTTTGTGGAGGTTATTATTTAATTTATTTAAATTAAATATTTTAACCATAAGGTTAAAATTTAATTTAAATAAATATTTAAGGCACCATAAGTCTAAATATTGAAATTCAAATTAAAATTTGAATTGGAAGCGCCAATGTGTTGGAATGCACAAGGAAAGGTATAAAAAGGAGGGCAATAATTTCATTTAAATATTATCCATGCAATTTTGTATGCCTAAGAGTAAAAGAATTTGTATGTCATGTGAAAGAGGCTAAGAGGATTTGCATGTGTTTAATACTAAGAGGGAAGATTTTTCGATAAGACCAAGTGGAGCATAAAATCAATCACCAAGTGCTTGGTAGCAAAAGTGGCAATCGACGGCTAGTTAAGGCATTGAAGTTGGGCAAGGTTAAGGGTTGGATTCGCATCCCCTTCAGCTTTTGAGTGCATCAAGATTTTTTTTAGGCATAAAAAACAAAGAGCATAAAGCGCTTCGTGTGCTATTGGTTTTTTCTTGGTCGCGTGGCCCAACTATAGCCAAACCTTACGGCTTTGGCACTGCGACAATGGTATTTCGCAGGCTGAAGTCATACGCAGTCTTGGTGGGCCACTGTATAAGGTATGTGCTATGATTTATTTTGGTAAATTTCGCTAGGGGGCCACATGACATTGGTGAAGGTGTTTGATTAGTTTTTATTAAAGTAAAGATAGGGAGTCATAAGGGTGTTTAGTATTATATTTTTAATTAGCATTAAAGATATAGATTGGAGATATACAGTGCTTAAGAGAAAATTTATTGCTTATGAATTGAATATTATTTTTGTGAAAATTTTGGAGATTATAAGGTGTACTATAGAACTAATATTTTTGTATGGTGGGATAATTATTGAAGAAAATATTTGAGTGGAGATTTTGAAATAAATTGTTGCTATCTAACCTTAAGAATAGCAAAAATAATTTGATTGTGTTTGAGACAGGTTTTTGAAGACATATATCCATCAAACAAAAGGGATGGGCACATCTTCCTTGTGAGTGAGATATTGTTGGGTTGGATGTTGTAAAATGTAAATTTGGAGTGAAAAGGTTTGTTTGATAAGCATTTTTGAGCGATTTTTCATATACATGATTGGTGAATGATTGTGAGAGAAATTAAGTGTAAAATTAAGAACTATCTTGAACTAGGGTTTGTGAAAGAACATGAGTATCATTGTTATGTGATATTGTTTAATAAACATTGTTGGAAATATTTAAGTAAGCTTTCATGTGCTTGATTAAGGTTTGTGAAAATATCATGAGTATCATTGATATGTGAGTTTGGAATCATCTTGATCCAAGGTTTGAGTTCCATAGTGTGAATTGTTTGAATTTTGGTGAAACACTTGGTTAGGGTTTGCAAGCAAAGTTGTGTTTCATTGAGTAATTGGTTGAGTGAAGTTGATTGAGCATATTGATTGAACGCATTGGAATGATATTTCAAGTTCTATGAAACAAATTGTTCTTTATTTCTGAATTGGGTTGAATAAAAGTTTGAGAGTGATTGAGTGGTTTGTGAGTATGAAACATATTGAGTCTCTAACAATTCTCTATATGCTTCTATGATTAAACAATATTCTGAGTGAAACTTGTTTGTGTGATTGAAAAGGTTTTCTGAAGGGATTGAGTTGAGTTTTGTATGCAAGTTTTGCAATTGATTTGAATAAGTTTTGGTGAAATATTGTGAGCAGATTTGAGTAAGTCCTAGAGGGGAATTAAGGACATAGTTGAGTAAGCTTTTGTGAAAGCTTAAGGATATATTTGAGTGAGATTTTTTGGAAGCTTACAATAATATTTGGACAAGTCCTAGAGAGGACTTGTTGAGTGGTTTTGAGATAAATATTGGTGAAGACTTGTGGATAGATTTTTCTAAGCTTTTATGGAAGCTTACAATGAGATTGGACAAGTTCTAGTGAGGACTTGGTGAGCAGATTTGAGATAAGTTTTGGTGAAGACTTGTTGAGTATATTGGACAAGTTCTAGTGAGGACTTGTTGAGCAGATTTGAGATAAGTTTTGGTGAAGACTTGTTGAGTATATTGGACAAGTTCTAGTGAGGACTTGTTGAGCAGATTTGAGGTAAGTCTTGGTGAAGAATTTTTGAGAAGATTGGATAAGTTCTAGTGAGGACTTGTGGACAGATTTGAGGCAAGTCTTTGAGAAGACTTGAGAGCAGATTTGATTGATTGATTTTTTCAAACCTTGAGTTAAGATTTGGAGCAGATCTAGCAAAGTTGATTTGTGATTGGATCAAGCTTTGTGTTAAGGCTTAAGGACATATTTGAGACAAATATTGAGCAAATTTGTGCTAGAATGAAGGACTATATTTAGTGAAGATTTGAGATAGAGATTAAGCATATTTGTGATAGACCGAAGGAATGTGTTTAGTGCAGATTTGAGATAGAGATTGAGTAGATTTGTGCTAGACCGAAGGACTATGTTTAGTGCAGATTTGAGATAGAGATTAAGCAAAGCTAAGAGTAAGATTTTAAGGTGACATAACAGAGGATAGTAGTCTCTAGTGGACAGATGTCCATTAGTCAAGGTAGTGAGAATAGAGGACTTTTGAGTGAGTACAAAGGTATTCTATGGAGAGATATTAACAAGCCAATGCAGTGGAGGTAGTAGTCTTCTAGAGTATCACCAGCCATAGCAGAGGAGAAGAAATTCTACTATGGATAGAGATCCATGAACTAGTTGAGGGGATTGGTGTCTCTTATGGATAGGTATCCACGAACTTGATTAGCGGATTGGTGTCTCCTTTGGACAGAGGTCCATAAATATTGTAATAGGGAAGGATTCCCAAGATATTTGTTGAGAAAATTATAGTGAATTTTTTTCTCCGTGGAGTAGCCCATATTGGATGAACCACGTTAAATTGGTGTCTCTATTGTGTATGGTGATTTGTGCATTGCTTTGATTACTGCTATTGATATTGCCATTGATATATTGGATAATATTGTTTGGGAAATAAAATTAAATGGTGGTCTTATCCTATTTACCCCCCTCTCAATATAAGCTTTTGTTATTCAAAATCTAACAAAAATTCCTTTCAATGCAGGTGATCTATCCAAAATTTGATCTCTTATATCAAAATTCTTTCAAGCAAATGTGATCTATATCTAGAAGATCTCTTGCCACTAAATTCCTTTAGTAAAAGGTGATCTATATTTAGTGGATCTCTTTCCACTAAATTCCTTCAAGAAAATGCAATTCATTTCTCATTGATCACTAGTAGAAAAATTCCTTTATGTTAAGGTAAATCTTTTCATAAGCCACTTAAGCATTTTTTCAAAATCAAATAAAAAGGCCACTACTTAAGGGTGAGTCTCTCTGTATAATCAAAGGTCCTCTTCGACATATCTATCACAAAACATTTAAGCATTTTTCCAAAATCAAGCAAAAAGACCCCTCTAAAAGCAAAAGTCTCCCTGGTCATATATATCATAAGCCTCTTAAGCATTTGTCCAAAACTAGGAAAATAGGCAACTACTTAAAGATGAATCTCTCTCTCTTTGTATTATATATATATAATATAAATTTTGGTAAAATTTTGGCAGTACCCATATTTCCTTATTTCCAACTATTTCCCTCTCATTTATTTCATATTTCGTCTTCATCTTTTAATATAACTTATCTTTTATCTTAAATCATATTTTAATTCAATATTAGCCATTAATAATCAAAACCTAATCTAAATTGTAATCAATCATCACTTACACCTCAAATTGACTCCTTCATCCTATCTAACCCATTCCTTTTTCTCATCTTAATCATAACACCTATTAATCCTTCCTTCCTCTCAATCCCTAGTTTTTTCATTGCCACTCTCATCTAGATTGTAATCAAGTCAAGTTTCCTCTATTAAAATTGGTTTTGTCTCCAAAACTCAAGGGGACACACTAATACATGGCAACATGTGATGTTACCCATATTGGAGAATATTGCATTATTTGGTACATGGTAATATACCACCATGATACCTATTGTATAATGTAAATATTAAAATAGGGTTTGAGTCAATACGTTAGAAGTGTGATTTATATTTTCCCTTTATGTGAGTGTTTATGTGCAAGATATGCACAAGTGTCATGTAATTAAGTGTGCAAGTATATAATGTGAGAAAGTGCACAAGTGTCATGTAATTAAGTGTGCAAATATGTAATGTGATAAAGTGCACAAGTGTCATGTATTAGGTATGCATGTAGAAGTGTGTCATATAGAAGTGTGCAAATGTCATAGAGTTAAGTGTGCATGTAAATAGAGAGTCAATATTCATGTATACAAGTGGCAAGATGAGAAGCTAAAAGATATGAGAGGATGTATCTTACACATGAAATAGGAAAAGATACATCTCTTGGATATGTGAGGAGAGAAATAGTGAAGTACATGAAGAGTCATCTTTGTAAGGTTATATTATGGAGACAAAGCTCCATAGATTTTATATTAAAATATCTATGAACATCATATTCAAGCAATAATACTATTGAAGCTTGTATGCATATTTAGAGCAATTCTACTATAATTTTTCTTCATGTTATTGCATGAATTACTTTGGCCATTTACTTTCATATTTGATGTTTTCTTTAATATTATTATTAGTTATGTCGACCAACTTATATTTTGATTACTCTTATATTTGAGTCTACTAAAGATCTATAATATTAGGACATCAGATAATTTGGCTTAAAATCCAATAGCCCAACCCAATTTTGATACCTCTTATTTTCTTCTTATCCCAAAATTGAGGTATCTATGTTAGTTTTTTATGCATTAATTATACAATAAAATCATCAAAAAGGGGTAAAATATAGAAACCTTATTTAGAAATTCTTGGATAACTTTCAAGTTTTTCAATTAACCCTCATACGCTAACCTTCTAATCAAAAAAACTAAATCCACCTTCCTCATGCCCAATTTTGGAGCATTTATTACTCCAAAAGTGATAGTTGTTACCTTTTAACAATTTAGAATCAAGTAATAGCATATTTGGGGTAATAATATCTATTGTAAAATTTCACAAATTTATAAACAAATACATCCACTAGAACATGCTCAAAAAGATCTTTCTAATGAGTATATATATAAGCCTATACTTATATAACAATTATTGCCTCTAACTGCTCAAATTTGGAGCATTCATTGCTCTTAAGAAAATGTGTTGACCAACAAGCAATTGCATTGGTAGCACATTTTTTTGGTATGTGGTAGAAATTATATTATATGGGTTTTAACTGGTTTCCAAAACTAGAAACATAAGTATATGACAAAAAGTACATAGAGAAGCACAAAACAGGGTGTCTACACCCTAGCCACTCCATGAACCAGACTAGAGAAAAAACAAACCCACGTAGGGGTTGTTTAATATAAAAACAAAGATCGAAAGAGAGATACCACACAGGGGATAAGGAGAAAATAAAACAAAATCAAACCAGTACCCATGCAGGGGTCAAAATATTAGTACCAAAATTCCCATATAGGGGAACAGAGCTTGAAAGAAAAAAACAAACCAACTCTAATCATCAACAATTTTCAACTACATATCTCTTTTGGTCATGTTTCTTGACCAACAGTTTTAGGGAGGCGCTGATGCTATCCATGCCACTAATTATGCTACTAAGGATGGTGTTGTAGATCAAGTTGAATATGACCACCTAAGAAGCAGTTATGTCACTCCCATCATCAAAATTTTTGAGGTGAGCATACCTCTCAGGGCCGGTTGTGCATTTCCAAGTCGATAGTAGCAACATTAAGAACATTTTGAGGGAAATTTTGGTTCTATATGGATATATTTTTGTGACTAATCCCAATATTGGTGAGCAAATCAGCAGACTCGTTAGCTTCTTGATACACATGGCAGGTTGTAGTGTTATGAAAATTTTGCATCAAGACCTTAGCTTACTGAATAACAGTGCACACGTTCCATAAAGGAATTTTATCACTGATGATAGAGTTTGTAACATTCATGGAATCAAAAATTTCCCCTGTAATATTTGAGAACTTCTAGCCCTCTCCAAAATGCAGAGCTTCAGCATCGTAGTTAGTTTGGATGCCCATAAACTCAGCATAGGCCACTATGAGTCATCCATTATGATCCTTGACCAGACCTTTGGCATTCCCTACACCCAGAATTTCTTTAGAAGCACCATCATAGTTAATTTTAAGCCATCCTACAAGATGAGGATTCCAATGAGCACTAATTTTGGGATGGGGATTAGAATAAGTAGAGTTGGGACTATGGGGAATATTGAGGGAACGAAAAAGAGTGGACTCAAGGGCAGACTCAAGTGGTTTGGTGCAAGGGAAAAGCTTAGAATTTTTAATAGCAAAGGTGATGGATTTTTTGTAAATAGATATAGAGTCCCTAAGGGTGTTTTAAAATATTCTATTGTTTCTTTCGAGCCAAATCCGCCACAGGAGATGATGGAGATAAACTTTCCACAAAGAAGACAACCTAGAATTTCTAAAAGGCATGGGCCACTTGGAGAAAAAAAGATCCAGGGTGTTGGGTTGGGCCTAGGAGATGTGAAATGTGGACATGAGATAATCCATGGTAGAGTGGAAGCAAAAATATTTTATAAATACGTGATTGATAGATTCCCAAGATGCCAAGAAAATATGGCATCTATTAGGAACAACCATCTCTCTCTTCATGAGATTATTAGTAGTGCGGATCTTTTTTTGGATGGCCAACCAAGAAAAGATAATAACTTTAGGTATGAGGTGTTTAAGCCAAACCAGATTGAAAGGAATAAGAGAATTTTGGGGAGTGAAAGTCAACATATGAGCATATTTGATAGAAAAATACCAAAGTCAGTTTCTTTCCAGAAAGGGGTATCATGAGACATACTAGATGGAATTACATTTCCCTAAGTAATATTGATATTTCTGTGATAGCATTTAAAATTTGAATGTCAATATTTGCAATGTGGAGCTCTTTCCATCTTTTGGGTTAGACTGAAGAGTCTATGAAATCAACAACATTTTTGCATATGAAAGTATCCAGCAAAGGTTGCACCACTGAGACTCCGTTGTTTTCACTAAGTGTTTGATTGGAGATCCACCTATCTGGCCAAAACTTTATCCCATTTCTTGTTCCAAGATACCATTTGGTTACCCTTTGAATAAGAGGTTTGGTTTGGAGGATTGATTTCCAGAAGGTGGACCCAACTTTAGGAATATTTTCATCCATAAAATTCTAAATGTGAGTGTATTTTTTATTGATGATGGAAACCCATTCAAGATTGCAATTGGTAAACACCTTCAAAGTATGCTTGGCCAATACTGCCATGTTCATATTACTAATTCTTCTAATAGTCATCCCTCCCTAACTTTTGGGTAAGTAAACCTTTTCCCAACTGACCAGATGAAACTTTTTTTTATCCTCTGAACCTTCCCAAAGGAATCTCTTATAAATTTGTTCAATTATTTATAGACAGAAACTAAGGCTTTGAATACTGAAATAAAACAAATAGGAATACTTTTAAGATAAGCCATAGTGAGAGTGGCTTTGGCTAATTGGGATAGGAGGGCCCCTTTCCAACCTGTAAGCTTTTTATTGTTTCTTTCAATAACATTTCTTTACATAGACTCTTTGGGGCAACTGGTGAATAGGGGAAGCCCTAAATAGATAGTGGGAAGCTCAGATATGACACACTGAAGAATATTTAGAATGGCTACCTTTGTTTGTTTTGCTTTTTTTTATTAAAATATGACTTTAATTATTTATGTAGCATTTATGCCATCTTATTTACACTAGCAAGAAAAATGTAGTAAGTGTATTTGACCTAGCACTAGTCTAATCTCAAAGGCATATCTCTCAAGCATGCTCAAATTTCCATACTCTCCAAGACATGATCATGCATGTTGGTTTGTGGATCATGCCTAATTCTTCTTGATCCTTCCAAGCATCTTTGACCTTATCCTTTCATACTTCTAGCACCTTCCCTGTAAGACCCTAAAAATATATATATACAACACTTAAGGAGGGTTTTGCAAGAAAGTTTTTACTATAGCTACATTCTACCAAAATAACTCCAAAATTCTCTTAGTATTATATCTCTCTTCCTTACCAAAAATATTCTAAAATTTTGGCTCACTCTTGTAAGTCATTAGCATTTGTAGTCATCAATCTTACATCCTTCTTGAGCACTTGATCAAGATATCATTTTTAAATCCTTTAAAACCAACAACAAGTACAATCTCAACAAGCAACAAGGGACCTCCAATAAGCTACTAAGAGGAAGCAACCCATGGATTTGGGTTGTATATTTTATTCTTCCTCTCTTGCTTCCTTTGGTCCATTCATTTATAGATCTTGTCTCTTACTTTATGATATTTTGCTAGTTTTGGATTTTGGCTCACCTTGACTAACTCATCTCAATGTTCTTTTATCATTGATCAATACCCTTATTGTGCTTGCCATTGCATATTTGACTTATCATGATTATTGGTCAGCATTATCTCTTCATTTCATGCATTTAACATAGTTTAATCAATCAAAAATATATTGTTCCTATCACACATCAAGGTACTTGTCCTCCTAGGAAAAAATCTTTCATATGTAATCATTTATATCTTATTGTATCTTTGCATTATGTTCACTTATTCTAATCATAGAGTAATTTATGTTGCTTTATTATAGGTAGGTAGTGCATTTGTCCTCTACTTTACACAGAGTATTTATGCTATTAACACATTTGATTAGGCAGTGCATTTGTCACTTTATATTTATAAAATGCCTTATCTTATTTTCATCACTTTATCATTTTTGTCATATTGTAATAGGGGTCTAATCATCCTAACATGGAAGCTTTCTATCTTCCCTCTAATCAGACAAAATCCTCTAGACTAACAGTAGTTGCAAATTTTTAATTTTGTAGGTAACTAACATTTGCATTGGCAACACATTTGTACATTAGGTTGTGCATTTACCTCTATAATAGGACCAGATTTTTTTGCTTCTAGATCTTCTATTTTTATTTGTGTAGCTTAGTATTTGTTTTTTGTTTGTTATTTGTTGTACTTAAGTTTATGTTTCTAATATTTTATTAGTTTAATAATGTTAAATTAAGGAACCTTATCATTTTTTAATCATAGAAAAAGAGATATATTATTGTTTTGTTTTAGGCGTAAATATTTAATTTACATCTTAAGATAGCTTGTTTGATGCGTCTTCCCTTGAACCCTTGCTCTTCAAAAGTAAAAGCGCTTATTTGTTTTTTAATTAAAAGTAAAAATTATTTTAGTCTAGGTGTGTATGTTGCATTGCATTTAATTCTATAATATGAAGGTTAGGTCAGGCACATAAGAGGATCTTAAATAAGGAACTTAGTTCTTTTTTATATATGTAGGTGTTTGTGAATCCACACATAAAACTAGCATTAGATCTTAACATCCCGTAATTATTTGAAGTCAAAACCCCTCCTTCCTAGGGAGAAAGAGTTGTGTATCTCCTTGGATATCCCCTTGCCACCTCTCTCCCCTTCTCACATAATGTTTATGTGATATTCTTAGAAACTTTAGTTTTGATCCAAGTTAATATGAATGGATGTTATTTTTTGGTAGGTAAAATGATTTTATTACTGCACGGGTTAAAGGGTCCTGCCCCTATTACAATAGACGTAGGTAGATACAATAGTGCCCAACTATGGCAGTAGTACAAAAAACAACAGGGGTTCTACCCCTTTCAACCAGGACCAGTACAAATTGAAACAAACAAAAACAAACTTCACCAACCCAGTACAAAAATAGGCAGTCTTACTGCCTAACAGCCAACTTCCCAAGCTATTGGGACTCCGCGATATTTTCCTCCTTTGCATTGGACTTGTGATCAGGGGATAAAAGTGTCTTGAGCATAGCAGGGAGCTCCTTGAGCTCCTGGATGGCACTGTTGAGGAGGGCACCTCCTTCCCTATAAATGTTAACAATAGTCTGCAGGTGGCCTACAACTTCACTGACACGGTTGAGGGCCACTGAGCGAAGCTTGTCCTCTGCGTTGGTGGTGATGTCCTCATATTCATCACTGATAATTTTTGGAGATAGTCGTTGATCACTCAGGTTCGGGGTCTTGAGCCTGCTGGACTTCCTTCTTTTGGGGGGGCTGAACTGACTTCTGCTTGAACCTCAGGTGCTTGTCGGTGGGGGCATCTTTAGCAGGAGTGGTACCAGGGGACGCAGGTTTCTTGCCAAGGTCATGGGGGGCAGAGGGCACCGGGGAAGGGGGATTGGTGGGATTCTATGAGGGGGAGGAACTGGTGGGCTTGGGGGATGGGGGATGGTTGGATGCATTAGCATGGGCGAAAGCGGAGGAGTTAGCGGGGGATGGAGACCGAGAGGAGAAATCCCTAGAGACTTGGTGGGCTAGGGCATGCTTGTAAAGCACCAAAAAGAGCCCCTGGTGATGAGGGGGTTTCAGGGATTTACTCTCCCTAAAGTTGTTGATGGTGATGATAATGGAATGCAGGAGGAAGTCAGGGACGTTGATGGGTCGAACGTCATAAATATGGTTAACAAAGGCAATATTATAAGCTCGGAGGGGTTTATTGGGGTCATCAATAGTCACATACTGCATAACAGGGACAATGGCAGAGTCCCACGACCGAGGCAAGGAAGAGCGAACCACCCTTTTCTTATCCCAAATTAGATTTTTTCCCTTATTAGGAAACTGATCTGTTTCCTCCTTAAAATTATGCCTATCTCTGCACACTGTTCTACCATCAGGAGGAATACCAGAGACCTGGGCAATAGAATGCATGCTTACCTCAAAGCGAAGACCTCGAACCTTCACCTCCCCCTGATTCCACATCTCGATGAAATATTTGGTGACGTCCTCCTCTATCCTAGAGAACAACTTGAAGAAATTGATGAAGCGTTTAGCGTCTAACAGTGTTGTAGTCTCAGGCTCAATCTCCAGGTTAGCAGGCTCGTAGAGGGCCATGGTGGTAATCAAACCAGGTGGAGCAGGGTTGGCAAGAAGGGAACTAAAGTCACCTTTGACACTCTTAGGTAAGGAAATATTTGTGAAGGCAAGGTGGAGATAAAGGGGCAGAGTGAGGCGATAAAGGCGGTCATCCCGGATCACCGGTAAGGTAATCCAAAAAAAGGGGTGGGAGCGAAAACCATGGTAGAAGCATGGCTCATGATGACAGAGCTCGACTGGAGAAGATAGGGGGAGAGAGAGGAGTGGGTGGCAAGTGAACTGGAGGTAAAAATGATGCAGCACGATTTGCTGGTATTCGAAGTCGAAGGCCAACATGGGATACACGGGTGGCCGATACGAACCGAAACATCTACGCGGAAGACCGTACTGACATCACACCTGAGAATGATGGGAGTAGCAGAGTTCCAAAGGTTGATGGTGTTGAAATGAAACACCCTTGGAGTTGATGAAGCATCCTCTTGGTGGTAAGAACCACCTTTTTTGGTCAACTTTCGAGGAGAAGTGGTGTTGAAAAGGAACACCTTTGGTATTGAAAGAATACCGTTATGGTGGCTAGAGCTACCTATCGATACTTTGCTCCACATCCTGGTTGGCTGTGGTGGTTACATCCTTGGGGAAGTCTTCTTCCTAGACAGACAGAGTGGCTTGGTTGACAACTTTGTTAGCTAAAATGTCAGTGACCTTATTTGCTTCCCTGAACACGTGATTGATCTTGTAGAGGGGAAAGTGGTTGAGGGCGGCTTGGCACTCCTGGATAATGGTCTGGATGTTTCTTCCACCTAAGATCTTATTGACAATGTGGCCCACTATAATAGTTGAATCCCCTTCAAATATGATAGGTTTGGAGAGGGCTTTGCTCACCTCAATGCTTCTCCACAATGCTCTGGCCTCTGCATAATTGTTAGTTTGGGTCCCCAAATTTTCTGTGAAAGCCTTGATGATACTGCCATTGTGATCTCTGATGACACCTCCCACCCCTGCACTACCTGGGTTACCTTTGGAGGCTCCATCAAAGTTAGCTTTGAGCCATCCCAGGGGAGGAGGGATCCATTTGGCATTGTCCCTGGGGTTGGGGGAATTCTGGACTTTGATGCAGTCTGAGGGGATCCCAAGAGAAGTGAAGAGGTAGGATTCAAGTCCAAATTTTGGAACCTCGGTGCAAGGGATGAGGCTACTATTTTCAATGGCGAAGGACAGAGCTCTGATGGCAACAACGTCCGAGCTTCTGGGGTTCTCGTTGAAAATGTGATTATTGCGTTCCAACCAAATTTACCAAATCACGTGATGAAGCAAGGAATTCCATAGAAAGCTAAGTCTTGAATTTTTAAAGACCCTGGGCCACTGAGTGAATAGGCCTATGACAGACATGGGCCATACCCAACTTACCTAGAATCTGTTGATCACGTAGGAGAAAACATCCCAAGCGAAGGGGTATTCCAGAAGAATGTGTTGAGTGGACTCCCAAGCTTGGGTGCAGAGGTAACACCTGTTGGGAACGATGACTCCCCTTTGGATCAAATTATTCGTAGTCAAGATTCTATTATGGGCAGCTAGCCAGCAAAAGTGGGCCACCTTCGAGATCAGGTGTTTGAGCCAGATGCTCCTGGCTAAGGCCTGGCTGTCCCTATTTTTGGGAGTCATGGGATGGTTTTCCATCATCTGGGAGGTAGATTTAACGGTGAATAGTCCATCGTTGGATCCCTTCCAGCAGCGTACATATTTTCTCTGAGACTGCGGGATGAAGTTCACCCGAAAGATGTCTTGAAGGGTTGTTATGGCCTTGCTAATGGTGTCATTCTTGATTCTGAACTGAACCTATTTCCACTTTCGGATTCCCTGGTCTGAGGTGATGAAATCAGCAACTTTGGGACCAAATTTCTTATCTGTGAGATGCTTGATAGTGGCCACATCAGGATCATTAATGAGGGGATTTGGTCTGGCCCAGGTATCCTTCCAGAAGTCAATGTGCTTACCATTTCCTAGCTGCCACCATGATCCCTGTTGCAGCAACTACTTGGTGTGAGCTATGGATTTCCAGAAGTGGGAACCGAAATGGGGGTCTCCATATCCAAAAATGCTTGGTGTTGTAGATACTTTCTTTTGATGATGGACACCCACTCCATATTGGCGTTGGTAATCACCTTCCATGCTTGTTTGGCCAGGAGGGCCTTATTTGTGATGCTTATACGGTGAAAACCCAGTCCCCCTCTATCTTTAGGAGTGCAGACCTTATCCCAGGCTACCAGGTGGAATTTTCTCTGAGAATCATTCCCGGTCCATAGGAAATGTTTCTAAACTTTTTCAATAGCATCTCCCACCGAGGCAGGGATTTTGAAAACCGATAGGAAATACGTTGGAATGCTTTGAAGGACAGATTTAACCAGAGTTGCCTTACCAGCTTGGGACAGGAGGGCCCCTTTCCACCCTGCCAGCTTCTTGTGGATCTTTTCTGTGACATTATCCCACATAGCCTTGAGCGGCCTTCCTCTGAACATTGGGAGTCCCAGATAGGTTGTGGGAAAATCAGCTATGGTGCAGCCCAAAATTCTTGCAATCATGCTCTACCTTTTGATGGGGGTGTTGATGAAGTAGAGCTTACTCTTGATGAGGTTGATCTTCTGGCCAGTAGCCTCCTCATAGAGGTTGAGGATGGCCTTGATAACTTTGGCTTCGGAGACTGAAGCTTTGGTAGCCAATAGGGTATCATCCACAAACTGTTGATGAGTAGAGGGAGAGAGTCCAGAGGCTGCCTTGATATCAAAAATCAGCTTTCTGGAACAAGCACTTTTGATGGCTCTTCCTAGACTCTCAGCCAGGATGATAAACAGAATGGGGGAGAGGGGATCTCCTTGCCTTAGACCCCTGGTGCTGGGGAAGTAACCGATGGTTGACCCGTTGACCAGGACAGAGAACCAAGAAGAGGAAAAATAGTTGGAAATCAGATTTACCCAAGAATCATGGAAATCGTACTTGAGGAGGATTTTGGTCAGGAAATCCCTGTTGACTCTATCAAAGGCTTTGTTCATATCAAGCTTGAGGAAGAAGGCAGAGGAGTTGGAATTGTGCGTAGAATGGATCAGCTCATGGATGGTTATGACACCATCAAGGATGTTCCACCCCTTAACAGTACTGCCTTGGCAAGGATCGATGATGGTGGGGAGAATCTCAGTGAGTCTGTTGGCAAGGGCTTTGGATAGAATTTTGTAGATGACATTGCACAGGCTTATGGGATGGTAATCAGAAAGGGACTGGGAATTTTCCCCCTTTGGGATCAGGGCAAGGAAGGTAGAATTGACATCTCTGGGAATGACACTGGAGGTTTGCATTTCGGTGATAGCTTGGCAAAGATCAGGGCCCACAATGTCCCAGTAAGTTTGGAAGAATCTGGGGGAAGCCATCGGGCCCCGGGGCTTTATCCGGATTCATAGAAAATAGGGCTTGGTGGATTTCCTTGTGGGATAGGGGGCTGAGGAGGAACTCGTTAGTAGCTTCAGAAATGGTTCTAGGGATGTTTTTGAGGAGGGAGTCCATGGCCAGGGTGGAGGGGGAGGGGGGCGAGGAGATCTTCAAAGTGGCTGATAGCTTCATCCCTGATTTGGTGAATGTCAGTGGTGAGAGACCCATCCTGTCTAGTGAGGCTTTTAATTTTGTTGGCTCCCCTATGCTTGAGAGTAGAGATGTGGAAAAACTTGGAGTTTGAATCTCCTTCCCTGAGCCAAAGTTGTCTTGATTTTTGGTGCCAGAATGTTTCTTCTTTGCGCAAGGTGTTATGGTAGTCAGACAGTAAAACCCTCTCTTCTTTTCGAAGCGTGTCATCCCCCTACCCTTTCTAGAATTTGTCTTCAATCTGATCAAGCCTGGTTTTGATATCCCGCTTGGTTTCAAAAATATTCCCGAAGGTCTCCCTATTCCAAACTTTCAGGTTTTCTTTGATCAGCCAGAGTTTTTGCATTACTTGATTGGTGGTTGTCCCAGGGAATCTTCTTTTCCACCACTCAGCGATCTGACTTTTGAGGTCAGGGTGTTGAGTCCACATTGACTCAAACCTGAACGGAGTCTTAAACTAGGGTTCTACTAGCTGTTTCAAACAGGAGCGGACTGTGATCAGACCCTATCTTTGGGAGGGCCTAGAGAGAGGCATCTCCAAAAAGGGGGAGGGCTTCTTGGGACAGTAGGAAATGGTCGAGATGCTCTTGGATGAGATTGTTTCCCCTTCTTCTGTTACTCCAAGTGAAATGGGATCCCTGCAAATGGACATCCATAAGAGCATTGGAATCTATGAACTACCTTAAATCGTTTGTTGATCTGTGAGTGATGGTATTCCCTCCTCTTTTGTCAGAAAAATGCAGGGGAGAATTGAAGTCCCCTACCAGGATCCATGGGATATTGCCAAAAGCTTACCTCATCTGAGTAATGGTGTTCCACAAGACCATTCTGCCCTGAGAAGTGTTGGGGGCGTAGACGTTAGTCATAATCCATGAGGTCTGGGAGCTGAGGTCATGGAAGAGAATGTTGGACAACCTATCTTGACCAGAGATGAATCTGCCTTCGACTTTAGCTAGGTTCCAGAGACACAGGAGCCCACCTGAGGAACCGATAGTCGGGGTGAAAATGAAGTCACAATTTTTCTAGATGATTTTAGCGACCCTTGGTGACCACTGATCATCTAATTTGGTTTCCTGAATAAGGAAGATTGTGGGATTAACATCTTTCCTCATGGCAGCAACTAGCCTTTGCTTAGCTGCCCCATTTAGCCCTCTCGCATTCCAGGAGAGGACTTTCATTTAGAACTTTTGGAGGGTTTTTTTCCCCCTTTGCCTTGATGCACGGGGGTTTTGGGTCTTCGGTTTTCATCCTTGATGGTGTTTTCAATTTCCTGGAATAGGGTTTTTTGGGTTTCGTTGGCTATGTCCTCGGTAGTGTCTCGGTTTCTTCGATCGACATCGGAAGGCCTGCCCTTCTTTCTATCTCCACCTACATCCATCTGGGATTTCCTGAAGCTTCGGGTTTTCTTGGGACTCCAAGATTCTAGGGATTCATGGACCGACTCCTCGCCATCGGAGTTGGTGACGTTTGTGTTAGCCGGGGAGGTGGGGAAAATAAGCCCAATAGGGAGGGGCGATTGGGGTATGGGGTTAGACGAACATGGGGCCTTTGAGGGAGAACTTTGCCTAGCGGTGCTAGACGAGGGTGGTGACTGACACGAGGGGGAGGGGGACAGGGACTTTCCTGGGTGAGGCTAGGATTCACCCGAAGGAGGGATGCAGGGTTAGGGATAGGGGGGACTTAGCAGGGATTTCTCCATCCTCAATCTCCTCAGTGGTGCCAGATTCATTAAGTAAACTAAATTTATTAGAGATAGAGACCACATTACTTGCCTTTTGTATCACTCCAGCTTGCGATGGTTGGCTTGGTTGCCTACTCATGATGTTCATCCTCTGTCCCACTTTGGTGATGTTCTTCTGTCTCTCAGCTTGGTCCAAACACACTATATTTTGGTGATTGGTGTTAGGGTTTTTGTGTTGCGGGCACTAAGAAGGAAGGTGCCCTTGGGACTGGCACTCCAAATAGAAGGTGGGCTTATTTTTGTACACCAGTGGTTGTCTTCACCTGTAATCCCCATAGATCAGGTTGAGGTGATCTGGGAGTTGTGATTCGAGATTCACATTGACACAGATGCATGCCTGAGTTAGGCGAGTCCTGGCATGGGTGGTTGGGTCTATAGCCACAAGCTCCCCTAGTGCTCGAGCTAGACCTTGCAATGCATTCTCATAAAAGAAATGTGTAGGGAGATTAGGGAGCCAGACCCAGATGGGAGCAAAGTTTATGCTCTGTGTCTCTGGGTCAAAGTTTGGCTCCCATTTCCTTAGGAACAGGCTTCATCTTTCGAAGAACCACGGACCTCCGGATAAAATGTGTTCTGCATCCTCCTTTGTGTTTAGTTGGATCATGAAAAATCCCCTGGACATTGCGGAGAGTTCCATACTCCCTAGGGTTTTCCATTTTGATGTCGCCCAGTGTCGGATTGAGTCCATATCCGGGCACCCTCCGATAAATTTTCCCACAAGGGAAAAGGAATCTCGTGTCGCATAGCCTTCCATGAGTTGTTTAGGGCACAATACATCATACCCCTACACGATGAAGCCACTTGAATCGGCCATGGAATGTCTGCATTTTCTCTGTAGGAGCTCTGCATAGGATGGTTGGTCGTGAACTTTCTCGCCATGGTCTTGTTTTCTAGGGGGTTCTTTTCCCTTGGTAGTTCCATTGTACGCAATGTCACCCACAAGGGGTGGATTGTCCCCATCAAGGTTCATCACCGAGTGGAAGGTGTGCTTGCCACGTGTTTGTGCATCGCTTGCAGCCCGAGTGTCTGCTAAAGCCTACTTCTCACCTAAGATATCGCCTGATTTTTCGATCACCATCGCATCATCTTAATCTAATCGGATTAAAAAATATTTTTTGAATTATCATGAATTGATGTTATTAATGCACTCCAAAGTATCATATTTTAATGAATATATCCCCCACTAGATACTTTGGACAATCCCATGTACTTTTCCAAAGTGACCCACTATCTCCTTATATCTTCCTAATTTTTGTTAAGCCATTAATAATAGTTCTCTCAAAGGAAAAAATTGAAGGTAAATCAAAGGTATTAAGGTTATGATAATTATTCCCTTTAAATACCATATCTAATTAGTTGAAGAGAATATTTTTAGATCATTCCTTCTTAAAAAAGGTCACTGAATTTAAATTAGTACTATCAAACTATGAGAAATGTATTCAAAAACTCTCTTATGATAATATGTAGGATATTTTTATTTTGGTCAACATTACCCTTTACTTAAAATGAATTATTATGGATATTTTAGGGTTTGAAGTGGGACAATTTTCATTAGCATATTTAGGTATTTCATTTCTAATAAAAGAAAAAAGGAGCTTTGGGAATCAATTTATGATATAATGAAATCTTGTCTAGTTGGTTGGAAAGGCAAGTTCTTAACCATGTATGGAATACTATAACTTGTATCGCTTTGTTTTAATGTATCCTAATATATATGGTATTGCTTTCAAAATTAGTTAGTATGTATAACATTTGAATTTGATGAGATTCAAATATATTTTCTTTGGAAAGGATGTGAGGGTAAATCTAAGTTTCCTATTTGCAAATGGGATAGTGATTAGAGAAGGAAAAATATTGGAAGTGAAGGCTTCCAAAATTCTATATTAATGAGTTGGCATTAGGGAAGAACTTGATTAAATATTATTCAAAGATCAAAATTTGAGCAAGAATGTTTATAAAAATAATATTAATGTTATCAAATAAGAAATTATGATGGGGGGAGAGGGGGAGGGACCTACTCCCTCTCCCTGCTCCCCCTCCCCTGGTTCTTGCCCAGTTCCTGACTCATCCTAGGTCATCCCACTCTGGGAACGCTTTGTAGCAGATGATATCCTTGGGGGGAGATCCTTGCCCACTTTCTACTCCTTTCCTAGTAGTTTTGAGGTTTCCCTATTTGATTCCTGGCCTGGTGCATCCCGAGGTTCTTCTAGGGTTTTTTAGCTATTTTTGGGATCCTTTCTCTGATCTCCCTTAGGCTTTCCCCTGGGGTTTTTTTGCAGGTTTTTTACTTGGATCTTGTTCCCATGGCTTTCTTAATCTGTGGTGGTTGTAGGTTGGATTTTCGACTGCCTCTTGGTGCATCCTATGAGGTCCTCTCATCTTCAGGGTTGGTCCGGGGGGGCCAATTTCCTCTTTGCTATGACTCCTCTCTGGGATGCCTTTGGTTGTTGGCGGTCCCGTTCCTTTGGGTGGGGCCTTTTTCAGTTTCCTATTTAGAGGCTTCTTATTGCTTGATCTGTTGCTTGGTGGATGCTCAAGGTATTTTCATGGCCTTGGGGGTCCTCTTCCTGTGCTTGAGTTGTTTCCAGTCCCAATACCAGTTCCTTGAAGCTATTCGTGAGCAAGGATGGGGGGTTCCTGGTCCTTTCTGTTGGGGTGCTTAGGGTTTTTTGTTGCATATCTTGATCTTGGGGAGGGGACCTATGATCTATGCATGCAGACCCTTGGCTCCCTCAGTTTAGGCTTCCGTGGATCTCATCTTTGTGCTTGTTGTTGCTTTTCGCCTGAGCTCCGTAGGTTTTCATTTTAGTTTCCTGTTTGAGGGCTTCTCCTTTCTAGTCCTGCTTCTTGGTGGACTCTCAGAGCATGTTCTTGGCCTTGGGGTGGACCCCATCCTGTTCTTGAGTTATTCCCAGTCCAAGTTCCAGTTCCCTAGAACTATTTGTGAGCAAGGATGGTGGGTTCCTGGTCCTTTCTGCTGGTTTGCTTGGGGTTTTCTTTTGCATTTTCTGGTCTTGGGGTGGATACCGATGCGCTTGCAGTTGTGTCACTCCTTCCTCCTTCAATTTTGGCTTTCGAGGATCCTTTCTTTGTGCCTATTGTTGTTGTCCCTGGCTCCTTCCGACTTCCTTGTAGTTCAACTTGGTTTGCATGGGGATATCTTGGCTTGTAGATAACCCCAGTAGTGTTGTTCCATTTTATAGGCTCAAGCGGAGGCTTCCCGCTGTTGTTTCTCCAAGGGTCCTGATGCCATTTCCCAGACTGTCCCATTGCTGTGCCCTGGACTATATCTCGTTGTTGCTAGTTGCTTAGCTCACATGACTGCTTGCTGCTCTACTACACCTTGGGTTGCATCTCGAGCCATCCCTGGGCAAGGATCCTCTCCAAATTTCCAAATTCAAATTTCCTGCTTCTGGTTTCTGGGCAGGATATTTGGTTTCAGGTCAAATCCATTTTTTTGTTGGTTTTCCCGCTGGGCGAGATTTTCTAAACCTGTTGGTTTTCCCATTGGGCAGGATTTTTCAAATTCATTTTCTACTGGTTTTACCGATAGGCGGGATTTACAATTTGGTGGTTTTCGATTGCTTCCCACTGGGCAAGATTTTCAAATTCGTCATCCTGCATGTTTTCCCGCTAGGCGGGATTTTTCAAAATTGGTGGTTTCCCGCTGGGTGGGATTTTTCAAATTTACCTATTCTTGTTGGGCGGGTTTTTTCAAACTGTTTGTTTCCTACTGGACGAGATTTTTCAAATTGATTGTTTTTAACCTTTAGTTTGGTCGATTAACCTATTATAAAAAGGTTTTAAGGTTCTTTCAAAACCCACTGTTAATATAATTTTAACCTACCAAAAAAAAATGTTCATAAAAATAAATATATTCTATAAATAATGTAAAATTTTTAAAAACCCTAATGTTTGATAACATAAAATTTCATGTTATGTTTTTTTTGGAAAGCTACTTTAGTTTTATCCAAATTTTAAAAGAAAGTTTTACAACCTACAAAAGAGAACGAAAATATATATTATGAGATAGTGGGAGAGAAAGTTAAAAGAAGAGATCAATAGCTTAATCACCTCTTTAAGGGTAATTGTTTGTTGTCATTTTAGATCGTTTAATTATAAATAACATTTATGTTTTTATTTTTTTTTATTCTTGTGTATTCATAGTTAAAGTAAAGTTTTAGTTTTGTTAAACTTTATTATGTGATTTTGCATTGTAGTATTCACATGTAAATATTTTAAGATGTGTAGTCTTAACACATCATCCGATATTCATGTTATTTATTTAAAAAAAAATCATAAAACTTTATACAACAAAAACATTTTGCGTCTTTGTGAACCATTAGTGATTTTGATAATAAAATCATTCTTCTAAAATATAAAATATTTTAATAAATTAAAATATTAGATTAAAAAAACCCATCAAATGCCTTACAGTTAAACATTAGGCTAACAAAATAAATAAAAATAATTCACTTTACTTTGCCTTTATTAATAAACCCTTTGTCATCTAAAAATATTGTTATATTTACTAACTATACTAATTATAACTTTCTTTAAAACTATTAAAAACTTTATAAATGTATTTATATAAAAATATAAACTACTTTAAAATTTAAAATTTTATTTAAAAAAAAAAACAACTTTTTAAAGCTTGATGCCATTGCTACGATAAGACTAAAGCTTAGCTTAAGCTATTTCACATCTTTATCACTAATAATAATTGATATATAAACTACTTTAAAATTTAAAAATTTATTATTAAAAAATAAAACTTTTTAAAGCTTTGATGCCATTGCTACGATAAGACTAAAGCTTAGCTTAAGCTATTTCACATCTTTAGCACTAATAATTGATATATTTACTAGCTTTTAACTCCTCAAGTTGCCAATGCCATTGTGACCTGGCCGGAATTTCGTGTTAGACGGTGAAAAAAATCATCGTATGGCCCATGTGAGACAACAAATATCAAAGACATTTTGCATTGATGACATATGTCACTATTTTCCCAGCTTTCAACATACCATACCATGGGAATGATTTACAGCATTTTCAAAGATTCAGATATATATATGCAGCCATCAATTATTGGAATATAATTTTAAAAGAAGTCTTGACATGGAATGGTAACTACAGCAAAGCAAAACGAATGAATTATTATCTTAATGTAATAAAGATTGACAATGTCATATATCTCTAAAGATGCAGAAGTCATGAACGAAAGAGACATCTCAATTCCCTGATGTAAACAGCGATTCAGAATTTTTAAACTATTCTTTTAAATGAGAATGTAAACACATACAAGAATAAGGTACAAGTTACTTTTACCTTTGGAAGGTATACTAAAAGTCAATATATGTGGGGTCTCTGAAGGTAATGTTGTGTTTTTTTTTTGGGCAAAGACTGCTTCAATTGATTCGGATGGCAATAAAGGTACTATTATTGTTTTTAAAAGTAAATTCTTATACATATTTACTATGGGAGGTCACATCATCGATAATGCAAGATATTATTATTGTTAATCATTGTTTAAATTTTGATAATATTTGGTTTACATATTTATATTTTTTAAAATAAAATAATAATAATATGGGTTTAAAAGTTTAAAATGTTGGTTTTTTAGTCATATTCCATTGGAGTGCTTTATTGAGATCAAATTTAAATCATATAAAATATTTATGAAGGTTTAATTACATAATAATGTTAAATAATATGAATGCATACAAATATTTGATCAATATAACTCTAAACATTCATGAAATCATAATTATATTTTAAAATAGTACTTACAATAATATTTATTATTTTTCATTATAATACATGGAGTTTTTTCTAGTAATATAATCTTTGGATACGACTCTTCGATACTTGATTATTGTTCTCCTCATATATCACAATCTTTCATATTCCACACACATATAAGACAAAACTTCTCATGTCTCTTACTTTGCATCTTGCTACATATATGTGACTCTTCACTTGCATACTTGATACATCCACATAATACATTGCACACACCCACACACTCTTACTACATGACACTTGGTGTAACGATGGTAGGCCTATAAGGGAGTGACCCTACACCCCGTTCAGTACTGCACGCGGCCAAAGTTGACTTTGGCACGCCATGGAATACACCTTAGGAAGCTTTATGTAGTGTTCCTTGCACAACACAACATGAGCATAGCATATATCCATCATCATCAACCATCAAGGTTAGCAGAAGCATTCATTCATACAATAATTCATCCATAAAAGCATGCACCACACGACACTCAGGCCAACATCCATCCATTGGAACACACAAGGTACACAGGCTCAAAGCCACTACTTTTATATTGCTTAAAGGTACCGGTGATCCATCATTACATCTTGCCTGCAGGTATATATTTGCATACTCGAACAACATAGCAAAACTGGTGCTCGATGGACTCGTAGGCCCCGAGACTTATTGGCACATCCTTTCCTCTACTTTTTTTGGCAACCAAAATGTGGTTATTGGGCGGCCCTTGGACTACTACTTCACGACACGATGATGGTGCAACAAGAACTAGATCATTCAAACGTTTGGGGGAGAGGCCATCTACAATGGGGTTCTTGAGCTTCATTTACCCGAAGGTATTTGGTGATTTTGTGACTCATTTGGCTAGATCTGCAACCCGTTTGGTTGGGCATGTGTCATGCAACGAATCACCCAGAGGGGCGTCTTCCCTAACTACCAGGGGAAATCCCGTGTGTTCTCTAAGTATCGATTGTGGACCTCAGAGGCTTGGAGAGGCAGCTTGCCCCATCATGATGGGGGAGTTCTGATCCATCTCCATGTGTGCCTTGAGCCAACTCGTAACACGATGCTCTCACCCATGGCATGAGACGTGACTATTTTGTGAGAGTAGTTGGAAGGACATCAAGGCACAACTACCCTACCACAATCCTCCCCCACTTAATTTTGATATCATCCTCGATGTCAGGATGAACGCTTTGCGTACCTAAAATAGTGAAAGGGATTTGTGGTAGCATTCACTTTATAACCAATAACCTTGATGGTGTACACTAATTCATAACACCTCATCGATTGAGGTTAACCATCGTTGACTTTGCTTAGACCTCCTCACCCAATATCATAAGGAGGGTACTTGCGATACTGGCTTAGTCTCCCCACTCAGGGAGACTTTAGAGGATAGAAACCACTTCGAAGAAATATGTGGGCAGCTTCTCGAAGAGCTTCTTCCTCACCTAGTGTCTTAGATCATTTTCAAGCATGAAGACCTATTCCTGCTCAAGTAGTCCTTCAATATGCAAAGTGAGGCTGAAGAACCTGAAAGTGTGGTCTTTGAGGCTACCTTCTTGTCGCAAGTCCTAAAGTTGAGATTGCATCTTCCATGTGTGGTTATCGGGTCCCCACTCTTCTAGGTTGACTGGTTGCTTTCCTTGACATTTGGTGTATTCATTTAGTTTGTGACGTCTGAGGCACCCCCAAAACTTCACCCCATTGGGCTTAGCATTAGATATTGACCCCCATGACTCCCTCATTTCAAGCATACCTTTAAGGTCTTCTCGGGTATGATCCATTTCTTGGTCATCCTGAATACAGATAAAGAGCCACTCAAAACTACTATTGAGAGACATCCTCTTCCCTGGACCTTCCTCGAGATGGTAGAATAAGTTGATCTTCTTCTTCAGGAGCTCCTCAAGCTTACACTCTATCTGGTATCCCTATTCGAGTAAGGTGACTACCAGCCTTCTCTTGCAATGAGATGACTCTCAACATGAGGTTGTTACTACAGTGTCAATCAACCTTAATCTCTCTTTTATTTGTAAGTTAGCACTTCATTTCAAACCTCATTAACATCCAAAATCATAGGAGGAGTACCTCGAGCACTTGGCTCCTCCTGTGGTTCAATTGATGTTTGTCTCGCATGCTCCATCAAACTCACGATATGTTCCATTTGGGCCATCATCAACACCATTACCTTCTCCATATTTGCAAATCACGAGGCATGCTCATAGAGGGTGAGTCTCATTTCCATGGTCTCTTGGTCCATATTCAAGATATTTTCCTCGATCTCTCTAACACGCATGGCCATATAATTATTTAAGTCTTTCAGCTTCTTAGCCTAGCTAGGAGGATGATTTGACTTGTTATCCATCAGCTCTCTACGAGCATCCTCATGATTCCCATGAACTTTAGGGTGTGAGGATCTAGCACTATTATCAACCATTTTGATCAAAAGCAAAGCCTCTTGATGTTCCCTTTCTAAAACTCACATGTAAGCACCTACGGTGAATGAGGTTAGGAATTTTGGATCCTCGACAACTTTCCTTCAAGTGGATTGACAATTACTTTAAATCACTATGGTGGTCACAATTATGTGAACCACCAAGGATTCTTTCAATTTTTCTCACTTAGCATTGGGGTTCAACCCAATCGAGTCTATGCCATGATGGGTATGCACTATGTCGAGGCTTTTTCGATGCACAGCTCTACCCAAAACCATGGAAAAAGTGGAGAAAATTGTGAGACTTTACCCGTAGGCAGACCCTCCTAGTCTCAAGTATTATTCGCTAGCACTTATCGGGTCCCAATCAATGGTTTAGTTCAAACCCACCCATTTCGTCAAGCTCTCTCTCTTGGAATAGGAAACTCGTAACAGGTTAGTTGTAGTTAGTTTGGACATGGGGACAAGGATCTCATACACCACCTGTTTTGTGTTCACCTCCTGAACACGTGATAATATTTTCTCCTCCTCACATGGAATAACTTTGGCTCTTTGGTTGGTAACACAAGATTATTCGATGACTAGCACACTAGTACCAACTAGGTTGAGCTTGGTGGTCAGGCCTTCAAGACCAAGGCTCTGATACCAACTGTAATGGGGGTAGGCCTATAGGGTGGTGATCTAACACCCCGTTCGGCACCACACATAGCTAAAGTTAGCTTTGGAATGCTATAGAATATGCCTTAGGCAGTTTCATGTAGTGTTCCCTACACAACACAACACATCACAAGCATAGCATATATCCATCATCATCAACCATCAAGGTTAGCGAAAGCATTCATTCATACATCAATTAATCCATAAAAGCATGCACCACATGACACTCAGGCCAACATCCATCCATCAAAACACACAAGGTATACAGGCTCGAAACCACTGCTTTTATATTGCTCAAAGGGATCGACAGACCATCATTACATCTTGCCCATAGGTATATCTTTACATACTCAGGTGATAGCAAAATTAGTGCTTGATGGGTTCACAAGCCTCAAGACTTATTGGCACATCCTTTACTCCTACTTTTTTGGCAACATGACATGTGGTTACTAGGCAAACCTTGGGAAGCTACTTCACGACATGACGATGACATAGCAAGAACTGGATCACTCAAATATTTTTCGGAGAGGCCATCTATGATGGAACTCTCGAGCTTCATTTACCTTAAGGCGCTTTGTTTGCCCGAAGGTGCTTGGTGAGTTTGCAACTCATTTGGTTGGACCTATGGCTTTTTTAGTTGGGCATGTGTCATGCACCGACACATCGACTCACCTAAAGTGGTGTCTTCCCCAACTACCAAGGCAAAGCCCATGTGTCCTCTAAGCATCGATAGTGAACCTTAAAGGCCTAGAGAGGCGGCTTACCCCATCATGAATGGGAATTTTTTATCCATCTCCATGTGTGCCTTGAGCCAGCCCGTAACGCCATGCTCTCACCCATGGTATGGGATGTGACTATTTTGTGAGAGTAGTTGGTAGGACGTCAAGGCACAACCGCCATACCACACTAGGACTCGTCTTACACATTAACACATACTTAATGGAAATATAAATCACACACCTAAAATAATAATACACACTAATCTATTACATGATCAAATAACGTAATATCTCAAACATAGAAATGGATATAAATATTAATTTTTGTTTTATTATTGTTAGAATAGATTTGTGTCTTGATTGAATAAAAAACTATTTTATTTTAGAGATGCTTGAGTTGGTATGTCTTTGGGCTCTCATCAAGAAGACCTAAGTTGGAATCACATGGAAGGTGACCCTCGCGTCCCTAGTTGTACTTGGCATTCTATTTCAACTAAAAAATAAAAATAATAATTAGCTTTATGGGATTGAAATAGGCCCCATTTGTATTGCATCATGATTACAAATTGATATTACAATAATTTGGCAATGACGCATATATTGTTAGGCAAAATTCGAACTTAGGTCTCCTTGAAATTTGAGGAATATAATTGATTGAGCTAATGCCATTAATGAGCAAGAAGAAAATATTACAAAGGAAACAATTAGTTATTTAAAAAATATTCAACCAAAAACCGGGGAAGAGAAGGAACTCAAGGTAAGCATTTTCAAAATATTTCGTCGCTTACCACACAAAAGCAAAATGAGAACTTGATGAGAAATATTTTTATGGATAAGTTAGAGGAGGTAAGTTTAACAACCGTAATGGATTTTTTACAATTTTCTTTCAATTTTTTTGGGATTTGTAGAAGAGTATTAATGGTCGTGTTTGAAGGGACTAGGAAAGAGAAGGCTATAATAAATGAAATCAATTCCACACTTATTACATTGGTTCTAGGAAAGGTGAAATGAATATTTTTGATATTTTTCATCCATTTAATATTTGTAATATGATTTATAAGATAATTTTATAAAATTATGACAAATAGATTCAACATCAACCTAATATTGTGTAATTTTGGAGGAACAAGGTAGTTTTGATCAAGGTAAACAAGTTGTTAATGATATATTCATTGCATAAGAGGTCATCAATGGAAAAACCAAGTATGCTTGTAAAACTAGATATGAAAAAAGCATATAATAGGATTTGCTAGGATTTTCTACCTAATATTCTTAAAATAATTGGTTTTGCTCAAGGTTTGTCTGAATGGATTAGATGTTATAGCACTCAAAATATTTTATTTTTATTAATGGGTCCTCTACTAGATATTTTAAATCACACTGTGGACTCTACCAAGGTGACCCACTACCTTATCTATTCATTATTCTTTTTGAGTAATTAGGAAAAAATTTCTCAAAGGTAGAAGTGGAAGGCAAAATAAAAGGTATTCAACAATAAATTATTCCTTCGAATCTCAAATCTCATATTCAATTTATTGATGATACTTTTCTATTTATCATCCCTTAATTAGTGATACCATACAATTTAAATCAATACTATTATTCTATGAGAGTCTAATGGACAATTGTTGAAATTACAAAATCTAGGATCTTTTTATTAACACTACCCTAAATTTACAATAGATTATTGTGGATATTTTATAGTTTAAAGTTAAAAATTTGCATCAATGTATCTAGAGATTCTTTTGTTCAATAAAGGAAAGAAAAAAAAACTTTAGGACTCAACCTTAGCAAGAATAAAATCCTAATTAGTGGTTTGAAAAGGTAAATTCTTAACGATAGCTAGAAGGATAATATATTATTGTGGATACTTTACAGCTAAAATTAAAAAAAATTCCATCAATATATATGGGGATTCTTTTTTTGATAAAGGAAAGAAAATAGAGCTTTGGGACTTAATCTTAGATAGGATGAAATCTTGATTGGTAGGTTGAAAAGGAAAGTTCTTAACCATGGCTAGAAGGACAACGGATTAATGTGGAGATTTTACAATTCAAAATAAAGAATTTCCATTAGTATATCCAGGGATTCTTTTGTTTGATAAAGGAAAGAAAACAAAGCTTTAGGACTCAAACTTAGATAAAATCAAATCTTGATTGATATGTTGGAAAGATAAGTTCTTAACCATGGCTAGAAGACTAAAACTCATAAAGACCATTTATCTATCTATCTATCACTTTCAATATTTCCAATACATATAATGCATATAATGTTAACAAAATTCAGAGAGATTTTTCTTTGAAAATGATGTTAGGTTTGCTCTTTGTAAGCGATATAGGGTTACTAAAGGAAATCATATTAGAAGGGTAGGTGTTGGCATCTCTGCCACATTCAATTTTTTGTAAAATTTTGTTTAAGTTCTAAAAATGCTTTTTCTTCTTTGAAACTCACTGTAAAAATTCCTGCTGCCCTTTCTCTTTTGTAAGAACTTCTGTCTAAGTTTTCTTTTCATCCAAGTCAAAGAATGAAAAAATATCATTTCCACTCGACATGCAAGCAAATTTTCTGGTTTATATTTTATCATGTTGATGAAGCGAAGGCCAGGTTTTGCCAAGCCTTCGTAGCAAGAGTTCTTTCATGCAAAAGGTATGTTCAACACTCCTTATGATAGGTGCGTGGATGAAAACGTTGAGGTCACGAGCAAAAAAAAGTGTGCATGAATGTGCAAAGTGAGGTGTTTCATGCCCACATTCCAACAAAGGCCCCTTTACGATCGCAAATGATCATTTTGGGCAATATGAAGAGCGAAAACCCTTTTTGGGCTATGAGTTAGGCAAAAGAGAAATGTCTAAATCAAAGCGCGTGGTGGGTCCCACTAATGGAAAAGGTTGTTTTGGGTAGGAGGTGCTCCGAAAAGCCCTTTCGGGCTTACATTCAGGCGAAACTCACATGGGGCCTAGTCTCTTTCATGCCCGTTATGGAGCGAAACTCCTTTTCACTGCAAGAAGGGGCGAAAAGCCAAATATAACCTTTTAATTGTTCAAAGTCATGCACTGGCCCGCCACGCCACCCAGGCAACAAAGCATGGTCAAAGTCAATGCAATCCATGTGGTACCAATGGATTCACCCCAACAAAGAGCTATTTCGGGGATTTCCTCCCCCGAAATCCCCTTTCGGGCTACTTTTTGAGTGCAACGCACGTAGGGCCCATAATTCTAAGTTTATGTTTCACTCGAAAGAGGTGGCGAGACTCTCTTTCGCATCTCTTTTGGGTGAAACTCCCCTTTCGCCTCTCCCTTCAGTGAAACCACCCCAAAACACTTTTCACCAATGAAATCAAATTTAGAGGGTGTGCTTTCATTTGTTTAATGGTGGTGGGTGTGAGGGTGATCAAAATTTAATGCCCAGATATTTTAGGATCCGATATTTGCCATTGAGGCGGTGTCGATAGGCAGGGAGATATCGTCAAAGGTAAATCTTACCAACTGCATTGATGAGATACGATGTTTCCAGCAATAGAATCAGACTTTGCCATACCTCATAACTCTTGAAGTGCCACCAAATCAAATCCTTCCTACCACGGCGATGGATTATGGTTGAGCATTAATGTTTTAGAGGCAGAATCCTCTATAAAAACTAGCAAATTCAATGTTTTAAGGATGGACAATTTGCTTGAAAGCTTTGTAAACTCAAGCTCTGCTATGAATGCAAGGGATTCTTGGCTTCGATTCTGATCCACTTCTATGTGCAAGTTTTTTATCATTTATTTTTGTTAAATTCATTTCATTATCAAATAGTTTAAATTCTATTCCTGGATTTAGCTGTCGGTAAAGGGTGGATGTTGGAATATCCCTAGAAACTGCATGTTTAAGGAATTTTGGTTTCGATTTTTGTTTTGTTCTTTGTGTAAAATGTTGTTGGTTTGAGGTAAAATTTGTTGATCTTGCTACATGTTCATCACCCCTTCTCAATTGGCTTACAGCCCTCTTTTCCCATTCCTTTTAGTCATTTCTCATTCCTTTCTTGTTCTCTAAATCTGCAAACCAAAAGTAGTTAGTAAGGGAACCAACCCTCTCTAGATATTGGCATGGGAGGCATTTCTTCCTTTTGGTATTTCAATGTTGGTTGGGTCTAGGGCACATAGATGAAACATTCTATACCTAAGGTGGATTCTTGACCAACAATTTCTGGCATACCCGATGGGACGCAAATGTTCCACCTCCAAGAGTATTAAGACTTGATGTTCATCTTTTTGCTGGTTAAACCAGAACATCTGGTGACTCAAATAAACCCAGAAGCCTTCGAATCTTGAAGTCGATTAAAATCCCCCCTTCATGATCACAAGATCGAAGGCTAGAAATCTAAAAGATACAGTTGAGTTCTTTGAGCTTAACATCGACGCTCTGGGAGAACATCCTAGAGTAGTTCCCTCGACTATCTCATTAGTCGGGACATCCTCACAAGTAGCCAGTATATTTTCACAAACTCCAAGTCCTTCCAACATCGCAGCTAGCTTACCCCCTCAACCAAACACTCTGGTCCAGATGGCACAAAATTTGCCCAGGCAGTTTCCAACCTGGAATCATTCAGGACCACTGAATCTGTAGGCTCAGAACCAGATCCCAACCATAGCATTAAAGGCTCTACCCACGTATGATGGTATTATAAAAATAGCTTACGAGCATGTTCAATATGTGGCTTCTCTAGCCACTATTCACAACATCACAGATGAAGATGTTATGGTGAGATTGTTAGTACTCTCACTCAGAGGCAAACTCCTCTACTGGTACCGATCCTTGCCACCTGCTACCATCACCACGTGGGACCAGTTGGTCGAGCAGTTGATAAAAGGTTTTAATGAGAAAGAAAACCCCTTTTCACTATTGCATCAGTTCACCACTATTCAATGACACCCATAGGAGGAGATAGCTAATTTTAATGTCAGGTTCACCCAAACCTGGTAGAGAGTTACCGATGGCCTTCGGCCCACCCCGGAGCAAGCGGTATTTTATTACCTGAGAGATTTCCATTCTGACATCAGCATGAGCATCCGATATGCTAATATCGACATATTTCCAACCTTGTATGCCCAAGCACAAAATGCTAAGGTTGACTTAGTTGCTATTGGTAAGTTACCTCTAAAAATGACTATGCCAATTTTTTTGGATTTACCCTAGCATCTATATCCTAGTGCATCCTCTCAGTCATTGCCTACATCCCCAATGTACCCTATTCCATCATGGAATCCTAGTTCTTCTCAGAACCAAATGGTACCCATATTACAGTTGCCCATACCTAATTTTTTCCCCAACTTCCAACTCCTATCCCATATCTGGAATTGCCTACACCATTGGCACCATTGCCATTGCCCGCACCTCTAGCACCTGCAAATTTGGACTAGGTCAAATAATTGTAGGATATGCAATCAACGATGAGGGCAATGGCAAATGAGATCACCACCCTAAAAAAGAGGGAGTCTGATTGGAGCTTCCAACCGAGGAGATTCACCCCTCCTCCCTCGATTACCAGAGAACAAGCTGCTTTCGCTAGTAGAGATCCCAAAAGAAATGCAACCATGTTAAATAATGAAGAAGTTGGTCCATATGACAGAGCTTATTGGTGCTCCACCTATAATGACCCGCACGACGAGGAGACCTGCATGGTCCATTTGAACTATGTGCAGACCCTGGAAGATAGCATACCTGGTGGGAAAGTGAACATGATCAGATAGGTGGACCACAACTTTATGATCCCCCCTATCGAACAAGTTTCTTTTCTTACAAGAGCAGGTAAAAAATCCATTGAAGTTGATCCGATTCAAATGGAACCATTAAAAGTACCTACTAGTTCCAAGATGCCAAGAAAATATCCTGCCCAAGTGTCGAAGCCAGAGGGACCCATCTTGTTGAAGGATCTCTTACCTCCGAGAGCTAGGGGAGAGAGTTCCTCAACCATAGGCTTTGACCTCCCAGCCCCAAACCGAGACAAGAGACTAGGCAAGAGAAAGGCTCAGGTACCCCTCATTGACCAAGCATTAGAGGGTAGAAGTAACATAGTAGTATTAAACCAGATACGAGACTACGAAGGAGAGAGGCAAGTATGGTATAGGGGAGTACAGTATTGTTGAAGAACTAAAGAAAACTCTAGCTAAGGTAAGCCTTTTTGATGCGCTTCAGCTACCCGACCAAGTGGATCTATTACAAGAATCATTGAAGTCTGCTAAAGGTAAGGAAAATTTGACTCAGACTATCTTGACTCAGATATTAACTACCTCGGCCACCAGGAAGAATAGGCTACCACCATTCTATCTATCCCTTAGGATGGAGGGATGGGTTGTGCATAATTGCATGATCGACTCTAGCACCGCAACTACTATGATGCCCAAGGTTATTTGTAATATTATGGGCATGGAGTACACGAGGAGTAGTCCTAGAGTGCTCCAACTGGATGGAACTCCGATGAAGACAGTAGGGGTGATCAAGGATATTCCGATCATGTTGCATAAGATGTCGCAAATCACCATGATATAAGAAGTTGTGGTGGTGGATTTAGAGTCGTATTTTAGTATGTGCCTATCGAGGGAATTCACCACCAAACTAGGAGGCTATTTGTCTCTGGATTATTCACATCTAGAAATTCCCTTCAAGGGAAAGAGGATTAAGGTTTTTAATGAAAAACCCTCTACCTTTCATATCAAAAGGATCCAAGATGTGGAGAAGCAAGTGGACTCAATCAATTTGATTGAGGAAGTAGAAGAAGTAGAACTGATGGAAGAAGCCCTGGATGAGCTTCACATAGAAGATGAATTTTCCATGCGCGATTTCAATGCCATGATCGAAACAGAAATAGGGTGCTACTCGATCACCAGGCCCGAAAAGGCTGAAGTACCAAGTGATGAAGACCCTATTTTCGATCAACTGTGGAAGCTCTTATTTGATGGTGCATGATGTAAGAATGGCATTGGAGTAGGGGTTGTCCTTATCTCTCCTTCAGGAAAGTAGAACACCTATTCTTACAGACTTACCTGGAGCTGCACTAATAATGTAGCTAAATATGAAGCCCTGTGCCTAGGGTTGAGGAAGGCGGAGAAGCTAGGAATCAAACAATTATAGATCTATGAAGATTCAGAGCTAATCTGCAATCAAATTACCAACCGATGCATTTCAAAACAACATTACCTAAAAGCCTATCGTAACAAAGTGTGGGACCTGTTTGAGTCCTTCACAACACTGAATGTCCAATCAATTTCATGAGAGCGAAACAAGCATGTCGACCTCTTGGCATCCCTTGGTGCCAGATTTTCTCTAGTTGATAATATGATGCAAAAGCCTAAAATGGTGAGGTTAGTTTATAGGACTTCAGTACCTAAAAAAATATCCACTAGCAAGTTTTTGATAACGATGAGCAAATCATCACCTTCCTAATCAATGAAGCCAGCACCATCGAGAAGAGAACCCTGGATGCGAAAGAGCACGAGGGATTGATTCAGCTAAAAAATAATCACATCCCAAAGGGGTTGATCACACTCGAAAGTCTATTCGATCAAAATGATAGGTCGGTTACCCATAATATCAAAGTAGATGAGAGATAGTATAAAAACTTGGAGCTAGAACCCGAGAAAGTGATCAAGGTTGGAGCCAATTGCACCCCTGAAGAGCTCAAGCAAATTAGGGCTCTATGCAAGGAATATCTGGATATCATCACCTAGTGCTACCAAGATCTAAAGGGATATGACAAAAGCATCATACAACACACAATAGAGTTGTAGGAAGGGGTCAAACCATTTCGGTAGAAATAGAGGCCCGTCAACCCAAATATCGAGGCACTAATGAAGGTCGAGCTCTTGAAGATGCTCGAAGCAAAAATCATATATCCAATTAAGCATTCTTCCTGGGTGGCCAATTTGGTCCCTGTGCGAAAGAAAAATGGAGACATCCACTTGTGTGTTGACTTTTGAAACTTGAACCAAGCGTCGCTAAAAGACCATTACCCACTACCTCAAATCGATCAGATTCTTCACATAGTGGTGGGAGCATAGCGGTTTTCTCTCCTTGATGGTTTCTCTGGGTATAACCAGATTTGGGTGAAATATGAAGACCAATATAAAATGATGTTCACCACTAAATGGGGCACGTTCGCTTATCAGTGGATGCCCTTTGGTCTCTCAAATGTTGGAGCCACCTTCCATAGAGCCATGGATCTGGCATTTGGTGAGTTGTTGAACCACATCATTGTGATTTACTTGGATGACATGACCATCTTCTCACATAAGAGGGAAGAGCATGGCTTACATCTGCAGTAGGTGTTTGAAAAATACCGAGAGTTTGGGATATCCATTAACCCAAAGAAATCCATCTTTGTAGTAAAATAGGGTAAACTTCTAGGCCACATGATTTCAGAAAAGGGGCTAGTTGTTGATCCTGACAGGGTTGAAGCCCTTCTCAAGCTTCCACTACCAGCGAATAAGAAAGGTTTGCAATCCTTTTTTGGGCAGATCAATTTCGTTAGAAATTTCATATTTGACTTCGCCCGAGTAGTCAAGCCAATGACCAAACTCCTAAAAAAGGATACCAAATTCAAATGGATGGAGAAGAGGAAGCAAGCGTCTGAGTAAATCAAGGTGCAAATCGCCCAATATATGGTTTTGGTAAATCCTGATTACTCCAAGTATTTTATCCTTTATGCAGTTGGAGAACCAAAGAGCTATGCGGTAGTCCTCATGCAGAAGGGCAAATATGGGGATGAGTGTCCAATAGTGTTTCTCAGCCAAGTAATCTAGTCACACGAGGAGAGGTACAATTTCATTGAAAGGTAAGTACATGTGGTTATGAGGTCACTAAAAAAGTTTCAACATTTTGTTTCCTAGAGCAATACAATAGTATATGTTGTGCATCCAGATGTCAAAAATTTTATCATTCAGGGAGAAATGGGAGACAAAAGAGTTGGTTGGGTCTCTAAGATCCAAGAATTTGACATTGAAGTCAGACCTACCAAGCTGATCCGTGGTCGGGCATTGTGCCAAGAACTTTCCAGGAGCACCACCTCCAAAGTGATAGCATGCCAGTGGGAAGACCCAGTGCTAGAAAGCAGCCTTGCGAATCGGTCTGTAGATGACAGGGACTGGACAGAGGACCTTGTTGAATACTTTAATATCGAAAGGTGCCCTTCTCACCTCAATGCTTCGCAGAGGAGAAGGTTCAAGCTTCAAGCCTGCAGGTATGTGTTGTTGTCAAATGGTTTGTTTCACAGGAACATTGATGGGGTTCTCTTGAGGTGTGTCAAGGGGACAGAGAAACAGAGGATCCTCGATGAATTCCATTCTGGAATATCAGGAGGACATTTCATAGGAAGGCCTATGGCCTTAAAAATCATTAAAGTGGGCTATTATTGGCCCACTATTTTTTTGATGCCTTCGAAGTCAGCCAGAAGTGACAAGTGCCAAAGATACGTCGATCGAAGCAGAAATGCTTCTTTGCCCTTGCACCCAATTCAATTCAAAGCTCCATTCCAATAGTGGGGCTTAGATTTCATTGGGGTGATAGATCCCAACTCTTCCGTAGGGCATAAGTATATTCTAATAGCTACAAATTATTTTACTTGGTGGGTGGAAGTAGTGCCAACTAAGCAAGCTAACCAGGAGGTGGTTATTGCCTTCTTGGAGGGATTGATAACTCACTTTGGAATACTAGATGCAATTGTCATAGATAATGGCACTCCCTTCACCGGTGCCAGAATCTACGAATTCGCAAGTAAGTACAAAATTTACTTAAAAACTTCATCTAACTATTACCCGTAGGGGAATGGTTTGGTGGAGTCCACGAACAAGAACTTACTGAGGATCCTGAAGAGAACCTTGGAAGGCAACAAGTGGAGCTGGCACCTGCTCCTGGATCAAGCCCTATGGGCCGACCGCATCTCAATTAAAAAATCAATCAAGACATCACCGTATTCTTTGGTGTACGAGAAGGAGGCAGTTCTACCTACACACATTGAGTTGCCCGCATTGCAATCTCTCTGGTTGCTTGACAACGAAAATGGGGATTTTGATCCCATGAGTGCCAAATTGGCTCAATTTCTGCAATTAGAAGAAGAAAGAGAAAAATATTATGAAGCTTTTATGAAGCATATGAAGACCACAAAAAATTGGTTTGGCAAAAGGACCTCTAACCGAACCTTCCAGGTTGGTGACTTGGTGTTGAAATGGAATGAGAGAAAATCTAAACCAGGGAATCATGACAAGTTCGATGCATTTTGGGAGGGTCCATTTCGAATATCCGATGTTAATCAGGTAAACTCTTTCATTTTACAATATTTGGAGGGTTTCACTCTCCCAATATCAGTCAATGGCCTTCATCTGAAGGCATATTACCAATGAGAAGTAGTAGGAAAAGTTCCTCAATTATGTACATAATTGATTCCCTTGTATATATGTATGTATATATATTTTCTCTCGAATAATAAGTGTCTTCGCTTCCCTTCCCTTTGCGTGACTCAGCTGGGTGGCATCGACCAAGCTCCCTACCAAGGTATGGAGTCGAGTTGGAAGGGAAATGTAGAAGAAAAGAATTAAATCAAGCAACTTTCAATATTTTAGGTTTTTGTGTTTTCTAACGTTAAAAAGGGAAAAGAGTGGTTTGGGGCGCTAAAGTCAACGAAAAGTGTTTTCGCTCTCCTCTTGAGCGAAAGGGAGTTTTTTCTCTCCTTTAAGTGCACCACCTGGAAAAGTAAGTTCAAAAGATTAAAGGCACCATGTCGTGTAGAGAAAAGAGGCAAGCTGCCCTCCATCTAAAAATCATTTCGGCATCTCAAAGTTAAATGAAGATGGTTTCGCTCTACCATGGGAGCAAAACTATGTTTCGACATCCTAAGAAGAGAAAGCCATGGCTAAGGTGGGGGCCACCACAAGATGTTTTCGGCCCCCAAAGGTTCCGAAATAAATTTTTGCTCACATTTTTCAATGAAAGCCCCCGTAGTCAAAGTCAAATGTGTGCTCTCTCACCCATGCAGATGTTCGAAAAAGACAACTCTTGCGTTAAGCGTCCCATGTCAGAAAATAAAGGAAGAAGCGCTTTCATTAAAAGGCTACTTTTTTGTAGCTTGTGTTTTAAACATTTAAATTATTTTTTGACGTCAAATATTGGTCAAAGGCCGTTTTGGGTGCTCCGTTGAGCGAAAAAGTGCTTTCGCTCCCCTTTTGAGCGAGATGCAAGTCGAGGCCCACCAGAACTTCCTTCAAGTTGCTTTTTCGTGCAAATGCCATGTGGCAAGGAGTTAAAAGGAATATTTTCGTTCCAAAGGAAGAGTATCATGGGTGCCTCTCCCAGTTAACGAGAGCTTGCATGATTTTTGGCTAAGCTTACTTTTTCGAGCATCTTGCATTTCCAAAAGGAAGTTTCGCTCCTGCAAGCGAAGTTAGTTGCCATTTCGGGTAGAGGGTGAAATCAGGCCCGCGAGTTAGAAGCGCCATGTGGTGAAAAGGAAGGGTCAAAGCTCCCTTGCCTCAATGAGATTTTTGTGCATGGAAACTTAAAATTTATCTGCTTTTTCAACGTCTAAAATTAAGGAAAGTCATTTTTTGGCACTTGGATAAGCGAAAAGGAGTTGTTACCTTATTTTAAAGTGAAAAGCAGTCTGAAGGGTGAAAAGACTTATTTCCATATTGTTTTATTTCAGGTGAGGCACCCAATATAGAGGAGTGTGCTTAAAGATAAACATGCCTTGCTTGCACCACATCGACACGGTTGCTTTTTTTAGCATAAGTTTCTCTCTTCAAGCATAGAGCAAAGCAATGCGCAACACTTTTAAAAGAGGGAAGTGTTTCAACGTTTTAATAAAGCGAAAAGGGCTTTTTGGCAATCCAAGTAAGTGCAAGGGGGTTTCACTCTTGCAATACTCCAAACACACATCCCAAGGCAAGAGAGCAAATACACATCCCGAGGAGGGTCATTAAAGCAAGAACGTGCACCTTGAAAAATGCAAAGTGGTGAATCATGAGTTACGAGGAAGATTGTGATGCATGTCATTATCCATCATTGGAGGAAGCGATCCACCATGCATGAGAGAAAATAGGAGGTCTCCAATATCATGCATGATCTCCACATGCATTTATTCCTCCCACGAGCAATTAAGGTGGTAGATATGGTTGCTCTACTATAAGAAGGCCTTGCACAGTCGAAATGACACAAAGAATTTTTAGAGGACTTGGCTACTGTGCAAAAAATTATGAGTGCGGAGAGTGTCGAAGGAATTTTTGGTGAAGCATTGTGTGCTAGGTGCTAAGAAAGTTTTTGTTTTATCCATGAACGAGCACCTGAGTTATTTTACTGATTAAGAAGAAAGGCCATCTAATATGGGTAAGAAGAGCATCGAATCCAAGAAGGAGAAGACTCATAAAAAGCCAATCGTAGCAAAGCAAGGAGAAGGTGCGAAGAGACAGAAGAAGAAAGCGTAAAACAAACAAGTGGTGTTGGTGCCACACAATGATGGGCTCAAAACTATGAGATATTGTATGCTTACAAACAAATACGTAGAGACGCTGTGCCAGACAGTTGATGCCATGCTCAAGAATATTTCTACCCAAAGCAAGTGGACGGTGGCCTATTTTTTCTCACATGTACTGGTACTTGTGCATGCCAGTACATACATGTCTAGAATTGGTGTGTGGAGTCGCTCAATTTTATGACCCTCATACCAAAACAGTCAAAAATGCCAAGGGGGATAAGTTGTTTCAAATTTCTATCGAAAGTGTCAGAGAGGCCTTTGCATGTGGTGAGCAACCTCCAATGGACTTCACTATCAAAATAATAAACATAACGGAGAAAAATGACAGATACAAGTCTACAGCACTAATGCGATGATTTATGGAGGAAATATTGTTGGAGAAACCAATGTTTGGGGAGCTACCCAAGATGCCCATACCCTTGAGAGAGTTTAAGTACCTTGATTTGTACTCCATGTTGGCATGGGTTATGGGTCTTTCCATAGATGTGATGGTCTACAAGTGGCAGGTTTCTCTCGTAGAGTGCATTTCACATGGTGAATTTTACTCCCCTGTTGCTATGAGACCAAAAACACAACCCATTTTCTTTGACTGGGTAGAATGGGTGGCACGACAAATCCACTTGTAGTTGAGCGACGTGTAGAGTGGTAAAGATATGTCGTTTAGGCACTACTCTTTTCTTGCTTGGTACTTTTTCTACCATATGCAAGACCATTTCACTTTCATCACCAAGAATCGGACGGATGAGAAGGACGAAGCACTACCGATCTACCAGTGGACTCAGGTCTTGTCAAAAAATGAGTCTTATTATAACTTCAACATAATGTTTATAGGCCCTACACTCGAGCTCCTTTATGGTGTCTGTGATCGAGTATCGAAAGATATGAGGAATAAAGTAGTGGAGAAAGTGAAGGGTGATGTCTTTCAGCTTACACAGGGCCTTGTTATCCAGATGTATGGTTTTATCAAGAAAATCTTTTCTTCTACCTTACTACACCATGAAGTACCTCTTCACCCTAGAGGTCGCTAGGCAATGTGATTTCATCAATGATACATATGGGCACGAAAGGAGGAAGCCGCACACGTGTCCCATGCCATTCAAATTTGGCCACATTGAGGTAACATTGACTGGGTAGAACCGGTTCATTGCAGTGATATTGTATGACTACGGGCTAGTCGAGATTCCCCAACACTGGAGGTATGACCCACTGGACATTTTTAGACCAATTATTGATGCAAAAATCTTTCATTGTTGCCCTCGCTCGAACATTGAAGCTCAGTAGAATAACCCTACCAGACACAATTTGGAATGGCACATGGAGGAAATGATGGCGCTTCCCCCTTGGCATGATTTCTACACATTGGAAGTCGAGTATGACCCTACGCACAACCCGGAGCATGTCCCTCCCAAGGATACATTACAGAAAATGAAAGACAAATTACCCAATTGGTTTGATGACAAGATTACAAATTGGTGGATCATGAGGGTCCATAATGCGAAGTCGTCGTCTGAATACCCAATGGTGTTAGATGAAAATTTCTCGGTGATTTATGATGCCAACATCAACATATACTATCCTATTTCTTTTTTCGGTATTGTCCCTTGGGGTACTTTGAGCCCTGGCCGAATGGAGGATGTGACATTAGAAAGGGGCCAACTAACTATAGAAGATCCACCTATCAAAGAGAAAGGTGAATAACTACTCTTGGAGGAGCAAGGCAACCCAATGAAGAGAAGTGCTAGCACGGTGCTCTTGCCTTCTCACATTGCCAAAAATCCTAGGACCGGTGCATCAAGGCTCCCTAGTACAAACCCTTCTATAGCACTGTCAACCGCGGAGGTGAATGTTCCTGAAGTACCTATTTCAAAGCAACAAGAGCAACCAAACTAGGAGATAGAGTTGATTGATCTTGAGATAGAAGCTTTGGACAAAGGAGAAGGAAGGGTGAGCCCAATCAATTTACCAGGAGTTGACAGAGTTTACCTCTTTGGATTTGGTGGTGTTTGAACTTGTAGGTACGTGTTCTCTGATCCCTTCCCTTGTAGTTGAGCAACTGGTGCCCATTTCATCAAATGCTAAAACCCCTATTGCTAGTCTACCCCCATTCGGTGTCCCTGTGTCTTCCACTTTATCTCCAGTCTCCTAGTCATTGGTTACCAATAAACTAGTTCCCTCCTCCATCCCCTCTACTTCCTTTACATTCAGTTCTTTTGCGTCTATCACCAACACATTTATGTTTCTTGGACCCTCTACTACCACCTCTTCTTTCATTGCTATGTCTACTACCATCCTTGATCCTATTTGGCCTTCACCCCCATCAACCTCCACCGTAGTGACAACGTCTATTGATATTCCACTACCTAGTCTTATGCCCTCAATCACTGCTATCCAAACCCTAGCATCTCCCAAAGTAAGCATAGTTGCCACCTCATCAACTTCTATCCCATCCATCGAAATCTAGCCTCAGTGTGCTCTTTTCCCCTATGCAACATTTTTCGGAGTGTAGGAGCCACTAGAAATAGAGTTGGAGGTCCTCCAAGAACACCTAGTTGTGGAGAGCATACATCGAGTGCAACAAAGTTCCTTGAGCTGGCTGAAGGGCTGAAAAAGAAAGGGTGCACTAGCTCCTACTCAGGTAGAGAAAAGGGCCATCTTCGACCCAGAGAGGATGGAGGTCCACATAGTGCAAAAAGTACCTAATATCCAAAAGCCGCTAGGGGAGATGGTGCCCATAGATTATTCTTACCATGCAGTTACTGAGGACCTGAGGATGATCAACACAATAGAGAAGATGGGCAACATCCAGATAGAAATGGGCTCCATCTACTTTCATGGGGAGCACTATAAGGAGCACTTCTTTGAAGTCAAAGCTAAAAATGTGGAGCTAGAGGAAGCTCTAGTGCAAGTGAGAGCCCAACTAGAGATGGTCCAGTCTAAATCTACATGATGGCAGCAACGCATAACCAGTTTGGAGGAAGAGGTGGGCAAATATAAAGAAGCAACCGAATAGCACCTCAAGGCACGTATGCAGGTGGAGAGCTAGGTACAGGTTTTAAATACCCAAATTCAAGAACTATAGGGAAAATTGATAGAAAAGGAGATGCAAGTGGTTGTCTTTACTAAGGAACGCATCAAAGAGATTCGCTACAACTTCCTAACCAATTTCTAGGCTAGGGCTTCAAAGGTAGTCACAGTTTTGATATTCATGTGGGAAGTACAAAAGGCAGTTGCCCTTGGTGGGCCGGTTGTCGAAGCCACCGAGGAAGATGTGGACTACTAGCTAGATATTGCCATGCAGATCAAGAAATTGGAGAAGATAGAACTCCATGTTACTCCCATGAGCCCATTGGCTCGATCTTGGGCTACTGCAAAGGTCACTCTGTGATCTTATTTCACAAATCTTGAATTGACCAGAGAAGCTCAAAAATTATGGGATGCATTCGAGCAGGAGAGGGTTACTTCATTGCTCCATTTTGAGGCCCTCGCACAAATGGAATTTCTCAGCTTCACTGATGATGAGGGTAATATTTTGCCCCATGGGGAGTTAAAGGAGATATGGGTTGCCTTCGCCAATGACACCTCCGAGATTGATGGTTGGGGAGACCCCATTGCAGAAAAATAAGTAATGCCCCTGATGACAAAGTATGCATGGATAGAGACCTCTTTATTGGAGCTTAGCCAAAGAGCTGCCTTTGCCAGCATAGACCAGGTTGAAACTTTTTGATATCTAGTCAAGGAGCTTGGAAACTACCCACCATTCCTTCTGGATGCTTGGGCCGAGGCATAGGTAGTTTATGAATATATTTACAAGTGCCCTCTGATATTGAAGTACCTCTAGCAACAAGAGGAAGAAGGACACAAAGAAGAAGATGACAACGACCAAGGTCAAGTTGATAGAGAGAAGGAAGGAGACCATCAAGAGTAGCGAGATAAGGAAGAAGAGAGAGAGAGAGGTTGGAGGAAGAAGGTACTAGAAGCAAGCACTTTGAAGAAGTAGAAAGCAACGATGAATCTGAGCCCGAAGGATAAAGTCTTGGGATCGTCACATTGAGGCGAGCTCAATCCCCCGTGAGCCACCAAAAATGTTGGTGTAGACATGAAAAATTGACCCACTTTGAGTGGGCAATCTTCCTTAGTGCCCCTAAGAGGCCCTCAACCCTTGCCAAGAGCAAGGGAAGACCTCTTTGCCTCCTTTTTTAATTTGTTTACCTTTTAGCGAAATCGTGCCCCATATTTACGAGGTGCGACTTCGCGCCAACGATATCGCGCCCCGTCAGGACGGGGCGCGACTTCGTTGTTTAACCTAGTTTTTAATTTATTTTATTTTATTATTTTTGAGCCCGCTTAGACCCAGGTTTAAACCCTCTCACGTGTTTTGGCATCGATTGTGAGTTTATTTGTGCCCGCTTTCTTCCTCCAATTTTATCTATAAAAGGAAGGATGTTTTTGCTTAATCATAACAAGAATAAGTGCAAGTGTGATATGCAAACTTTTAATGTGCGATCTCTATGCGAATTGATTAAGCTCAAAATTTATAGTTCATTCTTATTTATTTTCTCTATTGCAAGCTAACCCCCGAAGTGCAAATTTTGGATTGATCTTCTATTGCGTGGATTGGATTGATTTGGTTGTGTGACTTGGTGGATCCGTGGTGTAGCTCGGAGAGACAGAGTGCCCATTTGGATACTTGGGTCTCTTCTACTTCTATGATGTCCATTAGGGTTTGATTACTTTATTGTCTACATTTATTTCATCTTTTACATTCGCTTCTTATTTTTCTTTAGTCTATAATGAAATCATGTCTGGCATTAGTGAGGCATGACTTCGCCTACCCTAATTAGGGTAAATTTATTCACAGAAGTGAAATCGTGCCCCATCCAGATAGGGCATGACTTCGTTACTGCATTATCGTGCCCACTCCAGGTGAGGCATGATTTTGCCCTAGGGCACACCGAGGGTAATTTCTAGATTCTACTTTCACTATTGCATTCCATTCTATTTCTAGATCATACTATTATACTTTTCTTTCTATTCTCTACTACTATCTTTCTGATTTATGATTAATTCTCCAAAGGTCAATTTTCACTTTTGTATTAAAAGGTCATCTAAAAGGACCTAGGGGGCTTGACTACTGCTAGATCTATTACACAACGGCCTAAGCAGGCCCCCTAATACTAATTCTATTTTTTAGTGTTTCATGAGTGATCTTGCAGAAACAAGAATTCTTGATATCATTGGACAAGAGGCAGAAAAGGCTAAAGTCAACCACCGGTCTAGATAAGTGCTCTATTCATTCTATTGGTTGAAAATATGATTTTCATTATTGATTCTTAGGCATCTGAAAGTGAAAGGCATTTAGCTTGCATCTAGGGATAATTTTTGTGTATTTATCTAGTGTATCTCTACTTTAAAGGTTTTTTGAAATAAACCCTAGGTTAGTGAGCATTCAAAAGAAAGAATCATTCTAGGATAGCTCTTGTATGCATGCATTCTATTTTTAGCTACATTATTCTATTTTTTGCATTGTCCTTTATCTTTTCTAGCTTAGATCTAGAAAGGCCAAACTTAGGTGTTTATCTTGAAACTGAATACATCAAACAATCCTAAATATCCTGAGGACTTGGAGTGAGTCCTTAAACCATTCCTAGTGAACCCTTCCCCCTAGCACCGAGTGTAGAGCACAACATACCCCCATGGTTCACCCCACAAAAGGTTCCCTCCTTATGGATCCAACATTTTGTTTGGGAATTGTACGTGGTAGGGCAGTTTTCCCCCTCTACATATTTGGTGAACCCGACGTGAACACCTCCTTTTATTTTTAAACACTAAGCAAGATCATTAATTCTATTTGAAAAATATTTAAGTAATTAAGAATTTATTTGTTAGTGTTTTCCCCTATTTGTTTTTCACTACTTCTAATGGCTCCTTTCCTTAGAAGTCAGAGGAAACAATTAGAATCTGATTATGTTCCTTTGGAAGATGATCATATTGATAGGGAAAACCCTAATGTAGATCCAGAAGAGCAAGAAGAGGTAGACATGGAAACTGAAACTAATCCTGATCCTTTTGTTGGGCCTAATGGGAGTTATGTCTTTTCATCATTTGATCACATTTGGGAATTCATGAAAGCTCATAAGGAAAAACTATTGGAATATGTGGAACGAGAAGCTCATCTTGAAAAAGAGGATGCTACTCCTTCCTCTCCCAATAGGTCTCCTTTGCTTCATCATGATATTCCTACATCTCAATCCTTGCATCAAAACAATTTTAAGGACCAAGTGACTTGTGCCAATACTAATACCACCAATATTGGAGGGAATCTACAAGTCCCTCTAACTAGTAGTGGCCCAAAAATTTATTCTCAATTTCCTCTTGTATCCTCTAACATCAACACTATTGCTTATATTCCACCAAATGTTAGTTATCCTCAAAATTCCACATACAACCAAGGTATCCTAAGTTTGAATCCAACATCAAGGTTTCAACATGCATACATTCCTCCTTTGGGAAGTCTGGGAAACACACATGGCAATCCAAAAATGCAGAATTTGACAAGTGTTGTGAATCAATTGGTTTCAAGAATGGATATGATTCAACCATCAGGGTTTACATACAACTATAAGGAAATGTGTAGTCAGCCATTGGATCCTATTGTTGTTGCTAGACCTTATCCTAAGCATTTTTCCATGCCAGTATTGCCAATATACAAAGGGACTGAAGATCCAATAGAGCATTTGAGAGGATTCAGAATAGCTTGTCATGATCTTATTTATGATGATATGCTTTTATTGAAAATATTTCCAAAGAGTCTTGCTGGAGTGGCATTAGAATGGTATTATCGGTTGCCCAACTATTCTTTGAAAAGCTTTGAGAAAACTACAGAGATGTTTGTTCATCAGTTTAGTGCTTATATTGAAAAGGAAGTAACAATGAGAGATTTATATGATTTAAAGCAAAGTAAAGAGGAAAGTTTTTTAGAATTTTTAGCTCATTGGAGGAGTTTAGTTGGCCGATTAAGACAACCTATGTCTCAGAAAGATATGCTTGATATATTTACAAGAAATTTACAAGAACAATTATCTTATGCTTTAGAAACTACTACTATCACATCTTTAGACCAAGCAATTGAGTTAGCAAGAAAAGTGGAACAAGCTCTCATCAGGAGAGGTCAACTCAAGGTTAAATAAGATAAGCCAACTAAGTCTCAACCTAAGAATAAGCATATAGGAGGTAATAGTGATAGTAGGCCTGTTAATAATGTCAATAATAACCTACAAAATATTGTGCTTCAAAAACCTCCTCAAAGGAATTTCACAAGACTTAATATCCCTATGGAAGCAGTTTTAAAACAACTATTAGATGCTAAGGCAATAGAATTACCTCCAGTAAGACAACCAGATACTACAACTCATTGGTATAAGGCAAGTCAATATTGCACTTATCATAGAGTAGAAGGACATTGGATGAACACTTGTAAGAAATTGAAGCATGTGGTTCAAGATTTAATTGATGCGGGATGCATTGATTTAGGAAATATCCAATCAACGAGTAGTCAAAATCCTACTCAACAAGCTCCAACAACAAATCAAGATATGGGAATATTTAAGGATCCTTTACCTAAGCATGAGCAACAAGCAGCCAATCAGGTGGCTCATCAAGATGATTCCCTACGCCATAGCAATGTGGTTGGTATGGTTGGGGTAACCACAAGAAAATAGGCTCAGAATCAGCAACATCAACAAGGACAGAGTTTAGTATCTCAACCCAGTATAATTTCAAAGGAAAGTCAGAGAAAAGATTCAGCTACAAGGATTCCACCTATAGTATTGAGACCACAGTCACAAGTTTCATTTGATCTTCAGAAGTAGTTAGCTAGTACTCCAACAAAGATATCAGTGTTAGAAATTTTACAGACTTCTCCTGATCACAAGAATGCTTTAATGAGATTTTTACAGCAATAATCTATTTCCCTAGACATTCCTCCTGATGCCATAGTTGACACTATAGGTTCTTTTGGGATACATCATGTCTCATTCTCAGATGATGATAAACCTTCCTCAAACTTACATGGAGATTCATCACTTTACATCACCACACTTATTGGGGATACCCTTATCAAGCGAGTGTTGATTGATAATGGCTCATCCCTCAATTTGTGTACATATCAATTCTTTCAAAAATTTGGATTAAAAGAGGAAGATTTAACAAAAATTGATATCATCATTAAAGCTTTCAACAATGAGTCCCAAGAGGCCTGTGGTGTCATATCTCTCCCATTAAAAGTGGGGCCAAGGATATTGGATACTTTGTTTTATGTGGTACATTGTCCTGCATCTTTTAATCTTCTTCTTGGGTGACCTTGGATCCATGCTATGAAGGTCGTCCCTTCTACTTTTCATCAATATCTCAAGTTTGAGTTCAAGAATCAAGTCATCACCATTCCAGGTGACCCTCGACCATTTGAATTCTATTCAAATATAGAGTTAGCCCAAATAGATTCTTATTCGTGTCCTTCTATTTCTTCAACAACTTCCTCATGTTCCTCCTCTCAAATTTTTGAGCATTTTCAAAGTTTAAAAGTGAGTGAGGAACATAGGACCCATATTTTCTCCTCGAATCATGATAATCAGTTTCTTCAAGAGCCTCTTTTGGATCTAGCCAAGCTACCACCTTCACCTAGAACTATGGGCTTGCCTCATAAGAAGGGTGATGTTGTACACTTTGGCACATGTGCTTTTATCTTTGAGGGCATGGCTTTCGAAGAAAAGCTTCATGGTAGCAACCCATCTCTCAATGAGCACTCTTTTGCTCAATGCTATCTCACTAATGACTATCCCCTTCCTAAGAAGATCCTATTCTAGTATGGGATATGCAGGTAAAGGATTGGGACCACAACAGAAGGGTATTCAAGAACCCTTGGATGTTGAGATTTGGCCTGGGAGATGTGGTATAGGTTTTATACCTAATAAAAATGAACCTTTGCCTTTTGAGGATGATGACCATATTATGACTTATGCAGAATATATGGGGTATCAAAAGTTGTCAATAGATGATAATAAAAGTGTTAATTTTTCTTTTCCTTCAAAGATAATGTCTTGTAATATGATTGGTTCTGTCTGTTCTAAAGATAACTTTGCTTTTGTATTAAAGAATGGGGAATCTTTGTATAATGTCTTTTATGTTAAGAAGAATGGTATTGTTAGAAAATGTAGTGATTATCATGCCATGGATGTTAAAATAAGGGCCTTGGAAGAACTTTCTCATGCTTTTCATCATCGAGAAAATGCACTCCTTGGGGATATCTTCGATCCGACACCTCATGGCACGTTAATCCATTTTAATAAGATGAATGGTGCATTCAGGTTTTGCATTGATTTCAATCCTTAACAAAAAAAACTTTCATATAGTTGCATTTTCATTTTCCATTGCATCCGCTTGCTTGTTCATATTGCATTATTACTTGTCATCCTTGCATGATTGCTTGACATCTAACTTAACACCTTGCATGTTTGCCTGTCATAAATGCATGATTGATTGTTCATGACTGCTTGCTCATATAGATTTTGGGGATCTTGCGACAATGGCATGTGATGACACCTAGTTAGGTCATAGCTCACATGCATTGCACTTTTCACTAGGACTATGATGCCTAGCAAGATCCCCCCTAGGGATTCTTTCCCTCCTTTTATTCTTATGATCGCTTATTCTCCTTTTCTCATTTTCCTCATAATGTTGTACCAAAATTTTCCTCATAGTCCCACTCTGGGATAGCACTTGCATAACATTTTTACATATATATTACACCCCATACAGGATATTCATACATCCTAGTGGGTATTGCACTATTCACGATCTTCTATCGGGTCATACTCTCTTTTGACTCAATAAGCTCAACACCCCATTACAAGATAAGCTCCTTGGTCATTTTTAGCAGACCTCGACATACATCCTAGTGGGTAATCGCCTCATAGCAGTCAATAAGGGAGCAACCACCCATAGTGGGTCAAACCTCCACACACTTGTTCACATTAATGCAAGTGTTGTACCCTTAGCGGGTCTAGCAACCTCATTCATCCGATCCATAGTATCTGGCTACACTAGTTCATAGCAACCTACGCTAGCCTTATACTTTGGGTCATTCATTCTTCTCCTTTTTTGATGGTTGACCTTTGGACCTCTCTTATTTCCTCTTCTCTTCTTTCTTCTTCTCCTTCTTCTTCTTCTTATCTTCTTCTTCTCTTCTTTCTCTTCTTTCTTCTTCTTTCTTCTTCTCTTCCTTCTCTTTCTTTTCTCTTCCTCCTTCTTCTTCCTTTCTTTCTCTCCTTCTTCTCTTCTTTCTCTCTTGTTTTTCTTGCTTGTTTCTCCTCCTAGTTTCTTCCCCTTGTTCTATTTTTATTTGCATTCATTTTCATCCTTCATATAGTGTGCATTAGGATAGTTTACATACATAAAAATACTTAAAATAAACAAATAAACATATAAAAACATGCATTAACTCATTGCACATAAACACATAAAAATATAAAATCCGTAGCTATGTATTACTCGTAGGACAAAGAGTACATCGTGTGAGGTTGGTGTACCACAATCCAGACTCGATACACTCAACCTAGGGATGCACACCACAATCAAAAATTAGTGCATCATCCCAATCCCTAGCCTAGCCTATCCTAGCTTTGAGAGCCAACTCCCTCTAGCCCTCCCTAGGGTGGAGGTAATCTCAATTATGCCATCGACTACTGAGATATCGAAGGTACTCATGATCAGGATCATGACCTACTAGCTGACTAAAGGGATGGAGGAAGCTCCATCCTCCACTCTAGAGGGATAACTACATAATAAGCCATCTCAAAGAACATGGCCCTCTGAATGGCTATCTCCAACCTATCATCGGTACACCACAACTCCACCTGAAGGAGCTGCACCGCATCCCCTACCTAGCTACTCCCAATAGTAGCCATCCCCTCAACTTGGACCTACTGGCACTCTCCATCCAACTAGATCACCTCTCCCTATAATCGGGTAACCTCTACTAGTGTAGTGTCCCTCTCCATCTATAGTCGGACCACCTACATCTATAGAGAAGCTAGTTGTACCTACAACTCCTCTATACCCTAGCTTTAGCCTCCACCACTACCGATGTAGATGCCTCCCTAAGGTCTCTGACCCATGGCCCCTCTACCTATAAGGGGGCATCTCCCATCCCTCCCTCATTAATCCCTACTCCTAGGATGGTCTCCTCCACCACCCAGATCTAAACCCATGTCAGCCTCTATCTAGGCTGCAGCTGGAGCCTATTACACCCACTCTATGGCCCTATCAAGCTACCTCTCAAAATACCCATTGCATGCCTAAGCCCATCACCTAGCACCTCTATACTGGTACAAGTGATGAGATCCTCTAGGGTGCAACCCCTCTATACCACCACCTATACCCGATGGCCACCCTCACATCATCTACCCCTAGGTCGACATAAGGAGGATCATCCTAGTCCTCCTCAACCCACCTAGTGAGGTCTAGCTCACCTTCAACCCCTACTAGATCCTAGGTCACCCTCCGGTACCAGTAGTCCCCCAAGTCTAGGATTCCCTGTAAGATCTTAAACTACCATAGGACTCGATCAAATCTGAGCACCTCTAGCTCTCCCCACTTTGACCTCAGCCATATGATCCTCCTCACCCTTGCTAGCTCTATCCTATCATCTACCCAGCCAAGGTGAAGCCTCCATGGTCACCAGATGAGTTGCACCTCCCACAACTCATCGATCACCCACCTCGCTAGTGGTAGGTTCCTTGCATAGGCCCTCATGGTCCTCTCTAGGGATCTAGGCCATATATATGTTGGCCACTCCAAGTCGAGTGATGGTCCTGGTAGTGCTAATAGTCTCCAAACCACCATGTGCTCCCAACACCACACCTAGAGCAATGTCGTACACACTAGTCATGTACACCATTTATACACGATATTGTACAATATCCTATATAAATGAGCCAACACATAAGGACCCCATGCAAAGTGGACTCCCTACTACCGCATGTCTACCACTACTCCCACCAATGCCCATGGCAAGTATCATCTGCTAGTGTGGCAAGTCAAGAGACCAACCACCACCCCTATGAGTACTACGATCAAAGGGTCTACCCCATAGCGACCGACTAGGTCATCCACTGATATGGTGCCCTCTCACACCTGGTGGGTGAAACCTATGGAAAACCATTATAGTGTAGTAGCCTTCCCTTAGGCCCTATAAACCTCTCTCCCCTTGATGGGGATCCTTAAGATCCACCACACATCCTCCAGTGTGATGGTCATATCCCCTATTGGTAGTCAAAACATAGAGGACTCTGGATACCATCGCTCTGCTAGGGCAGTCAACATAGCCCTATCTATCTCGATCCATGGCATCCTCGCCATATGGTCCAGCCCAACCACCTCCAATATAGCTCTCTCTACCTACCCTAGAGCATCTAGCTCTACCAAAGCCCCTACCTACCACTCTCGAGTCTCGAGAATACCTAGCTGCATTTAATAAACAACACAAAATTTAATTAGTTTCATCATAAAAATCAAATTAATTAATCAAAATTCTAATTTAGCATAAAGAAATTTCAATTTGTACTTCACACTTTGGGTTTCCTTATTTCTTTTTTTTTTCTTTCTTTTTTTTTTTTTCTATTTCTTAAGTCACACCCATTTTTAGGGTGCAAACTTTCTAATCCCCCTTTTTCTAGTGACTTTCACAAAATCTCCTAGTTTTACCAAGCATGATTTCACCACATTTCACCTAAAGCAAAATCATGCCCAAGCCACAAAGTCATGCTCGAGTCATGGCACAAATTTCATCGGCTTTTACGATGATTTTTCCAAAAAATCCCTAAACCCTAACTAAATTATGCGAACCAAGAAAAAAAATAATGCAAAAGAGGAACGACGATGATCCTTACCCATTCTCGAGCCCCGGCCTCACCCCTCATAGTCATCGCTCGGTGAACCGGAAGCGCCATCGCTGTTTCTCCAGAGCCCTTTTCTTCTCCTCCTCGTAGTAAAAATGAATTAGGGTTTTACCCCTATTTTTCTTTTTAACCCTATTTTTGTTTTCTCTCTCCTATTTTTCTTTGATTGACTATCGCTCGTTCTCTCTCTTATTTCTTCTATGTCAAGTTCTTTCGAGTTCTTATGAAATATCAATTTTTCATAATCACTCGAGGGGGCACCCCAACCTATAGAGGCATTAATGTCCCTAATGCCTCAATTTACATGCAAATTATAAAGTGTCCAGAATGACACCCTTTTTGCACCATCCCTTTCTTCTAACCCAACCACCCCATTTTCATTTGTTGTTCTTTTCCAGTGTGTGCCTACATCCTTTCTTTGACGCATTTAATAGGCCATAAATGCATCAAAGAGGGGGCAAAATGTAGACACGAAAAATTGACCCACTTTGAGTGGGCAATCTTCCTTAGTGCCCCTAAGAGGCCCTCAACCCTTGCCAAGAGCAAGGGAAGACCTCTTTGCCTCCCTTTTTAATTTGTTTACCTTTTAGAGAAATCATGCCCCGTATTTACGAGGTGCGACTTTGCACCAGTGATATCGTGCCCCTTTAGATGGGGCATGACTTCGTTATTTAACCTAGTTTTTTAATTTATTTTATTTTATTATTTTTGAGCCCGCTTAGACCCAGGTTTAAACCCTCTCACATGTTTTGGCATCGATTGTGAGTTTATTTGTGCTCGCTTTCTTCCTCCAATTTTATCTATAAAAGGAAAGATGTTTTTGCTTAATCATAACAAGAAGAAGTGCAAGTGTGATATGCGAACTTTTAATGTGCGATCTCTATACGAATTGATTAAGCTCAAAATTTATAGTTCATTCTTATTTATTTTCTCTACTGCAAGCTAACCCTCAAAGTGCGAATTTTGGATTGATCTTCTATTGCATGGATTGGATTGATTTGGTTGTGTGACTTGGTGGATCCGTGGTGTAGCTCAGAGAGATAGAGTGCCCGTTTGGATACTTGGGTCTCTTCTGCCTGCTTCTGTGATGTCCATTAGGGTTTGATTACTTTGTTGTCTACATTTATTTCATCTTTTGCATTCGCTTCTTATTTTTCTTTAGTCTATAGTGAAATCACGCCTGGCATTAGTGAGGCATGACTTCGCCTACCCTAATTAGGGTAAATTTATTCACAGAAGTGAAATCGCGCCCCATCCAGATAGGGCATGACTTCATTGCTATGTTATCGCGCCTACTCCAAGTGAGGCATGATTTTGCCCTAGGGCACACCAGGGGCAATTTCTAGATTCTGCTTTCACTATTGCATTCCATTCTATTTCTAGATCATATTATTGTACTTTTCTTTCTATTCTTTGCTACTATCTTTTTGATTTATGATTAATTCTCCAAAGGTCAATTTCTACTTTTGTATTAAAAGGTCATCTAAAAGGACCTAGGGGGCTTGACTGTTGCTAGATCTGTTACACAGTGGCCTAAGTAGGCCCCCTAATACTAATTCTATTTTTTAGTGTTTCATGAGTGATCTTGCAGAAATAAGTATTCTTGATATCATTGGACAAGAGGCAGAAAAGGCTAAAAGTCAACCTCCGGTCTAGATAAGTGCTCTATTCATTCTATTGGTTGAAAATCTGATTTTATTGTTGATTCTTAGGCATCTGAAAGTGAAAGGCATTTAGCTTGCATCTAGGGATAATTTTTGTGCATTTATCTTGTGTATCTCTGCTTTAAAGGTTTTCTGAAATAAACCCTAGGTTAGTGAGCATTCAAAAGAAAGAATCATTCTAGGATAGCTCTTGTATGCATGCATTCTATTTTTAGTTGCATTATTCTATTTTTTGCATTGTCCTTTATCTTTTCTAGCTTAGATCTAGAAAGGCCAAACTTAGGTGTTTGTCTTGAAACTGAATACATCAAACCATCCTGAATATCCTGAGGACTTGGAGCGAGTCCTTAAACCATTCCTGGTGAACCCTTCCCCCTAGCACCGAGTGTAGAGCACAACATACCCCCATGGTTCACCCCACAAAAGGTTCCCTCCTTGTGGATCCAACCTTTTGTTTGGGAATTGTATGCGGTAGGGCAGTTTTCCCCCTCTACGGTTGGCATCTCTTCCACATTCAATTTTTTTGTAAAATTTTGTTTAAGTTCTAAAAATGCTTTTTCTTCTTTGAAACTCAATATAAAAATTCTTGTTGCCCATTATCTTTTGTAAGAACTTCTGTCTAATATTTCTTTTCATCTAAGTCAAAGAATGAGAAAATATCATTTCCACTCGACATGCAAGCAAATTTTTTGGTTTATATGGTTGACGAAGCAAAGGCCAGGTTTTCCAAGCCTTTGTTGTGAGAGTTATTTCATACATAAGGTATGTTCAACACTCCATATGACAGGTGCGTTGATAAAAATGTTGAGGCATTCCACACCCACATTCCAAAAAAGGCCCCTTGGTGGCTACAAAGGATCGTTTCGAACAATATGAAGAGAAAAAATCCTTTTCGGGCTATGATTTGTGTGAAAGTGAAATGCCTAATTCAAAGCGCGTGGCAGACCCCACTAATGGAAAATGTTGTTTTGGGCAAGAGACACTCCGAAAAGCTCTTTTGGGCTTACATTTAGGTGAAACTCACATGGGATCTAGTTTCTTTTGTGTCTATTATGGAACGAAATCCTTTACGCTGCCAGAAGGGGCGAATAGCCAAATATAGCCTTTTCCAAAGTTGTGCACTATCCATCGTGCCACCCAAGAAACAAAGCATGGTTAAATTCAATGCAATCCACGTGGTACCAATGGATTCACCCCAACAAAGAGTTGTTTTAGGGATTTCCTCCCCCGAATACCCCTTTCAGGCTACTTTTTGAGCGCAACGCATGTAGGGCCCATAATTCCAAGTTTGCATTTTGCTTGAAAGATGTGGTGAGACTCTCTTTTGCATCTCTTTTGGGCAAAACTCTCCTTCCACCTCTCCCTTCAGTGAAACCAACCCAAAACATGGTTTGCCAATGAAATCAAAAAAGAGAGGGCACTCTTTCATTTGTTTAATAGCGATGGGTATGAGGGTAATCAAAATTTAATGCCCAAGTATTTTAGGATCTGATATTTGCCATTAAGGCAGTGTCCGTAGGCAGGGAGATATTGTCAAAGGTAAATCTTACCAACTATATTGATGAGATGCGATGTTTCCAGCAATGGAATCAGACCTTGCCATATCTCATAACTCTTGAAGTACAACCAAATCAAATATTTCTTGCCATGATGATGGATTTCACTTGAGCATTAATGTTTTAGAGGCATAATCCTCTATAAAAACTTGTAAATTCAATGTTTTAAAGATGAACAATTTGCTTGAAAGCTTTGTAAACTCAAGATTTCCTATGAATACAAGGGACTCTTGGCTATGATTCTTATCCACTCCTATGTGAAATTTTTTTGTCATTTATTTATGTGAAATTCATTTTGTTATCAAATAGTTTAAATTCTATTCCTAGATTTAGCTGTTGGTAAAGGGTGGATGTTGGAATTTCCTTGGAAACTGTATATCTAATAAATTTTGGTTTTGGTTTATGTTTTGTTCTTTGTGTAAAATGCTACTGGATTGAGATGAAATTTGTTGATCTTGATTCCTATTCATCACCCCTTCTCAATCGACTTACAACCTCTCTTCTATTACTTTCAGTTATTTCCCATTCCTTTCTTGCTCTCTACAACTGCAAACCAAAAGTAGTTAGTAAGGGAACCAGCCCTCTTTAGAGATTGGCACGAGAGGCATTTCTTCCTTTAGGTCTTTCAATGTTGGTTGGGTCTAGGGTGCATATATGAAACATTCTATACCTAAGGCAGATTCTTGACCAACAATAGGCTAGTAAAATTATAGAATTTTTAGTTTGGCATTAGGGGCAATTTTTTTTGAAGATTATTCAAATATCAATGATAGATTTGGGTAAATTTTACTTCAAAAATATATGGGTTTTATGGATGTGGTAAAATAGTTAAGAGAGCAAACTTTACCTAGAGGATCGATAACATGGAAATTCATATCTAATAGTTCATAATTGATCAAAAAGTATCTTAAGTGACCAATGAGTGGGGGGATTTTATAAAATTTTTGTTTGATGGTTGGTTGAAGGTTTACCCTGTTATTTCTACTACAAAATGATAATTATTCCCTTAGGCCTATTTAATTCATAGAATTTTAAAGGTGAGAAATTAGATTAGTGTGAGATAAATTCTAGATGATGAATTTATATCAACAACTCAATTGAGGAAGAGGATGCCAAAAAAATAACAAATGAGCTTTAAAATATGCTTCAAGACTTCTATTTGTCTATATTCACACAAAAGGATGAGTTGGTTTAGAATATATAAAGAAATGATGGATACTCATTCAAGTTGGGATTCAAGGATTTAGAGGAATCCAAAATTTCCACTCTTATGATTTCCTTTGGAATAATTTTTGGTCACTTGGGGCTCTTATTAAGGCCTTACTATTCTTTTAGTTAATAGTCGAAAATAAAATTCATACAAATGAGAGTTTGCAAAAAAGAGGATATCATGGATATTTTATGTGTGCCTTATGTAAGAAGGATGTAGAAACATTGGATAATTTACTTATTTATTGTCCAGGGTTATGCACAGGGCGAATTTCGCAATTTAGCATGAATATTCGGATTTTCACAATTTTAATTTTGCAAATTTTGGGACCCTAGAGGTCAGCCCATTCGCCCAAAAATTTTGGGATCAAATTTTTTTAGGGTAAATTCACCCCGGTATCATAAGGTTTCCTGCCTAATTTTTACCTTAAATTTATTAAAAAAATTATCCCACCCAATTTACCTCTTGTACCCCATTATATATAGCTAACCCTGACAGTGACACTCATACAATTAAAACATTAATTTTCTTCGATAGCGAGCGATACAAAGCAGACGACTAACACAACGTGACTGACAAAAGGTGACTGACAGAAGGTGACAGGAAGAAGGTAACTGACACAAGGTGACTGGAAAAAGATGACTAGAACAAGGTGATTGGTAGAAGGTGACTAGCATAAGGTGACTGGCATAAGGTGACTGGTAGAAGGTGACTGGCATAAGGTGACTAGTAGAAGGTGACTAGCATAAGGCAATTGGAAGAAGGTGATTGGCATAAGGTGACTGGCATAAGGTGATTGGAATAAGGTGACTAGCATAATGTGACTAGCAGAAGGTGACTGGCATAAGGTGAGTGGTAGAAGGTGAGTGGTAGAAGGTGAGTGGCAGAAGGTGAGTGATAGAAGGTGACTAAAATACAATGACAACCATTTATCGGTAAGTTTATTTTACCATTAATTTTTTTTTTTAAACATTTTGTTCATGGACACTCAATAAGGAGGTTTTCCTATTATTTGGGCACCAATCTCAAGCCTACTTGGGTTAGATATTCTATTGTCTTGAACAATAGTTCTCTTTTTTACCAGTTATTTTCATTTTTAAAAATGATGTTCATTGTTCATGTTACTCTTCTGTTTATACAGGTAAAATGTCACCTACTGGTAGTGGAAAGAAGGGAGGCCAATATTTCGATAAAAGGAGTATCCTCAAATACTTTCATAATATTTTAAAATCCAGTCAACCATCAACATTTGCACAAATTCAAGGTATGAACGCCTTTACTTACTAACCAATTAATTTTTGTACATTGTTAATTTTATATATAATGTCTTCATTCATTAAGAAGTGTGCTTTTTGGTTGATGGCTTTGTCCATTATTTATCTGTATTTTTTAATAGAAGGTATGCTTTTAAATGCCATAATGATAATGACCCTAGTATTATCTCTACAGAAAACATTGTTGACCCTAGTATGCCTCCACTTCCACATATCCACGATAATGAAAAGTCCAAAGATGAAAATTTTCTTAATGAAATGGAACAACAACATGAAGAGATTCCTAAAACTAACATGCCAAATGGAAAAGAAAATAATAGTTCTTATGCAGTCCCTACTTCTAGAGAATCTTCTTCTAAAAAATATAAACGTGCAAGGTTATCTAGGTGGACAATTAACATATCATTTCAGCCTGATTGGATATCAGAATTTCCATTTATTGAGCCAGTGCTGCTAGAGAATAGTAATGAGGAAATAACAGAATTGAGATGCGTAATTTGTAGTTGGAAACATGAAAAGGATCATAGATTGCAAGTTAAGAAAGATACAGTAGAAAAACATTGTGGAAAGGTTTATATCAAAACAAAAGAAAGTGATCGACCAATACCAAAAAATTATAGGTGGAAGGATGCATCAGAGTGCGCACATATAAGATATGCACAAGAATATGATAAATAAATGAAACAAAAGTAAACTTTGGTTGAGAAAGGTGCAACGATTCAAGCCCAATTTCGAAAAATGAATAAGTTCACTTTAGCTTCAAAAAGTTTGCAGTTTGTTGTTGTACTCACTATTCTTAAAAAGGGTAGACCTATGTCTGATTTCATTGATTATAAATCTCTATTTTGACTAGCTGATGTGCAGAACTTACCCAACGCCCATTGGTCAGATCGAAGTGGTTGGAAAATGGCAAAATGTCTCTCATTGGTTGAGCAAGATGACCTCAAAGAGAAAGTAAAAAAGGCCAAATTCATTTCACTTTCAATTGATGAGGTGACTATTGTTGACAACACATCTTGGATTTGCATGCATGTTTACACATTGGAAAATCATTTAAGGCAACCTCATTTACTTGGAGTACGCAAGATGGTGGAAAATTGCAATGCAAAAAATATTTACAATGTTGTTGTAACTAGTTTAAAGGAAATAGCAGGAATGAATGAAATGGAAATAGCCACTAAGTTAATATGTGTCGGAGTTGATGGTGCTGCTACAATGCAAGGACACAGGAATGGTCTTTGTGTTAGACTACAAACATCTGTTGCCCCATATTTGATCCCTATTCATTGCATGGCTCATAGAATGAATCTTGCATACAAAATTGTGGATACATTTACAAATATTGCGAGAGTGGAAGAGCTTGTCTGTGAAATTCATGATTATTTTTTGTGCAGTCCAAAAATATTTTTAGAGTTTCAACAGTTTGCACTAGGAGTTATTGAAGGTAAAAAACTCTTAAAATATGTAGATACTAGGTGGATTTCGATGTATCAACCGACATATAGAGTTTTCAAAGAATATCAATCCTTGGCAGGGTTTATGTATGCAAATCGTAGGGCAGTTGATAAGGCTAAATATTTGCTATTTTGAATGAGTGACTTTGAAACACTTCTCACATTGTGTGGTATTCTTCCAATGTTGGAAGAAATGAATACTTTGATCAAAATTGCACAAGAAAGATCGATTTATATTGTGGATTTCATCAAGGTGAGAAAATAAATTTGCATACATATTGATACGATGTACGCATCTGGTCAAAGTTTTATGGATCCCATGTTTGAGAGTTGGAGAGCATTAACAAACGTGAATGATCCTCAGAAATTTTTGAAGTTCAATATAAACGATCATCTATGTATTAATATCCATGGAAAGGAAATACCTTTATATTGTTTTGGTCAGCGAATGGATATAGCTACAAATGAAGTTGAGCAAATGCCCATAACATACAACAGATTTCATGTAGTTGTACACGATACAAAAATTAAACTAAAACAAATAGCAGAATCATTGACAAAAGAAATAAGAGACCATTTTCAAAGAGATGAATTGCTTGAGGCTATGGGTGTGGTTAACCCGATGTTTTGGGATCCTTGTAATGAATACCATATTATAAATGGTTTATTTCTCAAATACATGGGCACTCTTGCTAGCCATTTCACTAAACGTGTGGTAGTCAATGGTATTGAAATCAATGGTATTCTCAACAAAGATCTTTTGACAAAACAATCAAACTATTTTGGAACAACAATGTCTGCTCAAGTTTCACAACTCACTAACCGTCATGAAACAGGTTCTATTTCACGTTTGTGGAAAATATTACATCCTAGTAGTATCTTACAACATACTATGAGTGAATATTTTCATTTATATGAATTATGTCAAACGATGATTTTAGGATCTATGGAAGATGAAAGGGTATTCAATGCATTATCATATGTAAAATCTAAAGTTCGAAATAGGTTGGACAAAAATTTGGAAAATTGTTTGAGAGTATATGTGTCGACCTATGAGGTGGAGAAGTTTCCTTATGAAAGAGCTTTGTCATATTGGAAATATCTGGTAGAGAGAAGAGGTGTCACGAATACTCAGGATGATGGTAACACTGATCAGATTGTGATGACAAAAATTTTGGGTATGAGTGCAGATGATTTTGTACAATCCGAAAAGAGTTTGTTCCAGCTTCAAAATGCAAGATGTTTTCATTTATTTTTTTCTTTTAATTTGATTATAATTTGAGACATGTATTTTTGATATCATTAATCATATAATATGAGATTAGACATGCCATTGGATACTCTGTATATCATAGCCCTCTGATTTGATTATGTATATTTGGATGAAATTGGATTATTTGATTACACATATGTTGATTAGAACATTGGATTATCTTTTATATCATAGACATGTTATTGGATATTTTGTATATCATTTTATTTAAGCCTTGTTATTGAATTATTAGTCTAAATTTTCAAATTATTTAGTAGATTTGTATTGTATAAACCATTTATGGCAAAGTAAATATTTGTGTTGCATTTCAGTCATTTCAAATTATTTCGTAAAACATAAAAGAACATTTTATTGCATCCACATAATTCAAAATTATTTAATGCATCCACACAACTAATCAAAACATCACAATATTTAAAACAAAATTTCAAAAAGATAATACAATTTTTTTGGAAATTGTCTCTTTTATTGATTTCAAAAAGATACCATTCTTTTACAATTTACAAAAAAGATATGCAACATGTTTTGTTTCTCCTCAAATAAAAAACAACAGTCTTCTACTATTCATTCTGCATGGTGCCTGAAGTTTCAGCTGCATCTAGCTCAATATCCTTTGCTTCCAATGCACCAACCCTAACCAAAATTTCAGCTGTAGTGTTTATCCCCGATAGCAATAAACCTTCTTCCTTCGCTGGATCTTCTCTAAAAGGTGCATTCAGTTCTTTCTCATTTTCTTTCAATACAACCTCCACATCCAGGCCCTTATCTTTGATAAACTTCTTCAGCCAATTGTTTTCTCTAATAGTGTATTGTAATATTTTCTTCACTTCAATAGCATTATTCACACTAATTTTTGTAGTCTTGATCAACATTTTCATGGCATTGACTTGCTACTTTAAGTGCTGAAAATTAGACTACAAAATACAAGTGAAAAAGGTTAATATTTATAAACAAAATATATTTAAGAAAAAAATGATTTTTAGTTAGATGTAAAACTTACATCAGCGGTAAGTCTTGTAGTTTTTGCAACTGCTACTTTTTTTTTATCTAGTGCCCATTCATTGAAATATGCCTGGGCCTCGACATTGAGGTTTTCCAAATGATTCAGAATAATGGCTAGAACTTCATCACTGTATGTAGACTCGACCTCCACGGTGCCAGATTCAGCTTTATGTAACAAAGCATCGAGCTTTTGGGGCTCATTCTCCACCTTTGAAAACAACTCCTTTCTCTTTGAAAAATTCTTATATCGGCCATTTATTGCTTTTATCAAAACCTTGGCCCGATATTCCCATTATTTTAATCTATCAATATCTACAAGAAGACTAGTATGAACTGTAGCTTTACATCTATTGGCTAATAAAACATGTTCTAAAAAATTTACTTTATCATCATCATTCAGATGATGGGCGATGACTTGTTGGGGGGGAAGAGGAAACTCCAGTGGCATCTACCTCAACATTCTCTTCTTCTTCATCATGGCTCTGTGGATCCTGAAGCATATCACTTGCCTTTAATGGGAAATTTTTAGGATTCATATCCTGATAAAGAAAATCATCATCTAGATTCCCAGAGGGCATTTGAGACATGCTCTCTACATTTGAGAAATTCTCAAGGGTTAAAATTGGGAAAATAGAAACATTAGATTGAGACACAATGTGTGTCTGGGAAACACTTTTGGTTCCAGGAAGCGGTGGTGTGAGGAACATTTTTCCATGCATGCGAGATTGGTTCCTCACAGGTGGTACCTGTTGTGGATGGACAAGGACTTATGGCACTTGTTGTCACTACGTTTGCGGTTGTGCAGATGGTGGAGGCATCATTTTTTTAGTATTTTGAATGTAACCGATGCATCTACAAAATTTCACATGAAAATATAAATTAAAACTTGTGTAAAAAATAATGCCATAAAAAGAGATTAATTTTAACCAAACATACCAGACTCAGACTCTACAGTCGTTGATGATGCAACCATTTGCCCTTGCTCTGAAAACATTTAAAATATTTCCTCAAACTAAATATAATTTTAAATCATTAAAATACATCATTTAAAATAGTACTTTTGAATAATAAGGTTACCTTGTGAGCTAGAGGTAACTTCTTCGATGTCGACTGCAACACATCCAGAAGTAACAGGAGCCATAGGTGTATGCTGAATCTGATCACCATGAGACCTCACACGTTTAGAGGGAGTTACTGGTGATGATTGTGACTATGTGTCAGAATTGGTAGATGCTTCTTGAATCCTAAAGGTGACATCCCTTTTACTGGAAGATTGAGCTGCTCTTCTCTATTTTCAAAAGAAAATTAGAAAATAACAAGATTGATTGAAAAGAAAGAAAACAGAGATTATTCCAAAAAATAATTTTACTTGTATTTCATTCTCAATCATACCAATAGCCAACAAACTTGGGTGCAATGCAGTTGGAGGATTATTTTTTGAATATTGAAGTATGCTTCATTAAAAAGACAAAGAATAAAGTTGTTGGTTGTTATTGTATATGAAGATTGAATTTTTTGGGCACTCAGAAGGTCCTGTTTCAGGCGGTTGGAAATGTGTGTGGACCAATCAAATCTACCACCACCAATACATCGAATCAATAAGGACAATGCCCAAAATAGCATTTATGTAGGTCACCCCTACAAAATAAGCCTTGCCTAGAAAAATTCAATGCAAGCATAAAGAAATTTGTCTCCAATGTTGGAAATGTTTAAACCCCTTTTCGACTTAGAAGAATTAACTAAAAAAAGAGAGAACATTATTAGAAAACAAAAATTACAATAGGGAGAACATTATTAGAGAATGGAAACTACAATACATCAAAATTTAAGATAAATAAAAACTAAATTTTAAAAATATACCTTTCAAATTGTCTGAATGCACAACATATTTGGATGCTAGCATTGATTTGTCATCTTCGATCAAGGCGTATTGGTTGTTCACCAGGTGACCATCCAAAAATGGTAGCCCTATTAGTCATTGCACATCCGAGGGTTTCAAAAAAAAATAATATCCTTGTTATCCACTTTGATATGAACAGTGGACACATCATGGTTGTAGCAACTAACTATCCATTGCATCAGGGGGACGTTGATGTTCAACTATGGCATCTTCATTACTCCAACAAGTTCGAAGGTGTAAAGCCATTCAAAATCTCTTCCAGGAGTGCTAAAAATATTCTTGATGTTGGGGCAATAGTAGTTCTTGAATGACACTTTGGAAGGCAGAGGAGAGGAAGAGCTAGCCATTTTTGCACTGAAACGGTCTAAAAAAGGCTCTAAAAATAGTCTTTAAACGATCTAGAAATGCCCTGGAAAACGCTCTGAAACGCCCTAGAAAATGCTCTAAAATACCCTAGAAAACGCTTTGAAATAGTCTAGAAAATGCTCTGAAAACCATCTGAAAACACTACGAAAACCCTCTGAAAACGCTCGAAAACCCTCTAAAAATGCTCTGAAAACCGTCTAAAAAGGCTCTAAAACCGCTGTGGAAAATGCTCTAAAAATGCTAGAAAATGCTCTAAAATTGCTCTAGAAAATACTTTGGGAAAGGTGAAAAATGACCCTACATTTCTATTTATAGAAGTCTGCATGGCTGAAGTCAATAGATGCATGACACGTGGTAGAGGAGAGGACACGTGGTAGCTTCTTATTGATGATCTTTGGTGGTCATTATTTGACAGTCACCATATTCTAGTCACCCTATGACCACTCGCCATCTACCACTCACCCTATGCCACTCACCATATGCCAGTCGCCCTATGCTAGTCACCATCTACCATTTACCATCTATCAGTCACCATATGCCATTCACCCTATGCTAGTCATCATATATTAATCATCCTATGCCAGTCACCATCTACCATTTACCATCTGTCAATTGTCATCTGCAACTCGCCATCTACCACTTACCAACTACTAGTCACCATATGCCAATCACCATCTACCATTTGCTAGTCACCTTCTACCAATTGCCTTCTTCCAATTACCTTATGCCACTCATCTTTTGCTAGTCATCTTTTGCCACTCACTATATGTCAGTAGCCTTCTACCACCCACCTTCTGCCACTTGCCATATTTCAATCGCCTTCTACCACCTACCTTCTACTAGTCGCCTTTTTCTAATTACCATATGCGAGTCACCTTCTACCACCCGTAATCTACCACTTGCCTTCTACCAGTCACCTTCTACCACCCACCATCTGCCACTCGTCTTCTGCCAGTCACTTTCTACCACTCATCTTCTGCTAGTCACCATCTTCCAATCACCATTTTGCACTCACCTTCTGCCACTCGCCTTCTGTCAGTCACCTTCTACCACTCTCCTTATATGACTCGCCTTCTACTAGTTGCCTTATGCTAGTCACCTTCTGCTAGTAAAATTTTCAAAAAATCACCTAAGTTCTTTGCAAAATTTTGAAAAATTTGCCCCGAATATTATACAACTATCAACTAAATTCACCCAGATTTTATAATTATTTTTTGGTACTACCCCTTATGCATAACCCTGTTACTGTCCCTTTGCTTATATTATTTGGGGCTATTTTTTAAAAGAATGAGAGTATATTAAGTAGCTCCATCAACATTGAAAGAGTTGATTGTTGGATTAATTATTCAAAACTAAAGCATTATACATTCTATAGAGGATTTCTCTTTTCATTATTTATTAGAATATATGGATTAGAAGGAATAACAAATTTCTAGAAACAAATCTTAGAATAATTCCCAAGTTTAGAATCATATAATTGTCTCTTTTGCATAATGCATACAAGCATGGTGCTCATCATGGGAAGTTTGAAGCATGGAGAAATACATGCCAGCCTCTTGGTTACATGATAAAAATATGCATGCAAAAATCATTTGTGATAGTGGATTTAACATAAGGAGCCTACATCAATCTATGATAAAATTAAAATGTCTAGAAATTGGGTTCGTCAAAATTAATTTTTATGACACTTCTAAAGGAAGTTCGATAAATTTAGTAGAGATATTTTTTAGAACAATGAAGGATAGATTCTACTCACTTACTCATAATCCTATAAAAATTTGACTAAAAAATATTGAAAGGTTAGGAAGCTCCTTAGAGGGATCAATAATACCATTGAAAAAGGATGGGAGTATATTTCAATTGAGGGGAGTTCACACATTATTATCATTATTATTATTGTCAAGAAAAATAGATGTGGGTATTAGTTCACAAATAATTTTATTTGATATCTCCATAAACTATTGTTAGAGGTAGTATCTTGAAAATGTCAACATATCTATAGAGAAGGAAATATAATAGTAGATCATTTAGTCAATTGGGGTGTTGATCTTCATATTAGAAAAATTCAAGGTTTAAAAGGAAACTAGCCACTTGATATTTTACAGCTTAATGGGAATGATTTCAAGCAATTGATCATGGAAATATAGTAGTTTGAGGAGGAAAAAGAATATCTTTGATAGAAATGCAAGTTTAATATGGTCTAGTTGACCTAAAAACAAATGTAATATTTTATCATTTTGATTAGAGTGGCCTAGGGCAAGAACCTACACACAACTTATTAGAAAATTGTATAATATTTTAATTAGATAACTATTTTTAATCCTATAAGTAAATATTCATAACTAAAAATACAAAATTTATATAATATGTGATTAGTTTAAAAGGAAAGATGATTTTGTTGTAACAAAAATAAATATTATGCAGATTTGGAAGGATTACGGTTTTTTATTGAAAAACATCTTATCTTTTAGGAGTCATATCTTCACGAAGAGTTATCCGATTCAGCTGGTTCTTGGACCAACTTGTGCAGAATTTGAATAGCTTTAAAATGAGTGGTCATATGCAGTAATCTAAGCAATATTGAAGGAGATACAACCCTATGAATTCAACCATTTAGAACAAGGGTAGTGATGATTTTTCAAGTCACGAAAAACAAAATTGCAAAGTGCGAAGGATTAGGGTTTTTTCCTGAAAAATGTCTCATCTTTTAGGAGCCATATCTTCGCAAAGAGTTATTCGATTCAGATTATTCTTGGACCAACTTGTGCAGAATTTAAATAGCTTTAAAATGAGTGATCATATGCAAATATCCAAGAAATATTAAGGGAGATATGATCCTATGAATTCAACCATTCGGAACAAGGGTAGTGACAATTTTTCAAGTTGCAAAAAATAAAATTGCAAATATTTGCCAACTAGGGTTCAAACGATGGGAAGAGCAATGAAGGGTTAGGACTTCAACGAGGCAAGACATTCTATCTGGATAAATAATTTTTTAGCTAAGTTCTTTTTTCCCTTTATTTATCTTATAAATTGTGCATGAAAATTTTATAAAGTTTTTATCAAATATTATATTTGCTATAGGACTTTCAAATAATTTTCAATAGATTTTGAGTTTTAGTTTCCTTTTCATGGATAGATTTATAGTTAAATCCTTAGAATCATCCCTAATTGTAGATATTAGTGAGCACACCTTAGAGAGATCCTCATTGCTCCAAGATAGGGTAGTTTTTGATAAATTTAATGGGTACTGGCTAGGGGCTTCAACCTTGAGAAAATGGATTGATAAGAGTTGGAAATCTCTAGGAGTGATTCTATCATTTCTTCCCAAAGGTTTCTTCCTACCCATTTTTTGTTCTAGGGAAGAAAGAGAAAGAATCCTAAAAGGGGGTCCTTATTTAATGGGAAGATTAGGGCTCTTTCTTACTCGCTGGTATGAAGGCTTTTCACCTGAAAATGTAAATCTATCCTTAGTACCATTCTAGGTTAGGATGTTTGGGTTACCCATTGAATTTTGGGAAATAGATACCTTCAAGGCAATAGGCAACACTCTAGTAGAATTCCTTGAGATTTCATATACAACAAAAGATAGATTTTTGGCTATTTATTCTCGAATATTGGTCATGATTGATATAAGTGAAGCTTTACCAAAATCAATCATTCTTAAGTATGGGGATAAGAGGTGGATCCAAACTATATATTATGAAAACATATATTTTAGATGTAGAAGATGTTATGAGGTGGGGCATATTGAGAGATCATTTCCTAAGAAGAGCCTCGCAGAATCATTTGTATAAAATCGTAAGAGAAATTTAAAAATGGTTATGGATGAAGATTGTTTTCAACTTCCAAAAAATAGATATAGAAAAATAAAAGAAATTGAATAGTGGAGATCAATAAGGAAGGATATTGGAAGAAATACCAAGTCTTTTGAGGCTTTAGCCTATGAAGAAAAAGTAGATCAAAACTTAGAGGACACAGTACAACAATTTCAACATATTAAGGAGTCGTCTATTTAGTATGATTCTATTTTAAGGAAGAACATTTGCTCAATGAACCTATGGAATGTATCTCATCATATTTTGAAGACTCGCTTGAAGTACCATGCACCATTCAGGAACAAATAATTGGTAAATAAAATGCAGTTTTAGAAGTTAATACCTCTGCCATTAATAAGGAAATACTATAAAATGAGCAGGATAAGTCAAAAGCTTCTATAATAAAGCTATGATAGGATAAATATGTTGAAAAAAAAAATTGTGAAAGAATATTGAGGAATAGAATAATAATATCTACTCCTGATATAAGCAAGGAAAAAATAGGAATACCCTCAAATTATCAAGCAAGATCCAAGGAAGCAAGAGCTAACATAAAGAAAGGAACACAAACTAAGTTGGTTGAACTTCTCTTTACCAAACAACAAAATGATATTGGTAATACACAAGAGGGGCCAAAAGCCCCTAATGAAACATGATTATCATCTCATCGAATATAAGGGGTATTAATACCCCCTCAAGCATAGGTTTATTAGGGACCTATGTTTAAGTAATAAACCTGATATTCTCTATATCTAGGAAACTAAAATGACAAAAGAAGAAGTTTCAAAAACTATGAAAGTAGTTTGGGCAAGATGTGAATGGGATGCTATGGATTTTGAAGGAGCAGCAGGGGGAATTCTAACTTGTTGGAATCCTTCTAGAACCTCTTGTGTAACCATTCATAAACTAGGCATTGGATAGTCTCTTTAGTCACTTGCTACTTTGTAGATATTCGCTTCATCCTTATCAATGTCTATGGACCTACAACTCAGTCAGGTAAATTAGAATTTTAGAGTGGGATTGAAGCCTTTATGAGAAGTAAATACCAAGAAACCCGATTCATGATCATTGAATATTTTAAAACCATAATTAATCTGAATGAAAAATTTGGTGGAACTAGGAAATTGACCCAAAGTATGAAATATTTCTTAGCTTTTATTCAAAACAACAATATATGGGAAGTTGAGTTTGAAGAATACAACTATACTTGGACCAACAATAGGAGATGCCAGAACCTAATAGCATAAAAATTAGATAGATGCATTCTCTCAGATCATTGGCTAGATGAAGGAACTTGTGCTAAAATTAATACCTTAACAAGGATTGGTTTAGATCACTGGATAATAAGAGTTAAATGGTGGTAAGTGAATTAAAAAATATCATATTTTAAATATGAGCATATGTGGGAAGACCATCCTCAATTTTTTGATATGATAGCTCAAACGTGGAATTATTTAGGTAATGGTGGGTTGTATGCTTTTCCAAATCAAATTAAATCTATGACATCTAGATTAAAATAATGGAACAAGAAAACCTTTGGAAACATTTTTGAGAAGAAGGAAGAACTAAAATATATAAACTTTCAAAATTCTAAAAAGGTGATGAAAATAACCCAATATCAAAGGAAAGGGAGTTGCTTAGTGAATATCATAATATTTTGAGTAAGGAAGATAAATTTTGGATATTAAAATCAACACAGACTTGGTTAAAAGAAGGAGATAAAAATACAAATTTTTTTCATAGGATGGCTATAGTACAGAGATCATCTTCTAGAATTAGTAGAATTAAATGAATAGAAGGGGTTTGGATTGAATATTGGAGTGAAATCAAAAAAGAGTTAAAGTTGTTTTATCAAAATATTCTAGGTTTAAAGGAGACCACAGTTCTTAATGATAATTTTCTTTAAGATGTTCCTTCAGTTATAACAAATAAATATAATAGGAAACTGATGGAGCCTATTACTCTAGAAGAAGTTCGTTTAGCTCTTTTCTCTTTTAATAAGGATAAATCCCCAGGTCCAGATGTGCTCTCTACATATTTTTACCAATATAATTGGGATATAGTGAAGGATTATTTATTTGTGGTAGTGGAACAATCTAGGGTAAAACAATACATTCCTTATAAAATAAATGCAACTTATCTTACCCTAATTCCAAAAAAAATGATGTTGAATTGTTTGATTCTTTTAGACCCATAAGCCTATGTAATATGACATATATGATTATTTCCAAAGTGATGACGAATAGATTAAGGCCATTTCTAGACAAAATTATTTTAGAAGAGCAAGGAGGATTTGTGAAAGAGAGTCAAATTATGGATGGGATCATAGTAGCTCATGAAGTTATACATTTAGCATCTTCAAAGAAAGAGAAAGTTATGATCTTAAAACTTGATATGAATAAAGCCTATGATAGGGTTAAATGGGATTTCCTTTTGCAGTTTTAGATAAGTTTAGTTTTAGAAAGAAATGGGTTAGATGGATTAAAGCTTCTGTCTCTATAGTTTCTTATTCAGTGTTGATCAATGGGTTAGTGATAGAATCTTTTAAAGCCAAGAGAGGGCTTATATAAGGAGATCCTCTATCTCCTTATTTATTGATTATTATGGCAGAAGTTTTGAGAAGGAACATAAATAAGGCTTACAAAACTTATAAGTGGACTTAAGGTTAGTAATAACATCGATAACATCACCCATCAACGGTTTGTAGATGATACATCCCTTTTTGGAAGGGCAAGGATAAATGAGGCCAAAGATTTGAATAAATTTTTAAAGGAGAATGAAAGAGCTTCATGGCAAAAATTTAATAGGACTAAATCCAAAATTTACTTCCTTAACACTTTTGCTAATATCAAAGCAAGAATTTATAGGTTGCTTCAAATGGAGGAGGTAAATTTACCAATAAATTATCTAGGGATTCCTTTATTTGAGGGGATAATTAGGATAGATTTATGGAATCCAATTATTAGTAAAGTTTAAAATAAACTTCTAGCTTGGAAAGGTAGATGGTTATTGTTAGAAAGAAGAGTGTAGTTAATTAATTCAATCTTACAAGTCATTCCAACATATTATACGCCATTGTATTCTATGCCAAAATCAGTTGAAAAAAGTTTAATCTATATTATGCGGTCCTTTTTATGGTCAAGTTTACATGATAAAAGGAAATTTCCTTTGGTGAAATGGAACAAGTTGTGTGATGATAAAACTAGGGGAGGTCTTGGTTTAAGATCTCTTACAGATGCAAACTTAGCTCTTAGGGGAAAATTTATCTGGAGATTGTACAAAGAGAGTCAAAGACAATGAGCAAGAATTCTACTAAGTATGTTGATTGCAATGACCCAAGTTTAATATTTATTGCATTCTCTCTTCCAAATGGTTATGCTCTTTGGAATGGTTTAAAAAAATCTATTGATATTGTGATTAAATTTTTAAGATGGGTGGTGGGAACTGGGGAAAATTTTCTATTTGAATGGATTTGGTGTGATTAAATTCCACTTAATTTAGATCCAGTTTTGAAACCTTGGATGAGATTTCTTCAAGAAAAATATGGTGATAGGGTTTTAAATATTTTGTATAAGGATCAAGAAGGAAGATACAAATGGAAAGAAGATTTTTTTACAAGTATACAAGACATTGATGCTAGGAGGCAATTGAGTAGAAAGATAACAACTGTGATTATTTTGAGGGGTGCCAAGAATAAATTGATTTAGGAGTTGAATAGCTCAGAATAATACACAACAAGAAATAGATATAATGTTCAACACCAGTATAATAATAATGTGACTAGAATATGGAGATATATTTGGGATAGCCCAAGCATTCCTAAATTCAAAATGTTTGTTTGGCTAGTAGGTCATAGAATAATTTTATCCTGGGATAACCTTATGAAAAGAAGTTTTCATGGACCCTCTCAATGTGTTTTTCGTAATAAGGAGGAGGAGAGTATAGACCATCTCTCGGGACATTTCTCAATATTCTAGAATCTATGGCAATGGATTCTTAATATGTTTGGTAAATGCATAGTGATGAATAGCATAATTGAATATTGGTTAAAGCAATGACAAAAATTTTATAAAAGTGAGGCTTTACAGACAATATGGGATATATCAAAATATACAATACTTTGGACTATATGGTTAGAAAGGAATAGGAGAATATATAAAGGAAAGGAAAGCAGTTTAGAGGTGATGAAAAAGAAGACATGTTTAGCCATAGATAAGTCTAAACCAACCCTATCAACTCACCAAGTCCCTAATTTGTAAGCAGAGAGTCTTGATAGATGGATTCAATTCATTAAATGGAATTATCATGTTGGGTACAAGAGAAGCAAAAAGAAGGTAAGTGGAAACCACCAGATATGAAGTGGGTTAAATTGAACTTTGATGGAGCATCTATAGGAAATCTAGGACCAACAAGAGGAGGAGGAACAATTAGAAATAATAGAGGAGATATTATGTCTCATTATGCTTTCAATAGTGGATTTAAGAAAAATAATGAAGTTGAAGCTTGTGCAGATTTAGAAGGATTATAAATATGTAAACGAATGAAATTAAATAGAGTATGGATGGAAGGTGATTCTCTCATAGTATTAAATGCAATTTTGAGGAAAGCAAAGGCTCCATGGAACATACAAGAGATAATTATGGAAATTCAAGATCTTGCTAAAGATTTTGAAGGAATTAGGTGTACACATACATTAAGGGAAGGCAAAAAATATGCAAATAGGCTAGCCAATAGATGGGTTTTTATTGAGAGTCGTGAAGTTAATTTCTCCATTCCATGGTTAGAGGAAGTAGTAAGTTTAGCTGAAGCTAACAAAAAAATATTGATTGCCTAAATAAATTAATGATTAATATTTACTTTAATGTTTTCCATTGGTAGTATCTATTTTATTTTGTAGCAATAATGTGTTTCATTTAGACTATTTATTATAATTTTTGTGGTTGCACTTGTGTTTTAGCAAGGAAACTAGCAATCCATATTTGATAAAGTGAACTATGATAGTGCAATGTTTTGGAAATATTAATCTACTAATATGCAAAGCATAGATAGTAGAGGTGAATTTTTTGGCATTATGAAGGTTGCTATAGGAAAATATCAAGAAAGGTGCTAAATTCTGGAGTAGTTGTATTCATATAGAGAATAGAAAAGATCCAAAAAATGAAAATCAAGAATTCAGACATTTTATGTAAATTGATGTAGGTTTCTAACTATAGCATCTCAATTAAGATGAGAAGTGTATCTATTTGTAAAATCTCAAACTCTAAATAAGAGATATGTAATTTATCAAGGGTGGGGGAGCCGAATACAACCCCTTATTATCCAACAAAAAAAAAAATATTAGATCAACTAGAATAATTTTACATTGGTTATTTTCATAAGCTAGAATAACAACATATTAATTGTATTTTAATCAAGATTTTTATAGCTTCCATTGTTCATTATATGATTCACCATATTAATGACATAGTATTTTATATTCATTATCATTATTATGTGTCCTTTGTTAATCTTATTAGCATCTTGCAATATATATTTTTTGTTGGTGAAAAAGAGTTGTACTCATGTCCTCCACCCTTGAAAAATCACAACTCTCTCCTTTAGAGCTTGAGAGTTTAAAAATAGATTCAATTCTCGTCTCAATTGAGATGTTATAGCTAGACACCTACATTTATTTTCATAATAAGTTTAAATTCTTAATATTCATTTTTTGGATCTTCTTCAATTTTTTTGTAAATACAAACATTCCAAAATTAAGTATCCTTCTTGTTGACATTATCCTACAACTACCTTCACAATACCGCAACTCCACCTCTACTATCTACACTACATCTTAGTAGAGTAATATTTTCAAAACTTTAAGCTTTCATAGTCCACTTTATTTGATCTAGATTGTTAGTTTCCTTTCTAAAGTATAAGTGCAACCATAAGTACTGTAATTAATAGTTTATTTGAAAACACATTAATTTAATAAAATACAACCAATATTACCAATTAAAAACATTATAGTAAATATTAATCATTATTTGATTTAAACAATCGATATTTTATTGTTAGCTTTAGCTAAACTTACTACTTCCTCTAACCATTGAAAAGAGAATTTAACTTCATGTTCCTCTATTAAAACCCTCTATTGGCTAGCCTATCTACACATTTGTTCACTTCCCTTACTATACGTGTAAACTTGATTTTTTCATACTCTATAGCAAGCTCTTGTATTTCCACAATGATCTCTTGTATGTATTAGCATCTTGTAATATGAAATTTTTTAAGATCATATATCACCAAATATTTTTGGACTTTGGTTACTCGATTGTATATATTTTTATCAATATTTTTCTTAATTTACAATATATTATTATATAAAATTTAGGGTTTAATGTGGGATAATTATCATTAATATACCTAGACACTCCCTTGTTGGATACAAGAAAGAAGCAGCTATGATACTCAATTTTAGATTGAATAAATGAATATTTGGCTAATTGAAAAGGTAAGTTCTTGATGGATGGAAGACAAAGTCACAGAAGATACATTGCAATCTATTCCTATTATATGATGCCATATTCAATATTATTAGTAGGTCTAACATCAAAATTTGATACAAGTAAAAAAGTTTTCTTTGGAAAAGTAGAGAAAATATTGAAGGAGAAAGCTTTCATAATGGTAGCTTTATGACTTTGGCATTAGGGGTAAAATATGGGCAGAGTTTATTCAAAAATCAAGGAAAGATCTAGTATAAATATTGCTTCAAAAAATATAAGGCATTGTAGATGTAGGAAAATTGCCAAGGAAATGAGTGCTACATAGATTTTAGCAATATGGGGCATCGTGTCATACAACTCATAATTAATCAAGAAACATATTAGGTGGTCGGTTGTTGAGGGGAATTATGTACATTTTTTGTTTGATACTTAGTTGAAGATTTATTATCCTCATGATAAAGGACAACCATTAGCTTATGCCTAATTGTCTTCAAGAGGTTCAATAGTCAAAATTATATTGATGTAACTATTCTAAATATTGGATTTTTATTAACAATTTGATTGAGGGAGAGATCTCAAACAACCAACAAAGAAGCTTTGGAAGATGCTTCATGATTTCTATTTTCCAATATTTTTGTAAAAGAATGAGTTGGTTTGGAATCTATCATAACATAATGGATACTTAGGCAAGTTGGGACATAAGGATTTGGAGCAATCATAATTCCCTAATCATGCAACCCTTGAGGTCTCAATATTCCTTTAATTAGTGGTCTAAAACAAACTTCTAATGGGTGATAATTTGAAAAGAAGAGTATATCATGGGCCTTTTAGGTGTGCTTTGTATTAAGAAGAGTTAAAACATACGATGATAAATAAAATTATTATCCCTTTGCTTCCAATATGAAAATATATTTAAATAAATAAAAATATATGCTCAATGACTACATTACTATTAGAAGAATTCATTGAATGTTGGATAATTGTTTCAAATCTTAAATATTAATCATTCTATGGATCATTGGTCATGTTATTATTTGTTGTAATCTACAGCTTGAGATAAATAATATAGATTTCACTTATAATTGTATTCAATTTTAGATTCATATAATTGGATCTCTTGCATAATGTTTATAGGCATGATGCTTATCACAACAATTTTGAAACATGGAAAAATTATGAAGTTAGAGGATTTAAATATACACAATGGAGTGATTTGTAATAATGGAGTTAATACAAAGGATTTGTGTTGATTCATGGTAAAATAAACATTTCTAGAGGTTATATTTATTAGACTTAATTTTAAGGGTACTTCCAAAGAAAATATTGGCAAACCTAGTGAAGATGGTGTTTTTAAAATAATAAAATCAAAAATGCCCCTCATCTACTAAAAATCATACAAGTATTTCATAAATAACTTATTTTTTTGTAACACACTCTCACACACATGCATACACACCTTGTCATGGTTTGAACTTGGATCTCCTGAAAGAGAACCCAAAGCCATACCACTGTGATGTCCCAAACAAACCTTTTTCATAAAAACTATGCAAAGGCTAAGGCTTTTTTAACAAGATTCAAGATTACCATTTAAAAAGGATGAAGATGCATTATAATAGAGGAAGATCCATAAATTTTTTAATGATGTTAAGGACAATAGATGTGGGGATTGGATTAATAATATTAGAATATTTAATATCCATCAATTAATTTTGAAGAGAAAAAATAATGGTTTAAGAAATATTGAAAGTATCTTCAATGTAAAAATAAGTTAAAGTTTATAGCAAGCTCAATAAGATACATATATAACTATCTTCAAGGGTTGGATGGATTTTTAAGTTATGGTGCTTACCAAGGAGAGACCCAGTTTCAAACCTTGGAGGCATGCTTGTTTGTGCAAAGATAGTAATCTGACCTAACTTTGTTGAGTGTGCACAACCTGACGATGATGATACTGATCCTAAACCATCGATGGTCTCCCTCACACCATATCATCAACAACGAGGTGACACAGGGGTTATAGGGGGCAGCCCCAAGATTTGAATTCTGATTGGTAGTAGAAAAATATTGTGGATGTAATAGATTACCCTATGTATAAAATAAATAAATAAATAAATAAAAGGCATCTATATAACTTATTAAAAAATAAATTTAACTCATTTTTTTTTTAATAATATTTCGAAACTTCTACTTAGCCTCATCATGCCCATAAGCTTCTTAAAAAAATTCTTATGCAACTCAAAAAGTAAGTTATCATTTCAAAACCATAAATATCTTAATTAAATAATCTTGCATCCTTTAATAATTTCTTCTATTAATGCTTCCATTCAAATTCATCAAAATGATATAAATTCAGACTTCCATTCAAACTCATAAAACTCATAATATTATATAGACTTCCATTCAAACTCATCAAACACATTTCATAAATACTTGCATTCAAACTCATCAAACTCATTTCATAAATACTTCCATTCAAACTCGTCAAACTCTTTTCATAAATATTTGCATTCAAACTCATCAAACTCATATTTTATATAGACTTCCATTCAAACTCATCAAAATCATTTCATAAATACTTCCATTCAAACTCATCAAACTCATTTCATAAAGAATTCCATTCAAACTCATAAATATAAATTCTTAATCAAAAAAGTCATAATAAATTTTTAATCAAAAAGTCAAATCGAATACCAAGACCCACTTTCAAAAATATCTCCAACATATCAATCAAAGGAATATAATGTAACCTTAAGAACCACACTTAGATCTGAAATATTATATTTAAGAAGACCATTTGTGTGTTTCACTCTCTAAAACCTTTGTTATTTCCTTTATTACATAAAATTATAGGTGTTTTCCTTAACATTTGCTATTGTATTTCTTTATTAAGCAATTTTACACATTTTAACGGTTTTTGTGGAGACACCTCAACACTATGTTATCAAACCAAAAACCATGTCAAAAACACCATTTTCAAAAATATCTTCAATATATCAATCAAAATAATATAATTTACAACCTTAAAAACAACACTTAAATTTTAAATCTTATCTTTAAGAAGACCATTTGTGTGTTTCACTTTCTAAAGCCTTTGTTATTTCCTTTATTACATAATACTGTAGGTGCTTTATAGATTCCTTAGCCTTTGTTATTGTTTTCCTTTACTAAGTAATTCTACACATTTCAACGGTTTGTGTGGAAACACCTCAACAATATGTTGTCAAACCAAAAACCATGTCAACACACCACTTTCAAAAATTTGACTTTCACCTTTTATGTAGCATTTATGCCACATTGGCCACCTTTGTTTGTTTGGATTTTTTTGTCCAAATTTGACTTTCACTATTTATGTAGCATTTATGCCACCTTATTTACACTAGCAACACAAATGTAGTAAGTGTATTTGATCTAGAATTGGTGGAATCTCAAAGGCATATCTCTCAAGCATGCTCAAGTTTCCATCATCTCCCAAATATGATCATGCATGTTGGTTTGTAGGTCATACCTAATTCTTCTTGATCCTTCCAAGCATATTTGACCTTATCCTTTCATACTTCTATCATCTTCCCTCTATGAGACCCTAAAAATATATAAATACAACACTTAATGAGGACTTTGCAAGAAAGTTTTTACTATAACTAAATTCTACCAAAATCACTCCAACATTCTCTTAGCATTATATCTATCTTCCTTATCAAAACTATTCTAAAATTTTGGCTCACTCTTGTAAGTCATTAGCATTTGTAGTCATCAATTTTGCATCCTTCTTGAGCACTTGATCAAGCTATCATTATTAGAGCCTTTAAATCCAACTAGTACACTCTCAGCAAGCAACAAGGGACCTCCAATAAGCTACTAAGAGGAAGAAACCCATGGACTTGGGTTGTATCTTTCATTCTTCCTCTCTTGCTTTCTTTCGTCCTTTCATTTATATGGCTTGTCTTTTACTTTATCATATCTTGTTAGTTTTGGGTTTTGGCTCACCTTGACTAACTCATATCAATATTATTTTATCATTGATCAAAATCCCTTTTGTACTTACCATTGCATCTTTATTTTATCATGCTTATTAGTCAGAATTGTCTCTTCATTTCATGCATTTAACATAGTTTGATCAATCACAAATGTCTTGTTTCTATCACACATCAAGGTACTTGTTCTCCTAGGACAAAACCCTTCATATGTAGTCATTTATATCTTATTGTATCTTTGCATTATGTCCACTTATTCTAATCATAGATTCATTTATGTTGCTTGATTATAGGTAGGCAGTGCATCTGTCCTCTACTTTACACAACATTTATGCTATCAACATATTTGATTAGGAAGTGCATTTGTCACTTTGCATTTATAACATGCCTTATCTTATTTTCGGCACTTTAGCACTTTTTTCATACCAAAATAAGGGTCTGATCATCCTGACATGGAAGCTCTCTATCTTTCCTCTAATCAAACAAACCCCTCTAAACTAACAAGAGTTGCATTATTGTAATTATGTACATTTGCATTGGCAACACATTTGTACATTAGGCAGTGCATTTACCTCTATGGTAGGACCAAGTGTTTTTTCTTCTAGATCTTCTATTTTTAGTTTTGTAGCTTAGTATTTGTGTTTTTTTTTTGTAATTAGGTTTATGTTTCTAATCTATTATTAATTTAATAAGGGTAAATTAAGGAACCTTCGCATAGTTTAATCATATAAAAAGAAATTTATTATTGTTTTATCTTAGGCATCAATATTTAATTTGCATCTTAAGATAGCTTATTCGATGCATATTCCCTTGAACCCTTGCTTTTCATTTTTATTAAAGAAAAAAATATTTTAGTTTGGTGTGTATATTGCATTGCATTTAACTCTATAAGATGAAGGTTAGGTTAGGCACATAAGAGGATAGTAAAGAAGGAACTTAGTTCTCTTTTGTTGGATATGTAGGTGTTTGTGAATCCACATGTAAAACTAGAATTAGATCTTAACATACCTTAATCCTTTGAAGTCAAAATACCTCCTCTCTTGGAAGAAGGAGTTGTGGATCTCCTTGGATAGCCCCTTGACACCTCTCTCCCATTCTCATAGAATTTTTATATGATATTCTTAGTAACTTTGGTTTTTATCGAAGTTATTATGAATGGGTGTTATAAATGTACTCCAAAGTATCATATTTTAATGAATATATCTCCCACTAGATACTTTGGACCATCCCATGTACTTTGCCAAAGTGACCCACTATCTCCCTATCTCTTCATCAATTTTGTTGAGCCATAAAGAATAGTTCTCTCAAAGGAAACAGTGAAAGGTAAATCAAAGGTATTAAGGTTACGATAAATGATCCCTTTAAATACCATATCTAATTAGTTGAAGACACTCTTTTTAGATCATCACTTCTTTAACGAGATCGTTGAATATAAATTAGTACTATCAAGCTATGAGAAATGTATTCAAAAACTCTCTTTAATGATACTATGTAGGATATTTTTGTTTTGGTCAACATTACCCTTTACTTAAAATGAATTATTATGGAGATTTTAGGGTTTGAAGTGGGAAAATTTTCTTTAGCATATCTAGGTATTTCATTTCTAATAAAATAAAAAAGGAGCTTTGGGAATCAATTTATGATATAATGAAATCTTGTCTAGTTGGCTGGATAGGTAAGTTCTTAACCATGTATGGAATACTATAACTTGTATGGATTTGTTTTAATGTATCCTAATATATGTGGTATTGCTTTCAAAATTAGTTAGTATGTATAACATTAGAATTTGATGAGATTCAAATATATTTTCTTTGGAAAGGATGTGAAGATAAATCTAGGTTTCCTCTTTGCAAATGGTATAGTGATTGGAGAAGGAAAAGGTGAAGGCTTCCAAAATTCTATATTTATGAGTTGGCATTAGGGAAGAACTTGATTAAAAATTATTCAAATATAAAAAAATTGAGCAAGAACGTTCATAAAAATAAATATGTTCTATGAATAGTGTAAAATTTTGAAGGACCCTAATTAGTGTTCGATAACATAAAATTTCATTTCAAAGAGTTTGGGATGGAATTAGTAATTATATTAGATGGTGGGTCAAGTGGGGGGATACTATACATTTTTGGGTTGAAGCTTGATTAAAGCCTTATCCTCTTATTTCTAATCCAAAATGGTAATCCTTAGATTAGGACTTATTGCTTGTAAAGGCTCATAATTCAAAATCATACCAATGTGACTAAATTCTTGATATTGGGTTTTTGTTAGTAATATGGTTAAGGGAGACTTAAAGAAGCTTTGAATGAACTAAAATTAGTTGAAATAAAATTATACATCCATATCATTTTTAGTTTTTGTTACTATTATAAACTTATTTTCTTCTATGTTTTTTTGGAAAGCTACTTTAGTTTTGTCCAAATTTTAAAAGATGAGAAGTCAAAAGTTTTACAATATACAAAAGAGAAATAAAATATAGATTATGAGATATTGGAAGATAAAATTAAAAGAAGAGGCCAAGAGCTTTATCACCTCTTTAAGGGTGGTTGTTTGTTATCATTTTAGATCATTTAATTATAAATAACATTTATTTTTTTATTCTTGTGTATTCATAGTTAAAGTGAAGTTTTAGTTTTATTGAACTTTATTATGTGATTTTGCTTTGAAGTACTCACATGTAAATATTTTAAGATGTGTAGCCTCAATGCATCATCCAATATTCATGTTATTTATTTAAAATTCTCTCATGAAACTTTATACAACAAAAAAAAATTGTGTCTTTGTGATCCACTAGTGATTTTGATAATGGAGCCATTCTTCTAGAGTATAAAATATATATTTTTTTATTAGGTGGAAGAGGGGTTTTGAAAGGGTCTCAAAACCTTTTACAATGGGGTTTTAAAAGGGACCCCAAACCTAAATTTGGCCATAAGGATATTCGATGAAAATAAAAGAACATAAATGAGGTCTCCCCCAAGGAGAACTAATCCTACATCCGACAAAAATGATCCGGCATCCAACATCCAAAATGTGAAACTAGCATCCAATAGAGATCCCGCCAAAATGAAATTTAAAAACTAGGCACTTAGATTTGACATTTGAAATTCTCCCACCCATTTGAATATTTCCTCGCCTAGTGGGAGAACCTGCCAATTTGAAATAAAACTGGGCACTTATATTTGAAATTTGAAAATTTATGCCCATTTGAAAATTCTTGCCCAATAGGAGAACCAGACACATTAGACACTAGTAAGAACACTAGGTTTTAAAAGTAGCCCAAAACCTGAACACAGAGTTTTGAAAGGAACCCAAACCCTTGAAGTGAAACAAGTCTCTAAAAGAGGACCGTAGAATTTTGAAAGGAACCCAAAACCTTGGAAACGATAATTGAATCAGAGTGCTCAAAACAACAAAATTTTGGAACACTCAAAGGAAGAAGGAAAAGGGACTTTGGACAAAGGTTATTTTACTTGTTATGGCCACCCTCCTAGATGGTGGGCTTCACAAATAAGGGAAGCTCTTCTTTCTATCATTTCTTTGGATGACTCCAGTTCTGAAGGTACCTAGTTTCTTCTTGCTTTATTTTTTCTTCTCTTTGGTTCAGTGAAGGTATTTTAGTTCCCTAGCTCAAACTATTCTTTCTTTTCTTTCGTCTGTTGATTCTTGCCTTAAAAGTCTTTTGGTCTAGAAAGGTCATTGTTATGTTCAATTGTTTTTTCTTTTTCATTTTTTGTTTTTTGTTTAGTTTTTTGTTTAGTTTTTTGAGGTGTGTGTGTTTTTTTGTTTTGTTTTATTTTTGTGTTCTTTGTGTTTTTTTTTGTTGTTCTTGTGTTTTTGTTGTTTTGTGTTTTTTGTTATTGTTCTTGTGTTTTTGTATGTTTGTGTTAATTTGTGTTTTTGTGTGTGAGTGTTTTCTATATTTTTTGTTTTTCTTTATTGATTGTTTTTTTATTTTTATTTTTTAATTTTTTAGATTTTGGTTGATTTTGTTTTTCATTTTTTTTTTGGTTATGTCTTTGTAGTGTTCTGTTGTTTGTGTTTTGTTTTTTTGTTCTTGTGTTTTTTCTATGTGGTTCATGTTGTGTTTTTTTTATCTTATTGTGTGTGTGTTTGGTTGTGCTTTATCTTTTTGACACACTCAAGGAGCATATTTTTCATTTTATTTTATTATTTTTATTTTTATTTATTTATTTATTGATTTTAATCTTATTGTGTGTTTGTTTGCTCCTTGAGTATGTCAAAGGTGGTAGGCCAGGTTCAAGCTCTGGGCAATTTTGGCAGAATGGATACCCCTGCCTCCTTGGGTCTTACCCGAAAGTGGCATCCCTTCTAAGATGTTTTCCACAAAAAAAAAAAGGAAGAAGGAAAAAAATTTCCCAGCAGGAGAACCAAACCAAAAACCCAACCACTACCTAAGAGAAACATGCCCATGTTAATGCATTTGTTGGAAAGAATGAAATTTAAAACATCTTACTTAAACTGAGAGATCAAATCCACCAGCCATGAAAATTTTTCTCAAACCCACATTTTAGCTAGAAGATTAAAATTTGAAACATCCCACCAAAAAATGAAATAGGAGCACAACCAACCAAGATATTTGTCCATCAGGCTCAAGAAATTGTTGGAATCTATCAGAAGAAACCAATAGAGAAGATCGCAAGGTCAAAGCAACCCTGCTCCCTAAAAACCTAGATATGGATTTGCCACACCACCTAGCCATGAAATAGGGTGGATCAAGGAAGTCCAAGAAATAAGCAAACCCAAGAACACCCCCACCACTAGAAGATATTCACCCAAAAGCTAAGTGAGAAGGAAGTAAAAATCAAACCCTTCCATAAGGTCAGTAGGACCACCTCCCACAACAAACAAACCAAAGACCATCCCTAGCAACTTGTTGACCCGCCAGATGCAAGGGCCAACAACAAGAGCCTTTCTCAATTAGACAACGAAGAAGCCCAAGGTCTCCCCCTGGTATTTACTTCAAAGAGAGGGGCAAAGACCAAAATAATGTTGAGGAGAAAAACCCATCTATCCAGTACCCACATCCAACAAACAAATAACCAATGGGACAACCACACCTGCCAGAGTCAAGGGCCAACAACATGAGCCTTTCTCAAATGGACGGTGATAAAATCCAAGGTCTCCCCTCGGTATTAACTTCAGAAAGAGGGACAAAGACCAAAAGAATATCATAGATAAAAACCCATCTGTCAAGCACCCACATACAACAAACAACCAACAAGACAACCACACCTGCCAAACACGAGGGCCGACAACATGAATCTTTCTCAATGGACAACGATGAAGCCCAAGGTCTCCCCCTAGTATTAACTTCAGAGAGAGGGGCAAAGACCAAAAAATCCGAGAAGAAAAACCAATTGTCTAGCACCCACAACCAACAAAAAGAAGATCTTCCAACAACCCAGAAAACCTAGCAACCCAAAATGAACAAAACCACCATTCCTCCCAACAACATAACCATTCATTGCGGTTCCTTCAGCTGATCCAGCCTTCTACCCAACCCCCCAACTATGGTTCCTTTAGTTGACCCAACCTTCTACCCAACAAACCAAACTGTTGCTGCAAGGCCAACTACCAAACTAGTTCTCTACCTAAAAGGGCATCCATCGAGTTATAGGACTTTGTTTTCCAAAATCCTAGCTCACATTCCGATGCCCCACTCAAACCCTCTTAAGCCCTCTTTAAAAACATAAATAAAATATAATGTATTTTAATAAGTTAAAATATTAGATTCAAGAGATCCCATCAAATGCCTCATAGTTAAATGTTATGGACTAACAAAATGACTGAAAATAATTCATAACATAGTAATGTACACTTTACTTTACCTTTATTATTAAACCATTTGTCATCTAAAAATATTGTTATATTTACAAGCTATACTAATTATAACTTTCTTTAAAACTATTAATATTTATTTTTCAAGTTTTAAATTTTTAAAATTATAAATATATTTATATATAGATAGAAACTATTTTAAAATTTAAAATTTTATTATTAAAAAAAAACTTTTTAAAGTTTTGATGACATTGCTACGATAAGACTAAAGCTTAGCTTAAGCTATTTCACATCTTTATCACTAATAATTGATATATTTACTAGCTTTTTACTCCTCAAGTTGCCAATGCCATTGTGACCTGGCCGGATTTTCGTGTTAGACGATGAAAAAAATCATCATATGGCCCATGTGAGACAACAAATATCAAAGACATTTTGCATGGATGACATATGTCAATATCTTCCCAGCTTTGAACATACCATGGAATGATTTAAAGATTCAGATATGTTACAGCATTTTCAAAGATTCAGATATATATGCAGCCATCAATTATTGAAAAATAATTTTAAAGATGTCTTGACATGGAATGATAACTACAGCAAAGAAAAACGAATGAATTATTATCTAAATGTAATAAAGATTGAAAATGCCATATACCTCTAAAGATGCAAAAGTCATGAACGAAAGAGACATCTCAATTCGTCTACAACAAACAGCAATTCAGAATTTTTAAAATAAGGCGTTTAATTCTACCTTTAGAAGATATACTAAAAGTCAATATATGTTGGGTCTATGAAGATAATGTTGTGTTTTTTTTGGGCAAAGACTGCTTTAAAATGAAAATAACAATGTACGTATCAATTGATTCGGATGACAATAAAGGTAAGATTATTGTTAACGATTGTTTATGCTTTAAATTTTGATAATATTTGGTTTACATATTTATATTTTTTAATAATAATATGGGTTTAAAAGTTTAGAAGGTTGGCTTTTAGCCATATTCAATCACAGCCAGATCAAATATAAATTATATAAAATATGTATGAAAGTTTAATTACAAAATAATATTAATGCATACAAAAATTTGACTAATACAAATGTAAGATATTCAGAAAATTATATATATATTTCAAAATAGTACTTACAATATATATCATTTTTTATTATAATACATGAATTTTTGTCTCCATATTATAATCCTTGGATACCACTCTTCAATAGACTATTTCTCTCCTCATATATCCCAACCTTTCATATTCCATACATAAAACAAAATTTCTTATGTCTCTTGATTTTGTATCTTGTTATATATATATATATGACTTTTCACTTGCATACTTGATACATACACATGACACATTGCACCCACCTACACACTGTTACTACATGACACTTGGACTCGTCCAACACATTAACACACACATACTTAAGGGAAATATAAATCACACACCTAAACAAATAATACACACTAATCTATTACATGATCAAATAATGTAATTTCTCCAACATGGAAATGGATATAAATATTAATTTTTGTTTTGTTATGAGAATACATTTGTGTATTGATTGAATAAAAAATAAAATTTTAGAGATGCTTGAGTTGGTATGTCTTTGGGCTCTCGTCAAGAAGACCCAAGTTGGAATCACATGGAAGGTGACTCTCGTGTCCCTAGTTGTACTTGGCATTCTACTTCAACCAAATAAGAATAATAATTAGTTTTATGGGATTGAAATACGTCCTATTTGTATTACATCATGATTACAACTTGGTATTACAACAATTTGGCAATTAGGCATATATTGTTAGGAAAAATTCAAGATCTCCTACTTGAATGTTGAGAAATATAATTGGTTGAGCTAATGCCATTGGATGAGCAAGAAGAAAATATTACAAAGGAAACATTAATTATTTAAAAAATATTCAACCAACAACTAGGGAAGAGAAGGAACTCAAGGTAAGCATTTTCAAAATATTTCGTCACTTACTACACAAAAATAAAATGAGAACTTGATGAGAAAGATCTTTATGGATGAGTTAGAGGAGGCAAATTTAACAACCTTAATGGATCTTTTATAATTTTCATTCAATTGTTTTGGGATTTGTTGAAGAGTATTAATGGTTGTGTTTTAAGAGACTACGAAAGATATGGCTATAATAAATGAAACCATTACGATATTTATTGTATTTGTAAAGGTGAAACAAATATTTTTGATAGTTTTCATCCACTTAATATTTGTAATAGGATTTATAAGATAATTTTTAAAAATGATGACAAATAGATTCAACATTAACCTAAGAATGTGTAATTTTGGAAGAACAAAATAGTTTTGATCAAAGTAAACAAATTGTTAATGATATATTCATTGCATAAGAGGTCATCAATGGAAAAACCAAGTATACTTGTAAAAATAGATATGAACAAAGCATATAATAGGATTTGCTAGGATTTTCTACCTAATATTCTCAAAACAATTGGTTTTGATCAAGGTTTGTCTGAACGGACTAGATGTTATAGCACTCAAAATATTTTATTTTGCTCAATGGATCCTCTACTAGATATTTTAAACCACCCTGTGGACTCTACCAAGGTGACCCACTATCTCCTTATCTATTCATTATTCTTGTTGAGGAATGAGGAAAAAATTTCTCAAAGGTAGAAATGGAAGGCAAAATCAAAGGTATTGTTGGCATTTTTGCCACATTTATTTTGATTGTTGATTATTCATGCTTAAGTTGTTGAAATTATAACTCTTCTACAGGTTTTGATGCAAAAAATGACTAAGTCCGAAAGTTGTCGCAAAATTGCGACAAAAAAATAACATGGAGAGCCAAGTCGGAAAACCGTCACGATATCGCGACATGTCGCAAAATCGCGGGTCGGATGAGGAGAGAGAAAACAAATGCCAAATTGTCATGATTTCACGACGTGTCGCAAAATCGGGTCAACGCAGTCAACGGTAGCGAGGGCAAAACCGTCGCGATATCACGACGTGTTAGATTTTCGCGATCAAAATGGTCAACGGAGGTTGAGCGACAAAGTTGTCGCGAAATTGCAACAAAACCAAGCCAAGGGCGATGAGACTCAAAGTTGTCGTGAAATCGCGACACAATATGGCACAAGGCACATAAGGCAAAAGACGTCGCGAAATCGCGACGCGTCGCGTTTTCACGACGTGGGTAGGCAGAAAGGCTCAAAGAGTAAAATGGTAGCGATTTCGCGTCAGTTAGATAATGAAGCCAAACAAAGCAAAGAACGTAGCGAAATCGCTACGTGTTCCGTTATCGTGGTCCATTGAATGAAAAGAGTCTAAGGCACGAAAACTGTAGCGATATCGCTACACTTTTGGGAATGAGTTCAAGCAAGACGAAGACGTCGTGAAATCGTGACAAAAAGTGAGAACCGTACAGAGGGCAAGAAATGGTAGCGATTTCGCGACACATTATTGAAAAGAGACTAAGTGCGGAGAATTGTAGCGAAATCGCGACATGGTGAAGTTGAAGAGACACTAAGGCAAAAACGTTGCGTTTTCGCGGCTTAGTAGCAGGACCGTACAGCTTGTAGAAAAGTTGTAGCGAATCGCGACATGTCGGATTTTCGTGATGCAGAAGGGAAGATGAAGCCAAAAGAGAGAAATTGTAGCGAAATCGCGCAGTGTTGTGTTTTCGTGGTTCAAGGTAGCGAAGGAGATATAGAAGCCGAATATGTAGCGATTTTGTGACATGTTTGGTTTTCACGGCTTCAAAGCGGTAGAAGCGTACGAAGCAAAAAGATGTTGCGATTTCGTGACCTGTCGCGTTTTTGTGACCTGTTACAATTTTGCGCCAGGAAGCAGTTCAAACGGCCCGATATAGTTTTGTGAGTTTCGATGATTCAAAGCACTCCAAAATTAAATGTGTTGCTGCTTTCCAATGCGATCAACGTAGAAGAATGCGCCCAAGCTACCAGAATTGAAGAATTCCAGGATTCGAAGCTGCTGTTCATGATTTTTCTAATGGTTTCATGCACATTTCCAAGAACAACCATTTAATGAAGACGACCGACTCTTCCATATGGCATTTAATTTATGGTTTCTCTGAAGTTATTTTAAAGGATATCATCTCCTTGTTTCTATTGCATAATTTGTAGATCTCGAGGTGGTCCGTCGCAAGTTTTAAATGCTACAAAGAGGCCAAACCTCTGTATAAATCAATGTAAATTTCAAAAGTAGGTATCGAGAGTGAGAGATACTTTTGCTGAACGCTTTTAAAGTACTTTGCATGAATATAAGACATTCGGCTCTCTGATTTCACAAGCGATTTTCTGTATATTGTCCCTTCTGCATTCTGCATTCCTAATTTGTGCTCGCATTTCTTATTTGTTGCTTAGTTTTAATTCTGTATTGAGTTTTAACATTTGCTAGTGAGGGAGTGAGTTCTGGAATGTTATTTTGGAGGTCATCTATGCAAGGTTGCGAGTGGATCACGTCATTGTCTTCTGTTATTTGTTGTTGTTGTATTTAGAGTTATCTGTTGTTCTTTCCCGATCAGATAAATTCGGCCTACGACCATATTTCCCGTTTCTTTTCGCAGCTTTACAATTTCTTTCCTGTAACTTTGATCTAAAAACAAATTTAGAATAGTAAGGGAACTAGCCCACTCTGGAGATTGGTCTGGGAGACATTTCTTTCTCCCAACCTTTCAATGTTGGCCGGGTCTAGGGTGCATTTTCTATAAAAATCCTTTCCTGTGGCAGATTCGTGACCAACAGGTATTCAACAATAAATTATTCCTTTGAATCTCAAATCCCATATCTAATTTGTTGATGATACTTTTCTATTTATCATCCTTAAATTAGTGAGACCATACAATTTAAATCAATAATTTTATGTTATGAGAAGGCTAATGGACAATTGTTGAATATTACAAAATCTAGGATCTTTTTATTACCACTACCCTAAATTTACAATAGATTAGTGTGGATATTTTATAGTTAAAATTTAAAAAATTGCCATCAATATAAATAGGGATTCTTTTGTTCAATAAAGGAAATAAAACAAACCTTTGGGACTCAACCTTAGCAAGAAGAAAATCTTAATTAGTAGTTTGAAAAGGTAAATTCTTAACGATAGCTAGAAGGATAATATATTATTGTGAATACTTTACAACTAAAATTTACAAATTTTCCATCAATATATATGGGGATTCTTTTCTTTGATAAAGGAAAGAAAATAGAGCTTTGGGACTTAATATTAGCTAGGATGAAATCTTGATTGGTAGGTTGAAAAGGTATATTTTTAACAATGGCTAGAAGGACATTGGATTAATGTGGAGATTTTACAATTCAAAGCTAAAGAATTTCCATTAGTATATCCAGGGATTCTTTTGTTTGATAAAGGAAAGAAAACAGAGCTTTAGCGCTCAAACTTAGATAAAATGAAATCTTGATTGGATAAGTTCTTAACTATAGCTACAAGGCTAAAACTCATAAAGACTATTTATCTATCTATCACTTTCAAGATTACCAATAAATATAATGCATATAAATCTAACATAATTAAAAGAGATTTTTCTTTGGAAAGGATGTTAGGTTTTCTCTTTATAAGCAGGATAGGGTTACTAAAGGAAATCATATTAGAAGGGTAGACTAGTAAAATTATAGACTTTTTAGTTTCCCATTAGGGAGAAAAGTTGGTTGAATATTATTCAAATATCAATGATATATTTGGGTAAAATTTTAGTTCAAAAATATATGAGTTTTATGGATGTGGTAAAATTATGAAGGGAGCAAATTTTACCTAAAGGATTGATAACATGCAACTTCATACCTAACATTTTATAATTTTTCAAAAAATATCTTAAGTGACCAATGAGTGGGAGAGTTTTATAAAAGTTTGGTTTGATGTTTGGTTGAAGGCTTACCCTATTATTTCTATTACAAAATGACAATTATTTTCTTAGGCCTATTTAATTCATAGAACTTTAAAGGTAATCAATTATATTGGTGTGAGCTGCAATTCTAGATCATGAATTTCTATCAACTCGATTGAGGAAGAGGATGCCAAACAAATAACAAATGAGCTTTAAAAGATGCTTCAAGACTTCTATTTGTGTATATTCACACAAAAGGATGAGTTGGTTTAGAATCTATAAAGAAATGATGGATACTCATTCAAGTTGGGATTTGAGGATTTAGAGGAATCCAAAATTTTCACTCTTATGATTTCCTTTGGAAGAATGTTTGGTCACCTGGAGCTCTTCTTAAGGCCTTACTATTCTTTTAGTTAATAGTCAAAAATTAAAATTAAACAAATGAGAGTTTGCAAAGAAGATGATATCATGGATCTTTTATGTATGCCTTGTGCAAGAAGGATGTAGAAACATTAGATTATATACTTTTTAATTGTCCCTTTGCTTATATTATTTGGGGCTATTTTTTAAAAGAATGAGAGTATATTAGGTAGCTCCATCAACATTGAAAGAGTTGATTGTTGGATTAATTATTTCAAAACTAAAGCATTATAAATTCTATATAGGATTGTCATTATTTATTGGAATATATGGATTAGAAGGAATAATGAATTTTTAGAAACAAATCTTAGAATTATTCCCAAGTTTAGAAACATATAATTGTATCTTTTGTATAATACATACAAGCATGGTGCTCATCATGGGAAATTTGAAACATGGAGAAAGATATGCTAGCCTCTTGGTTACATGATTTAAATATGCATGCAAAAATCATTTGTGATAGTAGAGTTAACATAAGGTACCTACATCAATCTATGATAAAATTAAAATGACTAGATCTTGGGTTCATGAAAATTAATTTTGATGACACTTCTAAAGGAAGTTTGATAAATTTAGCAGAGGTATTTTTTTAGAACAATGAAGGATAGATTCTATTCACTTACTCATAATCCTATGAAAATTTGACTAAAAAATATTGAGAGGTTAGGAAGCTCCTTATAGGGATCAATAATACCATTGAAAAAGGATGGGGGTATATTTAAATTGAGAGAAATTTACACATTATTATCATTATAATTATTGTCAAGAAAAATAAATGTTGGTATTACTTTTCAAATAATTTTATTTTATATCTCCATCAACTATTGTTAGAGGTAGTATATTGGAAATATCAACATATCTATAGAGAAGTAAATATAGTAGTAGATAATTCAGTGAATCGAGTGTTGATCTTCATCTTAGAAAAACTCAAGTTTTAAAAGGAAACTAGTCATGTAAGATTTTACAACTTAATGGGAATGATTTTGAGCAATTGATCATGGAAATATAGTAGTTTGAGGAGGACAAAGACTATCTCTGATAGAAATGCAAGTTGAATATGGTCTAGTTGACCTAACAACAAATGTAATATTTTATCATTTTGATTAGAGTGGCCTAGGGCAAGAACCTACACACAACTTGTTAGAAAAATTGAATAATATTTTAATTAGATAACTATTTTTAATGCTCTAAATAAATATTTATAACTAAAAATACAAAATTTATATATAAATCATTTATATAATATGTGATTAGTTTAAAAAGAAAGATGATTTTATTGTAATAAAAATAAATATTATATCAACTAGAATAATTTTACTTCGGTTATTTTTATAAGCTAGAATAACAACATATCAATTGTATTTTAATCAAGATTTTTATACCTCCCATTATTCATTATAAGATTCACCATCTTAATGACACAGTCTTTTATATTCATTATTATTATTATATATCCTTTGTTACTCTTATTAGCAACTTGTAATATATTTTTTGTTGGAGAAAAAAGGGTTGAACTCTGGTCCCCAACCCTTGAAAAATCACAACTCTCTCCTTTAGACCTTGAGAGTTTACAAATACATTCAATTCTCATCTCAATTGATATGCTAGAGCTAGACACCTACATTTATTTTCTTAATAAGTTTAAATTCTTGATATTCATTTTTTGGATCTTCTTCAACTTAAATGCAAACATTCCAAAATTTAGTATCCTGCTCGTTGACATTATCCTACAACTACCTTCACAATATCAAAACTCCACCTCTACTATCTACGCACTACATCTTAGTGGAGTAATATTTTCTAAACTTTACGTTTTCATAGCCCAATTTATCGGATCTAGATTTTTAGTTTTCTTTCTAAAGCATAAGTGCAACCATAAGAACTATAATGAATAGTTTCTTTGGAAACATATTAATTTAATAAACTACAACAAATATTAGCAATGAAAAACATTATAGTAAATCTTAATCATTATTTTATTTAGACAATCAATATTTTCTTGTTAGCTTTAGCTAAACTTACTACTTTCTCTAACCATTGAAAAGAGAATTTAACTTCACGTTCCTCTATTAAAACCCTTTATTGGCTAGCCTATATACACATTTGTTCCCTTCCCTTAATATATGTGTAAACTTGATTTCTTCAAACTCTGTAGCAAGGTCTTGTATTTCCACAATGATCTCTTGTATGTATTAGCATCTTTCAATATGAGATTTTTTAAGATTGCAAATTACCAAATATTTTTAGACTTTGGTTACTTGATAGTATATATTTTTATTTATATTTTTCTTGATTTATGATAGATTATTTTAGAAACTTTAGGGTTTAATGTAGGATCGTTATCATTAATATACCTAGACACTCCCTTATTGGATACAAGAAAGAAGGAGCAATGATACTCAATTTTAGATTGAATAAATGAATATTTGGCTAGTTGAAAAGGTAAGTTCTTGATGGATGGAAGACAAAGACATAGAATAGACATTGTAATATATTCCTATTATATGATTTCATATTCAATATTATTAGTAGGTCTAGCATCAAAATTTGATAAAAGTAAAAGAGATTTTCTTTGGTAAAGTAGAAAAAATATTGAAGGAGAAAGCTTTAAGAATGGTAACTTTATGACTTTTGCATTAGGGGTAAAATTTAGGTGGATTTTATTCAAAAATAAAGGAAATATCTAGTATAAATATTGCTTCAAAAAATATAAGGCTTTGTATATGTAGTAAAATTGCCAAGGAAATGAGTGCTACATAAATTTTAGCAACATGGGACATCATGTCATACAATTCATACTTAATCAATAAACATATTAGGTAGTTGGTTGTTGAGGGGAATTATTTACATTTTTGGTTTGAAACTTAGTTGAAGACTTATTCTCTTGATGATAAAGGACTACCATTAGCTTAGGCCTATTTGTCTTCAAAAGCTTCAAAATTCAAAATTATATTGATACAACTATTCAAGATGTTGAATTTTTATTAACAATTTGATTGAGGGAGAGATCTCAAACAACCAATAAAGGAGCTTTGGAAGATGTTTCAATAGTTCTATATTCCAATATTTTTGTAAAAGAATGATTTTGTTTGGAATCTATCATAACATAATGGATACTTAAGCAAGTTGGGATATAAGGATTTGAAGCAATCATAATTCCCTAATATTTGTGCCACCCTTGAGGTCTCATCATTCCTTTAATTAGTGGTCTAAAGAAAACTTCTCATGGGTGATAAAAAAATTATTGTCCCTTTGCTTCCAATGTGAGGATATATTTAAATAAATAAAAATATAAGTTCAATGACTTCATTACTATTAGAAGATTTCATTGAATGTTGAAAAATTGTTTAAAATATTAAACATTAATCATTCTATGGAGCATTTATCATGTTATTATTTGTTGTAATTTACGCTTGAGAGAAATAATATAGTTTTCACTTATAGTTGTATCCAATTTTAGATTCATATAACTGGCTCTCTTGCATAATGTTTATAGGCATGATGCTTATCATAACAAGTATCAAGCATAGAAAAATATACAATTATAGGATTTAAATATACATAATGGGGTGATTTGTAATAATGGAGTTAATACAAAGGATTTGTGTTAATTCATGGTAAAATAAAAATTTCTAGGGGTTAGATTCATTAGAATTAATTTTAAGGGTACTTTCAAATAAACATCTTAGCAAACCTAGTGAAGATGGTTTTTTTAAATAATAAAAGCAAAAATGCTCCTCATCTACTAATAATCATACATTTTTTCATAAATAACTTCTTTTTAGAAATACACTCTCACACACATGCATACACACCTTGTCATGGTTTGAACTTGGATCTCCTGAAATAAAACCCAAAGCCATACCACGGTGATGTCCCAAACGAACATTTTTCATAAATGGCTATGCAAAGGCAAAGATATTTTTAACTAGGTCCAAGATTACCATTTAAAAAGAATGAATATGTGTTATAATAGAGGAAGATTCATAAATTATTATTGATGATGTTAAGGCAAATAGATGTAGGGATTGGATTAATAATACTATAATATTTAATATCCATCAATTATTTATGAAGAGAAAAAATAATGGTTTAAGAAAGATTGAAAATATTTTCAATGTAAAAACAAGTTAAAGCTTATAACAAGCTCAATAACTTCCATATATAACTATCTTCAAGGGTTGGGTGAATTGGTAAGTTTTGGCACTTATCAAGAAGATACCCAAGTTCAAACCTTAGAGGTATACCTATTTGTGCAAATGTAGTAGTCTCACCTGGCTCCATTGAGTGTGCACCAGCTTGATGATGACGATATCGATCCCAAGACACCGGTGGTCTCCCTGACATCAGGTCATAAACAACAATGTGACATAGGGGTTATAAGGGAAACCCCAATATTTGAACTCTTATTGGTAATAGAAAAGGATTGTGTATGTAACCAACTCCCCTATGTATAAAATAAATAAATAAACAAATAACATCCATATATAACTTATTGAAAAATAAATTTAACTCATATATATATATATATATATATAATACTATTTAGAATCTTCTAATTAGCCTCATCATACCCATAAACTCCTTACTTCGATGGCTCTTATATTTTGTTGGATAATACATCCTTGATGCTCCCTGTAGATAATACTTTTGTCTTTCCAAAAGAACAAAAGTGGTGTTTTTGTAATATATAGTTTTTCACCAAAATGAAGAGTTTTTATGTAATATTTTTTTTCTTTCCTTGGATGATAGATGATCCAAGCTAATGTTGATTTTGAATAGGAATTCTTGCTCTTTGTATTGAAATGAACCCATTATAATTTTCTTAAATCTTGAGACTTCCAAGGTCTCGATTTGAGTCTTCCTTCAAGGACTTCAATGGTGGTTTTCTTCTTAACATTTTGCTTCCAATGGTGGCTTTTATAGGCCATGAAAGTACTACAAATTTTGTACTAATTTTTATGCTTTTAACAACATAAATTAATTGAGATAACTAGTTAACAAATCAACTAGTATAATGCTTAACAATGCACCTTTTAATGGTAATAAATATCACCTTATAGCTCCACTAATCTCTTAAAAATGCACTTAATAGTTTTACTAAAACATTTTTTCAAAGTAGAAGATAGGTATTTGATAGATAACTTTGAAATCTAATCAACCCCTAATGTGCAAATGAACCTTTTTCTTTTTTGCACTTTCGAAAACTGTAATTATGCTTTCCCTTCTTGCAACTTTAATCCAAATAAGGTGCTCCAATGAATTTGATAAGTAATCCAATTAATGAGTTAGCTAGTACCAATAGTTGCATACCTTTTTAAAATATTTTGTAGCTCTTTTGCCGCTTTTGTAGAGGATGTGGATCTTGGTGTCTAAGATCACCAAGTTGCTACTTTGAGTAGGATCTTGCAACTTTTTGTAGACTGTCTTAAACAACTCCTTCATCAAAATATGATCTCAAAATTTCTTTCACAAGCCTAAGATTTGATGGCTTGTTCTCCTCCTTTTGTTGTAGACTTGGAGAAGTATTTGTATCTGAAGCGGTGCCTTCTTGCTGTGAGAGGTAATCTTCAAATCTCTTAGATTTTGTGAGATTCTTCTATCTTTGAGTTTTCTTGTTGAATTATGAATTTAAGCAGGATCTTCTTCTCAAGATTCTAAATGTCTCAAGGGCTTTCATTGGATTTTTCTTTTGGGATTTGGAAGTCCTTGACAAATTCTTCTCAAATTTGGAACTCCTTGTCAAATTCTCCTTGTCTTGGGCTTATTATCGGATGGTGACAATTGTCCCAAGTCCTTCACTATCAAGAGCTTCTCCTTGGTAGTGGATTTCTCTAGTGAGTTCCCCTTTGATAATTTCTTTTTTAAGGCTCCCCTAGCCTTTTACGGGATGCTCGATGAGACCTTCTCAAGGTCTTTGATCTTGCAGCTTCTGTTGGTCTTTCCTTGAGACCTCTTCAACCTTCTGCTCCTTGAAGTGTTGGTGGTGAGATCTTATTTTGGATATATTATTTTGCTACTTCTACATTTGAGTAGGACTCTTCTAATCCTTCTTCTTCCAAGTTTGGAAGTCCTTCAATGAGATATTTTCCTGATCACTTTTGCTTCAAGTGTTGAATTGATTCTGAAGAAGATACTCTTCCTAACTTTCTTTTAGGAAGTTTCCCAACTCACTGAATCTTATTTACCTGCAACAAAAATATTAGTACTAAAATCTTAATCTTCTTCTGAATCAAATATTCTTTTCGAATTCTTCTTCAGAATCAAGGCTTGTAGAGCCTTTTTCAATATCTAGGCTTCTATGGCCTTTTCAGTATCAAGGCTTCTGTGGCCTTTTCAATATCAAGGCTTCTGTGGCCTTTTCAATATCAAGGCTTCTATGGCCTTTTCAGTATCAATACTTCTGTGGCTTCTTCTTCAAAGCTTCTATGGTCTTTTATTCAAAACTTCTATGGCTTTTTTATATCAAGGCTTCTATATCTTGTTCTTCAACTGTGAAGTTATTTAATCTAGCAATAGATATCTTTAGTCTCCTAACTTCACCATGACTCTTCTCCTAAATTCTTCTTCTGTAGTGTTCTTCTCTTGCACAAGGAACTAATATATGCACTATGAGGGCACATTGACCTTCGAGTAACGAAGGTGGAATCTCCTAGATTTTTGTTGTAGGAGTATCAATACTCTGAGAATTAATTATCTGCAATAAAAGAAACTTTGGGTAATAGTTAGCAAGTTCAATATATCTTGGATGATATTCACTATATGATCTATCAATCTAGTGGATTGAATGTTGAGTCTTGTTCTTCACAAATTTTCTTGTAACTCTGTGGAAAGACTCTAGTCAAATGCAATCTCAGTATCTTTTGGGACTAATATTTCTTTCAGTTCTCACTTGTGACTCTCCCTAATTCTACCACCTAGATTCTTTTGATATATTTTGATAGTGGTTGGTCCAACAACACATTAGGTTAACAAAATACTCAGGCTCAATGATAATGGTGGTCTCCCTATTGATCTACACAGACTAGATCTACCATGGCTCTAAGACCATTGTTAGATTTTGATGTAATGGTAAAAAGGAGATAACAATCACAAGATGCAAAATAATATGAAAAAAGTAAATTTTCTAGATGACTGAGATATGCAATAAATATAAATTATATAAATGAATACAATGTAGCTATAGAGGAAATGAACACTCCATTAATAAAGCTATTGAATTACATTGCACCCATCACCACTGGATGGTAATCTACATAGAAATGTACTATCCTCTAAGCTACTATGTCACCAAATCTCTATATCTCTTTGTATTCAATGAGGCCTTTCTTATATAGGTAAAATAGGTTCCTTAGCCAACACTCTACCTAGTTTTGCAAGGGACAACTTGCACATTTATACTCGTGCATTTATGGCATTTCATAAAGTAACTAGATATTTTCCTCTTAAAGTAATCTAATTTCCTAAGTATGTACCTTTGGAAGATACATTTACATGACCCAAATGATGTAATACTCTATTTCTAACAAGGTCCAGATGGGCTTTTTGTAGCTTTTTACCAACATAATTGGGATATAGTGAAGGATTCTTTATTGGTGGCAATGGAACAGTCTAGGGTAGGCTTATGGGTCTAAATGCAACTTATCTTACCCTAATTCTAAAAAAGAAGGATGTTGAATTGTTTGATTCTTTTATACCCATAAGCCTATGTAATATGACATATAAGATTATTTCCAAAGTGATGTCGAATAGATTAAGGTCATTGCTAGACAAAATTATTTCAAAAGAGCAAGGAGGATTTGTGAAAGTGAGACAAATTCTAGATGGGATCATAGTAGCTCATAAAGTTATAAATTCAATAGATTCAAGAAAAGAGAAAGTTATGATCTTAAAACTTGATATGAATAAATCCTATGATAGGGTTAAGTGGGATTTTCTTCTTGCAGTTTTAGATAATTTTGGTTTTGGGAAGAAATGGGTTAGATGGATTAAATCTTGTGTCTCTTTAGTTTCTTATTCAGTGTTGGTCAATGGATTAGTGAAAAAATCATTTAAAGCTAAGAGAGGATTTAGATAAGGATATCCTCTATCTCCTTATTTGTTCATTATTATGGTAGAAGTTTTGAGTAGGAACTTAAAGGAGGCTTACAAATATGGGCTTATAAGTGGACTTAAGGTTAGCAATAACATTAATAAGATCACCCATAAAAATTTTGTAGATGATACATCCCTTTTTGGAAGGGCAAGGATAAATGAGGCCAAATATTTGAATAACTTTTTAAAAGAGTACAAAAGAGCTTCAGGGCAAAAAGTTAATAGGACTAAATCCAAAATTTACTTCCTTAACACTTATGCTAATATCAAAGCAAGAATTTATAGTTTGCTTCAAATGGAGGAGGTAAATTTACCAACAAATTATCTAAGGATTCCTTTATTTGAGGGGAGAATGAGGATAGATTTTTGTAATCCAATTATTAGTAAAGTTTAAAATAAAATTCCAACTTGGAAAGGTAGATGGTTATCGTTAGCAATAAGAGTGTAGTTAATTAAGTCAATCTTACAAGCCATTCCAACATATTATATGTCATTGTATTCTATGCCAAAATCAATTGAAAAAAGTTTAATCTATATTATGTGATCCTTTTTATGGTCAAGTTTACATGATAAAAGGAAATTTCCTTTGGTGAAATGGAGCAAGTTGTGTGATGATAAAACTAGGGGAGGTCTTGGTTTAAGAGCTCTTATAGATGTAAACTCAGCTCTTATGGGAAAAGTTATAAGGAGATTATACAAAGAAATTCAAAGACAAGGAGCAAGAATTCTTCTAAGTATGTTGATACCAATGACCCAACTTTAATATTTATTGCATTCTCTCTTCCAAATGGTTCTACTCTTTGGAATGGTTTAAAAAAATATATTGATCTTATGATTAAAGGTTTAAGATGGGTGGTGGGAATTGGAGAAATTTTTCTATTTGGATGGATACTTGGTGAGATAAAAATCCACTGAATTTAGATCTAGTTTTGAAACCCTGGATGAGATTGCTTCAAGACAAATACGGTGATAGGGTTTTAAATATTTTATACAAGGATCAAGAAGGAAGATACAAATTGAAAGAAGATTTTTTTTACAAGTATACAAGACATTGATGCTAGGAGGCAATTGAGTAGAAAGATAGCAACTATGATTATTTTGAGGGGTGCTGCCAAGAATAAATTGATTTAGGAGTTGAATAGCTCAGGATAATAAAAAATAATAAATGGATATAATGTTTAACACCAATATAATAATAATGTGACTAGAATATGGAGAGATATTTGGGATAGCCCAAGCATTCCTAGAGTCAAAATGTTTATTTGGCTAGTAGGTCATAGAAGAATTTTATCTAGGGATAACCTTATGAAAAGAAATTTTCATGGCCCCTATCAATGTGTTTTTCATAATAAGGATGAGAGTATAGACAATCTCTCGAGACATTGCTCAATAGTCTAGAATCTATGGCAATGGATTCTTAATATGTTTGGTAAATGCATAGTGATGAATAGCAAAATTGAATATTGGTTAAAGTAATGGCAGAACACTTATAAAAGTGAGGCTTTACAGACAATATGGGATATATCAAAAGATACAATACTTTGGACTATATGGTTAGAAAGGAATAGAAGAATATATAAAGGAAAGGAAAGTAGTTTAGAGGTGATGAAAAAGAAGATATGTTTAGCCATAGAGGAGTCTAAACCAACCCTATCAACTAACCAAGTCCCTAATTTGGAAACAGAGAGTCTTGATAGATGGATTCAAGTCATTAAATGGAATTATGATGTTGGATACAAGAGAAGCAAAAAGAAGGTAAAGAATATAAAGTGGAAACCACCAGATGTGGAGTGGTTTAAATTGAATTTTGATGGAACATCTAAATAAAATCTAGGACCAATAGGAGGAGGAGGAATAATTAGAAATAATAGAGGAAATATTTTGTCTCATTATGCTTTCAATAGTGGATTTAAGACAAATAATGAATTTGAAGCTTGGGCAGCTTTAAAAGGGTTAAAAATATGTTAACAAATGAAATTGAATAGAGTATGGATGGAAGGTGATTCTCTCATAGTAATAAATGCAATTTTGAAAAAAGTAAAGGCTCCATGGAACATACAAGAGATAATTATGGAAATTCAATATCTTTCTAAAGAGTTTGAAGAAATCAAGTTTACACATATTAAGGGAAGGAAATAAATGTGTAGATAAGCTAGCCAATAGAGGGGTTTTTATTGAGGATCGTGAAGTTAAATTCTCCTTTCCATGGTTAGAGGAAGTAGAAAGTTTAGTTGAAGCTGACAAAAAAATATTGATTGCCTAAATCAATTAATGATTAATATTTACTTTAATGTTTTCCATTCGTAATATCTGCTTTATTTTGTAACAATAATGTGTTTTCATTTAGACTATTTATTATAATTTTTGTGGTTGCATTTGTGTTTTAGGAAGGAAACTAGCAATCCAGATTTGGTAAAGCGGACTATGATAGTGCGATGTTTTGGAAATATTACTCTATTAAGATTCAAGGCATATGTAGTAGAGGTGAAGTTTTGGCATTGTGAATTTTGCCATAGGAAAATGTCAAAAAAGGTGCTAAATTTTGGAGTAGTTGTATTCATATAGAGATTTGAAAAGATCTAGAAAATAAAAATCAAGAATTCAGACATTTTATGTAAAATGATGGTTTCTAGATATAGCATTCCAATTGAGATGAGAAGTGTATCTATTTGTAAAATATCAAGCTTTAAATAAGAGATATGTAATTTTTCAAGGTTTGGGGACCCGAGTACAACTCCTTATTATCCAACAAAAAAACAAAAATAAAGATTATATCAACTAGAATAATTTTACTTTGGTTATTTTTATAAGCTAGAATAACAACATATCAATCGTATTTAGATCAAGATTTTTATAGCTTCCATTGTTCATTATATGATTCACCATCTTAATGACATAGTCTTCTATATTCACTATCATTATTATATATCCTTTGTTAATATTATTAGCATCTTGCAAAATATATTTTTTGTTGGAGAAAAAAGGGTTGTACTCATGTCCCCCACCCTTGACAAATTAAACTCTCTCCTTTAGAGCTTGAGAGTTTACAAATAGATTCCATTCTCATCTCAATTGAGATGCTATAGCTAGACACCTACATTTTCATAATGTTTAAATTCTTAATATTCGTTTTTTGGATCTTCTTCATTTTTTTTGTAAATACAAACATTCCAAAATTTAGTATCCTTCTTGTTGACATTATCCTACAACTACCTTCACAATACCACAACTCCACCTCTACTATCTATGCACTACATCTTAGTAGAGTAATATTTTCTAAACTTTACGCTTTCATAGTACACTTGATCTGATCTATATTGTTAGTTTCCTCTCTAAAGTATAAGTACAACCATAAGAACTATAATGAATAGTTTATTTGAAAACACATTAATTTAATAAACTACAACAAATATTACCAATGAAAAACATTATAGTAAATCTTAATCATTATTTTATTTAGACAATCAATATTTTCTTGTTAGCTTTAGCTAAACTTACTACTTTCTCTAACCATTGAAAAGAGAATTTAACTTCACAATCCTCTATTAAAACCCTTTATTGGCTAGCCTATATACACATTTGTTCCCTTCCCTTAATATATGTGTAAACTTGATTTCTTCAAACTCTATAGCAAGGTCTTGTATTTCCACAATGATCTCTTGTATGTATTAGCATCTTGTAATATGAGATTTTTTAAGATCGCATATTACCAAATATTTTTGGACTTTAGTTACTCCATAGTATATATTTTTATCAATATTTTTCTTGATTTACAATAGATTCCTATAGAAACTTTAGGTTTTAATGTGGGATCATTATCATTAATATACCTAGACACTCCCTTATTGGATACAAGAAAGAAGGAGCAATGATACTCAATTTTAGATTGAATAAATGAATATTTGGCTAGTTGAAAAGGTAAGTTCTTGATGGATGGAAGAAAAAGTCATAGAATAGACATTGTAATATATTCCTATTATATGATGTCATATTCAATATTATTAGTAGGTCTAGCATCAAAATTTGATACAAGTAAAAGAGTTTTCTTTGGAAAAGTAGAGAAAATATTTAAAGAGAAAGCTTTTAGAATGGTAACTTTATGACTTTGGCATTAGGGATAAAATTTGGGTAGAGTTTATTTAAAAATCAAGGAAATATCTAATATAAATATTGCTTCAAAAAATATAAGGCTTTGTAGTTGTAGTAAAATTACCAAGGAAATGAGTGCTACATAGATTTTAGCAATATGGGACATCATGTCATACAATTCATATTAATAAAGAAACATATTAGGTGGTTGTTTGTTGAGGGGAATTATATACATTTTTTGTTTGATACTTAGTTGAAGACTTATTCTCCTCATGATAAAGGACAACCATTAGCTTAGGACTAATTGTCTTAAAGAGGTTCAAAAGTCAAAATTATATTGATGTAACTATTCAAAATGTTGGATTTTTATTAACAATTTGATTGAGGGAGAGATCTCAAACAACCAACAAAGGGGCTTTGGAAGATGCTTCAATATTTCTATTTTCCAATATTTTTGTAGAAGAAATTTGGTTTGGAATATATCATAACATAATGGATACTTAGGCAATTTGGGACATAAGAATTTGGAGCAATCATAATTCCCTAATACCGATGCCACACTTGAGGTCTCAACATTCCTTTAATTAGTGGTCTAAAGTAAACTTTTCATGGCTGATAATTTGAAAAGAAGAGGATATCATGGACATTTTAGGCATGCTTTGTATTAAGAAGAGTTCAAACATACGATGATAAAAAAAATTATTGTCCCTTTGCTTCCAATCTAAGGATAAAAAAAGTATTGTCTCGATGCCACCCTTTAAATTCATATAATTGGTTGTCTTGCATAATGTTTATAGGCATGATGCTTATCACAAGTAGTCTGAAGCATGGAAAAATAATGAAGTTATAGGATTTAAATATACACAATGAAGTGATTTATAATAATGGAGTTAATACAAAGGATTTGTGTTGAGTCATGGTAAAATTAAAATTTCTAGAGGTTAGATTCTTTAGAATTAAATTTAAGGGTGCTTTCAAATAAAATATTGGCAAACCTAGTGAAGATGGTGTTTTTTAAATAATAAAAACAAAAATGCCCCTCATCTACTAAAAATCATACAAGTTTTTCATAAATAACTTTTTTTTTTAATTCACTCTCACACATATGCATACACACCTTGTCAAGGTTTGAACTTGGGTCTCATGAAAGAGAGCCCAAATCCATACCATTGTGATGTCCTAAATGAACCTTTTTCATAAATAAGTATGCAAAGGCTAAGGCATTTTTAACTAGGTTCAAGATTACCATTTAAAAAGGATGAAGATGTGTTATAATAGAGGAAGATCCATAAATTATTATTAATGATGTTAAGGACAATAGATGTAGGGATTGGATTAATAGTACTATAATATTTAATATCCATCAATTACTTATGAAGAGAAAAAATAATGGTTTAACAAAGACTAAAAATATCTTCAATGTAAAATAAGTTAAAGTTTATAACAAGCTCAATAACATCCATATATAACTATCTTCAAGGGTTGGGTGGATTGGTAAATTAAGGTGCTTACCAAGAAGAGACCCAGGTTCAAACCTTGGAGGCATGCTTGTTTATGCAAAGATAGTAATCTGACCTGACTTTTCTGAGTGTTCACAACTTGACGATGACAATAACGATCTCAAGCCATCGATGGTCTCCCTCACACCGGGTCATCAACAATGAGGTGACATAGGGGTTATAGGGAACAACTCCAATATTTGAACTTTGTTTGGTAGTAGAAAAATACTATCAATTCCCCTATGTATAAAATAAATAAATAAATAAAAAGCATCCATATATAACTTGTTAAAAAATAAATTTAATTCCTATTTAATTTTTTTTAGATACTATTTAGAAACTTCTACTTAGCCTCATCATGCCCATAAACTTCTTTAAAAAATTCTTATGCAACTCAAAAAGTAAGTTATCATCTCAAAACTATATATATCTTGATTAAATAATCTTGCATCCTTTAATATTTTCTTTTATTAATGCTTCCATTCAAAGTCATTAAAATGATATAAATTCAGAATTCCATTCAAACTCATAATTTTATATGGACTTCCATTCAAATTCATCAAACTCGTTTCATAAATACTTACATTCAAACTCATAATTTCATATAGACTTCCATTCAACCTCATCAAACTTATTTCATAAAGACTTCCATTCAAACTCATAAAACTCATTTCATAAAGACTTGCATTCAAACTCATAATTTCATATAGACTTGCATTCAAACTCATTTCATAAAGACTTCCATTCAAACTCATCAAACTCATTTCATAAAGACTTCCATTCAAACTCGCCAAACTCATAATTTCATAAATATAAATTCTTAATCAAAAAAATCAAACTTCTAAAACTCATAATAAATTCTTAATCAAAAAGTCAAATCGAAGACCATGTCAAAACCCACTTTCAAAAATATCTCCAAGATATCAATCAAAGGAATATAATGTAACCTTAAGAACCACACTTAGATCTGAAATCTTATTCTTTGTGTGTTTCACTCTCTAAAATCTTTGATATTTCCTTTGTTACATAAAATTATAGGTGCTTTCCTTAACATTTGCTATTGTTTTTCTTTATTAAGTAATTTTACAGATCTTAACGGTTTTTGTGGAGACACATCAACACTATGTTGTCAAACCAAAAACCATGTCAAAAACACCATTTTCAAAAATATCTTCAATATATCAATCAAAATAATATAATGTACAACCTTAAAAACAACATTTAGATTTTAAATCTTATCTTTAAGAAGACCATTTGTTTTTTTCACTCTCTAAAGCCTTTGTTATTTCTTTTATTGCATAATATTATAGGTGCTTTATAGAGTCCTTAGCCTTTGTTATTGTTTTCCTTTATTAAATAATTCTACACATTTCAACCGTTTGTGTAGAAACACCTCAATAGTATGTTATCAAACCAAAAACCATCTCAAAACACCACTTTCAAAAATATCTCCAACATATCAATCAAAAGAATATAATATACAACCTTAAGAACAACACTTAGATTTCAAATCTTATCTTTATGAAGACCTTTTGTGTGTTTCACTCTCTAAAGCCTTTGTTATTTCCTTTATTACATAATATTATAAATGCTTTATAAATTCCTTAGCCTTTGTTATTGTTTTCATTTATTAAGTAATTCTACATATTTCAATGGTTTGTGTGGAAACACCTCAACAATATGTTGTCAAACCAAAAACATGTCAAGACACCACTTTCAAAAAATATCTCCAACATATCAATCAAAAGAATATAATGTACAACCTTAAGAACAACACTTATATTTTAAATCTTATCTTTAAGAAGACCATTTGTGTGTTTCACTCTCTAAAGCCTTTGTTATTTCCTTTATTACATAATATTATAAGTGCTTTATAAATTCTTTAACCTTTGTTATTGTTTTCCTTTATTAAGTAATTCTACACATTTGAACAGTTTGTGTGGAAACACCTCAACAATATGTTGTCAAACCAAAAACATGTCAAGACACCACTTTCAAAAATATCTCCAACATATCAATCAAAAGAATATAATGTACAACCTTAAGAACAACACTTAGATTTTAAATCTTATCTTTAAGAAGACCATTTGTGTGTTTCACTCTCTAAAGCCTTTGTTATTTCCTTTATTAGATAATATTATGCTTTATAAATTCCCTAGCCTTTGCTATTGTTTTCCTTTATTAAATAATTCTAAACACTTCAACGATTTTTTTTGGATACACTCAACAATATCTTAATTTTTTATCTTAATAACCTAAATTCAAATTATAAAAAAAATGAAAGAAAATGTAACCTCTAATTATTCCATCAATTATATTTCACATTACTTTAAAATAACACCACTCATATCTAGATGCCTTTGAACGTTTGTCGTATCTACTCTGGTAATTCTAAAGACTAGAAAGTGCTAGTCCAATTATTTAAAAAGCTTGGACTTTTATATGGCGAAGAAATGTCAGCCTCTAAAACACAATAAAATATGCAGCAATTGATGAAAATGTACTTTTTGCTATACCACTTTCAATGCACAGTATTTTAAAATATTTAAAATAATAATTTAATTATTATTATTAAACATAATTTTAAAATATTTAAAATAATAATTTGATTATTATTGTTTTCTTAAACTAATCAACAAAATCTTGGATCCTTTAAAAATTTAATCAGACTATGTCAATATCAATGGACGTGAGAATCTTATTATTAAAGCCACCCCCTTATACTATTTTGGAAAGTAACTATAATTAAGAGGATCAATCATAGATGGCACTAACCTTATTCAACTTGTAATTATTAGATTTCTAACACGGCCTTGCCACACGTTTTCACCCCTCCTTTGTGTCGTGAAAAGCAAGAAACCTCCGCATTGGCGGAAACCCGGTCAAACGAACGAGCCATTGCCACGTGGAAAACGCACTCCAGCGTATCCGTACCTTAATTTCTCTTTCTCACCGACATGTTTTGTATCCCCGAGAAAATCCTTCCGCATGACGTCACAAACAGAAGCAAGGAAATCCAATCTTTCCCGGCGGAATCTTCAACTCGCTCTCCACCGTCCGATATAGAATAAGATACGCCCCGTATAACAAGATGCAAGCGTTTCCGTGTTGTATGCGAATAATCCCAATCGCAGCAGCGGAAAATCCAACTATTTCAAGTCACGAGGTCGGAGGTTCGAAGCGTAGATTGCGTGTGTGGTCACTTTTCCATAAAAAATATCCAGCTCAGAAACCGTGAATTTAGGGTCATTGGCGAGAAAAATCAATATAAAAATTAGTATATCGCCGCAGGCCTCGTCTATAAACTGCCCACGAAATCTGTCCTTCCTACGGTTCAATATTTGTCGGGTTTACAGTTTGTTTATTGTTTTAAGAGTTCAGGCTGAGATAGATTTGTAGAGTTGACATTTGTACGGTTATCGAGCTCGAATTTGTTGCGATGGCGGCCTCTGTGGAATGCGTGAACCGGGTGGCGGCGATGGATTCCGAGTACGTGGAGTGGAGCCTGCCGAGAGAGGCGGAGAGCGTTCTGCACGCGCTGGCGCTGAACTGGGGCGACGTCGTGGACGCGAAACAGCTGGAAATCACGCCCCTGAAAGGCGCCATGACGAACGAGGTGTTCCAGTGTATTTGGAAGACGAGGAAGGGGTTGAAGCCTCGGATGGCTCTGGTTCGGATCTACGGAGAGGGCGTGGATTTGTTTTTTAATAGGGAGGATGAGATGAAGACGTTCGAGTGCATGTCCAGGCTTGGGCAGGGCCCCAGCCTCCTGGGTCGCTTCCCTAATGGCCGAATCGAGGAGTTCCTGCATGCTAGGGTAATTTTGCATTAATGCTTTTCGGTTCTGAAGTCATTAATCTTGAGTGTAATTGTGCATGCATCTGTTTGTTCTGCTGTGATTTCGGCCGTTTTTGGATAATTTGTCCTGCTTGAGTTTTTTTTTTTCTGATGTACTAAGATGTTCAGCATTGGGCTTTGGCGATGAATTTTGATACCTGACCATTTTTTGTTTTATATAAATAAATTTTACTTTTTGACTTTTTATTCTGGGTTGGTGAGGTTCAGACACCCAAGTTGAAAACATCGATGGAGAGGAATTCTTATTTGTCATTCTTATTGAAGAAGAGGTGATCTTGGTGACCTGGAGATTATATCTAGTCTTCGAAGAAGTCGAGTCTGCCTTTCAATTATTCAGATCTATGGTTTAATAACGATATTCTCAGTTGCAAACATCTTTGATCTGATCACAAAGGGTGTCATGTTGTCATTTTGTTCTAGGTTCCTCAGTGGCACCTTCACAACCCCACCACCTCTGTTTTCTTAATTTTTTTTTTTTTTGCATTTTAAATATTTGGGTGAAATTGTAAAGACAGATTTTTAATATTGCTGGCAATCAGCTAGTGATTTTTTTTTATATGAGGGAATTTTTTTATTTTTTGATATCAGGGAATCATTTTTTTGATATCAGGGAATGGTAACCTCCTTTCATCTATAACAACTGGGACAATCAGCTAATGATTTTGCTTGGAAGTATTTGGTAGGCAGCTATAGAAGCTCTCACTAGAATCTACCTTCTCTTAATATGCTTTACTTTGTCCGTTGAATTCTGCAACATGTTATGGTCTTGCTTTTGAAGGACTGATGTCCCTCTAATTTGGGCATGTTCCTTTATTTCGTCTCACTGGTTGCAACAGCTTTGGTGGCCTACCATATGCAGTGAGAATTGCTGAACTGAGCTTATCCCTTTAGTTCCAGTATGGCATGAGAGTGCTCTTGTTAGATCGTTACTAAGAACATAGTAGCAGACAGATGTCAATTCATTACCTTAAGTTTGTGACTCATAGATTTGAATAAACAGAGCATAGTCAAAATGTGATCAAATGAATGAATTGTTCATCTTCCTCTCAAATGGCTTTGTGTGCTCATACATTCATATTAATCATTAAAGGACATCATGTAATCTTCTTCATTGCAGCTTTTGGTTGCAGGCTCTTTTTGACCTCATCTAGCTTGTGGATTGAACTGATGAATCATTTCTTATGAGTTCTTAGAACTGCAAACCACCTTTTCTAACATGCTCTCTCAATTCACCTTTTTTGTTCGAGATCCTAGCTGCCTTCAAGCACAACTCTGAAAATCAAGCCATAATTTTTGTTTATCGGAAGTGCTCTCGTTTTGTGTGTCTGGCCCTGTGTGCTTTAAGTGGTTTTTTTGTTGTTTGTCAAACTTTGGTTTTACAGTCAAACTCTCTGCATTCTGATTTCTTTGCTTAACATTGACCTTGTAGACACTGTCAGCATCTGATCTAAGAGACCCTAAAACATCAACTCGAATTGCAGCAAAGTTGAGAGAATTTCATGACCTTGATGTACCAGGTTCTCGAGAACCACAGCTTTGGAAGCGCCTCAGGTTTGTTGATAATTTGAGATCAAATTGCTTGTTTTCTGTCTTATAAAGTTTAGGGAGTGGATAGATGAATAAATGCTAAATTATTTTCAAATTTCTGAAAAACTTAGGAACTGGCTAAGGACAGCAGTCAATTTGTGTCCAAGAAATGAGGCTGTGGAATTCCAACTTGATCGCATGGAAGAGGAGATAAATGACCTGGAAAAGAAAACATCAAGAGAAGATCAGCGAATTGGGTTTTGCCACAATGACTTGCAGTATGGTAACATAATGATTGATGAAGAAGATAAGTCAGTTACTATAATTGTAAGTACACTTGAAAATGAATAATTACTGTTTTGTTTAACTTCCCTTCTACATGTTAGCAATATAAGGATATGATACTCTAGTTTCCTAGGATATGTTGTCTAATTATGGGATCTTTAATAATCTTGCAATTATGTAGTGTGAACTGTAATGATGGTTAGCTTTCTTTTATGGTCAAAATGTGAGACAGTGGCCTTTGATGGAGTGATTATTAATTTTGTTCTAGGATGACACAGACTTTTTTCAATTAACATTAGGACTGCGTTGAACTACTAGTAATTTGGTCATGTAAAGTTTGAGAGGATATAGAATCTTGAGCAGTGTTTGCAATCATTTTAATTTTTAGAAATTCAACTAAGGATAACATTGTAAGATGGTTTTACATCTACGTGGGTGCATTGTGAATGATCTGTAGATTTAGTTTTCCCTTATAGTCTGAATGCTGTGCAGTGGCCCTAACTTCTGTGAATTGGAGATGGAACCAATCCTTAATTCGCTCTCATCAGAGAGAAAGCTGCAGCTTTTTTGCAATTAAGAGTAGGACAGCAGGTGAACTATTAGCGATTTAGGCATGTAATATTTGAGAGGATACAGTCAAAAGGCAATGCTTGTTTAGTTTTACTTTTCAGGCATGCAATTATTGGTTTTAAGACCTTCGAAGAAGATGCTTTGACATTTTACTGGATTTTTCACAGAACTTATATCAGGCATTCTCTCTAATGCAGGACTATGAATATGCAAGCTATAATCCTGTGGCATATGATTTTACTAACCATTTCTGTGAGATGGCTGCAAATTACCATACTGACACCCCTCATATACTGGATTATAGCAAGTACCCAGGTATTTTCTTATACATGAAAATAAGTTATGTAATGCAATGGAAATAGAGTCTTGAAAAGGGTGTGTCCTGATGCAATGAATGACGCAATGGTTTGAAAGAGGTGCATATTGATGCTATCTGCTTTAGTTTGTACAAAAAATATCAACTTATGCTCTAATATTGAATTCTTATTTTAAATTTCAACAGGTTTCGAAGAGAGAAGAAGATTTGTGAAAGCATATCTTAGTTCACAGTGTGAGCCATCACATTCTTTTATCCCTTGTACATGTATAGTGTAATATTTGTATTTAACATATCACAGGCTTTCTGATTTATAAATATGACCTCTCAATAAGTGTGGAAAACATGATTACCTGATGCATCAAGATTTTTCTCCAAGAAAAGTATCTTATTGGTAGATAGGCCTTAACTTCAAGACAAAAAGTGTCCACTCTCCTGCTTGCTTGTAGATTTTTGTTGCAAGCTCTTTTGTGTAATTCTGGCTGTTATCTGGCATTGATGTTCAATATTTAATCAATATGGTTTCTCTTTCTCATGCTAAACGTAGTTCTAATTTGTGGAGTACGCTTGCAAGTTGCATCCAAGCTGTGGTTTGGAGGATACACTAGCTCTCATTATTCTTACCAAGTATTATTTTTATGTTACTTAGGTGAAGAAGCAAATGATGCAGCAGTTGAACAGCTTCTAGAAGATGCTGAGAAGTATGCTCTTGCAAGCCATATACATTGGGGACTTTGGGGTATAATTTCGGTATGTATTACTTTCTTACCACTCCATTGGTCAAGAGCATACTAATGAGCTTTGTGCATGTATCTTCTAATAAACTATCATGTAATATCCTATTCAAATTGAATATTTTTGTAAGTTCTTAATTATAAAATTTTATTTTGCATTGGAATTGGGTTTTACCTAATTTTTATCCCTATTTTTGTGAGTAGTGAGTATTACTTGCAGCAATTAGTTATATAACTGTTGTTCATATGTTTGAGCGTAGCTTTAACTTTTGTAAAGAGCCATAAAATTGTGTTATTTGGAAGATGGTCACACAACTAGTCTTTTGTCCCATTGCATTGATTAGTTATATAACTTTTGTTGATACGTTTGAACTTAGCCTTAACTTTTGTAAAGAACCATAAAATTGTGTTATTTGGAAGTTGGTTACATTACTAGCTTTTTTGTATATCCCATTGCTTTGAGAATGCCATGCAGCATACTGAAAAGGTAGATGCCACCTTTTTCATTCAGTCTTTTTTAATATCAAGTAGTGCTGACAATGTTACAACCTTTTGTCCATTCTTCTTATGCAGGATCATGTAAATGACATTGATTTTGATTACATAGATTATGCAAGGCAGAGATTTCAGCAGTACCACCTACTGAAGAATTTACTATAAATTGCTTGATCTACTATAAACAATCCCACACAACACAGTGGGAATATGCCAGACAGATTTCAGCAATTCTGCTTTGGGAGCTTTTGAAGTTCAAACAATTATGCTACCTGACCATCACGGAAAAGAGACACAATTGTACAATGTTAGACTTAGTATGTCAAAAGTCCAATTGTGATTACAGTCATGATTAGAGTTGTCAAATATCTTGTATCATTATATTATTCTACTAGCACAGATGCTGTCCTCATGAGAAAGCTATATTTATCATGTTTATCCTTGTATAAGTGGAAAAATTAGAGTGCTTCTAGGCAGTGTATTGCAGATGTAGCTAGGTCATTTCTAATAAAACATTATAATGGATGTAAATTTAGAACTATACATGAAATGTGGGCCTGTACAAGGCGTTTAAGATAACAATAAAGTTCCAGCTTGCACCACATGGAGTTTTCTAACATCAGATGGCCAAAATTCTTTTGTGTTTGAAATGCTTCATTGCTTTCCTCATATAGTTGATTGCATTTGGTGATGGATGCTGAATGAATTTTACTTTCGTTTTCTTCATTTAGCTATTTTCATTTAGTCGATTACATCCTACATGCAGCGGTGGTGGAAAGTGAATATTATCTCTTTATATCAAATACCATGCTTTGAATTGTATTGGGTTTTATCTCTTTATATTAAATACCATGCTTTGAATTGTATTGGGTTTTATCTCTTCATATCAAATACCATGCTTTGAATTGTATCTGGTATACTTTTGTGAGAAGGAGGATATCTGACATGCAAGTTACATTACATCAATGAATAGGCTGTCCAATACCTGTGCAAATAATCTTGTATCATGTGTTGCAGTTTGCATGCCTATTTGCATTTCAGGTATCCTACTTTGATGATGAGATGTGAACTACCAATATATGTAAGATGGGCTTCATATTCATGTTTCCTTTTATATTACTATGAATGATTATATGGTGGACCTGGAATCTACTTATCTTTCTGCAATCATTACAAATGTTCTGGTTTACTTACAAAATGGGCTGATGTAAGGATTATCTTTTTGCAATCATAACAAATGTTCTGGACTAACTTACAAAGGGGGTTCTGAACATTTGTTTTACTTACAAAATGGATTTATGTAATGCATTATTTTCATGCTATCATAACAAATGTTATGGACTAACTTACAAAGGGGGTTTATGTAAGGATAATAAGATTGTCCTTCAAAGAGTTGGATTGTTCTTCAAATGTGTATCTTTGACTATGAGGTTGTATTATGTGTTGTATGGATTAAGAATCCAAAACTGACTTAGTCAAATTACAATTCTACAAGTTTGCACCTACTAAGAATCAACTCACCTATCAAAATCCTATTAAAGTGTTATGCCTTTCAATAAAAGCATACCATTGAAAGGCATACCAAATATTCGTTGATGAAAATTGTGCTCGGTCACCTGCCACTCGCTATTTAACACTAATGTTTACGATTGACTTTGACTGCTTTTTAAATTATCACTCATCTAATATTTTTATGTCAAAAATCTTGGTACCCTTGATAATAGAGGGTGCTCAAGATTCCACTCAAGCCAATTATTTCCAAAGATTTTAGGAATTTGCAATCTTTGGATCTGGAGACATGGCATGCAACCCCTTTTTCCTTCTTAAAGGGTCTCATAGTCAACTTAATAGGCTGGTCCATATTGGTTATCTTATTCAACTCAGTGGGTCGTATTATTGACAAAAGCTACGAAGACACAGAACTTACCTTTAATCCCACCCAAAACATGCCTTTAATCCCACCTGGTATGATTCTGTCATTGACCTGATTGCTTTTTAAATTATCTTTCTTCTTGTACAACAATTGCATGTCAAATAATACTGGCACGAAGGCTCCTCTTGATAATAAAGGGTGCTCTAAGTTCCACTTAAACCAATTAGTAGGAAGTTTTAGGAATCTACAAGCATTGGATCTGACGACATGACCTACAAACTTATTGACAATTTCGTTTTCCTTCTTAACGGGTCTCATATTCACGTAAATAGGCTTACATATTCAATTCAATAGGTTCATATGAAAAGTAATATGGGTGTCATATTCAACTTGAGTTATGGAACCCTAAAGGGATCCATATTGACAAGAGTTACTCCATTGACAGAATGCCTTTAAATCCATTTATCTTTAGCGTCACAGGGAAGATACTGAACTCAGTGGGCCCCTATGGGATCTTGAAAGAGTCCATAACTTCAAAAAATAACCCAAGAACAGAACTGCCTTTAATGTGCTTATACTGTGTGTTACTGTTAAAGTAATTTGATAGATGACTAAAAAGAAGGTACTTGAGGTAAAATCTATCATTATGGGGAAAGGTTTCTTTAATAGAATTTTTTTTTCTAATGAGTTTACACAGGTTTTTATGAGTTCCCTCATTATGAGTGGGGTTTAAACTTTGGACCTCTCAAAAAGAGACCAAAGCCCTTACCACTGCAACTTCTTTAATAAAACTATTTCAAGACAATGTTTTTCACAATATTTTTTAGTATATATATATATATATATACTTAGGCATCCAGGTTCAACCTTCATTATCCAAACTTGTAAATACCTTTCAGTCTTACCGGCCGTTTAATACTTTTTATTATCCATGTAAAATTGTAGAAAAGAGAAATTCTTGAATTATTTACTGCCAGCTGATGTGTATTGAAGGCTGTTCTGTACCCTGGAGAGTTTCTACCACATGATGAATCCATCACATTTTATTGATGCCTAGTACAGAGATATTCTTTAATTATTGATTTATTGCCAACTGACGTGTATTCATAGCACTTCTGTTCCCGAGATACCTTCTACCACATAATTCATCACATTTTGATGATGCCTATTTTCCTACTACAAACAAGGTGGAGACTGCTACATATCTGCCATGTACCGAACACATTTTAAAGGATTTTATCATCTTATCTCAATGTCTTCAGATTTGGACTTATGACATCTCTGTCCATTGGCTGCCAAATATCTGATGTGGACGCCTTACATGGATCATTCTTGCCTAGCAACCAAACACCGGTTTCTCCTCTTTCGCCGGTTTCTCCTCTTTCGGTAAGAAAAACATGCAATATCTAAGAGGCCTGCTGCTAGATGTACATTGAAGGAAGAGAGTACATGGTCTGGGCATGAAGGTGGGGACTATGTCCACAATTTGATGTGCATCCAATGGAGGCATGTGATCTCTGCCTCTATTGGATGACCACAAAGATGCCCAGCCTATTGAAATCACTAGTTCGCACATCGAAAAAGTAGGAATTTGGGGTCTCTTGTAACTGTTCTGGAATCAGTAATACAGTTGGGTGAAACCCATATCACAGTTATGGCTTTAGCTATTTGTGGAAGAGCTCCTAGCCACGTTTGGTACAATTAAAACAAATTTCAGAATCCAGCTGTGAAAGTCTGACAAGCAGAATAATTTCTAGAAATGGTGGTTTAAAATATTTCAATAACTCTTTTATACAGCTATGACTGGTCCCGATTGATGCAGGTTTGCAGCCTTAATTGCCAGTGATGGAAGTCAACTTGCCAGTAGCGGAGGACAAACAAAACAAGGTCCATGTGGTGTTTTTTTGGGGATGCATTTTGAAATTTCTAGATTGACATTTGCATTTGAGAAAAGTGAAAGGTAGAGAAGCATCACATCGTTGGATACTGTTGAAGATTAGGTATTTTGCCCTTGGTGGTTGGAATGTTTGGCCAGCAACCATTAGGATAACGTTCGGGCTTCGACCTTAAGCATCCGTTCGACGCATTGGCATGGGGAGTTTGAGATTTGCCTCGCAAAACTTCCAACCATTCTCAGCTGGTTGCCAAATGTTATTGAAAAATAAAAACCAGCTTTCTATTTTTTTTGCATATGGCAAGGATTTAATATTTTGTATTAAAAATTCGTGAAGAACTTTTATTGGTATACGAACAAATCGTGAAGAACTTTTATTGGTAGACTGTTCGTAATAGTGGGTCCCACACGCAAATAAAAAATTACCGTTGCAGGAAATAACAAAATGATAGGCGCAGATTTTGTTGAGCACGGGTTGAAGAGAGGAAATAGGAGCCGCTAGAGATATTTTAATGCCACTTGCATAGATCGCAATCATATTGTTTTTAGTAAATAAGGTTAGGGTTCAAATCATATAGGTTGTTCTTATTAAACTTATTCAATTTTTTTATTATTGACCATATAGGTTGTTCTTATTAAACTTATTCAACTTTTTTATTATTGACCACTATTTTTAATAAACAAGGGCAGGATTCAAACCGCAAAGATTGCTCCCACCAAACCTATTTCACCTGATTATTGTTGACCCGGGCTACCTGGGATTCATAATGTCATTATTGTCTGTCTGATGTGCACTAAGAGGATTCTACTACCTTTACCAACATGCTGCCCTGGAAAATTGAACCTGGATATCTTCTTGATAAGTGCTGGTCAGACAAACACTTACCAATTCAAGGCATTTATTTTTATAATTTATTTATTTTTTAAATTGTTTAAAAAATAAAAAAAATTAATTGGTTAGTTGGAATTTTGTTAAAAGTATTTAAATTTTTTTAATTGATTATGTTATAACAATTTAATTGTTAATTGAGTAAAAATTAACACTTCAATTTTCACTGAAATAAAATAAAATTAAACTAATAATTCCTAAAATTTCTAGGATAAAAATTCTTAAAATTTTTTACCCAATCCAACTGTGTCATACAACTACCCTGAAAAATTTAAGAGTTCATGCAGCATGAAACCTCCACGGAAGAAATTTAAGAGTTCCAGCAAAATGACCATGAACCCCGCCAATTTAAGAGTTCCAGCAGCATGCTCTAACAGTACGTCCAAAGATTTCTCAAGAGCATGAAATCAGTTTTAGAGAAGACAATTAGTTAAGTTAAGAAATCTTTTGTTAACCTTTGTGAATATTAAGATACGTATTATATATCTGCAGTGATGTGGTCTACTGGCAAGATTTGTGGTCTACTGGCAAGATTTGACTCGGGTTCAAATTCCACGACGGATATGTATATATATAAGAAGTATTTACTCAATAAAAAAAACATATTATATTTTTTAATAAAATTATATATTAAAAATGATATTTTATTTTATTATTATTTTATGAGAAGGTTTGTTGAGTTAGTATGGATATTATTAGTATTTCTAAGATTTAACTTAAAAGTCAATTAAACTATTTATTATATTAAAGTTTTAATTTTTTAATAAATATTTTAATTTTATTATTATTTTAATGGTTAGTGTGAGAAATGATTCATGTTTAGGGTTGAGAGTATTTTTTATATGTGATAAGGGTGAGAACTGAGCTTATCAATAGGGGTTATACACACATCCATCTCCTTATACATTCGCCCACGCTAGAATTTGAACATTCATTCCCTCGTAAATTCGCCCACGCTAGAATTTGAACCTTGGATATGTCAAAGAAGAGCCAAAACCCAAACCATTGCACTATCCCCACACCACGGTTTAATCCTTGGACCTGTTCAAGAAAACCAAAACCTGAACCATTACACTATCCACATAATAAATATCTTAATAAATTTAAAAATATGTAACCAAAATAAAATCATAATCAACCAAAACCAAATTTGTTTAATGGCAACCCAAATATACCTATACCCGCTTCCTAGTAGACCAAAACTAAAATTGTTTAGTGGCAAGTTTAATGGCAACCCAGATATACTTGCTTCCTAGCAGTCCAAGTTCAAACCACCACATACCTAGAAGGGGATAGGTTGGATGGTAGCGTGGTAGTGGTCTAGTGTGTTTGTCTATCTCGCCCAATGGATTAGAGTTTATAGAGGCAACATCCAACGGTGTTACTGATCTCGTTATAAATTAAAAAAAAAGCTAGACACTTACCAAGAAGAGACCTAGGTTTAAACCTTGGGGGCATGCTTGTTGCAAAGGTAGTAGTTTGATCTAAATCTTTTTAAGTGTGCACCATATCGACGACGATAGTACGAATCTCGAGCCACCGATGGTTCCCTTCACATCAGGTCAATAATAACGAGGTGGTATAAGCAGCAAACTTGTGGTTTGAAATTTGCACTTGGTAGTTACTAAAAATAGTGTGGATGCAACCAATTCTCCTATGTATCAAAAAAATAAAATAAAAATAAAATAGTCTCAAAGGGGACAACCTAACGGTTCGAGCTTTGGCTCTTCTTCGGGAGGTCCAAGGTTCAAACCACGACGTGGGCGAGTGTGTGGTGGTTGTGTGTTAAATTCCCTATTGATAAGCATAACTCTCGACTTTACAAGGGGTCATGGTTGGTAGGAGACTGCTCAACCCTGTGTGTTGGTCATAGGGGTTTATTTATTTTTTATTTGGTTAGTGTGAGAAACCCCTATGACCAACTTACAGGGCTGAGCAGTCTCCTCCCAAACATGATCTCTCTTAAAGTTGAGAGCTATGCTTATCAATAGGAAATTTAACACAACCACCACACACCCACCCCTTCACACTCACCCACACCTTGGTTTGAACCTTGGACCTCCCGAAGAAGAGCCAAAGCGTGAACCGAACTATTGCTTTATTCCCCTCAGACAATATGTATGTATTTTTACCCTAACATTTTTTGTCCACCTTGGAAAACATAGTGGTTAGAGCTTTGGAGACTCTTTGTCGAAATCCAAGGCATTCAAACTATGACGTACTTAAAAGGGCATGGTAACGACTGTGTGTTTATCATTTTGGGTTCTTATCAACTTCGTCTTATCCAATAGACTAGGTTTATAGAGGCATCATCCAATGGTATTATGGATTTATATATATATAAGATTCGTACCAGGTACCTCACTAGCAAGTTCTCCAATCCTTTTAAAGAGGTCCAAGGTTCAAGCCTAGTGGCCTATGCTATATACAAACCCCCCTGGCTAGCCTAAGGGGTTCACCTGGATGGGACAGGCCCCATGGAATGGAAAGTCCTTACCCCCATGGGATACGGGGAACGATTTTCTTTAACAAAGGTTTAATCTGCTTGTGTAGCTGGTGAAAGTCTTGGATGTTGGTAGAGGCCAACCCAAGTTCCATTCCTTCTATGTTCACCCTGCAAATATAAGGGAAAGGTGCAGCTGGGAATGTCCTGTGTTGGTAGATTCCAACAAGGTTCCATTTCCCTATGCCCACGTTGTTGATACCCAAATGATTGTGTGTTATTCTCTTATCACCTTGCAGATACAAGGTGCAACTAGAAATGTCTTATATGCTGGTAGAGTCCAACAAGGTTCCATTCCCTTGTACCCACCCTGTTGATACCCAAATGATTGTGCGTTATTCTCTTATTGACAAGTGTAGCTCTCGGCCTTACTAAAGGTCATGGTTGGGAGGGGATTGCTCAACCCTATGCTTCGATCGTAGGGGTTTATCACACTAACCACACAAATTTTATCGTAGGGGTTTATCACACTAACCACACAAATTTTAGTCTTGGTGGGTACAAGCAATGGTTTGAGCTTTGGCTCTTCTTTGGGAGGTCCAAGGTTCAAACCACGATGTGGGCAAGTGTGTGAGGGGATGGGTGTGTGGTGGTTGTGTGTTAAATTCCCTATTGATAAACATATCTCGGCTTTATGAGGGGTCATGATTGGGAGGAGGCTACTTTGCCATGTGTGTTGTTCGTAGGGGTTTATCATACTAACCAAATCAAAAAATAAAATAAAATAAAATCCCAAGGAGACAGCACAATGGTTCAAGCTTTGGCTTCTCTTGAGGAATTCCAAGGTTCAAACCACGATGTAGACGAGTGTGTGAGGGGGTGGGTGTGTAAGGCTATATTTGGCCTCTATTACAAGTTGAACCTCACCCTTATGAGAGGTCATGGTTAGGATGGAGGTGCCTAACCATGAACGCTGATCATAGGAATTTCTCACACTAACCTAATAAAAATAATAAAAAATTAACTTAATTTAATTTTTTTTTTAAATGTTGGTAAAAATTTATTGAATCAATAAAAGCATACAAGAAACAGAGAATCCCAAAACAATAACCCTTACAAGGGCCAGAAGAAAGAGACCCCTAAAACCACCGAGCACCCGACCAAAAGACACCCAACAAACAATAGCCTCAACCAGGCATATCCGTAGCAAGCAAATTAGCAAGATGATGAGAACAATCCAATGGGAGCTGATCCCATTCCCTAACATTCCAGTCTTCCTGAAACTCAGAAGCCCATTTTTCCAAGCAATCAACCACACCATTCCATTCCCTGGGAATATGAACAAAGGAAATAAACTCTAGGTGTCGATAAATTTGAATGATCTTCTGAGCCACTAACGCCAGATGCCAATGAACATTAGAAATATTATGAGTCTTCAACAAATTAATAATAATCTGAGAGTTCGACTCACAGATTATCTTCCGCCATCCTAGAGCATAACCTTTTTCCAAAGCAACATGAATAGCAAGGGCCTCCATATAATTATTAGTTTGCTTTCCCTTATAACAGGAGAAAATGAAAAGAGTTGCACCACTACTATCTCTTCCAACACCACCAATACCTGCATACCCAGGATTCCCTCTGGAAGAGCCATCAGTATTAATCTTAAACACCCCCCGAGGTGGAGGATGCCATCTGCCATCTCTCTGCACTTTTTGATTGAGACCTCTCCTCCCAATCGAAAAAGAAGGACGAGGGTCATTCTCCACTAAACCTAGGTCCTGCATCATCAAGATCTCAGACCGCTCCAAAGGAAGACTGATATGACATTTAGAAGAAATAATTTCTTGGATCATACCAATAATCCTCTGCCAAATCTGATAAACAATTAACTTTCTACCTTGAAAAATTCTTTGATTTCTTTCAAGCCAAATCTGCCATATAATACATGAGGGCCCAATACTCCACGCAACTTGAAGAAAGAAAGCCTTAGCAGGAGGTCTTCCTAAACTCCTCCAAAACTCAACAAGAGAAGAGGCATGAGAACAAGACTATTTCCACACCCTCCACCAAAGATGCCAAATATCCCGTGCAAACGAACACTGTAAGAGCAAATGCCCTAAATATTCATCACTATTCTCACAAAGGAAACAAAATGAAGGGCCCTGAAAACCTCTCTTTTGGATATTATCCTAGGTAAGACATCTGTTCCTAGTAGCCAACCACAAATAGAAATTGCATTTGGGCCAGGAAAACTTATTCCAAACCTGTTTCCACCAAGGAACCTCCTCATCCCCAAAATGTTGCCTATCTAAAATATGGTAACCAGAAGCCACCGAGAAAACCCCTCTAGGATCCGGACCCCAAGCCAAAACATCATCATCCTGTAAAGAAGAGCACTCCCTAGTAGCCAAAATATGAGCCAACTCTTCTCTATCCTGAACAGAACCACCTATCGGCCAATCTCTAGGATCTTTCCACTGAACTACCTCCACCTGCCCAACTCTTTTGGCAACTTTATAATCCATCACCCTGTACCAACCAACAACCAAGAAACAATTACATAGCTCCTGAAGATGAGGAAACATAGATAAAATTGTGGGGAAACCATCCCAAGAATCATGCCAAAAAAGAGCCTTCGAGCCTTTGAGACAAATCCAGAACAATCCTTGCTTAACAAGAGTAGCCCCCTTCTTAAGGGTGTTCCAGATCAAAGAGCCTTTACCAAAAAACCTGTATCTAGGTATCTCAGAGCCCTCAACCCCATTAAGATACTTAAAGGAAATAATTTTAGCCCAAGCATGGTCTTGAGAAATGCACCATCTCCAATAAAGCTTGGTCGCCAATGCCTGACCAGAAAGAGAAGTCAAACGAAGACCCAAACCACCTTCCTATTTTGGTCTACAAATAGTCTCCCACTTAACCAGAATCCATTTTGAAGACTCCAAATTTCTAGCCCATAAAAATCTTCTTGACAAAGATTCAAGCTCATGAATAAAACTAGCAGGAGCAACCTGAATCATGCATCGATAAGTACATGAAGCTTGAACCACCGACTTAAGAAGCAACACTCTGCTAGCAAAAGAAAGCCACTTAACAGTCCAATGAGAGACTTTAGCCCAAAATTTATCCAAAATATTATTCCAGATGCCTCGAGGCAGAGGGCCCACAGAAAGAGGAATTCCCAAATAAGTAAAAGGAAGAGCTCCAATATGAAACCGAAGAATCTGAGCAATTCTGGCCTGTATAAGATGATTAGTATTGAAAAAGAAGATGGAGGATTTCTCCTCATTTATCTTTTGCCCCGAAGCAGCCAAATAAATATCCAGAGATCTTCTAAAATTAGTTGCTTCCCTAATAGAGGCAAGACCCATCAGAGCAGTATCATCCACAAATTGAAGATGAGAATACGCAGGTAAACTATTACCCCACCTCCAACCATGAATCAACCCCTGACTAACATGCAATTTGAGAAGTCTACCCAAACCCTCAACCATAATAATAAACAAATAAGGAGACAAAGGATCCCCTTGACGGAGACCTCTCAAAGCCTGAAACAAAGTAGAAGGCTCACCATTGATAAGGATAGAATAGGAGGGAGACGTAATACAACTCATCACCCAACTAACCTAGTTGGAGTCAAAACCAAAAGCAAGGAGAATTTTACTTAAGAAAGACCATTTAACCCTATCATATGCCTTAGCCATATCCAATTTTATAAACATAGCTTTTTCTTTAGAAATTCCCATAGAATGAATGGTCTCAGCAACAATAGCCACACCATCAAGGATTTGTCTACCCACCACATAACCTCCCTGTTCATCAAAAATAATCTTACTGAGCCAAGGCTTAAGTCTCTCAACAATCAACTTGGAGATAATTTTGTACACCACATTACATAGTGCAATAGGTCTAAAAAGATCTAGAGAATTGGCTCCTTCCCGCTTAGGAATAAGCACCAAGAAGGTAGAATTCATAGCTCTCAACATCTATTTAGTTCTGAAAGACTCCTGCACAATAGACAGAAGATCCAATTTGACAATCTCCCAAAATTCTTGGAAAAATTCCATAGGAAAGCCATCAAGCCCAGGGCTTTCCCTTTCCTCATCTGGAAAACAATACTCTCCAACTCTTCAATTGAAATAGGTTTCATGAGCAACTCATTCATCTCAACAGTGACAACTGAAGGAATACAATCCAAAATACTATTTTCTTCAACAACCGCCAAGGGAGAATCTTCAGAATACAAAGAGGAAAAAAACCTTACAACCTCCCTTGAAATATCCTGAGCAGCAATCAACTGGACCCCAAGAGAAGAAATAAGAGAAGAAATCGTATTACCATACCTTCTAGCTTTAACCGAATTGAAAAAGAAAGTAGTATTTTTGTCTCCTTCCTACAACCAATCAATCCGAGCCTTCTATTTCCAATAAATTTCCTCCCTCAATTCCCACTCAGCTAACTCCTTAAGAGCATCAGATTCCTCTTTAAGAGTCCTTTCTGTGAGGCCATAATCCCTAATCTATCTTGTAATAGCATCTAACTTCTCTTGAGAAGCCAACTTAGCCCCAAAAATATTACCAAAACTCTACCTATTCCACCTCTTAAGCTGATATTTCACATACTGGAGACTCTTAACAAAAGAGAACATAGCAGTTCCATGAGCAAGCCTACCTTATAACCACCAAACTCTCATTAAATCATGTAGAGAAGGCTCCCGAAGCCACATTAACTAAAATTTAAAGCAGGGTTTCCTATAAACTCCCTAGCGAATGGCATTTAGCTTTATAGGCCAATGATCATAACCTCTCCAATCCAAAAATTTTGAGTTGATTTACCAATTATTATTGATCCAGAAAGGAGAAACCAAAAACTGATCCAATCTCTCAAAAATAGCCTCAGTACCACATCTCCTGTTGCTCCAAGTAAACATACCATTACCAGGTTTAATATCCACAAGGTTTAAGAAAAGGATATTATCATTAAGGAGCAAATATGTATGTCCAAGAGAACCCACACCACCTCTTTTCTCCTCCAAACTGGTGATAGCATTAAAGTCTCCAGCAACAATCCAAGGATAGTGAGGAGCCATTAACCGCACCACCCGAATATGATTCCAAAGACAAATTTTCCCAGCAAGATCAGAGGGAGCATAAACATTAGTTAATAAGACCACTTCACCAGACTCCTTACAAGAAGCAACCATAGAGAGAGAAAATTTATCAGAAACCCACCATATAGGAGAGAGCTTCTGAGGATTCCAAAAGCTAACAATACCTCCAACACTGCCCTGGGCACCAATACACTGACATTGACCATGAGGCCACAATTTGGAAGCAATACTAAACAAACAATCAACTGATAATTTTGACTCCTACAGAAAAATAATATCAGGCTTATGCAACTTAATCAACTCACGAATAGCTTTTTATCGAGGGATGTTATTCAATCCCCTCACATTCCAAGATAAAACAATCATTTATGAGGGGTGGAAAAGTGAGAATCAAGGGGCCTAACCAACCCTGACTCAACCAAGGACTCCCCCTCAAGTTTAATTTTCTCCACATCTTTCTTTCTACCCACCTTAGAAGACTTTTTAGGTACCCCATTTTTAAAATTCTTTTGATGCAATCCCAACATGGAACTCACCTTAGAACCTTTTCCATGATCGAAACCCACCAAATCAGCCAGTAGCGGATCATCTTCCACCACACCATCCTCCTGAACAACCATATTTTCCTCAGAAGGAATAGAAATCTGGTTCCCCTCAATAGTCTGTGTTGCACCATTCACTAAAACTGGAACAATCGCATTACCCAGAGACTGATCAATGTCCATCTGAGTAATAGATAGATCCCTTTGCATATTAACCCCAACAAGCTGGTCCAAGTCATCTAAAGCATCAAATCTATTATGTAACCCATCATCTTGCCTCTCATTAATGGACCTCTTCAAACCCCTACCTTTATTGCGGGACTTAACAAGAATGAAACCCTCCTTATTAGTCCCACTATCCTGCATTGGAGCTTTCCCCTCAACAGACCCACTATCCTGCTTAGGAGCTTTCCCTTTATCTATCCCACTATCCTGCTTAGGAGGTTGAGGCTTAGATGCAAAATTCCCAGGTAATTTTGGGCATTTTCTCTGAAGGTGTCCATATGCATGACACAAACGACATCGAAATGGAAGGGTTTCATAGTCCAACTGTTGAATCCAAGAAGAAGATCCAACACAAATTTCCATAGAATCTGGCAAAGGCTTATTTAAATCTATCTCAACACAAACACGGGCACAAGAAACTACCTTTTTATCCATCGTTTGTTGAGAAGGACCCATCGGCTTCCCCAACAACAATGCAATCATGTGAAGAATATCGTTCCACCAAAACTCCAGAGGTAACCAAGGGAGCCGAACCCAAACCGGCACCCACGACGAAATTTCCTCTGCAGGGTTAAAGCCCACATGCCAAGGCTTAATGAACAAGCCAACCTGGTTATAAAAATAAGGCCCTCCTTCAAAAAATTTATGTCGATCCTCCATGCAAGAGAAAACAACCATGAAAAAATTATTTTCCCCCAACATGATCTCCATATCTCCAACCGGGTTCCATACTTTTTGAGCCCAAGATTCCAACGAAATGAGAGGGACCCGAATTCCTAAAAAATTGCAAATTAAGGTATGATTAGCCAGGTATTCAACATCCTCTGCAATTGAATCTGGTTGAATCACCAGGATAGGCCTATCCAGAGCCCGTTCAAGACAACCATTCACTTTTGTAGCTCTGAAAACCCCAACCGAAACAGAGCCAACTGGGCTTGACGATTTTTCTCCAAATGCATACCCTGAAGAAGATGGTCTCGAACCCATGAGGGCTTCTTGGAAGGACAATATTTGCTTATCATTCAAATCCCCTGCCATCGTATCTTCGTCTATCTCATTCTCTGCAATATTTGTTTCGTATTCTGTGCATCTTTAAAAAAATTGTCAATGAATAGTTCACTTAATTTTTGTTTGAATAGTTCACCTTTTCATTTCATAGTGAAGTTTAATTTTATGTATCAAGAGCTAACAAATAAGAAGTTCAATTTTTATGCATCAAGAGCTAACAAATAATAAGCATTAGTATAAAAAGGTAACAAGTAATAAGTATTATTATAAAAAGGTGAATAAAGAGAAATGTAAGTCTAATTGTAATTGTAATTGGGATGTATAATTGCAATCAATTTCAAAGTAAATATTTATTAATAATTTTTTTGGGGGTTATTATGCGACAACGCAATAGTTTGGGTTTTGGTTCTTTTTCTGAAAGTATAAAGTTTAAACCGTGGCATATACATGGTTGTGTTAAATTCCCTATTGATAAGTTCAACTCTGCCCTTTATGAGAGGTCATGGTGGAATAGGGATGCTCAGCCTTGAGGGTCGATCGTAATGGTTTCTCACACTAACCAAATAAAAAATAAAAAATAAATTCTTTTATTTCTTAGCAAATTTAGATGGAAAAATACAAAAGTAAAAGGATTTTCAAAAAATAAATTTATTTTGGAGAGAGAATTATGTTTATTTTTATTTTATTTTTGTATAAGGAACATTTATAATCCTTAGTTTGTATAATCCTTAGTTCATTGGGGAAAGACAAAGTCAATGGACCCCAACCCTCCAAGGAATCAAATTGGGACAACCCACGACAAGTACTCGATTACTATACATTAGCCTATTCATTCATGGATAAAATCTATGTTTGCTACCAATATTAGCCTATTCCTTCTTGGGTAAAAATTATGTTTTTATTATTTATAGGCAAAATATTATGAATAACTCATTTCTTTTATTTGTTAGTTATGATTTATTAAAGCTTGTAATTAACGATTTAATTGAATTGATCTTTATTTTAAATTTTATTTTTATATATAAGTCAAATAAATATTTTCTATAATGATATTTAAAAGTATTTTTTTTTTATGAAAATGCCATTATATTAATAAAATAATGTCTAATCATATAAAAAAATGGTGGGTGGTACTAGCACACCCCGTAAACCAACACACTAACCATCGTGGTTACGAGTACACAAGAGTGTCAGAAATAGTCCATAAAAAGCTAGATAACAACCGTCAAAACAGTGTCAAATATGCATCATAATATAAGCTATGTTTCACACAGATACAAGATGAGGATGGTGGGACAATTTTTTTTTGGGATGCAAGGAGATCATCTTGCACTAAAAGCTGCCCTAGATCAATGATTTTCCATTTTCAAAAGAGTGGCAAAATAAATCCCTACTTCATCATATGACAAAGGTTTTCATGGTTCACTTGGAGCAATCATTGTAAATAACTAAGAAAGATGCAAAGGGACAAAGAATTATAATGTGTAAGTTCAGATTCAAAAGGAATTAAAGGTGTAAAGGATGATATGAAGGTAGATTTTAAATAAAGAAGGTTGAAGAGGTCAAGTTAAATCCTAGTAAATCATATTCATTTTCCTTCAAAAGAAATAACGTCTTTACAATAAAAATGAAAGAAGTATGGAGGATATTCATTGTAATTTAGGGTTTTTAGCATAATACAAACAAGGTTATGCATAGCGGCGAATTTTTGCCATTGGGGTGAAAATTGGCATTTTCAAAAATTCAAATTTGCGAATTTGAGGAACCCGGACGTCGACCATTTAGCCAGAAATTTTTGGGACAAAAACTTTTAGGTGTCGGTTCGTCATGCATTGATAATAGTATCACAAATATTTTTTAAAATTTGCTAGCAATCCCACCTAAATAGAGGACCCTTTTTGCCATAAAATTTTAAAATTTCTAAATTATCTCGCCCAATTAGCCAAGTATACCACTATATATAACTAACACCCCATCAATACTTTTTCATTTCTAGACCCTGTTCTACACTAGACGGATATCTCGACCCAGTTTTGCACTAGATTGGACCCATTTCTACACCAAACAAGATCGAAACCATTTTTGCACCAGATCGAGCCCTGTTATGCATCCGAACGATATCCAAACCCTATTTTGCATCCGAACGGACTACTAGACCTATTCTGCATCTAGATGGACTACCAAATCCTGTTCTACACAAGGTTAATATCCAAACCCTATTTTGCATTTGGATGGACTACCAGACTCTGTTCTGCATAAGGTCAATATCCAGACCCTGTTCTGCATTTGAACGGACTACCAGACCCTGTTTTGCACAAGGTCGATATTCAAACCTTGTTCTGCATTCGAATAGACTACCAGACCCTATTCTGCATTTGGATGATATCCAGACCCTATTCTGCATTCGGATGATATCCATACCCTATTTTACATTCGAACAGACTACTAGACCATGTTTTGCATTTGGACGATATTCAAACCTTGTTCTGCATCTGGATGATATCTGAATTCAATTATGCATCCAAACGGACTATTAGACCCTATTATGCATCTGGATGATATTTGTACCCTTTTCTATATTTGGACGATATCCAAACCTTATTCTACATTCGGACAGACTATCAGACCATATTATGCACAAGGTTGATATTCAGACCCTATTCTACATCCGGATGGACTACTGGACCCTGTTCTGCACAAGGTCAATATCCAAACCCTATTTTACATTCGAACGGACTACGAGATCTTGTTTTGCACAAGGTCAATATCTAAACCCTATTTTGCATTCGGATGGACTACCAAACCCTGTTCTGCACAAGGTCGATGTCCATACCCTGTTTTGCATTTGACCAAACTACCAGACCCTATTTTACTAAGGTAAAAATACATCTATTTTTGGCTTCGGGGATGCCCCCTGGACCCCCTCGATAACGTAGTAGGGGGGAATTTCCCCCATACACCCCCCTTTGTGGAGTGGGTCCAGGTGCGACTAAAAACAAGACCTCCAAATTAGAGAGAATCAGGCTCCACAACCAATACCATGTTCTGTACTTGGTTTAAGATATGACCTTTTTCTACACCTGGTTCAAGGTCGAATAATTTTTTGCATCAACCCATGGTTGGATCTCGTTTTCCACTCGATTTGACTAGAACTTTCAAATTCACCAATATTTTATAATTTTTTGAAAAAATAAGGTAATTTGCCATGTTCTCCTACATGAATTTTGTCGGAATTTGCCAGCATTTCACAAAGGATACGTCATTTTTTTACAAGTACATTTCAGGTCTGACCCCTTATGCATAACCTTGAATACAAGAATGTAAGTACTATGAAGGAATATCCTTGCATTCTAGGGTTATTAAGAAAACATAAGAAAATAAGTACTATAAGGAAGGTCCTTGCATTCTTGGGTTTTTAGGGAAGCATAAATAATAAAGTGTTTTCAAGGATATTTATGAGGCATTTAGGTTCTTGATGGAAACATAATGTTATTAACAATAAGACACATTATGAAGAGTCTAGAAAAATGAAAGAAATTAATGAGGATGAAATTGTTAGTGAGAATGAAAAAAGGAGACAAAGAACCTCACAACAAGAACAAATAGAAAAATAAACTTAAAGGGGTATGGATTTGGGAAATCATAAATAAATATCACAAGTGTTAGTAAGAAGTGAGGGCTAAACCCACAAATAAGAATAGAGGGATATGAATAAAATCCCTAGAAACAAAATTATGAGGAAATAATAGGTTGTTACTCCTAAGCTTATTTTTATACAAGAAACAAAAACAAGTAGTGAGAAATATAATGATGCATTAAAAAAATTGAATATAGGGGATCGTCTAGGAAGCTTCAAGAGGTATTGAAACAATATAGGACAAATACTATTGAGATGAATAATTGTTAAAAGCAAGAAGTAATTGGGTTGCTTGTATAAGGAAGGAAAAATATCAAATTTAGAGTCATAAATGTATATGCTTGAACTACAATTACTCTTCATGATAGATGTTGGAAGGACCTCAGTTTTATTTATCCTATATTCAATGATGATCATAAATTTAATATATGGATTCTTGGGGATTTTAATAGAGTTCTATCTCCTTACAAAAATAAGTGTGGTATACTTAGATTGTCTAAATTAATAAGGAATTTGTTTTCCTTCTCAATTCAACTTGTAAAGAAAAAATATTGAAGAGGTTTTATTAACCTAACGTATGGTTACAAATAATTTTACCACCTTTAAACTTACAAGAAAATTGGATTAAGCTCTAGAAGGAAAAACTAGGGCATTGATCGGGTAAACAAAGCACTTTCTAGTTGTTTCAAAATTAAAGACAAGAATGTTGCCCCAAAAGGTCCTAATGGGGACACCTCTATATTCTCTCTTAAATAGACATAGTTGGTTTACATAATTTTTGAAGGAAAAATCTCCAATAGAGACTAGATAAGCACGAAAACCACATTAAAAATGCTCTTTATGGTTGTTGGAAAAAATCAAAATCTCAAAGATTCAATGGATGTTTGCCATAGTCGAAATAATTGAGTAGAGTATAGTAGAAGAAATGGTCTTATATAGATCCAATGATTACCTAATATGCAAATTCATCAAGCATACCCTTGATTAATTTACCAAAAAAATCTTGGTCTCCAACAATATTCCAACCCCTCCCAACCCCAATGAGAGTCTCAGCCATGAGACCCCTATCTAGGAGGTTCCCAGTGATGACGATGATCTTGAATTCGCTTCTCCTCCATCCAAAAAGCACACCCTTGGCTCTAGATGTAATTCCCTTTGGAGCCTTATGCCAAAGGTCAAATGAGATCCTAGCCTTATGACCGTTTGGGTATCTTATCACCTCAAGAAGATGAATATTGAGGGATCCTCCCTAAAGATACGTCATAAGTTGAATCGCCCTAACGCTAAGATTTTTGAACCTCTGGCTTGTTCTTCAACAAGGGTCCTTCAAAAGTCCATCCTCAACCACATCGCCAAAACTATGGTTACGCTTTTTGCAACTGCAAATTATTCCAAGATAGTGTGGTACCTCTACTACCAAGCATAAAAAATGATGGATGAGCTCCATGGTCAACTCAAGATCCTCTTTAAATATGTTGAAGATTTTACAGATGTGGACGTCAAAACCGAATAATGATGGTGTAACTCCCTTCTCTGTGTTTTGAACCCTTGTTAAGGTTTGTGGACTGTTAGGATTATCCCCACAAGATCATCTTATTTTTTACTGTTGCAACTAGTTTGTAAGGTTGGGATCTCCCCTGTAGGCCTATTTTTTTTTGGTAGTAGTGGTCTTTTGACCTATTTCTCTCTGTCTTCTCTTGTAATAAGGTTTTGGAACCCCTTTAAAAACCTACTTATCAATGTAATCTATAAAAAAAATGACCTAATATTTAAATTCATGGGTATTTGCCCTACCCTTATTTTTTGCATTCCTGGGTTTAATAGAACCGGGAGCCTCTTCATGAGTATTCTTTATGGTTTATTAGTAATGAATATTTTATTGTTAGTTTTTCTCACTTATCGATAGAAATAGGGCATTTGAATAAGAAAATAGGAATCATGGCTCAATATGATTATTGTTCAGCCTTGGAGAGTGGGATTTGATCCCCAAATTAAATCCATTATTATTCCAATTTGCATCTATTTGTATGCACTTCGAATGGAGTTCTAGAGTGAGCAAGTATTGGAAATCATTACTAATTTTCTTGGAAGATATTTGAGTGCCTCTAGAGACATAATGGAAGGAAACACAACCATTTATATTAGATTATGTGTTGAAATAAATCTCAGCTATCCTTTGTCAAAAAATGTGGAACTATAATTTGTAGGACTATCTTAGATTCAACAACTAGATCATGAGACATTGGCCTTCAAGTGTAGAGTTTGCTACAAATATGGGCATTTGGCTCAATCTTGCCCAAACAATAATCACAAAAATGGGGTCTCATATCATAATGTTGAATCTTCCTAAGGAGGGTAAGTCTATAGTTACTAAAGAAACAACCAACATTTCTCAAGGAGGATAAGTGCAAGGATATTATTTTGAAAAGCCCAAAAGAAGAAGTCAAAATAAAAAATATGGTAAAGAGCAAACCAAACACAAGCCCTCAAATATGGTAAGACATTGGTGGAGCATGAAGAAGAAAAAATCATGGAGGAGTGGATAGGAATAATGAAAACAATAATAGCCATGTTCAATCCGCTCTTTCAACTCCTCCTGTCCTAGAGTAGGTAATAGAGTGGAGTGAGTTACCACAATCAAATATTGTAGGGGTATTAATCGTGCATAACCAAGAGTAGTTGATAATAAAGGATATCATTATGGTGTGGCATAAAATAATAGAACAAATCCAACTCTAGGGATAATCTAGGTTGAGAAGAGATCAATGAATATTAGCTCTCAAGGTGTGGATAGAAAATCAAATATGGAATTGATAGCATCTCAAGGAAACAAATTGGTCACTAGGGAATCAGTGAGGCTAATAGACTCTTTTTGGTCTTAAGGTAACCAATGATTATACAATCATGAAATAATAGGTGTTTAAATAGCAAAACCTATCAAATTGTTGTTTGAAGACTCTTAGAGAAAAGTAAAACATAATTTTTGCTTATCTAGGAGACAAAAATATCACTAGATCTCATGTATAAAACAATAAATAGAAGTCCTAAGATAATAAGAAGTCCTAGATGAAGAACCAGATTGGTAAGGAAAGTAAGGAGAAGACCTAAGACAAAGAGATGGGCCTGTATAAGGCCCAATTTGACAAGGAGAAATCCCAATCTAAAACCCTAGTCGTTTTTGCCTTAGGTTCTATTTCTAGTCTTGATAATGTCGACAATGACATTGCAAAAGAAGACTCCCTCATGGATTGTGAGTTGTTCTCTTCTTTGATCTAAGGAAAGGTAGAATCAAATGAGGAACGTTTGGATTATTTTTTTGTGGATTCTCCTGGTTCTATTTATCTTCTGCTTGGTTCCTCATTTTTTGTGCTAGACGTGTTAAGACCCATTGTCGTAGAAGTTGGATGGTTCACAATCCCATGGCTAGCTTGTTCAGAGGTTTTGGTGATATTGGAGATTTGGTTTATTTTTCCTATATTGTGTGGTTTTCCAATGGTTTTCATTATGAGAGAAATGTTTCCTTTTCTAGCGGTTTTACAAATGCGGGAAACAGTTCCAAATTCAATGATTTCCCCTGCATGAAAAATATTTTCAAATCAATTGATTTCCCTTGCATGGAAAATATTTTCAATTTAGATGGTTTCTCCTATGTGGAAAAATTATTCAAATTTAGTGGTTTCCCCTATGTAGGAAATTATTTAAATTTTGTGGTTTTCCCTGCATGGAAAACAACTTCAAATTCTATGGTTTCTCCTGCGTGGGAAGCAAATTCAAATTCAGTGGTTTCCCCTGCGTGGGAATATTTTTCAAATTTAGTGGTTTCCCCTATGCAAGAAACAACTTCAGTTTTTGTTCATACTAGGAGATGGTTCTGAGGAGATTGTCTCTTGGATTGCCTATAGGAGGCTATTTATTTTCTTCTTTGTAAAAAGGTTTGAGGACCCTTTCAAAACCCCTTATTTCTATCTATAATAATAATAATAATAAATAGACTTTGAAGGGGTGTTGGTCATATGAGAGTGGCTACCCAAGGGGCCTTAGGGGGGTAGTTACATTTTGGAACTCTCTTGAATGAACAATTATAAAAAATATAACTTGGAGGGGTGTCCTCACATCATGTTTTAGGAATAATGTGATAATTAAGCAGGTTTTAATCATAAATTTCTATGGGCTTCAAAACCTAGATGGTCACATTCATCAATGGAAAGCGATGCATAATATGATATTCATGAGGGAGGAGTTAGATTGGATTGTTGCTAGGGATTTTAATGCTAAATTATCATCCAAATATTAGGAAGAGGGAACTCCAATTTTAGATCCAAGGGATCGACTTATGATTGCCTAGGTCCATGCATTACACTTGGTGGATATTAAATATCCTAGAACCAACTATACTTGGACTAATAAGAGGAGGGAGCCACATAGCAGGAAGGTGAAATTAGACCCTTTTTTGGTTTTAGAGGAGGCATTTGTGAAATGAAATCTAAAATTTTAGGTTTGGAGGTTCTAGTCTTAGATCACTTCCTCATTTTGTTGAAGGGGGATCAAGATAGGGCAACATCGTAAACCATTCATATTTGAAAATTTTTTGTTACAAAAGGAGGAAATTCGAAATAAAAAACCATAGTGGTGGAAAGAGGGACGATCAACATATAGGACAATAATGTTTAGATTCCACAAGCAACTTCATTATGTCAAGAATCAATTGAAACAATGGAGGTGAGCTAACAAGTCAAACTTTTAAGCTCAAAGAGCTCCATTGGTGGTTAGATGGGATGCGGTGCAAAAAATATTAAGGGAAAGAACAATTATAGAGTACCTCAAAAAAGAGGATGATGAATTGCATAAAGTGGTTGAGGACATTGAAAACCATGAGGAGATCTAATAGAAATAGAGAGCAGGAACCACTTGGTTATTAGAAGGTGATAAAAACACCAATTTTTTCCATTGGGCTACTTGTGCTAGGAGACAAACAAACAAGATGGAAGCTCTTTAGGATGATAATAGGCTCTCCTTTGATACGATCCTAGGTATGCATTTCCATTTAATGGATTATTTTGCTAAATTTTTTAAGGTATGTTGCAAGATGAAGAGGTTCAAAAAGAAGTTATTGCTATCATACCCTCTATCATATTTGAAGAACACAATCAAACCCTACTTAAATACATTGATAGAGAGGATCTGGAGAAGGTAGTATTTGGAATGAGTACAGGAAAAATACCATGTCCAAATGGATTCATAATTGAGTTTTTTCAGATCTTATGGGATAGCTTAGAGGAGGATGTAATGGTTATTATAGAGGAGTCTAAAGGCAGTAAAAGAATGCTTAAAGCATTAAATCATACATTCATTGCCTTATTTTTGAAAGGGGAGGAGGGGGTGCATATTTTAGATTATTGACCCATTGCCTTATGCAATGTTATATCAAAATAATCACAAAGTTAATGGTTGAGTGACTAAAATCTCTCCTAGATAACATTATCTCCTCGAAGCAAAGGGGTTTTGTAGAGGGTACGTAGATCTTGGATGGTGTGGTTCTAGATTAGGAGATAATCCATTCAATGTAACAATATATCAATAGAAGAATATTCATAAAATTGGATATGTCAAAGGTTTATGATAGGGTGGAGTGGAGCTTCTTATCAAGGATGATGGTAACCTTCGACTTCTCTCAGGATTGGATAGAATTGTCATTATTTGTGTCTCTAATTTGATATATATAGTGTTAATCAAAGGTCTTCCCTCAAAACCATTTGGAGCCACTCTAGGCCTTTGATAGGGAGATTTTGTTCCCCTTATATTTTTCTCATATTGCCTGAAGCCTTGGATAGACCTATATTGAGAAGAAAAAAAGGTTTGGTAACACGTATCAAGGTGGGTGATGAGGTTTTGACTCACTTATAATTTGTGGATAACACATGATTGGCAATAGTAGTGAACCCCAAGGAAACAAGAATGATTAGAGATACTCTTAATGTTTACCTTAGGGCCACAAACAAGTCATCAATGATAAGAAACCCAAGTTGTCTTCTTCAATCTTGATTGAAGGCTTTAGGATAGAAGTTTAGATATCTTGGGATTCATGAGGACTTCTCTCCAAGTGCTCTATTTGGGGTCTCTATGCATTATAAAAAAATGAAGATAGTTATCTAGAGGAATCTTTTGGACTATATAAAAGAAAAAATTAACCATTGGTCTAAAAAATTGTTAACCTTTGGGGGTAGATTAAATTTTTTGCAGTTAGTTATTTAGGTGATGATAATTTATAAATTTTCTATCCTTGTTATCCCACATACCATACGGAAAGAGTTGGATAAGATGGCTAGAAAAATATTATGGGTAGGAGTAAAAGGAGAGATTAAATGGGTGTTAGTAGGTTGGGAGAAAGTAAGTCATACCAAGGCAAAGGAAAGTTTGGAACTGAGGAGATCAAAGCTCAATAATAAATCTTTGGCTAGAAAGCTTTATTGGAGGTGGATATCTTAGCCAACTTCTTTATTTAGTAGAGATTTAACTAGTAAATATTTGGGACAAGTGAACCTAAATGAGGTGAGTTATTTCTCTTTAGATGGTAATGGGTCCCTAGTGTGAAAGACTCTAAATTTAGGATCTTAGGTAGTGAAATATGGATTAGTTTGGAAAATGGGGAGAGGGGAGAAGGCATAATTTTGGTCAAATTCTGTTAGAGTTAAAGTGCACTATGCCTCTGTTTTGACACTTGTCAGTTTATACTGACACTTGTCATGTTCATCATATAGGCTTATGCCTATATATTGTAACCTATTTTTATCAATATTGAATCCCCTTCAGTTTCAGTCCCAACATTTGGTATCAGAGCAGGCTTTCCCTGCCCTGTGAAACCTCTTGAGGGGGGATTTCCCTCATGGAAATCCTCCCTCCCCCTATTTTTTTTCTTTATTTTTTTAAATTTTTTACCGAGGGAGTATGCTCTCCATCATTTGATGGATCAGAAACCAGATGGTAAAAAATTTAATTTGGGAAATATTTTTAGAATTTTTATTTTTAGTTTTTTAGATCTGCAGAATGGTAACAAGGAGCTGCCTTTGGGATTACGCCAACTGGCTGCGGTTCTGTTGAAATAGTATCTATAACAACATTGGCAAGAAGGAGAGGAAAATTACATCCCTCCAATAGTTCCATCTACAGACAAGGGAATGATACGAAATCTTCTGTTACAATCTCTAGAGATTTGCACAATAGTTGGCATGGCAGTGGCATCGGTTGCACAATACGACTGGCCAGAAGAATGGTCAAAATTGATATTGATACGCTTGACATTGATAAATGATCAAACAAATATGAAGAAGATTCGAACACGGGTGGAAGTCGATGCAAAAGACGTCGCAAGCGGTACAGGTTCGAGAAAAAAAAATGGATCGTTTTGCATTTTTTCTTTATCCGAAATTTCTTGCGATTTTGATCGTGTGAAGTGTTAGGAGGCTTGTGCTGAGCGACTGCCACTTCGTCCTCATGTACTGCATGCTCGTGGGTGGCAGTGTGTCCATCATCATTTCGATCGTCGCGGGCTCAAATCCCGCCCCCCTCCCCCCTCCCCCCTCCACTATCCAGATCGCACGAAGGCTATCTCCTCCGCTGTGAGGTTGCCCCTTCGAAGCCCAGCCCAACGACTAAAAATAACTCTGGAAACAACAACAGTAGGATATGGCGGAGGAGTACGCGATTTGATAATCATGGAAGACTGTGCTCCATAAAGAAACAGTCTGACGACAACTCTTGTGGCCGCAGGCCGCGATATTCTGAGAGTCAGAGTGTTGCAGTATTGCGAGGTTCTAGAAAAATGTGACAGGGATGCCTGAGAGGACCGATATGGCTGTGCAACAATCTGGATAAAACTCAATTAATTAAGAAATTGATGATTTCTAACGGGGGGGATGTGGATCGACGTGGGCATAGGCGGCTTTGGTTCAATCGATCTTGAGGTGTTTCGTCATTTTAGCAGTCTGGAATCGACGAAATAGCCCGCAAAGCCATCATGGAGGAAGGCGGCACGCAGGTGCTATGTTCGGTTGTTCACATCGTGCTGTTGCATCTTCTGCCCCTGTACCCGATCAAGATGCTGCCAATGATTTTTTTTTTTCATTTTGAAATGCACGTGGTCATAACTGGAGAAAGGCCCGAAGTTCATTCTAGCGTCCTTAACCAGCTGTTGTGGAGAGTGGGAGACGATGGAGTCGAGCGTTGTTGCGGCGTATTATAGAGGAGGTCAGTATTCAACAACGGCATTGGCAAATTCGCGGGCCTTCCAATCTGCATCGTCTGCCCCATCGACTATTTCGAGGCGGAGGTGGCTTGTGGACGTCGACTGCGTTGTTGTGTGTACTCCTGTGTGATGTGGGCTTCAACATCGTAATCGCATATTGCAGTAGCCAGAGAAGGGCTAAAAAACTGTACCAAAACAAACAGACACCATCAGTCCCAACCAATGCTGGCAAAATCTTCATAGCAGGACGCGCCACGAGCCGAGGCCTGCAATCCGGTGAGAAATTCTAGGTAGGCATCCATGGAATACGTACTGCCACCGCACGAGTACCTGGCGAGGGAGCACACACAGCGGCCACTTGGCGACAACATCGGTGTTTGAGGGGGCCAACAAAATGGGTGGGACCCACCGGAGCGACGGGCAGTGGTTTGTGGCAGAGGGTGCCACCGAGGACGAAGTCGTGCCATGTGTTTGCATTTGTTTGGATTCAATGACGGTGGAACTTTTACAAGTACACTTTTACAGTGGGTGGTAGGTTTTTAACGGATAGTGAGTGGGAACTACCTTATGTGAAACAAATGGGATAAATTAATTGGGCAATGATTGTATGGTTGTATGGGAATTTTTAAATTGAGGGAATAGTCAAAATTTTTAAAAGGCATGGGTACATTAAAATGCTTTTATCCACATAGAGAGTGGAAATGTAATTCCCCTGCGAGGGAAAATTGAGTCTGTCTTTTTATTCTGCCACAGTGCGATGCCAGGAATATGATATTCCTGAGGTTTATTTTGCTGCCTTAGATAGGCATTATGATTTTTTCACATGATGAAGGAACCTTTGATAATGGAATATAGGGGTATTTATAGTCGTTGGAAACGTTTTTCTGCGACGGACACAATGGTGGTGTCATATTGTAATTTTGAGGCTGTTTCAATTTAGTTTTTTAGCCTCAAAGTTTTTCTCCTTTGGAGTGCAATTTCGGTTGTACCTGACACTCCCAAGGTGCTTTCATATGTGATCTTTGTAACTAATGATCTTGTCTATACACTTGGTGAATGCAGCGGCTGGTTACCCATGCATTTCGGTGGGATGACATGGTCACCATAAGGACACTTATACTAGGGACTACAGACAAAGACACCCTAGACTCTATCCAAGGTTTTTTCGGATCTACTTCTGAAGACTACAGACGAAGACACTTCAGAAGATTCTCTTCTTTTCTTCTTCTCTCCTCCTATTTTGATCTATGGCTCATTTTATTGTATTGAGTGCATTTTTGGCAAAGACCAACACTCTTATATGGCTCGTTTTTCCTTTGTATTAGGTGCATTTTCGGTAGAGACCGACACCTTCTAGATTGAGTTCACCATAAAGAGAGATTTGATATTTATGGTGAATCTAGTCAGTGACCTACGAGAGGCAACATCCTCTGAGGATGACCTGCAGAGGCAACAAACCCAGAAGTGGTCGACCCTGAGGCACCCATGATGACCCTGAGGCACTTAGACAGCTGACCCAGTGACAACAGACCCGTGGAAGTGGCTGACCCTGAGGCAATAGATCGAGATGTATACACAGTGAATCTAGCATTATTCACAATTGGAGAGCCAAGCGCAGAGAGCACGAGCCTAGACCAAATCAACAATAAAGGAGGATGTAGATTTTTTTTAGAAGTCAACATTAAGGGGGAATGTTACCTAATGTTGACTTGTTTTTTTCTTTAGTTAGGATAGTGCACTTTAAGGGGGAATGTTAGAGTTAAAGTGCACTATGCCTCTGTTTTGACACTTGTCAGTTTATACTGACACTTGTCATGTTCATCATATAGGCTTATGCCTATATATTGTAACCTATTTTTATCAATATTGAATCCCCTTCAGTTGTTTTGACACTTGTCAGTTTATACTGACACTTGTCATGTTCATCATATAGGCTTATGCCTATATATTGTAATCTATTTTTATCAATATTGAATCCCCTTCAGTTTCAGTCCCAACAAATTCATGGGACTCATCTATCATTGCTAAATTTCCAAAAGTAAAACTAATGAAAATATTCATAGAAAGCAGGGATTGAATCATGATTAAAAGTTATTTCAGCACTAGTTAGTTGGGGGATTATATGTTAAGAAGTTTAAGAAGTTGGATGAGTGGCCAATTCCAATCCCTCTAGAATTGACACCCATCATGACTAAAATCTTGGAAAAAATATTTCTCATAGGTAGAGATGAGGAGGATGAATTATCTTGGGGATATTAGAGCCTTGTATTCTACATAGTGAAGGATTGGTATGAAAAGATCCTTCTAGAACCTCGTCCTTATGCATATCAAGTTGAGGTTTGGAGAAAGAATATGCAGTCTAAGGGTTGGTCAAAAGTAAACTTCTTTTCTTGGGAGTTCATGTGTAATGAAATTCTTACTTTTGATATCTGATATGTAGAGGAATTGTTGGTCCATTCCAATCCTCTAACCACTTGATGTTTGAGTGCTTGTTCATGCATCAAATATAGGAGTGATGGGTTTTAGCCTATAAAATCCAAGCCAATGGTGATATGAACTGGATTAATATTTAAAAAATATGGAAAATTGGCATATTTAAATCATAAGCTCTTTGTATCAGGTGGAAGCTTGAATTAAAATTTATTTGGTGGCAAGTGTGGTTGGAGACAAATATCAAAAAATTTCGAGAAACATTTTCATCGTTGGATGGTGTTTGGTAGGTCATTTGGAGCAAAGTCACATCAACTATGGCAATGTATGCTTAGGAAGAAACTCATGATATTATAGGAACAATGTAGAAGGAAGTTGAAGTGCAAGAGGAGTAGGACAAAGCTAGTTGGAAAGCACCCTTAAAAGGTTGGATTAAAATTAATATTAATGGAGCTTCAAAAGGTGATTCAAGAAGAGCTAGAGTTAGAGTGGTCTATAGGAATCATGTTGGGACAATGCTCTATTAGGAGTTATAGGGCCTGGATAGGGCCATAGAGAATGAAGCAAAAGCCTTAGCTATCAAATCTACTTCCATTTAAGCGGTAAGACAAGGTTAGAGGAGGATAATTATAAAATCAAATTCTTAAATCTTGGTAGGAGCTCTAGATTAAATGAGGAAATTTGCTTTGGAGATATGGAGGTTGACGATTCTTGTCATGCAAATTAAAGAACTGGGGATGGAATTGGTTGATGTGGTTTTGACTTATGTGGGTAGAGCTTTGAATAAAGTGATAAACTTCCTAGCTAAGATGGGTGCTAAGAATGAGGTAGGGGTTTAGTGGCATAGTGGCATAGCTATTGAGGATGAGAGGATTAGATAGGTTGGTGAGCAAATCCAGTATTTGATGAATTTTAAAATCCATTATAGACATATGGTTTAGGATATTTGGCTTCAATGTAGATCTCCTTTTAGTGTTATAACCAAAAGTGGTTAGTTCTTAGGATTTTGGGTTTTAAAGTTATGAAATTTTATTGGAAAGTTAAAAGGAGGTAATGGCTGCTCTTGCTAGCTAAGACTAAGAGGAGCCTTGTCCTAACTTGTAAATAATTTTTTTTAATAAATTTTTTCAATTTCTTAAAAAAAAAAGAAAACATATGGTTACAAATAAAATATATAACATCTTCAAATGTTTTATTGTTAGCAATATTAATCATATATTCATTCCTTTGAGATTTTATTTGCTCCTTTTTTTGTAATAGGTTATATGTGGCTTCTATTGGGGGCCACTCCCATAAAAATATCAAAATTTTACATTTGCTGAAGCATACATTTTTTATCATAGTTTTTTCATTTATTTTTCCCTTAAATATATTCTTCAACTTCCTCGGAGTGCTATATTTCCACAATCAACTCCTTGATATCATTTTTATTAAGATATAAAATCTCACTTAGCCAATTACCTTCTAAAATTTGAATTTCACCAAGATGAAGATTAACATCATAATTCACTAATTTATCAACCACTTAATTTCCTTCTCTATAAATATGCTAACACTGCAAAGAGATTTTCTCTAGTAATAGATGATGAACATCAACAATAATATTATTTTTTACCTAATCTCCACATCCATTATTGTTAATAGCATTGATGATAATTTATGAGTCCCCCTCAATTGAAATATATTTCCATCTTTTTTCTGCTGCAGTTTTAATCCCTATAAGAAGTGCCCTAGCCTCTGCATAGTTGTTAGTTGAAGTTCCATATGATTTTGAATAATTAAGGAGATTTTTTTCTTCTCTATTTCTAAAAACACCATCTCCACCAACTTTTCCTAGATATCCTTTATAAGCACCATCAAAATTAATTTTGATAATCCCAATTTTTGGACATTTCCATTCAAAATTAATTTTGATAATCCCAATTTTTGGACATTTTCATTTTACCATAGATCAAAGTATATCCTTTGTTTTAATTTCATTGTTGTAGATGACTCTTCCATGTATGTTCAAATCATGTAGCCAAGTTATTAACACCTCTTTTTTGCAATTGAGACTTCCCATGATGAGCACCATACTTGTAGACATTCTACAAGATATGCACTAATACGTTCCAAACTTGGGCATGATTTTGATATTTATTTTTTAAATTTTTGTTATTCCTTTCAAGCCACAAATTCCAACAAATAATGGTAGGGCCAATCCTCCAAAGAATACATAATGCTTTAGCTTTGAAATAATATATCCAACCTTTTATCGCGTCTTTCAATGTTGATGGAGCTACCCAATATAATTTCATATTAAAAAAAAATAACCCTAAATGGTGTGAGAAAATGAACAATGAAGAAGTAAATGGTTCGACATTTCTAAATCCTTCTCACATAAGGCACATCTAAAGGATCCATAGGGTCCATATTATCCTCTTCTTTGTAGAATCTCTCTCGTAAGAATCTTACTTTGAACTGCTAACCAAAGAAATGTTGAGACCTTAAGGAGAGCCTCTAATGACCAAACATTTTTCTAAGGAAAATCTTTGGGAGAAGGAAATTTTGATTTTTCTAAATACTCATATCCCAACTTGAATGAGTATCCACCATCCTTTGATAATTCCAAACCAACTCATCCTTTCATGTAAAAATCGGCAAATAAAATTCTAAAAGCATTTTTTGAAGTTCATCGGTTTGTTTGAGTTTCTCTCCTTCAACAAAGTTACTAAAAGAAACCATGATCTAGAGTTTTTGCTCATAATAATATAATTTGTCATTTGCTCCATATTGATCATTCAACATATTTTTTGTTTTAGTTTATGTGGTTCCTTGAGCTTGATCTTTTCTATAACATTATACTAGGATGAAGCAAAACTTTGAAAGATCATGTATGTACAAGTTCATTAAAAACATTAAATATGTAAATGAACAAATAAAAATTTGTAATATCAAATGTTACTATATTTAAAATAAATGAAAAAATTAAACCTAATCTCAATAACTTAGAGGAGAGTAAAACCAACAAATGGACTAAGAGAGTTATCTCCAAAAAAAAATTGCTTTCTAATTATTATAGCCTATTATAAAAGGAAGTTTCATATTAGGCCTAAAAATCTAGTGATGCATGGCTTTAAAAAATAAAAAAACCAAAATTTTATTTTATTAACAAATATATATTTTTATTTTTAAAATGAAAAATATTTTAATTCTAAATGAAAGTAAATATAAAAAGGAAGCAATTAATTATTTTAAATATATTTTCTCAAAAAATTAGTAAGAAGCCATCAATCATGGTAAAATAAATTATTCCACCAATCATATTCTATGATAATATAATTAAAGCTTTAGGACCAAAATATTTATGGAAGGGTTACGAGCGGTGATTTTTTTTTTTAGCTTGATGTAATATTTTTTATTGAGTAAATACTTCTTATACATATACACGTCCACAGTGAGGATTAAACTCAGAACACATCACCAAAAATACAAGTGGCGTCCTTACCGATATAAACCCTTTGTGAAATGATGGTTTAAAATATTTCATTAACTCTTTTATTCAGCTATGACTTGTCCCGATTGATTGATGCAGGTTTGCAGCCTTTATTGCTAGTGATGGAAGTCTACTTGGCAGTAACGGACGACAAACAAAACAAAACAAGGTCCACGTTGTTTTCTTTTTGGGGATGCACTTGAGGAAAGTGAAAGGTAAAAGGTCGAGAAGCATCACATCTTTGGTGGTTGGAATGTTTGACCATCTACGAAACCAGCATTCTATTTTTATTTTTTTTTGCATGGCTAGGCTTTAATATTTTGTATTAAAAATTCGTGAAGAACTTTTGTCTGGTAAGACTGTTCGTAACAGTGGGTCCCGTGACTGGGATCCTGCAAAGAACATATTACCGTTGCAGGAGATAACAAAATGATGGGCGCAGATTTTGTTGAAGAGAGGAAATAGGAGCCGCTAGAGATTTTTCAGGCCACTTGGCATACTGCATGTCATTCTTTTTTTAATTTTATTTTTTATAATTTAACAATTTTTTAAGATAATTGTTAAAAGTTTATAATTTTTTTAAAATTGTTATATGAAATTGAGTTGGGTGTTAATAATAATTGATAATTATATGGTATTGTTTAAAATATGGATATAATTATATTACATTATAATCACATAATAATAATATAACATAATAATAATTATTATTGAGACTTCGTAGATAGTTTGAACTTTATCAACTGTACTGGTAGTTACTAAAATCGTGATTGTAACCATTACTTCTATATATAAAAAAAATAATAATAATTATTGATTACAATAAAAATTTTACTATATCATACAACCATCCTAAAAAATTTAAAAGTGAATGTGGTTTACCTGTAAAGTGATGTAATCCGAGTTTATTACTTAAAGTTTATTACTTAAAAAACAAAATTTAAGAGATCATGTAGGATGAAACCTAAGAGTTCCACATAGAGCATGAAACACTCGCCAAGAAATTTAAGAGTTCCAGCAGCATGAGACCCGCTCTAACGGTATGCCCAGAGATTTCTCTTAAAATAGAGCATGAAATCAGTTTTAGAGAAGATAATTAGTTGAGTAAATTTTCGAGTTAAAGAAATCTTTTGTTAACCTTGAGAATATTAAGGCTTATTAAAATTTTATATATTTAAAATATGGTTTTAATTGGACGTATATTTACATCAAGCACAGAATAAAAAGCAAAACAAAGGAGTGGAACAAAAGAGCAAGTATGGAAGAGGATTATGAGTAAGATAATGGAAACAATGTTTATTATATTACAAGAGAAAATAAACATAGAAATAGAGAAAACAAACAAATAAGGGTTGTAAGAGGTGGTACAAATAAATAGTAAAATAAGAAGAGCAGTAGAGATTTTAATGAATTTATTATAGTTAGGCCATTAAATTGAGTGAAACAACATGAAGATAGATGGATAATTTTGAGTCATAAGGGGATATAGGATTTTTTCTCCTGTCAAATGCATTTTACTTTGTGTTATAATTTCTATAAATATAATTTATTTTAGGATGTGTATAAGAATTATTTTTAAAAAATAAAAATAAAAAATATAATTTATTATTCTTTTTATTTTTTTTTGATGAAAAACCTTTTATATACAACATATCCACAACATGTGAGGGGAGAGATTTGAACCTGGGCCTCTCGATAACCAGAGAGTTTTAACTACCCACTTGCTCTCCGACTCCTTTTTATTTTTATTTTTATTTTTTAAATATGGTTTTAATTTATTATTATTTTATAACAAGGCTCATTGAATTATTAGTAATTTTAAATTTAATTATAAAATGCAATTAAATTAATTATAAGAATAATTTTTTTTGATGAAAAAGGTTATTTAATTAAATGAAAATTAAAAGGCTTTTACAATAAAAAAGTGGGTAGGTGGAAAATCACACCCTTGAGGAGTTCTCACTAACCCTAATTACGGGTTAGGAAAGCAAAAACATTGCTTAAATGCTACCAAAAAAGGTCGGGCCCACGACCATCATCCCAAAAAAAATAATTAGATAAGAGATGTGCATTAAAGGGCCTCATGAGAGGAGCCCCTCCATCATATGATGTCATTAATTCTCCGCCTCACTATTCATCATATGATGTCATTGATTGTCCTCACTATCCATCATATGATGTCATTGATTGTCCGGGAGTGGGTTGGGCAGCACATTCCATCCATCATTACCCAACGACGATCCTCCTCTAAATCCTTTCCTCTCCCCAACCAGGGGTATGACGAGTGGGAGTTGGGGTACAAGACCATCCGGAGTGATTCTCATTAATACTTGGGGCATCCCATCCCAACAATGGTAGTGGGAGGTGATCACGTTGTTGTGAAGAGCTAGTACCTGCATCATTAATTCTTTTCTGAACAGGTGGAGGTTGGGACCAAATGTGGTTGGACGACTTAGATCGGACTCGCGATGGGAGACGCTGGCGAGAACGAGACCGGTGTTCCGAGGCTGGACGGTTCGAAGCAACACGACTGACGGGGCATCCCATCCCAACAATGGCAGCGGAGATGATCACGTTGTTGTGAAGAGTTAGTAACTGCATCATTAATTTTTTTCGGAACAGGCAAAGGTTGGGACCAAATATGGTTAGACGACTTAGATCAGACTCGCGATGGGAGACGCTAGCGAGAACGAGACCGGTGTTCCGGGGCTGGACGGTTCGAGGCAACACGAATGACAGCACAAACACATTGCCCTAGTAACTCAGCAGAGCCTTCAAGTGATCCATCTCCATAACCACCTTCTTTAAAACCACACATTGTGGAATACTTTCAATTTATCAACAAGAAAAAAATTTATGGAAGGATCAACATGTTTAAATATAATTTTGTTTTAGACTTTCAAATGTGAAACAAAATTCTAACTCTGAAAATTTGCTTCACTTCGTGTAATAATAAAACAAAAATAAAAAAATCACCTAATAATGCATGCTGCTCCCAAAAAAGAATAAACATGTAAGGAAAAAAAAAACTATACCCAAGCCAAAGTGACACGTCTTTACAACCAAAAAAATAAAGACATGATTCAAATAAAAATAAAGTTCTGATCATCTATAAACTTAATAAATAATAAACCTAAAATTATATAACCAAAATAAAATCTTAGCGTCAACTCTAGCTGGTCATAATCAACCAAAACCAAAATTGGTTAATGGCAACCCCAATATACAAGCATCATAGTAGACCAAAACTATTGTTTAGTGGCAAGTTTTCTCATTAGAATAAATGTTAAGGTTAGGAGATAGTTTAAAAAATTTAATTCAAATAAATTTAAATATTATTATAATAAATTTAAGTTTTATTTTTCAATAGTGGTCTTTGGATATTGCATTTTATTATTTGTTGATTTTGTGAAAATAAATGTTAAAGTTAAAAAATAATTAAAAATTTTCAATTCAAATAAAATTAGATATTATTATTATAATAAATTTAAATTTTATTTTATACTAATAAATTTTAAATATTATATTTTATTATTAATAAATTAAATTTACTTTGGGTAATGAAAGTTGTATTTGAGTGTTTATCACTTATAATTTAGGTTTGATTTATTTGGGATGAATGATCTAAAAGAAGTTAGTTATAGTTTTTATTTATTTATATTTATAAAAGAGTTGGTTACAATTATATTATTTTTAGTAATTGTCAAGTATTGGGTTTAAATTACAAGGGTTGCTTTATCAAACCTGCTCCACCAAATCTATTCCACGGTGAGATTCATGCCATCATTGTTGGTCTAGCACACATTTAAAGAATTCAGATCATACTGTTACCTTTGCAATAAGGCTATCCCCAAGGTTTGAACCTGGGTGTCTTCTTGATAGATGCTTGGTCAGATAAGCAACTACCAATCCACCTAGCCCTTTGGGGCAGGGATAGTTATAGTTACTACAATAGTAGGTAGAAATTATAGTGAATCTTTATCCACATATAATAATTATAAATAGATATTTAATCGTGTTTCATATATATAAATAAATTAAATAAATTTTATAATTTAATATTATATTAATATATATTTAAGGTTTGTTTAAAGATTTATTTTTCAATGAGTTTATCCATGTTTTTATGAGGTTTTCCCGTCTCTTCATATTGAGTGGGGTTTGAACCTTGGAACTCTCAAAGAGAGGCCAAAGTCCTTATCACTGCAGTAAGCTTGCAACTTATTGTTTAAAAATTTAATAAGTAAAAATAAATTGAATATAATTAATGCATAAAAAGAAATGAGTTAAAAAATACATTTTTATAAAAAAATTAAGATAGGTAAGAGGCAATATTCACTTTTTATTAATAGTTAAGTTTTTTTGTGGTTGTTGCATAAGGAACTTTTATAAGTCCTAGCCCGTTGGGTAAATATGAAGTTAATGGGATCCCAACATCTAGGGAATTGAAATAGGGCAGCCCACTAGCAAGCATTTTACCACTACCAATTGGTCTATCCCTTTTGGATAAAACACGAGTCTTTGAAAGGGTCTCGGTTCTTTGTGTAATGGTTTAAACTAAGATCTCCTAGATGATAACCCAAAGCCATACCACTATGGTATTTCAACATGGACACAAATTTTAGGGTAAAGTACAAGTTTTTGAAAGGGGCTTAGTTACCTTGTACCAGGGTTTGAACTTGGGTCTCTTAGATGAAAACCTATATACATACCACTATGGTATCCCTCATGGCACACAATTTTAGGGTAAAGCACATGTTTTTGAAAGGGGTCCCTATCCCCTTCTATTAAGATTGAACTTGGATCTTTTCCATGAAAACCCAAAGACATACCACTATAGTATCCCTCATGGGACTAAAATTTTAGAGAAAATTTTAGGTTTTTGAAAGGATCTCAGTCCCTTATGTAGTGGTTTGAACTTGGGTCTTCTAGATAAAAATCCAAAACCATACTTCTATAGGTTCCCTTGTATCGGGGTTTGAATTTGGGTCGTTTGGAAGAAAATCCAAATATATATCACTATGGTATCTCTCATGGGACTAAAATTTTAGGATAAAGTGTAGGTTTTTGAAAGGGTCTTTGTCCCTTGTGCAATGGTTTGAACCTAGGCCTCCTAGATGAAAACCCAAAGCCATGCCATTACAGTGTCCCAACAATGACACAATTTTAGGGTAAAACATAAGTTTTTTGAAAAGGCCCTTGTACCAAGGTTTGAACTTGGGTCTCTTGTATAAAAACTAAGAGACATACCACTATGGTATCCCTCACAAGGAAAAAAATTAGAGTAAAGTGCAGGTTTTTGAAAGGATCTCGATCCCTTATGTAGTGGTTTGAACCTAGGTCTTTTGGAGAACCCGAAGACATACCACTATGGTATCCTCATTTAAAGACATACCATTATGGTATCTTAATAAGAATTATATTTTTTTAAGGTAAAGTGTGGGCTTTTGAAAGGGTCCTAGTCTTTTATGTAGTGGTTTGAATCTAGGTCTCTTAGATGAAAATACAAAGCCATACCACTATGGTATCCCAATAGGGACAAATTTTAGGGTAAAGCATATGTTTTTGAAAGGGTCCTAGTTCCCTTTACCAGAGTTTGAATTTAGATCTCTTGGATAAAAACCTAAAGATATACCACAATAATATCCCTCATAGGACTAAAAATTTTAGGGTAAAGTATGGGTTTTTGAAAGGGGTCCTAGTCCCCTTGTATTAGGGTTTGAACTTAGATCTCTTGGATGAAAACCCAAAGATATACCTCTATGGTATCTCTCATGGGCCTTAAAATTTAATTTTAGGGCTTGAATGAAAAACCAAAGACATAATGTTATGGAATCCCTCACATGACTTAAAATTTTAGGGTAAAGCATAAGTTTTTGAAAGGGTTCCCTATCCCATTGTACGAGGGTTTGAAATTGGGTTTTCTAGATGAAAACCCAAAGACATACCACTAGGAGATCCCTCATGGAAAAAAATAATTAGGATAAAGCACATGTATTAGAAAGGGGTCATGATCCCCTTATACTAGGGTTTGAACTTGGATCTCTTGAATGAAAACCCAAAGACATACCACTATGGTATACCTTATGAGTATTTTGAAAGGGATCTCAATTCCCTTGTACCAAGGTTTGAACTTAGATATCTTGGATGAGAATCCAAAGATGTACCACTATAGTATCCCTCACGAGATAGGAAATTTTTATACATCAAGAACTAAAGAGAAATTCAAATTTTATACACCAAAAGCTAAAAAAATAATAAGTATTATTATAAAAAGGTGACTAAAGAGAAATGTAATTCAAAGTTTAACTGTAATTGAGATGCATACTGACAATAAATTTCAATGTAAACATTTGTTAATAAACTTTTTTTTTCTTGACAAATTTAGACAAAAAAATATAGAAGTAAAAGGATGTTAATATATTAGAATTTAGAAAAAGCAAAATACAAAATTAAAAGAATTTTAAGTGGCTATAAAAATCCCTCTACATCATCAGATGATAAAGGCCATTACAATTCACTCGAATCAACCATTAGAAGAAAAAATGATATGGGGGATGAGGAAGTACAATGCACAAGTTCAAATATAGGAGTTAAAGGTGCGAAGGAAGAGGGGAAGGTAAATTTTAATACAAAGGAAGATGGGGAGATGAATTTTAAAGCAAATGAGGTGAAGGAGGTCAAGATTTATTCATGTAAATCACCTTTATTATCCTCAAGTAGCTTAAAATCTTCTCCTTACAATGAAAATGAAAGTATTGTGTTAGCTTTAGATGAGTATATGATATAGGAAATGCAATCACAAGATGTAAGATAAGCAAACTAAGATGATTGTATGATAATGGAACTATAATATGTAGGAAAATAAAAACTTAAAATTATGCAATAACTCAAAAATATACCATTAATGAAAACTCGCAAAAATAGTACAATGTAGTATAATAGAGGACATGAACACTCCATAAACTATTTTGAAAATCTACATTGTACTCCTCTACCAATCTATTCTATGCACTCTCTATATTCTCTACTACTTTGATTTCACTCACTATAAGGCCTATATATAGGAAGATAGGTTCCTTGGCCCTTACTCTACCTATGACTCTTCATCTACCTTTCCTATGACTCATGTACAAGTGGACTCCTTGTACATTTACATCATTGCACATTGACACTTGTGCATTTATTACATTGCTTGAAGTAACTACCTAACTTTACTCTAAAGTAAACTCCTACTCTAGTTATGTACCGAAGATGGTATATTGGCATGTACCCAATAATGTAATATACTCTAACACCCCCATGTATTACATTATTTGGGTATTGAAGACTTTAGTATTCAATATGGATCTTCATCTTGGTTCTAGATTTTGTATTCTCATCTATTTTTTGTATCCCATTTAGACAAGTAGTTAGTGTCTTCATAAAATATTATCTTAATTGAGACACCTTTATCTTCATGTTTATCTGTTGGTTCTTCTAGTTCTTCAATTTCTTGAATCCTTTGAGCTAGGTATCCTTTCTGATTCCTTTCTCGATATTCCAATTGAGTATAATTGCTTGGATGCTAAAAATGTTGTTGACGAGGATTATTTTGAGTTTGTTATTACCTTGGTTGGAATGCCCTATTTGGTTGGCTTCCATAGTTTATCTGATTTCCTTGATTCTGGTTTCTAGGATTAAATTTACAATAATTAGTGCTATGTCCTTTTCTCTTGCATACATGACAATATCTGTTATTCCATGGTATTTGTCCTTTTGAGGATGAGGTAATGTTTCCCTATGGATTATCTTTTGAAACTAATGCATTGTTATTCATTTCATCTTTAATTATATTTTCAATCTCATATTATTAAATAATATTGACTAACTCATCAAAAGATGTATCTTTAACCAAATGCTTGTAACTGTCTGGAATAGCTCTCATAGTTACTTGAACAGGAAACTTATCTTCAATATTTTCTCCTAAGGTTAACAATTTTCCATTTATATATGCTACCTTAAGTAGGAATAGTTCTATACTTTCACCACTATTCATTTTCAACAAATGTAACTAAGTTTGAAGATTTAAGATAGTGGCTTTATTCTTCCCTTCAAATATTTTGGATAAGGTTTTCCAAGCTTCTGTAGATGTTCCTACTGAACTAATGTAAGGTTGTATTTCATATGTAATGGCAAAAGTTATTATCATTAATGCTTTTGCATCACTTTCTTCAAACTTCTAAATCTTTGTATCACCTATAGTAGGTTTAGTTGTTGTTCCTTTGACAATTTCCCAAAGATTTTCAACTATCAAAATTGCCCTCACTTTGTTTTTCCATGAGGAGTAATTTGGACCTTTAAGTAGTTGAGATTATGTAAGGAAGATTTTGTTTGTTGTCATGATGGTCCTTGTAGGCTACCTTATAACTCTCTAGTCTAGAGTATGTGAACTAATTTGATAAAACCTTTCCAATATTTAGGTTTTGTAGGATTACTTATGTCTCCCTAATGACTAAAGTATGCTATAATATTGATAAAGTGCTTAGCTAATTTTAGTTCACCTTTGGAGTTGATTTTGTAATGTTTTGAGAATGATAATAATCAATTCCTATTTCACCTTATTTCTCTTATTGAACTTATGCACTTTTCAATTTGATGAAGTTTTCTATGGTTGGATTCCTTTTGTCTCTTTAATGTGACTATGAGACAAGTATAAGCAATAAATTCCAACTCTTTTAAAGCAAGCAATAATTTTGCTTCTCTATCCTTAAATTTCCAATGGTTCAATTTTCTAAATTCCAATAAACTAAAATTTGATGTAGCACTCCTTATATCTCCCTAATTTGGAATTGTAGAAATTGATGATATTTGCAATAATAATAATTTGGTTTACCAAGTAGAAACCCTTATATATCCTATGATATTAATTGCAAATATTATTATTCTTGTATTTCAACTAATGTGTTTTGAAATACTATTTAAGGATATAAACTCCTTTTAATTTTCTTTCAAGTTTACTAAGGTTGATTTTGCTTCTATATTCAATGATAATAATTTCAACCTTATATTGTTGGACATTTTGAATTCCTAAGTCAAAGTTGTCATTGATGTCACAAGATGAAGTCATCATTAATGTCAAGGACTTCGTCAAGAAATAAAGTTGTCAAAGTTGTCATTTGATATCTAGAAATAAGGATAAAGGTCAAGAGAATCAGTGCAGAAGTTAAAGGCAAAATGGCTCCATAATATCTTAATAGTATGCGTAAGCATAAGTTAAAAGGTGTTTCATGAAAATCCCAAGGAGGCTTGTGCAAAGTTAAAAAGGAGATATAATATTTATTTTATAAATTATTTAAATTCAATGAGAATTTAAATTTTATAAATAAATATTATTTACACCATGGTATGCAATGAGAAGGAAGCAATAAACTCAAAAGGATATAATATTATAATATTTGTTATTATAATATTAAGTGATATGGTTAAAAGCCCAAAGTAAAATATTTATAATATTCATTATAATATTTTACAATACCCAAAGATGGGTTTGGAGTTAAAAATATTCAAAGCGCCTTTATAAAGGTCCTAACCTTCGCTGACATTACGTGGTGGTGAAAGCATTCGAAGCGCCGATGTTTTACAAGCATGGAGGAAATTAATATATATACCTATGCCCAAAGGGAATTAAACTTTATCCTTGCTCGATTGATTAATATTGCATGTGAATTGGAAAGAAGAGCTCGTGAGAAAGTTTACGAATTTCGTGTATTGGCAAACATAATAAAGCAGAAGGCGTCGATCATTCAAAAGCCAACTAGGCAGCTTTACCTAGTGGCAAGTGGGAAGTAGCTAGAGCGCTCGTGGCAGTCGTGTTGGTTGAAGGCACCAAAGGTGCACGTTTTGCAAGGTGCAAGGTGGGAGACAATTTTAAGCACATGGTGCTTCTTAAGTTTCAAACGAGCACATAGCTCATGCGACAGTTGGAGCCGCGACTAAGGTGTTTTTTGCAGGTATTGTTGAGGGTTCGAATACCTTCGAAGGTGAGGTAAATATTTTTGAATTAAATTTAATTATTGCCTAAGTTGGGAGATAAAAGGGGTGTTAGTTGGATTTGCTTAGAAGGGTTGCTAGTTGGATAGTGGTAGTTATTGAAAAGTGTCAATTAGGAGTAATAAGGAGTTTAGAATTTAGTTTTTAATAAAGTCTTAATTATCATATTGGCATATTGGAGAATTAAGACTTTTGGGTATTGTTTTAATTTTAATAAGGGAATTTTGTGTTAAAGAAGATTATTGTGAAGGTGTTGAATATTATTTAAGTTGGAGTGATAAGGTGTAATTTTGATATCATTTTGTATTGTGTTTTGTTGAGGAAATTATTATCTTCTAACCCTTATTGAGATTGGCAAAGAAGTAATTGTGAGTGTGACAGATTTGTGAGATCAACTCCTTGTCAAGAAAAAAGGTATGGGCAAATTCTTTCTTGGTTGAGTTGATTGATTGGATTTCTAGAAAATAAATTTTGGAGAGAAAAGGATTTGATTAGGGTTTCATTTTAGAAAGTGTTTTAATGCTTCAAGGTTTTCTGGAATTAAGTGTTGTGATTAAAACCTTGTTTTATAAGCATTGTTGTTGAATCCATTGGTTGTGTGAGGAACTTGAGTTAGGGTTTTGAAAATAACATGAGTATCATTGTTATGTGAAGATTGATTTATAAGCATTGTTTTTGAAGTGAGTTGTTGTGCAAAGAACTTGAACTAGGGTTTGAAAAGAACATGAGTATCATTGTTATGTGAATATTGATTTATAAGCATTGTTGTTGAAGTGAGTTGTTGTGCAAAGAATTTGAACTAGGGTTTGAAAAGAAAATGAGTATCATTGTTATGTGAGATTTGTTGTTAAGCATTGTTGGAAACATTTTGATTTGGTGATTACATGCTTGGACTAGGTTTTGTGAGAAAAGGGTGTTTTATTAAGTGATTGGTTGAGTAGAGTTGGCTGAGCCTAGTCAAGTGAATATATGAAGTTATTGTTCAAGTTCCATAAAAAAAACTATTCTATATTCTAATATGAATTGAGATTGAGCATTTGAGTGTAGAACATATTGAGTCTCTAACAATTCTCTTTATGCTTCTATGAGATTGAGCAAGTTGAGAAAGTGATTGAGCATTGAGTGTAGAACATATTGAGTCTCTAACAATTCTCTTTATGCTTCTATGAGATTGAGCAAGTTGAGAAAGTGATTGAGCATTGAGTGTAGAATATATTAAGTCTTTAACAATTCTCTTTATGCTTCTATGAGATTGGACAAGTTCTGTGTGGGCGTGTTAAGCAGATTTGAAGTAAGTATTTGAGGAGACTTGTGGACTAATTTTGTGTGAACTTTTTATGGAAGCTTACAATACATATTTGGTTAAGTTCTAGAGAGGACTTATTGAGCAAATTTGGACAAGTTTTGAGTGGGCTTATTGAGCAAATTTGGACAAGTTATGAGTGATCTTGTTGAGCATATTTGGATAGGTTCAGAGTGGACCTGTTGAGTAGATTTGGATAGGTTCTGAGTGGACATGTTGAGTAGATTTGAGCAGGTTCTGAGTGGACCTATTGAGCAGATTTGGATAGGTTTTGAGTGGACTTGTTGAGCATATTTGATCAAGTTCTGAGTGAACTTGTTGAGCAAATTTGGACAGGTTCTGAGTGGACCTGTTGAGAAGATTTGAGCAGGTTTTGAGTGGACCTGTTGAGTAGATTTGAGTAGGTTATGAGTGAACTTGTTTAGTAGATTTGAGCAAATTTTGAGTGGATCTATTGAGCATATTTGTGCTAGACCAAATGTATTGTGTTTAGTAAAGATTTAAGAAAAAGCTTTGGAGGTGACATAACAAAGAGGACAATAGTATCTAGTGGATAGCTATCCATTAGCCAGGGTAGTGAGGACAAGTATTCTGAGTGGGGACAAGAGTCTTCAGTGGAGAGAGATCCACAAGCCAGTGCAGTGGACGCAATAGTTTTCTAGAGGATCATCAGCTAGAGCAGAGAAGGAGTTATCCTATTGATAGAGATCCACGAAATTGATTTAGGGGATTGATATCTCCATTGGATAGAGATCCATAAACATTGTAATAAGGAAAGGATTCCCAAGATATTGATTGAAAAAATTTAGTGAAATATTTTCTCTATGGATGTAACCCACATTGGGTGAACCACATTAAATTGGTGTCTCTATTGTGTGTGATGATTTGTGCATTGCTTTAGTTATTGCTATTGATATTGCCATTTATTATATTGATTAATACTTTTTGAGAAATAAAAATAAGAAGTGGTCTTATAATATTCACCCCCCCTCTCAGTATAAGCTTGTGTTATTCAATTGTTATAAGAGCTCGTTCCTTCGAAAAAGGTTTAATAGCTTGAAGGAAGATCTTACAAGAACACAAATGGCAAATAAAGACAAAAGTAGAACCATCAAACACAAGAAGAAAAGAACACACATGGTCATAAAATAAAAAGAAGATAAACTTGATATTGTTGTTTTGGGAGGAATAATGGAAATAGATTCAAGAGATGAATCAAGTGTTGAGCAAGGTGCAACGACAATATTGTCATTGTTGTCAACACACTCATATGGACAGGTTGATGTGGTGGATAGTTATTCAGAGGTTGTTCGGAGTATGTAAAGTGATTTTCAATGCTTATGAGGATGTTTTTGATGTTCGGGTGAAGTTGTTACAGGTAGTTCGTGCAAATTTGCAAAAGTTGAAAAAATCGTTAGGAAGTTGTCAAAAAATTGCAAAAGTCGTCACGGGCGAAGTTGGATAGGATGGATCAGTTTGGAACATGCCAGCATGTCAAGAAATAGTCCAAAATAGTGTTGGAGGTGTCAACACAGTGTTTGTATTGATCGGTGACATTTTCGGTATCTTGGCGGATGATTTGGCAAGTGGTTGTACAAGCCAAAAAAAGGGCAATTTTATCAGAAGCACTGCAATCAAACCGAGAAGAATTTGATAGCAAAATTTGAACTAGATGTGGTCATTATCTTCAAGAACATGTGTTCCAAATTTCCACCAAAAAAGAGAATAGAGGCGAATGTTACAAGCGTTGCAAGACTATCACAAAAACACTCTTTTTGGAAAAAGTGTGTCATAAACAATTTTTGTAGAGGTGGTACAGGCGAACCGTAAGGAGTTATGTAGTGAGATTCGGACTGGATGTATTCAACATTGCAGAGATTCTATGTTTCAAATTTTAGAAAAACTAGAGTTACGAGGTGAGAGTTATGATTGTTGTAAAAATGGTACAGGTCACTTTTATGTCAATTTGTTCCACTTGTGCAAAATCCTTCAGTTGGCCGTTTCGACCTTACAGAGTTGCTAGAGTTTAGGTTTCAGTGTTGTTACACCTTCAAGGCATCGAATAGAGCATATTTCATTTTTTGTTTGAGGTGTCACGTGGCTTCGAAGTAAGAGAACAAGTAAGGTGTCAATTCTTTGCATGTGACGTGTTTGATGAAATGCCTTCTCAAAATAAAAAAAAGGAAGTTATATTGTTTTAAGTAGCTTCATTAAAGAAAATATTTTTAAAATTGAAAAGAAAAAAATAATGCAAGTGTGTGCTTTTTAAGTGACAAGGGATTTTATTGAAAAGTGGGGACTTTATTTTGTAAAGAGAGATGTGTGTGTGGAGAAAAATAAAGAGTGAAAATCCATGATTTTTGGAAAGTGGTGAAAAACATCACTTCAGTATTTTGGGCATAAATTTCTCATATGATATCCATTTTGGCTGAAATTTTGAGAGGTGTTTGCAGACAAGGTGCTACATAATACCCAAAAAGCGTTTAGCAATTTGCAAAACGATATAAGAGAACAATCAAATTTTTTTTGTGAGAATAGAAGATTCAAATTCTGAGTAATGCAGAGAGAGGGATGTTATACTGGGTGAAAATAGAAAGTTTTAGATTTTGAGCTTACAGACCATAGCGGATTCTAGTTTTAGTGAAGACATTCATATATGTCATTTTATTATCAATATCAAAATCAAGTGGGTGCTTGGTAGAGGGGTTGGTGCTCTTTTATGTTGGTGCAAATAAATCAGGGGTTGGTGCTCCTTTCTGTTGGTGCAGATAAATTAGGGGTTGGTGCTTCTTCCAGTGGGTGCTGATAAATTGATTGTAAATTTGGTGCTTTGCAAAGGCTGTATTTGGATGGGAGTCCAAACAGTCATTTTCAGGGATGTAGCAAAATCGGTGAACCTCGATACATCTTGTGTTGTGTGATGTTCTCTTGTTATACTTGCTTTATTTGGTTTTATGTTTTCATTGTTTTGGCTTTGAGTGTTGAAGATTTAAGTTTTAAAGAGCTACACTGATTCACCCCCCTCTTAGTGTCATTGTGAGACTATTAATTGGTATTAGAGAGAGGTTCTTGAATAGGATTAACCGACTAGGGTGATCTTGGAAGTGACACAATGACAGGTGGTGAAGGCTTCTCATTAAATAAAACACCATTATTTGACGGAACTAATTACGCATTTTGGATACTCAGGATGCAGACATATCTTTGTGCTTTGGGATACAATATTTGGGATTCAATAGATAGTGGATACACAATATCCACCACTTCTCCAACCGATGTTGTCGATAAGAAACTGTTTGAGAATGACTCAAAAGCAAAGAATACTATCATGTGTGGATTAGCGGACATCAAAATGGTAAATATTATGGGTTGTAAAATGACAAAGAAAATATGGGATAAACTGAAGAGCATTCATGAAGGATACGTTAATATCAAGGAGGCCAAGTTACAAACACATCGAGCTTAGTTCAAAGTATTAAATATGAATGATGATGAGAATATAGAGGCATATATGTTGAGAGTTAATGAAGTCATTAATGCGATTAGAGGACTCAACGAGGAAATCAAAGATTCTGTCATCGTGAAAAAGGTATTAAGATCCCTTCCCCAAATATTTGATTCTAAAGTTTCAACTATAGAAGAAGCTAAAGATCTAAATTCTTTTAGTATGGATGATATGCATGGTTCTTTGACTGCATATGAGATGAGAATAGGAAAATCTAAACCCATAGATAGAGAAGCTACTTTTAAAGCCCATAAAAATATGAAAGCAAAACAAGAATCCGAGGAAGAAGAGACATCAGATGAAATGGAAGTAAACTTTTTTTGAAAACTAAAAAGGGGAAAAGAAAAATACAGAGGAAAGTTACTGTTTAAATGTTCAACTGTGGATGCGTTGGGCATTTTGCAGCTAAATATCCACTTAATGAGAAGAACATAAGTGATGAAGGATTGCACGAAGAAAGAAGTGATTGGAAGAAAAAAACAAATTTCAGAAAATGCAACTTCAAGAAGAAAAGTTTCATCTCCAAGAATGCCAGTTCATCAGAAGATAGCTCCAGTGAGGATTCTGAAAAAGAAATAGGTGAATCTCTTTTCATGGCCCTCAAAGAAGAAAAACTAGAAAAGGAACAGGAATGTGATGAAGAAGAAATTGACGCAAAAGTGAATTTGGAAGAGGAACTAATTGCAGCTCTAGATGAATTGAAGATAGCAAGAAAAAATAATAAGAAAATTTCAAGAAAGCTTGAGGATGCAAATGAAATCATAAAAAAATTGAAAGTACAAATAGAAGAATCCAAGAAAATCTTTGAAGATCTCGAATTGCAAATAACAATGAAAATAGATTATTGTAGCAAGCTAGAAGAAGATATTGTTGGTTTAAGAATGCAACTAGAAGAGATGAATCAAAAAATTACTTGTTATCACAAACGTGAAGAAACTTATATGAAGCTGGATAAGATCATAAATAACCAAAAGACTACAGGCATCAAATTTGGTTTGGGTTTTGATGAAGGAGAATCATCAAATGGATCAATGTCCATAAATGAAGAATCCACAAAGAATGAAGAGAAGAAACAGGTTGATCAAGCAAAAAAGAATCATGCAAAGGAAAGCAATAATGTAAGGCACGAAAGAAGAACTGACAATGATGGCTTCACCAATGTCACACATCAAAGAAGAAGAAGATTTATAGCTCCTACGACAACATGGCAAAGACCACCACCCAAGTTCAATCATCTCTTTTCTGGTTACTATTTTAAATGCAATGGTTATGGACATAAGATCTCAGATTGCAAGTATAATGTAGGACCAAGGAATTTTACCAATAGAAATGCTTTTTCACCTTTGATGGATTATGCAATAGAATGTTATAACTGTCATAATTTTGGGCATATTACAAGAAATTGTCGAAGTACATTTGCATCAAATCAATTTCAGGGAAGAAAATTTCAGCCAAATGGAATAAGACAAAATAGAAAATTTCCTGAAAAACATGCACAAGCTATTGAAAAAGAAAAGCCAAAACAAGAGCCCAAAATTGTAATCAAACCTAAGTGGAAAGAAAAAGAGCGACCTAAGGAAGAAAATGAATCCTTGATCATACAGACGACATTTAAAGCGTAGAATAAATCCACACCATGGATACTTGATAGTGGATGCTCCAGTCATATGATAGGTGACAACAAAAATTTGAGAAGTTGCAGTAATATGAAGGTGGTTCAGTAAAGTTTGGAAATAATTATGGAGCTAAGATAGTTGGTAGAGGTTCAATTAAGATTAGTGATAAGAAAATTAGGTTAAAAGAAGTCTTGTTTGTGGTTGGTATGAAGCATAACTTGTTGAGCGTAAGTCAGATTTGTGATATAGGTCATGAAGTGATCTTTAAGAAGCAAGGTTGTGAAGTCAGAAAGGCAAACAATGGAAAGTTGATAGCAACTGGATCAAAGAAATCTGGCAACCTGTACACTCTCTGAAAGACTTTAGAAGAAGCTGGCTTGATTGGACAGGAAGAAGAAAATTGGTTGTGGCATAAGAGGCTTGGCCATATCAGTTTTGAAAATCTAGTAAAACTTAGCTCAAAGAAAGTAATGAGAGATATTCCCATCATTGGCAAACCATCAAATAGCATTTGTGCTTCATGTCAAAATGGGAAGCAAACTAGAGTCTCATTTAAAACAAAAGAGTACTACACAAGCAAACATTTGGAACTAGTACATATTGATTTATGTGGACCCATGATAACGCAAAGCATAAACGATGACAAATATTTCATGTTGTGTATAGATGACTATTCTAGGATGACATGGGTACTATTTTTGAAGCATAAATTAGAAGCTTTAAAGATGTTCAAGGTTTTCAAAAACCAAGTTGAGAATCAAACAAGAAAAATGATTAAATTTTTAAGGTCAGACAGAGGAGGAGAGTTCATTTCAAAGGATTTCATAGAGTATTGTGAAAAATATGGCATTAGGAGATAGTTTTAAGTAGCCAGGACACCTCAACAAAATGGTGTGGTAGAAAGAAAGAACGAGACAGTGCAGGAAATGGCACATACTATGTTGACTGAGAGCAAAGTAGCAGAAAGATTTTGGAAAGAGGCAGTCCATACTACGGTATACATCCAAAATAGGTGCATGTTGAGGATGCATGAAAGAAAAACTCCTTATGAGTTGTGGTTCGGTAAAAAGGCAACAACAAGATACTTTAAAGTTTTTGGTAGCAAGTGTTACATCAAAAGAACTGAAGAAAACCTTGGTAAGTTTGAAGATAGAGCGGATGAAGGTATTTTTCTTGGCTATTTGTCAAAAAGCAAAGCTTACAAATGCTACAACAAGAGGCTAAGGAAAATTATGGATAGTGCCGATGTTAAAGTTGATGAAGGAAGGGAATGAGTAATTAGCTATGAAGAGAACTACCCAATTTATGAAGAGGTAATTGAAGGAGATGAGGAAAAGGAAATGGAAAAGAAACCAAAAATTGACTCAGAGGATTCAAACAGTGATTCAGAAGTGGAAGAAAACAAGAAATTCAAAAAAAGCAGCTGGCAGAAAGATCATCCTAGAGAGCAAATAATTGGAGACCCCACAGTTGGTGTTCAGACAAGAAGAAGATTCGTAAGTAACTACTCTTTATTATCTAGCATTGAGCCCAAAAATGCTGCTGACGCAAGCAAAGATGAAAGTTGGGTAAAGGTAATAAATGAAGAATTAGATCAGATCGAGAAAAACAAGACTTGGGAGTTAGTACCAAGACCCGCAAATAAAAATGTAATCGGTACTAAATGGGTCTTTCGGAACAAATTGAATGAATATGGACAAGTAGTCAGGAAGAAAGCAAGATTGGTATGCAAAGGCTATGCACAAGTTGAAGGTATTGACTTTGAGGAAACCTTTGCACCTATGGCCAGACTAGAGGCAATTAGAATGTTTCTAGCTTTAGTAGTTTACAAGAATTTCAAAGTTTATCAAATGGATGTGAAATCAGCATTTTTGAATGGAAAACTTGAAGAAGAGGTTTATATTGAGCAGCCAGATGGTTTCCAACTTGGTGATGATCCCAACTTGGTTTGCAAGTTGAAGAAAGCATTATATGGCTTAAAACAGGCACCTCGAGCATGGTATACAAGTCTAGACAATTATATTACTCGGCAAGGGTTCAAGAAAGGTATGGTGGATGGTAATTTGTATGTCAAAACACAAAATGGTCATCATATTGTTCTTGTTGTATACGTAGATGATATCATATTTGGCAGCAACAAAGATGAGTTGTGTAAATATTTAGCAAATAAGATGCAAAAAGAATTTGAAATGTCAATGATTGATGAACTTTCGTATTTCCTTGGATTGCAAGTTAATCAAAAGGAGAAGGGCATATTTATTTCTCAAATTAAATATGTGAAAGAGATGCTGAAAAATTTCACAATGGAGGATTGTAAGCTAGTTAGCACTCCCATGACGATAGGTTGCAAGTTGAGCAAGGATGAAAAATCTCCACATGTTGATCAAACTATGTATAGATCTATGATTGAGAGCTTACTGTACTTGAAAGCTACTAGAACAAATATTTTGCGGGCAGTATGCATGGTAGCACGATTTCAGGCTAGTCCTAAGGAGACTCATGTGACAGCAATAAAGAGGATTATTTGGTACCTCGAGGGTACAATGGAGTATGGGTTATGGTATCCGAAAGGTAAGGACTTCACCCTTATTACGTATTCATATGCAGATTGTGTATGATGTGTAGATGACATGAAGAGTACCAGTGGAAGTGCATTCTATCTTGGATATAGGTTGGTTGTGTGGCACAGTAAGAAATAGGAGTCAGTCTCCTTATCCAAAGCAGAGGCAAAATACATTACAGCAACGTGTTGTACGCAGGTGTTATGGATGAAACAAACTTTGAAAGATCTTGGCATTAATTTTAGTGAGCTTATTTTAGTTAAGTGCGATAACACCAGTGCCATTAACATCTCAAAGAATCTGGTTATGCATTCTTGCACAAAACATATTGCTATCCGGTATCATTTTTTGAAGGAGAAAGTTGCGAAAGGTGAGGTTAAGTTGGATTTTTTTCCAACAACAGAGAAAGTAGCAGATATCTTCACAAAAACATTGCCCAAAGAAGTCTTTGAGTACCTTCGCAAGAAATTGGGAGTGGTCACACTTCCCAAGAATTGACTAGCTATTGGAGCCACATTCTCAGGGGAGCATTTGTGTATTTTTTTATCTTATTGCTCATGTTTGTGATTTTTGCTAAGTGTAATAATTTTTGCCTGAGAATGTTGTGCATGGACTCAGGGGGAGTTTGCAGTAGCCCTTTGGTCTTGTTGTCAAAGGGGGAGAAGAGTTATAGGAAATTGTGCGTGTGTTGCCAACAATTCCAAAGGGGGAGATTATTGAGCAAGGTGCAACGACAATATTGTCATTATTGTCAACACACTTAGATGGACAGGTTGATGTAGTGGACAGTTGTTAGAAGGTTTTTTAGAGTATGTAAAGTGATTTTCAATGCTTATGAGGATGTTTTTGATGTTCGGGTGAAGTTGTTATAGGTTGTTCATGCAAATTTGCAAAAGTTGAAAAAATCGTCAAGAAGTTGTCAAAAAATTGCAAAAGTCATCACAAGCGTAGTTGGATAGGATGGATCAGTTTGGAACATGCCAGCATGTCAGGAAATATTATAGAATAGCGTTGGAGGTGTCAGCACAGTGTTTGGATTGATCGATGACGTTTTCGGTATCTTGGCGGATGATTTGGCAAGTGGTTGTACAGGTCAAAAAAGGGTAGTTTTATCAGAAGCACTGCGAGAAAACCGAGAAGAATTTGATAGAAAAATTTGAACTGGAGATGGTAGTTATCTTCAAGAACATGTGTTCTAAATTTACACCAAAATGGAGAAATGAGGCGAATGTTACAAGCGTTGCAAGACTGTCACAAAAACACTCTTTTTGGAAAAAGTGTGTCAGCAGCAGTTTTCGTGGAGGTGGTATAGGTGAACCGTAAGGAGTTATGTAGCGAGATTTAGACTGGATGTAGTCAACATTTCAGAGATTCTACATTTCAAATTTTAGAGAAGCCAGAGTTACGAGGTGAGAGTTATGATTGTTGCAAAAACGATACAGGTCACTTTTATATCAATTTGTTCCACTTGTGCAAACAAGTGCAAAATCCTTCAGTTGGCCGTTTTGACCTTGCAGAGTCGCCAGAGTTTCGGTTTCAGTGTTGTTACACCTTCAAGGCATCAAATAGAGCATCTTTCATTTTTGGTTTGAGGTGTCATGTGGCTCCGAAGTAAGAGAACGAGTAAGGTGTCAATTCTTTGCATGTGACGTGTTTGACGAAATGCCTTCTCAAAATAAAAAAAGGAAGTTATATTGTTTTAAGTAGCTTCATTAAAGAATTTTTTTTTAAAATTGAAAAGGAAAAAAGAATGCAAGTGTGTGTTTTTTAAGTGACAAGGGATTTTATTGAAAAGTGGGGACTTTATTTTGTAAAGAGAGAAGTGTGTGTGGAGAAAAATAAAGAGTGAAAATCCGTGATTTTTGGAGAGTGGTGAAAAACATCACTTTAGTATTTTGGGTATAAATTTATCATATGATATCCATTTTGGCTGAAATTTTGAGAGGTGTTCGTAGAAAAATCTCTACACAATACCCAAAAAGTGTTTAGCAATTGGCAAAACGAGCTAAGAGAAAAATCCATTTTTTTGTGAGAAGAGAAGATTCAAATTCTGAGTAATGCAGAGAGAGGGATGTTATATTGGGTGAAAATAGAAATTTTTAGATTTTGAGCTTACAGACCATAGAGGGTTCTAGTTTCAGTGAAGACATTCATATATTTCATTTTATTATCAATATCAAAATCAAGTGGGTGCTTGGTAGAGGGGTTGGTGCTCCTTTCTATTGGTGCAGATAAATCAGGGGTTGGTGCTCCTTTCTGTTGGTGCAGATAAATCAGGGGTTGGTGCTCCTTCCAGTGGGTGCTCGTAAATTGATTGTAAAGTTGGTGCTTTGTAAAGATTGGATTTGTATGGGAGTCCAAACAGTCATTTTTAGGGATGTAGCCAAATCGGTGAACCTCGGTACATCTTGTGTTGTGTGATGTTCTCTTGTTATACTTGCTTTATTTGGTTTTATGTTTTCATTGTTTTGGCTTTGAGTTTTGAAGATTTAAGTTTTAAAGAGCTACACTGATTCACCCCCCATCTCAGTATCATTGTGAGACTAACATAAAGAAGTGGAGAAAATATCAGATTGATAAAGTTTTGTACCATATGTGGGAACACAGGTCACCATGCAGCTTATTATCCACAATAAGGCAAAGAATGTTTTGTTTGTGGTCAAATCGGTCATGATGCAGGTTATTGCAATGGGTTTAGTAGCGATGAAAATGAAGATGATATTTTTGGAAATGAAATCCTAGAGGTTGGTTCAAGAAAGGATAACAGGGATAATCAAAACAGGTATGAAGAAAAAACTCTACTTTTAGTATTAGAAGAAAATGCTCCTATAGAAGATCAAAGAAAGAAAGAAGAGAAAGATTCAGAAAAAGAAAATGAGGAAGCCGCTCTTAAGGAAATTGTTGAATTTAAAAGAGAGAATTTAGAATTGAAGGCTCAAATACAAGAATATGAGAAATATAAGACAAAGCTTCTACAAGATCTCTTTGAATTGAGAGATAAGGTTGAAAAGGTAAGAAGAATTGAAGAAGGTATGATTGAAAAGTCAAAGGTAAAAAGGATAGAATGTGAAAGACTTATGGTTACTCTTGAAGAATTAAAATAGGAGAACTCATGATTAAGAGTTCAAGCTCAAGAATATGAGAAAGCAAAATCAAGGTTTCTACAGGAACTCACCAACTTCAAAACTATGGTTGAAGAAGCAAGAAGGATTGAAGAAGGTATGGCCAAAAAATTAAAGACAAAAGATCTAGAGTGTGAAATATTAGAGCATGAGATAGTTTCACTAAGGATGGAAGTAAAAGGTTCCAAGGAAAAGCTACACAAGTTTGAGAAAAATTCAAAGACTTTGGATATGATTATAAATGCACAAAGGTCATCGGTCACCATAACAGGACTTAGTTGTAAAGAAGAACAAGGGAAACATAAAGCATAAAAAGGAGAGTCAAGCTGAAACACCAAAAAAGAAGTGTCAAAATAAGTAAGTAAAAGAGAAAGTGAGACTTCTAAGGATAAGTTGGACAATAGAAAGTTCAACAAGGAAAAGATCAATGCACAAGTAAGGAACATATGGAACAAGAAACAGGTAGAAGAGACTAAGAGACCAATGGGGTCTAGGCAAGGTTTATTCAATAGAATATGTTTTTCATGTCACAAGTTTGGGCACATGGCTTCACAATGAAGGACACATGAAAGACATGAATATGGGAGTAGATAACCTTTTCATGGGTATTGCTACTCATGTAATCAGTTTGGTCACAAGACAATGAATTGTAGGGTTCATGACAGAAAAGGATATGGCTTCACTAAGAAAATTGCACCTCCAAGGAATAATAACATTAAGTGTTATAAGTGCAATAATAATGGCCACACAACAAAGTGGTGTAGAGCAGATATTCCAAAAACAAGTATGAACAGGAATAGGAACAGGAACAAGAACATGGACATGAACATAAATAGGAATAGGAACAGGAACATGGATATGAACAAGAACAAGAATAGGAACATGTATGTGAATAGGATTAGGAAAAGGAATAGGAACAGGAATGATGACATGGCCAGGAACATGGACATGGATAGAAACAGTCAGAGGAATAAAAAAATTTAGATAATAAGAAAAGAGGATAAAGGTAAAGAACAATGTTTTCAGGGAGTAGAAATACTCCCACCCTGGAATTAACCACCTTAACAGAAGGTGGGGGAGGGGCTAAACTAAGAGGATAATTCTTAGCCCCGAGCCCCAAAGGTGACCCTTTGCCATTGATGTCAAATGGGGAGAGATTTGAGTAAGGGGGAGAGACTTGATACTTGAAAAGAGCATTGAACCAGGGGGAGCAGGACAAAAAGCAAGTCAATTTTTGGTAAAAAGAGTTTGGGTTACCATCAATGACAAAGGGGGATATTGTTGGATATTTTGAGTCCCTAAGCCAAATTTGTCATTGATGTCACCAGATGAAGTCATCATTAATGTCAAGGACTTCATCAAGAAAAAAAGTTGTCAAAGTTATCATTTGATATCCAGGAAGAAGGCCAAAGGTCAAGAGAATCAGTACAGGAGTTAAAGGCAAAAGGGCTCCATAATATCTTAATAGTATATGGAAGCATAAGTTAAAAGGTGTTTCATAAAAATCCCAAGGAGGCTTGTGCAAAGTTAAAAAGGAGATATAATACTTATTTTATAAATTATTTAAATTCAATGAGAATTTAAATTTTATAAATAAATATTATTTACACCATGGTATGCAATGAGAAGGAAGCAATAAACTCAAAAGGATATAATATTATAATATTTGTTATTATAATATTAAGTGATATGGTTAAAAGCCCAAAGTAAAATATTTATAATATTCATTATTATATTTTACAATACTCAAAGATGGGTTTGGAGTTAAAAACATTCAAAGCGTCTTCATAAAGGTCCTAACCTTTGTCGACATTACATGGTGGTGAAAGCATTCGAAGTGCCGATGTTTTACAAGCATGGAGAAAATTAATATATATACCTATGCCCAAAGGGCATTAAACTTTATCCTTGCTCGATTGATTAATATTACATGTGAATTGGAAAGAAGAGCTCATGAGAAAGTTTACAAATTTTGTGTGCTAGCAAATAGAATAAAGCAGAAGGTGTCGATTGTTCGAAAGCCAACTGGGAAGCTTGGCCTAGTGGCAAGTGGGTAGTGGCTAGAGCACCTTTAGGCAAGGAGGCCAACATTTGAAACACGACGACTGTGCATGACAGTCGTGTTGGTTGAAGGTGCCAAAGGCACACATTTTGCAAGGTGCAATGCGAGAGATACAATTTGAAGCACGTGGTGCTTCTTAAGTTTCAAACAAGCGCATAGCTCGTGCGATGGTTGGAGCTGCGACTAAGGTGTTTGTCACGGGCATTGTTGAGGGTTCGAATCCCTCCGAAGGCGAGGTAAATATTTTTGCATTAAATTTAATTATTGCCTAAGTTGGGAGATAAAAGGGGTGTTAGTTGGATTTGCTTAGAAGGGTTGCTAGTTGGATAGTGGTGGTTATTGAAAAGTGTCAATTAGGAGTAATAAGGAGTTTTGAATTTAGTTTTTAATAAAGTCTTAATTATCATATTGGCATATTGGAGAATTAAGACTTTTGAGTATTGTTTTAATTTTAATAAGGGGTTTTTATGTTAAAGAAGATTATTGTGAAGGTGTTGAATATTATTTAAGTTGGAGTGATAAGGTGTAATTTTGATATCATTTTGTATTGTGTTTTGTTGAGGAAATTGTTATATTCTAACCCTTATTGATATTGAAAAAGAAGTAATTGTGACTATGGCAGATTTGTGAGATCAACTCCTTGTCAAGCAAAAAGGTATGGGTAAATTATTTCTTGGTTGAGTTGATTGATTGGCTTTTTAGAAAATAAAATTTGAAGATAAAATTATTTGATTAGGGTTTCCTTTTCGAAAGTGTTTCAATGCTTCTAGGTTTTCTAGAATTAAGTGTTGTGATTAAAACCTTGTTTTATAAGCATTGTTGTTGAAGCCATTGGTTGTGTGAAGAACTTGAGTTAGGGTTTTGAAAATAACATGAGTATCATTGTTATGTGAAGATTGATTTATAAGCATTGTTGTTGAAGTGAGTTGTTGTGCAAAGAACTTGAACTAGGGTTTGAAAAGAACATGAGTATCATTGTTATGTGAAGATTGATTTATAAGCATTGTTGTTGAAGTGAGTTGTTGTGCAAAGAACTTGAACTAGGGTTTGAAAAGAACATGAGTATTATTGTTATGTGAGATTTGTTGTTTAGCATTGTTGGAAATATTTTGAGTTGGTGATTACATGCTTGGACTAGGGTTTGTGTGAAAATGATGTTTCATTAAGTGATTGGTTGAGTAGAGTTAGTTGAGCCTAGTCAAGTGAATGTATGAAGTGATTGGTCAAGTTCCATAAAACAAACTATTCTATATTTTTATTTGAACTGAGATTGAGCATTTGAGTGTAGAACATATTGAGTCTCTAACAATTCTCTTTATGCTTCTATGATATTGAGCAAGTTGAGAAAGTGATTGAGCATTGAGTGTAGAACATATTAAGTCTCTAAAAATTCTCTTTATGCTTCTATGAGATTGAGCAATTTGAGAAAGTGATTGAGCATTGAGTGTAGAACATATTAAGTCTCTAACAATTCTCTTTATGCTTCTATGAGATTGGACAAGTTCTGTGTGGACTTGTTAAGCAGATTTAAGGCTAGTATTTGAGGATACTTGTGGACTGATTTTGTGTGAGCTTTTTGTGGAAGCTTACAATACATATTTGGTTAAGTTCTATAGAGGACTTATTGAGCAGATTTGGACAAGTTCTGAGTGAGCTTATTGAGCAGATTTGGAAAAGTTCTGAGTGAGCTTGTTGAGCAAATTTGGACAAGTTCTGAGTGAGCTTATTGAGAAAATTTGGATAGGTTCTGAGTGGACCTGTTGAGTAGATTTAGATAGGTTCTGAGTGGACCTATTGAGCAGATTTGAGTAGGTTCTAAGTGGACCTGTTGAGCAGATTTGGACAGGTTATGAGTGGATCTGTTGAGCAGATTTGAGCAAGTTCTGAGTGAATTTTTTGAGAAGATTTGGATAGGTTCTGAGTGGACCTATTGAGAAGATTTTAGGAGGTTCTGAGTGGACCTATTAAGAATATTTGAGTAGGTTCAGAGTTGACCTGTTGAGAAAATTTGTGCTAGACTGAATGGACTGTGTTTAGTACAAATCTAAGATAGAGCTTTGGAGGTGACATAGCAGAGAGGATAGTAGTCTCTAGTGGATAGAGATACATTAGCCAGGGTAGTGAGGACAAGTCTTCTGATTGGGGACAATAGTCTTCAGTGGAGAGATATCCACAAGCCAGTGCAGTGGAGGTAGTAGTCTTCTAGAGGATCACTAGCCAAAGCAAAGGAGAAGGAGTTCTCATGTGGATAGAGATCCACGAACTTGGGGTATTGATATCTCCATTGGACAGAGGTCCATAAACATTGTAATAGGGAAAATATTCCCAAGAGATTGATTGAGAAAATTTAGTGAAATATTTTCTCTGTGGATGTAACCCACATTGGGTGAACCATGTTAAATTGGTGTCTCTATTGTGTGTGATTATTTATGCATTGCTTTGGTTATTGCTATTGATATTGCCATTTATTATATTGATTAATACTATTTGGGAAAGAAAAATAAAAGTGGTCTTATACTATTCACCCCCCCTCTCAGTATAATCTTGCGTTCTTCATATATACTACTCATTTCACTCCTTAATGAAAGCAAATGTTAATCTAAGTTGAAATTATACCTTTGTAACATTGATGTTTTTCTTTGACGTCTATATCCATGGTAGGGACTATATCTCTATAGTGTATGACAACAAGCTTGTTGGTTAATGGACATCCTCTTTAATGCACCTTTGACTCCTCATTTCAACCCTTGACTACATACCTTGAATTCTCTCTACGGACTTGTGGATGCTGAATCTGAGCTATTTATTTCTATGCTTCATATTGGATGCTTCTCCACTCGAGATATTAATAATTTTAAGTTTAGATGCACTCCAATTGGTATGTTACGATGTTGTATCCCTTCTTTATGCTTCAACCATTTGACACATATGTTGCTCAAGTGGTAAGTGGCGATTATGATCTTGATGAGTATTATTTTAGGTGCCTCCAATGCTCAAGTCCTCCTTGAATGGTGTGTAATGATGAATATGCCTTCAACACTTCTATGATAAGCATTACTTATACCCTAGGAACTTCCTTCATAGACATTATGATATAGGCATTACAAGGGATATCTGAGAACTTATCTTCTATTGTACCAAGTGGTATGATATTCTCTACCTTGAATGTTAGAGTTAGAGTCTATTACATCATTTAGATCATGTAAATGTACCTTCCTAGGTACATACTTAGGACATTAGATTACTTTAGGGAGAATTTATCTAGTTACTTTATAAAATTTAATAAATGCACAAGTGTCAATGTGCAAGTTGTAAATGTGTAAGGTATCCCTTGTATAGCTAGGTAGAGTGTTGACCAAGGAATCTATTTTCTATTATAAAAGGGTCTCATTGTAATAGATAGACAAAACAGTAGGTAATAGTAGTATTTCTGAGTGACTCCATTAGTGATGGAGTATAATGTAGTTCTATAGCTTCTTGCATGGAGTGCCCATTTTCTCCATAGTAATATTGTATTCATTTTCGTCATTTCTATTTATAGCATATTCTTGCAATCTCATAAATTTAATTTCTCTTATATTTCTATATCCTTTTATTTCCATATTCCATTGTAATCTACCTCGAAAGCTAACAGTGGTATCAGAGCCACGATAGATCTAGTCACAGTAGAACCAGCTACTATAGATTGAGAGGAGAAGCACCATTATTATTGATATTGAATTTTTGTGAACCTGATTTGCCATAGTGCACAAGCTATTGCAAAAAATTCAAAATAATCAAGGTGATAGGGAGATCTTCGAGAAAATACTATTGTTAAAATAGGGCCAGTCACCATAGCTTCAATTTTTTGCAAACTGGATGTTCCATTGAACCCGTTGCATGTGAATTTTATTACCTTAATATTGTTTGGTTAATATACTGGAAAGAGAAATTGTGAAAATAATTTGGCTCAAAGTCTTCCCATAAATTTACAAAAAAACTTGTGAAGATAAGGACTCAACATTTGTTCCACTAGTTTGATGAATCAACTAGTGAATCTCATCTAAGAAATCTGAAAAGTTTACTATTGCCTGAAGCTTCTTTCATTGTAGGAAATTAACTCTCAGATGATTGGGACACCTCCTACAAAAAAAATCTAGGATATTTCAACTTCATTACTCGAAGGTCAAAGTGCCTTCATAGTGTAGAGATTAATTATTGCAAGAGAAGAATACTAGAGAAGAGATTCTAGGAGAAATAATCATAGGGAAGTTTGGAGATTGAATATCTCTATTGATAGTCAATTTTACAGTAAAAAATATAATAAAAGCCTTAATCCTAAAAAGGCCTCAGAAGCCTTGATCTAATAAAAGGCCATAGAAGCCTTAATACTAAAAAATCCATAGAAGACTTGATCTAAGAAAAGGCCATAGAAGCCTTGATCCTAAAAAATCCATAGAAGTCTTGATCTAAGAAAAGGCCATAGAAGCCTTGATCTAAAAAAAGGCCATAGAAGCCTTGATCCTAAAGAAGACTCTAGAAGAGAGTACCTAATTCAGAAGTAGATTTAGATTTCAGTACTAATAATTTGTTGCAGGGAAAGGATATTCAGTGAGTTGGAAAACTTTCTACAAGAAATTTAGAAAGAGTATTTTCTTTAGAATCAATCCAACACCTGAAGCAAACTTGAAGGTGAAGACATTAGGTGAATATATCATTGAAGAAACTTCCATTATTTGAAGGATGGGAAGGACTAGGAGAGTCTTGTTCAAATCCATAAGCATTTGAATCAAGAGATTCAGGAAGGAGATCTCAATTCCATAAGTTGAAGAAGGTCTAAAGGAAGACCAAAGTAGCTATAAAATTGAAGACCTAGGAGAGGTCTCAAGGAAAAAGGCTTGGAGAGCCTTGTTGTTGAATCAAGATCATCAAATGAGTTCCTAGAAGAACTCATTGGAGAAATTCTCCATCAAGGAGAAAATTTTTGATAAGGGAAATATTTGGGATAATTATCGTCATCCAAAAAAAATTCCAATTAGGAGAAGAAGAATTGGCAAGGAGTTTCAAAGAAGATATAGAAGACCTCAAGACATTTAGAGTCTAGAGAAGAAGATCCTGCTAGAAGTCAAAATTCAACAAGAAGACTTGAAGATAGAAGAAACTTGTCAAAGTCGAGAGATTTGAAGATTGCCTTTCAAGAAGGCATAAATATTTCTCCAAATCCACAACAGAAAGGAGAATATTAATAGAGAAGAACAAACCACCAAACCCCAGGCTCATGAAAGAAATTTTGAGACCTCTTTTTGGTGAAGGAGGAGTTTTTTGAAAAAGCTAACAAAAGTTAAGGAAATCTAAAGCAACAAGCTTGATCTACATCCTCTACACAAGTTGTCAAAAAAGGCAAGCAACTATTGGTGCAAGTAAATTCATTAATTGGATTACTTATTAGATTTTTTAAGGATCTTATACTAGATCAAAAGTTGCAAAGAGAAAAATTGAATTACAGTATTCAAAAGTGCAAAAGAGAAAAATTCCTTTTAAGGTTCATTTGCACATTAGGAGTTGATTAGATTTTAGAAGTTACAATCAACTACCTATCTTATATCTTGAAAAATAAGACTAGATCCTACAACTGTGTTTGTAGTAAAATTTGCAAGAATTTATTGTAAATTATGCTTGAAAGGTTGCAGTGGAATTGTTAAGAGCATTAGAGGAGCATATAGGTGAAATTATTGTTACCATTTAAAGTGCATCTATTAAGCACCATTCTAGTTTATTTTTAACTAGTTGGTCTCAATTAGTTTGTGTTGTTAAAAAGCACAAAAACTATAAAAAAAATTCAGCACTTTCATGGCCAAAATATGCCACCACTACAAGCAAAAAGGTGGAGCAGAAAACCACCATTGAAGTCCTTGAAGGAAGCCTCAAATCAAGACCTTGGAAGTCTCAAGATTTAAGGAGAATATAAGGGTTTCATTTTTTAGCATAAAGTGTAGGAATCCTTATTCAAAATAATATTTCATTAGCTTGGATTGACTATCATCCAAAGAAGAAAAAGCAAGAAGGATTAAAAAAAATTCTTCATTTTGGTGCAAGATATACTTATTACAAAAGGCACCTCTTTTGTTCCTTGGAAGAACAAAAGTATTACTATTTATAGGGGGCAATAAGGACATAATTATTTAGCAAAGTTATGGCCAAAATAAGGAGCCACCGAAGAGCTCACATAATCAGTAGATTTACGGTCATAGGAAGGAGCCACCAAAGAGCTCACACGCCCAAGAGTTGAGGTGTTTAAAAACATTGATTTCCTCCATCAAATCCAGCTCTATAGGCAATGCTTCACCTACAATAGTGGATCCATTTAAAGAAGGCATTATCACTCATGCTTACGTAGAAAAAGGGTAGCATTCAATGACATGTTATCTATATAAAATACAAAGTAAAATGGCTACCTATTGGCTATTATAACTAGCACTAAAGAAGGGCACAAATCAACATTAAAAACAAACTACAAAACTTTCAAAAAGGTGCAGAGATAAGAGCTATACCTAAGGGGTCCATTGAAGTGAGTGTCCACCATAAGGAAAGCTCAAAAGTGTGCCATAGAACCATGAAGCAATCTAGTTGTAGTCGTACGTCATCCTCACCAAGCCAACGTGCAAAAGGAAGCTTGCATATCAAGAAAAATAGCAAGCTCACATAGGGTGCAAATATAAAGGAAAAATTAGGGTTGCAAGCTCATATTTGGAGCATTAGAAAGGAGGCTTGCATGCACAAGCCTTGATTTTCACTTGGCACAAATTATTTAAGCTTCTCAACATTCATGAAGACCCAAGCGCTTACCTAAAGGAAGTTACATTTGTTTTGAGGGAGTTAAGAATCTTTGGAGATTACCACCAACCTCATCATTGTTGAAGGTACATTGAAGACACCTACCTTGTAATGCTTTGTGTGACACTTGTCACGAAGCCCATCTTACTTAAGACGTTGATCTTGGAGAATGAAGAAGAATACAGTAGTGTGAAGTAGAACACAATAGAATGAAGCAAGATATAAGTCAAACAAAGTTAAGCATTAAGGCTTACTTGGAGAAAATGACTATTTCAAGCCATACACCATTCAACGGTGTAAGGAAAATATTTAAGATGCTATCATAAAACCATGGATATTTTTTGAGAAAATAATTAAAGTTTTGAAGGCTGTTTTTTTTGAAGAAGAATGCAGAATATTGAAGCAACATTTGAAGAGTTTTGGACTATGAATTTGGGAAGCAATTAGAGCTACGAATTTCAGAAAATTTGGATAGCAAAGTGAAGGAGACAAAGCAGATTTTTGGCTGGCATTCTTGAGAAGAATAAGAGCTATAATTTTATAGGTTTTGAAAGCAAAAATGGTGAGCCAAATCAACAAGAAAGCAAGGGACAAATAATATCAAAAAAATGTTTGCAAAATGGTGCTTAAAAGTACATTTTAAAGTAAAAAGAGGAATTATATCTAGTATTGAAAGCACCATATTCGTTTTTAAAGCAATAAATAGAAAGCTTTAAGTTTTATGTTTTAATGGAACAAGCATCTTAATAATATATATATCTGAAAAATATTACGACAAAATAAGAGTTAGATATGGCTTAAAGAAAAAGGAGAATATTGGTTGAAAGCATAAAATTGCATGTTGTTTTGAGAGCACCGAATAAAACCACTAAAGTGCAGATTTTACAAGCACTATTAAAGCCAAGTAAAAGGTAAGATTTCATAGCAAAATTAAAGGAAGATAGTCTTATTTTTTTGATGTCAAAGAGTAGTCAAAATTTCAAAGAGCTGCATATCATTCAAAGAAAGAACTGGAATTAAAGTAAGGAGTAAATCCACCACAAGAGGATGTCAATCTTGGATTATCTCAGGTGTCAAAATAGGTACAATCTTGGACATCAAAACCATAAGCATATCCAAAGCCCATATGTTGCAATAGCTAAACATTTTAATTTCTAGATAATACCAAACGATGAGAAAGTAAAAGCGAAGCATCAAGCGTTGGAAGTTTGAGGAGAGCGCAACAAGAAAAGGTCAAACAAGCTAAGAGAATGTTGCAAAGGTGAGTGTAACATCTCATAGCATGTTGTTGCTAATTTTTGTGAGGGCTGAGAAGAGGAAGAGTGCTTGATACACATGGCATCATTGGAAGGAAGCACCAACCACCTCATTTGGAATTTTGAAAGAGGTGAACTATAGAAACTCATTAGGAGTTCAACCATGAATTTTTATCGATATATATGGGAACCCATTCTTGCTCCTATGTTGTCAATATCAAAAATCTATCATCACATTGTTCCCTTCATTGGCATACAAGGTCATTGCTCAGAAGTACAAAAACTAATGAGGATTAGAATTGTAATGGTTTGAAGTACAACATGGGACTACACCATGGACAAGATCATCAAATCAAGATAACTAAAATGCTTATTGAAGTGAATAGAAGGTTGTATTTGTTGAAGCATCTCATTGTTGGCTTATCACACATGCCCACTCCTCCAAAATTTTCAACTTCTAATGAAACACCTAATCACAGTGTAACGATTACCATACAAGCTACTATGCAATGAACTCGTGGCAAGCAATGAAGAATATTGAAAGTAGAAATTGTTAACTTAAACTCTTAACATTTGTCCTATAAATTTTCCTAGTTTACTTTGACTTGTGAACTCCACAACCAGCTCATCAACACCAACCCGAAAGCCCTGACAGGGTCCATATGTTTTAAGGAGGTAATAATTTAGTTTTCTTTTTTCTTAAGGTTTGGAGTTATATGGGTTGAACAATATCTATTTTTCCTAAGGTTGAATTTAATTAATCTATTTTCACCTTGATTGATTATTCTATTAGAGAAATAAAAAATACAATTGATGAATTGAAACCCTAAAAATCTATTAATGCATTTTGAAATTTTTTGAAGATTTTTGGAGGTTAAATTATAATATTTGTTAAAAATTTAAGTTTTGGAGAAATAAGGATTTCAACATTAAATTAGAATATTGTTTTTGCAAATATTATTTTACAAAACATCTAAATTTCTAATTTGGGAGATATAAGGTATACAACATAGTATTTTGGTAAGTTAAAAAAATTGCATCAAAATTACTATTAGTTTTTCATTCAAAAACTAGGGAGATAAAAGGTTGTCAACATAAAGTTTTGGAAAGTTGTGAATTTTATCAAAGTTGTCTTTAGTTCTTTCATTCAAAATCTAAGGAATTATGGATTATTGGTACATAGATTCAGGAGCAAGTAGACATATGACTGGAGACAAAAAATGGTTCAATTCTTTACAAGAAAAATATGAGAAATCAGTTGTTATAGCAGATAGTAAGACTTATAAAAATGTTCTAGTCAATCTAATTAATGTTTTATATGATCTTGGATTTACTACCAACATTCTTATTTTCTCAACTCATGGATCAAGGTATAACAATAGAATTCAAGATTATCAATGATAGAAAACAATGTTATATTACCAAATCAGGAAAAGAAAATTGGATCAATTGTGATCTAAATTTATCTACTGTATCCATGCATCAAAAATCAAAGAAGCTCAAGCATTTTGAGAATAAAATAATGAAGAATCAAAGAATGGAGATGATGAAGCAAAATTTTCTAAGGACAAAGGAAAAAGAAATATTCTTATTCAAAAATATGATGACTATGAAAGAATTCAAGAAACTTGTATTTTTGAAAGCACAAAGAATAGAGTATACTAATCATTCATTTGATCAGAATATAGAAAGGTAGTAGACTGAAGAAAGCAAGAAAGGACCATAAGAGTTTCAAAATCAGGATGAAGACCATATTAAGGACTAAAGTCTTCAGTAACCAAATAATGTAATACAAGGGGGTGTTAAAATATATTACATTATTAGGTACATGATAATGTACCACCTTGGGTACATATTTATATTAGGAGTGTACCTTAGATTAGAGTGTGAGTATTTACTATATGCAATGTAATAAATGCACAAGTATTATTAAAGTGTGCAAAGTATTTAATAATGTAAATGTGCACAATAGTCCATGTGTACATGTGTCCTTAGATTAGGAAGAGTTAGTGAAGATTCAAGCTACAAGTGTACATCAAAGATAGCTCCATATGTGTGCAAGTGATAGTCAAGAGTCACAAGGTATGGAAGAGTCATAGCCATCCAAGAGTCATTATAGGAAGGCTATATATATATATATATATATATATATATATATTGTGAAGCTATGTAGTTGATTGTGATCTTTATTCTATATCAAGATACTATTTTCATGAGAATTTGTTAATGGAAATTTATGAGTTTTTGCAGAAGTTATATATGAATTTTATATTATTAGAATGTTACCATTATCTTATATTTCATATAGCAAATTTATTTTAGATCTTGTGGTTATTTTGCTTTAAGTATTAAGCATCAAAAGCTAACCATTTTTTATGTTCTTCTTAATATAGATGGAATCCATACTCCTTGAAACTATCATTCTAAAATATTTGTTTAGAGGATCCATGGCCAACAAAAATCTTAGGATTACACAGATTTTTCATAATGGTCATTTCACTTTCTAGATATCTACGACTTTCTAATTTCCCTTGTCCTCCAGTGTTATTTCCCTTTTCTCCAGTACAATTGTTTCCTCTCTCTTTTTCCTCATGAATCAATATGCTAAAACTTCTCCTATAATTCTTTAAGTGTCTTAGTGCACAAGCAAAATATTGCCCTTGTTCTTCCTCAAATTTACATATATTTGCATGTGACTTCCCTCAAATATTTGAGCCATTTTTTCTATATTTGCTATGTCTTGGATGCTAATCCACATATGCTAATTTGGTTAGCACTTTTAACAACTTGTCTAGTTGGCACATTCATATGACTTAACACATCATTTAAGAAAATTTTCAAATCTTCCATTTAACTCCCTCTTAACTACTCCAGTTGATTTTATTACATGGTCCAATTTCTTTCTTTGCCTTATTTATTTTCTCCAATATTATCATTATTTTCCTTTAAAATGCAATGAGTGTTGTCCATCCTACCATTATTTATTTATCAATTTTAATCTTCCTTGGACTTCCCTTTTTGCATTAATAAGTATATACTTTCATTCCCCTATATTACTAATTACCATCAATATTTTCTCTTTCTTTGGTGCTAGGTGTTGATCCTTTTCTAGATTTTATAACTTTGGCAGTAATTTTCATAATATTCTTATGGTGCCACCTCTTAACTTTAAACTTTATTTTTTTACATGGCATCTTATTTTCTTATCAACCTTTTCCAACCCCTTATTGTTATCTAACCTCATTTGGGTACTCAAGAAGTTAGTTCATTACATAGTAGCAATGTTGTGGATAATATCAATAATTTACTCCATCTCATTAATAAATCTCTACCCAAGCTCCCTGATTATAATTTATTTTACAATCCTCATAACTATATAAATATTTTTGTGCACATCATAGAACTTGTAAGAACATCCCAAAACGGGAAAAATCTATTGAGTTTTCCTCCTTCACGATCAATATAAATTCTCCCTTTTGGGAATACAATAATAGTAACACAATTATAGCATAATGTTTCATACTTTCCCTCTTTTGGGATGTTTTAAAATTTCTTTCAAATATTTAGGTAACTCAAAAAAATATCCAAAATTTTAGGTTAACCAAAACTCTTCTCCAATCATTGGGTGACACAACACTTCATTGTAGGTAAACACATTCAACTAAGACCCAAGTGTTGTAGCCCAAGCTATGATACCATGTCTAATGCCCCATATAGGCACCTAAAAACACTACTAAAAATTTATCAAATGTAATATTTAATAGATTAACTAGGTATGACTGTTAGTTACACTAGATTTCTAAGGTCACAACACTAGGATTTTATCATTTGATCATGGAGCTACTAGTGCCTAGACACCCAACCAATTTTGGTGACTCATCGATATTTAGCACTAACCAAGGCATCTATTTCATATTCAGACCAAATATTATTTAATTATAAAACTTTTCCTATACTTGATACCAATCTCTAAACTTAATATAAAATTTAATAGCCTAGCATCAAATTGTATCCAGGATATATTGTATAGTGCTAGTCTTGGTGCAAACACTATTAGTGTTAAGGGAGATCTCTATATTCATTAAAGAATTTTTTAGAGGTTGTTTATTTGTTCAAGGAGGTTGACAAGTTATCAATATAAGTGTATTTCAAAAATAACTCAAATAAGGACCAAAATAAGTTTAAATTCATAGTCTAAGAATTTCTAATATGTCCAGACTAGCATACCATTTAGTTCAATTAAATTTATAAAACAATAATCTTGCTATCAAGGTTCAATATCCATAATTGTGATCTATACAAATGTGAAAGAGCTAGTAAATACTTGAACTTAGTGGGAACTACCTTCTGGGATGACACCCTAGCCAAGCACACCCTTTTGGATTGGTACCATGAAATATAGATGTTGTCAACATTGTTAATCTTGTAACTATAAAATATAATTTGTATCAAAATTATTAAGCATGGTGCCTTAGAGAATAGTTGGTGCTAGCAAATTTAAGCATGGCATCTCTATCTAAAGTTTATGCTACAACAAACAACTAATTTAGATTATCCTTTTAAAGGGATAAATAATTAAATTTCATCTTAAAATCAAGTTAAGTTTGATATGTGGCTTGCATTCTAATCTTAATCATTCATAGGTCAATTTATAGAGTACAACAAGATTTAACATAAACTATTCCCTTTATCAACCACTATTACTCATATATTACACTTTAACAAATATTTCATTGATAGAACTCACTATTATACTTGATATGCATACCATATTTTTATACACATGACCAACCATTAAAATCATACTTACATTTTTCTTCCATATAATGTACAAGCGTAAAATCATATCAAAAATATAATCCAAAAATGGATACTTAGGGTGCATATCTTCCATGGTCAAATGAATGAGACATGTAAATTATTAGTATAGGTATTACAATCACATCTAGTATAGTTAACAAGTTTATCCACTTTATTCTAGTATAGATATTGTTTACCTCTAGTGCCTATAACCACAATGTTTAGCATATATTATTATATCATTTGTGCCCATAGAAAATTCACTTAACACCTCCAACACCTATAGTCATTTGGGATAGACCATAATTGAGGAAATATTACCATCATGCTTCCATCCAATCCCCATAAAAAAATAAAAAACTTGATAGTATAATGGTTTTGTTTACTATCTTATCAAACTATGAATATAGACTCATAATAACCATGGTACAACAACATTACCATATTATTATCAAGCATATGAGGTGGTTACATACACAACATATAAACTCAATAAGCATATAGGCTTTTACAATTTTTTTTTTTCCATCCTTATAGTGGGATTGGTACCTATAGATCACATCCATATTTAGAGAAGCCCAAATTATATTGGTTATTTCCATATCTAGGGATCACATATTTCTTAAGACAAGTTGCACTTTCTCTAGCGTATTCATAAAAAACACATGGTAGAACAAGGACACTGACCAATGCTTATGTGGTTATATTTGAGATCCTAACAAATTCACTATGTCAATTTGACTTATATGAATTGCATCAATTTTCAAAGGAGTTACTCTTGCTTTATTTGTATATGTATAGTTTATATATGTCGCACATGCTCCAAAATTTATTTATAATAGGTACTCCTCCACTGTTATGAAATATGACATGGAAGCTACTACTTGGCTTAATAGTAACATCTTGCTACCTTTCAACATGACCTTTTATTTAAATTGATATACATGTGTTACTAATTAGTCTTTGTCCCATAATATTATAGGCAACCACACAACAAAACACTTTTTGAACATAAGGTATCTTTTCTCACATACACATACACTACTAGGTTCTACTAAAATACACATACCATCATGACCAACACAAGCAAATCATATACAGGTTTTAGTTATACCTATATATTACAATACCTATCTCATGGATATCACATAAATATATTGTTTATACATTTGCACCATAAGACCCAATTCAAGGATATTTTATGGATGATTCTAGCATAAGAGAGGATTATTGTCTTTAGATTTTATTATCAAACATCTTATTAATGGTATTTAGTTTACTTCATAAATATATACTATGAGTGTTATGGTTGTTGATTTCTCTCTCTCCTTCTAGGACTTCTCCTTTCTCTCTCCTTCCATTTTTTATTCTCCTTGTTGTCTACCTTCCTATTTTATCCTCCTTCCCCCTCTAGTTTTCTTCCTCTTTCTCCTTTGTTGTCCCCTTGAATTCATCACGCCTCGTCCCACCCCTTTGTCTATATATCCCTTTAGAGAGTAAAAATGATATCCCCTTCCATCACTATCTCTATGTAGATTGATTTCATGATAGGGTGGTAGAATTAAAAGGGCATTAATTATATTTGACTTTGAATAAAAGTGGGTGGATGACATGTTGGTTGGTTGGTAATTCCAAGATATTATTTTTAATATCTTTAAGGATTCATTTATTTTTTCAAATTATTTAAGGGTTCAACATTTAAGTGTCCCTTTATTTATCAATTTAATTATCTTAGTGATATCCTCTCCTTACCATGATAAGGTATGTACATGCACCCTTGACCTTGACTCATAACAAGATAAGTTCAATGTCACATTTAGGTTTCTAATTGATAAAATAATAGTGGTAAAATAGAAGCCATAGTTTTCTGATATATTTTGTCTTGTATCAGTTGTGATCTTCATCACATGTAAAGCACAAGAACACTTTCTCTTATCCACAAGATTAGTATATTCTATAAAATTATCATAATAATTCTAATTTGTTGATATCACATATTAAAGTAGAATCCATGAATTCATAGAAATAAGTACATTGCATTTAGAAATATGATTTCATAAAGTATAGTGCATCACACTAACATAACCAATTTCATTTATTATTTGTAACCATAGCACACTTCACTATTATCTACACTATTCCAATAGTCATCCATAGGTTTTAGTTGAATAAAGGGTTAAAAATGTTGGCATTACACTTGCTCATCAATATCGTAATGTTATAGCAAGTTGGTAAAAAATATTACATAGAATGACAAACATTAAGGTATTTGTGTGTCTTTTTTATTATTCTAACTCTTGTATATAACAAAATGATTCAAATTAAAACATTTTTTTTTTAAATTAAGTTCAAAGTTGCTAAGCACCAACCGTATAAAAAACACTTTCATCTTAGGATTACATTGAAGTTCCAAAACATCTTACACAAAAAAAATCATGTGATTTTGCTTTATCAACATAAATTATTACAAAGTCAAATATCTATATATAAACACCCATATTTCATCACACATTCTTTCTCATATTTTCATTATTTTATTAACTAGCACTTCTATAGAATAATAATGTTTCAAGCTTGGGTAAAAATTAAGAGTTAATTACAATACTTATTTATTAAAATATACTTATCTCAAATTGATTGTACTTGATAATATAATTAATAAAATAAGATGAACATATTTTTATTTTTTCTTTTTGAATGGGTAAAATATTATTTCACTTTGCATTTGAACCACTCTAAAGCTACCTCTACCATAAATATGTTTTCCTATGTAAAACTAATCTAGATATTAATCTATTTTATAAAATTTACAAAAGAACCAAAGCTATATATATATATATATATATATATATAAACCAAAAATCCTTCAAGACATCTAAAAAAATTTGAGATAATATAAATATTTTATTTCTTACTAAAATGTATTAATATGTTTTCCTATGTAAAACTAATCTAGATATTAATCTATTTTATAAAATAAAATAAAAAACCCAAGCTATATATATATATATATATATATATATATATATATATATATATATATATATATATATATATATATATATATATATTAGACATCTAAAAAAATTTGAGATAATATAAATATTTTATTTCTTACTAAAATTTATTAAAAAAACAACTTGAAAGTTTATGAACTTGATAAGCAATCACTTCAAATACTACATTAATATAGGCATTCTATCATTTCATGGATGTATTTGATCATAGGATTATCTTTTTTTAATCTTACTTATTTTAGTTTTTATATTTTTGTTAGTGATAACTCACACACAAATCCCAAATACTAAATAATGTCTTCAATATTATGCTTCAACCATATTTTGAAGGCTAACATAATCACCATGAATTTCATCTTGACAATACTCTTGACAAGCAATACAATATAATATGTTTATACCAATTGTTTGGCCTAATGGTAGAAATTTTGAAACTATGAATACAAGTCCAAGTTTCAAATCCTACAAGGTGTATAGGGTTATAAATCATTCTTCAATAACTAGAGTATGATTAGATAACCATGTAATGGGTAAAGAACATCCACTATAAGGGTTGTCTTGGCCTATGGGCCTATGGCTTCCTTGACCTTAAAACTACTTTATCTTTTTATCCTACCCATCATATTTATAAGAACTTGATCTTTTCTATTTTTTTGTTTGGACCTTTTTGTACATTTTAAAAAAACATTTTATCTCAAATTTTAAAATCCAAAACATACCTTAAGGATTGATTGTAAATTTAAAATCCAAAATACATGTGGAAAAAATCTATTATAAATTTTAATCATATGGTATTAGTTCAACTAATTAAATTCCTTAACATTCAAGGAAAAAAATCTTCCCAAAAATAAACTCCAAAATTATTGTAATACAATTATATAATAATAATAATGCAATATAAATAAACCTATTTCACTTTTATATAATCAAAATAAATAAATATATATATATATATATATATTTTTATTTATTTATTTATTTCAAATCCAAAATACACAAAAACCTATGGTTGAAAGGTTTTGTCAAATTATAATTATAATTCTTTTATGAAATACCCTACAATTCTCATCCACACCTCCTTAAACCCGCCAATAAATTCACCCCAATTCATTTCAACATCACAGTCATTGATGTGATAATTAGCGACAAATATGGGGACGAAGAAGAGTGGCGCATAAACCTTTATATTTCCCTCAAATTCAACCATACTTTCTTCTATTTCATCCAAATGCAAAGAAGCAAAGTGCTCCTCTCAAGTTCCAATGCTAATTTTCAATGTTTTTTTATTTATTTAGTACTATTAAAACTTTAATTAATGCTCATGAAACATTGAACCTGGCGGATACCAACCAGGATAGACATGGTTGGTATCTCTCTAATATTCATTATCGTTGTTGATCCTATTTTTTTTGGTCACAGATGAATTGGTTACAATCACAAATTTTTAGTAACTGTCAGCGTAGCTGACAGGGTTCAAACTATCAGCGAAGGCTTCCAACACAACCACCGTCTCGTTAATGGTAACCCGGCGTGAGATGGGGACCATCGGACGCACAGGGTTCGCACCGTCTTCATCAGTCTGGTTCAAACACGTGGCATGAAGGTAGAGTGGCATGAAGGTAAAGGGACCGCCGGACAAACAGGAAACATATCACAGTCTTCAAACAAGTGCAACACGCAGAGGAGTCGGATCGGGCTATTGGCTATGCATGGGCACGCCCGTGGGATTGGAACCTAGGTCTCCTCTCGATAAGCGCCCCAACTTACCAATCCACCTAGACCCACGGACATAGTTGTTGATACTATTAATAAAGGTTTTTTTTTTGTTCGAATCTCCATCTTATGAAATATATATTGGGTGTTTGATAATGCTGGTACGGTCAAGGCCTGGCGAGACTCTTGAGTATTTTGATCGTGTAAAACCCCTAATCTTTGTTTCTCAGACCAAGACAGCCTCTCAAAAAGTTTTTTCTCTAAATTCAAAAAAAAAAATTTCTCAACATCATTTATCAAATTAACTGCCTATAAGATTGACATTTTTTTTTTATATACAAGTTTACTAGTACATACCACGATTCCTAGTGGTTTGAACCTGAATCTCCTGAATGAAAATCCAAAATTCAAACCACATAAATATAGAAAAACTTAATTTACAATTTTCTTTTTTTGGCAACTTTAATATCTACCTATGTGATTGAAAACCTGAGTTATTAAGATCAAATCTATCCCTATGATGTGATCTACGGGCAAGGATACCACTTAAATTAAGTTATGATCCCAATTCAATCCTTATAATAAATGTGAATAAAAAGTATTATTAAAAAAATATCAAATCTTCTCTTAAAGGAGTCTAAAGTTTCCAATCTATGTAGAACCTTTTTTTTTCATGCATTAGTTTTGTAAACTAAGATATATATCATATGATGTAGTGCCGTCATATCTTAAGCACAATATGCACAAGCACTTCCAAATCCATGCAAATTTAACGAAAAGAAATGAAAATCACATCACGCTTCTAACATTTAGGATTCTAAAACGATAACCAAACTTATGACATCCAAGAAAAAAACCAGAGTTTTGGGTAACCACAGCAGAAACAAATCAACCGAAACGGGACCCTAGTACTCCTCCTCCTCGTCATACTCACCGCCAACATCTTCGTAATCCTTCTCCAGCGCCGCCAGATCCTCACGCGCCTCCGAAAACTCGCCCTCTTCCATTCCCTCGCCCACATACCAATGCACAAACGCACGCTTGGCATACATGAGATCGAACTTGTGATCGATCCTCGAAAACACCTCGGCCACGCTGGTCGAATTCGAGATCATGCACACCGCCCTCTGAACCCTCGCCATATCGCCACCCGCCACCACAGTGGGCGGCTGGTAATTTATTCCGCACTTAAACCCAGTGGGACACCAATCCACGAACTGGATGGTCCGCTTCGTCTTGATGGTGGCCACGGCGGCGTTGACGTCCTTGGGGACGACGTCGCCCCTGTACATGAGACAGCAGGCCATATACTTGCCGTGGCGGGGGTCGCACTTGGCCATCATGGACGACGGCTCGAAGGCGGTGCTCGTGATCTCTGCCACCGACAACTGTTCGTGGTACGCCTTCTCCGCCGAGATGACGGGCGCGAACGACGACAGCATGAAGTGGATCCGCGGGTACGGCACCAGGTTCGTCTGGAACTCCGTCATGTCCACGTTGAGCGCCCCGTCGAAGCGGAGCGACGCCGTCAATGACGAAATCACCTGCGACACGAGGCGGTTGAGGTTGGTGTAGGTGGGGCGCTCGATGTCCAGCGAGCGACGACAGATGTCGTAGATGGCCTCGTTGTCCAGCAGGACTGCCACGTCGGTATGCTCGAGGAGGGAATGCGTGGAGAGCACGCTGTTGTAGGGCTCCACCACGGAGGTCGAGACCTGCGGGGACGGGTAGACGGTGAAGCCCAGCTTGGATTTCTTGCCGTAGTCGACGGAGAGGCGTTCGAGGAGGAGTGAGCCGAGACCGGATCCGGTGCCGCCCCCGACGGCATTGAAGACGAGGAAGCCCTGCAGGCCGGTGCAGTTGTCGGCGAGTTTTCGGATGCGGTCGAGGCAGAGGTCGACGATCTCTTTGCCGACGGTGTAGTGGCCGCGGGCAAAGTTGTTGGCGGCGTCTTCCTTGCTGTTGATGAGCTGCTCCGGGTGGAAGAGCTGCCTGTATATGCCGCCGCGAACTTCGTCTATGACGGTGGGCTCCAGATCTACGAGGATGGCGCGGGGAACGTGCTTCCCTGCGCTTGTCTCGCTGAAGAATGTGTTGAAGGCGTCGTCGCCGCCGCCGACGGTCTTGTCGGCGGGCATGCGGCCGTCCGGCTGGATGCCGTGCTCGACGCAGAAAAGTTCCCAGCAAGCATTTCCGACCTGGATTCCAGCCTGACCGATGTGGATCGAGATGCACTCTCTCATTTTTGCTGCTGCAGACTATCCAGAAAAGAGAAAAGTATTATAGGGTGAAGAAGGCGTTTGCAAAGACGCCTCCAACAGGGACTTAACACCTTTTGTAAGAAAGCGCTGCCGCTTGCCTTCTGTGATGCCTTAATGAATGGACTAGGTATAAATAAAAAGAGTGGACTCTATTTATAGAGTCGTCTAGAGTGGATCCACCTTGCCCAACGGCGTCTCTGGGGAAGCCGAGGTGGTTCACGGCTTCCGAGTGTATAGATGTACGCTCGTGAACGTCTCTACAACTTCTGCTTAACTGTCATAACGACCTAAGGCCCGGATAAAAATCAGTGTTGCCAAAGTGTTTTAGTACTTTGAAATTCAAAATTGGACTTGACTTCTTTTCACCTTCATAGTAGCATCGTGTCTCTCATGTTCATGTAGACAGATTTTGATGCTCATTGTCTAGTCTTTCTAAGATTTTGGAAGTTTTGAATCTTAACTAGAGTTTGGTTAAAAGGTTACGTATCATGTACTCCGAGATATGTTTTGGGTTTTTATTTACGAGAATTTGTAAAAGAGTTTTTTCAAAAACTCATGTTTTATCCCAACATCTTTTTAACTCAAATTTAGTCTAAAAATATAGGCTGGTTGGTAGTAGATGAGTGCTTGTGGGTGGGTTGTCCCAAATAAAAACAGAAATTTAGTTTTCTTTTTTAATAAGTTGAAAAGCTAGGGTACATCGAGGAGCCACCTCCTGTGAATTAAACTTGGGTCTCTGTTAGGAGAGCCCAATACCTTTACCACTGTGGTGTCCTGATGGGTAATAAAAACAAAATTTAGTTAGATAAAAACCTATGTTATTATTACATAGTTTTATATAAACTCTACGGTTGAGGTAGTAGACCGACGGGTTTCGTTGAGTGTTTGTCAACTTAAGATCAACAATTTCAATCTCAAGCCCTTTCGGGGTCCCTCTCACTTAGAATAAAAATTTACCGAAGCAGGGCAGGAGTTATAGTGGTAGCTTTTCAGAGTTTATTTTTTTATATATAGGAGAGTTGGTTACATCTACACTATTTTTAGTAACTATCAAGTGCAGGGTTCAAACCATAGGGGTTGCTTTCAACAATCCTATACCACCTTGTTATTATTGATCCAACGTGAGGGGGACCACCAATCGCTTGGTATTCGTACCATCATCGTCAGTTTGGTGCACACTCAAAGGATTCAAATCAGACTACTACCTTTACAACAAGTTGCCCCCAAGGTTTGAACCTAGGTCTCTTCTTGGTAAGTGCTTGACCAGACAAAAAATTACCAATCCATCTAGCTCTTGGGGGTAGCTTAGAGTTATAGTGGTAGCTTTTCAAATTTTAACCGTGCCTATTAGGATAGCTTTCCAAGTTCAAACCGTGAGGGGGATCACAAATCACTCGAGATTCATACCATCATCATCAATTTGGCACGCACTGGATTCAAATCAAACTACTACCTTTGCAACAAGCATTTCCCAAAGGTTTGAACCTAGGTCTCTTTTTTACATCCACACTATTTTAGTAACTGCAAAGTGTAGGGTTCACAGGGGTTGCTCCCAACAAGCCTATACCACCTTGTTATTGTTGACCTAGTGTGAGGGGGACCACTAGTCGCTCTAGATTCGTACCATCATCATCGGTCTAGCGCACACTTAGAGGATTCATTTCAAACTACTACCTTTGCAATATGCATACCCCTAGGTTTGAACCTAGGTCTCTTCTTGGTAAGTACTTGGCCAGATAGACAATTACCAATCCACCTAGCCCTTGGGGGTAGCTTTTCGGAGTTATAGTGGTAGATTTTCGGATTCAAATCATTCCTACAAGGATAGTATGACAAAGACCATTGTCCATTCCTCTATGTAACAAAAAATATAAACTATAACTTCATAAAAAAATAAAATCTACTTTATTTTTATTAATAATAACTATGATTAAGAGAATTGAAGCAAAAGTTTGAATATATACAATACTCTCATGTTGGAAAGAGGTATAATATGGTGGTTGATTGCCTTGCAAATGCATAAATATAGTCTATTTGTATTTCAAAGTAATACAAATAAAATAAAAGAAAACAACATGAATAGCACAAATTATAAGAAATATATGACAATTTTGGAGCCTTTGAAGATTTTAGTGTCCCTAAAAATTTTGATGCTTTTGGACAACTCTGGAACATTGCGTGATTATGGAGCTTTCGGTGTTTCAAGTTTTCTAAGTGATTATAGTACCCTTTGCATATTTGACACCCTTGATATATTGTTTTTTTTTAAATTTACATAGTGGAATCGGTAGCCACCATGAATTTGGGCATGTTGTCCGACTTTTATGGCCGCCATAGTATTTTGCGTTGTCCGCATTGGAAGTCGCCACACAGATCTTTGCGTAGTCCGCCCCTATAACCACCATGCCACAATCATTTTAAACCTTTTACGTCACTGAAAGCACCAGGAAAGGGAAAAGCATTCAGTCCGACGAGGCCCGAGATTTGAACCTTGAACCTCTGCATCCCTTACGGAGTTTGGTCGAATCAATTGGTCTACACCTCATACCTCCCTTGATATATTGTTACACATTATAAAATAAATAAATAAATTGCTTGTTATATATATATATATATATATATATATTAGGTTAGTGTAACCCCTATGACCAACGTTTAGGACTGGGCATCCCCATCTCAACCATGACCTCTCATAAGGGTGAGAGTTGAGCTTATCAATAGGGACCAAACACATAACCATATGCACACCCCCGCAAACACTCACTCATGCCACAATTTGAACCTTGGACCTCCCGAAGCTTCAAGGCAACAAAAATTATATTAAAGTATAAAATATGCTTATTTAAAGAGATACAACAACCTTATTCATTAATGAAATTGAGATAAGAAGATAACTTAAATTTTTTAACCATTTTATTTATTAATAAATTAAATCAATATTATTAAATTTTTGTTTTATTTTTATTTAATTTATAATATTTTTTAGAGAGGTTAAGATAATCTATTTTATTTTTATTTTTGTTGTTGATTTGATTAGTGTGACAAACCTCTATGAACAACACATAAGGTTGAGCAATTCCCTCTCATCTATAACCCCTTGTAAGACCGAGAGCTATGCTTATCAATAGGGGATTAACACACAATCCCACACACAATGTGGTTTGAACCTTGGACCTCTTAAAGAAGAGCCAAACCCTAAAATGTTGTGTTGTTCCCTTAGGACAAGAAGCCATTCTCTATGTTAATTTTTTTTTTTAAATAATTTGTTTTTTTTGCTTAGGGAACTTTTTAAACCTTAGCCTTCTAGGTAAAGACAAAGTCAACAAGACCCCAACCTTCCAAGGAATCGAGTAGGATGGCATAGCACTTGGTCGCTATCAACCAACCTATCTTAAAAAGTTTAGGGTACAACACAATTATTAAAAGGGTCTTTGTCCCTTGTATCGGGGTTTGAACTTGGATTTCCTAGATGGAAACCTAAATACTTACCACTATAGTATCCTTTATTGAATTAAAACTTTTAGGGTAAAGTGCAGGTTTTGAAAAGGTCCTAGTCCCCTTTTACCGAAGTTTAAATCTGAATCTCTTGGTTGAGAGAGACAAATATATACCACTATAGCATCCTTCATGGGACTAAAATTTTAAGGTAAAGTGCAAGTTTGTTGAAAGGATCCTAGTCCCTATACAATGGTTTGAACTTGGGTCTCTTGGATGAAAATCCAAAACTATACCACTATAGTGTCCCAATAGGAACTAATAATCTCCATATTCTCAATGTGCATATAATTGTTATGCTTCATATAATTCTTTCATGAGAACTTGCCTATGTATAATGAAGAACATGGTATAAATGAAATGATGTTAATTACCTTCATGAGACAAAAAAAATCTATGGGATCAAGATCTCTAATAGAAGATGGGGTATGGTGTACAACCTTACTATATTTTGAATTTAAACCTTGGACCTTCTATTTAAAGTCTAACAATATTTGATCACCTTCCTATCTTATCTTGTATCCAAACTTCCTCTATCTCCCTTAATTCCTTCATAAATAGATCTCTAATATCCATTCCATGCTTATGAAAGACCCCACTAACACTATTGTTCAATAATTTGGCTAATGTTGAAAATCAGGTAAGATTTTATGAGTCTTACTGTGCTAGAGGAGTGCACGTTATATCTCGCCTCAATTGGATCTCCCAAGGAGACGAGAACTAATTTTTTTAACTACCTCAGGCATAAGAATATTTTTAGAAAGGATTACTGAGTTGGAGGACCCTTTAGGTCATTCTCTTTCTGACTCTAGAGAGATCATGAATTTTTTTGTAACTCATTTCTCTTAATTATTTACAGTGGATCCAAGGGATGAAATCCATCGTATCTTAATGGAATATGTGTAGGAACATATTTCCTCCCTAGTAGATCACATTATTCAGGATCAACTTGAATATCCTCTTTCTATGAATGATCTATAAAATGATTTTTTCTATGAAAAGTGACATGTTGGCATATCTAAAAATGATTTTTTCTAGATGGTCTTCTAGAGGAGTTTTATAAAATAAATTGGCATATCCTTTCCTCTGATAATCATCATGTTTACTTGGAAGCTCTCCATAGCAGTTCCCTCAGAGCTTATATCAATGTAGGGTTAATCAAACTAATTTCTAAAGGTACAAATTGTAACCAAATCTCCAATTGGATCCCTATTACGCTTAATGTTTTGTACAAGACCATAACTAAAGCTATAGCTTTAAAAATCAAAATTGTTGCTCAAGGGATCGTTTACCTAGAACAATCTGCTTTTCTTAAAGGCCATTAAATTTTAGATAATCTTATGGTGGTCTGGGAAACATCGCAATAGGCTATCGACTCCAACCAAGATGCCCTCTTTGTTAAGTTAGATTTTGACAAAGCTTATGATAGACTCATATGGTATTTTATTCTAACTATGCTTTCCTATCTTGGTTTTGGTCCAAAATTCTATAATCAAATTGGTATGTTCTTTGGTGATGCTTCAACTTGTGTTTAGGTTAATGGATCTCTATCCCCCTCCTTCCCTTTGCAATGGTCTATTAGATAGGCATGCCCTCTTGCTTCCTTTTGTATGTTTTGGTTGTTGATGCTCTTGGTTATCTTCTTCATAGGGCTCATTTTGATGGCTTAGGGTATTAATCTTCCTAAGTATAAATGTGCTCTTAACTCACATTTTGTTGATGATTCCCTTCTTTTTCTTCAAATACCTAACAACAGGTGGAAACAATTAAAGAAATTGTATAATTTTTTGTGATGTCTTTGTCTCTCATATCAACCACTCTAAAACTAAAGTTTTCTTTACTTATTCCTCACCTAGTGATTGCAACTCCTCAATTGAGTGGAATATCATCCCTCATGGAACGATTGTGCAATACTTGGAAATCCCCTTTGGGATTAATATTTCTCCTAAAGATACATGGAACTAGGTTATGGAAAGAATTCAAAATAAATTTAATGCTTGGCCAGCTCAGTTTCTTTCCTTAGCATGAAGAATTCAAGTTGCAAATAAAATTATGGTAGTCTCTCATGTTTATTACTTCTCTTGCTAGATGGCCTCCAAGGAAGCCTATAACAAATTAACTCGGGTCATTCATAATTTTTTATGGACCAAATGGGATGGGGAGGTGGGAATGACATCCATCTCGTGGAAACTTTGTACTCAACCAAAGACTTTAAGAGGTCTAGGTATTATTGATCCTCTTACCCAGAGCAAAATTTTGGCTACAAAATGGGTTGCTAGAGCCATAACTAGAGACAAAAATTGGAAACACCTATTTCGTTATAGAATATCTCTAGCTACTCACAAAGTTAAATGAAAAGAAACCCCATGGGAGGATAAGGTTCTTAATGCACCATACTTTACGGTTAAAGGATCTATTCTAGTTACCCATAACTAGAAAGCCTAGCAATTAGTTTCTCATTTATTGGTTTGGAAGTGCGACTCCTTGAGATATGGTCTGAGCATTGGTCTAAATAGTCTTTGGTGGAATAAACTTATCCTCAATAATGATAAATCTTTAGCTTTGTGCAATGATATTCAAGGTCTTACTTTTATAAAGAAATGTATTAATAGAATCAAATATATTTGGGATCTGGGTAGCTGCTCAATTCTTAACTAGAACCCAATCTGCAATCTTTGCTCCCTTCCCTCTAGGTTCAAAGAGTCTTGTCTTGTTTATGGCTTCCATCCCTTGTGAGGTCCTTATAAAATTGAGAACAACCACCCACAATATATGGAATAATTGGAGATGGATTAATGGTCATAGAATCTCTTCCATTAATTCTAGTTGGATATACAATAACATTTTATGTCCTCCATATTTAGACTCTAAGCTCAATGTCAAGTGGTAAGTCAATTTTACCAATGCCCAATGGTAGTCTCTTGTTGCTCAAATTTGGAAAGTTCCTATTGAATCCAAAACTCAGCTTCTTGAATGGCGGATTTTGCATCAAAAATTTCCAACTTCTAAAAATATGGCTTCGATTTTACACATTTACCCTCAATACAAATTTTGTAATGCTTTAGAAACTCTTATTCACGTGTTTTGGTTTTGTGACATGGTAAAACAAATTTGGGATTTATTCGACAATTTTCTTCTTCCCTCTTTCACTAGATCTTGGAATCTTTCTCATCTTGTTTTTTCTAGCTAGATCATTGCCCCAATCTCTAGGATGTTTGTAGACTGATCTTTTTCAAGCACATTTAGAAGTTCATAAGCAAAAAGGTGTTTACCGGTTTTGTTCCTCCATGGGAGTATAGTTTTAGTAGACTTGACCTTTGATATTTTGTTACATGTGGGACACATTCATTCCCAAGTCTATGGAGCTTCCAACACACTAGGAGATGTTATCGATAAACTTCATCAACTTTCTCACATGATACATGATCTTTAGAAGGTCCAATAGGAAACTAAAAAGAAGGTAGTAAATAGTGATGAACAAGTTCAAGATTTGATTACTTATATTTCTTATTTGAATATTTTAGAAGATATAACAATAGACATGCCTAGAACTTCCCCATATAATAGGCTCTCCTATAGATGAGTGTTGATATATGGTATATTGCAGTAAGATATAACTATAGTCTTTTTGTTGCTATTAGCTTCTATTCTTATGTATATTTAGTTATGGATGCTTTACTCCTTATCCACCTCATTTTGTTTTTTTATTTTTTAGTTGGTGGACAGTGTTAACACCAGAATATTGTAATGTTTCGATTAATGAATTAATATAATCTAAGCTTTTACTCCAAAAAAATATTCAAGAAAAAAATATTTGAAAAAATAAAAAAGCTCAACATTAATACTAATCTTAATGAATCCCAAGACCACAATGCAATGGTTCAGGGTTTGGATCTTCTTTGGTATGTCCAAGGTTCAAACCGAACCGTGGTGTGTGTGTGGGGTTGTGTGTTAATATCCTATTGATAAGCATAGCTCTCAATATTATGAGGGGTTATGTATGGGAGGGGATTGCTCAGTCCTATGTGTTGGTTGTAGGAGTTTATCACACTACTTGAATCAACAAAAAAAATTGATTTTAATGAGAAGGTTTCCTATTTTTCTATTCTTGATTCTTAAAAAGTTTTTTTTTTTTTAAATGTTGGTTGATCTTTCATTAAACTCATGATTACATCAAGCGGGTGGATAAACACACCACCAATAGGGTCCCTAGTAAACTATTACATAGTATATCCGCAAACATGTGAGATGGAGAGATTTGAACCTGGGGCCTCTCTAACACGAGAGTTTCAACTACCCACTCCTCTCCAACCCCCCCTCCCCCACATGGGCGGATGATTCTTAAAATGTTTTATCAATGAGTTCACTTTTAGAGTGTTCTTATATGCAAGAACAATATTCTTCTAGGCTTCAAATTTCATGACAAAATATTCTTTAGTCTCTACTATTCTTGCTATAAAAAAAGACACAGACACATCCATTCAGACCATGCCTCTTGAGGTATTGTCCATCACTTAGTTTCGCATTCAAGATGGTATGAATTGAATCTTAGTTGAACTATAAACATTTTTTATTAAAAAACATAAAATGATATAAACCCTTATAAAATTTGGATTGATTTTTTTGTTTAGGATTTCTTTTTATTCATATAAAAATCATTTGTTTTATTTAAATATATCTATTAAAAATATAATTTAAAATATTATTATTAAAAAATAATATTTTAAATAAAAATAATTTAATATGATTGTGTTCAACGTCACTATAGAGTACATCTATGATTTGATTGAATGCAGTTTATTTTATGTATATATACTATTAAAATTATATTTAAAACTTATACTTTAATACATTTAAAAATAAATTTAAATATAAAAATATTTAAAAAACCACATCTAAAAAAACTATTGTTATAGACATAAAATATACGTAAAACTTATCTTAATCATAAATATATTGTAAAGATTAAAATAAATTTGCCAAATTAAAAAATTAAAATAATAATAGTTTAAAATTTATAACACTTAAAGTTCGAGATGTAGACTAATTGGTTCCCCCAAACCCTGTAAGGGGCGAAGGTCCAAGGTTCAAATCTCGGGCCTTGTCTGACTAAATGCTTGTCCCTTTCTTGGTGCTTTCAACGGTGTAAAAGGTTTAAAATGATTATGACATGATGGTTATAGGGGCGGACTGTGCGGAGATCTGTGTGACGGCTTCCAAGGCGAACAACGCAGAATACTATAGCAACCACAAAAGTTGGACAACCTGTCCAAATTCGTGGTACCTACAGATTCCACCATGCAAAATAAAAAAAAAGTTGTAACACGTCAATTTAATAATATTTTAGAATATATAAATAGGTGGATAGATAGAGGATTTTTGTATAATATATTATAAAAAGCTCTCAATTTTTTTAATTATTATTTAGATTTGATTAGTATGAGAAACCCTTGTGATCCATGCTTAGGGTTGGATATCTCCATCCCACCATAATATCTCATAATAGGGGAGAGTTGAGCTTATCAATAGTAATCAAATACATAACCATACGCACACCCATCCCCTTACACACTCACCCACACCACAGTTTGAACTTTGAACTTTGTGAAAAAAAACAAAACCCAAACTATTGTACTGTCCCCAAAAAAAACACGAGCTCCCAAAATTGCATCCCGTCAAATCTATTGACACCGCTTTATATCTTACAACAAAGACTATAATAAGTAAAGTTTTATAGAATAAGAAGAGATAAAAACCATCATTCAAATAAGTAGTGTGATCAATTGTACCATGCAACCTAAGTCATCATTGTATTTCCCTAGCATATTGTCCACCATGTGATGGACATGATGAAGAAGGACTTTTTCACATAGGGCGTTTAACAGTACCTTAGGATGAGGTCCAATATTTTTTGTTTGAACATTATGTAGAGTTCTTGACAAAAAAAAAAAATTATCTTTTAAACGTGCATATCAATAATCATTTCTTCCAACTTATTTATATTTCCTTCCATTTTTTATAAATCCTCTTCAATTTATTTTTTATAATAGATATCACATCACATCGGGATGGTGATATGCCAATGCTAAGAATGGTAGCTACATAATGATCTCAAGAAAGAACTCCAGTGTTTATTTCATCAAAAGAGGGATCTTTAGCATGGATAGTTTCACGAGATGTTCTCCCCACCTTGCTAAGTGTTTATTTCCATTTATCACAAGCCATTAAACCTAATCTTGAATCTTTGATTAAGAATTTGCTTGTCAACCATACCTTTCATTAACAAAGCTAGACTATTGTCGTGTTTTAATTGTTTTAAGTATTACCTTAAAGGAAACAAAATGTCAGGTTAATGTTGCAACATCGACACTCACACTATTCTGAACGACAACAATATTGGAGACATGGCTTAAGGCATCAATATTATAGATATATAGATTCAAAAAGTCATCAAGTATGGCAATGTTTGGCAAAAAAAAGTATAGTGATTCTATATTTTAAAGAGGTGAAGCAACATCAAGGAACAATAGGACCAACTGTTCAAAATATCAGAGCATAGGAACAAAAGCACGAAACCAGCAAAGCAATTATAGGTATTCAAGTAGCATAATTGTAGCTTGGCATCATCGAAGACTACCACTAATCAAGATTTCACTTGGATGGATGGATGAACAATAATGGAACTTGTTAAAAAGAAGGATGCAAAATATTTGTATTTACAAAGAAGATTGAAGAAGACCCAAAAAATGAATATCAAGAATTTAGACGTTTTATGAAAAGAAATGTAGGTATCGAACTATAACATCGCAATTGAGATAAGAATTGAATATGTTTGTAAACTCTTAGGCTCTAAAGGAGTGAGTTATGATTTGTGAAGGATGGAATACCCGAATAAAACCTTTTTCTTAAGCAAAAAAAATAACTAAGTCTAATATATGATAAAATTTACCAATGTCTAGTTAAGCTCCACATGGATTAAAAGAGACTAGTGAGACTTGAAATTAAGGAACTTGTTTCTTTTCATGGATCACCTACAAAAGGAAAAAGAAATTTTGTAAAGCACACATAATGTTGTTTTTGTTTTTCATCTTTATAATCATAATTCATATTGCCTTGTATGCTCCAACTCATGTGCAATATCAACAATATAATCTAATAATAGAGATTAATTATCCATGTGGAACTTATTTCCCATGATATTTGAGCTAAAACTTGGCAAAATTAAACCTTTAGAAAGATCATACATGTATATTTAAAGGGAAAACTTTTTCCTCAAATACCTAGTCAAATTTAAAAAATTGAGGTAAAATAATTATATAGTATTGAACAAAAATTATTTAATACAATTAATAAAATAGATGTTAGATTAATGTTAAAATGTTAGCTATTGATTCTATCATGTAAATTAAAAAAAAAACATTTATTTAAAATATTTATTATTTTTAAATAATTTAAAAATATATTAAAATATAATATTAATATAAATCCTTCAAGAAAATATGTTTTACTCCTAAAATATATTTACATATAATATTTTGATTAGGGAGATAAATTATAATATATGAGCATATACCGAAACTCCTAATAAAGATAATTAATTAATTGTAAATAATAATTTCATGATTTTTGATATATTAATTATTATAATGAAAATTATGAATACAACCCTGGACCAGTTGTTAAAAAAAAAAGTAGTTGCCGATTTCCTTATGTATATATAAAAAAATATGAATATAACCCATTATAACTTGTCACAAATTACAATGTATTTGAAATTATAAAACAATCATACATGAATTTAATGATATTTTATTTTTTATATATATATATATATAGAGAGAGAGAGAGAGAGAGAGGTTAGTGTGAGAAATCTTTACAGCCAACGCATAAGGCTAAACAGGCTCCCCCAACCATGACACCTCCTAAATTTAAGAGCTATGCTTATCAATAGGGAATTTAACACACCACCACCACACACCCACCCCCTCACACACATTGATTTGGTTAGTGTGAGAAACCCCTACGACCAACGCATAGGGTTGAGCAATCTCCTTCTAATCATGACCCCTCCTAAAGCCAAGAACTATGCTTATCAAAAGAAAATTTAACACACACCCCCTCACACACTTACTCACACAGGGTTGAGCAATTTCCTTCCGATCATGACCCCTCTTAAAGCCAAGAACTATGCTTATCAAAAGGAAATTTAACACACACCCCCTCACACACTTGCCCACACCGCGGTTTGAACCTTGAAAATAATCATACATGAAATTAATGATATTTATTTTATTAATTATTATATATATAGATATATATTTATATTTATATTTATATTGGTTAGTGTGAGAAACCCTTACAACCAACGCACAGGGCTGAGCAGGCTCCCCCAACCATGACCCCTCCTAAAGTCAAGAGCTATACTTATCAATAGGGAATTTAACACACAACCACCACACACCCACTCCCTCACGCACATTGATTTGGTTAATGTGAGAAACTCCTACGACCAACGCATAAGATTGAGCAATTTCCTCCCAACCATGACCCCTCCTAAAGCCAAAAACTATGCTTATCAATAGGAAATTTAACACACACTCACCCCCTCACACACTTGCCCACACCGCGGTTTGAACATTGAAAATAAATATATATATATATATATATATATATATAATATATATATATATATATATATATATATATATAATTTGGCTAATGTGAAAATCTTTTACAACCTATAATTAAGGTTGAGCATTATTTTTTTTGGATTTGGTTATTGTGAGAAATCCCTATGACCGACGTACAGGGTTGAGCAGTCTCCTCTCAACCATGATCCCTCCTAAAGTTGAGAGCTATACTTATCAATAGGAAATTTAACACAAAGCCACCACACACCCATCCCCTCACACACTCGCCCACGCCACGGTTTGAACCTTGGACCTCCCAAAGAAGATCCAAAGCCCGAACCATTGTGCTGCACCCAAGGTGCAGGGTTGAGCATTCTCATCTAGCCATGATATTTTAGGCGAAACTTTTTTTTTTACATAAGAGAATCGGTAATGCCTCTTCATTTTTATTTACTAGTCATAAGGTTAAATCCATGGGAAGTTGTGGTCGATCACAGGTTAAATACTTGAAGCTACCACTATAACCTCTACCTCCTCTCAATAAACACAACCCAAAGTGAGGGAGACCCTTGATAGCTCAGGGTTGGTATCGTAGTCGTCAAGTTATCACTCACTCAGCAGAGTCAGGGTAGATAACTAACTTTGCCCTAACACACACATTGCGGTTTAAATACTTGGAGCTACCACTATAATCTCTACCTCATCTCGACAAACACGACCCAAAGTGAGGGAGACCCTTTATGACTTAGGCTTGGTATCATAGTCAAGTTATCGCTCACTCAGCGGAGTTAGGTTAGATAACTACCTTTGCCCTAACACACATGTTGCGGTCTAAACCTTAAATCCTTCGAAGAAAAACCAAACCCTGAACTGTTGCACTTTTAAACTGTACTCGAGAACTATTGAATTAATATTGTTTTTTTCGGTTACATAGGAGAGTTGGTCACAACCACACTATTTTTAGTAATTGACAAGCGGGTTCAAACCACAGGGACTACTTCCAAACCTACTCCTCTTCATTGTTTTTGATCCGATGTAAAAGGGAACACCGATTGCTCAAGGTTCATACTGTCATTGTCGATCTAACACACAAAGGATTCATATCAGACTACTACCTTTACAAACAAACTGCCCTCAAAGTTTAAGCCTGAATATCTTCTTAGTAAATGCCTGACGAAACAAACACTTACCAATCCACCTAACCAAACAAACACTTACCAATCCACTAACCCTTTCTCTCTTTGCTTTTATTCTAAAAAAACAATATACGTGACCAAGTTATTCTCATTAACAAATTGTTCTCGTAAAATATGACCTCACATCCTTCATATTGATGTAGACTTTAGTTGTATTTGAGTGTTTTATGAAATTTGACTTGTTTATTTTACAAGGGATAAAATTTACATAGGATTATTTGATCTTTTTTCAGATATATTCATGTGTATTTTATCTATGTTAACTTTGCCAGATTCCCCATAAGAGATGAGGTCGACTTCATTTTTTATTTTGGAGTCCACTTTCTTATCTTTAAAGACTTATAGAAATTTTAAGTCTTCTTAATATGGTTGCTATTCTATTGGAGACTCCTTCAAAGAAGGATAAACAAACACATGGAATATAATTTGTTTCCAATTTTCTTTATGTTCTTATTCATCTTCAAAATTTATCTCGTTCTGCAGCCATTAAGTTACTTAAGTTTAAGTAATTTCTTGAGATATAACCATTCTTCCTCACCTTATTTTTTAATCTATTATTCTTATGACTTTAATTGTTAATGTGGTTAAAAAATCTTGTATGCATGATTATTAGTGATTACTGTGGTTAAGAAATACTATATTAGTGATGTGATTTAAAATAAATATATCTATTAACATGTCTATTATTTTTAGAACCTTTTTTGAAATGGCAATACTTGTTTGTGCTTATAACAAATACATTGAGGAAAGTGAAACTATTATATCATTATACTTTTTATATTAAATTTAATGTTGTTAGTAATGAAATATATTATATAATATATTTGTCCTATGTTTTATGTTACCAACTTGTTCATATAAGTATTATAAACTTACATAATTTTTTTATGTTTTTCCTTCTGCAAATTAAAAACTTAAAATTTGATTATATATGTTTATTTTTAAAAGATTTTATAAATAAAATATTTTTTGAATAAATTTTTTTTTTTTTTAAGGAGAACGTTTACAAATTACATTAACAACCACCTTCAAGGGGTTTTGAACACAAGACCACTTAAGAAACAACCACCATCCGAGCCACTAGGGCAACTGCAACATAAACTATAGAAAAATTAAAAATATTTTTTTATAATATATAATACATTATACTGAAAATAACATTCAATTCAAATAATTACTAGCTTAAATATAAAGGATATATATCTAAAAACGCCGCGAGTTATCAATCTCGAGGCACCTATATTGGTCAATCTCGAGGCGCCTCGCCTCGATATTGATAACTCTCGATGTTTTTAGATATATATAATTTATATCTAAGCTAGTTTATTAAACAGTTGCAACTGTTGGTTAGTTGGCTGTTTTACTTTAAATATTTAAATATTTTAAATGTTTGCAACGGTTGGTTAGTCGGTTGTTTTAGTTTAAATATTTTAAATGTTTTTGTTAATGTCGATTTTTTTAATAAAAAAAAAAATTGTTTACAACGTGACATGTATGACCTCTTTGCCTCCCACCCCCATCTGCGGATTGTAGGAATGCCTCTCGGCGTAATTATTATTTTTTTTAATTTGATCTAAAGTATTTGACCATTGTTATAAATAATAAGAGCTATTTGGATTGACATATTTTTTTTTTTAAGCAAAAAACCTCTTGTAAGGCCGCCTTGGTCTGAGAGACCACGAACATGAGGTTCTACACCATCAAAGTCACTCGGGAGTCGCACCCAACCTGCTCGCACCAACATTATCAATTGGATTTTGGATACCCAATTCAACTTTTTGGTAGGGTGGAGATTCAAACCTAGGACCTCCCTTAGAAGATTGCCCTCTCCTCTCCAACTCACCTCTCCAACTCACGTACAACACCTGGGTATTTGGATTAACATTTTTACTAATAAAATAATAGTAATAATAGTTTTTTTTAAAGCTTAATCATACATCCACACATACCCTTTCGTTGTTTGAACTTCAATTTTTCAAAAGAAAACCCAAAACTCAAATCATTATAATGTCAAATAATAATGTGACAATAAATCATTTTGTTAACTATATATGTTATTTTCTAATATTGAAACTTACACCATTATTATAAAAACCCAAAACTTTAAACCATTAGATTTTATTTAATTATTGATTAATTTAGAGTATTAAATCATTTTTAATAACCTTTTTAACTAAGGATGATTCACTTAAAAAAATTAAAATTATTATTTAAAGAAGTAAATAAATATTGTTAAAACAATATGATAGAAAACATAATAAAATAATGTATACCGTACAAAATTATTAAAGACAAATACCCCTTGCTTAAAGTGAGTGAGCTAAAACTAGTACATAAACTCCAAAGGCTGGGTGGATTGGTAAGTGCAGGTGTGGTTGGGCACTTACCAAGAAAAAATCTTGGTTCAAACCTTGGAGGGAAGCCAACCCTTTGCAAAGGTAGTAATCTGCTCTGAATCCTTTGAGTGCGCACTAGACTGACCACGAGGTGGTCCCCATATCATATCTGATAAAAAAACCAGACGAATAAATTACTGATCAGTTACTAAAAATAGTAACTATAACCAACTCTCTTATGTAATAAAAAACCAGTCCATGGTCCTAATCCTTAAAAATAGTAACTGTAACCAACTCTCTTTTGTGTGCATGTGGGGTTAGAATCCATAGGGATTAAGGATGGTTTTTTTCCCAAAAGGGAACAAAACCACCCTTAATCCCTATGAATTCTAGCCCCACATGCATACAAAAGCTCCACATGCATACAAAAGAAGAGAATATAGCCATTAAATCTATGTAGATGACAAGTCGTCCAACCACAACAACTTTGACTATCATTTCCAAACTGCCAACCCCACCAATCTAGTCAACTCTTCAATCTACCAACCACCAGAACTGAGGAGAGAGATTCCAACACCGAGAAGCTCTAAAAACTAGGAACAAACAGTCCTATGATGAAACAACACTACAAAGAAGAAAATTCATTGAACCCACGGGTGGTACAACACCACCCATAGCACCCAATTTGGCATTCTGTACCTTATTTGTTGAAACATCTGACGATCCATTCAGATTGCTCGAACCGAAGAAAATTGATGACCCGCTTTTTTCAAATTTTAAGAAGTGAAGACAACTTCTAGTTTTAGAGGAGAAAAGTGGATATCCAAAGAGAAATCCCTTGAAACCCTAGAAGAGGTTCCCATGCAACAAAAAGGGCTCTAATTTTAGCTGGAGAGAAATGTAAGTTCAAAGAGAAATATGACGATCCACCCGATCCATTGGATCTAATGATCTCCAACATCTCCGTTTCGTTCGAGTCGAGCACCCATTTATTGGTTAATCTTGATTGTGATTCAATGGTAATATTTCCAATGTTTAGAGGTCACTCATAGTGTTTTAATGGTTACATACTTTTATAAATTGTTGTATAGAAATATTTTGAGTTGAAATCAACCTTACTAAAGTTTGTTCTTTTTTTCATTGTTTTGTTTTTATTTCTATATTTATCCTAGGATTTATGGGTGAATTTGGATGCTTATTTATGATAAAATGAGATAGTAATGATTTGGCTCCACCTTGCTTTTAACAAGGGAAGTTTTAGTTATACTCCCCTTTAGCAATTTGGAACTATAAAAATTGATAACATAATGTGCAGAAGTAAGAACTACAAGTAAATTTGAAAGTATTCAAGAAGCATCTATTGAGGATTATGAAAATGAAGAAAAATCGTATATATATAGCTAATGGTACTCTATTTCAACGTATAAATTAATGGTGAAAGGAAGGGGTAATATAAACTTAAGCTTAAAACCTTACAATAGATAAAAGGGCAATTATTATAAACCCGATCCATTGGATCTAATGATCTCCAACATCTCAGTTTCGTTCAAGTCGAGCACCCATTTATTGGTTAATCTTGATTGTGATTCAATGGTAATATTTCCAATGTTTAGAGGTCACTCATAGTGTTTTAATGGTTACATTCTTTTAGAAATTTTTGTCAATCACAAGGAAAAGCTTAAGAAGCAAATATCCAAGGAGAAGCAAGAAGCAATTATGGTAGGGGAACAAGTTGAAGAACCAACAAAAGGCTCAAAATTGAATTTATAGTATTAACATGATAAAAAAACAACAAAGTCCAAGGAAGCCATGTTAGAAGTGCACAAGGATGCACCAAAAGAAAGGCATAAGAGAGAATATTGTGAAGAAGAATTTAGAATATATATTAAAAAAAAACAAATTGTTGAAGAATTGAAGGAAAAAAAATATCAAGGTTGCAGCATCAACACCTACACCATCCTGAGCGACAACAATCTTGGAGATATGGCTTAAGGCATCAATATTATAGATATACATAGAGTAAAAAAGGCATCAAGTATGGCAATGTTTTGCAGAAAAAGTATAGTGATTACATATTTTAAAGGGGTGAAGAAACGCCAAGGAACAATAAAACTAATCGTTCAAAATATTAAAGCATACGAACAAAAGCACGAAACCAACAAAGCAGTTATAGATTATTCAAGTAGCATAATGGTAGCTTGGCATCATCGAAGATCACCACTAATCAAGATTTCATTTGGATGGATGGATGAACAAGATTGAAAAATGTTAAAAAGAATGATGCAAAATATTTGTATTTACAAAGAAGATCCAAAAAATGAATATCAAGAATTTAGACTTTTTATGAAAAAAGATGTAGGTATCTATCTATGGCATTGCAATTGAGATAAGAATTGAATATGTTTGTAAACTCGTAAGCTCTAAAGGAGAGAGTTGTGATTTTTCAAGGATGGGGACCCAAGTACAACTTTTTCTCAAGCAAAAAAATAACTAAGTCTAATATATGATAAAGTTTGCTAATGTCTAGTTAAGCTCCACATAGATTGAAAGAGGCTAGTGAAACTTGAAAGTAAGGAACTTGTTTCTTTTCATGGATCACCTACAAAAGCAAAAGGAAAATTTGTAAAGCATGCATAATGTTGCTTTTTTTTTTCATCTTTATAATCATAATCCATATTGCCTTGTATGGTCCAACTCATGTGCAATATCAACAATATACTCTAATAACAAGGACTAAGTGTCCATGTTGAACTTATTTCCCATGACATTTGAGCTAAAAATGAAAAACTTAAACCTTTTAGAAAGATCATACATGTATACCGAAAGGGAAAACTTATTTCTAGAATACCTAGTCAAATTTTAAAATTTAAGGTAAATTAATTATATAATATTGAACAAAAATAACGAAATGGAATAGGTTTGGTGGGAGCAGCCCCTATGGTTTGAACCTTGCGCCTGTAAGTTAGTAAAAATAGTGTGGTTGTGACCAACTCTCATGTGTAACAAAAAAAACTATAATATTGAACAAAAATTATTTAATACAAATAATAAAATAAATGTTAGACTAATATTAGTTTAAAATATTTACTATTTTTAAATAATTTAAAAATATAATAAAATATAACATTAATATAAATGCTTCAAAAAAATATTTTTTATTCCAAAAATATATTTACATATAATATTTTGATTAGGGACAAATGATAATAAATGAACATATTTGTAAGCTCCTAATAGAGATAATTAATTAATTGTAAATAATAATTTCATGGTTTTCAATACATTAACTATTATAATGAAAATTATGAATATAACCCATTATAACTTATGTCACAAATTACAATGCATTTGAAACTTTGAAACTACAGAATAATCATACATGAATTTAATGATAATATTAATTATTGATTTAATATTTTATTTTTGTTAATATTAAGAAGCGTGGGCTTTTACGGGGAATCCCCTAACCTGTTACAACAACTCCACTAGGGAGACACACACCCACCCCCTCACACACTCACCCACACCACGGTTTGAACCTTGGACCTCCCAAAGAAGAGCCAAAGCCCAAACCGTTGCACTGCACCCCTAGGTGCAATATTTTATTTTTTAATATGGTTAGTGTGAGAAACTTCTAGCATTTTCATTCTAGTCATGATTTTTTAAGCAAAACATTTTTTTGGTGCATAGGAGAATCACTAATGTCCCTTCATTTTTAACTACTGGTCATAGGATCAAATCCTTAAGAAAGTTATCGTCAATCATAGGTTAAATCTTTGGAGCTGCTACTTAACTCCTACCTAATCTCGATAAACATGGCTCTGAGTAAAGGAGATCCTCAATAACTCAAGGTTGGTATCGTCATCATTGAGTTGATGCTCACTCAACGGAGTCAGGTTAGATAACTACCTTTGCCCCAATACACACGTCATGGTTTAAACCTTGAAAATTTCGAAAAAAACAAACTGTAAATTGCTGCACTGTTACACTATCCCTTATGTTTTCCCTAAATACTATTGAATTAATATTGTGACTAACCATAGATTTTTAAGTGCTAGTCTAGTTGGGCACTTACCAAGAAGAGACCTAGGTTCAAACCTTGGGGGAAGCCTGTTGCAAAGGTAGTAGTCTGATATGAATCCTTTGAGTGTGTGCCATATTGATGACGATGGTATGAATCTCGAGCGCTCGATGGTCCATTTTATGGGCTATAAAACAACAAGGTGGAATAGGTTTGGTGGATGCAACCCATGTGGTTTGAACCCTGCACTTGCCAACTACTAAAAATAATGTGATTGACAGGAGAGTTGGTCACAACTACATTATTTTTAGTAGTTGGCAAGCGCAGGGTTCAAACCACATGGGTTGCTTCTACCAAACCTATTTCGCTTCGTTATTGTTGATCCGATGTGAAAGGGACCACCGATCGTTCAAGATTCGTACCGTCATCATCGGTGTGACACGCACTTAAAGGATTCAGATCAGACTACTACCTTTGCAAACAGACTGCCTCCAAAATTTAAACCTGAATGTCTTTTTGATAAATGCCTGACCAAATAAACACTTACCAATGCACTTAACCTTCAAATACCATATATAATTCCTAACCATAAATAATACCACCTATAACTCACACTGTACCATTTTCCCTCTTGAGATAATTTGGATGCTTCATTATCATCCTAAAATTCAATATACGCAATAACCTTAGTGACCCAGGTTGTTCTCATTAACAAATTGAAATCACATCCTTCATCTTCATGTAGACTTCTTAGTTGTATTTGAGTGTTTTGTGAAATTTGATCTTTATTCGGATATAGTCATATATATTTTATCTATGTTAATTTTGCCAGATTTCCCATGAGAAATGAGGTAGACATCATTTTTTTTATTTTGGAGTCCACTTCGTTATTTTTAAAAACTTTCATAGAAATTGTATATCTTCCTAATATGGTTGCTATTCTATTGGAGTTTCCTTCAAAGAATGATAAACAAATACATGGAAGATTCGTGTGTTGTAATTTTCTTTATGTTCTTATTCATCTTCAAAATTTATTTCTCTTTGTAGTTATTAAATTTAAGTAATTTTTGAGATATAATCATTCTTTTTCATCTTATTTTTTAATTTATTATTTTATGACTTTAGTTGCTAATGTGGTTAAGAAATCTTGTATGCATGATTATTAGTGTTGTGAGTTAAAATAAATATATTTATTAACGTGTCTACTATTCTTAGAGACCTTTTAAATGGCAATACTTGTTTTGTTTTTGCTTATAACAAATATATCGAGGAAATTAAAACTATTATATCATTATATTTTTATATTAAATTTGATTTTGTTAGGAATAATATATATTACATAATATATTTGTGTCTTATCTTTTATGTTACCAACCTGTTTATATAAGTGTCATAAACTAAAATAATTTTAATGTGTTTTTTTTATAAATTAGCAATTTGAAATTTGATGATACATATTTGTTTTTAAAAGATTTTATAATTAAAATATTTTTTGAACGATTTATGAATTGGTGTATTTGATAAATCTTAAGTATTGGCACGAGGTTCCATGTACAATTGCCTAACCTTCCTCTACCTCTACCTCAAGGTCCCTTTGTTTCAACGTAACAGCCTTTGTTTCAGCGTAATAGGTTGAGAGGACGAAGTTTTCCAACCTCAGACTATTCTGTTAGTGTCCACACTAGGATTCAACCATTTGCCTAGTTTTGTTGTTTATTCGCCCTTTTAAGGACTGATTTTATTTTTGGCCTCAGGTCTTTCTTTAATCATTTGGGTGACCTTTTGCCTTGAGTTTTGATTTTTCCAACTTCTTTCTTATTATAACCTCTCTTATTTTTATTGAATATAATTATTGGTTCCAAAAATATATATTCTTTGAATGAAAATATATTACTTATAATCTAAACATAAACTATAGAAAAATTAAAAGCAACTTTTTATATATAAAATATTACATTGAGAATAAGATTCAATTCAAATAATGAAGAGTGTTTGACTATTGCTACAAATAGTAAGAGTTATTTGGATTGATATTTTTTTAAAAGCTTATTCACACACCCATACGTATCTTGTCATGGTTTGAACTTAGGAACTTAGGTTTTTCAAAAGAAAACCCAAAACTCAAACCACTATGATGTCAAATAATAATCTTACAATAAATCATATATTAACTATATGTTGTTTTCTAATATTTAAAAACCTCAAAATCTAAAATCATTTAATTTTATTTAATTATTTTTAACTATTAATTAATTTAAAGTATTAAACCATTTTTAATAACGTTTTAATTAAGGATGACTCACTTATAAACTAAAAAGTGAAATTATTATATAATAATAAAAATTAAATTTATTATTTAATAAATAAATATTGTTAAAACAACCTAATAAAAAATATAATAAAATAATCACACCGTACAAAATTATTAAAGACAAATACCCTTGCCCAAGGTGAGTGAGCTAAAACTAGTCCATAGTCCGTGAAAGTACATACTTAATCTACAACTATCCATCGTTGGCATCACACTGTCCACAAGAATAGTCTACCTCGTCGTTGAAAGACTCAACTATAATTTATTTCCATACACAACTACCATGTAAATAGTTTTCTTTTTCATAGCGAGTCGGAAAAACTTTTTGTTCTACGTAGGATATGACTCAGCCACTTTAATCGGTTGGTAAAAATAAAAGTTAACTTGTCCATCGAATTGAAATAATTTATGGAAAAATACTTTACCGTTATCAACAGTATATTTTCTATGTACCACTTAAATAATTTATCACACAGTATGTAATATAATATATTTATATTATAAAAAAATTAAATAAAGAATAGATATAAGCCTTAAGGTTTTGGTAAAATTTAAAAAATAAATACATAAAGAATAAGTTTGTAAGACCATAATTTTTTTTAGTTACATAGAAAAGTTATTTTTGGTTGCATAAGAGAATTGGTTACAGTCACTATTTTATTTTTATAAGACAAGACCAAAGTTCAAACCACATGGACTGCCGTTATTTTTATAAGCCTTTTTTTGGTTGCATAAGGGAATTGGTTACCGCCACTATTTTATTTTTATAAGGCAAGCCCAGGATTCAAACCACATGGACTGCCATTATTTTTATAAGCCAAGCCCAGGGTTCAAACCACATGGACTGCTCTCAATAGCCTATTCATCTAGTTGTTGACACGCCGTGAGGTGAGACCATCCCTTGGGGTTTGCGCCCTCATCGTTGGTATGTTCAAACCACATGGACTATTTTCATAAGGCAAGCTTAGGGTTCAAACCACATGGACCGCTCTAAATAGTCTATTCATGTCGTTGTTGTTGACCCGACGTGAGATGGAGACAATCCCTTGGGGTTTGTGTCGTCATCATCGTCGGACTGGCGCACACACAAAGCATTTAGCATGAACTACTACTTTGTTAAAGCTGACAGCATGCTCCCAAGGTTTAAACCTAGGTCTTTTCTTAATAAGTACTAGACCAAACAATTTTTTCAATCCAAGTAGCCCTTAAGAACAATTACATAGAAAAGTTGATTACAACTACAAAACTTTTAAGTTACAAAGAAACCTAAATATACAAGACTAATAAAATTTAGGAAATTTCCGAAAAGGGAAGCCATGTCAGCATGTTACTCCATATATAGCTTGCGCTCGATCTATAAATAAGAGATGAGTTGGGGGAAGATCCGTGGCAAAGGCGCCGAGTGGTGGGTTTAAGATCTCCAGTTTACGTCGCTTCTTCCAAAATTTTCGTTTTTCTTTTTGTTTTGTTTATCTGAGGGAAGGGTGTCACGATGAGAGAGTGCATCTCGATCCACATCGGCCAGGCAGGAATCCAGGTGGGAAACGCCTGCTGGGAGCTCTACTGCCTCGAGCACGGCATTCAGCCGGACGGCCGCATGCCCGCCGACAAGAACGTCGGAGGGGGCGACGACGCCTTCAACACCTTCTTCAGCGAGACAGGCGCGGGCAAGCACGTCCCCCGCGCCGTCTTCTTAGATCTGGAGCCGACCGTCATCGACGAGGTGCGCACGGGCACGTACCGTCAGCTCTTCCACCCGGAACAGCTCATCAGCAGCAAGGAAGACGCCGCCAACAACTTCGCGCGCGGCCACTACACCGTCGGCAAAGAGATCGTCGACCTCTGCCTCGACCGCATCCGAAAACTCGCCGACAACTGCACCGGCCTGCAGGGCTTCCTCGTCTTCAATGCCGTCGGGGGCGGCACCGGATCCGGCCTCGGCTCCCTCCTGCTCGAACGCCTCTCCCTCGATTACGGCAAGAAGTCGAAGCTGGGCTTCACCGTGTACCCGTCGCCCCAGGTCTCGACCTCCGTGGTGGAGCCCTACAACAGCGTGCTCTCCACGCATTCCCTCCTCGAGCATACCGACGTGGCAGTCCTGCTGGACAACGAGGCAATCTACGACATCTGTCGGCGCTCGCTGGACATCGAGCGCCCCACCTACACCAACCTCAACCGTCTCGTGTCGCAGGTGATTTCGTCATTGACGGCGTCGCTCCGCTTCGACGGAGCGCTGAACGTGGACGTGACGGAGTTCCAGACGAATCTGGTGCCGTACCCGCGGATCCACTTCATGCTGTCGTCGTTCGCGCCCGTCATCTCGGCGGAGAAGGCGTACCACGAGCAACACTCGGTGGCGGAGATCACGAGCACCGCCTTCGAGCCGGCGTCCATGATGGCCAAGTGCGATCCCCGCCACGGCAAGTATATGGCGTGTTGTCTCATGTACAGGGGCGACGTCGTCCCCAAGGACGTCAACGCCGCCGTGGCCACCATCAAGACGAAGCGGACCATCCAGTTCGTGGATTGGTGCCCCACTGGGTTTAAGTGTGGAATAAATTACCAGCCGCCCACTGTGGTGGCGGGTGGCGATATGGCGAGGGTTCAGAGGGCGGTGTGCATGATCTCGAATTCGACCAGCGTGGCCGAGGTGTTTACGAGGATCGATCATAAGTTCGATCTCATGTATGCCAAGCGCGCGTTTGTGCATTGGTATGTGGGGGAGGGAATGGAGGAGGGCGAGTTTTCGGAGGCGCGCGAGGATCTGGCCGCTCTCGAGCAGGATTATGCCGAGGTTGGTGGGGAGTATGCTGAGGAAGAGGAGGAAGAGGAGTATTAACTAGGTAGTTCCAGTTTGTCTGTAAGGCCGCTTGCGTTTATTAATTTGCTGAGTTTCTTCTAGTTTTCGTGAAAGCACTCCACGATCGTTTGGTGTAGTTTTCAAAGGTTTGTCCATCTTTTTAAAAAAAATTCAGTCGTGCAATTGTTTTGTGTTTTGAAATTTTGTGTTTTAATATTTTAAAGCGTGAGGAAATTTGGTATTGCTAATTTGAAATGCAGTTATATAATTTTATTTATTTATGATTATATGGTATATTTAAAAAGGATATATTAGTTAAAAAAAATAAAAATAATTAAGTTTTTACAATAGATACGACTTCAAACATACCGTTATCAGAGTATCATATGCAATGGATCACTGTTTATCTCAACGCAACGCCAGAGAATATGTGATTGAAGTTTGTCCTTGCATTATATTCCTTAATTCAATATTTAATAGTCGATATCTTTATATTGTATTTTTCAAGTATAACTTTAGTGCAGTCCTAACTATATAAAGAAGGCAACATTTGTGACCAAAAATAAATAAAAAAGTGAACATTACATTGATATTAAGCCACCTTTCAAATACCTAATACAACCGCATTAATGTAAACTTAAGGGATTTTGAATTCGAGAGAACATATTATTATGATTATTTTAATAAAATTATATTATTTTAAAATATTATAATATATTATTCATTTTCTTACATATTATTGAAGTTTTGAGTATGCTGGATGTAATTTAAATTATTTTATTTTATTTTAATTAAAGAAGACAAGTTATAATAGAGCTTTACATTTTTTTTCATATAATTATACCTAAAAGTACATATAGAGATATTTATTCAATTTATGGATATTTTTATAGTTATATTTGTAAATATTTTTTTAATATTTGTTGTTTATGGATCTTAAGTTTATTGATCCAACAAGTCAACATCTAATGCAATTCAAGAAGTGCAAGTATAACTTTGTGTCTAAACTATGGATGTCATTCAAAGTTTGCTATCATTAATATGGTTTTGGATTTGTAAAAATTTCATGTATGATGAGAAACTAAGATAACTAAGGTTCCTTTATTAACATTCTTTTGAATTATGTTTACACTTTTTGTTTTTAAAATCTACCCAATGTCTTATAAATCTATTGTAAATGTGTTATGTTACTACTAATATAAGCATTTCTTACCCATTTTAAACACATGTTCCTATACTATTACAAGATTTTTGTAAAGTTTATTTTGATTGATAAACAATCTATTTGAGAGAAATAATTACTAGCATGGACTATCCAAAATTACAATCATAAAAAAATATATTACATAATGAGTGGCTAATAATATTGTATGTAGAATATTTGATCCACATTAACTTGCACAATATGTCTCATTCTTAGAATTCAATTTAGGATATCAAAAGCACACTAGAAATTGTAAACACCTTTGTTATATGCATTATTAACATTATTGTACAATTCACCAAGACCAACCATATATATATATATATATATATATATATATATATATATATATATATATATATATATATATATATATATATATATTATCATAAGCAAGGTTCACAAAAGAAGTCCCAATAGTTCTCAGTATTATAAGGCATAACCACATTTTGAGTCAATGTCGCTATAGATGACACTCAAGTCAACAAGAGTGGTCAACATCCCATATTTTTGGGGTTCACCTTTCTAAACCTCACCATTTAAAAAGGATGTCAATAATGGTCCTCCCACCTTTCTTATACCCTCATTGGTATAGGACAACTTGACCATGGTGTAGAGATTATCCTTCAAGTCCCATAACACTAAAGGGGTATGCATTTTCCCTAACCATACATAAGTCTTTCTATATGGGTCTATTCTGGCATAATGCATTAGTGCTTAGTTACCACACCTTTGTGGGCTAACTAAGGCTATTCACCTAATAATAACATGGTCACCCAATCCTCACCGTTCAAGTTACCATCACTATATTATCTTGTGAATGATTTCAAAAACCTCATTGCTTTGGAACACCTAAGCCTCACCATTCAAGGTGTATCATTTCACAAATATTCGGTTATTACATCACCACAACTCCTCCTAACTTTGTGAATACATAGGTATTGCACCACCACAACTCCTTCCAAGGTTCACATATTTCTGGTTATTACATCACCACAACTTCTTTCAGGATTGGAATTACCTTCTTGACTCTAGCATCCTAATATGGCTCTAACCCATGCCCAAGAACCTCCTCTAACCCCAAGATTAATGCATAAAATTAAAATAATAATATCTCTCATTAAAATAATTAAAGTGTTATAACAAAAAAAAACATGCTTAAATATAACATAATGCTAGGAACTATGAGAAAATACTTCCATCCATAATACTATCATTAAGAAATCCCTTTATTTCATTAAGAAAGAATGCACAATATCTAGAACATTGTAATCCATCATCCATGAATTGAAATCTAAATCATTCTTTCCCATTTGCTCACAATTAAGCATTCAAATACTTCATGAAATAATTCAATAACTATAAACCTTCCATTCATAATTCAAGTTTTACAATTATAACAAAAGTAGTTGGAAAACATCTATCCTCTACAACAACTTGACATGAGAATAACATCACTTAATTTCATGGAAAGCGTTGCATAATTTCAAATACGTATTCTTTTCAAATACTCCCTTTCAATACAAAAATTACATAAAGTAGGTCCCTAGTTCTAGTTACTCTTCCATGGTCTTCCTCTTGGTAGATATTTTTCTCAAACTTGTGTGAAAGTCTAGGGATCATGATAGCTCATGAAAATGTATATGCAACTTAACATGCAAAATGCAAACCACACACATCAATGCAAGATCCAATGCATGCATCCAGAGAGAATCCCATACTTCTCTCAATAAATAATTTCTTATCTACTCAAGCAAAAAAAATTATTATTTAAAACTAAATATAACTTCACAATTTTATTCATAAAACTTAAATATCTTAAAGTATGCATTTTTTCCAAAAATGATTAAATCAGTAAAATAGAATTCTAAAACATTTAATCTTCTATACTTAAAAAGGAGAACCTCCATTTCATTTATCCATCGTTTCAACTATAATTTTACTATCAACATGCACTCCCTTAAAACATTTCTTTTTCAAAAAAAAAATTACTTATACTCTAATTTTCCACTAATGCACCAAAGAATATTATCCATGCATGTTTTCAAAAAGTGCATAGGAAAGCATAACACTTTAAGATTTAGTAATCACTTTTCTTATCCCTATTGCTAACATCCTTTGCAATAAACATGGTTATTTCAATTAAAGATTAATATTACCTTATTCAAATTGATATAGCTACTTAATCTTAATTATAAATTTTCAATATCATGCTTCCTAACTCGATAAAACAAGAGAACATAAACATTTCTTCCATTGCTCAACATTAAAATACAAACCAGATCAAGATCAGAGTTACAAGAACATACAAAAACAACCAAGCAATGCTCAACCACACCACCCAAGGCAACGCACAGTGACACCAAACTAATGTACATCGACACCAAATCAAGCAACACAATGAAACTGAAGTTAAACCATTACAGAAGGCAAAAAGATAAGATTTGAAATGACTCTTCTCAAACTAGTTAGGGCAATAATAGGGCTAACACTCTATAGAAGCTCTAGAAAGACTAACCAAAAGCACCCAACATAGAAGATCTACCAAACAGAACAATGATGACTTTTGCAAGATCCAAAACCAAAGAAAGAAGGATACAAAAAGGGCCTAAGCTATGATGAATCGATGACATCTAGAAAAGCCTAATTGCCTAAGAAATAGTTGGCAACCTCAAGGATAGAAGACCTTCTTGCTCAAAAACACAACTAAGGCCAAAAGCACTTTATGCTAGAGCTTCGAAAAAAGAGAGCTACAAGCATAACTCAATAAAAACCAACAAAAATAAATAAATCTCATAAGCACAGAAGATCTCAAAACAATCAAAACATAAAGCATATATAAATATAACATTATATAGAAGCTTATCTTGGAGATGGATCTACCTATTTCCTTATTTGTTGTAAATCAACCTTCTTCTTTTCTTCTAACGCTGCTACTATCATGTAAATACTTATCCTTCATTTCCAAATGAACTTGGAACCCATACTCCTCCTCTTATCTTCTGAGGAAAATTCCTCCAAAATATATCGAGCTCACATGATCCTTTCTTGTCCACCGTTACATCAAGCATGTATTACAAGAGAGTTTTTGTGTTGCTAAAGACGTTTCCAAGACTACCGTCACCTTTCCAATATCATTGGATTTGGTGAAAATTTAAAATTCTCTCTTTTAAAATAAGGTATTTTTTCTTAATAAGAATTATCACCATCAAATCTTATTACAACATCCAAACTAATACCTTATTGATTTAATTAACATCAATATTAATATTGACCATTAACATCGATGTTCACTATTTCTTAGGTATTAATTACCTCATTTATTAATACCATCCAAAACATAATTAACAATTCCTATGCTTAGAATACAAGCACAGATGCATCTCAAAGAAAATCAATAATACACCACATTGTTTTTCCTTAAGTAGGTGGCTTTTTAAGATAACCAAAATGTTATCCCCTATCTACTAAGGATGGATCTTTTTCCATTAACAACCTCCTTATCGCATGATGTATTCAAACAATAAACATATATGCAATGCTTCTATGTGAAGGGTATTATTTTACCCTTGAGCTGGCAATGAGGTTGTCATCCATCATTTCCCAATTTTCTTCTGACTTTGGTGGTTGTCTCATACAAATCCACTGATAAGAGTACCTAGTCCTGCAACCACAAATTCATCAGTAGTACCATATTCCAAGTATAATTACCAACACATATTAGTAATATAACATAATATTATGTGCTAGATATACACCCATCAATACATGAATCAAATGTTAAGAATAAGTCCTACCAAGGATGGTAGTTACATGCTCCCCCCTTGGACTAAACACAGTTGTCCCTATTTCTTGAAATTAAAACATACATATATTTCATTCAAATAAATATGAGAATTGCTTTCTCATTTCATCATCATCTTCCCAAGTTGCATAATTTTTAGAATAATGGTCCCACTAGACATTACATTGATCTAGAGTTCATTTTCTCAATATCTTGGAATGAAACCCTAGAATTATTACCTATCATACCTCAATGGCTAAGGGATATAACATCTACAATTTTGAAATATTCCAAACATGAGAAGGATCAACAACATATTTCCTAATCAAGAATATGTGGAAAGTATAATGGATATTTGACAAGTTGGGTGGAAAGGTGAGCCTACAGGCTATTGGACTAATCTTATCAATGATCTCAAAAGGCCCAACAAAATGAGGATCTACCTTAGTTGACTTGATGGCACTTTTTATAGGTCTAACCCTTAATAAGACTCTGTCTCCCATAAAGAATTCTCGTGGTCATCTCTTCATATCAGCACAACTCTTCTTGTGAGCAGCTACTTCCTTGAGTCTTAGCCAAATTGCTTTGAGTTGCTCCTCCATATCTTTTATAGTGTCCAGTCCAATCACCACCCGATTTTCCAAACTATCCCATGATAGAGGTGTTCTATATCTTCTACTATACAAGGCTTCAAACAAAGTCATTCCCAAGGATGAATGGTATCCATTGTTATATGTAAATTCAACAAGATGTAAAAAGTCTTTCCATCTAGACTTTTGATCCATGCAATACATGTGAATCATATCTTCTAGAACTTGGTTAACCCTCTCCATTTTTTCATCTATTTTTGGATGGTAAGAAAAACTAATAATCAACTTAGTACCCACTACATGATGAAGAGTCTACCATAATTTTTATGTAAACCTAGAATATCTATCTAATATGATCACCTTAAGAAAATCATGTAACTTGAAAATCATGTAACTTGAGAATTTACTTGGAAAACTTATTTCCACAACCGACACATCATCCTTGACATTTATTGGTATAAAATATGCAACCTTGGTTAGCTTTTCGACCACCACAAGTATTACATCATGTTGGTACCTAATCTTAGGTAAACCCACAATAAAATTCAAATATATTATTAGGATCCTATCCTAAAACCACGTTGTAATTCTCATTTCCCTCTGTAATAACCCACTTCCAATGTGGAGATCTCATTTTAATGTTATTATGCAATACTTAGTAATGTAGGTGACAATAAAATCTGCCCATGTAGAGGAGTTGGAGAGCAAGTGGGTAGTTAAACCTCTCTAGTTGCTGAGAGGCCCAGGTTCAAATCTCTCACCTCACATGTTGCGGATATGTTATGTAATGGTTCCCTCGTGGTCACAGTCTGTTTACCCCTTGTGGCCACCACCAAAAAAAAAAAAAAATGTAGGTGACAATAAAGGTACCTATCCAAGTGGTACCATCTCATGTAACCGTTTTTATCAATATTGTAACCGATGCAGTAAGATACCTCGCCAAGTGGTACCATCTCATGTAACCATTTTTATCAATATTGTAACCGCCATTTGGTGGAAGATTCTAGCTCGAGTGGCATTTTGCATGTAAGCCACCTCTTGAGCATTTAGGTAGGGTTGCATGTAGTTTTCCTTTAAAAAGATATGAAGCCATGTACGAGATTATCCTTTTGCAAGCTAATGAAATATTGAAGGAGGTTGCCCCCTCGAAGAGGTCCACGATTCAGTGTTACTGTGAGATTGTTTCATTATTGTAATTGATTTATGCATAGTGATATTGATTTATTTTATGTATGTGAGTTATTTTTCAGTATTTTGTGTGAGTGTGTTTTATTTTAATAGTAGGTTCTTAACAAGTGGTATCAGAGCACTTTCCAGGGCCAAGTTCTGTTGCAACTAAGATGATTCTTGCCAGTAATTCCGCCTATTAGGTATATTTTTTTTGTGTTTTTTATTTATGTTTTCCATTTATAAAAAAAATCCAAAAAATATAGTCATTTTTTCTCAGAAAAACAAAAAAGACCAAAAAAAATATAGTAGATGTGTAGGTTAGACACCCTGTGTTGGGGGTTTTAAAATATCATGAAGGAGCTATCGTTATTGGCTAAGCTAGATAGCCCATAAAGTGTCTAGTGAAGTGAGGGGCGATCAAGATCCAATACCCTAGCCTCAGACAACACTCATGCATGAAATTGAGCTCCCATGTATCTTCGGGTATATCAAGAGACAATCTTGGTTTAAACAAGATTTTATCTGTTAGGAAGCTTTTTGGCCTTGTATTATCCATAGTCCATGAGACACAACACCCTGGACGATTACCCTCCCATACTATCAGAGAGGCGGATAATGTGCTCAAGGGTATGTGTGGAATCCTCCTTAAGTAGTGGCCTAAAATATTGGTCCGAGCACTATTGTTCATCACTACGGTATAACAAAGGGCCTATGGGTATTACATACTCTCTTACTTAGCATACCCTAGTTTAAGAAAACAAAACAAAAACAAAGTATCATTCCCCTACAAATCAACCCATCCCTATTCTGCTAACCTGCATTCACCATCTCCAAAAGTGAGCATACGGAGAAGGCTTTCCCTATCATAGAAAATAACTTGCATGCACCAACAATCAAGACAAATTTTTGCAAGTGTTCGAACCAACCTATGGTCAAAATCTGAACAATCAGGACAGTGACAGTGACAATCAGAATAGTAACAATGGTATTCGGGTTGATAGTAACAGTCCTCTATACCAGTCCAAAATTGTAGACTGTCAAAAATGGAGTTGTTAGTGTCAAAAAATTCTCTAAGGTCAAGCAAAAACTGTCAGTAACCCTAGTATAGGTGGCAGGAACAGAGAACAATGAGTGACACAGTGATCAGGGTGTAGTATACAGGTCTGAAACAGTTGATCCCAGGTCCCAAATTTTGAACTGTAACTCCAAATAAAAAAAAACACCAACAAAAAAAGTATTGAAATTTTATTAAAACAGGGAAATCTCTTCACACAGAGCTCAGATTGACTCAAAAATTTAGCAAAAAATTCTACACTCTATTCAAGACAAAATTGTCCTTGGTAGCTCCTGGTCAAATTTTGTCCCAAATTTCTAAAAATAGCAAATTTTTATTTTTCTTGCTAAGGCCATAACTTTTCATCGGTCCATCAAATTGATCCAAATTTTTGGGAATATAATCTACTTGTTATTCTGCACAAAAGACCCTCAAGGACTCATTGGTGAAATTTTAAGTACAAGTGGAAGAAATTCCCTTGACATCGACTTGCAACTAACAGGAGATCACAAAAAGTCAAGAAATTCAATATATCTCCTCATTGAGCGCTCAGATCAAAAACCCACCAAAGTGGACCCTATTCTAAAATCAGTGTTGCAAGTCATTTCCCAAATTAAATTTTGGACCCTTACTAAAAATAGTAACTCTTAAAAATCCGAGGTCTATTTTTAGTAACTCAGCACAAGAGGGACCGCAATGGCAAGCGACACTCGAGGACAACAACAAAAGGATTTAGACTTGGGCACATTATTGGCCGACCTACAAAAATCCATTGCTGACTTGACCTCTACAAACAAGAACATAGGCACAAATATTCGAGAGCTTTGACTGGATCAGGATAACACTAGAATCTGTTTAGAAGAACAACTCACAGAGATGGAGACCAAATTGCATGACAATACCAAAATTGAACACCATGCTAAAAACTCTGAACGAGGTCGACGAACACCAGATGACAATCACTCTAATCGAGATCCAACCTTTAGAATACCTAAATTAGACTTCCCTAAGTTCATTGGAAATGATGTCGATGGGTGGTTATGTCGGGTTGATCAATTCTTTCAACTCCATAATGTCCTTGTCTATCATCGGGTTCAGATGGCTTCCTTCAACCTAGAATCTGAGGCCTTACATTGGTTCCAATGGCTACAGTTTGCTAACCCTAATCTATCTTGGGAGACTTTGAGTCCCAACTACTCACCCGATTTGGCCTTAATGATTATGATGACTTTATAGGTGCACTGACAAAGCTGAAACAAACCACCTCAATTCGTGATTACCAGACCCAATTTGAAAAATTGACCAATAAAACTAAGGGTTTGAATGAGGGATTTTGTATGAGTTATTTTGTTAGTGGGTTACGATATGATCTCCAGGCTGAATTCAAAATGTTTAAACTCCACACCATGATGGAGGCTATCAGTTTAGCTCGATTGGCCGAATATAAACTCATAGCTCAAAGGCGAACATCACAATTTTTGCATAACCGACATTCTTTCCCTCCTCGGGTCCAAAATAATACTGATAATAAACATCCTGCTCCCAAGCGGCTGACTACAGAGGAAATGGATGTGCATCACGCCCAAGGGTTATGTTATAATTGTGATGAAAAGTTTACGAAGGGGCATAGATGTGCAAATAAGAGATTGTTTTTAATAGATGTGGAGGAACCAGAAAACAATGACCATAGTGATGAGGAGAGTGATGTTGGCAATTTTGGGTACCTTGGGTACATTGCCCTTGCTCAAGTGTTGATGTTGTCATTGATGTCAAAGAGCGAAAGGGTTTTTGTGAAAACCAAGGCAGACTAAATTATAGGTTTTGTTTAAATCCATGGTCAACAGTTTTGAAATGGGTTTTTCTTAAAACCCAAGTTAGCTCTTCGTTTTGTTGAAAAAGGTGCTCCGATGATGAAGATATTTAATTTTAAATATCCAGTTTAAATTTTATTTATTTATTTAAAATTTAAATTAATATTTTAAAATTAAATTAAAGTCGATTCACCGGCTTATTTTCAAAGCCGACGTTGCTAGGGTTTTGCAATGGATCAATTAGGGTTTCCTGTTGACAAAGCAAGGTTAAGCAATCGAAAAATTCTAGGGTTTCATGTTGACCTAATTAGGGTTGCGATCGACGTGTTTGAGAATGTTTTGATGGGATATTCTCTTCTATAAAAATGCGGGACTGTTGCAAGGTTGAAGTGGGGGCGTGATGCGATATATGCGAATGAAGTTAGTGTGCAGCAGAGTGTAAGTCGGTGATAGTTCTTTGGAGTTAAATAAAAGAGATCGCAACGATGAGATAGTGAGTGAGTGCGTATCGACTGATCGAGAACAAAGAGAGCGATATGCAGACGGCATGTTTAAAGTTCGAGGCAAAAATACACAGATGGTAGAAGTGAGATTTCATGGAAGGTGTAGCAGAGTGAGTGGTGCAAAGAGAAGATAAGAACGCAGTATGCAGAAGTCGTGTTTCGAGTGTGAAATGACAGCAGTGTCTAGTTTGTAGAAGTAATATTTACGTGAAGTTGCAGCAGAGAACGCAGAGAGATATAGAGGAGTGGTTGAAAAAGTGCGAATCATTTTTCACAGCAGCAGCCGAATGCCGACAAGCAGCAGAACGCAAGAAAAATAGCAGATCGTGCAAATTGAGGTGACAGTTTAATTCTATAATTTTTATTACTATCTCCAAGTTGTAGCTTGGTAAAAGGGGTTGGTGCCTCTTTCCAGTTGGAGCTGGAAAAATTGGAGTTGGTGCTCCATTCTGTTGTAGCAGATAAAATTTAGAGGTTGGTGCCTCTTACCGCTTGGTCTTGGTGAATGATTATGTAAAGTTGTAGCTTTGCATTTGACTGGATTTGGATGGTAGTCCAAGCAGTATTTTTGAGGAGTAGCCACATCGGTGAACCTCGTTAAAATGTCGTGTTATGTGTGATGCTCTTAGTACTTTTATTATTTCTATTTTAATCTGCTGCAGTTTATTTAAAAGTCTAAATTGCTTTTAAGTTTTTAAATAACACACTGATTCACCCCCCCTCTCAGTGTCATTGTGATTATAACAAGTGATACAACTGAGGCACCAACTCCACAGGAAGAGGAACCATCAGAAACACCAGAAAAATTTTTAGTCCATGCTCTTTTCGGGATTACCACCCCACAAACCATGAAAGTTGTGGGTTATTTCAAAGGCCAACATCTCACAATTCTTCTTGATCCAGGCAGTACACATAACTTTATTGATCCTTAGGTGGCCAAACGGACCAAATGCTATATACACTCATGCAATTCTTCTAAAGTCATGGTGGCCAATGGAGGCACCTTACCTTGTAAAGGTAAATGTCAAAATGTCAAAATTTAGATAGGGAATTATGAATTCAAGCAAGATATGTTCACCCTCTAATTGGGAGGATGTGACGTGTTAGGATCCCAGTGGATGAGCACCTTGGGCACTTTCTCCTGCAACCTTGTAGAACTATGGCTACAATTTTCACAAAATGGACAAACATATACCCTCAAGGGTATCAAGGTTGGCCCTACATAAATTATTAGTTCCAATCGCATGGAGAAGTTGTTGAAAAATTCCTCCCATGGGATCATTGCACAAATATTTTCAATTCAGCCACCCACTTCTACAATAGATCCAATTCCAGCAGATTTGCAACTTCTAACCAAGCACAATGGTGTCATTTCAGAACCAACTACACTGCCACCTCATCGCTCTCATGACCATGCTATTCCACTACTTTTGCATAGTGCACCACCGAACATCAGGTCGTATCAATATCCTCATGCTCTCAAGTCAAAAATCAAGAAGATGGTACAGGAATTGCTCAAGACAGGTGTCATTTGACCCAATACAAGTCCGTATTCTTCTCCAGTTTTGCTAGTTCGTAAGAAATATGGCTCGTGGCGATTGTGCATAGACTACCGTGAGCTCAATAAGATCACCATCAAGGATATATTTCCCATTTCGGTAGTGGATGAATTCTTGGATGAATTACATAGAGCTATGTACTTCTCCAAGTTGGACCTTCGTTTGGGGTACCATCAAATCAGGCTCAAGGATGAGGATATTCCAAAAACTACTTTTCGTACTCATGAAGGTCACTATGAGTTCTTGGTAATGCCATTTGGTTTGACAAATGCACCATCCACATTTCAAAGCCTTATGAACAACATCTTTCGTCCCTTCATGCGGAAGTTTATCCTGGTTTTATTTGATGATATATTGGTTTATAGTCGCTCTTGGGAAGAACACCTTACCCATGTGGATCAGACATTACAGTTATTGGCCCAACATCAAATTTTTGCTAAGTAGTCTAAGTGCTCCTTTGGTATGACTGAAGTGGAGTATTTAGGACACATTATTTCCAAAGATGGTGTCATGGTCGACCCTAAGAAAATTTAGTCAGTTCAGGACTGGGCAAAACCCTGCACTCTCAAAGAACTTTGGGGATTCTTAGGACTTACAGGTTATTACAGGAAATTTGTTCGTAATTGTGGGAAGATAGCAACTCCCATCACATCTATGTTAAAGAATGACTCTTTCACTTGGATAGGACCTGCTGATCAAACCTTTCTTGAATTAAAGCATGCCATGACCACCACACCTGTTCTAGCCATACCATATTTCTCTAAACCATTCGTCATTGAAAGTGACACTTCTGGTCACGGTATTGGTGCAGTATTGATGCAAGAAGGGAGACCCTTGGCCTTCACCAGTAAAGCAATCTTTGAGCATAATTTGGGAAAATCTACATATGCCAAGGAGAATTTGGTCATCTTACATGTTGTCACCCATTAGAGACCATATCTCATTGGACACCATTTCTCCATTAAAACAGACCATCATAGTCTTAAATATTTCTTAGAACAACGGGTTTCTACCCTAAAATAACAAAAATGGGTTTCTAAACTCATGGGCTATGATTATGATATCACCTATAAGAAGGGCAAAGAAAATATTATGGCTGATGCTCTCTCTCATAAATTTGAGGTCCTTAGTATGATATGTGCTATCTCCGCCCCTATCCCCCAATGGATAGATTCCTTACAACATGATGTACTTCAAGATGCAGACCTGCAAGCTTTGATGGCTTTACTTCAAGCTGATCCTAATTCATCCCTAGGCTACAATTGGGATGGCCAAGATTTACGTTATCACCAATGCCTTGTTATTCCCCATGCCTCGCCACTCCGCAACCTCTTCATGAAGGAACTACACACTGCTCCATCTATAGGTCATTCTAGATTTCTCAAAATGTATGAATGCCTCAAGTGCACATTCTTCTAAAAAGGGATGAAACAAGACATTCATGACTTCATGGCAGCTTGTGATACCTGCCAACGGATGAAAGGTGAAACAATTCGTTCTTTGGATACTCTTCAACCCTTTCCCATTCCAGATCAGGTTTGGACTGATATTTTCATGGATTTTATCAAAGAGTTACTTAAATCAGGCGATAAGTCTATTATTCTCATGGTAGTGGATCACCTTTTGAAGTATGCTTATTTTTATCTCCTTGACCATCCTTACACAACCTCCACCATTACCCAAATCTTCCTCGATTCTATTTTTTGCCTTCATGGTATGCCCACCTCCATTGTGTTCAATAGAGACCCAACCTTCACTAGTCATTTATGGCAAGAGTTGTTTAAGTTGCAGGGAATGAAGCTCAAAATGATTTTAGCCTATCATCCGCAAACGGATGGTCAAACTGAGTTTGTCAACAAATGTTTGGAGATCTATCTTCGTTGCTTTGCATCATATCATCCTTCTTAATGGGTGAAGTGGCTTCATTTTACCGAATGGTGGTATAAAATGTCCTATCATACAACTACCAAACTCACTCCTTTTGATGTTATTTATGGGCACCCTCCACCCACATCTTCTTTATACATTCCAAGCAGCTCCGGGGTTGAGGCAATCAACATTACTCTTTGCCATCAAATCGATATCCTTCACCAGCTGAAGCATAATTTAGACATGGCCCAAAAATGGATGCGATAATAGGCCAACCAGCATCGATCCAAGCGTAGTTTTTATGTGGGTGATATGGTTTTCCTTCGCTTGCAACCATACAAACATTCATCCCTCCAACTCTGTCGGTACCTTAAACTTGTTGCAAAATTCTATGGGCCTTACCAAATCCTAGAACGGATTGGTTCCATTGCTTACAAATTGGCTCTTCTACAAGATCTATCCTGTTTTCCATGTTTCATCTCTCAATAAAGTTGTGGGCACACAGGTACAAGTTCAATCAGCATTACCAAAATTGGATGAGGAAGGGTCCATCTTACTCAAACTAGAACAGTTGCTGGATCACCGCACCCACACTCTCCACAATCATACCATCACATAAGTCCTTGTCCAGTGGCGTGGGCTCTAGCCAGAAGATGCTACATGGGAGTCTCTTCATCAACTCCAACACCAGTTTCCTCAATTTCAACTTTGAGGACAAAGCTTTTCAAAGGGGAAGGCCATGTTAGGATCCTATCCTAACACCATGTTGTAATTCTCATTTACCTATGTAATAACCCACTTCCAACGTGAGGATCCTATTTTAATGTTATTATGCAATACTTAGTAATGTAGGTGGCAATAAATGTACCTTGCCAAGTGGTACCATATCATGTAACCATTTTTATCAATATTGTAACCGATGTAGTAAAATACCTCACCAAGTGGTACCATCTCATGTAATCGTTTTTATCAAGATTGTAACCGCCATTTGGTGGAAGATTCTAGCTCGACTAGAATTTTGCATGTAAGCCATCTCTTGAGCATTTAGGTAGGGTTTCATGTAGTTTCCCTCTAAAAAGATGTGAAGCCATGTACGAGATTATCCTTTTGCAAGCTAATGAAATATTGAAGGAGGTTGCCCCCTCGAAGAGGCCCGCGATTCAGTGTTACTGTGAGATTGTTTCATTATTGTAATTGATTTATGCATAGTGATATTGAGTTATTTTATGTATGTGAGTTATTTTTCAGTATTTGGTGTGAGTGTGCTTTATTTTAATAGTAGGTTCCTAGTAGATATTACCTCCTACTTTTTACTAGGTATATAATGTGGGTATAATTTCCCTGCTAGATGTCGATGCTCTACTTTAACCTTCTAATATTTTAGACATCTAGCAATAAAACTAGTGATATCTTGTTTCATTCTTGCCCAATAGAGTCTTTTTCATGTTTTCTCTCATATTTGTACCTATTATATGAGTAGAATAAGGAGAAATATGCACCTCTTGCATAATAATTCTCCTTAAATTACCAATTTTGGGTATGACTGTCCTATACTTGAAGTATAAAAGTCCATTTTATGTTAAAATCCTTATTTTTCTTAGAATTTTTCTCAATTTTTTACCAAATTTCAATGCATTATTGATTTTGTAGTTACATTTCCTTGACTTTGTCCATCAAGTCTACATGACTCTAGGTCAATGCTACTATATGCCTTATTCTACTCAAGGCATCAACAACATTAAGAGAAAAAGAAAGAGGAGAGAAAAACCAATGCAAAAAACAAAGGACACAAAAGAGTTTATTAAGTTTTTATTTAGTTGTGTAATATATGCAAATATATTAGATGGTCTTGCTTATAGTTTAAAATCAAAACAAAAAATAATAAAATAAAGAGACTTTCTAGATGGCCACTAAGGACGTACCTTACGTTGGATTCACCAAAGATGTAGAGGGGGAAAAACTTCCCTACCGTGTATGATTCTTAGTTGGATCCTCTGGGAGCCGAGGTGATCATCAAAGTATATTGATTCCTCTACACTCAGGGGCTCAGGAGATCAAAGGGTTCACTAGAATGGTTAAAGGACTTGCTCCAAGTTTAGGGTGGGAATGTTTGATGTGTTTTTTGATTAAGCACCTAGTTTTGGTCTCACTAAGATCTAAGCTAGGAAATATTAAAGAACAATGCAGGGCAAACAATAATGCAATAAAAAAAAATGTCCCTAGAATGATTTTTTTATTTCAATGAGAACTAAAAACCTAAAATTTTTAAATAAGTAAATATTTTCCTTTTTAGCAAGGATTTAATACAAATGCACAAACATATTTAACCTAAGATGCAAACTGCATGGTTTTCAATATTGATGCCTAGAAATAAAATAAACTACTTTTATTTATTTATTTATGGTCTAATCTGAAATAAAAATGGATAAAAATAAACAAAAGATACCCAACAAGCAGCCTAAAATACCTATCAGAGCACTTACTTTTTCTAGTGATTGATCCTAGCTTGAAACTTGCATCTAGATATATCCAACAACTTAAAACCTAAAAAATAGCTTCAAAACCCTTCAAAAAATTGATTAGTGTTTTGGGGGCTACTTAGGATGCTATGTGACTAAGCTTGGAGGCATAGTATTCAAGACCCCTTGGTCATTTTAGTTGACCATTCAAAAGTAAAAGCGATTTTTGACCTTTTGGGAAGCAAACAAGACAAAAATGCAATGACAAAAAATAGTGTACATAGAGCACAAACATATTAAAAGGAAGCAACTGAAATTGTGGACTCCTCCTCAAGGCTCCCATACTTGTTCACCAACAGCAGAAAATCACAAATTAAAGCAGCCACATCCAAAACAAAAAGAGAACTTGAAATCACTTGATGGCATTCAAAAATGTGTTAGATCACTTGGAAGAATTGGCTTAGCTCTCTATTACTCAGATCTACCAAAAATGGAGTCCAATCCTCTTATATATAGGAGTTTTAGAGGATTTTTAGGTAGGAAAATGAAAAACAACCTTGGAAAGGAGCTAACACCCTAGAGGTTGGCCCAAAATTTGGGCTTTTTGACAAAAATCCAAAATTTTCAGAATTCGCACCCCACCTAAACTATCTTAAATTTGACAAAGCCAAGGAAAAAAGCAAAACAAAGGAAAAAATAAGGCCCAAAATTGAGGAACTCCTTAAGGATCCTAAGAGGAAATAAATCATTCGATGGGTCAATTTTCCATGCCTACATCATCGAATCAATATTTTCCTAATCATGGGTATTCCTTATACCTCCCAAAATTGACGACCCACTATATCATATCGATAAAGCTCATAATCATTCCCTTTGTAATCTAACCTCTCCATGGATGTGAAGTTGTGGGTGAAATTTTTGTGCCTCTCATCCACCCTTCTTTTTTTATAATAAAAGATGATGGTCTAAAGAAATAGCTAAATTTTTGAGTTGAGCCCTTGCGTTGATGGTCAAGGTAAACGTGGAAATTAAAGGTGGACGATGCCCAGGCAATAGCAAATTTTGAACTGGTTGCTACCAAGAGGAGTGCAATCCCAAAACCCCGCTCTTTGATGAAGTCACCAAGAGCGAGTGAATGATGAACAACTTGGGTGCATCAAAGGATAAATTTGGATGGATAATTGGGCAGGAAAATGTTCAAGGTGGATCCCAAATCCCTACCCTAGAATTAGGATAGAAAAATACGATTCAAATCCTCGCCCAAGTAGCCGAGCAGAAGAAAGATATGGCAGCATAGTGGTTCTTGGTCCTAAATTCTTGCCCTAAGTAGCACACCATCTCAAGGATGGAAAGGACTCCATCATCACTTAAGAAACCCATCCCAGCTAAGGTGGATGTTTGGAAAAAATGGTAGGAGATGGTTTGTACCCAAATTCTTACCCTTATAATGGGAGGAATTTTGTGAAGGCGACAAAAAAGAACCATGCTCGATTACCTATCCTTCTGTTAATATTGCATAGGACAAAACTTGGGAAGTTGGCAGGTAAGGGAGCACACCCGAATATTTGCCTAAGATTAAAATCATTATCCATCAAAGCAAGGCATTGAGAGACCCAAAGTAAAGGTACTAATGATCACAGTTGCCCAAGTACAACTTGTTAGTGGTGCAAAGGTGATATTTTGAATTCCACGACTTTAGAGGTAATCAATTCTAGTTGCTTGTTCACTTAATTTGAGATCTATTGTGTGCTTGAATGGGAAAGGTAGATGAGAATTTATGGCCTGATAGGAATATCAAAGTAATAAAGGGCTCGAATTGATGCAAAAGTGCCTAACCCCCTCTAGACAACCATCATTCTTCCACGAAGCAGAGCACGAGTAGAACATCCATCCATTTCAACAATCTCCTCCTGCCTAACACCACTAATGCATGTAATTTGAATTTATTGTAAAAATATCTATAAATAGTGGGATGCTAGCCATTCCAAAGCACAACTCTTTAGCCATTAGAATTCATATGTAATATTTTCATGATATTGTAAATATAAGTATGCTATTGTTTGGTCTCTGATTTGGCCCTTGTATCTTTCGTGAAGTGAAAATGCTTATTTCTATTTTGGCTATCTGAGTGATCATATTTAATTATGGCATCTAGATTTTGTATGCTTTACTTAGTAGTTCTAGAATTTACATTCATATCGAGTTAAGGGTTTATTTCTATTTAGGCTAGTTGGGTGGACATGCTATAATTCTAGTATCTAGATTTCATGCATCTCATTCATTGGTTCTAGAATTCACCTTTGATCTATTATGCTAAGTGTTGAGTGAGGGCATGGTTGGTTGATATGTTAGGTAGCATGCTTGTGTTTATGCCCGTGGTGTTGATGATGTATGTGTCTTGATGCGGCTATACCCATCCTTATAAGTTTTGGCTATGACCACCTTTTATTTTCTTTCCCTCTTCCATTTTTCCCCTTCTTTGCGGTGTAAGTAGCTAGGACTTGAGGAAACGGCATTCTTCAAAGATCAACCACTCTATATCTCCCAATCATGATGACCATTCAATGTTGGTCGAAGATCACCAGTGTCAATTTTTGCACCAATAGTTTTTAGCAACTCTACTAGGAACCCAAAAAGTCTTCATTGATCAAAGAAATTAGATTTTGGTGATACTCTAGTTTACCCATATATTGCATAATCACCTGGTGACTCCTTTGTGCAGGAAATATAGATCATATGACTAGTTTTCCCATTAAATGCTTTGAAATATTTTTCTATATCCTAGAGGACTCAAGATTTAATGAGTAGTCTTGACCTCATCAATGGAGAAAGTATGCTCATGTGGTGACTCCAACCTAAAAGAAGAACCTAAGAGCTATAGATAATCAACCCTATAATATCTCTATGCAAATATCCCACTTAGAATTTCATAGTCCCCTTAAATATTAAAAATCTTCATGACATCCCTAGGGCCTCTTTGAAGACTTTATCAAGTTTTGATGGGATAGAAAAAATGGCATATAAACATTATCAATATGTAGTCTCTTTGGCTATGATTCATAATATTGTATATGAGGATGTGATGCTTAGGCTACTCATTCTATCTCTCAAAGGAAGGACCTTGCTATGGTACAGATCCTTGGAGGATGGAATTATTCATACATGGACCGATTTTGCAGAAGCACTAATCAATACATTTGATGATTTAGGGTACCCTATATTGATGCTTAATCAATTCTTGTACCAAGAAAACATCATTGATTTCAATATCTATTTTGCAAGGACCTGGAAAAGGATCTCCTACAATTTACAACCATCCCTTGCTCAAGGATATCTGCACTATCTCCAATCCTTTTGCTTAGATATAAGCCTTATCATTCAATAGTCAGGAGAGAAGATATTCCTATAGATTTACAAGGAGGTTATTTGAGCTAAGAATATATTGATACAAGTGGAAAATTACATCCCAAAGATATCCCTTCCTCATGGTAGACTCAGATGCAGGTAAAGGAGAAAGCAGACTAGACGACCCATCATTATGAGCAAAATATTAGCATCATAGTATTACCTAAGGTAGTGCAGAGTATTAACCCTTGGAGACTATTTTCCTCATAGTATTTCCCACTTTCAAACTTCTCCATAATTCATTAGAATATGATGGAAAGTTGTTATTCATCCTTCTTGGTAGATGATCCTAAATAAGGAAAACAAAGGTCAGTGTCATCCCATAATCTATTCAAAGGATCTCCTCCTTAATCAATTGATGGCATCAGCACTTGTCATGCATAATATCCTTGGCCCAAGCAAGATGGACCATTAGCCATCTCAACATTCTTTGAAGAACCAATCACTTATGCTTCAGCCACAAGGCAATTAATGTATGACAATAGTCACAGTTGGATGTTGGTTTAAATCATGATGGTAGCCCATCAAAGTGAGGTATAGAATTTTAACGAGATAGGTCTAAGAAACTGATGGTCCCAGTACCTCTCTTCAGATGACTCAAGTACCAAAACTAACTAGATGAACATCTGCCCTATGTTGATCAGTTTGGACCTTGGTTTGCTAATCCCAAAGAAAAGTACTACGCCAAAATGGTATTTTGTGAGAACTAATAATGGTCTTAGGCAGTATCAGAATCAACATGAAGAACAACTCAAGTTCGATGTCATATGTTCTGGACATTGCAAATTCACTAGATGATTTCTAAGATAAGTCATTGGTTGTGATGTGCCAATCGAACCACATTTTTGTGTAAATAAGTGGTAATTAAATAAAATGATATGACCGATATATTATCACATAGTAAACAATATCATCTTGTTCAATGGTGACGAAAAATTATGTAGCTCATAAAAGCACTTATTGTCCTTAGTTTCCTTATTTACTATTGTGTATTCTAATGTTGTGACCTCGTAGGCCAATGGACGAAGGTAGTACAATTATAGCAATATTGATGAGATCCATCAAATTACTCAAGAATAGCACTTATCTTATTAAGAGGGCCATCATCTATATAAGGGGACTTGTACGTAGCAAAGATAAATCAATGAATAAAATGATTCTAAGGGCATGGGTAAGAATTCTTGTAATAAAAAGTGATGGGCAAAAGCAATTCTTGTGGGGCTATGTGCAAAATAAAAAATTACAATAATTGGACAAACATTTTTGGCATTTTGTCTACCTTGGAAACAGTCTTGGGCTACAATGGAATATGTTGCAGTCTGTGGGAGCATCCCCTAGATTACCTTCCAATTTATCCCTTTGCGTTGTCTCGTTTCCCTTCCCACCCTCTTCTTTTTCCCCTTTCTCCCCCTTTTTTTCTCCTTGTTTCCTTTTCTTTATGTTTCTCTTGGTTGCCACCTATGCACCCCACTCCTTTTCCCACCTTATTCCCTTTTTCCTACAACCCCCTTGGGTTGCATTTATTGATGTCTATTCCATATTTGTTTTCCTCTCCTTTCCCCCATTCAAAAGTGCTTTTAATAATAAATCTCAACCTGGATTTCCTTTTTTCCACAAGTGGAAAACCCCAGTGAGTTGCCAAGAGTGTGGGTGAAATTTTTGTACCTCTCACCCACCCTTATTTTTTGATAAGGAAAGATGATGGGCTAAATAAATAGCTAAATTTTGGAGTCAACCCTTTGCGTTGATGGTCAAGGTAAACCTGGATATTGAAGGTGGATGGCACTCGAGTAGTAGTAAATTTTGAATCGATTGCTACCAAGAGGAGTGTAATCCTAGAACCTCACCCTTTGACGAAGTCACCAAGAGTGAGCAAATTACGAATAACTTGGGTGCATCAAAGGATCAAGCTAGGCAGATAATTGGGCAGGCGAATGTCCAAGGCAGATCCCAAATTCCCACCTCAGTATTAGGATGGAAAAATGATATCCCAAATCCCTGTCCAAGTATCTGAGCGAAATAATGGGATGGAAACATAGTGGCTCTTTGATGCAGGAGCATCCAATGGTGTAAAAGTGATCTTGCATCACCCAAAAAATATTGTAATTGTTTAATTTTGTAAAAACTAGTAAAACTAGTTTTTCTTGCAGGAGATTTTTGAAGGTCTTAGAGGTCAAATTTGAGGATTTTTAGTTAGACATGAGCCTTGGAACTAATATCCAAGGCTTACCTTGCTTAGTTCATCTCTTGAAATTTTCAAAAACATACTGTAATAGTCAATCAGGTCAACGAGCATGAAGTTATGACCTCCGCAAGTTGCCCCAAATTTCAAATTTGAAATTTCAAGTTTTAGGTGGGAAAAAGGGGAAAACAGGGTATAAGTGGGAATTTTTGAAATTGTAAAAGGGATCTTCTTTTGGGATCCTCATTTTAGCATGAAAGTAATGGAAATATTTGGCTCCTTTTAGCATTTTTGGTTTTCAGTGTATTGTATGTGTTTTTTTTAATGCAACTCTGCTTCAAGTGGTATCAAAGTGAGAGTTCTTGAGTGTGTAAACAGAGTGCTAAACGTGAGGTAGTTTACACCAGGATCTATGGTTAGGGTTTGTGGTAGAAGTGAGTAGAATGCCTCCACAAAGAAACCATGGTGGTGGAAGAAATATGGTTCTAGAAGAATATTTTAGATCTTTGTAGAGGAAATTTCAAGCTCTGTAAGAGGAGCTGCATAGAGAGCTTGAGCCAAGGAGAGAAGAAGGGAGTGAAGATGAAGTTGAAGAAGAAGAGGCCTAGTTTGAAGAAGAAGAAGAAGAGGTAGTAGATATTGCACAAGCCAGATTGTATAAGGCCATATCATAGATTGGAAAGAGACCGAAGTTTGATGTCTCCACATATTCTAGAAATCTCAACCCATAAGAGTTGATCAACTAGATCAATGACATGGAGAAATACTTAGAGTATGAGGAGGTAGAAGATCCCGAGAGGATCAAGTTTGTTAATACCAAGCTTAAGGGTCATGCTAGCATATGGTGGAAGGGAGTGTAGCTAGACATAAACAAAAGAGGAAAAGAAAGGATAACAAGGTGGGAGCGCGGATGGTGGAGAAGTTGAAGAGACAATTTATTCTAGCTTATTACGAGTTGGATCTGCTCAAGAAAATGTAGGGTTTGAGACAATTGAGTAAGTATATCAAAGAATGTACAAAGGAGTTCTATAAGATCTTGATTAGAATAGGTCATTCTGAGGCCAACAAGGAGAAGGTCGAGTATACAAGAGGAGTTGAGTCTGGTTAGGATGACCACCATAGAAGATGCTTACCAGTTTGCCTTGAAGGTAGAAGAGAAGTTGAACAGGATATTTGAAAGCAAATAGAGAGGAAGAGGTCATGGTGGAAGAACTGGTGGGAGAAAAAATGGAGGACAAAATGAGGACCAAAAGAAAATTAGGGATACAAGAAACAGTCAATACCATAAGGGAGAAAATGCTTACTGCCCCCATGAGTAGAATAATAGCTACCATAATAATGGTTACCAGAGAGGAAGAGGAAGGTCTAGACGAGGGTTTGGAAGAGGAGGATTTTGTAGAACCTATTTCCACTATGGAGAAGAAGGAAATTGAGCATACGAGTGTCCATAACACCAAGGAGGAACAAATAGGAGGCCTGAAGGTAATGCTTGAGCTGTTATTGTTGATGAAGGTATGAAATTTGAGCACTTTGAAGAAGTAAAAAGAGGAGAAGTACTGATAACAAGGAGAGCCTTGCTAATGAGGAGAAATATCCAAATCAGAGTAAGAGCTTATTTTGCACAAGGTGTAAATGTACATGTAAGGTCTATAATGTTATCATAGATAATGGTAGCACAGATAACCTAGTTGCAGAAAGAATGGTTACCAAACTGCAGTTAGAGAGGAAGAGACACCCGCATCCATATCGGATTGTGTGGTTGCAGAAGAACCATAGGGCTTTGGTCAGTGAGCAGTGCTTAGTAAAATTTAATATTGAGAATTACTGTGATGAGGTCATGTGTGACATCCTACCTATGGATGCTTACCATTTGCTATTGGGAAGGCCATGGCAGTTTGATCGGTGTGCAATGCATGATGGGCGTGCCAACACTTACTCCCTGACAAAGAATGGAGTGTGCCATAAGTTGAATCCCCTAAAGGAGGTGGACAAAAAAGTATGTAGCAATGCTATAATATTTTTAGTTGAAGGTAGAAGGTTTTTAGATGGTTTGAAATATGAGCATATGTGCTATGCATTAATTCCTAGAGTTAGGGAAGAAGAATGCAAAGATACCCTAGTAGAAGTCTCAGGTCTGTTAGAAGAATTTATAGATATTATATCAGATAATGTACTAAAGGGTTTTCCACCAATGAGAAATATCAGTCACCATATAGATTTGGTACCAGGATCTAGTTTACTCAATAAGGCAACCCATAGAATGACTCCTGTAGAAAGTGAGGAGCTAAATAGACAAGTCCAAGAGTTGCTAAAAAATGGATTGATTCGGGAGAGCCTGAGTCCATATGTAGTACCTATAGTACTAGCACCAAATAAATATGGAGAGTGGAGAATGTGTACAAACTCCCAAGCTATTAATAATATCACCATAAAATATAGGTTCCCATTGCCAAGGATGGATGACATTATGGACTGTTTGAGTGGATCCAAGTACTTCACAAAGATGGACCTGAAGAGTGGGTACCATCAAAGTCATGTCAAAGAAGGGGATGAGTGGAAGATAGCCTTCAAGACCAGATATGGTTTGTATGAGTGGTTGGTCATGCCATTTGGGCTAACCAATGCACCAAGCACATTCATGCGGCTGATGAATGAGGTATTGAAGGAGTTTTTAGGAAAATTCCTCATTGTATATTTGGATGACATTTTAATATTTAGCAAGACCATGGAAGAGCACCTGATGCATATCAGAAGAGTTTTTGAGAAGCTAAGGGAGGACCAATTGCTGATTAATTTGAAGAAGTGCAGTTTTGTGAAGAAGGAGTTAGTGTATCTGGGATTTGTCATCTCAACTGAAGGTCTAAAAATACACCCAAAAAAGGTTAGGGCTATCATTGAATGGCCTACTCCAAGGAGCATAACTGAGGTAAGATCATTTCATGGTCTAGCAAGTTTTTACAAAAAATTTATTAGAAATTTCAGCAGTATTTGTGCACCCCTAACAAAAACAATGAGAGGGGATAAGAAAGAATTTAAGTGAACCTTAGGAGCAGATAATAGCTTTGATATGTTAAAAAAGGTAATAGAACAACCTATTTTAGCACCTCCAAATTTCAATAAGGTATTTCAGGTAGACTGTGATGCTAGTGGTAGTGCCATAGGAGCTGTGTTGAGTCAAGAAAGTAAACTTGTTTCTTATTTTAGTGAGAAACTCAATGATGATAGGAAGAAGTATTATATATATGATCAGGAGTTTTATGCTATATTTTAGGCTCTAAATAAGTGGAGGCATTATTTTTTGCCAAAAGAGTTTGTTCTATATACTGATCATCAGGCCTTACAGTATATTAATAGCCAAAGGAAGCTAAATCAGAGGCACTTAAAGTGGATTGAGTTTCTACAGAGTTATACCTTTGTGTTGAAGCATATGAGTGGGAAGTCAAATAGATTTTTAGATGCCTTAAGTAGAAGGCAGTGTTTGTTGACATAAATGAAGGTGGAAGTTGTAGGGTTTGACAAACTTAAGGGTTTGTACCCTAAAGATCCTAATTTTGCAGAGGCTTGGAGGGCTTGCTTAGCACCTGTTACTTTAGACATGACTAAGTGGTTGGATTTTCTAATCCAATATGGGATGTTGTTCAGAGGAAATCAATTATGCATTCCAAGGAGTTCAATGAGGGAGAATTTGGTCAAGGAGAAGCACAGTGGAGGTTTTGTTGAACACTTTGGTCGAGATAAGACCATTGCCCTCGTTAGTGGGAACTACTATTGGCCATAGTTGCAGCAAGATGTGAAGAAGTTTGTACATAGTTATAGAGTATGCCATATCGCCAAGGGTGTGAGACAAAACACTGGATTATATCAGCCATTACCAATACCAGAGAAGCCATGGGAGGACATCAACATGGATTTTGTTCTTGGCTTACCAAGAACACAAAGGAGGAATGACTCCATATTTGTGGTGGTTGACAGGTTTTCGAATATGGCACATTTTATTCCCTTCCTGAAAACTAATGATGCAGTTCATGTTGCAGGGTTGTTTTTCAAATAGGTGGTACGACTACATGGTCTACCAAAGAGTATTTTTTTTTATAGGGATACCAAGTTTGTTAGGTATTTTTGGAGGACCCTATGGAAGAAATTGAAGATAGACCTAAAATTAAGTTCTGCATACCACCCACAGACTGACTAGACAAATAGATAAGGTGAACAGAAGTTTGGGTAATATACTGAGATTCTTGGTAGGATATAAGCCCAAGGGATGGGATTTGGTTTTGCCACAGGAATAATTTGCATACAATAATTCTGTCAATAGGAGTACTAACAAATCCCCATTCCAGATTATGTTTGGGAGCAGTCCAAGGAATTCTTTTGAGTTAAGAAATATGGACATAGGGGAAAAATTAGTGTTGAGGCTGAGGACTTTGTAGAGCACCTGAAGAGCTTGCATGACGAAGTGAAGCAAAATATCAACAAGATGAACACTCAGTACAATACACGAGCAGACCAGAAGTGACGACTTAAGGAGTTCCAAGTGGGAGATCAAGTTATGGTTCACTTGAGAAAGGAAATATTTCTTGCTAAAACCTACAATAAGTTAAAAATGAAGAAGTTTGGACCATGCAGGGTCATACGAAAACAAGATTCAAGGAATGCCTATGAGGTAGAATTGCCAAGTGGGCTGAATATATCACCTGTGTTCAACATTTCAAATTTGGCAGAGTATCATGAAGGTGACAATAATGGCAAAATAATCACAGAATTGTGGAGTATTCCCACATCTACTCTAGAGATAGAAGAGATCCTAGATACCCATGTAGGCAAAAGCACAAGAAACAAGCAGTATGCAGAATATCTGGTTAAGTGGAAGGGTAGTCCTGTTGAAGATTCATCTTGTTTGTCGAAGGTTGAGGTTGAACGCCTTGGTTTTCCTCCAAAAAAAAGAAGTGAAGGTCACTTCTCAATTTACCCTGGGTGTATGATGTAGGAGCATCCAATGGTGTAAAAGTGATCTTGCATCACCCAAAAAATATTGTAATTGTTTAATTTTGTAAAAACTAGTAAAACTAGTTTTTCTTATAGGATATTTTTGAAGGTCTTAGAGGTCAAATTTGAGGATTTTTAGTTAAAAATAGAGCTAAGGCTTGTTCCACTTAGTTCGTATCGTGCCCTTTCCAAAAATATGTTGTAATAGTCAATCAGGTCAACGAGCATGAAGTTATGACCTCCACAAGTTGCCCCAAATTTCAAGTTTTAGGTGGGAAAAGGGGGAAAATAGGGTATAAGTAGGAATTTTCAAATTGTAAAATGGCTCTTCTTTTGGGATCCTCATTTTAGTATGAAAGTAATGGAAAGCTTTGGCTCTTTTTAGCATTTCTGGTTTTTAGTGGATTGTATGTGTTTTTTTTAATGCAACTCTGCTTCACTCTTGGTCCTAAATTTCTGCCCCAAGTAGTGCACCATCTCGAGGATGGAAAGGACTCCATCATAACTTAAGAAGCCCATCCCATCTAAGGTGGATGTTTGGAAAAATATGGTAGAATTTGGTACATGCCTAAATTCCCACCCTTATAATGGATGGAATTTTGGGAAGGCAACAACAAAGAACCAATCCTGATTACCTATCCTTCTATTAATATTGCATAGGCAAAATTTTTGGGAAGTTGGTAGGTAAGGGAGCATGCCCGAATATTTTCCTAGGACTAAAATCATTATCCATCAAAACAAGGCATCAGGAGACTCCAAGGAAATATATTAATGATTGCATTTACCTAAGTACGCCCTATTAGTGGGTGTGAAGGTGATATTTTGACTTGCACAACTTTAGAGGTAATCAATTCCAATTGCTCACTCACCTAATTTGTGATCTATTGTCTACTTGAATGGGTAAGGTAGATGAGAATTTATGGCCAAATAGGAATATCAAAGCGATCAAGGGCTTGGATTTATGCGAAAACACCTAACCCCTTCCAAACAACCGTCATTCTTCCACAAAGCATAACACCAAGAGAACAATCGTCCGTTTCAACAATCTCCTCCCACTTAGTGCCAATAATGCATGTAATTTAAATTTATTGTAAAAATATCTATAAATAATGGGATGTTATCCATTCCAAAGCATGGCTCTCTAGCCTTTACAATTCATATGTAATATTTTTACTGTGTTGTAAATATAAGTATGTTATTGTTTGGTCTCTGTTTTAGCCCTTGTATCTTTCATGAAGTGCAAATGCTTATTTCTACTTTGGTTATCTGAGTGATCACATTTAATTCTAGTATTTGGATTTCATGTGCTTTACTTGGTAGTTCTAGAATTCACATTCATATTGGGTTAAGGGTTTATTTCTATTTAGGCTAGTTGGGTGGACATGTTGTAATTCTAGTATTTGGATTTCATGCATCCCATTTTTTGGTTGTGGAATTTACCTTTGATCTGCAGTGCTAAGTGCTGAGTGGGGGTATGGTTTGCTGATATGTTAGGTAGCATGCTTGTGTTTGCACCCGTGATATTGATGATGTGTGTGTCTTGATGTGGTTATACCCGTCCTTGTGAGTTCTAGTTATGACCACCTTTTATTTTATTTCCCTCTTTCATTTTCCCCCCTCATTTGTGGCATAGGTAGATAGGACTTGAGGAACCGATCTTCTCCAGAGATCAACCTCCCTGTCTCTCCTAGGATTGATGGTCGTTCAATTTTGGTCGAGGATCACCAATTCGATTTTCACACCAATAGAAATAACATACATAACTATCTGCCTATTAATCACATGGAAAGCCTATGTCAAAGAACATTGAATAGGCCTAATTCTCTTTTTCCACCTGTATGATGTAAGACTCTTTGTACTCACTCTCCTTACCCCATCTATCATTTATCATCTCATTGTGATATTCTCCCAGGCTCACACCTGTAACAGAGTGTAACCAATAAAACTCTTCTTTCTATAGTAAGCTACCCCATACAATATCCTATATAGCCTTGCTAAGATAGTTGGAGCCCGTTCATAGATAGTCCTATCATCTCGCATATCAAAAATCACATGCCCATATACCCAAGGAAGTACAAATTGACTTGTGTCTACCATGATAATCCTAGATATGATCAAAAATAACAATGCAATAATATGATCTATATGACTTCTTGGTATGCATTATTAATGCATTATTCTGATTGCATATTTGGTTATCTTTTTTCCCCTAGCAATAACTCCTTCCCAATACTACCATTACTCCCAAGGCAAGTTGGATATCCTTGCATAGGAACATAAAGAATTTACCATACATCCTCAAGCATCATAGTCATCTCACCAATAGGTAACTAAAAGGTATTTGTATTAGGATACCATCTCTCAGCTAATATTGTCAAAAGAAATCAGTCAACTTCCACATGGATTCCACATTATCTAATCTAATTGCAACAAGTATTCCAACATCATGATCACTAACCAAAGTTAATATTCTATCCATTACCCTTAGTCATCACTCTTGATTTACCAACACCCCTAATCCCTGCAAACCAAAAATCAAAAACCAAATCAACACATTTACAACTCGTTTTTCTCACTTTGGAAAATTTACCACAAGTGGCAAAAATTCCATTGGAAAATTTTCCTCAAACACAAAAAACTAACCCCTAATCAAAATTTGAAGTCTTGATTTTCTATAATACCTATAAAACATTAGTTGATGTATCACCCTTGAACCAAGTTCGCAAATTCTGAGCCCTCACACACAAGCTCTCCAAATTCATAACTTTTTTCAGTGAAAATGAATTCATTCCCCCCATCTCCTCCTTTTACCCACCATAACACATTTTCCCTCCAAATCCTTTGCATCCTAACAATTCAATCCATCATCCCATTACATCGAGATTTTCCTCCAAATTATTTTTTGGGGCAAATCTCGAGGGGGCATTCATGAGGCATCAATCAATTACTAGGTACCCATGGGGCATCAATTTTGAGGTATACATGCACTAATAACACTGATTAATCATCAATTTTCCAAATAAACTCCAATTGCAACCATTTATTTGGCATAATATTTCATGACATTAACAAGCATCATAGTGTAAAAATTTAAGTTCTACAACTTATTTTTTATGTGATTATTTCACAAAATAACATCAAAATGGGAAAAAATATAGACACCTAATTTTGAAATGCCTAGTGACCTTAATCCTTAGTAAAGACACTAGATATTACACCATCAATCAATCAGCTCAACCTAATCAATCGAAACACCAAATAAATACTTTTATAAGTTTACCACTCATTGTCATATTTTCCAATGATAAATTCGATCAATTATGGTGAATTTAAAAAATAGTCATTTTAAGCCATTTGATCGATCAACTTGACAATTGGTCAAAATCGGCAATCATGTATAAATTTTCTAGTGGTAAATCTGCAAACATGAGTAGAATCCTCTAACATGAGCTAGAAGCACCTAGAATCCTTCATCCTACTCCCTACTCAAATCACACATGCTTAGACCACTCCTAAGGCCTACAAGATTTATATTTTGGTCTTACCCTAAAGGCATATTTGACCATCTTTCCCTCCTTGATGAGAACTCAAAAAATCTATAAATATATCCCTTGGGATAGGCATTTCATAGCACAATTTTTAGTAGCATTCTTTTGCTAAAAATAATCTCCATTCTCTCATTTCCTTATATTTGGGGCTTATTCATCAAGAATTTGGGCAAGTGAAGCAAAGCAAAGGGATGTTGGAGCAAGAAGGCTAGCTTATCACAATAAGATATCCTTAGGCAATATACTCCTTAGATCCACTTTATTTTCATCTTCTTGTTTTAATTTCATGCATTTCTCATTCATTTTAGCCTTGCTAACTTGGATTTTTATTATTATAGCCACTAATCCTTGCATCTCTTGTTTTTTTTGCATTCTAACTTCTATTTGCATATCTCTAATAGTTTTTTTGTCTCCATTATCTTATTTATAGCAAATATTAGTTTATTTTCAAATCTCTAGTCATTTGTAGGGTTATTTTCTTATATTTGGCATTTTAAATATTCGTTACTATTTCATTTAAGCATTTTAACCACTAATATCTGTTATTTGTAGGTATTTGTATCCAAATCATTTAATATTTTCTTATTTTTAGGCTTATTTGTATTTTGATCATTTTATATGTTCATATCACTTTACTTGTAGACTTATATATCCATTTGGTTATTTAGTTTCATATTTTCATTCTCTTCTCATTAAGTTTTATGCAATCTTACATTATCTTTCATTTACATGTATTCCATACTTTTTTTGATCTCACACTAACATTATTGCAGGCATATTAATCCCTTGCATATTTTTTTATAGCATTTATTTTGTATTGCATATTGGAGGGCTTATTTTTAGCTCAAAGACACCACTACACCCCTGTTTTAGGCTTCCTTAGTCTCAACAACAACATATTACTTTGTTGTCTCCATAATAATCACTCCATAAACATTTCATTTGATAATTCATAAGTTTAATTAGTTTTTGTAACCATATTATCATATCTTATAAGCATTTTAGCTCAATTTCTAGTCATTTAGCCATCCTCATACTCTCATTTGGGACATTCCTAGGCAACAAACTACCATTTCCTATTCTTATTGGTCATATTCAACTTATCCCATAATATTTGGAAAATTTAAAAATCATTTGTTAATATTTTGTGAATCCCCAATCCATAGACCCTAGGGATTGGTGGTTTTAGCCCCTTTCCCTTATTTTGGACCACTTTGCCTAGGAATTGGTAGTTTTAGCCCCTTTCCCTTATTTTGGACCACTTTGACCCAATGAGCTCAGATTTTATAAAACTCATCAATTCCTAGTTCTAGTTCAATTTTTCCACTCCCTATAGCACATGGTTATTTGACTCTTTGGTTTTACACAATTCAAATCTTTTAACTCCTATCAAATTTGTTAGTGGAAAATTTGACAAATCTATTTTTACTTCTAAATATAAGGTATATTCTAGTTTTTGTTTTACAAAAGAGGGTATGATTAGATGGTAAGATATAATGTCATATCTCTGCACTCAAATAGGCCCCCCAAAATAGACCTATCTAACTTTTTTGTCTTTAAATCTTGTAGGTTTCAAATTCGTCAGACATTCAAATTCACCAGTATCTTTGATTTTATTCAGCATTAAAATAGGTACCTCTATCTTTGAAAATCCACATTTACTACTTTCTTATTATTTTATGCCTTTTGATCTCAGTTTTTTTAATTTTGTTTGCCTAAAATTACATTTATTTTGAAAAATTAATGAACACTTTAAGATAGTCAAATTATTTTTCACAAAATACAATTAGGAAAGAAATTGAAGTCATTTAGTTGCATTGTAGGCTAATTTGGTTGTTGCATAATTCCTTTTTTGCCCTTAAAAGGAAAAGTTCTTTTAGTATAGTTCATCATTCAAATTTGAAAAACATATTAGGTTTAAAAGCTTGTTTTCTTGCATTATTGTTTGATTGCATTTAGCATACAACTTTAGGTGATCATTTATTTAAGTTTAGTAAAAATTTATTTTGAAAAGGCTTGATAGAGATAAAACTTAGGTTTATATTGAATTAACCCATAAAACATTGCATGAACATGAACATAAACATAGAAACTCAAACATAGACTTGGAGGTAGAGCCTAATCGCATGAAGATCAATATTTAGGGTCTCCTTTGGAAAGAGGCCTTTGTAAGTACATAGAGGTCCTAATGGATCCCCCTTGCGTACATTGTGCAGGTTCTAAATCTATAGAAATAAATAGAATAAGCCTTAGAATTATTACATACCCCATATGAATGCAGTAATTACTCTTCATAGCAAAGTTGTCATGTTTATATGTGGAAATATGGACCCAAGCATCTTAAAAAAAGATACAAAACTTGGATAAATTAGATTTATCTCTTGTTAATCTCTTAAGAAGTGTCATATATTTGAATTTCCAAGTCAATATACTATTTATTATATGTGTAGCTTAATTCATAGCTTCACCGTAAAACTTGGGCTTCATCTTCTTGGAATGTACCATCTCCAAAATGATCTTATTATTTTGCTTAGTAGCCCTAATTTTCTCTAGGGTATAACCAAATGCCAAGGAGGAATGCCAATCAACATTACAAGTAGTCAACAAAAGGAAAATCAAAAACATGTTTTGAACTCCTAACCTTCTTCCCATGAAATAAATGGATGAAATACCTTAGCCATGGAACCATGTAACCATAATATTTGTCAAGGTTAGATGTGTTAGCTTATATTTTTATTTTCTTTAGTAGACCTATCTAGGAGGAATTGCATTTAGAACATATTAACTACTACTGTTCCATGCTCTTCTATTTAACATTTGATAAAAAAATTAACAACTATCAAGCTTTAATTGCGTACATCCACTCAACATTCTTGGCATACCCACATGATTGATGAATAATATCTCCTTGTAGGTATGCTTCCCCACACACTGGCAAGTGACTTTCAAAAATGAATGTCCAATTTTCTTCACATATAGATGATGTGATGATGCATCATGGTGCCATAATATCTTCTCTCCATAAACAAGGCTCTATTTCTAGTACACAAACAATATTTCTATAAACCAATACATAAGATCCTATACATCATAATTAAATACTTTTCAAAAATAGTATGGTTATTATGGTTTGAACCTTGAACCTAAGATTTCCCATATATTACAAAAAACACTTATGTTGTTATGCCACATGCCTTGATTGCATTGAGACACTCTATTGGACAACATGTGAGTACTGTGTAGAGGAGAATAGGATTTTTTGACCTTTTAAATACACATGACCAAAACACATGCTCATAGTTCTAGTATTTTAACAAATCCTATGGTGGCCACATGGTTTTCATCATTGTTTTAACTAGAAATGGAATTGCTAAACAATAACAAGGTTACATCATATAGGTGGGTGTATGTGATCTCATAACCCTACATAATTCTTCAATAGATATGTTTACTCTATCGATATCTAGATGTATTTTGTGCACACCGTCTAAGAACCATACGATGCCAATTGAAGAGTGGGTCAATCCCATGATCTCCACCATGCAAGTGCTTTTGGTAGGATGTCTCACTTTGCACTAATATAGATAGCTATAGCTAAAATAATCCCACACAATAAAACTACCTAATACGTGCCTCATGCCAAGAAAATCATGCTATATATAGCATGCATTCCAATCTATGGAATGTTCTTGTTTTAAATTTTTTAATTTTAAAAGTTAAAAAAAAAGAGAAAACATTATGAATTCAATAATGAGGAACAAAATGGAAAGATCTTGAAAAATGTTAAACAAATATCCCCCCTAAATTTTGTATAGAATCCAAAAAATATGATGGTTCATCCATGTGTACCATAGTTTTCTCTATATAACCTTTTTTTGGGAACTTAAACTACTAATCCATCCTCTCTCGCCAAAGTAGCATAAACATTGTTGGATCATTCTAACAATTGGTTGTATTTGGGTCCCCACCCTTGATAAATCACAACTCTCTTCTTTAGTGCATAATATTTTATAAACACTTTCAATTCTCATCTCAATTGAGTTGTTATATCATTTTACATAAAATGTATGAATTCTTGATTTTCATTTTTAGAATTTTTTTGAATTCTCTATGTGAATACAAATATTCAAAAATTTAGCATCCTTCTTGACATTTTCCTATAGTATCCTTCACAATATCAAAATTTCACCTCTACTATAAATGCATTGCATATAAGTAGAGTAATATTTCCAAAACATCACACTATCATAGCCCGCTTTACCAAATCTGGATTACTAGTTTCCTTCCCAAAGCACAAGTGCAATCACAAAAGTTGTAATAAATAGTTTATTTGAAAGCACGTTAATGTTATAAAATAAATACGATATTACCAATGGAAAATATTAAAATAAATCTTAATCATTGTTTGATTCAGGTAGTCAACATTTTCTTGTCAGCTTTAGCTAAACTTACTACTTCCTCTAACCAAGAAAAAGAGAATTTAACATCATGTCCTCAATTAAAACCCCTCTATTGGCTAGTCTATCTACACATTTTTTTCCTTCCCTTAATGTATGTGTAAACCTGATTTCTTCAAATCTATAGCAAGATCTTGAATTTACACAATTATCTGTTGTATGTTCTATGGAGCCTTTGCTTTCCTCAAAATAGAATTTATTACTATGAGTGACTAACCTTTCATCCATACTCTATTCCATTTCATTTGTTTGTATATTTTTAACCCTTCCAAAGCCATCCAATATTTAACTTAATTATTTATCTTAAGTCTACTATTGAAAGCGTAATGAGACAAAATCCCTCCTCTATTATTTATAATCATTCATCCTCCTCTTTTTAGTCCTAGATTTTCTTTAGATGCTCCATCAAAACTCAATTAGATCAACTCCATATTTTTTGGTTTCCACTTTATATTCTTTGCCTTATTTTTGTTTCTCCTATCCCCAACATCATAATTCTATTTTATGATTTGACTCCATCTATCAAGGCTCTCTACTTCCATATTAGGGATTGCATGAGTTGATAGGGTTGGTTTACACTCCTCTATGGCTAAACAAATCTTCCTTTTCATTACCTCTAAACTACTTTCCTTTATTTTAAATATTCTTCTATTCCTTTCTAGACATACAGTCCAAAGTATTGTATATTTTGACATATCCCATTGTGAAGACAAAGATACGACACTTAAAAAACAACAGGAAATCAAATAACACAAGGAAATACAAATATTGCATAAATGGATGTATTCAATAAAATGGGGGGGATCCAATGAAATACTTTGTTATAATAAGTACTCAATGTGAGTATTTGATACAATGATTTTACAATGGCACTAGGATTATCCAAATCCCTAGTAATAACAACAGTGTCTTCAGATTTAGTGTGTCCTTGCTTCCAACAGGTTGAGTGGGCTTTGAGTATCCAATGTGGGGCCACTCCAGCTTCAAAAGTCATTCAACAATGTGTAGAACTTGCAGATCTACATACATAAAAATAGAACAAGGGGGTTAGTAATACCTATGAGGGCTCCACAGTGTGAGACCCTTAGACATCAATAAAACCCTAGTTAAGAATAAAGTAAAAAAGTGTGCCGAATCAACAAATAATAAGATAAAATACATTCAAATGAGATATACCTTGATTTTATTTCATTGTTGTAGATGGCGTGGTATAGCAGGCTCAGACTCGTGTTTTTGTAGTTACAACAAGCTTGGACGCGCACTTGGTAGGCTCTAACGCGAGATTCACAGGCTCTAGTGTGCACCTATGAGATACAACTGGCTCTAGAGAGCACCTACGGTACATAGCAGTCTCTAGTGAGTGCTTCGTAGGCTCTGCAGCAAGCCTCGCAAGATCTAGAGGGTGCCTGCAGGTTAGGGCAGAATCTATAGAAGAATATTGATGGGGTGGCGACGAATACGGTGAAAGGATGGGGGTTGTGATGGCGATGGAAGTTGAATGGGGAATGGTTGGAATAGTAGAAGTCTTGTCGACTTAGCTATGGCTTTAGATCTTCAAATTTTATCTCTCTGCTTTGCTAGGGCTTCAACAGTGACTCCTCCAGGGTATAATTTCTAATCTCAAGGTTCTAGGGTTTGGGCATTTGCAAAATACCCTTATTTATAATCCAACCTAGGGATTTTTTAGGGTTTTAGCCTTACACTTTTGATCATGTGGCTAAGATTAAATTAGATCCTAAGGTTGAGATTGCTTTTTTAATGTGACATGGATTAATGAATATGGACGGTGGAGATTAGAATGGATTGGACGGTTGTGGTTAATTGAGTTTATAAATATATATTTTATAATAAATATATTATAATATAATATAAAATATTATATTAAATATTAAATAATATAAAATAATATTAAAATAATCCCAATTAGGCTAGGAAATGGCGAGAAAGGGCTAAAATGGTGAAATGGATGGTGGGAAAGGTGGAATTGGGCCAAATAATTGGCGGGAAGGTGTATGGTGGACAAGTGGGTGGTGGGAAGGTTAGGATGGAGGATTAGTGGCTGTAATTTGGTGTCTATAGATACCCCTTTTTGTACCATTTTGTGTGAAATGCAATATGGTGCAAAAATATGAGATACCTGCTTGGGCTATGGGCATAGAAGCAGCTTCTCTCTGTTGTTGGATTTGTGCACTGATTTTGAAGATAAAAGAATAAATATTTTTTTAGTATTTTGCATAGCTTACCCCCTCAATTGGTGAATGAGTTATGAATTTATCTCACAAGCCAATTGAAAATTTTGTGCAAATAATGAATGATGTGGTGGATTTGTGCAATTGATGAATGAATGGTGTGAAATGCAATGTGATTGTGGACGATATGAATGATGTAAAATGTTATACCATTTTTTCCCCAATGGTTGAGAGGGGGATTTTTCCAGTGTAGATGTTCATGTGAGATGTATCTCGTCATGGGAGAATCATAATATAATGTGGTTGCCCCATACTTTGGGTTGATTCGATGTTGTTGAATAAGTTGTTGTAATGGCATCATTGAGTATGCAAGATATGAAGATGCAGGCTAACTAAGTCAACGGAGGGGTTGGGTATTGGCTGTAGGAATTTCTTCACCAATTCCATGATGGAACCAATCAAGCTTACCGGTGTCCTATATTATGACTATTGTCAAGTGAGTGAGTGTTTGAGATTTTGGTTATCCATGTTTTCATGCCCCATGGAAGAGGACATCAATGACTGCCTTTTAGCAAATTGTTCTTGGCAAGGTTGTATTCCAAATTTGAGATGCCAAATATTATTGTGATCTTTGATGATGAGATAATTGAATTTGATCATGGTCAAGTGCCCTTATTGTATATTATTCATCTTACCAAATTTGCATGGATTGATATCACTGCAATTGCCAATTTTATAGAATAACCTACTAGATACGAGGTTCGTTTGAATACTAGACAGATTATGGATAAGATGATTGATGAAAATGAAATATGATGATGAAATAATACTTGATGTTTTGTGGTTACGCTTTCACAAAACATGGTGTTAGTTGATGTATGATTTGCAGCTTGTGCTTCTTTGAGTTGTTCATTTTGCACATAACTGAGCGATTTATTGATCGAATGAACCCCAATTTTTGTGAAATTGTGTGAGATGATGCAAAATATGATGTAGAATGATCAGATGTGAGTTTTGTGAAAATTTGGATTGTTTTTCTCCCTTTTATGCCTTGATTTTTGGATTTTGAATATTTTATTTGTTCTTGAAAATTATGCATGCAAAACGATTTTTGTTTTCACAAAACCTGATTTTATGATGTGCATGATGTGTGGATGAAATTTGGAGGAGGTATGCTACTATTTTAATTGATTTTTTTTTTGTACCATTTTTTCACCAAGCGCACGACTATGCTTGTGGTGTCCTGCAGGCATGCAGGTGCACCTGGGTGCGTCAGCAGGTGCCCAGGTGAGCTTGCAAATTTGTAGTCATAGACCTATGCCTAAATGCACTAGGGAAAGCTATAAATAGCTTTTTGAGTGAATCGTGAGGCTCACTTGTGCATTTTGGACTTTGAGAAGCTATGTTTGAGGAGTGGAGTGGGTGTGAGAGCTTAGTGAGGCTAGTGAGGAAAATCGTGCGGGAGCTATGGCGACGGAGGGATTGAATGCGGGTGGCAGAGTTGAGGCACCATTTTCCCTAGTAATGCTAAAAACACTTTTTTCACTTGTGCATTTATTATTATTATTAATTTTTTTTCAATGGTATTAACGAAATTGTTTTTTACTACAGTTGAGGGACATAGAGCCTCGACATTAGTTTTCTCCTCTCATTCCTGGGATGAGGAAGAAGCTGACGATTGATGACTAGGAGTTGTTGGGGAAGGTGGTCCTAGAGGGTGTGGCGAGGCTATATTTTGTGAGGGCCAATGAGGGGTATCTCTCTGCTTTGATAGAGAGATGGGATCCGGATAGGGGGACATTTCAGCTTGCCAACTAGGGAGGCTACCGTTACACTTGAGGATGTATACCATATTATCAAGGTATCGGTAGAAGGAGAAAATGCGGTGGTTTTTCGAGACAAGAAGGCTGAGATGGAGAGGATGTTCGAAGATCGATGGTGGGAGGCCCAGATGGGAGATTACGGGATATGTTATTTGAGCATGTACAAGGCAAAGAAGTTGGATGCACTCCTAGCTTTGATTATATTCATGTTAGTGAACATAGTGCTACCTAATAGCACTGGTTGTAGGTTCCCTTGGAACCTATTGGGTTTGGTGATTGATCTACTCATCGACCCAAAGGAGTATGCAAGGGCTCTTGCTTTATTGGAACAGTTGTATTTGGAGCTATATGATGCGATTCATATGGAGAGGAAGGGGATTGGGTGTAGCTTCCTCATAAAGTGCTGATTTTGAAAGCATTTTGTGATAGCTCAACTCGAGGGATTGCCATGTTCGACATGGCAGATGATGGAGCCCTATGCTAGGCGATGGGTGGTGGTGGAGGAGGTGCATCTGAGATGAGAGATTCATAGCGGCCAATGGTATAGAGACATGTGGTCAAGATTATCTCAGGTTGATGTTGTATGGAGGCCGTGGCAAGGAGCTCAATGGGATGGAGATGGGGAGCAGCTACGTCGGGTGAGGTAGGCTCGATGGTTTATTGGGTGAAGGGATGAGGAGGTAGAGTACTTCCAATACTTGTGAGTGTTGAGGCAATTCGGATTGCCTCAGGGTGTGCTAGATGATCCGGTGTTGTATCGACATCGACGAGATGAGGGGATGTTGCTATGTGCGGAGCCATGGTGAGTGGTGATTAAGGATGACAAGGAGATGGATATCCTCAATGTAGATGATATCGGGGTGACTCCAGAGTATGGAGTGTGGCTTGGTGCCCAACTAGTATGGGTACCAAATATGGTAGGGGATGATGTGGTAGCATCAGGATCAAGGATGACTCCATAGAGGACGATGCCTCAGCAATCGACGGGTCAGAGGCAGTCGAGGGGAGAAACCTAATAGACTCTAGAGGTGGGGTTGATAGAGGGAGAGAGGGAGGGTGATGAAGATATGGGTGAGATCTATGAGGTGGCTATGATGTGAGCAAAGTTGGATCAGCTTCATAAGGAGCATGATATCATGCTTGAGACTCATAGGGAGTTTTTGGCTACTATAGCTCGACTAGAGGCAGAGTGAGCAGCGGTTATGGCTAGTGATAAGGCAATGGTCATGAGGCTCTAGGCAGAGATTTTGGTGGAGTAGCGACATCAGATGGATTTGCGATGTTTGCGGGATAGTGAGGCACACATACATTCTTTGGAGGATGTGTGTATGAAACACCATATTACATTACCGGATCCTCCTTCTTCTTCTGTGGCTGAGTCATATAGGCATACAGAGTCTAGGTAGAGTACTAGGTTGAGGGTTCCTACTAGGTCTCAGGAGTCTTCTCATGGACAGTAGAATTAGTGCTTAGGTGCACTATTTTGTATATATGAGCCTTGGTGCTCCATTGTAGCCTTTTGGCATTGATTGTATATGTGATATATATATATATATACATGGCTTTTTCATATATGTGTGTTATCTCTTGTGTGGATGTTTTTATGTTTATTTTATTAATGTTTGATGCATGTTTATGAATAATTTTTTAATATTATGGATGTTTAATGCAAGCTAATAATGATGTATATGCCTAATGTTTTATATGAATTATGTATGTAAGCTATGTTCTATGGATGCTTAATGCAAGTAAATATATGATGAATCTAAAATGTAAGCTATGTGATGTGTTATTAATGATGATATGTTATGGATGATTAATGCAAGTAAATAAATCTAAACTATATGGGAGGAATGCATGTTGTTCGAATGATCTTTTATAGTTCAAAAATTTTATTGACCATTTTTGTTGTCCATTGTTTGGCAATCGGGGGTACCGAATTTTGTGGTGTTCTACAACTTGACTTCCTATGAAGACATGGTTTTTTTATGGAGGAAGATATGGAAGAAGATATGGATGTTGATATGGAAGACTGAAATATTTTCAAAGACTCAATCATATTAGTATTATTAATCAAACTCACTAGGGTTGTCTAACTTTCTTTAGGACCAATGTGTGTGCAAGTGAGGTTCATATACCAAATCTTGAGTGTGACAATGACCCTATCCAATCAAGAACCAATTTGTGTGCATGTGAAGTTCATTGACCCCTTATGAGTAAATTTTGCATGACCTATTATGGAGATGACCTGAAGCTAGCCTATCCTTATATGCAGTCATAGGTCTTCCTATTTGCCAAGGAGACATGTCATCCCACATGAGCTTACTCCACTGCCAGTCAAGCATCTATAGCCTCGATGAATATTCAATCCATAGTCCAATTGGGATTGATCTTTTGGACCTTGGGGATGACTATCCATCCTTGTCAGGGACGTGTAGTACGATCCTTACAACTTTAGGGATCAAGGGTGTTTGAAATTTTATTTGCTAATTTTGTATAGAGCTTTGGGGAATCGGATTCTCAACCGAAGTATGATGAGAATTTTGGCCCTATCCTGACTACTCTATGTTTTTATATTTATGTAGATTAAAAATACAACGCCAAACAAAATATAAAACCACAATAATGGAATACAAAAAAGTTGCACAAAACAAACGATTATTATTAATCAGTGGAGTTTAAAAACTCCTTTTGAGTACAACAGGGCCTGTAACCCTTTATTCGTGATACACAGTTACAAGTTATTCTAGGGTTCTCCGAAACCCTAGCTGGCACAAATGGTGGCGCTTTCGAAGAATGTATCTTCAATCCCAACAGAGTGAGTGGGCTTGCTTGGACCACTCCAGCTTAATCAGCTGCCATCAATAAACCGGATCTGCTGTCAAAAACCTGCACACATTAACACTATCAAGGAGTTAGAAATTAATAAGAGGGCTCCACTGTGTGAGCCCTCAGAAACAATCTAAAACCCTACAAAAATAGAATTCAGGAATTCAACAACAGATCAATAAAAGAAAAGAAGTTACTTGCTTTAAACTAATTTATACCGGTTCTCTGTTAACGCAGCTAGACCAGGCGACACCTGGAAGTAATGTGGCTGTCAAATCGGCTATGGAAGGTGCCCTGGTGCACTCGTTGAACGCCCGCGTGCTTCTGGATTAAGGTTTCAGACGCCGATCTGAGTCTGTGGCTGTGGGTAAACGCCCGTGGGCACTTGGTAAACGCCCGTGGGCACTTGGTAAAGGGGTAAACGCCCGTGGGCACTTGTGACAAGAATGGGGGATTTTGTAGAATGCTGCAGAAGAGATGGCGGCGAAAGCAGCGACGGAAGCGGCGATGGATGCAGCGATGGATACGATGAAAAGGTAGCAGAAGAGAGATAGAGGGGATCAAAAAAGGAGATAGAAAAGATCCAGGATAGAAGTAGCAAAAGACATAGGGTTTGAGCCATCAAGGTGACTCAATTTATAATCTACTCTTAGGGCACACTTTAGGGTTTTAACGACACTTTGAACGTGTGGCTAAGATTAAAGTGGATCTAAGGGTAGAGAATAAATCTAGGTTGTGAAATGGATTAAGATGGATGGACGGATGAGATTAAATGAAGGACGGATGGCTCAGATTAAATCACTTAAACTATTATTTAAATATATATATTAAAATATTAAAATATATATATATATATAAATATTAATTTAAATAAATTTGGGGATGAAAAATGGTGGGAAAGGTGAAATTGGGCCAAATAATGGTGGGAAAGTGTGGATTTGGGCCAAATAATGGCAGGAAGGTGGATGACCGACACGTGGCTGATAGGAAGGTATAGATGACTTGCAAGTGGCTAGATTTTGGTGTCTACAGATGCCCCTTTTTGAGCTTCTTTGTGTGAAGACACAATGCAGCACAAAAACTTAGGACTCCTGAAAAGCTAGATCAGACACAACTCTCTCTCAAGATTAAAGCACCACTTTGAAGACCAAAGAATAAAAGAATATTTAAAATTTATCAGCTTACCCCCTTACATAAAGCAATAAAGTATTTTTATATATTTTGATTTTTTTTTTTTTTTTGGAATTTTTTGATTTTTTTTTTTTTTTTTTTTTGGTATTAGTGAAAACCACTATTTTAGTATATACATATAATACAAGTTTGGATTATGGCTTATGGATGTGGCGGAGGGGGTGGTTCACCTCGTTCTTGTGGAAGAAGCAAGCGAAATATGGCCTCTTGGAGAGGGAAAAATTGGAGATAAAACTCGTCTTGTTTAGTGAGGGGAACAATGGGCACCGACTCTTCTTCAGATTCATCACCATTTGACATGACGTCAAATTCTTCATAGACTTCATCTTCGGATTCGTCGAGGTGGAGGATTTCTTCTTCTGAATTAAGATTAATGCTTTGAAAAGCTTGCTCAAAAGAAGAAAGGGATGGAAGTGGTTGGTAGCCCAAACCAAAACGCTCAGTGGGTCTCTGGTATGGCATATCGATGCGTTCAGTTACCCCTTGCTCGTATCAACCTAGGCCAAATTGTTGCCAATTATGTCTATGGAAATAGCGAGAGGGAAAACCCTCCATCCTTTCGATATTGGCAGGGACTGGATGCTTAGGTTCTAGTATGGTGATAGGACTAGAAGATGACTCTATTCCCCCATATACAAAATTAATGGAATTTGGCATAGAACCCATGTTATAAACCGATCCAATGGATAAATGTTGGTCATGTGGAAGACCAAAATATTTAACTGTTTGCACATTGAATGGTGTGATGTGGACATCTTGGATGGCATACTCACCAATACCTGCATCAGTGAGATGGACCTTGACTTGGGAGGGAGATGGACTTGATGATGGAATAGAAGAATGTGGGATAGAAGAATTGGAAGGATTTGGTTGGGTTGATGCTTCACTAACTTGTGAAACATCACCTGGTGATGGTTGGGAAGATGGAGGAATAATAGGTGATGTTGAAGAAGGTGTAGAAGAAGGGGGTAATGACGTGGAAAGAGATGATTGGTCATGGCCACATGTGCATGTGGTCACTGATGAAGAAGAAGGAAGATTAGTTGATGAAGAAAGTGGTGAATGAGTTGGAATAGCAAAAGAGGAAAATGGTTGCGATATGATGGGTGGCTCCTCAGGAATGGAAGCTTTAGAAGAAGATGGTATAGAAGAAATAGATGGGGTCAAGAAAAGATGAGTGGATGGCAACACAATCTCATAAGGATTTGAGACATAGTTGCAATGTTTGAAGGGTTCCGTGTCAGCAGGTACACAATGAACCTGTCCCTCATATACACACTTCGGACATTGATGCAAGATAGGAGGGACACATCTCATCTCCCTAAGCCAAGGCCGTCCAAGCAATACATTGTATGCCATGGTCCCTTCCAAGATGTGAAACAAGGTATGCAAAGTTCGGGCCCCTACCTCAATGGGCAAGATAATCGTGCCAACCGTGGAAGATAAAGCATCATTGAATGCTTTAAGAGTAAAGGTCGACTTTGTGATAAGGGATGGCGACAGCTTTAGATGACTCAATGCCGATGTTGTAATGATATTGATTGAGGAACCGGTGTCAATTAAGACTCTCTTGAATGGCTTGTTATCGATCTTGGCCATGATATGTAGTGGAGGATCTATACTTTCTGTTGACATAGGTTTGATTTCAAAATCATAGAAAGTGATGGAGGGCTCCATGCATGTTTGAATACTCCCCACAAAGTTGTTGAAGGCATTAGTATCTTGAGTTTGAAGCTCGATTGACTTTAATATTTCCATTAATGCCTCTCTATGCGGGGGAGATTGTTGAATGAGGTCATAGATCGATAACTTGGCAGAAGCCATTTTTAAATTGGTAGTTAACCGGCTACTCAATGACATGATGGGTCGTTGGTGTTGAGTAGAATGATTTAGCGGTTGTTGAGAAGTACTAGCACGTCGTTGGGTCACTGTTACCTGAGGTGGACTGGGGGTTTGTACAGGTGGCTGTGGTTCAACTCGATTTGGTTGGTTCACCCTTTGACCCCGGGTTACTACGTTAATAGTACCCACAAAACCTTGGTATTGTTGTACATGGTTGACTTGATTAGGAGGAGTTACCTGAGTTACTCCCCCTAAAGTTGTTGGAGCTTCCTCCCGATGTGGAAGGGGTGTTTGAAATATACCAAGATTTTGATTTTGTTGGGCTAAGGGGCTATCCAATTTAATGGCTCCAATCTCAATAAGATCTTGTATCACATGTTTGAAAGCTGTACAATTATTGATATCGTGTCCATTTTGCCTATGATAAGGACAAAATAGGTACTCCTTGTAATACTTCCCCCTTCTAGATGGTTCTAAAGGTTTAAACTCAGGTAAAGTTAATTGATTTGTGCTATATAACTTGTTGAATATGACCGCATATGGTTCATCTAAAGGTGTGAACTGTCGCTTGGGACGATTTGTTTGCCAAGGTCGAGTTTCCATGGTTGGCCCAGTATTGTGATCTGGTTGAGGAGGGGCGGGTACCGCATGATAAGCAATTGATTGCGGTTGATTTTGCATTACTTGTTGTTGTTGAGCCATTACGGGCTGACTCGCCACCACTTGATTAACTTGGTTAACGTTTGAGGCTATACTAGCCTGTGTTTGTTTGTTTTGGCCATAATTATTATTTCGTTGTTGGCCCTTTTGTTGCCATTCTTTTCTATGGGGTTTTAAAACACCCTCTTGGACTTTAATGTCTTCTATGGTACTTGCTTGGGCCAAAGCCTCTTCAAAAGTCCTGTATTGTTGTAATTGGAGTAACCAAGAGATAGGTTTTAAACAACTCTGGGTGAACATTTTGGTTAACTCCTCCATTGGTAGGGAGAATGGTAGTTTATTAATGATAGCCCTCCAACGGTTTCCAAAGTCATAAACAGTCTCATCGTCATGTTGCTTGAGCTTGTATAAGTCGGACAATGAAACTCTCTTTTGTACATTCAGGGAGAATCGTTCTAAAAACAGATTAATCAATTGCTCGTAAGCATAAATGCTATGGTGAGCTAAATGATTGTACCACTGTACAGCATCTCCTCCTAATGTCTGAGGAAAAGTTCTGAGCATAAGAGCATCATTATTTTGGATTCTAAAGCAAGCATGCATGAATGAGCTCACATGTTCATGAGGATCCTCGGTTCCTCGAAATTTGTCAAACTTCGGTAATGTGAAATCAGTCGGATATGGTGGTGAAGGTACCGAAGGATGAATTGGTTGATTGATCAATGACCTTAGCGTAGGTTTCTGACTAAATGAGCTAGGCACGTTAAGCATAAGGTTGTCAATCTGTTTTTGCATAGCATGGAGTCGAGAATCTTCATGAAAATTCTGACTCGTTTGATGATTATGATGATGTAATGGAAGATTAGAAAATTGGTGAGATGGGATGAAATTGCCTGAATTAGGCGGTGTGGAATGGACAGGTTGTTGGTATGGATGATACTGGAAAGAAGGTGATTGGGGTGAATGATGAACTGGACTGGGTTGGGAGAAATTTGGGGTAGGAATGGACACCACCAAAGATTGGGGTACCCAGGTGGGGCCTGAGCTAAGAAAAGCTGGCTGGGTAGAAATTGGTTGAGGCGTAGGATTTACTACGACAGGTGGTTGAGCATTTTGTTGTTGTTGTTGCAGAAGCAACTTTTCGAGGTACTCCCTAACCTGATTAATCTCTAACCCAAGGGAGGTGGGATGATTGGATGAAGGTGGAGGGCAGGCTGCCATGGTAGTCACAGGAGACTGCATAGCAGGGGCAATGAAGGTGGCTGAAGTAGGCGATACCTGGGAAGAAACAGTAGACTATGCCCCAGGTAGGGTGAAACCATAAATGGTTTGGGAAGAAGAGTGTTGAAATTGGTCATGGCTAGAGGAGGTTCCACCAGCCTCATAGAGAGAATTGGTGTACACCCGGTTAAATGGAGGAGAAAGTGGTCGGGAAGACACTACATTTGTCTCCAAAGGAGGACAATTGAGCATCCGGGAAGATGTTGGAGATGAATCCGGCTGAGCAGATACAACATTAGCCTCAAAAAATGGGTTAGTGTAGACCTGAGTGAAACCAACGGGTATGGTTGATGCAATATCCTGCTGAAAAATAGAATCTTGCATAGGGGAATCTTGGATTGGCTCAAGGATATAGCCAGTGCCATCTCTTAAGTGATTTTGCACTTGGGCCATATCAATGTGGGTAATATGACAGGAATTGTCTTCCTCCATGGGCATGGCCATGCGATAGACGGTAGAAGGACGTGAAAGACCCAGGCGAACCTGCCTGAAATTCACTAGGATAAGTGGCTATGTTGGTGATGGGGATATTCTGTGAATTATTCATTTTATTATTTAGATTTAACATTTTAGATTGATTCCTTGTTAAGACCATGAAGCAATAAATCTAAACAAATTCAGAAAAGAAGAATGCAAAACTAGAATGATAAATTTACACTAAAGAAATTATCAGAAAATAGTCACAACTTAGGTTTCAACCAATGTGTCTTACCTACGGTTAATTAATTATTTTCTGATCTTAATCTGTAGTAAATTTTAAGTGTCCGGTTTATGAGTTTTGCATGTGATCTAATCTTGAATTATTCACAAAAAAGGTAAAAACTATGGCTAGGAAAGGACAACGAGATTCTTACTGGTGATGAAATCCAACAAGTTTGCTCGGGGGTGACCTATGGTGTCTAAGGCAGAATTTTAATGGATGGAGATGAATTCCACCGTCACTAAACTTCAAGCAATACCTGGTGATGAAATCCAGATATCACTGTTTTAAATGCAATATGAAAATGCAATGAATTTTTTTTTTTTTTAAATGTTTTAGTTATCTAATGTGTACATACAAGGCTATAAATCAAAAGTTCTAATGATCTAAGCAAGAGGCTACTGAAAACATATCATTTCCTCTGAAGAAGTGAAGTACACCGTTTAAAACCCCCCCGCCTACCAATGATATCGATATCAAAGGAGCAACCGGAAGGTTCGTCCACTTCTCTACCTGGAATCACCCAATGGCAGGAGTACTATTGACATCCAATCAATAGTCCTACTTAGATAATTAAAAATAATAATTCGTAGCTATTCTAATATGCAGCTAGGTATGCAAATTTTTTTTTTTTTTTTTTTTTTAATGCAAGCAACAATCAATAATGCAATGCAAAGAAAAATGTAATTAAAAATAACTGTTCTTTTCCAGATTACTTAGTTTTTGTTCATTTTAAAGTAATGATCTAAAAAAGAAACAAAATATGGCAGAAAAACCAAAAACGTAAAAAGTAAAGCACTTACTTGGAAGCCTACGCTTTTCTGTAAAACTGACTTCAAACGCCCATGGGAGTCTGCACAGGATGAAACGCACCTCTGCGTTTCGTATTGGACTTCCAGACGCCCCTCTGTGTCTGCTGCGTTTTCTGCAAACTCAGAAACCCTAGTTTGCTAGAACAGCGAATTTCGGGATTTCTGGAACCTGCAAAATAAAACAAAAAACAGGAACAAATTAGTAAAGCAAGTATTAAAAATATGAAACCCTAGGGGGTCCCACCATGATCACCATTTGTAGATTAAAAATACAAGTCAAACAAAAATAAATAAAATCACAATGATAGAGTACATAATAGTTGCACAAAACAAACGATTTCTATTAATCGATGGAGTTTAAAAACTCCTTTTTGAATACAACTGGGCCTGTAACCCTTTATTTGTGATACACAGTTACAAGTTATGCTAGGGTTCTCCGAAACCCTAGCTAGCACAAATGGTGGCGCTTCCGAAGAATGTATCTTCAATCCCAACAGAGTGAGTGGGCTTTGTTGTATCCCTTGCTTGGACCACTCCAGCTTAATCAGCTGCCATCAATAAATCGGATCTGCTGTCAAAAACCTGCACACATTAACACTATCAAGGAGTTAGAAATTAATAAGAGGGCTCCACTGTGTGAGCCCTCAGAAACAATCTAAAACCCTAGAAAAATGAAATGCAGGAATTCAATAACAGATCAATAAAAGAAAAGAAGTTACTTGCTTTAAACTAATTTATACCTGTTCTCTGTTAACGCAGCTAGACCAAGCGACACCTGGAAGTAATGTGGCTGTCAAATCGGCTGCGGAAGGTGCCCTAGTGCACTCGCTGAACGCCCGCGTGCTTCTGGATTAAGGTTTCAAACGTCGGTCTGAGTTTGTGGCTGTGGGTAAACGCCCACGGGAACTTGGTAAACGCCCGTGGGCACTTGGTAAATGCCCGTGGGCACTTGGTAAAGGGATAAACACCCGTGGGCACTTGCGACAAGAATGGGGGATTCTGCAGAATGCTGCAGAAGAGATGGTGGCGAAAGCAGCGACGTAAGCGACGATAGATGCGGCGATGGATGCGACGAAAAGGTAGCAGAAGAGAGATAGAGGGGATCAGAAAAGGAGATAGAAGAAGTTAAGAAGATAGAAAAGATCTAGGATAGAAGTAGCAAAAGACATAGGGTTTGAGCCATCAAGGTGACTCAATTTATAATCTACTCTTAGGGCACACTTTAGGGTTTTAACGACACTTTGAACGTGTGGCTAAGATTAAAGTGGATCTAAGGGTAGAGAATAAATCTAGGTTGTGAAATGGATTAAGATGGATGGATGGATGAGATTAAATGAAGGACGGACGGCTCAGATTAAATCACTTAAACTATTATTTAAATATATATATTAAAATATTAAAATATATATATATATATATATATATATATATATATATATATATATATATATATATATATTATATATTAATTTAAATAAATTTGGGGATGAAAAATGGCGGGAAAGGTGAAATTGGGCCAAATAATGGCGGGAAAGTGTGGATTTGGGCCAAATAATTGCGGGAAGGTGGATGACCGACACGTGGCTGATAGGAAGGTATAGATGACTTGCAAGTGGCTGGATTTTGGTGTCTACAATTTATGTTCAAATAGTAATTGTGGCAGTGGTAAGAACCATTGTTTTTGCTTTGGACTATGTTGCATGATAGGAAAAGTGAGGATTATCCCTTTTCACTTCAAGGTACTACCCAAGTATGGTACTAACCCTCCTTGGCTCATAAATGTGATGGAATATGCTTGGTTCAAGATTGTATTCGGGATCAATTGGTGATGCTCAAGATTTTCTTAGTATGTAAATTGTATTTTTGGTCCGAAAGAAAATCGGACATCCATTTGGAGGTTGTTTACTACCCTAGTAATGGCTGAGTGACTAAAAATCTAGGCTTTTGTGCTATGTGATGTGGTTGACATATGACTTTTTTTAAATTTGCATGAAGGTTTCAAACTAGGTACCCAAATCGTTATGACTTGACTTTTTGTTTCATGGTCATATCATCATTACTATGCTAGATCATTGAACATGGGATGGGATGAATGCACATGTATATGCCTAATGCAATGGAGTTTGATATGCAAATGGAAAGTGTACAATGCCATGGAATATGTATGATTTAATGAAACAATGCATGAATGCAAAGAGTGAAGATGTATTTTAAATGCCTAAATGTAAATGGAATGTATGCAATGTAGATATGCCTATGTGGATGATGATTTTTTTTTTTGGCCATGTATATATACATATATATAGTCATGCATAGAAGAGGACCCCCAGACAAGGAAGAGCTAAGACCGGTCTCGAAAATCAATGCAAATGCGTATTGCCCCATTAAGCTTGTGAATGGGTACTAGTCCTGAGAGCCAGTCGGGATAGTCTAGGGTGTCATCTAATTCTTCCTGCAAAGGTGGCGATGAAGGAGGAATGTAGTGGGCCGAAGCTTTTAGCAATTCCTTGGATAGGGTGAACTTCGAAGAGGAGCGTGTGGAGGAAATCCGATCCAAGTCAATAAGGCTCATGTCAATTGGAATTGGCCTAGATAGATCGTATGGATTACGAAGTGGGGTAAATAAATCAATAGGATTCATATTGATCTAGCGGAAGGTAGGATGGTTTGTCCAAATGGGTAGATGGAACAATTGAATCAAAATCGATGTCAAGGTATGGTATCCTTGTCCAAATTATTGCCAGCTACGCCTGGGTGCTTGTGTAGGTGTAGCAGGGCGCTTACTAGGTGCAGGATGGCACCTGCGGTTGTCTGTAGATGCTTCCAAATGCTCCACGGATGTTCTCAAACACCTGCATAATCTCTTAAAATGCTATAGACTACTTAAAAAACCCTAGCAATAAATTTAGTGACTTTTACACTTTTGTAAATCCTGCAACAAACAAAAATAAAATTAAGTTAGCAAGGTAGATCTATCAAATAATGAAACCCTTGTGGGGTCCCACCATGATCGCCATTTGTGAAGACAAAGACATGGCACTTAAAAACAACAGGAAATCAAATAACACAAGGAAATACAAATATTGCACAAATGGTTGAATTCAATAAAATTGGGGGGAGCCAATGAACTCCTTTGTTACAATCAGTACTCAATGTGAGTATTTTATGCAATAATTTTACAATGGCACTAGGGTTCTCTAAAACCCTAGTAATAACAATAAAGTGTCTTTAGATTTAGTGTGTCCTTTCTTCCAACAGGTTGAGTGGGCTTCGAGTATCTAGTGTGGGGCCACTCCAGCTTCAATAGTCATTCAACAATGTGTAGAACTTGCAAATCTGCATACATAAAAATAGAACAAGGGGGTTAGTAATACCTATGAGGACTCCATATTTTGAGACCCTCAAACATCAATAAAACCCTAGTTAACAATGAAGTCATAAAGTATGTCGGATCAAAAAATTATGAGATAAAATACATTCAAATGAGATATACCTTGATTTCATTTCGTTGTTGCATATGGTGTGGTGTAGCAGGCTCAGATTCACATTTTTGTAGTTGCAGCAGACTCAACGCATACTTGGTAGGCTCTGATGTGAGCTTCACAGGATCTGGTGTGCACCTGCAGGATACAACAGGCTCTGGAGAGCACCTATGGTATACAACAGGCTCTAGTGAGCGCTTCATAGGCTCTACAGTGAGCCTCACAAACTCTAGAGGGTGCCTACGGGTTACGGTAGAATATGCAGAAGCAGATTGAGGGGGTGGCAATGAATGCGATAGAAGTATGGGGTTGTGGCGGTGATGGAAGATTAATGGGGAACGGTTGGAACAACAAAAGTCTTGTTGAGTTATCTAGGGCTTTATATCTTCAAACCCTATCTCTCTCTACTTTTCTAGGGCTTCAACAATGACTCCTCCAGGGTATCATTTCTAATCTCAAGGTTCCAAGGTTTGGGAATTTGCAAAATACCCTTATATATAATCCAACCTAGGGTTTTTTTAGGGTTTTAGCCTTACACTTTTGATCGTGTGGCTAAGATTAAATTAGATCATAAGGTTGAGATTACTTTTTGAATGTGACATGGATTAATGAATATGGACGGTGGATATTAGAATGGATCGGATGGTTGTGGTTAATTAAGTTTATAAATATATATTTTATAATAAATTTATTATAATATTATATAAAATATTATATTTGTAGACACCAAAATCTAGCACCCTTCAGTTCACATTCACCATCTCACCATCAAACCTTGCATAATAAATATATATGCCTAAGTTCTAACTTAGGGATATAAAATCTTGCACATCATTATACTTTCCTAATTTATTTAATTAGGAAAATCACCCTAGGATACCCTGTCTACCCATTTGACATGTGTCCTGGACACTTCATCCAACACCCATGCCACATATTACCCACTCTTGTCCCCTTTGTCCTTACACATGAGACAGATTCCCAACACCCATGCCACAACTCCTCTGTTGTTGTCCCCTTATCCCTTCACATAAAATAGCATCCCACATCCCACTCCACTTGGAGCCACATCACCCCAGTTAACTGAGCCACACTGGGTGACTCACTGTAACTGCCCGTTCCACTTGGCAGTCTAGATTGGCCACTTGGTAGATCAGGCTTGCCACCTTAAATCCTCTCCAAAGCCCTAGTCAACCTATAAAGATACCATCAATCCACCAAATAAAGAGATCTGAATTTGCATACCGATAGGCTATCGAATTAGATTTGGACCTAATGAGAATTTAAGGGCACAAGCCAGACTCTGACCGTTGGCTCAAATTTCGAGGCAATATTTTGTTCAGTCAAAACTACCTGTCTGTAGTTCCACAGTCGAGAATGTGCATCCACAATTTCACAATGGCAGGTCCGCAGTTTCCATCTCGTAACCGTGCTTCTGTGGTTCCACAATCTTGAGAATAGAAGCGGGTTTCATCAACAAAGATTAACGATTCGAGTAGTAATAGGTATCTTGGATAGGTTGCTGAAGCTGGAGTGGTCTCGTGCTAGATACCAAAGCCCACTAACCTTTTGAAGCTGCAATTGGATACGAGGAGAGCATTGTACATTGCAAAAGATTTATAAAACTCCTAGAGAGAAATTTGTATCACATTGAGGCCAATATTATAACATTGTACCCAAACTACTTGGGGCAATCCGAAACATTGTAAATCTGTATCATGAGAGTCAATATATAAAGGATTTCATTATTTTGGGCAATCTCTTTGTGTCTGTGTGATTTTATATTGCAAGTGCTCAAGTATTCTAGTTACAGAGAATGGCGATCACGGTGGGACCTTCCAAAGGTTTCATTTTTTTTGCCTTGATTTATTTTAATCTTACTAATCTTTGTTTGCATGTACAAGTGCTAATAATTTGAAGCATGCAAGGATTTAATATTGGGTTGGCGAGTCTAGATTGTGCTTAAATTATCACTATGAAACTACGCATCTACGGTTTCTAATTTGTGAAACCACGCATCTGCAATTTCTAATTTGAGGAAATACACATTCGCGGTTGCTGCATTGTTGAAACGTAGATCGACGGTTGAAAGCAGGAAGGAGCAGTGAAAGGAACACATGTATGTACCTTATGTCATATTTTTAAATTACTCCTTTAGTTCTGGATTTAGGCTACATTTAAGTAGATTAAGGGTTTCATTTTTGTATGCCATTGCTTGCATTTAGGTCTTAGGATAGAAAAAAATTTGCTTAAATATTGCATTCATAAACACAATAACAAAGCAAAATAAATGAAAATCTGCATATGCATAGTAGGGAATAATCATATTGCATGTACCAGGTTAGAAATAACCCAAGTATTTCTATTTTAGGGTTTGGGCTTGTATTCGAATTATGTTCTGTTGATAGAAAGGACCCGTGCACCCACGATTGGGATCTCCCAAACATGCATGTGCGGTTGGCAAACCACGTACCATGGTTTACCAGAACTAACTACTCACCCACGGTTAGCCCTGTTAAACATAATTAGGTCGAGTCTTACCTGAACTTGTAATTTTGCCCCTGATATGATTTTGTCTGCTATTCTATGTCTTTCCTGCTTTTTGGATTAGGCATAAAAACAAAATTGCATGTTAGATTTGCATCGTACAATAGAAAACAAAACATTCCACACACACACACACACACACACACACACACACACACACACACACACACACACGTATAATTAAAACATTGGTCCGGTTGGATTTCATCACCAACCCCCAATTTAGACCGGTGACATTGGAATTCATCTCCTTCCATTGTCTTACCCCCTAGATCATCCGTAGACATGATAAAAGCACTCTTTAAGCTGGTATAAGTCATTGGTATTCAAGTTGTCTCCCACTATTGGAACGATTGTTGAATCATAGTGGAAGAGCTAGGCAAACCCCCCACTGGAATTTAAGAGGTGTATCCTAGTCTCTTTTGAGAAATCACGCTTGGTTCTAGTGTTCTTAATCACCATCTTCATTGAGTTATATTATTATATTACAAAAAAAAAAACTCTTCAAAAACTTCAAACACAAAAAAAAACACAAAAACACACCCAAAAAAAATCAAAAACTTAGTGCAAACTAGGGTCAAACACTTTGTATGTTTATTTGCTTGGCATGTTGTATTGCATTGTACTTTCTTTTTCCATTCACACAGATAGCATATTAGCGTATGGTAATGACTCGTAATCAAGCTGAGAAATTAGTGTCAAGCCGAAGTCATTGGTCATCCCCTATTGCCTCTTAGTCTGGCAATGTCCCTCTCACTTCGGTGGTGGGACAAGTAGAGGTGCCCCTTTTTATGTCCTCGAGTCTTGATATAGGGCCTTCTAATAATACCCACAACATGGACATAGACATTATGCATAGAGCTACTCACACGGCTATACCTAAGACACATATGAGTGAACCTCTTGCAACAATAGACAGTCAGGCAACCATGATAGATATGGACACTATTAGAATGTACTTGAATGTAGCTGGAATGGTCTTCCCATCGTTACCACCACTCTCCATCCCATCACGTGTTGTACCATCATCACAACAGGAATCCATATTTGCATATCCACAACAGTCACAACGGATTTTCACTAATCCTCTCTTTGAGTTGGCCACTGTAGCATTAGCCAATCAACCATGTTCATCCAACCAAATTCATTCCTCCACATTATCACAACAAATGACCATTACCACTAATCCCTTGTACAAAACAATCCCTATTGTTTCACAAGCCCCAACATTCATTCCTCCATCCACACTTGTAGGACATACATCTCATACCATTCCATAGTCAGTGGTGATACCCTTTGCTACTTACCCTCCATCCACCTCCACTACCATGGTTGTTCCACAACCAACTCAGTCCACCACATCACAGGTAGCAATCCCTATGTCAAATGCAACTGATATACAACAAGCTTTCTTACAGTTGTAGCAAATGATTTTAGATAATGCTAACCATAGCATAAACCCTAACCCTAACCGAAATTTGTAAGGGATTGAGAAAAATCTTCCACCTACATCTCATCAACCTAATGCCTTTATCCAAGATCCATCTTGGGTAATGCATCCTCCCTCTACCACTGTTGTTCACAATCAACCACCGCACCCATATGCTAATGCAGTAGGTCAGCATAATACCATACCTTCATCACCCCATCCATATCATAACATCCCTCAACACCCATACCATAACACATTTCAACCAAATACATCTTATCATCCCCAACCTACATACAATCCACCCCATTACCAACAACATCAAGTACATTCGAGTGTCAGTCCTATAGCTGATCCTAGATACCAGTTTTTATAGAGTCAGATTGATAGTCTTGCCATGCAAACCCCAGGCTTGCAATACCAAAAACCAACTTTAATGCAACTACTCAATCACCCTATTCACACTTTGGTACCAGAACCGCCATATCCACATGATTTCCAAATACCAAAGCTTGAATTTAAAGGAGAAGAGGATCCTAGAGAGCACGTAACGAGATTTGTGAATGCATTCTTCATAATAAAAAATAGCGATGAATTCATATTACATACATTTCCTCAAACATTAGGGGGGAAGCCCAAGACTGGTACAATCATCTCCCGCATCAAAGTATTTTCACCTTTGAACAACTAGCGGACCAGTTTCTAGAAAGATTCACCCTAAATGTTAGAAAACAAACAATATTGATTGATTTAATTTATCTAAAACAATATGATGATGAATTAGTCTATGACTTTGGCAACAGATGGAGATCAGTCATGATTAAGTTACCATTTTCACTCCCCATGCCAGAGATAATATGAATATTCATGAAGAGTTTTGGTAAACCCATATCTTCATTACTATAGCTACAACAGTATAGAACATTCGATGAGGCACTCGCCCAAGAAAAATTGATTGAAGAAATCAAAATTCAAGAAGGTGATATTAAGACTAAGAAGAAAGAGTGGCATAATAAGAATCAAAATGGGAATAACCACGGTCAGTCCAAGACTGCAAAGGGTTAATTAGATAGTTTTGAGCCAACTACAGTCAAATCAACCGGTTCAAACACAAATCCAACAACCCCAACAACAACAGCAACCACATCAACTAAATTATCAAGCAGTTCCACCCCCACAATAGGTACAAAATAAGACACAACCTGTGGGAAGGCAACAACATCATTTTAAACCAAAAATAAATTACACGCTAGTACAAGAGACATATTCATTAGTATTTTAGAAGTTGTATGCGGCAAAACTTTCTAATTTACCGAAAATGAAACCTCATGATCCTAACAAACCAAAGACAAAAAGTTATAAATAAAACCTCTTTTGCATCTATTATAGACAAAGAGGACATGATATTGAAGGTTGTCATGGATTTAAAGGAATTATGCAAGACTTATTGGAAGTGGGTACAATCAAAATTGACAACCCATTAGCCCAAAATAACCAAAACCTAGGCATATATGACATATTTGTCACATCGAGAGGCAAATCAACAACCGATAGGAGCATCAACTTCTATAGTTCCTCCCAATTAGGTTAATTATGTGTCTCAACTGCCACAAGATTTTGTTGGGGCTATTAGTGTAGTTACCCGTGGACAAAGGCAAGCTAATCGCATAATCCAAGCTTTGATAGCATCACCAACTAATGTGCCCATACAACTTGGATCGAGTGGGCCACCACTACCACTCCACAATCGCCCTATTGTTACATTGAACAACCGATTGACATAGATTTTGAAGATGGCTTTAGCAAAATTGTCAATTTATGAACTAATACAACAATCAACACCTCACAAGGAAGCATTGATGGAAATTTTAAAGTCTATTCAGGTATAATTAGAAGACCCAAATGCATTCAATTCCTTTGTGGGTAGTGTGCAAAAGTGTATGGAACCCTCGATAGTATGCTATGACTTCAAGGAAAAACAAATATCAGCAGATTCACCTGACCCACCATTGCACATAGTAGCTCACATTGACAGGAAACCCTTCAAGAGAGTGCTTATTGATACAAGTTCTTCAATCAACCTCATTACCACACCTACCATGATGAAGCTCAATGTCCCATCATCTCACATCACAACATCCACATTCACTCTTAGGGCCTTTAATGACGCTTTATGCTCAACTGTAGGGAATGTTGTCCTTCCCGTCATAGTGGGGGTGAAAACAATACATATTCTCTTTCACATCTTGGAAGGGGAAATGCAATATAACATACTTCTTAGACACCCTTGAATTAGGGAAATGAAATGTGTGCCTTCAACATTGCATCAACGCTTAAAATATGTGTATGAAGGCAAATTACATTGCATACCAGTAGACATTGAACCTTTCAAATACTGTAACTTTATTTCAAATCCTTATGAGCCTTTACTCCCATCAGCACATCTAACCATCCAACCACTAGTCGTTAGAACAATTCCATCAAACACCACATCATCAAAAGTACCCATTCCAAAAGATTTGCCTATAGTTGATCTAGTTTTCACATCCAAAAGTGTCAGCTCAACGCATCCTTCAAACACTGCATTCCATTTCCAAATTACACCCACTCATCCTGCTAACCAATGGTCAGTTCCATCTAGCACACTTCTAGATTCAAAGCCACCTTTCACATTCATAGCACAACCCATATCATCAGCCACTACTTCGTAGTCATTAGAACCTGTAGTCTCACAAATAGGGCTGCCTGTTAGAGATAATCCAACATCACCAGTAGATCCAAGAGATAAGGCTCAAGAACCTTCTTCATCAGTCGAGCCATTAGCCACACAACTGTCTAAAGTTGTAGTACACCTCGCCAATCCAGGTATGGTGATTACATCATTAATAGTGTCACGGTTACACCACCTATAGAGTCAGTCAAAGATTACGATCGCTCTCATGACCCACATTTAGCTATTGGTGATATATATAGAATGGGTTCTTAAACGAATGCAATCAATTTCATATATGGAGGGATAGATTCTTCATCGGACCCATCCCCTCAAAATGATAACTCTTTACAAGAGTTTAATGAAAACATTGATTATCTATCGAACCCAAGTTTCCCAGTCAGATATTTTTGAAGGGTTAGTTGGCAAGGATATGGACTTGGAAGACATGAACAAGGTCCTCACCACATCATTGAACCGGAATATAGAGAGACAAGTGACCACTCCGGTCTAGGCTATAAACCTTCCATCGCAAGCTCTTCGCTTAATCAAGATTTCCAAGAACTGGACATAGAATGCGAACAAGAGGAGGAAAAGAGCGATGATGAGGATGAACCTAATGATGAGGATGAACATAATGATGAGGTTGAACAACTAGAAAGTAGATACCACATATACAATTTGTACCCTCGAGAGTAAGCTTTACAACGAGAGGCAGATTATGAAGATCCTACTACGATAGCATACCTTAGGCAAGACCTTGAGCCACTAATGCTAGGACCTCATACAAAGGCTAATGGATTCTGGATAAGTGACAGTGATGATGATGAAACTGAAATAATTTTTATCAACCATGCTCTTGAGATACAAGCCAGGATAATGCTCCAAGATGAAGAACATCCCGAATGGTTTAATCAAGAAGAAGAATAACCTCGGGAAGATATAATATATGGAGAAACCATGCAAAAAGGTAACTGGTATCAGCAGAATTTTCCAATAGACCGTACACTTTTTTGGCTGAACAAAGAGCATGAGGGTCCTGAACTAGAAACCTCCTCCATCACATTGGCAAAGCATACAACAAAACCAATCACACATATTAGGTTAATTGCAACCTAGAGAATATGAGTCATCAATTATTGAATTGCAACCACCTCGTTTCCATCAAGTCAATATGATTTATGTTGATTTGCTCACCCCACTCCGTAATCCATACAATGAGACAAAACTGATCTATATCAACACCAGTATCATAGCCATGGACAGGATTTCATCCCCACCATTCACTGCTGACTTGATCCTATCCGAAGAGTTTTTGCGCCGCTTCAAACGCTTATACTTTGCAACAACCTTCATCATAAAACAATTTAGTTTTTCAAACTGAGATAGAAGGGGACACCCCATACACATTTGAAAATGTGACAGATGATATCCACCTCATCTGAACTCCACATCAGTTATAATAAGGTTCTCACATGCTAATAGAAGAGTCTATAGATGTGAACCTTAATGAAGATGTGGATAATCCTCAAATTTTCAAAATAGCAAAAGAATTATCCGTAGAATAAAAATATAGCCTCATAAACATGCTTATTACAAAGAACAAAGTGTTCGCATGGTCCTACAAAGACATGCCTGGATTAGATCCGGACTTGGTAGTCCATAACCTTACGTTAGCACGTGATGCCAAGCCATTCAAGTAGAAGCTTAGGAAAGTTCATCCGACGGTCACATTAATTGTAAAAGAAGAGCTGCAAAAGTTATTGGATGTACACTTCATAGTACCAATCAATTATCCTAAATGGCTTTCGAACATGGTACCTATTCACAAATTGAATGGGGGGATACGAGTATGCACTAATTTTTGAGATTTAAATAAAGTGTGTCCCAAGGATGATTTTCCTTTGCCAAACATAGATCAATTAGTAGACTCCTATGCTGGTCATGAAATGCTCTCTTTAATGGATGGTTTCTCCGGATACAACCAAATTCAGATTAATCCAGAAGATCAACATAAAACAGCGTTTACAACGCCTTGGAGGACATTCTGCTATAGAGTGATACCTTTTGGATTAAAGAACGTAGGAGCTACATATCAATGTGCCATGACATACATATTTCATGACTATATGCATAAGATAATCGAATATTATGTAGATGATCTTATTGCCAAATAAAAAACTCGTCTTGAACACATAGGTGTGCTAGAAAAGGCATTCAATCGATTAATAGAACATAAGGTAAGGTTAAATCCTAAGAAGTGTGTATTTGGTGTAACATCAAGAAAATTTCTAGGATTCATTATCTCCAATAGAGGCATTGAAGTAGACCGAGGCAAGGTAAAAGAAATTTTAAAAATGTCACCTCCCAAAAACTTGAAAGAGTTGCGAAGTTTATAATGAAAATTCCAATCTATTTGTCGATTCATTGAACAACTCTCAGATAAATGTAGGCCTTTTAATCGTCTGTTACAAAAAGGAGTGATATTTTCTTGGAAAACTGAATGTCAAGAAGTATTTGATGATATAAAGAAATATATAGCCTCATCATCGGTTCTTACACCACCAAAAATAGGAGTCCCATTTCACCTATACATTTCTACAATAGATTTTTCCTTAGGAACAATGCTTGCACAAAAGAACGATAAAAATAAAGAGCAAGCGGTTTATTACATCAATCGAACACTGGTAAGTTATGAAACAAGGTATGCTTATGTCAAAAATTTATGCTTAGCCATGGTTTTCACCACCAAGAAATTTAGACATTACATGCTAAGCAATACCACCTATGTTATAGCTAGAGAAAACCCTTTTCGGTACATGATGAATCACACTTACAACAACACTCGCACTACTAAATGGATAATGCTTTTAACATAATTTGACCTCAAATTCACAAGTCAAAAATCCATAAAAGGGCAAGTAAAAACTGATCAATTAGCAAAATCTCTACTGCTTAATGATACACCATTAATGATTGAACTTCCTGACGATTTAATATTTTCTATCACAAAGCAAGAAGAAATAGTTTCACCTGAGGATGAAGCAGATATGAAAATGTTCTTTGATGGATCAAAGTGCGAAAAAGGGCAAGGTGTAGGAGTTGTGTTTTACACACCTAAAGGAATACCCATTCATTTATCATTCAAACTTGACTTCACATGCACTAACAATAATGCAAAATATGAAGCCTTAATACTAGGTCTTAAATCAGCTATAGCAATGGGAATAAAAAGAATAATCATTTTTTGTGATTCTCAATTAGTTGTCTACTAGATAAAAGGAGAATACCAATGTAAAGAGCTAGTCTTAAAGAGATATCATGAAGAAGCAATACAGTTGCTAGGAAAATTTGACTGGTATGAAATTAGTAACTTGCCACGATCAACAAATAGATTTGCGGACGCAATGGCTTCTTTGGGATCTCTCATTCCTAAAAATAAACATGGAGAAATGCAACCGCTAATCATAACAACAATTTCTAAACCATCAATTCAAAAAGCAAAATCTGTGGGTGAGAAAATTATTTTTTTGATACATGTCGAACCTTACAATTCTTACCTTGATGAGATAAAATATTTTCTCAAAACAGGCACACTACCAATGGACATAACACGAGCTGCAAAAAGAACATTCAAACAAAGAGCCATTCGTTTCACTTTACTTGGAGATGTGTTATATAAACATAGTTATGATGGAATACTACTACGATGTTTAAATCTAATTTGAGTAGAAAGAGCAATATCAGAATCCCATGATGGTACTTGCAGTGGTCACTTTAGTGGAATGGCAATTGCAAAAATAATATTTTGCATGGGATACTACTGGCCGATAATGGAAAACGACTATTGCAAATATGTCAAAAGATGCCAAAAATTTCAACATCATGTAAACTTGACCCATGTGCCATCACAAAATTTTCAACCCATTCAAATTTTGTGGCCCTTTTCACAATGGGGCCTTGACTTGATTGATAAAATAACATCTGCTTCATCAGGACAACATAAATTTATCATAACTGCTACATAATACTTCACAAAATGGATGGAAGAAATTCCAATGACAACTACGACTAGATCTCGAATAGCCAAGTTTATACTTCAGCATATTATCTGTCATTTTAGAATACCCTTAAAAATAATTTCAGATAATGGAAATTCATTTAAGAATAAATATGTTAGAGCATTGTGCAATAAATTCAAAATACTACACAACTTCTCAACACCTTATTACCCACAAGAAAACGGGTAATCTGAAGCAAAAAATAAAATAGTCATATCCATTATCAAGAAAGTGGTAAAATATAATCATCGAGATTGGCATACTCGCCCCCTTTAGCACTATGGGCTTATAGAACAAGCATAAGAACACCAACAGGAGCAACACCATTTTCACTAGTTTATGATGTAGAAGCAATATTACCATTGGAGCTCGAGATACCATCCTTGCGAATCAAGATACAGGAATTCATGAACGATGATACAACTAGACAAGAGCATCTTGACCAATTGACAATTATTGATGAGAAACGTATTAATGCTCTAGAACATTTACGAGTATATCAAGATAGAGTCAAGCATACTTACAATGCAAAAGTCCATCCTCATGAATTTCAAGTGGGGTACCTAGTGCTCAAAGAAAATCAACAAAATACCAATGCTTTATCGCACTTAAGGGATAAATTTACAAAAAATTGGTTGGGCCCATATATAGTAAAGCAAAAATTGGGAAAAGGAACGTACAGACTCTCCAATTTAGAAGGGAAATTGGAGCTAGAACCACTGAACATTATGTACCTAAAGGCATTTTATGCATAAAACGACTTGCAATATATGTATATATATATGTACATGGCTAAATATATATATATATATATATATATATATATATATATGTAGATTAAAGATACAACGCCAAACAAAAGATAAAGAAATCACGATAAAAAGTAATGCAGAACACGGTTGTACAAAATAAACGATTTTTATTAATCAATGGAGTTTAGAAACTCCTTTTGAGTACAACGGGGCACTGTAACCCTTTTCGTGATACAAAAATTACAATTTGTGCTAGGGTTCTCCGAAACCCTAGCTGGCACAAAGTGGTGGCATTTTCCGAAGACATGTATCCTTAATCCCAACAGAGTGAGTGGGCTTCGTTGTATCCTTTGGCTTGGACCACTCCAGCTTAAGCAACTTGCTATCAACACACCGGATCTGCCATTAAAATCCTGCACACATTAACACTATCAAGGAGTTAGAAATTAATAAGAGGGCTCCACTGTGTGAGCCCTCGAAACAATTTAAAACCCTAGAAATGATAAATAGAATGCAGGAGTTCAACAACAGATTAATAAAAGAAAAGAAGTTACTTGCTTTAAACTAATTTATACCTATTTCCTGTTAACGCGGCGAGACCGGGCGGCACCCGGAAGAGTGTGGGACTGTCAAATCGGCTACGGAAGGCGCCCTGGTGCACTCGCTGAACGCCCGCGTGCTTCGGATTGGGGTTGCAGACGTCGGTCTGCGTCTGAGACTACGGGTAAACGCCCGCGGGCACTTGCGACAAGAATGGGGGATTCTACAGAGTGCTGCAGAAGGGATGGCGGCGAAGTTGGCGACGGATGCGGCGATGAGGATGCGGCGAAAAGGGACGGCGATGTATGGGAAGAGATAGCTAGGGGAGAGATAGAAGAGATGAGATAGCAGATAAGATAACAAAAAGAGATAGTAAAAGAGATAGAAAGACAAGGGTTTGAGCCATCAAGGTGACTCAATTTATAATCTACTCTTAGGGCACACTTTAGGGTTTTAACGACACTTTGAACGTGTGGCTAAGATTAAAGTGGATCCAAGGGTAGAGAATAAATCTAGGTTGTGAAACGGATTAAGATGGATGGACGGATGAGATTAAATGAAGGATGGACGGCTCAGATTAAATCACTTAAAGTATCTTTTATATATATATTAAAATATTATATTAAAATATATATATAAATATTAATTTAAATAAATTTGGGAATGAAAAATGGCGGGAAAGGTGAAATTGGGCCAAATAATGGCGGGAAAAGGTGAAATTGGGCCAAATAATGGCGGGAAGGTGTGGATTTGGGCCAAATAATGGCGGGAAGGTGGATGATCGACACGTGGCTGACGGGGAAGGTATAGATGACTTACAAGTGGCTGGATTTTGGTGTCTACAGATGCCCCTTTTTGAGGTGCTTTGTGTGAAGACACAATGCAGCACAAAAACTTAAGACACCTAAAAAGCTGGATCAGACGCAACTCTCTCTCAAGACTAAAGCACAACTTTGAAGACCAAAGAATAAAAGAATATTTAAAATTTTATCAGCTTACCCCCTCAATTGGCGAGCGAGAATGGTTCTCACAAGCCAATTGGAAGAAATTCGGAAGAAAATGAACCGTTTTTGCCCCAACGGTGAAAAAAAGGGGTTGGTGTATGAACCATCTGTTTATGTCCCAACAGGAAAGGGGTTGGTGTACAAACCAGAAAAGAATATGATTGAAGACGATATGAGTGATGTGAAAGATGGACCGTTTTATGCCCCAACGGTTATAAAGGGATTTTTGCCAAATTGTAAGTTCCATGATCATGTAAGATGAATTCCACTATAGGAAAATTAGAAATTGATAACGGATGCCCCAACTCCTGTGTGTGAGTCCATACTTGTTAATGAAATTGCCTTGTTGGCGCCATTGATATGCGAGAGATGAAAGATGCATGAAAAGAGTCCGAACTCGAGAGATGCTCCTAGTGATCTGTATGGATAATTCCTCGGGTCGGAACCAATCAACCTAGGTAGCCTCAATCTCTAGCAAGACTCAAAATAATGATGATATTAAAGATTGTCCATGTTTAAGGCCCCATGAACTAGGCCATCAATGACAAGCTGTTGAGCAAATTAATCTTGGTATGAGGTCACTTGAAAAGTAGAATACCCAAAATTGATTTCCAATTTTCAAGAAGTGAAATAATTGATGATGATAAATGGTAAGTGTCCTTATGGTGGTTTAATCCTCTTACCGAATTGCATGGATTCAAATCGCTGCAATCGCCAAGGTGATAGAATATACCACTAGATACGAGGTTTACTTTAATTTGATTTGGCAAAAATATGCATGATGAAAGAAGAATGAATGAAATTGACGATAGATCGGAAGAATTGATGAATGTGGTTAATTTTGTGAAGGTTTTGAATATTTTTAACCCAATTTGTAAAACAATGATGAATGATGCGCTTTTTGAGCGAAATGACAAAATTTGTGTCCAAAAGCTGTTGTAACCTTCACAAAATGTTTTATTATGATAAGAAGAATGGATGAATTGAATTTGATGAAATTTGAAGGAGGTAAGCTTCAATTTTGCAAGTTTTGTTCCTTTATTCAATACTGACACCAAACGCCGGTCTGCATTTGTGGTTGGCAGAGACGCCCGTCGGTGTTTAGGCGCTCTACAAACGTAGGACTGCGTCTAAATGCGCCATGAAATGCCCCATTGCGTTTCAGGGTGCCAAAACCAGCTATTTAAACAGTTTCAGCGAGAATTTCGCTCATTTGTGCGTTCGAGCTTGAGAGAAGTGCGTCTGAGGGAGTGGAGTGAAAGGTTTGTGTGGGAGCTATGGCGGAGATGGGAGCGGACGCGCCAGTGCAGCCAGTTGAGGTATTTGTTCATTTAAGCAAGTACTTATTATGTGTTTTTTTTTTTTTTTTTTTTTTTTTTTTTTTGGGAAAAATTTGTAACAAATTTTTGTTTTGTTGTTTTGCAGCTTAGGGTGTTAGAGGCACGACACCGGTTCTCCCCTATCATTTCGGGGATGAGGAGGTCGTTGTCCCAGGTAGACTGGGAGATATTGGAGGCAGTGGGACTAGCGGAGGCAGCCCGGTTGGAGGTAGTGAGTCTAGGCACACCACTAGGTCTAGGGCTCCTACTAGGTCTCAGGGGTCCTCTTTTGATGGTTAGCTTAGTGCTTAGATGCACTCTTTATGAGCCTTGGTGCCCTATTGTATATTGTAGCCTTTTGGCATTCATTGTACAGTTTGACCTTTATACATATATATACATGGCTTTTATTTATTTGGTGTTTTACTCTCTTTTGTGTGAATGCCTATGTTTTTGTGATGCATGTTTTGATATGTTTTAATGTTTTTGATGCATATGTGATGGAATGGAATGCAAACTTATAGATGATTAATGCGAGACTAAGTATATAACATACAAATCTATGGATGATTAATGCAAGACTAAGTAAATGATATGTAAATCTATGGATGATTAATGCAAGACTAAGTAAATGAAATATGCACTAAGAAGCACTCATATTTTTAGATAGTTAGATTTAGCCAATCTGTTATCATAATTGTTTAATCAGGGGCACCGAACTTGGTGGCTTGTGAATGGATGACGTATGGAATGACATGAATATGAAAGAAGATATGGAGGGAGATATGGAGGAAGACTGTTTTACAAAGACTCAAACATGCTAGTGGTATCAAACAAACTTACTAATACTGCCTAATTCAACTAGGACCAAATGTGTGTGCATGCGAGTTCATTAACCAAATCAGAAGCATGGTAGTGACTCTAGGCAATCAAAAACCTGTGTGTGTGCAAGTGTGTTCATTAACCTCATCTTGCATAAATTAGGTAACCCTGTTATGGAGAAGACCCCGAAGCTAGTTTGTCCGTATGAGCATTCAAAGGTCTCTTTTTGAGGAGAGACATGTCGCCACGCAATGAGTATACTCCACTTGCCGATCAAGCGTCTATAGCCCCGGTGAAGGTTAACTCCATAGTCCATGTTGTTTTTGACCTTTGTAAGCCTTGGGGATGACTACCTATCCGTCTGATCTGGACAAGTAGTACGATCCTTACAACTTATTTGGGATCGAGTGGTGTGTGAAAAATGTTCATTTCCTTAGAGCTTTGGGGAATCGGATTCTCAACCGAAGTATGATGAGAATTTTACCCTATCCTTACTACTCTGTTTATATTTATATTTTGTGATTGCTTGTGATAGTGGTAAGAACCACTTGTTTTATGGACTATGTTTGCATGATAGGACAAACGAGGATTACCCTTTTCACTTCAAGGCACAACCCAAGGATGGTGTTATCTCTCTTTGACACAAGATGTTTTTAAGATGTGAAAATGTGATAGGTTCAAGACCGCTTTTGAAATCATTTCCCAATACTCAAGATTTTATTTAGTGTAATTTGTGATATGGCCCTAGAGAACTTTGACATGCATTTCAAAGTTTGCTTAAAACACTAGGAATGGTTGAGTGTCTGAAAACATTTTGGCAATGTAAATATGTGCAAATGGAAAATGGGTGTACGAATGACAATTCGGTTTGATGGATTTTATGAAGGTGCCCCTGATTAAGGCAACATGACTTTTGCTTGACCAAATTTTATATCCAAAAGATAGAATGGTCTCTAACATGATATGCAACTATGGCTGAAAATGAAATGTTATGGTTTTCAATGAGATGTATGCACATGAAATGCAATGTTTTTGAATGAGATGTATGCAACTAACAATGAAATGCAAATTCTTTTTATTTTATTTGTTTTTTTTTTTTTTTTTTTTTTGTACAAGCCATGTATATATGTACATATAAAATTCAAACTATGCGTAGAATGCCCTCAAGTGTATAACATTAAGTGGTTCGGGTTCTTCCTCTCCCTCTAAAACGGCAAGTCTATAAGTTCCATTACCCACTCTTTCGGTGACCATATATGGACCTAACCAATTAGCCGCGAATTTATCTCGAAGATGCGGCAATGCATTGGTGTTTTGTTGATTCTCTTTAAGGACAAGATCCCCTACTTGAAATTCTCTTAGATGAACTTTGGCATTGTAAGCACGTTTCAATCGGTCTTGATAAACTCGCAAATGCTCTAAAGCATTGATTCATTTTTCATCTATGAGTGTGAGTTGATCAAGACGTGCTTGTCTAGCAGTATCATCATCGATAAATTCCTGCAAAGAAATTCGCAAGGAAGGGATCTCGAGCTCAAGAGGCATGATTGCTTCAGCTCCATAGACCAAAGAAAATGGCGTTGCCCCAATGGGAGTTATGATGCTTGTTCAGTAAGCCCATAAAGCCAAGGGGATTTGTGTATGCCAATCTTTATGATTTTCTTTAACAAGTTTCTTAAGAATAGCAATTATGGTCTTATTGGAAGCTTCAACTTGTCCATTGGCTTGTGGGTAGTAAGGAGTTGAGAAACTATGTTGGATATTATACTTTTCGCAAAGAGCTCGAACATCCTTATTCTTAAAAGACTTGTCGTTATCAGAAATGATTTTAGAGGGAATACCAAAACGACAAATGATATGGTGAAGTATAAACTCCACAATTCTAGGACTTGTCATACTGGTTAGAGGAATTGCTTCAACCCACTTTGTGAGGTATTCGGTGGTTGTAATGATGAAAGTATCGTTGTCTGAAGAGGCGGGTGAAATCTTGCCAATTAAATCGAGACCCCATTGTGAGAAGGGCCAAAGGCTTTGGATGGGTCTGTAAAGCTTGTGATGGTATATGGGTTAAATTAGCGTGTTCTTGACACTTTTTACATTGTTTAACATATTTGCAACAATCTTGTTCCATAGTGGGCCAATAATACCCCATACGTAAAATACGCTTCGCAATGGCCATTCCACTAAAATGACCACCACAAGTACCATCATGGGCTTCAAGCAATAGCTCTATGTGTTTCACCTGCTTCTAGACAGTGGAGGAGTACTCCATCATATCCACGTTTATACAACACATCCCCCAAAAGAACAAAACGAGCTGCCTTTTGCTTAAAACAGCGGCGGGCAGTTCGAGACAAATCAGATGGGAGTGTTCCAAACTTGAGGAAGGCTACTATCTCACTAGACCAAGGCTCATATGGATCCGAATGGATAAAGCAAACATCTTTTTCATCCTTAGAATCAGCACGGACAATTGCAGGACTTAGAGATTGTGGAAATGATTAGGGTCTGTACCTCTCCAAGGGAGTCCTTTGGAATCAATGATCCAAGAGAGGCCATGGCATCCGCAAATCTATTAGTCGAACGAGGCAAACTAGTGATCTCATACCAATCAAACTTAGAGAGCAACTTCATTGCTACATCATGATAAAGCTTAATGGTAGGTTCTTTGGCTTGGTATTCTCCTGTAATTTGTTTAACCACGAGTTGAGAATCCCCAAATATCCGAATACGCTTAATGCTCATAGCTATGGCTGATTGAAGACCTAAAATTAAGGCTTCATACTCTGTTGTATTATTGGTGCATTGGAAGTCTAGTTTGAATGATAAAGGGATGGGAATCCCTTGAGGTGTATGAAACACAACTCCGAGCACCTTGACCTTTCGCGCACTTAGAGCCATCAAAGAATAGCGTGATGTCAACATCTTCCTCCGGAATGATGTCCTCTTCTTGTTCGAGTGATAGCAAATACCGAATCATCCGGGAGCTCAATAATCAAAGGATGATCACTAGGTAGTGGAGCTTCCGCAAGTTGATCGGCTATAACTTGACCTTTAACGGATTTTTGGCTAATGAATTCAAGATCGAATTCGGTAAGCAACATTATCCATTTAGCGGTACGAGTGTTATTATAAGTGCGAGACATCATATAACGCAGAGGGTTTTCTCTAGCTATGACATATGTTGTATGGCTAAGCATATAATGACGAAGTTTCTTAGTGGCAAAAACCACTTCTAAGCACAACTTTTCCACATAAGCATATCGGGTTTCATAGCTTACCAATGTTCGACTAATATAATAGACGGCTTGCTCACGATTTTGTTCATTCTTTTGTGCAAGCATTGTCCCTAAGGCAAAGTCTCGTTCCTTGAGATATAAAGATTGAAAGGGACCCCTGGACGAGGCGGAGCTAAGGCGGCGGAGATGCTAAGTCTTGCTTGATGTCATCAAAGGCTTTACGACACTCATCTGTCCATGAAAATTGTACCCCCTTTTGTAGTAGGTGGCAAAATGGCCTACATTTATCGAGAAAGTTGTGCAATAAAGCGACGGATTGAATTAATCTTTCCTTGCAGACTACGCAACTCCTTCAAATTAGTTGGGGGACACATTTCCATAATGGCTTTGACCTTGTTTGGGTCCACCTCAATACCTCGTTTAGAGATAATAAAACCTAGGAGTTTGCATGAGGTAACACCAAAGACACATTTCTTAGGGTTCAACCTTACTTTATGCTCTAGAAGCCTATCAAAAACCTTTTCCAATACATCAAAATGCTCTTGTCGAGTTTTAGATTTTGCCAATAAATCATCCACATAATCTTCGATAATCTTATGCATATAATCATGGAAAATATAAGTCATGGCTCGTTGATAGGTTGCACCTGCGTTCTTAAGGCCAAAGGGCATCACCCTGTAACAAAAAGTTCCCCAAGGTGTGGTAAATGTTGTTTTGTGTTGATCTTCAGGGTTTATTCGAATCTGGTTGTATCCTGAAAATCCATCCATGAACGAAAGCATTTCATGACCAGCGCAGGTGTCGACAAGAGTATCAATGTTTGGAAGAGGAAAGTCATCCTTAGGACACGCTTTATTTAGATCTCGAAAATCGGTGCAAACACGTATCCCCCAGTTAGGCTTGCGAACGGGTACCATGTTAGAAAGCCACTCAGGATAATCAATCGGGACGACAAATTTAACATCCAGAAGTTTTTGAATCTCCGATTTAACTATGAGGGCCACGGTAGGATGCATTTTCCTAAGTTTCTGTTTGACGGGTTTAGCATCTTTTTGTAAGGTGAGGTTATGGACAACCAAATTAGGGTCTAGGCCTGGCATGTCTTTGTAAGACCATGCAAATATCTCCTTCTTCCGCTTGAGTAGAGCAATCATTTGCTCTTGTTCCTCCGATGATAGACTTTTAGCCGTTTCACAATTTGGGTGCCATCTTGAGTACGTACTAAGGTCTACATCGATAGTTTCTTCAATAGACATGTGGGAACCTTCCTCAAGATGATGGGGAGTAGGGATCGGATTTATGTCATCTAAAATGTCATCAAGCTCCTGTGCCTTGCTCTCGTCTATGTCTGCTGGAAGACCTGCGGCTTAGAAGATGAAGGTGAATGTGGAGGTGAAGGAGGAATGTAGTTGGCGGAAGCCCTTAACAATTCCTCGGAAAGGATGAATTCTGAAATAGATGGAGGGGATGAAATCCGATCCATGCCAATCAGGCTTGGGTTGATCAGGATTGGCTTATCCGGATCATATGGATTATGGAGTGGTGTGAATAAGTCTTCAAAATTCATTGTCGACTTATGGAAGAAAGGATGGGCGGAATGGAAGGGAAAACCGGTGAAGACCTCGGAAGACCTGAGATGCAAAACAACATAGTTTTTCAGTTTTTTTTTTTTTTTTTTGTAGTTTGAGTTTTTTTTTTTTTTTTTTTTGGAAATTTTCTGATTTTTTTTTTTTTTTTGGTAGTGGTGAAAACCACTATTTTAGTATATACATATAATACAGGTTTGGATTATGGCTTATGGATGTGGCGGAGGGGGTGGTTCACCTCGTTCTTGTGGAATAAGCAAGCGAAAGATGGCCTCTTGGAGAGGGAACAATTGGAGATAAAACTCGTCTTGTTTAATGAGGGGAACAATGGGCGCCGACTCTTCTTCAGATTCATCACCATTTGACATGACGTCAAATTCTTCATAGGCTTCATCTTCGGATTCGTCGGGGTGGAGGATTTCTTCTTTTGAATTAAGATTAATGCTTTGAAAAGCTCGTTCAAAAGAAGAAAGGGATGGAAGTGGTTGGTAGCCAGGACCAAAACGCTCGGTGGGTCTACGATATGGCATATCGATGCGTTCAGTTACCCCTTGCTCGTATCGACCTAGGCCAAATTGCTGCCAATTATGTCTGTGGAAATAGCGAGAGGGAAAACCCTCCATCCTTTCGATATTGGCAAGGACTGGATGCTTAGGTTCTAGTATGGTGGTAGGACTAGAAGATGACTCTATTCCCCCATATACAAAATTAATGGAATTTGGCATAGAACCCATGTTATAAACCGATCCAATGGATAAATGTTGGTCATGTGGACGACCAAAATCTTTAACTGTTTGCACATTGAACGGTGTGATGTGGACATCTTGGATGGCATACTCACCAATACATGCATCGGTGAGATGGACCTTGACTTGGGAGGGAGATGGACTAGATGATGGAATAGAAGAATGTGGGATAGAAGAATTGGAAGGATTTGGTTGGGTTGATGCTTCACTAACTTGTGAAACATCAGGTGGTGATGGTTGGGAAGATGGAGGAATAATAGGTGATGTTGAAGAAGGTGTAGAAGAATGGGGTAATGACGTGGAAAGAGATGATTGGTCATGGCCACATGTGCATGTGGTCAGTGATGAAGAAGAAGGAAGATTAGTTGATGAAGAAAGTGGTGAATGAGATGGAATAGCGGAAGAGGAAGATGGTTGCGATATGATGGGTAGCTCCTCAGGAATGGGAGCTTTAGAAGAAGATGGTATAGAAGAAGTAGATGGGGTCAAGAAAAGATGAGTGGATGGCAACACAATCTCATAAGGATTTGAGACATAGTTGCAATGTTTGAAGGGTTCAATGTCGGCAGGTACACAATGAACTCTGTCCCTCATATACATACTTGAGACATTGATGCGAGTATAGAAGGGACACATCTCATCTCCCTAAGCCAAGGCCGTCCAAGCAATACATTGTATGCCATGGACCCTTCCAAGATGTGAAACAAGGTATGCAAAGTTCGGGCCCCTACCTCAATGGGCAAGATAACCGTGCCAACCGTGGAAGATAAAGCATCATTGAATGCTTTAAGAGTAAAAGTCGACTTTGTGATAAGGGATGGCGACGACTTTAGATGACTCAACGCCGATGTTGTAATGATATTGATTGAGGAACCGGTGTCAATTAAGACTCTCTTGAATGGCTTGTGATCGATCTTGGCCATGATATGCAGTGGAGGATCTATACTTTATGTTGACATAGGTTTGATTTCAAAATCATAGAAAGTGATGGAGGGCTCCATGCATGTTTGAATACTCCCCACAAAGTTGTTGAAGGCATTAGTATCTTGAGTTTGAAGCTCGATTGACTTTAATATTTCCATTAATGCCTCTCTATGCGGGGGAGATTGTTGAATGAGGTCATAGATCGATAACTTGGGAGAAGCCATTTTTAAATTGGTAGTTAATCGGCTACTCAATGACATGATGGGTCGTTGGCGTTGAGTAGAATGATTTAGCGGTTGTTGAGAAGTACTAGCACGTCGTTGGGTCACTGTTACACGAGGTGGAGTGGGGGTTTGTACAGGTGGTTGTGGTTCAGCCTGATTTGGTTGGTTCGCCCTTTGACCCCGGGTTACTACGTTAATAGTACCCACAAAACCTTGGTATTGTTGTACATGGTTGACTTGATTAGGAGGAGTTACCTGAGTTACTCCCCCTGAAGTTGTTGGAGCTTCCTCCCGATGTGGAAGGGGTGTTTGAAATATACCAAGATTTTGATTTTGTTGGGCTAAGGGGCTATCCAATTTAATGGCTCCAATCTCAATAAGATCTTGGATCACATGTTTGAAAGTTGTACAATTATTGATATCGTGCCCATTTTGCCTATGATAAGGACAAAATAGGTACTCCTTGTAATACTTCCCCCTTCTAGATGGTTCTAAAGGTTTAAACTCAGGTAAAGTTAACTGATTTGTGCTATATAACTTGTTGAATATGACCGCATATGGTTCATCTAAAGGTGTGAACTGTCGCTTGGGACGATTATTTTGCCAAGGTCGAGTTTCCATGGTTGGCTCAGTATTGTGAGCTGGTTGAGGAGGGGCGGGTACCGCATGATAAGCAATTGGTTGCGGTTGACTTTGCATTACTTGTTGTTGTTGAGCCATTACGGGCTGACTCGCCACCACTTGATTAACTTGGTTAACATTTGAGGCTGTACTAGCCTGTGTTTGTTTGTTTTGGCCATAATTATTATTTCGTTGTTGGCCCTTTTGTTGCCATTCTTTTCTACGGGGTTTTAAAACACCCTCTTGGACTTTAATGTCTTCTATGATACTTGCTTGGGCCAAAGCCTCTTCAAAAGTCCTGTATTGTTGTAATTGGAGTAACCAAGAGATAGGTTTTAGACAACTATGGGTGAACATTTTGGTTAACTCCTCCATTGGTAGGGAGAATGGCGAGTTTATTAATGATAGCCCTCCAACGGTTTCCAAAGTCATAAACAGATCTCATCGTCATGTTGCTTGAGCTTGTATAAGTCGGACAATGAAACTTTCCTTTGTACATTTAGGGAGAATCGTTCTAAAAATAGATTAATCAATTGTTCGTAAGCATAAATGCTATGGTGAGCTAAATGATTGTACCATTGTACAACATCTCCCCCTAATGTACGAGGAAAAGTTATGAGCATAAGAGCGTCATTATTTTGGATTCTAAAGCAGGCATGCATGAATGAGCTCACATGTTCATGAGGATCCTCGGTTCCTCGAAATTTGTCAAACTTCGGTAATGTGAAATCGGTCGGATATGGCGGTGAAGGTACCGAAGGATGAATTGGTTGATTGATCAACGACCTTAGCGTAGGTTTCGACTAGATGAGCCGGGCATGTTGAGCATAAGGTTGTCAATCTGTTGTTGCATAGCATGGAGTCGAGAATCTTCATGAAAATTTTGACTCGTTTGATGATTATGAGGATGCAATGGAGGAGTGGAAAAATGATGAGATGGGATGAAATTGCCTGGATTAGGCGGTGTGGAATGGACAGGTTGTTGGTATGGATGATACCGAAAAGAAGGTGATTGGTTTGAATGATGAACTGGATTGGGTTGGGAGAAAGGTGGGGTAGGAATGGACACCACCGAAGATTGGGGTACCCAGGTGGGGCCTGAGCTAAGAAAAGTTGGTTGGGTAGAAATTGGTTGAGGTGTAGGATTTACTACGACAGGTGGTTGAGCATTTTGTTGCTGTTGTTGCTGAAGCAACTTGTCGAGGTACTCCCTAACCTTATTAATCTCTAACCCAAGGGAGGTGGGATGATTGGATGAAGGTGGAGGGCAGGCTGCCATGGTAGTCATAGAAGACTGCATAGCAGGGGCAATGAAGGTGGCTGAAGTAGGCGGTACCTGGGAAGAAACAGTAGACTGTGCCCCAGGTAGGGTGAAACCATAAATGGTTTGGGAAGAAGAGGGTTGAAATTGGTCATGGCTAGAGGAGGTTCCACCAGCCTCATAGAGAGAATTGGTGTACACCCGGGTAAATGGAGGAGAAAGTGGTCGGGAAGACACTACATTTGTCTCCAAAGGAGGACAATTGAGCATATGGGAAGATGTTGGAGATGAAGCCGGGTGAGCGAGATACAACATTAGCCTCAAAAAAAGGGTTAGTGTAGACACGAGTGAAACCGGCGGGTATGGTTGATGCAATATCCTGCTGAAAAATAGAATCTTGCATAGGGGAATCTTGGATTGGCTCAAGGACATAACCGGTGCCATCTCTTAAGTGAGTTTGCACTTGGGCCATATCAATGTGGGTAATATGACGGGAATTGTCTTCCTCCATGGGCATGGCCATGTGATAGAGCGGTAGAAGGACGTGAAAGACATGCGGGCGAACACTGCTTGAAATTCACTAGGATAAGTGGCTATGTTGGTGGTGGGGATGTTCTGTGAATTACCCATTTGATTATTTAGATTTAACATTTTAGATTGATTCCTTGTTAAGACCATAAAGCAATAAATCTAAACAAATTTAGAAAAGAAGAATGCAAAACTGGAATGATAAATTTACACTAAAGAAATTATCAGAAAACAGTCACAACCTAGGTTTCAACCAATGTGTCTTACCTGCGGTTAATTAATTATTTTCTGATCTTAATCTGTAGTAAATTTTAAGTGTCCGGTTTATGAGTTTTGCATGTGATCTAATCTTGAATTATTCACAAAAAAGGTAAAAACTATGGCTAGGAAAGGACAACGAGATTCTTACTGGTGATGAAATCCAGCAAGTTTGCTCGGGGGTGACCTATGGTGTCTAAGGCAGAAGTTTAATGGATGGAGATGAATTCCACCGTCACTAAACTTCAAGCAATACCTGGTGATGAAATCCAGGTATTACTTATTTTAAATGCAATATGAAATGCGGTGAATTTTATTTTAAGTGTTTTAGTTGTCTAATGTATACATACAAAGCTATAAATCAAAAGTTCTAATGATCTAAGCAAGAGGCTACGAAAACATGCCATTTCCTCCGAAGAAGTGGAGTACACCGTTTAAAACCCCCTGCCTACCAATGATATCAGATATCAAAGGAGCAACCGGAAGGTTCGTCCACTTCTCTGCCTGGAATCACCCAATGGCAGGAGTACTATTGACATCCAATCAATAGTCCTACTTAGATAACTAAAACAGATAATTCGTAGCTATTCTAATATGCAGCTAGGTATGCAAATTTTTTTTTTTATGCAACCAATAATGCAATGTAAAAAAAAATGTAACTAAAAATAACTATTCTTTTCCAGATTACTTAGTTTTTGTTCATTTTAAAGTAATGATCTGAAAAAGAAACAGAATACACGAGAAAAACCAAAAACGTAAAAAGTACGGTTTAACAAAGAAAAAAACACACTTACTCGGAAGCCTACGCTTTCTATGTGAAACTGCCTTCAAACGCCCAAGGGAGTCTGCGCAGGCTGAAACGCACCTCTGCGTTTCGGATTGGACTTCCAGACGCCGCTCTGCGTCTGCTGCATTTTCTGCAAGCTCAGAAACCCTAGTTCGCTGGAACAACGAATTTCACGATTTCTGGAACCTGCAAAATAAAACAGAAAACAGGAATAGATCAGTAAAGCAAGTATTAAAAACATGAAACCCTAGGGGGTCCCACCGTGATCGCCATTTGTAGATTAAAGATACAACGCCAAACAAAAGATAAAGAAATCACGATAAAAAGTAATGCAGAACACAGTTGTACAAAATAAACGATTTTTATTAATCAATGGAGTTTAGAAACTCCTTTTAAGTACAACAGGGCCTGTAACCCTTTTCGTGATACAAAGATACAATTTGTGCTAGGGTTCTCCGAAACCCTAGCTGGCACAAAGTGGTGGCATTTTTCGAAGACGTATCCTTAATCCCAACAGAGTGAGTGGGCTTCGTTGTATCCTTTGGCTCGGACCACTCCAGCTTAAGCAGCTGCTATCAACACATCAGATCTGCCATTAAAATCCTGCACACATTAACACTATCAAAGAGTTAGAAATTAATAAGAGGGCTCCCCTGTGTGAGCCCTCAGAAACAATTTAAAACCCTAGAAAAATAGAATGCAGGAGTTCAACAACAGATTAATAAAAGAAAAGAAGTTACTTGCTTTAAACTAATTTATACCTATTTCCTGTTAACGCGGCGAGACCAGGCGGCACCTGGAAGAGTTGGGACTGTCAAATCGGCTGCAGAAGGCGCCCTGGTGCACTCGCTGAACGCCCGCGTGCTTCTGGATTGGGGTTGCAGACGTCGGTCTGCGTCTGAGACTGCGGGTAAACGCCCGCGGGCACTTGCGACAAGAATGGGGGATTCTGCAGAGTGCTGCAGAAGGGATGGCGGCGAAGTTGGCGACGGATGCGGCGATGGATGGCAATTGATGCGGCGAGAAGGGACTGCGAAGTAGGAAGAGATAGGTAGGGAGAGATAGAAGATAGAGATAGCAATAAGATAGCAAAAGAGATAGTAAAAGAGATAGAAAGAAGGGTTTGAGCCATCAAGGTGACTCAATTTATAATCTACTCTTAGGGCACACTTTAGGGTTTTAACGACACTTTGAACGTGTGGCTAAGATTAAAGTGGATCCAAGGGTAGAGAATAAATCTAGGTTGTGAAACGGATTAAGATGGATGGACGGATGAGATTAAATGAAGGATGGACGGCTCAGATTAAATCACTTAAAGTATCTTTATATATATATTAAAATATATTAAAATATTAAAATATATATATAAATATTAATTTAAATAAATTTGGGAATGAAAAATGGCGGAAGAAAGGTGAAATTGGGCCAAATAATGGCGGGAAAAGGTGAAATTGGGCCAAATAATGGCGGGAAGGTGTGGATTTGGGCCAAATAATGGCGGGAAGGTGGATGACTGACACGTGGCTGACAGGAAGGTATAGATGACTTACAAGTGGCTGGATTTTGGTGTCTACAATATATATATATATATATATATATATATATATATATATATATATATATATAATAAAATAAAATAAACAAAAGATTTCATTTTAAAATTTTGCATGCATTTCACAGTGTAAATAGACATATTTCAAATTGCATTTTTCATATGGCATTTGCATTTCAATTATATGTTCATACACAAAAAAAAAAAAAAATATATATATATATATATATATATATAGTTGCATTCATCCCATCCCTTGCTCAGTAATCTTTAATAGTGGTGATGATAAGACCAAGAAAACAAATTCCAAGAATTTGGGGTATTCAACTAAGATTCTTTACAACTCACAAATCATACACATCATACCTGATATATCATACAATTTTCAGTCACTCAAACATGTCTAGTGAAAAACCAAACTTCATGAAGTGTCCAATTTTCTTTAAGACCAAAGCACCTTTGTCACATTAAGAAAATCTTGAGTATGGTAGATTGATCCAAAAGCAATCTAGAACCAAATACACTTTTACAAATCTTAAAACATCTTGAATAATAGAAAGATAACGCCAATTTGGGTAAACCTCAAAGCGAAAAAGAAGTCAAATTCTTTGCTTACCCTATCACGCAACATAGTCCAAAAACAAAAATAGTGGTTATCACCACTACCACAGTGAAACAACAAATATAAATAAATGTAGAGTAGTAAGGATAGGGTAAAATTCTCATCATACTTCGGTTGAGAATTCGATTCCCCAACACTCTACACAAAAAAACAAATTAACAACACACACCATAGATCTCTAAAGCTAAAAAGATCGTACTATGTTCCCCTCATAAAGTTATGTAGTCATCACAAAGGCTTAAATATCAAAACCATTGGACTATGGAATGAGCCTCCACTGGGGCTATGGACGCTTGACTGGCAGTGGAGTAAAATCATACAGGGTGACATGTCTCTCTCTTAAGAGGGAGATCTCTGAACGCACATACGGGTAAGCTAGCAAAAAAAAAAACCCCAGAAAGATACCATCCAAAAATTACTCAAGATGGGGCAATAAACATCACAATCACATACACTGGTTCTGGATTGCTTAGGGTCATCGACACAAAATTTTTAGGAAATGAACTTCACTTGCACACAATATGGTCCTAAAGAAAGTGAGACAACATTCAAGAAAAATGGTTAATGTTACTAGCTTCTTTGAGTATTTGAGAATATTTTTAGTTACATACCAAAAGAAAAATCATTATCCATATCACCATCCATATACCATTTATACATACCACATACATCACAACAAAGAATAATCAAGTGGGAACCCCCAATTGCAAATAAGAATGAGCAAAGGTCAACTACTCTGAGCTAAATAAGATTACATGAGCACTATGCACACCTTCATTCAGTTACATTACTATAAATCAAAATAAATTTTACATGTTCACTTGCATTCATAGCATTAACATACAAATATAGGATTGCATAATATAAGCATTGCAAAAAGCATAAACAAGAAGAATACATATACAAATAACGCATGTGAATACCGAAATAAAATGCCATGTATATATATATATATATATAAATACGAAAGTCTACAAAGTACAAAATGCTCGAAGGCAGTATACATCGAAGCATTGAGGCTCATACTAAGATAAAATATACAAAAAAAAATGAGGTAAATACAACATCTAGCTAGTGCCAACAGGATCCCTCTATGGACCCTGAGTAGTAGAAGCCTCGTGAGAGCTAGAAGTACGATGAGTCCTATGACTCGTCTCAGTCCTTCAAGTAGTAGTGGCAGCAGATGATGAAGGAGGAACAGGTAAAGGAATATGATGCTCATGAAGAATTTTCTCCAACATCTCGATATAGACAGCCTACTTACGTAGGATCCTCAAATCAAAACCCTTGCGAGTGACCCTCTAAAAAATATCTGCTCGTAGAGAAGCAATAGTCAGAGCTGAATCATCACCTCCAGCACCTGACTGCAACCGAGAAAGCTTACCCTGTAAACAGGTAATCTCACCATCGAGTCTAGTGATCTCTGCATCCTTAGCAACCATAATAGTGTTGCTAGGTCCAACTTGTAGCCCATCCACCTCAGCCTAAAGACAAGTAACATCACCCTAATATCGTGCTAACTCGACCTTCACTCGATCCAGCTCCAAATCCAAGCTATCTCACTCAGCTTGGAGAATCCCCCACTCCTCCTCGAACCGTCAAGGAGGTAAACCCTCATCATCACCACCACCCTCCTCAGGCAACTAAACGTTTGTCCCCATGTCAGCTCTCGAAGATCTACCATGTTGATGCTTCATCGACCAAGGAACCCATCCACCCGCATCAACATCATCATTGCTCCCATTGTCATCTACAATGACGCTATGAGTCCATAAAGGTTGACTCGTAAACCAAGTTTCATAGTCTGTAGTCGTGCCAACATCATCCAAGTCAAACACCTCCAAGTCTGAGTCGTCAGCAAGATCGTCGACTTGCCAAAAATCAAGAGCAACAGGCAACCCCAACTCATTATCGCGTCGCCTGTATGTAATAGGTGCATCCAAAATGTCCTGAACAAGACCAAACTACCACAGTACGCAAGAGAACTGGATAAACTCCATATCCCTCAAATGGGCACCAACAACCCATCGTCCCCGCCTAATGCGATGAAGCTTCGTTGCATCCGTCGCCCAATCCAAACCCCTCCAAGACTACCAACACATCAGGTCCCTAGTTAGAGAACTCAAGGTATCTCTGAAATCTGATGTGCTCGCAATAGATAGACTGACCTCTTCACTGAGTAACCACTTGTACGCACAGGGAGAGGTGGCATCCATGCCACACGGTAAACCAGCAGGGCAACCAATGATGACATGCTCCCAACACCAAATATGGAGCAAAAAACTGCAGTCTAGGCCCTTGCGCTTGTGCCTCTTCACATCATAAAGCTCACTGTAAAACTCGTAGAGAAGAGCAAGAGCCCAAGCTAACCAACGGGGATCAGCTATCAATTCAATAACAATAGACACCTGATTCTACGGGATCCTCAATCCCATGAAATTGGGCAACAACATGTTGCTCAAAATGTACATCATAAAGGCCGACAATGCACCCAAGCTTCTAGCTGCAAAGAGATCCAAATACGCAATGCCACCTAGTGCAATCGATGTCCCACATCTCACCAAACATAGGGAAAAGGGCCTCCTTCTTATTAAGGCCAACACGAACGGTACGACCCTCGATAGGGACACGAAATATATGATAGATATCCTTGAGAGTGATAGTCAAATCCCCCGTTGGGAGCTGAAATGTACCTCTGTCTAGATCCTAGTGCTCAACAAGCATCGAAAGAAGATCTTCATCAGCTCGGACGATGCCTAACCGCTCGTAACCATCCAAATCGATGGTCTGAAGTAGAGCCCAATCATTGTCATAAAGTGCTTTTCGCACTTTTCAAATGGTCCTCGGCCACCTATGTCGAGCATCAAGAAGCTTAACCTGAAAAATAAAACATATAAAAAAAAAAATGAAAGTTAGCCAACATGCTAAAAATAAAGCAAAAACGAAATTTTTTACCTACACTAGGTAATAAAAGCAAAAATTTTTTTTTTTTTTACCTACCCTAGGTAATAAAAACAAAAATGATTTTTTTTTTTTACCTACACTAGGTAATAAAAGCAAAAAACAAAAAAAAAAATTACCTACCCTAGGTAATAAAAACAAAAACAATTTTTTTTTTTACCTACCTGGTAATAAAAACAAAAACAAAAAAAAAAAATTACCTACCCTAGGTAATAAAAACAAAAACAATTTTTTTTTTTTACCTACCCTAGGTAATAAAAACAAAAACAAAAACAAAATTTTTTACCTACCCTAGGTAATAAAAACAAAAACAATTTTTTTTTTTACCTACCCTAGGTAATAAAAACAAAAACAAATTTTTTTTTTACCTACACTAGATAATAAAAGCAAAAAAAAAAAAATTACCTACCCTAGGTAATAAAAACAAAAACGAAATTTTTTTAACTACACTAGGTAATAAAAGCAAAAAACAAAATTAAAAAAATGCCAAATTGCCTACCTCTGCAAACCGACCGCCAACTTCTGCTCTAGCCGAGCCTCCACCACCGCTCCCCTCGTCAACCTCCATCTCACTCATCACTTCCTCTAATAAACAAATGACAACTAGCAGAATGATTTTGAAAACGACACCAGCCTATAAATAGCCGCTTTTCTTAGTGAAAAATGCGCGCCCACGTTTTCCACAGTGGTGAAAAACGTGCACCCACGTTTTTCGTAGCGGCGAAAAAAATACCCACCTGCGTTTTTCACAGCGTGCGAAAATGCAAACCCACGTTTTGAGGCGCAAAACAAAAAATAAATTAATTAATTAATTAATTAATTAAAAATATATATATTGCAAACCCCACCAAATCATCATCTCGCATCATCATCATCTCAAGTGAACCTTGTATCTAGTGGATTACCCTATATACCTAGCGGTTGTAGCGACTAGCAATCCATGCAAGCCGATCGAATGGGTAGCTCACCATAAGGAAACTCATTCAAACATTCAACATCAAATCACTATGACATTAAATCAGCAATACACAAAACAAATTTGCACAAGGTTATCCTTCAACCCCTTATGTTGGGTCAAAAGCGGAAAACAAACAAACACAATTTGGTAATAATCAGAAATTACTTGAGTATCAAATTCCCGAACGACTGGTTCCTTGAACCTATCATTTGGAAGGAATTGCTAAAGTCAATGTGGAAAAGAACTCCAAATGTGGTTAAGATTTTACCACATATTATGCACATCAACGAAACCAAAGGCAAATTTGCAAGAACACACAAAATCCCAAACTTGGGGCATCAAGTTGGTCAACATAACATACATTTGAATCACATCCATATCATTCAAACAACCGCATCCGTTCAACAACCACAATTGGTCAATCGGCTCGTGGGTTTCATCCTTTACCCATTCTCCAATTGAGGGGGTAAGCAAATAAGCAAAAATCAAAATGAAAAACAATTCATTCATTCTTAATGTCAAAAAGGAGTGAACCCATTCGTCCAATAAAGTTAGATGTCATTAGTTTTTTCACCGCATTGTGTTGTACACAACACAGTACAAAAAGGGAAAACTATAGACACCAAAATCTAGCACCCTTCAGTTCACATTCGCCACCTCACCATCAAACCCTACATAATAAAGATATATGCCTAAGTTCTAACTTAGGGATATAAAATCCTGCACATCATTATACTTTCCTAATTTTTTTAATTAGGAAAATCACAATAGGATACCCTGTCTACCTATTGGACATGTGTCTTGAACACTTCATCCAACACCCATGCCACATCCTACCCACTCCTGTCCCCTTTGTCCTTGCACATGAGACAGATTCCCAACACCCGTGCCGCAACTCCTTTGTTGTTGTCCCCTTGTCCCTTCACATAAAAGAGCATCCCACATACCACTCCACTTGGAGCCACATCACCCCAGTTAACTGAGCCACACTGGGTGACTCACTGTAACTACCCCTTCCATCTGGCAGTCCATATTGGCCACTTGGCAGATCAGGCTTGCCACCTCACATTCCTCTCCAAAGCCCTAGTCAACCTATAAATACACCATCAATCTACCAAACAGAGAGAGCTGAATATGCATACCGACAGGCTACCGAATTAGATCTAGACCCGATGAGAAGTTGAGGGCACAATCCATACTTTTACCGTTGGCTCAGATTTCGAGGCAATCTTTTGTTCAGTCGAAACTGCTTGTCTGCGGTTCCACAGTCGAGAACGCGCATCCACAGTTTCCAGCCGCAACCGTGCTTTCGCAGTTCCACAGTCCTGAGAACAGAAGCGGGTTTCATTGACAGAGATTAGCGATTCGAGTAGTAAGCAATATTTTATTTGTTAATTATTTTGCGTTATTTGTTGTGCATCCATATCGGTAATAGGTTTTATGTGTAGCATTGGATTTATTGTTTGAATATACGGGTGCTACTAATCCCCTTTGCTGGTTTGTATGTGTGCAGGTAAGAGGTATCTTGGATAGGCTGTTGAAGCTGGAGTGGTCCCGTGCTGGATACCAAAGCCCACTCACCTTTTGAAGCTGCAACTAGATACGAGGAGAGCATTGTACATTGCGGAAGATCTAGAAAACTCCCAGAGAGAAATTTGTATCACATTGAGGCCAAGATTGTAACATTGTACCCAAGCTACTTGGGGCAATCCAAAACATTGTAAATATGTATCGCGAGAGTCAATATATAAAGGATTTCATTATTTTGGGTAATCTCTTTGTGTCTGTGTGATTTTATATTGCAAGTGCTCAAGTATTCTAGTTACAATATTAAATATTAAATAATATAAAATAATATTAAAATAATCCCAATTAGGCTAGGAAATGGCGAAAAATGGCTGAAATGGATGGCGAGAAAGGTGGAATTGGGTCAAATAATTGGTGGGAAGGTGTATGGTGGAAAACTGGGTGGTGGGAAGGTTAGGATGGGGTATTAGTGGCTATAATTTGGTGTCTACACCCATATTGTCTATAAAGCATCACTTTTAAAGGTGTTTTACCATTAATTTAACCATTCTTAATTTTTTTCTATCATCGACATGCATTTACCAAAAATATTAAAAATCCATTGCCATAGTTTCTAGACTATTGAGCAGTGTCCCAAGATATGATCTATACTCTCCTCTTCCAATTTACAAAGAACACATTTTGAGGGGCAATGAAAACTCTTTTTCATAAGGTTATCCTAGGATAAAATTCTTCTATGAACTACTAGCCAAACAAACATTTTGATTTTAGAAATGCTCATGCTATCCCAAATATCTCTCCATACTCTTGTGATATTCCTATTTTGGTGGTGCTTTATATTATATCCACTTCTTGTTGTGTATTCTCCTAAGCTATTCAAATCCCATATCAACTTATCCTTAACTCCCCTTAGAATAATCATTGATGTTATCCTTCTACTCAACCACCTTCTACCATCAACGTATTGTATACTTGTAAAAAAAATTATTTCCATTTGTATCTTCCTTCCTAATCCTTCTACAAAATGTATATATACTAGTCTTGATTTTTCTTTGATGGCCATCAAAATAATATTCATCTAACTCAATTCCAATAATGATTAAAAGTTATGAAGAAATTACAAATGAAGAGTTTTTTAGTGACATCAATGATTAAGAATATATATCTACTCCATCAGAACACACAAGGAGAATAAAAAAAGGCATACTAGTACATTGAAAGCATCTAGGATAAATGGAATTCTAAATACCTCTTCTACAAAACCAAGAACACGAAGCATGACTTAAAATATGGCCCTAATGAGTACATTGGAGCCATCTATTTATTAGGAGACCAACTAAAAGGTCATCTACAGGAAGTGTGGAAGGAGCTCCGAATAAAATCCTCGCTTCGAAGCAATCAACACTTTCTAGAACTAAGTATGGAGGATAAATGTAGTAAGGTTTGTGTTTCTAAATTTTGGGAAAAAATCATGGAAGTTATTTGGATGGCTCCATGATGTGCATATTGAAAATATATTTTAAACACTTTTTGAATCGCTCGATGCAAACAACCGAGGCCAAAGTTATGGTCAAAGTACTAAACCACAAAGTCCCATAATGTATGGGTCAACGTGTTCAAAACTGCTTACATGGGCATCTTTAAAAGGTCATAACTTCTTTGTTACTGGGCCAAATTGGACAAAACTAGTATTTCTAGAAAGCTAGTTTTAAGGAGCATATTTCTAGAGTGGTTTTTTAGAAAATGGAGGTTAGCACAAAAAGTTATGGTAGTCAAAAAAAGGCTATTTAAAATGAAATAAAATTGGTTGTCACTTCCAAATCAATGAGGGGGTTTTAAATACCAACACACATTTAATAAAAGGGGCTACACTCATTTAAGAAAAGTGGTATTTATTTGGCACAACGCATTGTGATAAATTCTTGTACAACACATGGTGACAGATTTTTACACAACACATTGTGAGGGATATTTGCACAATAGATTGTGAGGGTTTTTTGCAGAACACGTTGTGATAGCTTTTACATATAACCCATTGTGAGGGCTTTTTGCACAACACATCATGAGGTATTTTTAGATAAAATGTTAAGAGAGTTTGATTGCCACATTTGTAGTGGGAGAACCAAGAGGCAGAGGAGGAAGAGGCAAGAGTAGATATTGGGAAGAACAAGCTAAAGAATCAATCTAGTTGAATATCAGTAATAATTTGTAATACCATTGAATTCCAATAGTAATCTATCCAATTTATTTGGATCATGGTTTTACCATTTTGGGTTTCCACATAAAAAAAAATTGTGTTCTCTTGCAGTTTATAATTGTGTGTGTGATTTCTTTTTTGTAATATCTGAGTATTAATTTCAATTTGATAAGTAGATCAGATATCACATACAATATAAAGCATATAGTCTAAGCATGGATATATTTTACTAACCTAAGCTGAAGGATTAAGCAAAATATGTGATCTATTTGAGGAAAGAGTCAATTTTTGGCTCTTTATGGATCAAGTTTGGTATCAAAGCATATTTTCCTGAAGAACTATGTATGCTAGGAAAAATATCTCAAGGAAAGGACTTAACCCCATACAACCCAGATATTGGGATAAAAAGAATAAAATATGAGAGCAAATCAATCAGAACCTAACTCTCCAACAATGTCTAACAAAGAAATTCAAGAGAAGATTTCTTGAAATGGAAAACACTCTCCAAAGCGTGATGGAGATAGTGCTTTCTCAAGAAGAAAGGAAATCAATGAAGGGAAAGAATTAGATTTAGAATCTGATATTGAGTCTAGTGCTTCAATGGTGAGAAAAATGAGGTTGAAGGATCCCACTCCAAATAACCTAAGAATGTCTCATCACAACCCTTGACTACAGATCCATTTAAAATGGAGGTAAAAATTGATATTCCAACTTATGAAGGGGAGTTAGATCCTAAAAAATTAGATGGGTGGTTGAAGAAATTGGAGGTTTACTTCAGTACTAAATCTTATACAAAGGTACAACAAATCAGCTTTACTAGATTGAAATTGGGTGGTCATGCTCTCACATGATGGGAGGTATACTCAGCTAGATTGGCAAGAAATCAACAGCTAGCTATGAAAACATGGGCAAAATTTGTGAAGACTATAAGATCTCATTTTAACCTATTGACTATTAGAAGAATATGGAGGAGAGATGGTTTTTTTTTAGATAGAGACAAGGTCAAACAATCCAAGAATACACCACAAAATTCAAAAAACAAGCCGTGTTAATGGGTGTTAATCCGTGAGATCCTTAAATTTTTAAGAAATATAAGTGTGGTTTTTCTTATCATATTAGGATAAAACTAGCATTATTTGATGCCAAAAGCATTGATGAGGCATACATTAAAGCCACATACCTAGAAATAAGGGTTAAAAAGCCAATAAAATATAATAAGGCATTAACTTTATCTAAACCCTCTAAGCTTACAAATAAAACTAAGGGTTTCAGTAGTAAAGGCAAGAAGAAATCAGGGGCTACAACGACCAAATCACAAAAGGATGAAAAATATTGCAAGGAGTGTAATATTGACACTCATTCAAGTGAGGATTGTTGGAAGCTACACAACATTGTTTGACAGTGGATCCCAGTGGAATTTAATTTTTGAGGATCTAGTAAAACAACTAGGGTTGAAGATTGTGGATCATCCACAACCATATCTATTGTGATGGGTGTATAAGGACGTGGAGTTACAGATAACCAAGCAATGTACTTTACATTTTTCTATAAAAAATAAATTCCATGATGTAATTACTTGTGATGTAGTACCTCTCGATATTTATCGAGTAATTTTTAGTACCCCATATTTATGGGAAAGAAATACTTTGTTTAAGTAGAGGTGCAATATTTGGGATTTGAAGAAATGTGGAATCACATATGTGATTAATCCTAGTAGGTTGGTAAATAAATTTCAACTTTTGACAGCGTAGTAGGCCAAGCATTTGGTGAATGTAAGCAAGATATTCATGTTATTGATGATAAAGGGTATGGATAGTAATGTGCAGTTTAGTAAGGATATGGAAGTAGCCAACTGTACTCCCCAACAAAAGAAGAAATTGGAGGGATTGTTGTAAACATTTAGCCAATTGATGCAAGGACCAAAAGGCTTACCACCAAAGAGAGAAGTGGAGCATGAAATTCAACTCTTACCTGATTCACCTCTGCCTAATATTGGACTATATAGGTAGTCTATAATTGAGTCAAATGAGGTGAAAAATGGAGTGCAGGGCAAATCCAATGAGGATTTTCATTTGTAAAATGACTTGTTGTTCAAAGGGAAGAAATTGTGTGTACCTAAAGGAGATAAATGCTTACAGCTAATAAGGGAAGCTCACAAATCACTAGTTGTCAATCATTTTGGTATGCATAAAATAGTAGCTAACCTGCAACGATATGTCTACTGGTCCAATATGCAGAATGATGTGTTTAATTTTATTCGTAGATGTGCAAATTGCAGCACAAGCAAACTCAACAACCATAAATTGGTATTGTACACACCTTTACCATTTCCTAATTAGCCATAGGAGAGCATTTCAATGGACTTCTTGGGTAGATTTCTAACCACTCGGAGAGGTAATTATTATATGTTTGTTATAGTGGATAGATTTAGTAAAATGGCAATTGTTGTGGCTTGTAATAAAATTGTTACAATAGAAGGTATAGCCAAACTATTTTTTGAACATATTTTTGTTCATTTTAGATTGCCTAAGAGTATCATTTCAAATAGAGATACTCGCTTTATCAATAAATTTTGGCTTGCATTATGGGGAATGTTGGACACTAAGCTGAAGATAGCAATAGCATTTCATCCACAAACGTATGGATAAATAGAAGTGGTCAACATGATAATTGTGCACTTGCTGAGGGGTTATAATCAATGGAATCCAAAGACATGGGATGATAATTTAGCATATGTTCAATACTGCTACAACCAAGCAATACATTCGTTTATAGGATTATCACCATTTAAGGTGTGTTATAGGTTTTTATCTCATTCACCTTTTGATGGGACCTTTGAGAGTGGGTAAGATCCAAGTAGCTCGAAACCAGAAGGAAAGAAAGCATTGAAGTTCATTCAAAGCATTCAGTTGATACAATAAAAAATAGAGGAAAATTTGAAGTAAACTCAGTATCACTATAAGGAAAACCATGAAAAACATAGGGTAGCTCATGATTTCCAAGTGGGAGAACCTGTGTGGCTGCATTCAACCAAGGAACAACTGAAGGGAGAAGATAATAAATTGAAGTCTATCAGATATAGGCCATTTAAAATTTTAGGTTATGTTGGATCAAATGCCTTTCAACTCAAACTGCCAAGTTATAAGCAAATATACTCTATTATCAATGTAGAAAACCTAAAGTTGTTTGAGCCTTCTTTGTTGTATGAGAGAGAAGATGCACCAACATTGCCTAAGTTGGATGATTTAGTCTCAACAAAGTTTGAGGAGGTAGCAGAAGATTTAAATTTGGATAGGAAAATATGGACAACATGCTAAGGGCAAGAAGAATTATGGTTGGTATGTCCTAAGGAAAAAATGCTAAGCAAGGTGTTGTGGCTGATCCACAACACACCCCAAACTTGGGGACCCACCTTTTTTGCATACTTTCAAAGAAGATCTCAGTGACCCAGATGCTAAAAATCAAGAAAAAGACAAAATTGCACAAGGATGAAAAAGTGTCGCAAAATCGCGACATGTTGCTCCATCACGGCCAAAAATGAAAAAGTGTCATGAAATCGCGACATGTTGCTCCGTCGCGGCTGAAAATGAATAAGTGTGGCGAAATCGCTACATGTTGCGTTGTTGCGGCCAAAAATGAAAAAGTGTCGCGAAATCGCGACATGTTGCATTGTCGCGGCCAAAAACAAAAAAGTGTCGTGAAATCGTGACATGTTGCTCCGTCGCGGCCCAGAGAGGAGAGAGAAAGGTAGAATAGAAAGGCGTAGCGAAATCGCAACATGTCACAAAATCACGAGTCAAACCAGTCAAACAGGGCAAAGCAAAAAAAACATCGCGATATCGCGACAGGAAGCAGCAAACGGGCACGAAGCAAAAAAGCGTAGCAAAATTGTGACGTGTCGCAAAATCATGGTCAACGCAGTCAACGGCAGCAGGTGGGTGGAACCGTCGTGAAATCACGTGTCTAATTTTCACGACACGGGTGGATTAAAAGGCCTAAGTGGTAAAATGGTAGCGATTTCGCTATAGTCAAAAAATGAAGCCAAACAAAGCGAAGAGCGTAGCGAAATTGCTACATGTTTCGGTATCGCGGTTCACCTGAATGAAAAGAATCTAAGGCACAAAGGCATAGTGATAGCGCGCAACTTTTGAGGAAACGTTCCAGCCAGACAAAGACGTCACGAAATCGCGACAAAAATTGAAGACCATGTAGAGGGCAGAAAATGGTAGCGATTTTGTGACACTTTATTGAAAAGAGACTAAGTGCGGAAAACTTGTAGCGAAATCGTGACATGTCATATTTTCTCTATGCATGAAGGCAAGAAATGTTGTTGACAGAAAAACGTCGTGATATCGCGACATGTATCATTTTTGCTGTGCATGAAAGCGGATAGGGTTATTGGCAGGAAAATGTCGCGATATCGTGACATGTCGCGTTTTCGTGGTGAAAGCAAGGAAGCAAAGCTGCATGCATAAAGACATCACAATTTACATAGGGCCGTTATAGAATGTGCATAGGAAGTGCGAAACACGTGGCATACGGGTTTCAGAGTTGCAGAAGCGTTACATGTAATAGAAAGTATCAAACGTTTCGGCATCGAGCATGAATTCAAAGTAACGAAAAGGCGAGAATACGAAGCGGTGCATTCTGGGAGGTGAAACGAAGCGACGCAGGGTGAAACCGAGAGCCGCACCAGACAGTATAAAATCAAAAGCGTAGATTGATACGAGGGTTGGAAATTACTGCTAGTAGAGTTGCAGAGACAAAGGCGACCCGCCATTCTGGACCTGCTGTTGGAGCAATTTCTTTCACTTGTTCTAGATTTGTTAAACCTGGAACATTCTGTCATTGTAATTGATATATCATTTTGATACAAAAATACAGAGAATTGACATCTCATTGATAAGAAAGGAGTCATTTTGCATGCAATATTTAATGTTTTACCTTTCCCTTTCAGATTTCTAGGCTTCTAGGTGAAGTTTAATGCAAGTATTCTTGGTTGCTTCATGCGAATGTCTAAATCTAAAATTACAATAAAAATCCCAGAAACCCGCACCTAGCTTATCTGGATTGTGCAAATTTGCAGGTTCAATAGGTTAGGTTGCATGCAGAAAACCTCATTATCTTCGGTTTTGTCAAATCGAGATGATAGCACTCTGGCCGTAGTTTAGTTTCATTTTTTATTTGCATTTCTTTATTCTCAATCCTTTATTTTTATTCCTGCATTTTTTACCGTCATTTAAGTAAATAACTGAAAATCCATCAAAGCTCAAGATCAAAATAGATTTATTTCTTAGATTTATTCACTTTGAGTCCATTGCAAATTCAAATTAAAATAAACCATAGTGCCCCTTTTTAACATCCACTTGTAACCCTAAGGTATTCCCAGCATTTAAATTGAACAGCACCTTTGGTAAACAAAAAATCTAGCATAACAGGAACCTTGGAGAAATTATTTTGTTATAATTTATTTGCAAGCAGAGGATTTTGGGACTCAGATTCTACCGGAGAGTGTGCTTTCACAATTGGGTGAAAACACCACTCAACAGATTGGCACTAGAAGGAGGGCGAAATTGGTTTACTTCATTTTGATTTTCATACATAAGTAATATATTTTTTATTCGAATTTGAAATTATCTCTTAAATCTCACGAACGGCTAAACTGCAGCATTTGTTTTTATGTTGCAGGTTTTCTTGGTGATAATCGAGAGTTTCGTCAAGGAGGGCCGAAATGGTTTATTTTATTGTTATTTAAGTGCTACAATAATTGTTATGCACTGTTCTTAACGCTTTGATTGTTCATACAAGAATAATATGATTTGATTTGATTTAAAATAATAATAATAATAATAATAATAATAAATAAAAAAAAGGGAATTTTTGGGTATTAAAGTTATATTCTTTAAGATTCACTAATGGCTATGTTTACACCGTGGATGACAGGAAGCCCATTGAACGTACCGGGAGTTCAACATTATTTTCCCGTTGGTCTTGAGAGATGTCTTCCTCGATTTCTGTCTAACGGGACAAATACTGCAAAAGAACATATTCAAACATTCAAATTTGTTGTGAATCACTTAACAAGTTGGTATGATGATGTTGCTTGTAAAATGTTCCTTTACACCTTGGACAAAGTGGCATATGATTGGTTTACAAGTCTGCCTTTAGGGTCTATCACTTCTTGGGCTCAGCTAGAGGCAACATTTCTCAATCAATTCAACAAAAAGCGAGTTGACCCAATCCTCATGTACAATCAGTTGGTCTATATTAGAAAAGGACCAAGTGAAAATGTGAAGTCATTTTCTGAAAGGTTCTTTAGATTATATACACAATTAGTGACATTTTATGTTCTTCAAGAAGAAGTGGCTCTCCAAATATACATCAATGCTCTTGACTCACCCATGTCCACATATTTGCGAGGGATGCCTCAAATCACATCTTTGTCACAAGCCTATACTCAAGCAATGGCAATGGAGCAACAATTGAGTTGTCAAAATTATGGTGTGGGTTTTGGATCATGTAATCTTCAATCATTTAATACCTCCTTTACCCACCCAATGATTTATCCACCTCAACCAAGTTCAAGTGTGAATCAATTTTAGAATCAACAATCATTCCCAAGCTTCAATCAATTTCAAAATCCTCAACCTACTATGCAAGATCAACCATCTTTCTCAAGTATGAATCAACTTCAAAATACTCATCTTGATTCAAAAGATGTTGCTAAAATCAATTTCAATGATTTTCATAAGAATATGATTCTAGGCAAGGGAGGAGTACTAGATCCAACTAGTATGGAAACATGTGACAGATTGGAAACCCTTGACTCACCAAAATATGAATTTTATGAGGATGAATCTGATTCGGATGACACATTGGATGACATTGTTGAAAGTAATGGCCAAAAAAATTCACCCCTTCCAAATTATGTTAAACATGAATCATGGGTTACACATGTGGATTATGATAGCCTTATCAATTTGAATGCAAGCAATAACCCAATTTTGGAAGTAATTGAACCATCTAAGGAAGGAGAAGATAAATTTGATGAGAAACATGTTGATGAATTAAAATATGATGAAGAAATAGTTGAGCATCACAATTTGATTTTGAAAGATGATTGTTATGATTCTTGGGAAGAGTATGCTCACCCCAAACCTTCTAATGAAATTTGTGTGCCTATTGATATGCAGGATAATACAATTGCCCTTTCATATGAGGATATTACAAGTCCTGTACAATCTGAGAATGTTTTGGAAGAAGGCTTGGAATCTCATCAAAGGTTGGAGAAGGATAATGATTCTACTACCATGGATGAAGAAGGAGAATCAATTGTTTTTGTTCCCCTTGGGGGGCAAGAAATCAAAAATCTTGATCCACCTATTGTTTCTATAATGTCTATGCCATCTCAAAATGATGAAATTACAAAACCTAAGTGGTGTGGGTTGGATGCTATTGATGATCTTAATGAAAATATGGATTTTGGGGCAACTCAAGCCATTGATCGTGGAAAGATGTCACGTGACACGTATCTTGAAAAATTAGGCTCTTGTTTTGAAAAAAATGGACGCATGTTTGATTAGGTGCCTAACTTTGGTGTTTTTGAACAGGTATTGGACGATGAAGAAGACAACAAGAAAAAAGAAAAGGCTACTAATACTCATCAAGTTATGATAAATTTTAATCATGATGGGTTGAGTATGGATGACAAGGGGAAATCTTTACCTTTGGTAGTAGCTACCAAAATTTCAAGTGATAGATTACATGATGTCCCTTTGGATGCTAACAACATTAATGAGGAAATGCCAAATTTTTTTGATGCTTGTCAAGTTTTGAATGATTTTGATTGCTTTAAAATCCTGAAAAATGATTTGAATTCAAGATTTTTAGAAATAGGCTCTTGTTTGCAACATCTCACATTTGAAAAGGAAAGCCTACTTCTAAATCATGAATGGAATGATGAAACTTGCACTTTAAAGAACAGACAAGATAAAATTGAATATCAACCATTGTCTAACCAATTTGATTTGAATCTCACCTATGATGTTGCTAATAGAACTAAATCAAATTGGTATGGTGAGCATGGCAAGTTGAAATTTGTTGCATTGCTTGGTTTGATCTTATTGTTGTTGGATTCCTACAAAATTTGGCATGTGTATTGTGTCATATGTTTTTTGATATATTCTAATCATGTTTGGGATCTAGGAAAGTAATAGTCCAAGCTTGGCATCATCTTGTACAATAGTGTATATAATTTTTGGTTTTTTGGTGTGGGCTTTCAAGTTTTTGTTTTTGGGATTGTTTTTGGGTTTTGGTTTTGGTTTGTGTTTTTCAAGTTTTATTTTTGGATTCTTAGTTTAATCATGATTTAAGTTGTGTGTTTGATTTCAATTGACATGCTTTTTTTGTTTTTATAAAAAAAAAAGGAGAGAAAAAAAAATTGAGATGTCAACTTATGCTTAAGACTAGGAGAATATGAAACATTGGAATTGTCTCGTAAAAGCTCCACAAGAAACACAAACATTTTAAGTTATATCATTTGAAACTTGTGATACATGAAGTAGTCAGTTTTTGTATGGCAACTATTTCATCTACAATTCAAAGATAATGCATTCATGTTACATCTCACTTTACATATACATTCCATCTTGGTTGCATATGCATATCAGGTATAAATAATTAAAGTGTGTCAAATCCTTAGGGTTGTACTATAACATAAAGGTAAAAAAAAATCCTAAGGTTGGAAACTGAGCCTCTTGATATCTAGAACTAAGCACATCTTATACATTAAAAAGAATCTTGAGCAAAATGATCAAAACCTAACTTGGAAGAAAAGGTTGGGCGAAAGAGGTTTTTCATGTCTATCCTAGTATGCAACATGATCCTTAAAACAGTGGTTTTTGACCACTTCCATAAAGCTTAAAGTGTAAAATCAGAGTAGTAAGGATAGGGCTAAATCCTCATCGAACTTAGGTTGAGGATCCAATTCCCCAAAGCTTTGATTTGACCTACATGGAGTAGTAAGGATAGGGCATAAATTATCATCTCGCTTAGGTTGAGAATCTGATTCCCCAAAGCTCTTATGTCTCATTTCATGATAAATCTTGGATTGGGGGGATCGTACTACTTGTCCTTTGCAAAGGATGGGTAGTCATCCCCAAGGTCTAAAAAATAAATTAATATTTTCCATTTTTATCCAAAGCTTGGATTGGAAGGATCGTACTACATGTCCCTAGCAAGGATGGGTAGTCATCCCCAAGGTCCAAGAAGTAAAAAATTAATTTTTCCCATCTCATATTTATATTGGATTGGAAGGATCGTACTACTTGTCCTCTGCAAAGGATGGGTAGTCATCCCCAAGGTCCAAAGAAATGAAGATAAGTCTTGGATTATGGGGTTAAGAATGCCCATGCATGGCAACATGTCTTGTCTAAAAAACAAGACCACTGATTGTCCAAAGGGTTAGACTAGCATGACCATTTCTTCCATAATTGGTTAAATTATTTTGCTCAAAGTGAGGTAATGAATTCTAAATCAGAATAGTAAGGATAGGGTTAAACTCCCATCTCGGTTAGGTTGGGAGTCTGATTCTCCAAAGTTTTGATTTCACGTTCACTTGCACATGGGTTCAAGATAGTAGGGACTCATAACCAACTTTGGGATATAATAAAGCAATTCATTAGTGGATCCTAAGAGGGTTTGGTAATCTTGAATGTTTGTGCATGATACTAGAAATTTTAGGCCTTTACAAGAACAAAATCTCTAAGCATAGTTTTTAGGCTACACAAATCATTCACAATCTCACATATGCATCCATGTAAAACTGACAACGAAATGTTGATCAATTTCAAACGATAGGGAATGAAATTCATTGCACACACCGAACTAATACTTATGATTCTGATGATTCAAGTACTTCTGATCTTTGGGCATTTTTTTATATTTGTTTATGTGCTAACACATGTTTTTGTGTTTGTATACTTCCAGGTAGGGTTCTCACTAAAATGCTTAGGAGCATTTGACAGCAGAGTCGTCATTTGTTGTGGCTGATCCACAACACACCCCAAACTTGGGGACCCACCTTTTTGCATACTTTCAAAGAAGATCTCAGTGACCCAGATGCTAAAAATCAAGAAAAATGCAAAATTACACAAGGATGAAAAAGTGTCACGAAATCACGACACGTTGCTCCATCACGGCCGAAAATGAAAAAGTGTCACAAAATCGCGACATGTTGCTCCGTCATGGCCGAAAATGAAAAAGTGTCGCGAAATCGCGACATGTTGCTCCGTCGTGGCCGAAAATGAAAAAGTGTCACGAAATCGCGACATGTTGCACTGTCGCGGCCAAAAATGAAAAAGTGTCACGAAATCGCGACATGTTGCTCCGTCGTGGCCCAGAGAGGAGAGAGAAAGGCAAAATGGAAAGGTGTAGTGAAATCGTGACATGTCACAAAATCGCAGGTCAACCCAGTCAAACAGGGCAAAGCAAAAAAAACGTCGCGATATCGCGACAAGAAGCAGCAAACAGGGCACGAAGCAGAAAAGCGTAGCGAAATCGCGACATGTCGCAAAATCGTAGTCAACACAGTCAACGACAACAGGTGGGCGAAACCATTATGAAATTGCGACGTGTCTGATTTTCGCGACGCGGGTGGATTAAAAGGCCTAAGTGGTAAAATGGTAGCAATTTCGCTACAGTCAGAAAATGAAGCCAAACAAAGTGAAGAGCGTAGCAAAATCGCTATGTGTTTTGGTATCGCGGTTCACCTAAATGAAAAGAATCTAAGGCACAAAGGCGCAACGATATCGCGCAACTTTTGAGGAAACGTTCTAGCCAGACAAAGACGTCGTGAAATCATGACAGAAAGTGAAGACCATGCAGAGGGCAGAAAATGGTAGCAATTTCACGACACTTTATTGAAAAGAGACTAAGTGCGGAAAACTTGTAGCGAAATCATGACATGTCGAATTTTCGTTGTGCATGAAGGCAAGAAATGCTGTTGACAAAAAAATGTCACGATATTGTGACATGTCTCATTTTCGCTGTGCATAAAAGCATATAGGGTTATTGGCAGGAAAATGTCGCGATATCGTGACATGTCGTGTTTTCGCGATGAAAGCAAGGAAGCAAAGCTGCATGCATAAAGACGTCACGATTTACATAGGGCCGTTATAGAATGTGCATAGGAAGTGTGAAACACGTGGCATATGGGTGTCAGAGTTGCAAAAGCGTTACATGTAATAGAAAGTATCGAACGTTTCGGCATCGAGCATGAATTCAAAGTAACGAAAATGCGGGAATACGAAGCGGTGCATTCTTGGAGGTGAAACGAAGCGACGCAGGGTGAAACCGAGAGCCGCACCAGACAGTATAAAATCAAAAGCATAGATTGATACAAGGGTTGGAAATTGCTGCTAGCAAAGTTTTAGAGACAAAGGCAACCCGCCATTCTGGACCTGCTGTTGGAGCAATTTCTTTCACTTATTCTGGATTTGTTAAACCTAGAACATTCTGTCATTGTAATTGATATATCATTTTGATACAGAAATACAGAGAATTGACATCTCATTGATAAGAAAGGAGTCATTTTGCATGCAAGATTTAATGTTTTACCTTTCCCTTTCAGATTTCTAGGCTTCTAGGTGAAGTTTAATGCAAGTATTCTTGGTTGCTTCATGCGAATGTCTAAATCTGAAATTACAATAAAAATCCCCAAAACCCGCACCTAGCTTATCTGGATTGTGCGAATTTGCAGGTTCAATAGGTTAGGTTGCATGCAGAAAACCTCATTATATTCGGTTTTGTCAAATCGAGATGATAGCACTCTGGCCGTAGTTTAGTTTCATTTTTTATTTGCATTTCTTTATTCTCAATCCTTTATTTTTATTCCTGCATTTTTTACCGTCATTTAAGTAAATAACTGAAAATCCATCAAAGCTCAAGATCAAAATAGATTTATTTCTTAGATTTATTCACTTTGAGTCCATTGCAAATTCAAATTAAAATAAACCATAGTGCCCCTTGTTAACATCCACTTGCAACCCTAAGGTATTCCCAGCATTTAAATTGAACAACATCTTTGGTAAACAAAAAAGCCAGCATAACAAGAACCTTGGAGAAATTATTCTGTTATAATTTCTTTGCAAGCAGAGGATTTTGGGACTCAGATTCTACCGGAGAGTGTGCTTTCACAATTGGGTGAAAACACCACTCAACACAAGGTAAAGTGGATCTCCAAGAAGCAAGTGGAGAAACAATATCCCCATATGAATAAAGATGATTTTGAGGGACAAAAATCCTTAATGAAAAGGAGGTCTTGATCAGGAGATCAATTCAAATATCATCTACAAGAAGTGTGAAATGAGCTCAAGATAAAATCTTCGCTTCAAAGCAATCAACACTTTCTAGAACAGAGTATGGAGGATAAATGCAGTAAGGTCTGTGTTTTTAAATTCTAAAAATAATTCATGGAATTTGGGTGAATTTGTATAGCTTCATGATGTGTTTCTTGGAAAGAGCTTTTTGAAACGTTTTGAATCGCTCCAAATAGACAATCGAGGCCAAAGTTATGGTCAAAGTACTAACCACGAAGTCCCATAATGTATGGGTCGACATGTTCAAAACTGCTTACAAGGACATCTTTAAAAGGTCATAAATTCTTCGTTATTAGGCCAAATTGGATTAAACTAGTACCGTTAGAAATATGGTTTTGAGGAGTGTATTTCTAGAGTGGTATCTTAGAAAATAGAGGTCAACACAAAAAGTAATGGTAGTAAAAAAATGGCTATTCAAAATGACTAAAAAGTGGTTGTAACTTCCAAAATTAAATGAAGGGGTTTTAAATACCAACCCTCATTTAATAAAAGGGGTTACACTCATTTAAGAAAAGTGGTATTTATTTGGCACAACATATTGTGATAAATGTTTGCACAACACATTATGATAGCTTTTTGCACAACACATTGTGACAGATGTTTACACAACACATTGTGAGGGTTTTTGTAGAACACATTGTGTTACCTTTTTGTAGATAACTCATTGTGAGGGATTTTTGTACAACACATTGTGAGGTATTTTCAAACAACACATTGTGAGGGTTTGATTTCCACATCTACAGTGGGAGAACTAAGAGGTAGAGGAGGAAGATGCAAGAGCAAAAATTGGGGTGAACAAGCTGAAGAATATAGCCAACTAAATATCAGTATGGATTTTTTATAGCTTTGAATTCCAATAACAATCTATCCAATTTATTTGGATTGTGGTTTTACCATTTTGGGTTTCCACATAAAAAAATCTTATCTTCACTTACAATTTATAATTGTGTGATTTCTTTTCTATAACATCTTAGTGTTAATTTCAATTTGATAAGTAGATTAGATATCACATACAATATAAAGCATACAGTCTAAGCATGGATATATTTTACTAACCTAAGTTGAAGGATTAAGCAAAATTTATGATATGTTTGAGGAAAGAGTCAAGTTTTGGTTCTCTATGGATAAATTATAGTACAGGAAGATCTTCAATCTGTAGCTTGGAAAAATGCTATGCACACTAAATATCAAGCACTAATGAGAAACAATACTTGGGATCTTGTTGATCTTCCGTCATGAAAAGGGTTATTGGATACAAGTGGGTATTCAAAGTCAAATATAAATCATATGGTAGTATTGCTAAATAAAAAGCAAGACTTGTATCAAAGGGATATTCACAAAAGGAAGACGTAGATTATGAAGAAACTTTTGTCTATAGCAAAAATAAAATCCATCCTAATTATCTTTGCTCTAGTTGCACAATTTGGATGGAAAAGTCAAGTGGACAAGAAAAGTGTTTGTCTCAAAAATATCTAGAATAAGTTGTTTATATGACTCAACCAAAAGGATTCATCATACCTGGACAAGAAACAAAATTATACAATTGATAAAATATTTCTATGGTCTCAAAAATTTTGGAAAGCATGGTTTTAAAAAAAATATATTTGATCCAAGTTTGTATCACAAAGGACAAGGGGGGGATATCATATCCATCAATGTGTCTATAGATGATTTGGTCATCATAGGAAGCTTTGAAAATATGATACTAGCCTCAAAAGAAGACTTAAATAAATATTTTAACATGATCGGTCCTGGGTTATTGCATTACTGCCTAGGATTTGAGGTAAAGCATAATCATAATTATATATGTGTTTCACAAAGCAAATATGCCAAGAACCTCCTTGAGAAATATCACATGAAAATTTAAAAATCTATTGAAATTTCTATAGAATTAAGTCTATAACTCTCACACTTTGATTCCTCTCCTCCATTGGATGGAACTCTCTATCAATAATTAGTTAGGAGTCTTATCTAACTAACTTACACAAGACTTGATTTTAGTTTTGTAATGAGTTATCTCTCATATTATACAAGAACCAAAAATAGCACATTGGAAGGTAATAAAGATAATTCTAAGATATATATAGTGCACTACTGAATATGGTTTGGAATTCAAGAGGAGTGATAAGTTCCTCTTAATAGGTTATATAGATGCAAATTATACAGGTTGTATCTATGATCAAAAAGCCACCTCTAGCTAGTGTATTATTTTTAGGGTCTATGCATATATCATGGGGAAGCAAGAAATAACAAACAGTTGCTCGATCCTCCACTAAAGCAAAATATCATGTAGTAGGGGGAGTTGTCTATGAAGCAATATGGTTGAAACATATGTTAGCAAATATGAGAGTACCATAAGATAAACCTACAATCATGCATTATGACAATCAAGGTGTACCAAAACTTATTTGTAATCCTAATGTCTATGAAATGACCAAGCACATCAACATGGAGTACCACTTAATTCATGAACATGTTTAATAGCAAAATATCCAGCTTAAAATGTGTCCTACTTAAGAAAAACAAGCAAACATCTTCACCAAGCCATTGGGATGAGTCAAATTTGAAGAATTTCAAAGTTTACTCTCTAAGACTATAATGTATTAAGGGGGGGATGTTGCATCATGTATAATATGAATGTAAGTTGAGTAACCACTCAACACATGGTTTGTAAGGGTCACTAGGGGACAAGGGTAGTTGTAGGATGTTATGCCATATTTGGGAAACTATTGTACTTAAACACCCTTGCACTTTCATATTTTATTTCATTCAAATATTAAGTTCTAACATATGCACATATGCAAATTCTACCTTTTTGGGGAACTAGCACTACTAGAGATCCACTTGGTGTTATACTTGGTCTGGTAGCTCCTTACCCCAATAATACTTAAAATTTCTCCTTGATCTCCTTGCTGTCAAGTATTGAAATGTTCTTTAACCCTGATTTGGGTTATGTTACTTCTATTAGTATATTAATTTATGTTCAGTTTGTCCTTTTGGAGGGAGTCCTTTGGGCTTGACGAAAATTTCTCAAAATATAGAAACATATTATACATATGCTTCTTTTGGTTAAGATTCCATGCTTGGATAGAGGTTTTTTTTTTCTTCCACCATCCCATGCTTGGATACCACTACCAATAATACATTTTTTTGCTAACATAAATTAGTCTCTTGTCTTGAATTGTTGAGTATGAAATTTTATCCTTTCCATTATATATTAATCAAGAAAGGATTCCCATATTTTATCAAGTTTATGTATTGGCTCTCCTTATGAATGAGGCATCCTTGTCCTATAATAAAGGACACTCAAAAATAACTTCACATACATCTAGTGGCACTACATCATAAAATAATTTCATTATTAAACTAAGAAAAATTTTGAAAATTTAAATATGGACTGGGGAGTAGTTTTCATATTTACATATTTATGCAACCAACCTAAGAGGTATGGTGATGGATTCTTGGTAGTCTACAATCTCAACTTGTAAACCAACACCTCACAAATAAAATTATTTTGACTACCAAAGTAAAAAAGCATTGCCTTTGATGTCTTCATTATTTGAATTTTGAATGATAATTTTCCCTTTCAACATTTATCTTTTCTCTCCCCTAACTTGTCTTCTTTAAGTGGTGACCTTGATGTGTCATAAGTTTAAAATTAGTATCTTCCTTCTCCTTACTTTCTAGCTCTAGATATTCAACCTCATTTCCTTCCAGTTGGGTATAAGTGGAGATTATAAAAAAAATTATTTACCTTTATTTGAGTTATTAACTCTAGATGTAGCTTCTAACATTGTTCTTTAGTGTTCCAAACAATGCTCGTATTGCCACTTGTAAAGAGTTCCTTCTTTTTCAGCATCATATTATAAGTCATTTTAATGCATTAGTTATTTCTTGATTATTGACCTATACTTCTCATCCCAAATATTCATTTTTATTTAACATTCAATATAAAGATCCTTTTTGGCATTCTTATCTATTTATTATACTTCAAAAAGTGATATCCCTTCTTAAATATAGTCATGTACCCCATATCTATACTTCATTAACACACTAGAATTCACTAAAGGAATGTTTATCAATGTTGTTTATTTTCAAAATTGTGTGATATACTATTGGATATTTTTTCTTTGGCATTGATGAAGCTACTACCACTTGATATGTTGTTCATCCTCATATCCAATTGGATAGAATAATTTTTTTAACATGGTCTTCAAATCCTTCTAACTAGATATTACTACTTTATTTTATTGATACATTCTTTTTGTATAGTTCTTCCACCACACTAATGTATGCTTTGTCATATTCAATTAGGCAAAATAAATCTTTTGCACATAATTAAACTCTTGGCAACAAAAATAGATTTCCAACTATCTCAACTAATTGTTGAGAATTTTTGCATCAACCTAGCAATCATAATGTGGAATTTCAAGTTTAGTTAATTAAAATAGAGTAGTGGAGACACTTGATATTGCCATTTCTCATAAAAAATCAGGCCTCGTATCCCTATGAAATTTGAGAATCAAAGTATTTCCCTTTTTCTCCTCATTTTTACAATAAATAACTTATAAATTGAATGAAAATCTATAATAGGTTTTCCATACTACTTTCCCATTGAGCAAGTTTCTCATCATGGTCACTACCATATGCTCCTCTTGGATTCATTTGTATATGTCGTCTTTGCTCTTCTAGCTTGTGTATAAACGGCTCTATATTACCTTTATATTTTCTCTTGGTATATATCTTGCACATGTCTACAAATGATCTTGAAGCTCTAGTACTAAATTGATCTATTTCCTCTACCAAGTTCCCAACATCCTACAACCTTGTCTTTTATTGGACTTTTTGCAATCTATTCTTCTATATAGGAGACAAAAGAGAGTCTTATCTTGTAAAACAATACATAAAATAGGAAGATAAAGGCTATAGAAAACAAATAAGACAAAAAATTAAAATTAAAGAATAATTTATTAGCTTCAAAACCTCCAAATCCTCTCCATTGGATATTGTTGTTATATAAAATATTTTTTCAATGGAATAATAAGTTGAAACATCATGCGATTATTTTTGGAATATTACTTTATCCAAATTTTACCAACCGAAATTTTGAAAGTTACAAATCCACAAATATTTACTTAGATGTTGTCTCTAACATCTCCAAGTAAATAAATTTAAAATTAGTGAGGGGTTCCAACAATATGAGAAGCTTTGGATTGATTTTTATACCTCATGACTTTGTTTTCATCAATTTTTACTATGTTCTCTTATGAAGTTGACAACCATGATAAATTACAACTTCCTAAAAACATTATATACTATAGATAGTTGTTTACGGACCTTTTTCATGTGAAGGATCATTTTTGCCTTTGATAATAAGCTAACATGCTTTTGTAGGAAATGATAACAATTTTAATTTTGAAGTGTTATTTTCTTTTTTCTAAATACAATAATATAAAAAACAACTTACTACTTGAATTTCACTATCCTTAGACATAGATGTCAACATGTTAAATATTGTAGTCTTTATAAAAACACAAAATTATAATACATAAAAAAATTAATTTACATACATAGTTGAACTCTCTTAACGATATCAAGAATTTTTTTCAAGAAAAAAACATAACTAGTTATGATAAATATAAGTTTTAGGTTTCCTAAATTCTTCTATGCAATAAAACAAGTTGAGAGATTATCAATACTATAGCACTTTGGTTATTGGTGTAAACAAAAACAAATTCTTATCTATGCTTGTCAAAAAAATAGTTGACTTTGGGCTACTAACTTTGATCAGGCCAATGCAAAAAACTAATTCAATTCTAAAGCATTTTAAAAATGATACATTATACATCCATGATATGTGAATGACCATTAGATAAAGTTTTTATTTATCTATACAATGTATTTACATTTTTCTATAAAGGATCTACTCATGCTATAGGTCATTGTTTTGGGCATGTCATCCTCTTAAGGTCGTTAAAAAAATCAAATAAGGTTATTCTACAATATTATGTATTATTTGATATGGCATTGAAATTGAACCACAACACAATAACACCAAGACAAGCAAAAAGTCTATTTTCAAAGTTTTCCAAGAGGTAAGTCAATTGAAATTCCCTTGTCTCTTGCTTATATTAATTTTTCCATTGATTTCATAGATTTTATCTATAGCTAATAAGAAAAATAGAATGTAATTATATCAATAATATCTTTGTCAAGTCTACTCTTGAACAATGGATACAATCTATATAGAAATCATGTGGTATCAATTTATAGAACTCAAAAAACTAACTAAAAATTTGTTTTTGTTTACTTTTGCTAGTTGACTCATTACGAGGATTTGCTATCAATGGGTGCATGGTTTATGCATAGTACCCTTTTAGTTGTGTTCAAGTGGATCCTTAACTTTGTTGCTTTCAAGACCACATTCAATTCCTTGGTTTGCCTATATCTTCATAGGTATTTTCAAACCAAATTATCAAGTCATTGGATACATATCTATTATGAGCAAAAGTCCTTTTACTCTACTCATCTCCATTTAAAGGTTTCTATTGAGGTTGATCCAACTAAGGATGTCCATGAAGAACACAAGCTTATACTAAGAGTGGGGGGTGAACAGTATAAGACCTCTTTTTACTTTTTCCTTTATACTTCAATTCAATATTATGCAGTGTATAGATAGCAGTATCAATAGCCGTAATCAAAGCAATGCACAAAACACCATCCACAATAGAGACACAACAATTTACATGGTTCACCCAAAGTGGGCTACTCCACGGATAAAATCTTTCACTAAATTTTATCAAATCAAATTCGGGAATACCTTTCCCGATTACAATGTTTATGGGCACCAACCCAAAGGAGACACAAATCCCCTAGCTCTGCTCTCGATCGGTGATCCTCTAGAAGACCTCTCGCCTCCGCTGCCCTTAGCAAATGGAACTCTATACACCTGTCCTCCCTGCTCTGGCTGGAGACCTCTGCCCTCAACTCTATCACCTCCAAAGCTGGCCCTCGAATTTGCACTAAACACAGTCCTTTGGTTTAGCACAAATGTCTTCGTTCTCTTTCTATGATCTGCACCAAACATAGTCCTTCAGTCTGGCACAAATGTCCTTGAATCTGCACCAATCTTTGTCCTCAACTGGTCCTCAAATCTGGTTCACAAAAGTGGTTCACAAGCTTTCACTAAAGCTTGCTTGATCTTCACCCAAGTCTTCACCAAGACTTGTCTCATATCTGCTTTGCAAGTTCTTACTAGAACTTGCCTAAACTACTTCACAAGCTCAAGAAAAACTTGCTCAAATCTGTGCAACAATCTCTCTCAATGACTTGTCCAAAACCATCAAAGCCTACGCACTATCATCAAACGTCACAAAAACGATGCACCCCACAGCTTTGCGCTTTTCTGCTCTTTATGTGCAAACTCAGCAACACCCTCTTCACGCACTCTGATTCCTTGCGATCTCTCTCACTTAGACGATTCGACAAAATGCACTCTGTACACTACTATCAAATTTCACACTTTGCTCTCAACAATCGTACTTCTCCCCCGCACTCTATCTACGAATGTCGCACTTCGAACGCACACACAAAATCGATACTTTTAACTCTTCAAACAACCCTCCTTTTATACTAATACTTTCAAGATCAAAACCTTGATATTAGTTGGTTGCACAACCCTAAACTACGTCAGCTGCAAACCCTAATCTTCGTCGGCCCAAATTTAACTTTGTCGGCTTCACTGCCTCTATGGTTCTGTAGCTTTTCTCGCAAAACTACATGTCGCGATATCGAGACACCTTTGCCTCCGAACACTTTCTTTTGGATTTTGTCACGAAATCGTGACACTTCTGCCTCTGCTGACGTCATCTTCACTTTTGTCGTGAAATCCTAACATTTCTAGCTTTCTCAACCTCTTCTCGGCTTGCACCCGCGAAAGCAGAACATGTCACGAAATCACGACACTTTTGCTTCCTTGCCCTCTTCTCGGTTTGCACTAGCGAAAATGAAACATGTCGCGAAATCATGACACTTTCATTGCCTTATGCTTTTCTCTGCCTTACACCCACAAAACTGGAACATGTCACGAAATCGCGACGCTTTCGCCTTCGAGCTCTTCCTTCTTGAATTCATCGTGAAATCACAACGCTTCTTCTATTGAAGACTTGCTTACTATCTCTGTCACGAAATCGTGACACTATCTCCAACTGAATGTCGCCATCTCAATCTGTCACAAAAACGTGACACTTTCTGCATCCGTACGACTTCTTTTTAGCCTGTTGTGAAATCGCGACAGTTCTCATTTCATACTCTTCCCTTTGCTGCATGTCGCAAAATCGCAACAGTTCTCACTTCAAGTTCTACAGCATGTCGCGAAATCGTGACAATTCTCACTTTGACTTCTGTAGCATGTTGCGAAATCGTGACACTTTATCTTGCTACTTTCTCTCTCTTCGAACTTGTCATGAAATTATGACAATTCACACTACGGACTCTTTCTTCTGCATTATGTTGCGAAATCGTGACACTTTTTCTTTTGGACTCCTCCTACAACATGTCGCGAAATCGCAACACTTTTTCTTTCGGACTCCCCCTCCTGCAACTTGTCGGGAAATCACGAAACTTTTTCGTCCGTGTAATCTTCCTTGCAATATGTCGCGAAATCGCGACATTTTTGACTCCGTACATTCTCTATCCTCTTTGAGTCGTGAAACTGCGACATGTCGCGATATCGCGACACTTTTCTAAAAAGCTTTCTCTCTCCTGCCTAAGTCGCGATATCACAACACTTTTTCAAAAAGCTTTCTCTCTCCTGTTTAAGTCGCGAAACTGCGACATGTCGCGATATCGCGACACTTTTCCAACTTACACTTTTCTTTCGAACCTGTCAGCTGGGGGTTTGCCAGAGACCTTTGAAACTGTCATGTCGTAACCTTCATCAAAACAAATTATTTGACATCAAATCAAATTCCTTCAAAAGCTTTTTGTCATCAATGACAACTTAAACACTTGAGCAAATGCAATGTACCCAAAGTACCCAAAATTGCCAACAGTCCAAGGCCATATTTATATTCAAGTGGTAGTTAAAGTTATTTCTAATAGGTTTGGCATCTCAAGTAACCTGACATATGTTTTTCATGTTACTCTAAGGACAATAAAATCAAGGATTATCTACTTTTGGAAAAATGTGGGACTCTTGAATTCCAACTAGCTTCTGCAACTGGAAAATAAAATGTTAGGCTATAGTTGGGTGAAAAAATCTATACACTATAGTCTACACTGCTCCAATCACTCCTTGGTCAATGTGACAAAAAAGGCACACCCCACAACCCCTAAGGATATTTACAAGTCAATGGAGTCAAATGTTTAGAAAGTTATGGTGAAATCGTTAGTCCAAAGTGTGTAACATCCAATACCTACTCCTACAAGCATGAATTTTACCCCACCGAACATAAAACCCCAAACTGTATCTACATAAGATTCACCAAAATGGTGGTCCTACACTTTTCACATAGTCCTCTAAACCCTTTAGGGATGAAGTATGAAATGTCGCCATGAATTGCCAATTGAAAACATTCTTCTTAATTTGAGGATTTTATTCAATGGAACCAACTCAATTTTGTAAGAAATTAATTTCTATCTTTACAAAACCTAGAGGGCAAGGATATGCTTGTCATCACTAACCTTGATTGAAGTTCTTATCTTTGAATGTTCATGGGTAAATGGACTTCAAGAAAAGTCTTCATCATATCAACACTCTAATGACTAAGCTCATTCAATTATTGTTTGTAAAAATTAACAAGGTTTATACTTAATACAACCCTTAATTATATTTGTTTTGGTAATGTTAGATTCTCATTTGAACATGCAAACAATGGAGAGGGAGTTACCAAAAAAATTTATCCTAGTCTACGTCACTTATGTTAGAAATTATTATCATCATAGTTTAGTGGTGTATGAATTAGAGTGGATACAACTACCACTCACATGATCTAGGTGTTCATGTTAGTTAAGGTCAACTAATGTCCTTACATGGAAACTACCACTCATAAGGTCCATAGGTCAAGTCAATTAAGTATTCTTGTTATCTTCACAAGGACCGTGAGTTCAAGTAGATTGTTTTCCTCGTGTGGATAATGAATATGTCATATATGGTAGTGCATTGTATTTAAATATCCATCATTCATAATAAAATAACCATCGAAGAAATTCTTATCAGTGGTATTAGAGCGAGTAGGAAGAGACATCTCTCCTTTTGATAATATCTTGCTTCAATCAAGAGGAGCTATAAAGGTACTCTATAAAAAAGGGTCTCAGAGTACAAAACCCTACCAAGGACCAATGATGTAAAACCTCTAAGCAAAGGTCTCTGGATACGAATCCCATCAAAGCTTAGGTGGATACAAGCTCATCAATACCAAAGCTAATTGTTATAAAAGAACTCTTCTGGAGATGTTAAGGAGCCACTGAAGCTCCTTCATAATTTCAAGAAAAGAACTAACATCAAGCTAGTGATATTCAACTGCATAAAATAAGGGAAAAGAGATACCCTTTTTTAGAATTCCAAAACAAAGAAGGATTAAAAAAAAGTAATCCATCAATCAATTTCAAATCACCATACAAAGATAGCAAATTGTCACTCCTGGTCAAAGTATTTTTTTTAGCTTAGGAAAATAAAAATTACGAGTACAAAATGTAGAATCAAGACAAAAAAATGAATTTATTTGAACAAAACATAAGAGAAAATCCAAGTGAAGCAAAAGGATTGGCCCAAGAGAGGCACCAAGGTGGCAATACAACTACAAGATTGTAGGAAGAGACAACAACACTCAAACAAGAATAGTGTGAGCTTGCTTGTTCTCTAAATTTTTTTCGAAGAACTTGAAATGATTGTCATCATGAGGAGCACACAGGAAAGTATTATCTATTTTTTAACTAAAACTAGCTCATTCCCAAATAGTTAAAATGTCACTCAATTGGGCAAGACGTTTGTAGGCAGGGTATCTATGTCTCAATGTAAATAACTATATGTTTGTTTCTAAGGTAGACTACAACTTATAAATCATAGAAAAATGCTTCAAAGGTCTAAGATTTACAATGCTCAATCATACTACACTAGAGAAGATAACGAACAACATTTTGAAGTAAGCATTTTGTTACTTCATAGACAAGACCTAAAGGTTGTTGACGTATTTTCAAAGAGATTTCTTTTAGAATGGAAAAAACATAAGCTTCGTTGAATCATGTAGGACTAGAAACAATCTTTGTGCTAGTTTTGTCTTTGGGATCCAACCATCAAAATTTACTAGTTCAATGAGAATATAGCATCCATTGCCAGGGAAGAATAAAGAGCAAGACAAAAGGATGACCAAATTCCTATTGGATATTTTATCCAAAAATTGATCAAATTACTTGGGCACAATAAGGCTAACAACTTTGACTGGGAGTTTGTGCTTTATTGCATAATACATGTTGGAAGTCTCTACTAAAGTCTTGACTTGTGGATATGTGATATGGTAGCCTATGTGGATGTACACAATCTGAAAGATAAAATTGTCCCACATTGATAATGGAAGGGCATTTGGAAGCAATAAGTTATTGTTCTTTTTTTTGGTTGGTTGCAGATGAAAATAAAAGGCTCCTATAAAATTTTAAAGGCACAAGAATATTCCTTAAAGGAGAAAGAAACTCCACCTATATTTTTTTCCCTACGAGACATTGATTTCTTGTGATTTGAGGCATCAATCAAGACACAAGCATAATCTTATATATGCTCATTGAAAAGTTTTCTTTAAGGAGAAACTAGTGGAATTGAAAATTTCCTTGTGAAGGTTTAAAATGGCCATTGGTGCACCAAATCTCCTATTGCCTAACTCCCAACTATTACAAGGAGATAACTATTTTGTTTGGAATACCAAACACAAAACTCAACTAGATTTTTAAGAAGAATGGGATGTCATGAATGGGTGCAATACCCATAATGAAGAAGGTGAAGAAGAACAAATAAAGTTTGACAAAGCAGATAGAAAGACCAAGTTGATCATCATGTTTGGTGTTGTGGATGAAGTTCAATCATACATTCATGATTTGACTACAGGAAAAGAGACATGGGACAAGCTTCAAACAATATTTGAAGCAAATAACAAGAACTGGATCGTGTACCTTCAAAGCCAACTCCATTGCTTTAAGATGAAGAAGAGAAAAACTCAAACCATTTTTTAGGCAAGTTGCTGAGTTACAAGCATCACTACAAGCCTTGGGAGAAAAAGTTCCATATGACACATTAGTCCTTATTATTTTGAGATCTCTCCCTTCAAAGTACAATGTGTTCATGACAACATTGAATATCATAGAACATACACCAACATTTGAGAAGTTGGTGAATTTACTCCAAAAAGTAGATATATCTCAACTAGCTCAAGATGAAGAGCAAGTTCTTATTTTAAATCAAAGACAAAAGCAACCATTTAGAAGAGGCACAAGACCTCACTTCCAACAACAAAGGAACAATCCTCACATGCAAAGAACATGTGAACTTTATGGTAAAAATGGCCACATAGTGAAGGAATGTTGGTATAATGCCTTCACAAATAGGTCTTCTTCTCAAGCAAATTCATAATAGAAGAAGACATCAATGGATAAAAATTGGAAAGTAATGCAACAACATAACAATGTTGCAGAAGATACAATTCTGGAGGTGAAGAAAAATATCACTCTAGAGAAGAGGAGCATGTATTTATTGCTCAACTAAGTCAATCCAATGATGATTGGACAAGTCTTCAACATGATCATGATTCTTCAAAGAAAAAGGAATATGAAATAATCCAGTATATATTCCCTCAATGGCATAGTGAATACTCAACTATAGACAATAGAGGCAAGGTTTGGCCAACTCTTACAGGTGATGATCAAAACAATATCAGTACCATTATCAAATAAACACTAGTTAATTGTCTCAAGTCGCTAGAGAAGTAGTAGGAGAACCAAACAAATGAGCAATCTCAATTGGAGCAACTTGAATTCAAAGAGATACATTCTGAATGTGATTCCTCTCCATTTGGAGATTTCAATCTAAATGATCCAAAAATAGAGTCCAATTAAAAGGACCTAGAGTCCTCACCTAAGGCACTCGACATTCAATTGCATTCATTAGCAGCACATCATGCCACTAATTAAAGGAGTGTGAATACATCACAAATCACAAGCAAAGGCTTAGCCAAATGAACAAGATCAAGATTTAGAAAAAAAAACAAAAGGTGATTGATCTCAACACAAGAAGCAATCAAGACAAAAATTGACAATCAGTCAATTCAATAGTCAACACAGGATGCATGGTAGCACATGATAAAAATCCTCCACATGAAGACATTGGGTACATATTTCTTAAACTGATTCAAGCATTCATCCCTTGTGAATAGTTATGGTCGCTATTCACGAGGGAATGATCAATATGGCCATAAAATTAACTATATTTGATGAATAATCAGTTATGTAATAGGAGTGCATGATCGATGGTACCTGACAGTCCTTAATATTATGCAAGTACAATATTCAAATTGAGGGGGGGCAAAAAGATTATTTTCTTCCCGATTGTCATTATTGCACTAAATATTCTAGTTTTGCATATTGTATTCAGTAAGCACCAAACAATAGAAGATCCTAAGAAAAATAAAGGCTTGATGGAGAATCAATAGAGTGAACCTTGCAATGAGTGATCTACTCTATTGCACCTAGCAGTTGTAGCAACCGATTATACATGCAATCTGGTAGGATGAGGAGGTTATCCTAAGAGCACTTGTTGAAGAAGCAAAAAAAGACAACAATTGAAAGTTTACAAACGTGCGAAGGCCTATGCCTCACTTAAGACGAATGGTAATGTTTGTTACCATTCATAAGAAGATGAAAATCAATAAGGACCAATCCTACTGATAATCTATAATTGATTATGTGTCCCAAATAGTAATGCATAATCATGGATAGAAGAAAACTTTATAAGTGCTAGACACAGTCATGCATAACCATGGATAGAAGAAAATATACCTATTCTTACATAAGTAAAATGAGGTCAATCCCACTATTGCTCAAGTATTTTTTATCCATATCCATATTTGGATCATGATGAATAAGGGTGGGGGAAATTTCCCTCTGCTCCAAACATAGGAGCTAGTGCCAGAAGCCAAAGCAAATGCTAGAGCCAAGAGCGAGAACTCAATTTTTTCTCCTACTCAAGAACAACATACAAACATCATAATCAAGTTATTTGCATGTATTAAGCTTGAAGTATTACAAAATTTCCTCTCCAAAAAATTCTAAACTATGATGTAATAAGGGGGGTAATGTTAGGAATTATTATCATCATAGTTTAATGGCATATGAATTATAGTGGATACAACTACCACTCACATGATCTAGGTGTTAATGTTAGTTAAGGTCAACTAATGTCCTTACATAGAAAATACCACTCACAAGGTCCATAGGTCAAGTTAGTTAAGTGTTGTTATCTTCACAAGGACCATGAGTCCAAGTTGGTGTTGTCCTCATATGGATAATGGTTATGCCATATATGGCAGTGCATTGTATTTAAATATCCATCATTCATAATGCAAAACCATTGAAGCAATTCTTATCAACTTGGTGTGGACTAGGGACATGATCCCAGAGCCTTATGGTTATTTAGTTGGCATTAGTAGCACTTTACATAGCATAATCAACCTTTACACCTCCAACGAAGCTCTTAAGAGAGTTGAGTTGTGAAAATGGGTACTAAAGTTACTCCTTGAAGCCAATTGCCTTATTGTAGAGATTTTAATGTGCTAGAAGCCCTTAAAAACAAATAAGGCATGTTACCCATGGGATGGGCTTCCAAAGAAATGGAGGTCGGGTTCCATTTTAAAAACAAATGGAGTATCTTAAATCCAGTTTTCCATCAAAAGTCCAATGCATCTCCTTCTTAGGTTTATTGGTCAAACCTTTGTCAAGAAGAGCACCAGATTTTGAAAAGGCTCAAGGGGGTAATGATTTTTGATCAACCCTATTTTTACTTTACTCCTAGTTTAGACCTCTTCGTTGGGGTTTTTACAAAGATCACACTCTCTAATTACTTCTCTATTAGGTTTGATATCAAAATGATCAATTGTCTATGCGGAGCGTCATGTTGTCAATCCTTCATGAATGCCTCCTTATTACAGGAGATCAGGACTCTTAATATGATTGCCCAAGTTTGGAATACAGTGCCTTGTTTGCAATCCAAAGAGGGGGTGATTGAATAATAGAATGAAACTGCTATTCATATGACTTTTTCCATCATCGTCACCAATGTGGCAGGTAAATTACTTTCAAAAATGGGTCTATACAACCAACTTGACTCCTTTTGTGAAAATTACCAAGACACTAGAAGCTTACCCCTTTAATAGTCAACCACATATCTAAGGAGTGTCACTATGACCCTACATTAGGGCGTTGAAAGTCCAAAAGGCTAAAGGAACTCAATTTCATGCGTGGCTTTATTGGTTGAAGATCATAGATCATAGCTCCAATGATATCTTCAATCTTGTCATTTCCTTTTCTCTCGTAAACCATTATAAGTTGGTCTTTCAATCTTAAGAGATGGTTGCTAACAGAAACGACACCTCCATTACTTTCTGAAGGTTGTTCCCATGGACCCTTCTTCTCCTTAAAGGGAGGCTTATAAAGTGACACTCACGCTTGAGGAGCTCCATGAAGAAATGCTCCAAATGGGCAACGATGTGTTTCTTAGCCTTAACAGCTTCCCCTACAAATTTTTAAAACTTTTTGGAATTTTGTCAGATAGGATATTATCAAAACTTTTGAGAAGGCCCTTTACATTCATTCATTGGAAAGCATTATCAACAAAGGCAACATCAAATTCATTTCCATTGAAGGAGACCCTAAGCTTATCCCCAATGGGTGCCCCATCACTCTTATTGAATGTATCTTATAAATTTTTGGCCAGAATACTATGCTCTCCCATTGTTTGATTAGCACAAACAACCTTTATCAGAAGGAGATACATTCTTGATAATTTATTTGTTGTTTAGGAAGGCATGCTATGCACTTGGCTATTCATAAAAATTTGACTTTGAGAAGGCCTATAATTGAATCAAATGGCCCTTTATCTTGTCCATGTTATGAGTACTTGGCCCATTCTTTATTGTAATTTTTTAGACCCTACTCTCAAATGCTAATATTTATGTAACTATTTATGGTTTCTAGTCTAAAGTCTAGCATTTTTTTTCCATCAGACAAGGTTGCACATTAGGCCTCTCCATTTATGTCCTTATTGCATAAGCTTTTGGCTCCTTGTTGCACATTAGGCCTCTCCCTTTATGTCCTTATTGCATAAGCTTTTGGCTTCTTGTTGCACATTAGGCCTCTCCCTCTATGTCCTTATTGCATAAGCTTTTGGCTCCTTGTTTGCCAAGAATGCCTGTCTCGCCCTAGTTTGATGGATTGCACTCCCGGGCCAAGGCTAGTATCTTAATAAACATTTCGCCTGTCAAGAAGGATAAGAAGTTTGTCTCAGATGCAATGATATGCTTAGAGATGCTGTGTAAAGCCTGTAGTTCAAGTATACAATGGAACAACCTTTGATATGCCCTAATGGTTGCCAAATATGCCTAGATATGGATTCAACTTGGGGATTGTTTTTGTGCAAAAGACTTGAGGAGCAGTGGATTTCATTGATTGACATGACAAAGCGTGTTGCCTTCCTTGTCCTCTAGGAGGCATGCAAATCATTAATGTATATCATCATCAAAGGCTAACTCTTTCTGCCAAGTGGTTGGTCAGGTGGCTGTCTCGAAACAAGGCTGGGCCGATTCTCCTTTCACATTGCATTCACATTGGAACTACCCATGGAAAATCTTGTTGGAAAGGATTGAACCTATACTGCATTCTTGTTACCCTTGCTCCAGTCAAGATTCAAGGATCTTTGGTGGCTTGTATTTGGAAGGTTTGGAAGAAGGCTAAGCCCAATCTCAAAAAAGTTGGGGTCTGTTTAGAACTGGCCTGTCTGTCACAGATTGTCTCTACGGTGGTCTCCTATGATTCAATGGTCAAAGAAACCACTTGCTTAAATGACATGGTTTCAAGCCCTCTGGTTGTATAAAAAGGGGATTCTCACAATCTGATATCTCAAAGAGGCTAGATTCCAGACATTCTGGATAGATCTGAAATAAAATCTTAAGCTTCAAAACAATGACAAGCTTGTGCTTGAAGAAGTTTAAGAACTAACACCTGAGAATTACTTGCACAAGTTGGACGTGACCTCCCCAATGATTGATGAAGAGACTGGAAATGGGATGTCAGTATTCTATTTTCGAACTACTCTTTGAGCTTCTCAATCTCTCTCTATTCCCCCAAATTTTATTGTGAAGCTGAATCACAGACAAGATATTTGTTTTCCTCGTAGGGTCTGGTTATGACAATTTTTTCAGTCATGGAAATCCCTGTTGAAGCCTAAAAGGCTCACTTTTATGGCACCTGTTGTTGCAAGGCCTTCCCATTGTATGAGAATATACCAGTCTTGTTTTGCTTGTGGCCCTCTTGAGTCTCTTAAAACCCCTTTTCTGGCGTTGTTCCAGAACTGGAAATGCTTGGAATTGGCTCAGATCCCTTTTCAGGTCCTTTCATGCAACACCCTTTTATTGTAACGAGGCTACATTTAGCAATGTTTTCACCACATCAGAGCCTATGACAAATCTATAGCACACTGTAGTGTAGACTAATTGTTTCAGATCTAGAAGTCTGTATGTATATCCTCAAACGAAGAGGGGCCTTTTATTGTAACGAGGCTACGTTTGACAATGTTTTCACCATATCAGAGCTTCTGAAAAATCCATAGCACATCTTTAGAATATTTCTCAAAGGAAGAAGGTAGTCCCCTCTGCTATAGTTCTGAACATATTACCATATATTTTTCTATTTTGTTCCAGATCCAGAACCAAGCGGACAAAATCAACCTTGAGCTCCAGCATCCGAGGGAGGTTGTCATTTATTGGAGGAACACTCATTGTACAATGGCACATGTTCCTCCTGAGGAGCCTTCCCGCTCTGCTAAGGGGGTTCTAGCCACTCTCACAGCCGCACCTAATCTGCGGGCTGGTTTTTGTGCCGCTAGGTTCCCACTTCCCTTTGGACTTCATAGTCTCGGCCCTCTTCCTGGCCACTGAATAGTAGGAACCCTTCTGGCCTGTCTAATAAATTCTCTTGACTGGTGCTTGCCATCTCTTAGACGCTTGGAGCCCTGGACCCGCAGGAAGGGAAGATACAGGAAGACAGCATTGGCGGTCTACGATAGGATGTCCTAGTCCAGAATTCCTCCCTGGACAGGGGATGTGATAGCCCTCAACCCCCTTCCCATGCAGGTGCTGTTGTGGTGGTCTGGTGATTTGTCTTCTTTGCTAGGTTGTTTTGTTTTGTAATTCTGATGGTGGGAGAGCATGGAGAACCGCAGAGTGGAAGCCATAGAGGAGTTAACTACCAGCAGCAAAGGAGACTCCAACTTGGGCCAAGGTGGATTTGGGTCTTCTTTGCTCTCTGTCCGTATTGCAATGTGTCAACTTTTATTTTTTGTCCTGATGTAACAGCATCAGTATGATATAAGGCCGCTTGTTGATTGGCCACTTTTTTCCTATCTATGACATTCCCTTGTACTCTTGCTATCATTACTAGTTAATAAAGTGGATATTCTATAAAATATATATATTGACACGGTAGGCATACACACTTTCTCGGCAATGGTGAGTTGCAACTTCCAAATGATATATATGTGCAGATTATGAAGTTGAAAAAACCCAGAACAATTGAACGAAATTATCTTTGAGCAATTTCATTGGGAGTGAAATAGCAACAATCACTCTCAAACAGGAAGTTCAAAGACCACGACCTTTCGATTACGGTACTGATCAACCGAACTTTCCATTACAGCAGTGATGCATCCCCGAAGTTAAATTTTTATTTAAGAAACCTTTGCGGATAAAGGCATCCCACCTTTTGATTGAGATCATATATAGAGTTTATCCACACACAAACAACCAACACACCAGTCAAAGCCAAACCCTGATTTAAAAAAGAACAAACAAACAGAAATTCAAATACTATATTTACATGTATATTGATTTTTATGAATTTGATATTTCAAATTCCCATCTAATGTTTTTACAGATAACATCAGAAAAGTACTGGAATCATCCTATAAAAATAATGACCTTAAGTACACACTCGAAGCAACATCAGAACTTTGCAAACAGGCTTTCAACATGGGGCATTCCAGGTAGACATAATCACTACTTCATAACAAAAATGAATGGACAAATATTATTTCTATTGCTAGATCAAAGCAACATTAATGCCACATTCAGACGCTCTTTGGGTGTGTTGGATAAGAATGAACACCATTTTATTTTCATTTTTCAATTTTATTCATTTCTCTGTCCCTTAAATCAAAAGGATGTCATTAATCAATGCCAAAAATATTCAAATTTAGAAATGAGGGGTCAAGATCCAAACTGCCAAAACACAGTCAGTGCTAGGAAGGCATTTACACAATCACATACAAATGAACCACAGCAGGATGGATATATAAATATATAGAGTTTATTACCCTACAGAGTAAAGTGTCTTCAGAAATAAGATGGATTCCTACAACTATAATAATAAGAGTAGGAATAGGACCTAAAATAATAAGAAATCGAACAATTTACTCATAACAAGAAAGATCTCAAACATGCAGTGATCCCGGAATATATGATCGTATAAGGGACGACTACTTTTGGATACACCATTAAGATCAAACTCCTAGAAAGTATAACCAGACATTCTGTTCAGCCATTACAAGAACGCAACTGTTTATCAGCTGCATAGCTATTTACATCCTTTCATAGGTCCCCTGCCTCCTGATGCTTCAAAACATTAGACTAGCATCTTGTACCTGTTACAAGGAATATCTCCTAATTTGAAAATAAAAAATTTCTTGTTATCTTACATTTTTCTGGCACAAAAAATCATCATTATAAGGAGGACAGAACTATATATACAATATACAGACAAGTTAGAGAAAAGCTGCACTATGTTCCTATTCAGCTGAATACTGCCCACGAAGCGTCCCCTGATTATAATGCTTCAAAGTCAATATGTATTTAACAAAGGCTTCACTTTAAGTTTCTGCTTCCAAATATTTCCCCAACCTAAATAGCAAAAATAACAAGTATAACATCAGAAGGCCAATTCCTAGCAACTTGCTTGGATACATATTATTGCTCGGCAAAACAACCAGTGTCCACAGTAGTCCAGCCACGAGAAAACCTAGAGTGTAAAAGAGAGTAACATCCTCTGGTATTATATAGAAGGGCTCATTTTTCCAGGCTCCCAGCACCAATGACAACCCTAACCCGGCAAGCGTGTTGAACATGGGCCCTGCGTAGCATCCAGACATCGCGATCTGCACTCCATCGCCTCCATTCAATGCCAATGCAATGTTCGACATCAAATCACCCATTGAATTTCCCCACGCAAGAACTGTCAAACCTAGAAGGGAAGGGCTTATGTCCAGAATTGTCCCAAAGGCAACCAACAAAGCCACCAACTCATTAGCAATCATATAAAACCACAAAATGCTCATCAAGAAACCTCCAGCAACCCAAGGGAACACAAATCTGCGAGGTGGATGCTCTGCCTTGGTTGTAAAGAAAGCCAAGGTTCCCAATGTAGCGCCCAGGATTCCTGCAATAACATATGCACTCTTGCCAATTCCAAAAGGCTTGATTTCTTGAGAATTCCATAAAGCAGCCATAAGAATTGGTGCTAACGCAACACTGGCAATTGCAAAGCCCCTTGACCACCGATTTTCGTCAACTATGGGAATGGTCAATCGCCTTGGAAATAACAATGGCAATTCCAAAAGAAACAATAACCATCTCAAGCACACCTTGCTAACCCTGCATTTCTCCTCTTCTTCACTCCAACCCCACAAAGTCCTAGCAGACTCTTCTGATTTCTCCAATCCGTGATTTGTATAGATAGCAACATTAGAATCCCACATCCATTGTGGCAGAGGCTTCAACTCTGAATCATCAGCCAAGCCGGTAGCTGACACTGGATCCAAAAGGGGCTGACGAATGGAAGAATCATCTTCTACACAGGGACCAAAATTGTCTCCTCCCACGGGATGCAGGATTGTTATGGACTCCAAATTAAATTTCTGTCTTCTTTTCCGCAATATTTCCTTCGCCGCAATGGTAGTAGCATATACAAAATATATGGACACAAACCCTAGCGCTCCCCACAGACTGATCTTACCAAGAATCAAAATCACACACAGCGAGGCCAGGGTAAGGAGAAAGAAACCAACATCTCTGACAAAACATTCCTGATCAATAGATACCCCAGAGCCAGCCACAAAGAGACTGATCGAACCCGCGACAACGCAAGTAACAAATACAGCCCCTCCTAAAACGCTGTTCAACCCTACTTCTCCAGCATCTGCCCCTCCAAAGGCAGCAATGCTGGCAAACACATCAGGAGCCCCGTTCCCAAGCGGAAGAAGAGTCACCCCTGCAACTGTGGGTGGAAGCTTCAACAGACTTGACAGCATCTCCAGAGAACAGCAGAAGTAATCTGCTGCTGTGTTTCCCAGCATATAAAACAATGCCACAAGCCACAGGCCTAATACTATGTATCCCAAAATATGCACTTTTCCACATGAACAGTAGAAGAATTCAACATACTCAATAAACCCTCCAGCACTGCAATCGTCCTGAGCCTTTATGTATTCACACTCATTATCATAATTCAAGTGCCGCTTCACTCCACTGCAAGGAACGGCATCGTCTTTGTCTTCCACCGCTGGCACGACAACGTTAGGACTCTCTGCAAGATCACGGACTTCTTCCACCGTAGCCCGTGCACCACCATCGCCTATTGCAGAAATGTTTTTTTCTGCTAGAATTCTGAGTTTGAGACTCAAATTAGGGCCAGAAACTGCTGGGTTTTTCTTCTCATAAACAGAACCTGACCGAGAGGCTTGGGAGCTCCATCGGTACGAGGACTTTGAGGATTTTCGTCTTAGATAAAGCGGTGGAGTAAATTTATTCTGGTTAAACAAGAAGAAATACAACATAGTCATGAAGGCTAGATTGAGAGCTAGACGCAAACTCTTGCTCCGAATCCTAACCCCGTCCATTGCCGTTGTTAGCGGGTAAATCATTCCTTATACATCCGCCAAAACCATTGGCCTCTGACTTCAGCTCCACCAAATTTTTAAATGATGATCCTAGCCTAGGGCCGGAGCCCTTAAGATGCTTTAAACAAGGAAAACAGAAAAGAATTCATCAGATTCCCCACAAGTCACCTTTCCCCCCACCCTTGATTCCACCTCAAAAAATCGAACTCCCCAGTCTTCCACCTTCGAATTCTTCACCTACATCAATCTTTACTGAAAACACACAAAATCTCTCGAATTCGTTGCGCACGAATCTTGTGGCAAACAAAAAATTTGAAAGGCCTAATATTAAGCATTGTGAAATTTGAATCTAAAGTAGCTATGCCTGCAAACAGTAAAGCATTTCTTTCAAAAAGATCCAAAATGCACCTGGATTCCCTTACTTGCGCCAGAAAACATCGCCAAAACTTTGTGCAAGTCATCCGGCTCCAAGCGACTTTCTTGGGGGCCAGTCGAAGCCATTTCTGGTCAAAGCATTTTCCGTTTTTTCACAGATTTTGGGCCCCTCGGAAATCTAAGATCTGCGTAACCTTAGATTTTGATAGTCCCGAGGCAAACCAGCGGAAGAAGAAGAGAGACGCATATTACTAAAGCAAGCTCTTGCGACTTCCGTCTGTTGACGACAAAGAGTATAATGGAGGTGACCGACGGAAAGTCCAGAAGAAAGGACAAAATCCAAGTTGAATAGTGGGGACCTATTACATTCCTTGAGCTAATTATGTAGTGGCTTCATGCCGTCTGTCACATGCCCTCATTCCCGAACGCAGTCCCACTATTACTCCTCTCTTTTGGGACGGGGCGATTTCCATGTTTCCTGTCTACGGATCCGCGAGCGTAACAGACCGTGTGTGCTTATCGTGTCAATAAATGACCTTCAAATCCTTTCGAATATTCTTTTCCAATCACATACCGCAGTGATGAACTCCTCGTATTTGCCGGGTCTTTGCCGTCGTATTGTATGAATTGACTTGACAGCTAAAAGTTCTATTAAGGTTTTTAATTTAAAGGATAACGAGACGGAAGGGATTGTTCTTTAATTGGTGAGAATCCTTACCAAAGTATTTTTATTTATCCATGACTTTTTGTAATGTTCATTATTAACATGGGATGATAATATATGTATGAGGTTGTTTAAACTTTAGAAGATTAAAGTCCTAAGGAAACCTACTACGAAGCTTGTTGTCAATGGGTATCCCATAGGCCTTCATAATAGATTTTATATGTTTTTTTAAACATTAGACTTCCTGTTCATTTTTTGGTATGTTTTGGAAGTCAATTACACAACAGAGACGCATAAGGTGGTTCGAACATAAACCGCCATTTATTAATTTTGGAGGTCATATCTGAAAAGTGTCATTCACTAATTTAACTATTCTAATTTATTTTGGGTATTCTAAGAAGATTGGATATATTATTAATTTTGGAGGTCATATCTGAAAAGTGTCATTCACTAATTTAACTATTTTAGTTTATTTTGGGTATTCTAGAATAGGAAGATGGGATATAATATTATATTGTGTATAGGTAATGAATATAGGCTTATTTTCGGTATTCTAGAATAGGAAGATGGGATATAATATTATATTGTGTATAGGTAATGAATATAGGCCACCTAAAGTTGATTATATTTTAATATTTAATTATAATAATAAATAAAATTTATTTATTTAAAAAATAAATATATAAAAAATATTATTTTTATAAAAAATAATTTACATAAATATTTTTGTAAAACTATTTAAAATAATATTTATTTATTTTTTTAATAGGTTAACTTACTCTAACACCAAACCCATAAATTATTACTCTAAATAATTATTTTAGATGGATTGTTTTGATTTCTTTAACGAGAATAGAGGTTTGTAGTGTGTGGACTCTATGGAAGGTCGTTTTCCAATAGTTTCCAGAGATCTCCAAGTTTGAAAGGGATCTGCACGGTTGTTTAGCCAATAAATGTAGTTGATAAAAAGAATTTAATAATCATGTCTCGAGAGGTTTTCTTTTCTATTAAATTGGAGAGATTTTCTTTCGAATTAAGAAAAGCGGTTCTATTATCAAAGCCCTCTTCTAAGTTTTTCTTTGCTTTTTCTAATTTCACCACTCAACTTATTCATTAAAAGTCACATCTCTTTTCTACTTTTTTTCGCCGACAGACGTAAATAACGCCCACGTCAAAAAGTTATGTAGCGACTTCATGAGATAAGACTCAGACTCGAGTGCAATCCGTGTCATTTATGTCATGATAAGATTGTGAATTTAGCGAATTCGACGATTATAATTACAACGTCGTAAGAGAAGATTGCGAGTTCGACGACACGCACACGCGCTTCATCGTAATCCCGCGTATATGTTTACGTATATTGTGTAAGTCCTACTCTTTCAAGATGCTCTTCATGAAATTAATTCTTGACACTCCTATTACGATAAGAGAAAAGCTACCAACTTACACTTGAAAGCAACCAATTACCAAACACAAAAGAACATTTATGAACTTTGGACTATATATGCTCTTTATGAAATGAAAGATTTTAATTACGTCCGCCAGACTTAAATATGGTTTATGGGATCTTAAATATGGAAGTACAACTGCTCAAATCATATCATATGATCTTTAATATCTTTGAGAAGGTTGTTCCTTCTCTCGCTGATTTGGGTTAGCAATTTTCCAACTTTTTTTATTTTACCGTTTTCAAATAACTCTGTCATAGACCCATTTACAAGTATTTCTTTGTATTTGTCACGGATGTCTGAAAAACTCAGGCACTTATAGATGAAGTGTTCCTCTGTCTCTATTGCCCTTGTGCTGCATAAAGTACATATCATTTCTTCCCATTGTTCTTTGGGTGTTATCAATTTTTTTGTTTCACATCTAAGCCTATGAGAGCTAGTCCTTATCTGAGCAAGTTCTTTGGGTGTTGTCCATTTCCCTGTTTCACATCTAAGCCTATGATTTTTTCCTTACACTTAGATTTCAGCGCCTATATATGTTTTTTCCTTGTGATCATATGTTGAATTAAACTTTGCAATATAATATTGTCTTTTCTTGCTTGTATTTTTCCACATTCCACTTCTAAACTTTTCATTCACATAACTTTTGATGTCTTTGTTGAAATTTGGGCATTCATTTACGTTGATTTCCCAACGTTTCATCCATTTCTGATTTTGGTTCATCCATGTGTTCTTCCGCCTATGCAACTCTTCGTCCTTAGCTGCCTTTGACCATCTATCGTTTTTCATGTTTTCTATTTTTTTCAAGTAACATAACAGCCTGGTCATAGCAATTGCTTCTAAAGGAAACATTCCAGTTTCAGCTAGATTAAATTCATAAGAGGTTGTGGTCTTAATTTTGAGAAAATTTATGATTAGATATTTTTGAATCCTTTCTATTTGCCTCCATTTTGCCTTTGTTGTGTCACTAGCCCACACCTCACAACCATACAACAAAATCGGTGTAACAAGTAGGCCAAATAAAACCTTGGTGGTCTTCCAATCCCATAGCCCGGTATTCCTACACCTACACCTACACCTATTTTGAAGTGCATACAATGCTCTCCAATCGCGAAATGTATTCCAATTGAGTTTGTCCAATTAATTCTTGACACTCCTATTACAATAATAGACTCCTATTACAATAATAGAAAAGCCACCAACTTACACTTGAAAGCAACCTCTTACCAAACGCAAGGAACATTTATGAACTTTGGATTATATGCGTTGAATGTTAGATGTAGTGGAATTTGAGTATTGTGCTTGGATAGCGAGGAGAAGGCAACGTATACAAAGTGCAAACTAACTACCCGTCAAAGCGGAGGACAGCCGAAAGACCGACCTTTTACATGTCCATTAAAAACAAAAGATTGGGGTATCAATCAATTCATGTTGAGAAAAGAAGACTTCACATCTTATTAGGCCAGCCATACAATTTGGCTTCTGTTTTCGTTGATGTGATAAAAGTAGATGCCTTGGATAGGTCACGTGTTGAGTGAGTCGGCACTCTTGTATGTTTAGGATGAAGTTGTATTTAATAATTTAGGTGGTCAGTTCCTTTTGTATAGGAATCCAAGTGATTGGGATTTTGACACGTATGGTCGGAATCCAAATGGGCAAGTTTCCCTCTCAAGTTTGATGTTTTTTTTTTAATATTGAAGGAAATCCTTAACAACCATCGGGTGTTTCATCAGGTGGACCAAGGATTCCAAGGAATTCCAGTCGTATGAAAGCGGACCAACAATTCCCGTGGACTAGAAATGTTAATGCTAAAAATCTTTTGCTTACAAAAGTCCAACTTTAATTATTATAAATCCGATAAGATATGATCCATATAGTAATATGAATGACAATTTTGATAAATTGAATACAAATTTTAAATTAGGATATTTTACTCGTACGTTTTTTAGTTTTCATTTAAAAAACTTACGTAAATTATAAGTTGAGGGTGTTTAATTTTTTTTAATTGAATTGTTATAACATGAGTTTTTAAAATCAAAAATTTTATAAATTTAATTATTTTATTTGAATGATATAATTATATTTTATTATATAAAATTTCAAAATTTAAGTTAATATTACTTTATAAAATTTTAAAATCAATTTTTTTATAAATTTAATTATTATTTGAAATGATATAATTATATTTTATTATATAAAATTTAAAAGTTTAAGTTAATATTACTCTATAAAAAATAGTAATGGTAGTTTTGTTGAAATATGTGATGGTTAAGCTTCTTTTGAAAGCACAACCAACCTTTGTATTTATATTGATTACATTTTTCTTTTGGGTCCTAGTAAACCTCAAAAAGGTATTATTATAATTTTTTGTTATATTTTATTTTTGATGGTCAATCTCATAACCTTGAGCTAAAGATAACTTGTATTTGGATATAAATACCTCTTCATACCAACTATTTTGATCGTGTTAAGAACCTCTCTTCTTGTTAACAATAAGTCATTCACTAATATGCAAAAATATCAAACATGCATCCACAAATAAATTCTACAATAACAATCCACACAATAAAATAGAGATAGATAATACCCTTGAGGTAGGGTAACACCATACAATGCTCCTTATTGGAAAGAAGCCACTCCACAAGATCTCCAACTCCATAAACCAAGACTCTTAGAATGAATACTTCATATGACTTCCTTCTCCACTCCTACATTTATATATACTCTTATTTTCCCTCACCTTAGTAACTCTTAAAGTAATCATTACATCATTACTAATAACTCCTAATAAAGTAGTAGTTACATCATTACTAACTAATAGTTACTAATAACTCTTACTTACAATAAAAGAATGTTTACATCATAATGAGTCATACCACTTGATGCCTATATTCCTATCTCTAGGTATCTAACATTCCATTCCCCTTACAAAATGTTTTGTCCTCAAAATATAAGAGACTAAGTAATATGATCTTGGAAGCCATGTTAGGAGTTGATGTCAATATCGATCATCTATCCATCCCAATGAAACTATGACTATCAATGGTCTTTGTTGATATCGATATGTCATTTTGCCACTTAAGTATCCAAAACTGCTTAGTTGCCTTCACGCTTTTGCTAAGCTACTCTAATGATGGTTCCATTTGTTCCTTGATGTGGCTACACCACTCTGAGAACCATAGTCACTATGCTTTATTTATCAAACATTGTCATAATCGGTGCCCCTCTAATTCCATGTAGAACCACAATATTGTTGCCTTAAGCCATGTCTCCAAGATTGTTGTCGCTCCTAGTGGTGTGGTAATATGTTGTAATCTTAACTTGATGTTCTACTTTTTTTTACTCTTCTTTCTTACTTCCCTCATTTGGTTTATCCCTTGCTTTTACTTCTTCCTTGATTTCTGCTATTGTCTCCCCCCTAAGATTCTATTTTAGGTTCTTTTGCTTCTCCTACAATAGCTTCTTGGATTTTCCCTTATTGTTGTTCATTAAGATGAGAAATATCTTGTATTGTTATCTTATTTTTTGTACCAAAACTTCATGAACTTCTTTTGTACATTAATATTAGCAGTACCCAATGAATGCAACCAAGGATAACCAAGAACAATATCTACATCATCCATCTCAATAGCATAAAAATCTAAATGTAAAACATATTTATCTATGGTGAGCTTCAAATCTTTAAAAATTTGAACATTCTCATCCTCAAGCGATATGTCTTTGATTTTATTTGCTTGAACTTGCAACCTCTTAGCCAAAGACATTAATAAAATTATATTTATTGCTAGGATTAGTGAAATAATAATCTTTTCCTTATCCATGAACCTACAAAATTGAACTTTTAATATTGAACAAATATTTGTGACCATTGTTTGGCCTTGAAACAAAAGGTGTAGTTTCCCTAGCTTGCACATTATTATCATTTTTCTCCAATATCCATTTACTTAAAAATGCAACTTCAAATTCTTCTTGTGTATATGTATATTTATGAGCATGAGCAAATTTTGAAAACAAATAAAAAAACTTTCTCTCCCAAGTAATTCCAAATCTTCACTTTTCGTTCTCTCTCAAAAAATTTAAAGAAAATTTTTCCAACTTCATCAACCATTCCCTAGCACCAATATCATCTTCTCTAGAGAATTTTGGCAACTCCATGATCTCAACCCATTTTTTTTTAAAGTAGCTAAGGTTTTATATAACCAAAATTTCTCAAAAAAAGAATATCTCAAATCCCATCTATTCCCTTCTTCAAAAAATTAAATCTACAAATTTTCTTCAAAATAAAACAAACAACAATTGATTTGCTTACTTGGATTGACTGATGATTTTTTTCCATTGGCATGAATTTTTCGTGCAACCCAAAAACAACATCAAAAGTCCAAATTTCAATAATTATAACTCCCTCAATACTTATTAGAATTTAACAAGTGAATAGTCATTTTTGTAGTACTCAAAATAATCTACATGTTGGTGCAAAAAGCTTCTGAAAATGACAACTAAGAAAATTAATACAAATTTTTTCTTCTGAAAAATAAAATTACGCAACCAAAAAACAACACAAATATCTCATTTCAAACAACCATAACTTTCTCAATACTTATCAAAATTTAAAAATATTGGAACTAAAATATTCTAAAAATGATTGCTGGAAAAAAGATATGGTCCTACAAGATGTGACATTTTTTTTTTTCTGAAAAATGTACCCTAGCTCTAGAAAAACAACCCTACTTTGCCATAATCGTTGCTATGATACCAAACGTTAAGAACCTCTCTTCTCATTAACAATAATTCGTTCACCAATATGTAATAATATCAACCATGCATCCATAATAATTGTTATGATACCAAACGTTAAGAATCTCTCTTCTCATTAACAATAAGTCATTCACCAATATGCTAAAATATCAAACATGCATCCACAAATAAATCCCACAATAAAATAGAGATAGATAATACCCTTGAGCTAGGGCAACATTGTACAATGCTTCTTATTGGAAGGAAGCCACTCCATAAGATCTTCAACTCCACAATCCAAGACTCTTACAAAGAATACTTGATATGACTTCCTTCTCCACTCCTACCTTTATATAGACTCTTATTTTCCCTCACCCTAGTAACTCTTACTTACAATAAAGTAATCATTACATTATTACTAACTCATCATTACTAATAACTCCTACTTATAATAAAATAATGGTTACATCACAATGAGCCATACCACTTGGCACCCATATTTCTATCCCTAGGTATTGAATATATCATTAGTTAGAGTGTAATTTTATTTCCATTTAGTGAGACTATTTGGTGTCCATGAATACCCCTAATATATTCCATGTTTGTATATTTATTTTTTAAGCAATAAGAAATATTAGGTAATATTTGGTTCAATTCATTTCTATAAATTACTATAAAATCCAAAATGGTATCAAAATTACTCAATTGCTTTTGCTAGCAATTATTTTTTTCATCTTGTCCCAAGGGTAACTATGATTGGAATAAGCTAAGAAGAATTTTTTTTTGAAAGCTTACAATAGGATTGGAAGAAGGGTTTTCTAATAAACCCCTAGGTGGAATTGGATCGTGAGGATCTGACTAGGATTAATAGTTTTGCTTTAGAAGAAACATTCACCAACATGTTCCTTTTTCCTCTCATTGGCACTCAATTTGATTTTTTTTAATAATTTATGACTAGATGGATGCCCTAGTTTCAAGATTGAGTTTTTTTAGATTTTAATGATTTTTCAAAAAAAATCATTTTCTTTTCTCTTTTATTTATTTTTTAATATAAATGAGAGGGTAAATTGCTTAGTTGTAGTGAAAGAAGAAAATAAGAGGTTGAATGTTTTTAGACAAACCCTTGGTGCTAGAGAAGACATGGACAAGCTTCCATAATTAGCAAAGACCTTTGACCTACTTGCCAACATTGCAAAAATGGTATTGCAACTTTTCTATTATATAGGCATGGGAATATGTCCTAATTGGTTGTGCTCAACAAAAGGGTTGTATAGGGAAAATCGTGACAAATATAGATAATCCATCAATGTTTTTTGGATTCTTTGTAAAATTTTAATGGGGTCCCAATTCAGCACTTCCACTCGTTTTACCTTTAAGTATCTCAAATTTACATCTAAATTTTGTTTATTTTACCTTTAGGCACCTCAAATGTTTTGTTTTTTTCCTCCAAAATTTAAATTTTTGAATTTCAAATATAGCATATTCCAAGGAATATTTCTTGGACCAACAATAAAAGTAGGTCACGTAAGCACACACTTACATCAACATGACACATGCCTATGCCAACAAGGAGGGACAAAGGGGGTGCTTATTGTTTGTATATTTTCTCTATACCTTTCTTGCCTTTCATCTCCCAAGTATAGTGCTTGGGGAGATGGCTAACTAAAGGAAGATAAGGCATTTGCCTATGGGACGTCTCAATTTTGATTTTCCCAATGTCAAGACCTTTAAATTGACAATGATCAAGTTAACATGCTTGATGATATGGTACCCCACGATGATGTGGCACATTGTGATGATGTGAAAATGGATGACGTCACCTCTTTGCATGATTGTGATGATCTGGTGATGGTATATGAATGACACATGGTAGTACATACAACTAATATGACTATACAACTAATATGATAATCAGTATAGATGACTTGATAGTTGATGCACAAATCTTGAGGTAACATATGGCATCATATATAGTTGATATAATAGTCCATATAGGTGACTTGCTAGTTAGTGCATGAATCATGAGATGACACATAAGAGTCCATATAGGTGACATGGTGCTACATGTGGCAGTTGGCATAGATATTAACTTAGCTAATGATGTGGAACACATTCTAAGGCAACACATAGTAGATGATGTAGGCACTAATATGGCAATTTAATTGGGTCAATTTGGTAGGTCGTATAATGAATGGTACGATAAGCCATACACCACTAGGCATGTATAAATATAAGTTTGATTAATCATATTTTGCCATCTCATCAAATTTGACAAATAATTTGCATAGTCGGTAGTAGATTTGGTAACACATAAATTTAAGAGCGATTAAAGATGTGACAAGTGGCATAGTATGGTTTATAGATCAAATATCAAATCATATCATGACAAAGTTGCATCATGTTTTTTGTTAATACACTGCATATTCATCACATACTTGGCACCCCCTCAGCCACTCATGCAACAACACATGGAAGCCTCTCATTTGCTATAAATACTAATTTTTTAATTTTTTCTCAAAGGTTTAGAGGTATTTTTTGTAATTTTAGTATAAAACTTCTAGGTGCCATAACTTTTGTATACAAAAGTATTTTGAGTCCATTTTTTGAGATTTTTGCACTAGAGGTTTTATTTTTGGTCACAACTACACACACTTTTTTGTATTTTGGTAGAATAATTATGGATCCCATGTACCCTTGTTGAGTGGTCCAAACTATGCTACCTAATAGATAAGCTCTACTCTGAAGTAAAAGGTTGCTCAAATATGTGAATGAGGAGCCTCATGATACTGATTTTGAAGAAATGAAGCAACTCTATAGGGATAAAAAGGATGAATCTCTTTGTGTCATTACTCTTTATATTGATAATGTATATGACACCCATGTTAGCAACACCACAGATCCTAAAGTTTTTCTTGATAAATTTTAGGGGTTGTGCGATCAAATTGATTCCACAGAAATAAGTAGATTGGAGGCTCAACTTGTAACCTCATCCATGGACTCAATTGATATTGTCAATAAGTAAATCAATCAGTTAATTAAATTATAAGAAGAAATTTGAATTGTAAGAGGACTACCTAAGGAGAAAAGAGAAGGGCAAGAAGTATTAGATAAGGAAAAGAACATTGAACTACTCAATATAATCTTAAACAATGTGGAAGAGACATGACATAGTTGCTATTATTTTTTAGATGCTTCATGTGTACTTTCTAGAATCTCATGCACCACCTATTGATGAGGTATTTATGTAATTTTTATACCATCAGGCTATAAAAATAGGCATAAGGAAAATTCTAAGTTTAATTAGGCTCACCCAATGAAAGTTATTGCCAAAGTCCAAAATGACAAAAAGTCAAAACAACGTGAGAAGCCCAATAAGTCTACTTGTGAGTTTTGAAAAAATATCACAAGGCAAATTTTTGTAGTATTGGCATCAAGAAACTTGAGGAAGAAACAAGAAAAAGGGTGTTTACGTTTCTCTCTTCTATGCACAAGGTGAGGATGATTTTGATGGAGAAACCTCACAAGTACATGTAGCGATTCATTCTGCATATTGGATATCAACTTCCTTAGATGAGTGGATTGTAGATTCAAGGGCCACTATGCATATGCCAAAGCACAAAAATCTTCTACAAGGCTACAATAAAGCACATGTAGGGGCACATGTTGTAATTGGAGATGATTCTTCATTACAATTTGTAGGGTGTGGAGATGTCAGCATTGGATCTTCGTGTTTTGATGAGGTATTTTATGTTCTTAATGTTGGTTGTAACCTTATATATATTTATTAAATTAGTCATGCAACTAAGAAGGTTGAATTTTGTCTTGATAGATGGGTAATCAAGGATATAAGCAATGGGTTCAAAATTGTTGCTTCTAGTTATTGTGATAAGACTGATCACTTGTATACATTCGTAGAAAAAACTTCTTCCATCCCCTCCTCTAAGAAGATATTTAATTCTCCTATCTAACTAATTTTCAATAATAGTCTCAAAGGTCTTAAACCTCTCAAAGATCTCATCCTAGCATGAATAGTGTACAACAACACATACCTAGAAAAATCATCAATAAAAATAAAGTATATATTTTCTAAGAGAGATGGTATATGCATAGGTCCATAAATATCACTACTGATGATATCCAAGGGATGAGAGGATCACCTTGTAATACCATTTGGAAAGGTATCCTTATGATTCTTCTTTAGAAGACAACCCTCACATGCACTACTTCGAGGGGATATGCATGGAAGTCCAATGGCCACCTAATTTTGACTCATGTATCTTAAAGATCCATATTTGAGATGTCTAAGGAAATATGGGAAGGTGAATATGTTTCTATACTCGCTATAATTTTTTATTTCTCATGGGATTACATATCAAAGGACTATTCACTATACTCCTAAATAAAATGGTGTGGCTAAGAGAAATTTGTTATCTTTTGATGAAGTATGTTATGGGAGATGGCAATCACAAGATGCAAAAAATATGAAGGAAAGTAATTTTGCAATATGACTGAAGTATACTATAAATAGAAATAACAAAAATAATACAATGCAACTATGGAGGAAATGAACACTCAATGAAGATATGCTAAAGGACTACATTGTACTCCATCACCAATGGAGTTTACTCTCTACACTACTACTACCTACTATGATCTTCAATCACTTACTATGAGGCCCTTTTTATAGAGGAATATGGGTTCCTTGGCCAACACTCTACCTAGTTGTACAAGGGGACACCTTGCACATTGATACTTATGCATTTATTACATTACTTGAAGTAACTAGCTAACTTCCCCCTAAAGTAATCTCCTACTCTAACTATGTACCAAAGGTGGTACATTTACATGACCCAAATGATGTAATATACTCTAACACCCCCTTGTATTACATTATTTGGGTATTGAAGACTTTAGTATTCAATATGGATCTTCTTCTTGAGAATGGTCTTGATCAGGTTCTTCTTTAGTTGCTTTAGTCTTCATGTTATAGCTTCTTGTCTTTTCCAATCCTCTATTCTTTGATATCATATGTCTTTGATGAACTAGTGATCTCATGATTTTGCATGTCTCAAGTGGATTAGAATTGACCCATTTTCTCTCCTTTGAATCTCTGTATGACCTATTTATCTGACCTTCATGAGTATCAAGCTTGAGCTCATTGTTAGTAGATGCTTATGGAATAATATTTTGAAAGTAACAATCTATTATGTGTAGCAATATTTCTTCATGGCTTTTATAGTACTTGTATTTATAGTAGCAGAATAAATATGAGTGATTTTTCCCTTCACAATATTTGCATGGATGGAAATTCCAACAATTGATCTTCTCATGACCGTATTGATTGCAATAGGTGCACAATAAATATGTTTTGATTGCTTTGTAATCTATCTTAGGGATATCATGTTTATCTATATCCTTGACTAGATCCTTAAACCATATGTGCACAATTGAAGCTATTCCATCTTTACTTCTTTGTATGATGTCTTCTTGATCTATCTTTTCTTCTCCCTTTTGAATGTGATCTTTTGTGTTTTCATTGGTATAGTTATCATCAGTTTCATTAGAAGAATCTATTTTTTCGTAGCTATTTGTTTCAGAACTTATTTCACATCTTATTGATTCTTCCTTTCCTTTTTCCTTATTGTTATCCATTGTATTATCAATCATGCTTTTAATCCATATTGGTATTTTTCTCATTCCACTTCTAAGTGTATTTCTTAACATGCTAGTAGTCATCTTTATAGCTCCTTATATTAGAGTATAAAGTGCTTTTAATGTCTATATCTTATGAGATAGAATCTTCTAAGTAGTCTACCTTATAACTCCCTAGTTTAGAGTATATGAACTTGATTTGATAAAACCTTTATAGAAATTAGGTTTAGTGGACTTCCTTATGTCTCCCTAGTGGTTAGAGCATGCAATATGATTGATAAAGTGCTTTTTTGGAATAGTAGTTCAATCTTGGGTTGATTTTGTAAAGTTTTGTAAATACCAAAAATCAACTTTTATTACACCTTATTTCTCCTATTGAACTAAGCACTTTCTAATTTGAAGAAGTTCTCAAAGTTGGATTTCTTTTACCCCTTTAATGTGTTTATGAGACAAGTATATCAATTGATTCCAACCCCTGATAATTCTAAATGAACCTCTTTTTATATCCCTTGATATTTAATAGTTTAATGTTTCTAAATTCCAATAATCTATTTTGGTGTAGTATTCCTTATAACTCCCTAATTTGGAATGTTAGAAAACAATAATATTTGCAATAATAGAGTTTTAATTTTCCAATTAGAAGCCCTTATATCTCCTACTTTGTTATTTGCAAATATTATATTATGTGTATGCACCTCAATAATTAATTTTCTGAAATATAAACTTGCTTTATTATCTACTAATGCTTGGCTGAATTTGTATTATCCAATGCAATAGTAAACGGATTATATCCTTATAACTCCAATATCACTTAGGTTTAAAGCAAGCAGATTTAATATGAACTTTACCTTAGTAATCCTTGTGGCTCAACGTATCCGTTAGTGGCTGGTGTGGATGAGAATTTAATGCTCTCTCTGGACAATATTGGTTTTCTCTTCCTTGAATGGTGCTTGGTCAATGTAAGTATTCTCCAATTGAAGAGCGTTGGAGTTGTTGGTTTATGATAGACCTTTAATGCAAGCTATAATCTTGCTTACACTCCTCTTGAATGACACACAGGCTCCTTTCTTGATTTAGCTTCTCGCTACGAATGTGCTTCCACACCTTTCAATGCTTGATCGTGCTTTGACTTCTTATTTTCCTCCTCCAAGTTGGGTGCTTTAAATAGCATAGATTCCTCTTCGAATTTTGTACAAGTGGCACTTAGGAGTTACAATAAATATGGACATTGAGATTCTTCCAATGCTCATTCCCTTATGTAATGATAGCAAAGATATGTAACCTCCTAATGATTTTGTAACCGCTTGAAGGAAGGTGTTCAATTATTCTTTGAACGTTGAGGAATGAAATGGCGCTTAGCATGTTCCTTCCAAGTGGCACTTAGGTCTTCTGCATGCACATTTACCCTCCAACATTTTATAGCTCATATATTCCTTGCTAGAAAATGCTCTTGATAATGCTTTCTTTCCAAGCCAACGTATTTGTTGTATGGGTGGCTCCAGCTAAGGTGATGAGGAATGATTCTATGGCACTCCAATGGTGGTCTTATGGAAAACCAAGGGTTGATTTGAGTGCTTATTTTGGAAGACATCTTCTCCAAGCTACATCTTGGGTATAGCACCTTTTAGCTTTGTTCTTCTATGTTGCCTTTGTAATGACTTTGTAATAGCTCCTTGTTCCTTGCTTGATAGTGTTGTCCTATCCATGTTGATAGCTATGTCATAGAAATGTAGGTGATAAATACCCTTAATGTTATCTCTTTTCTCATAGATACTTGATCGATAATGGCCTTCTTATATTGGCCTTAATGTTGCAGGTGGATGCTTGCTCTAGGTGCTCGATTTGATGTGGAGAAATGGTGTCTTTAGGCACCTCGAATCTTGAGCAATGTGAGCCTTGAATTGGCTTCTCTTCTGCCTCTGTTGATGTGCAAGTAATAGATGTAGAACACCTATTGTTTTGGTGTCTTGAGACACTCAATACTCTATCCTATTTTAGAGGTATATGGTGCTCCAATGTATTATGAATAAGAGACCTTATTTTGCACCAAAGTTTAGTGTATTTCTTGTCTCTTTTAGATGTTATTTCCTTCTTTATTATGAAGGCTCCTCGTTGTATAGCTTGAGGACTTATGTAGAATGATTTGATGCTTTCTTTTGGCTTCTTGGATATGGCCACTACTTGCTCTTATTCTTTTGAGAGTAGTGTATTGTTACCTTTATTATTAGACAACACTAATATCTAAATTTTCCAAGCTAATATGCTTTTTGGAAGTAGAAATTTTTGCACTTACACTTTTAATGAAACCCTAAGTGCACCTTGAATCTGAGACTCACCAAGTCTCGATTTGTAGCTTCCTTCAAGGATTTTAATGGTGGCTTTATTCTCCACTCTTTGATTTGTATCGATGGATTCTTTTGGCCATGAAATGCTACAAGTTTTGTGCACCAAATAGTGTCTCTAGACACTTTGATAGTATGCTGGTTTTTGTGCCCTTGATCTTAACAATCAAAAAACACAAAATAACCCTTTGAGAGTAACTAGTTTAATGAACAACTAGTATAGTGTAATGAACCAATAATATCTCCAACTTAATGCACTTTAAAGGTAACAATAATCTCACCTTATTGTTCCTGTAAATAAGTTCTCAAAGTAGTTTCAAATGCACTTAATAATCTCTACAACTTTTAAGAGTAATTATAAAGAACCCTTAAAAATAATCTACAATTTTGCACTACAATCAATGTTGTAGGATGTAGTCTTCTTGCTTTCTAGATAGATAATAGGTAGATGATATATTTCTTTCTTTTAAAATACATCCAACTCCTATTTTAATGTGCAAATAAATATCTTAAAAGAACTATCTTTTGCACCTTCTTGAAGACTATAATATGAGCCCTTCTTTTTGCAACTTTAATCCAAATATGGTGCTTAATGAAACTTGATAATGAACCCTAATTTAAAGTTCAACTGATTGCACCCAAATTGCTTACCTTTAATGGCTTCTGTAGATGATGTAGATCTTGGTGTTTATATTCACCAAGTTGTTGCCTTATGATGAATGAATTCCGTAGCTTCTTGTTGGATGTCCAAAAACTTCTTGCTTCACCAAAACGTGGTCTCGAACCTTCTGTCTTGAGCCTAGGGTTTGGTGGCTTGATCCTTCAAGTGATCTTCTATTTTCTACTATAGATTCAGAAAAATCTTATCTCTAAAATGTGCCTTCTTGCTTGTGAGAGGTAATCTCCAAATCTCTTGGATTTGGTAGACTTCTTCTATCTGAATCCTCCTTCAATATTCTTGTTGAATTATGACTTCAAATAGGATCTTCTTCTCAAGATTCTGAATATATTGAGGTCTTCACTGGATTCTTCCTTCTCTCTTGGGCTTGTTTTCGGATGGCAATAATTATCCCAAGTCCTTCACTATCAAGAGCTTCTCCTTGGTAGTGGATTTCTCCAATGAGTTCTTCTAGGAACTCCTTTGATGATGCTTTTATAAGTTCTACAACAAGGCTCTCCAAGTCTTTTCCTTATTTCTCCTAGAGACCTCTCCAAGGTCTTCAATATTGTAGCTTCTTTGGTCTTCTAAATGAGACATTTTATTCAACCTTCTCCTTGTGGAAGTTTTGGTGATGAGATATTCTTCTCGGATCTCTGAGTTTTGTTGCTTCTAATATCAGGAACAAGACTTTGCTAGTCTCTCTTTATCTCTTCCAAGATTGGAAGTTTTCCAATGAGATATTCTATGGATCTCTTCAACTTCTTGTGAAATAAATCTTCAATCAACAAGAGAGATTTTCAATCTCCTATCTCACGAAATCTTTTTTGGAGTCTTCTTTTGGATCAAATACTCTTCTCTGGAGTCTTCTTCAGGATTAAGGCTTTTGTGGCCTCTACTTCTAGATCAAGGCTTCTATGGCCTTTTCTTCTAGATCAAGGTTTATGTGGCCTTTTCTTCTACAATGTGAAGTTTTCAATCTAGCAATGGAGATCTCCAATCTCTAAACTTCACCAGGACTCTTCTCCTATAAAAACTAATCTCTGCATGAGGAAAGCACATAGACTTTTAGGTAACGAAGGTGAAATCCTTCTCTATCTATTGTAGGAAGTGTCCCAACTTCTGAGAGTTAATTTTCTGCAACAAAAAACTTTAGATAATAGTTAACATGAAAAAATCTAGATCTCTAAATAGTCTTCACTAGTTGATTTATCAATCTAGTGGAATGAATGTTGAGTCCTAGTCTTCACAAGTTTTTTTGCAACTTTATGGAAAGACTCTAGCCAAATGTGATCTCAGTATTTCTAGAACTAAGATTTACTTCAATACTTGTGACTCTCCCTAATCCTATTGATCTATTGTGGCTCTTTCTAACAACCAATCTCTTATGGAAATTTTTGCAAGTGGCAAGTTCAATTTACAAAAAATGCAATCCTAATAGTATCAATGGTGATCCTTAATGGATCTCCCTATTTGTATATGTATTCACCATGGCTTTGATACCACTATTAGATTTTGATAAAGTATGCTATGGGATATGACAATCACAAGATGCAAAAAATATGAAGGAAAGTAATTCTGCAATATAACTAAAGTATACTATAAATAGAAATGACAAAAATAATACAATGCAACTATGGAGGAAATGAACACTCCATGAATATATGCTAAAGGACTACATTGTACTCCATCACCAATGGAGTTTACTCTCTACACTACTACTACCTACTGTGATATTCAATCACTTACTATGAGGCCCTTTTTATATAGGAAGATGGGTTCCTTGGCCAACACTCTACCTAGTTGTACAAGGGGACACATTGCATATTTACAACTTGCGCATTGACACTTGTGCATTTATTACATTACTTGAAGTAACTAGATAATTCCCCTCTAAAGTAATCTCCCACTCAACTATGTACCAAAGGTGGCACATTTACATGACCCAAATGATGTAATATACTCTAACAAAATTAGAAGGTGATCATGGAGATGACATAGTGTATGATTCATGCCAAGGAGATGGATTATAAATTTTGGGGTGAGGTTGTCACTTATTTAGCATATATCATCAATGGGTTCCTATATAACGACTCAAATGTAGCCATGTTGGTTCTCTTTATTTTTATTAGCTCATGACCTAGGTTAAGATAGTTGAGCCTTAAGCATTAGGCTTACGATTGACTTTGATTTAATCTATAAATAGGAAGAGTTATGTTGTAGTTGGAATCATCATTCATATTCAAATATTAGTTGACTTTGTTTTGCATATAAGACTTCATCCTATCCAAGTGGCTAAGAGACTTTGAGCTCTCTAAATGGCTAAGGATTCGTATTGATTTGAATTTAGAATGGCATTGAATCTAAATTTTATTATTTGTAGTAGATGTTATATATTACATATTATTGAATTGCTACTACGATTACTATGATCCTCTCCAAGTGGCTAAGAGACTTTGAGCTCTCTAAATGGCTAAGGATTCATATTGATTTGAATTTAGAATGGCATTGAATATAAATTTTATTATTTGTAGTAGATGTTATATATTACATATTATTGAATTGCTACTATGATTACTATGTTTCTTAAAGTTGTTTTATTATAAATATTATGAGAGCATTGATCTTAGATCCCTATGGGTGGTACAAAATAATGATAAAAGGGCACACAAACCATTCTAGAACCTTTTTCAAATATTACTACTTCTTGCAACCTAGTATTTTTTTAATTGTTTGGCTCATTTTCTAGTGTATTCTCTTCTATCATGTTATGAGTTCGTTATTATTAATTATTTTTTCCAAACTTGATTTAAAAAGTGTTGGGTGTGTTGGGACCCTTGCCAAAGACCTATCCCATTATGATAGTCTCTTCATGCTGGTCAAAACAAGGGATGTTTCCACAAACACTTTTTTGGAAATTGGGTGTGTCGAGACCCTTGTAGGAGATATATATCATTGTGATCGTATTTTTTTAGGTTTTACATTTTCCCTTGGTGCATGAACAAACCTCTTAATTTTATTTGTTGGTTGTAAATCAATGATATATTTTAGGACATTGGTTATTCATAGGATATGTGCATGAATAAAAAATAATGCCAACCCAAAAATTCTAATATGCATCACAACACTCCAAATATCAATAGTTTTAATAAACATGTTCTTTCTTTCTTAAATACCATGAATTCACCTTTTACCAAATATAAAATTAAAATGGTGATCTTTGCAGTTGTAAATTACCTTTGCAAGACATTTATTTTTATGCATTACAATATCCATATTTATCTATCAAGCTTGCCATGTTATTCTCGATTATGTTTTTAAATTACATGGTATGCCCATGTCCATTGTCAACGATAATGAATCTATCTTCATTACTATTTTTTGTAAGGAATTGCTTTATGCTAGTGGTACTCAGTTGAATATATCATCTTCTTATCACCCTTAGTCAAATGGCTAGACAAATATTGTAAAAAAAAAATTAGGTACTTACTTTCATTGTCTTTCTTAAGACAAGCAATATCAATGGGTTCATTTGACTCTCTTTAGCTAGTTGGTGGTACAATACTTTTTATCATTCTTCCCTCAATATGTCCCCATTTGAGGTCATGTATGATTATAAACCTTCATTAGTGGTAAACTATATTTCAAGATCCTCCAAGGTGGCTCGGGTGGATGATTTGTTGGAACAATGATGACTTGCCCTTAACTTTTTAAAGATAATTTGACCTAGGACCAAAACTGCATGAAACAGTAGTGGGACTCATGTCATTTTAAATGATACTTTTCATGGGAGATATGGTTTATTTATGCCTTTATCCCTATAATCAATTGTCCTTTAAGACCAAGTTTAGTTGGATCCTTTATTTCATGGGCCTTATAAGGTGGTTTATCACATGATGAAGTGGCATATTAGTTGTAGCTTCCATTGTCTTCTTGTATCCATATCGTATTTTATGTTTTTTTCTTAAACAGGTTATTATCTAGAAGGTGCAGTCCTATACAAAGCTTCTAGTATTCAATGGAGAAGGTCAAGTCACTCTCTAGTCAAAAGTAGTGTTGCAATCCAAATTTTATCTTCTATAGTCTCACCAGATTCATGAGTCCCTCATTAATTGGAAGGATATTCCAAAAGAAGATGCTATATGGGATAATGAGAGCATTTTCTAGTATTTTTTAGCTTTTATGATAAAGCTTTTGATCCATGTAACAACTTCAATGTAGTCATGCTAGCTATCTTTATTTTTATTAGTTTGGGACCTAGGTTAAGGTAGTTGTCCCTTGAGCATTAGAGTTAGGGTTAATATTGATTTATTCTATAAATAAGAGAGTTATGTTGTAGTTGAAATAATATTTAAAATTCAAATATTTATTGCCTTTGTTGCATAAATGAGACTTTATCCTCTCCAAAAAAATAAAGTTTAAATTTTTTAAATTTTCCTAAAAAACTTTAAATTACCATTAGTCTACCTTATTACTCCAACCTTTAAAATATAAAAAATAATAAAACTTTAAATAGCTCCTTATCTCTCCTATTAAACTTTAGCGCTAAATATAAAATTCAAATTCTATTTAATTCTCATAACAAAATTAGATCTTAGTCGTTACCTTTGAAACATTTACATGAATATCATCGATGGAGTGTTATCCTGATGCTTATGTTGCACTTGATTTGTTCACTTACCTCATCCATTACAAGCACCACATATGCCTCTTCTCTCTATGTCCATAAAATGAGAGACTAATCACCTATGCCTTTTCAATTAACCTGAAGAATTTACCTCTACATTTTGCAATGGTTTCCAATGTTGCAAGCAACCTATCAATTTGATCTTATTTTTGTTGGTTCACTCCTCTTTCCCTAAGTGAATTTGGTTATAGATTTGTGTCTAACATGTGATAAATTTACCTCAACTTATTGTTGGTTTAATGTGACCGGTTCACCTTGGCTGAATACATTCACAATTAAACTTTATCTTATTTAATTTTTAATATTAGTTGTATTAGCCAATACTAATATATAGAATGCACTCTAGTTAGTCATATGATCTTAATTCTATATTTCTCTTAAGTGACATTCAAATACCCTATGTTTTTGTATTAATCCCTATTGTTCTTTCACATTGTAATGTTCTCTTATGTAAATTATATAGCTCACTATATTGTGCTTTGATGTGAGCCAAATGGCTCAAGCTTCTTTGTACTAGTGTGGGATGTATAGCTCATGTTTCTCTACTCTAGTGTGGGTCGAATGGCTTACATTTCTTTGCTCTGGTGTGGGTCGAATGATTCACATTTCTCTGCTCTAGTGTGGGTCATGTGGCTCATGCTTCTCTACTCTGGTATGAGTTGAATGACTCTTTCTTCTCTATTTTGGTATGATCCAAATGGATCTATCTACTCTACTCTAGTATGAGCCGAATAGCTCTATCTTCTCTATGTGAGTCGAATGGATCTATCTTCTCTGTGTGAGCCGAATGACTCAATTTATTATTTTACACTGATGTTGCTAGATTACTTACATCCCTAGATCACTTTTCTGCTCTTTAATGATAATAGATTAATAGCTATTTCAATTGGATTTTTCCTTAGATGCTCAAATGGGTCCCTCTTAAATAATATAGGTCGTTTCCCTTAGATATTTTTCTCAAGACTTTTTCTTCTTCTACTTGAATTTTAGATATATTTTTTTCTTTTCTATATTAGCCTCTTGGGCTTCAATCCAATTAGGGAAGATACTTTCCTTTTTTTGTTTTGCAATAACTTAGCTTCAAAAAATATATCAAGGTCACTATGACTTGGTTATCTTTCTATCTTAAGAATCTTTGAATGCTTCTCAATCCACTATAACTTAGAAGCTAAAATTCTTCTCTATCTCTATAGGAAGCTTCTCAAACTTTTGCAGCACTTTCACATTTCTAAAATTTATAATGTCTTAGGTCGCACCTAAGAACCCAATATGCTTCTCCTCCTTACTAGATATCCTAGTGTTAGGATGGCTCTTTTCTAAATGACTAACTTTATTTTGAGTTGGTTCTGCCTCAATATTTTAATCTATAAATACTCAAATCAATGTCAAGGTTGGCTCTATCCTTGAATGATGAACTATCTTTAGAGTTTATTCACCTTTAATATTTAACCTGCAAAAAAATCAAAAATATCAAATCAATGTGAGGGTTGTCTTTATCCCTACATGACCAACTAATCTTGAGTTGGTATGCTTATCAATTAATAAAATTGAATCCTTGTCTTCACCGGTTATTTTTCAACCATGGAAAGACCCTAGCCTTTCTACTCAATATGACCTTTAAAATAGAGTCTGAGTCTCATTACCTTCAAAGTGGACAAACTCTTAATCAAATTTATCAAATATGGATAAAATCAATTAATAATGGTGGCTAATAAAATAAACTCTATCAAACTAGACAAAGTCTAGTGGTAGCTCTGATATAATTGTTGGCTTTTTAAGTCTTATACTACCAAATATATCATAGGTTATATAACATAGGTCCCAATATAAAATATCCACAATATAATAAAGATCAAGATAATAATATGAGTATAATAATATGAGAAAATTAATATGTATATCAAGACTCATAATAAATCAAATAGCATTCAATAATATGTTGAAATATGAATGTAAATAGTCTGAATCATTCATGTACTATGCATGAAGAACAATTGGAAATAATAATTGCTCAAAATGTATACAAGCTTTGTTGCTCATTTTCCTCTTCCAATCAAATAATGAGATGTATTTGATATCTTCTTATCAAACATTACCTCCATAATATAGCCATAGTAATGTGACTCTTTGGATACTTGACTATTGCTCTCCATATTCCAAGTCTCATGACTCTTGGCTTATATACTTACCACTTGCATACTTGATGAACACTTGACTCTATAACATATGCACACCTATACATGACTCTTACACTTCTACTTGCACTCTCTAATCTAGGACACTTGTGCACATCTTTACATTACATATTTGCACTCTTGCATACAAGATACTTGTGCACATTTACTCAACCTACACTTGCACTCTAACTCACATGATACTTGTGCATTTCCTACACATTCACACTTACATAAATAGGGAAATATAAATCACACTCTAAACTATCTCTAATATATAATTTACAAATATACCATGAAGGTACATTAGCATGTACCAAATAATATAATATACTACACCATTATACTATGCCAAAACCAATAGAAAAAAGTATAGTCTATATTATGCGATCCTTTTCATGGTGAGGATTACATGATAAAAGAAAATTTTATTTGGTGAAATGAAGCAAGGTATGTGATAATAAAACTAGAGGAGGTCTTTGTTTATGAGTTCTTACAGATAGAAACTTAGCTCTTAGGGGAAAATTAATTTGGAGATTGTAAAAAGAGAGTCAAAGACAATGGGCAAGAATTATTCTAATTATGTGGATCCCAATGATCTAAGCTTAATATTTATTGCATTCTCTCTACCAAATGGTTCTACACTTTAGAATGGCTTAAAAAAATATTTATCTAGTGATAAAAGGTTTAAGATGGGTTGTGGGAACTAGAGAAAAAATATCTATTTGGATGATACTTGATGTGATAAAAAAACCACTCAATATAGATCCAATTTTGAAACCATGGATGAGATTACGTTAAGATAAATACGGTGATAGGGTTTTAAACATTTTGTACAAGGATCGGGAAGGAAGATACAAATGGAAAGAATTTTTTTTTACAAGTATACAAGACATTGATGCTAGGAGATAGTTGAGTAGAAAGATAACAACAATGATTATTTTGAGGGGAGCCAAGGATAAATTGATTTGGGAGTTGAATAGCTTAGGAGAATACACAACAAGAAGTGGATATAATGTACAACACCAACAAAATAGGAATATTGCGAGAATATGGAAAAATATTTTGGACAGCCCAAGCATTCCTAAAGTCAAAATATTTGTTTGGCTAGTAGGTCATAGAAGAACTTTATCTTTGGATAACCTTATGAAAAGGGGTTTTCATGGCCCCTCACAATGTGTTCTTTGTAAAAGGATAAGGAGAGTATAGACCATCTCTTGGGACATTTATCAATAGTTTAGAAACCATGGCAATGGATTCTTAATATGTTTGGTAAATGCATGGTGATGAATGGCATAATTAAAGAATGGTTAAAGAAATGACAAAAGACTTTTAAAAGTGAGGCTTTATAGATAATTTGGGATTTATCAAAAGATAAAATAATTTGTATTGTATGGCTAGAAAGGAATAGAAGAATATTTAAAAGAAAGGAAAGAAGTTTAGAGGTAATTAAAATGAAGATATGTTTAGCCATAGAGGAGTCTAATCCAACCCTATCAACTCACCCAATTCCTAATTTAGAGGTACAAAGCCTTGATAGATGGAGTCAAGTCATCAAATTGAATTATAATGTTGGGTATAGGAGAAACAAAAAGAAGTCAAAGAATATAAAGTGGAAACCACTAGATGTGGATTTGGTCAAATTAAATTTTGATGGAGCATCTAAAGGAAATCCAAGACCAACATGAGGAGGAGGAATAATTAGAAATAATAAAGGAGAGATTTTGTCTCATTACACTTTTAATAGTGGATTTAAGACAAGTAATAAAGTTGAAGTTTGAGCAGCTTTAGAAGGGTTAAAAATATGCAAATAAATGAAATAGAACATAGTATGGATGGAAGGTGATTTACTTATAGTAATAAATACAATTTTGAGAAAAGCAAAGGCTCCATGGAATATACGAGACATAATTGTGGAAATTCAAGATCTTGTTAAAGAGTTTAACAAAATTAGGTTTACACATATGTTAAGGGATGGAAAAAAATGTGCAAATAGTCTAGACAATAAAGGAATTTTAATTGAGGATCAAGAAGTTAAATTCTCTTTTCCAGGGTTAGAGGAAGTAGTAAGTTTAGCTGAAGCTGACAAGAAAATGTTGACTTTTTGAATCAAATAATGATTAAGATTTACTTTAATGTTTTCCATTGGTAATATCTAATTTATTTTATAACATTAACATGTTTTCATATAAACTATTTATTATAATTTTTATGGTTGCACTTGTGCTTCAGGAAGGAAACTAGCAATCCAGATTTGGTAAAACAAACTATGATAGTGTGATGTTTTAGAAATATTACTCTACTAAGATGTAATGCATAGATAGTAGAGGTGAATTTTTGGTATTGTGAAGGCTGATATAGAAAAATATCAAGAAGGATGTTGAATTCTAGAATATTTGTATTCACATAATTTAAAAAATAAAGAAAATTTTGACATTTTATGCAAAATTATGTAGGTTTATAAAATCAATAGATTTATAGTTTTTGTCTTCGTAAAAGGGGTGTAAAACCTAGGTGTAATAAAGCGATGAAAAAATGACAAATTTGGCTACAATATTCGCAAAAGGGATGTAAACCCTAGGTGCAATCAAGCATTGAAGGAAGAGGATTGTTTATAGATCATCTCTTTAGTCTATGAGAAAGCCTCTTTGATCAAGAGAAATATCTCTCAGGGATATTTGGATTTGTAGGTGGATGACCCTTTGCCATTTATTAGGATTTTGAAATATGAATTTGGGTTGGATTTTATTGATCGTGAAGCCCGAACAATTATCTACAAACTCAGGGGCAAAAGACTAGTCTTGGAGGAGCTCAAAGGATACATTAAAGATTGGTGGACCAGTATAGAATTCCAAGTAACTCTCCTACCCAAATATTTTTTTTTCCTTTTCTAATTTAGCGGATAGAGATAGGGTAATGGATTATAGATATAATTGGTTTTTTGGACAAAGGGGTGTCTATATAAGACCTTAGACTCCTAGTTTCAACCCCTTTACAAAAGAAGTTAATGGCTTCTCAATATGGGTGAATCTTTATGATATCTCTATGGATTTTTGGGAGAGAATATACTCACCAAAATCCCACCTTTAGCTAGTAGACCTAACCTCGTTCATTCCGAACTGAGCTTTCGGTAATGCCATTTGTGCATTCCAGTATATGGATACCCAAACAAAGTAAAATCTATCCAATAAAATTAATATAAGTAAAGCAAGATTGGCTATTTGGATGGATTTTTAAGTTCTTGGGCCTCAATCAATTAATATCTCCTAAAGCAAAGGGGAATGGATACAAAATATTGAATATGAAAACTTACCCCTAAGATGTTATGGTTATCAGTAATATGGCAACTTGAAGAAGAGATGCCTGATCATTTGATCATGCTTTGATTCCTCCTTGGTGGAGAAGGCCCTGCATGTGAATGATTCAAAACCTTCAAATATCCTAATTCAAAAGAAATAAACTCATCATCCAGATGCACCAATTTTCGAGCAGGAATTATGCAAGCAACATAAGACTCAATCCCAAAATGAGAATTTGAATCAGATCATTGATAAAATCCAAATGGTTACTAAATACCATCCAGATTGTTCCATGGAAAATATTAGTACCTCAAATGGTATTCTTGAAGCTAATTATGAAATAATCAATGACGATCAATTTTTTGAAAATGAAGATCCTACAAAATGTGTTACAACTAGATATTAGCTCAAGAGCTTGAAGTGCAAAAATTCATTCTCAGATATTCCACTCTAAATGAGGAAGAACCTCTTCTACATAAGAAAATTAATAAAACTATTTTTCATTTTTATTGATGATTGTTATGTTTATTTTCCTTCTATCTGTTGGATTTATGTGTCATGTAAGGGTTCTTGTTGTTAATTACTTAAAAAAGAGAGTTGATTATGGAAACTTAGTAGTTTGAGAAATATGGAGAATATCTTTGATAGAAAGGTAAATATGGGTATGCTTTAATTAAATTGTTAGAAATGTAATAAGAGTAATGTAATATTTTGTTTTTGTAATGGGAGTGACCCCCAATAGAAGCCACACATAGCTTATTAAAATAATGATTTAGGTTTATAGCTATAGCATCTTAATTGAGATGAGAAGTGAATATATTTGTAAAATATCAAGATCTAAATAATAGAGTTATGATTTGTCAAGGGTGGGGGACCCGAGTATAACCCTTTGTTCTCCAGCAAAAAAAAATATAGAGAAGAAATGGTGAAAAAATTAAAGTTTGATTCTCAAAACTTGATAGCTGATAAAAAATACTAGAATGGCTTAGAAATACACTTGAGAACTCAAAGCTAGATCTTATTATTACAAGATCACAATTTGATAGTTTAACAAAAATAAATTCTATAACAAAATCTACAACTACTCGAAGTGTCATAGATTCCAAAAACATACAACTTATTTATAAAGAAAATAAAGGAAGAATGACCTTGATAGTGCATTGATGGTTGCATTGTTTTCTAAAGAATGCAAATGATCATAAAATATTAGCATATAAGTATAGATAAAATATATATATTGTATTCAGTTGAAGCGTAATTATTGCAAAAGAATTGGACATGAAGAAGCTAATTGTTGGAATAATTTTATGGAAGAAATACTCATTCTTCAACATTTTGTTGGTGCAAAAAGAAATATTATGAGAGATTTGAAAGAATTCTATTATTCATATTAGATATTTTTTCAAAAAATTATTTTTGAAGTAACTCCTAACAATAGAGTAAAATGTTCTATTTTAGAAACATGGGAAAAAAATTGAAACAGAACAAATCAAAGGAAAAATATTTAATGATGAAGTGTTTGATGTTTTATAAAAATAATAAATAGTAAAATGGATCAAGTATGATCTAAATTTATCTTGCAGAATAATCAAGAAAGAAGCATATGAACCAAAAACCAAAGTTCAAGCTATTCATGAACAAGAATCAGAGATACATGAACCAAAGGTTAAAGAAGAATTTCAAGCTATTTGTGAACTAGATAATGAAGATGCAAAGTCTAAAGAACCAGATAATTGAAAAATTAGAGAAGAACTCAATAATGAAGTTGAAGATGAATCTCAAGAAAGAGATCACACTCAATGCAAGGTCACATGAAGACAAAGATTGAATATCAAAGACCAAGATTGAAAACTAAAGTCTTCAATAACCAAATAATGTAATACAGGGGGATGTTGAAGAATGTTACATTATTTGGTACATATAAATATACCCCCATGGCACCTTCATGGTACAAATGTAAATATGTAATAGATTAGGGTTGAGTCTATAGTTTAGATGAGTGATTTATATTTCCCCTTTCATGTAAGTGTCAATGTGCAGGAAATGCACAAGTGTCATGTAAGTTAGAGTGCAAGAGTGTATTGAGAGAATGTGCACAAGTTTCATGTATGTAAGTGTGCAAATATATAATATGAGGATGTGCACAAGTGTCTTGTATTAGGAGTGCATTTAAGAGTCATGTAGAAGTGTGCAAGTGTCATAGAATCAAGTATGCATGTAAGAAGAGAGTGAAGAGTCTAGTATACAAGTGGCAAGATGAGAAGCCAAAGATCAGTTTTGGAAAATGGTGCATCTCCCATATATGTGAGGATTGCAATAGATAAGTATTAAAGAGTCACATTACTATGTCTTATGGAGACAAATATCCATACAATGTAAGGGAAAATGATTTATAATGATCACCACATCGCAAGTATTGATAATAAAATTTGTATACAATTTTTGGGCAATTACTATTGTAAGTATTCTTCATGCATGTACATGAATGGTTTTGACCATTTTACATTCATATTTGATATTATAAGTGAATTTTATTTCATTATTATATTGGCCTAGATATATATTTGATTGCTCACATATATAATTCTACTCTTGATTATTGATATTTCGACCTATAATATTATGGTTTAATTATATTTGGACTTGTGATATTTTGAGGTAGCAAGGCTTAAAAGCCAACAATTATTTTTTCTAACAGAGGTCTTAATCGATTTTCCATCACTTTGGAGATAATATTATATGCCATATTACATAGGCTTATGGGACTAAATGAATCAAAATATTATGCATCCTTATTTTCTGGAATCAGGGTAAGATATGTTGCATTTAATTTATAAGGTATGTATTGTTTTACCCTAGATTGTTCCACTGCCACCATTAAAGAATCCTTCATTGTATCCTAATTATGTTGATAGAGTGTTGAAGAGAGCCCATTCAGACCAAGGGATTTATCCTTATCAAAAGAGAAAATATCTAAACAAACTTTCTCCAAAGTAATACGCTCCATTAGTTTCCTATTGTCTCCATCTATTATAGCTAAAGGTACTTCTTGTAGTTGTTAGAGTAAATATTACATCATTTGGATATTTTACCCTTTCCCTACATTAGGTAGATTTTATTTACTGCATGGTAAAAAGTAGCTTGTTACTTTTTACCACTAGTATTTACTTTTACTACTAGGTTATTACTATTCACTATTTACCTAGGTTTGTAAGTTAGTCATTGTAGTCATTTTGACTACGTTGGTTAGTAGGTTAGGATTAGCATCTATTCTACCGATATTTGTTAGCATCTATTCTACCGACATTTGTTAGCATCTAATCTGGTTACAGATCCTATACCTACGGGCTATTTTAGTCCTAGGCTATTGTAAGGTTAATCAAGTGTTATTTAAACACTTGATTATGAAATATTATTGTTGATTAATTTATATCATTTGGTATTCTTATCATCATTGGTATCATTCGTGAGGTTTCACCTGGTTCCTATGAGCGCGGAGAGAGTGACCCTCGTTCCAAGTGGCAAAGACGAGAGCCACTCTTGTTCCACTAGAGAAGGTGAGAGGCCCCTCTTTCGTCGTGCGAGGAAATCTTTGATGCGTTTGATCGCTTCTAAGGTTGACAATTATTTTAATGTTTAATTATTATTAAATTTTCTTCTCTCCGAGAGGAGAGTTAGGAGATTTGGAGGAGGGCAGGAGCGCCCTCCCTCGTAGGCCACGTGGCCCCATGGGCAGGAGGCCCACGTAGACCCCCCGCCAACATCTGGTGGCCCAAGCGACATCTATGCGATAGAGGGCAAGAGCGCCCTCTGTCGGGACATAGGTCACTGGCGATCAGGATCCGAGAGGGCAGGAGGCCCTCCGATCATCGATGGTCGCTAGTGCTGCCCCCATGGGTCCAGCGCATAGCCAGGAGGGCAGGTGCACCCTCCTAGGAGGGGACTGGACTCAAACCCGAGGGCAGGAGGGCCCTTGGGTCTGACAAGCGCCCTAACAAACACTCCTCCAGTGACCCTGACATCATGACATGGCACGACCTTTAAGAAGGCTAACGTGGCAGGTGGACACGTGGACTAGACACCTAGCATCTGATGTGGTGGGTGCTAGGCAGGTTGACCTGACGGGTGTGATATTCGAGGTGACTAATGGCTGACGTGATGGAAGGTTATTGGTTGATCGGGCAAAAGATCGATGGTCTTGATTGCCCGTAGGCAATCAAAATGCAAAGGGCGTGTTTTCCCTTTTAAACACTAAAAATCACATCTGCGGGCAGCATGTGGGATTAATCCCACTTTCTTCCCACTTGGATGCGGGGAAGCCTTCAAATTGAAGGTCTTCCCCTTTAAAACCCGTCGGGCTTGCTAGCCCGACTGACGGAGCAGCTATTGCTAAGACGCTGCCCGAGGGGAGGTCGAGAGTTCGACTCCCATCAGGGCCGAGTGCTCTATTCTTTTACACAGGCCGCATCAAAAGGCTCAAAGGTAATAATTTTTTTTTTTTTTTGTAATACTTTAATTAAAGTTTATATATATATATATATATATATATATATATATATATTTAATAATTTAAATTTTAAATAAATGTTTTATTTTTTAAATCAATTTATTTTAAACCTTTGAATTGATTTATTTAAAGCATTTATTTTAGTTTTTATTATTAATTAAAATGTTTTGAATTAAAATTTCTTTAAAATTTTGCAAATTAGAATTAAATGAAATAGGGCTATTTTTTTTTGCAAACTACCAATTCTAAGGTGCTTATGTTTTCTCACAAACTGGAGATATAAGACATAGAAAGAGCACACTTTTGTTGCAAATTAGAGAGCCCTTATAACTCTTCTCAAACCTTGTCAATTTTGCACCATAAAAGGGAGACAAAAATCAAACACATATTGATTCTTTATTGCAAAATTAGAAAACAAGGAGACACCAAAACTTGCAAAATTCAAAGACAAACATTTGTGCAATTGTTTTCTCCAAGGAGGGATAAAAGACAATAAATGGCACATCTTATTTTTTTTTGTCACATTGAGAAGAATTTGAAGCCTTGGGTCCATTAAAACCAAGTCGTTTGTCGACTGGTTCTGGAAGCCTTTCAAACGTGGGTCGTGTGTCGACTTGTCTTGAAAGGAATGCTCTAAATTCTACATTTTGTAAACATTAAGGGGGGATAGAATTTAGTTTTTTGATTCTATTGTTTGCAAAATTGTAACAAAAAAGGGGGATATTTCAGAGTAAGAAAGGTGCATTCTCGATTGTACTCGACACCTTCTCTTAAAAATTGCTTGTACTAGGTGCATTTTCGGTTGCATCCGACACCTAGAGTGATAAAAATTTGGGTTGCTCTCATGTTTTTATTATTGCACTAACACTCATGTTTTTGTGTGCAATTAAACAATCATACACATTGAAGAGCATTTCAAAAACCCAAACTTCACTAAATCGTGCTACACCTTGCACAGGTTAAACAAGTCAATTTTCACTCCCCATCAAAGGTCATAATCCAATCACCTTGATTCACTCTCTTTGTTTGGCTTAATTTCCTCAAACTTTTCATCCTTCTTGAAAGGTGTTAAGGCAGGTGCCATTAAATATCCTAGAGAGTAAAATTAGAAGTCTTTCAAAACCTCCCCTTTAATTTGCTCTATTTGTTTGGCTTAATTTCCTCAAAAAATTTCATCCTTCTTGAAGGGTGTTTAGGCAGGAGCCATTAAATATCTTAAAGAGCAAAATAAGATCTTCCATATACTCTTTTGAGGGTATATTGAAAGAAAAATCATCTTAGTTCAAATTGTAGGAGCTTCATCATGACAACTATCAATAAATACTTGAGTGAATTTCAATTGCTAAAAGGTCATAACTATACAGGTTGGAAAACTAAGATGAAAACCATTTTGACTGTAGAGGACTTGTGGGACTTAGTTGCTGGCACTACACCACGTCCCACAACAACAAGAGCTGATCAAAGAGAATGGGATAAAAATAACAATCATCTCCTCATGTTAATCCTTCTAGCCACTTCTGATGAGGTACAACCTCACATTAGTGAGGCAAAGAATGGAAAAGATGCATGATATTCCTTGTCCATCATTTTTGAAGGAAAGAATCAATCCACGGTTCTCAACCTTCAAACCCAACTTCATACACTGCATATGAAGTCGGGTGAGTTAGTAGAAACTTTCCTCTACAGAACTGAAGACTAAGCTTAATGCTTTAGGGGCCAAAGTTGAAGATGCCATTTTAACTTCAGTTATCTTGAGAGCCCTTCCTGAATCCTACAAAAGTTTGATTACATCCCTTTCTGTTTTACAAAGAACTCTCACCTTTGTGGAGTTAGTAAATTTTCTTCAAACTGAAGAATCTAATCAACTCCAAAAAGATGATGCATCTAATAGTGCACTTTATTCACACAATAAGGTTGAGAAGAAGAAATAAAACTATAACAATGGAGGATCATCCTCAAAAGGCAAGGGAAAGAAATCTCAAAAATAGTTTTGCTCATATTGTAAGAAAGATAACCATGACACCAATCGGTGTTGGTTCAAAAACAAGCAAAACAAGAAAGACAAAGGCACAACACAAAATCAAAACAAAGGCAACATTGCTAGTGAAGTGTCTACTTCAGATTTTGATTCTGGTTCAAAAAAAGCACACAGAGTGCTCATTGCTAAAACAATATTGTAGAGGGAAAACACATGTTTGTCACATTGGGAAAAGCACCATTATCCTCTCTCTTTTTTAGGCTTCATAGAATAGCATAAGTTTTTGTTTGAAGTTCTTACAAATAAGGGGTGATTTGTACCTCTTTTAGGCTTCATAAATAGCAAACTCTTAATGTTTGAAGTCCTTGTAATAAAAAGAAGAGACTTTTTATGGTGTAAAATTGCCTAGGAGGCAATGTTTGTAAAAATCCTTCGCAAAACTCTTGAGTTGGACATCTTTTGTAATTAAGGGGGGATAAACATTTTTTTTCTTCACAATTTTTTGTAAAAAAGGAAGAAGACTTATAAGGGTGCATTTTTGGCTGCGATCGACACCTTAGTCACTCTTCTTTCAGAAATTAGATACAACATGTTTTGCAACGAGAAGGGGGGAACTTATAAGGGTGCATTTTCGGCTACGACCGACACCTTAGCAACCTTATCTTTTGCAAACTCATATTGTAAAATGAATGAATCTCATATGAAGTGATCTACTCTACTACACCTAGCGATTGCAGTGGCTGGTTACCCATGCAATTCGGTTGGATGATGTGATTACTATAAGGACATTCGTTGGTGTGAAGACAAAGTGAGGAATGACCCATTTTTTTGCTTAGAAGCAGCCAAAGTACTATGATAGAGCAAGAACCAGTAGATTGACATCCTTTTCACTGTATTGGGGCAGTTATATACTTTACCCAAATATTGTTGTATTAGAGGATATGTATGTATTACCCAAATAATGTAATAAGAGGGGATGTTAGAGTAAATATTCCATCATTTGGATATTTTACCCTTTCCCTACATTAGGTAGATTTTATTTACTGCATGGTAAAAAGTAGCTTGTTACTTTTTACCACTAGTATTTACTTTTACTACTAGGTTATTACTATTCACTATTTACCTAGGTTTGTAAGTTAGTCATTGTAGTCATTTTGACTACATTGGTTAGTAGGTTAGGATTAGCATCTATTCTACCGACATTTGTTAGCATCTATTCTACCGACATTTGTTAGCATCTAATCTGGTTACAGATCCTATACCTACTGGCTATTTTAGTCCTAGGATATTGTAAGGTTAATCAAGTGTTATTTAAACACTTGATTATGAAATATTATTGTTGATTAATTTATATCATTTGGTATTCTTATCATCGTAGTAGTTTATCATTAAGAAATTCAAACTCCTCTAATCCTAGAATATTTTGGTAAAAAGCCTTACCTCCTTTTTTATTTCACTCGTATTCAATCCAAACCCCTTCTACTATTTTTTTCTACTAATTCTGTATGTTGATCTTTGTACTATTACCATCTCATGAAAAACTTCGTGTTTATATCTCCTTCTTTTAACTAGGTTTATCTTGATTTTAATCTCCAAAATTTCTCTTCCCTACTCAAAATATTATGATATTCACTAAGCAACTCCCTTTCCTCCAAGCTTGAATTATAATGATCATCTTTTTAAAATTTTGATAGGTTTATTTTAGTTCTTCTTTCTTCTCAAAAATATTTCCAAAAGTGTTCTTGTTCCATTATTTCAATCTAGATGTCATTGATTTAATTTGTTTAGGAAGTGTATACAACCCACTATTTCCTAAATAATTCCATGTTTATGCTATCATATCAACAAATTGAGGATGGTCTTCTCACATCTGCTTATATTTAAAATATGATTTTTTTTAAATTCACTTACCACCATTTTAACTCTTATTGGTCAGTGACCTAAACCAATCCTTTTCAAGGTATTAATTTTAGCACAAGTGCCTTCATCTAGCCAATGATTTGAGAGTATGCATTTGTCTATGTTTTTTTCTATTAAGTTTTGGCCTCGCTTGTTGTTGGTCCACATATAGTTTTCTTCAAACTCAACCTCCCATAGATTATTATTTTGAATAAAAGCTAAGAAATCCCTCATACTTTGGGTTAATTTCCTATTTTCCCTAAACTTTTCATCCAATTTGGTTATGTCATTAAAATCTCCTATGATCATGAATCATGTTTCTTGGTCTTTACTTCTCATAAAGAATTCATTCCCATTCCATACTTCTAATTTGATTGACTGAGATGTAGGTCCATAGACATTGATAAGGATGAAAACTTATCTACAAAGTAACATGTGGCTAAAGAGGCTATCCAATACCTAGTTTTATGAATGGATACACAAGAGGTTCTAATAGGATTCCAACATGTTATAATTCCCCTGTCGCTCCTTTAGAATCCACAACATCTCATCACATCTCACCCATAATGCTTTCATAGTTTTGGAAACTTCTTCCTTTGTCATTTTAGTTTCCTGGATGAAAAGAATACCGGGCTTATTACTTCAACAAAGGTCCCTGATACACCCTTAATTTGAGGGGGCATTAGCACCCCTTATATTCCATGAAATGATAATCATGTCTTGTTAGGGGCTACTGGCCCTACCTATGAATTACCAATATCATTTTGTTGTTTGGTAAAGAGAAGTTCAACCAACTTAGTTTGTTTCTCTTTCCCTATGTTTGCTCTTGCTTCCTTGGATCTCACTTGATAATTTGAGGGTTTTCCTCTTTTTTCCTTGCCTATATCAAGAGTATATCTTATTATTCTATTCCTCGATATTATTTCACCACTTTATTTTCCATTAGAATTATCCTCTTCTAGCTCTACTACAAAAGCTTTTGACTTATCGTACTCATTTTTTGGTATTTCCTTATTAATGATAGATGTATTAACATCTAACATTACATTTTATCTACCAATTTTCTTCTCCTGAAGGGTGCATGGAACTTTAAGAGAGTCTTCAAAATCCGACGAGACACATTCCTTAGGTTCATCGAGAATGTTTATCCTTAAATTAAGATCATACTAAATAGATAGTTCGTTGTTAATATTTTAAACTTGTATTATGTCCTTTAAGCTCTAATATATTTTTTCTTCATAGAATAAAGCCTCGAAAGAATTGGTATTTCTTTCAATACCCTTCCTTGCTAGTCTCCAGTGTTTATTTACTTTAATCTATCTAGACCTATTTTTTGGAAGTTGAAAACCATCCTCATTTGTATCCATTTATAAGTTTCTCTTGCAATTTTCTACATATATTTCTTTTGGACTCTTCTTAGGGCATGATCTTTCAATATGCCCCACCTCATGACATCTTCTACATCTAAAAAATATATTTTATTAATCTATGGTTTGGGTCCACAAATTACTCCCATACTTAAGAATGATTGATTCTAGTAAATGTTTACTTATATCAATCATGATCATGACCAATATTCGAGCATAAATAGCCAAGAATATATCTTTTGTAGTTTCTAAAATCTCAAGAAATTCTACCAAAGTGTTGCCTATTACCTTAAAGGTATCCATTTTCTAAAATTCAATGGGTAATCTATACATCCTAACCCAAACTGATACTAGGGATAGATTTACATTCTCAGGCACAAAGCCTTCATACCAACAGGTAAGGAAGAGTCCAGCTCTTCCCATAACCCAAGGACCTTCTTTTAGGATTCTATCTCTTTCCTCCCTATAACAAAAAATGGCTAGGGATAAACATTTGGAAAGAAATGATAGAATCACTCTTGGAGACTTCCAACTCCTATCAATCCATTTTCTTAATGCTAAAGCCCTTGATCAAGACCCATTAAATTTATCAAAAGTTACCTTATCTTTGAGGTACAAGGATTGCTCCTTTATTAGTTTCTTATAAACCTCTACTACTAGAGATGATTCTAAGAATTTAGCTATAGATTGGTCCATGGGAAGGAAACTGAAACTCAAAATCTATTGAAATTTACCAAAATATCATCTATCAATTATAAAATATGAAAAAAACCTATAATAATTTGCATGCAAATTTTTTTAGATAAAGAAGGGAAAAAAGAAACTTAGGTAAAAAATTCTATGCCCAGACAAGCCCTAACTCTGTATTGCTCCTCCCATCATCTAAACCTTGGCTGACAAATATCTATAATTTCATTAAACTTGAAAAACCATCATTACTCTTATTCTAAATAACTAACTTCATAGAATAATATTTCCCTTAATATTATATTTATATTTTTAATTAATTACATAAAATTTAAATATTCATAATAATCATATAATATTAAAATAAATTATTATATTATATATTTTTTAAATAAAAATCATTTTAAAACATCAGATTATAAATAATACTATTAATTAATTATTATAAATTGATTATATTAATAAATCGTTATCTCGTGTATCTTTTGAAGTCTAGCATACACCCTAATCTATACACGAAAGAGTAGAACACATTACCTACAATGATGCCAAACATATGGCTTTTCTTGGCAAATCATTACTTAGTAGCAAGCTCACCTTTATCAAATTTTTTACTTGGTTACAATTTTTAAGGGACAAGTGTAGGATTCAAATCAAAGAAGTTAATTCTCGATAAATTTATATCACTTCTTTATTGTTAATTATCACTCAAGGTTCCTATCTTTGATCTAACGAACCCTCAAAATATTTAAAAGAGACTACTACCATTACAAACATGCATACTCTATGATTTAAACCTAAATTTCTTTTTGATTAACACCAAAACTTACCTATCTACTAGCCTCGAGAGACCACTTCTATCAATCACCAAAGAATGGTCTCCTCTACAACTTTATGTTGGGTAAGGTTGAAAATGATTTTGAAATATGGGATAATGAGAGGATTCAAAATAGGTTACAACCGTTTCTGCTACAACTTTATGTTGGGTAAGATTGAGAATGTTTTTGAAACAAGGGATAATGACTTTAGTTTCTGCTACAACTTTATGTTGGGTAAGATTGAGAATGTTTTTGAAACAAGAGATAATGACTTTATACTGGGTAAGATTGAGAATGTTTTTGAAACCAGGAATAATGAGATGATTCAAAATAGACTACTACGATTACAAATAAACATACCCTATAATTTAAATCTAAATCTCTTTTAATAAACGCCAAAACTTACTATCTACTAACCTTCAAGACCACCTCTATCAATTACCAAAGAATAATCTCAGTTACAACACCTCTATCCATTACCAAAGAATAATCCCAGTTACAACTTTATGTTGGATAAGGTTGAGAATGATTTTGAAAGAGGGGATAATGACCTCTTACGATGCTTCATTTTCACCAATATTGAAGGATGTGTCAAATTGATTGAAAGGACGTTTTAAGTTATCCACTCCCTTCTTATAATGGTCTTCAGCCTTATTTTAGATTTGTGTTTACAGGGAGATTGTTTTTTATTTTTTTATTTTTTATAAAAAATAAAATAATAATTTTCAATTAATATTTTAACAATATTTTATTAATATTTTAATTAATTATAAATATATAATAAAAATTTTGATTTAAAAAAATAATAAAAAAAACATTGAAGAATAATTGAATATATAAGAGATTGAATATAAATAACATCGAAAAATAATTGAATGTGTGTAACCATATATTGTTGGTGTTTTAATTGATTATAAATGTGCAATAAAATTATTCTGAAAGTTTGAATTTACATCAGGTTGAATATAAATAGCATTGAAGAATAATTGTAAGCATTGAAGAATAATTGGACTTGTGTACAAAACTTATATTCAAGGAAAAATCATTTTTTTTTAAAACAACCACTTAATAATTTTTTTAATATATAATTTTCATAGCGTTTAAATATATGATTTTATTTTGTTAACGGTACCGTTTTTCAATTTGACTTATTATAGATTTTAAGTTAAATGGTAAGTTATAATATTTTTAATGAAATTCGTGGTAAATCAATTGTTTCATATCAGTCTACACTCTAGGCACTACTAATATTATAGTGTGAATACGACAAATCCAAGGTCTTTTATTTTTTATTGAGTTAAGGTCATTTTTAACAATACTAGTTAAAATTAAATTAATATATATAATTTAATTTAATAAATTAAATTTTATTGTATAAAATAAATGGTTTGATTTTAATGCATCATTTAATAGATTGAATTATATATATATATATATATATATATATATATATATATATATATATATATATATATATATAACATATCCGTAACATGTGAGGGGAGAGATTTGAACCTGGGCCTCTCGATAACTAGAAAGTTTTAACTACCCGCTTGCTCTCCAACTCCTCTACATGAGCGGATATATTTAATAAGAATTTATCTTTGGATTTGAGGGTGATTTGAAAAATATGTTCCAACTTTTCTAAAAGCCATTTTAAAAATATATTTTATTATTCTAGATACTTGTTCTTCTAAAAATATGTTAAGAGTCCAGAACCTACGTGTGGATTATTAAGAGTCCATAACCTACGGGTGGACTATGGATTTCTTTTTCGAGCTCTCTAATCTTTTGGAATTTGACCTACTCAAGGTTGTGGAGGAGTTTAGGCAAACAAGAAGGGTAAATGCATTCTTCAACTCTACTTTTGTTGTTTTCATTTTAAAAAAGGATAATCCTTCTTCCTTTGATGACTTTAGGTTTATTTCTTTGTGTAATTATGTGTACAAAATCATAGCAAAATTAATTGCATCAAGAATTAAAAGGTTCCTCTCTACTTCTATATCTTTTGAGCAGTTCAATTTCCTGCATGTTAGATATATTTATGAAGTAATTGGTGCTACTTAAGAAAGTCTTCAAACCATAAAATCAAAGAAACTACACCAATAATGGTGATGATGTTGGATCTCTCCAAGGCTTTGAACAAAGTAAAATAACTATATTTAAGAATGATACTTACTCATATTGGGTTTTGTGTGTAGATGGTGAAGTGGATTATGGGATATATTTATTCTATTTATTTTGTAATTTTGGCTAATGGGTCAGCCTCTTAGTTCTTCAAAGCTTCTTAAGGGATAAGACAAAGTTATCCATTGTCACCACTATTATTTCTTTTGGTAGCTAAGGGATTAACTAGGTGTATTTTAGAATCCAAGAGGGTAGGATCAATAAAGAGAATTATGATAGGTAGAACAATGGAAGTCACCCATCTACTTTTTGTAGATGATGTTCTCCTTTTTCACATATGGAACAACAAGAGTTGTAGAGAAGTTAAAACAATCTTTAGATTTTTTATATTGGCAATAGATATCGATATTGATGCACAAAAGTCAAGCATCTCTTTTAATCATATAGACCGGGATTAGATCATATTAGTAGGTTAGATTTTACCCTTTAACAAATTTGATCTTTAAGAGGGGTTTAAATATCTAGGGTTCTTTTTGAAACCCAATGACTACACTAAACAAGACTAGAATTGGTTGATAAAGAAGATGGAGGAAGAGCTAATATATGGTGCAACAAATAATTCTCTTTGGGGGGGAGATTGACAAAGGGAACATATTACCTTGGTTAAAAGGTAATCCTTATCCAAACCCAAGGAAAATGGAGGATGGAGACTTAATAACATATTCTTGTTTAGCAAGGCTTTAACAACCATATGTATTTGGAAGATAATATCAAAAGAAGGCTTATGGAATAATATCATATAAGAAAAGTATTTAGAGCCACTCATAGTTGAGGAGTGGATAAGGGCCCTAGCAAAGTAAACCCATCATGTTTAAATTTATTGGAAGGCAATGACTGAGGCCATTTTATATTGTAGGTGATTGGCTTACCTAGAAAATAAGGGATGGTTCAAGGATAAGACTAGGCTTAGACCCTTGGATTGGTTGTGGTGATATGCATAAACTGCTAAATAATGTAATTTAGACCTTAAGAGCTTAGGGGAATGGAACTCTCACCCAAGAAGCTAACCCAAAATCATCTACAAACTAGAATCAGATATGGAAGGAAGCAACAATGTTAGGGCTTTAAGACCGGTAGGCACGCCAGTAGGAAGAATATATGGGGAGATTTAAAGCTGTACATATCAAGTTGTGAGAGAAAACTGATCAATTAGTATGGACAAAGAATGGACCTACAAGGGAATACACTCCAAATTTGAAGTATAAGACTCTATTGGAAGATAGAAATGACAATCCCACATGGTGGTGGAAGACACTCTAGAACCAGAAAGCCCCATTGAAGACAAGATTATTCCCATGGATTTCCATGAAAAATAAGGTTTTGACATGATAGGTATTACAAAAGAAGAGTTGCAATGGTCTAGAAAGGTGTCATTTATATAATTTAAATAATGAAACACTATTGGTAGCTTGCTCCTTTACTAGACAGGTTTAGAGTGAGGTTATAGCGTATTTAAATCTTCCTAGAGGATGGCAAGAAGATTCCTTAGGAGAGTGCCTAAAATCTTGGTTTAAAAATAGGTCATACAAAGGTTTTATGTCTCTCTTATCGTTTGTGTCATGGGAAGTATGGTTATCTAGGAACATAAGAATTTTGTAGGATTAGGAGAAGCCTACTTGGTAGGTCTCCTCCCAAATAATTGGAAGTTTCCATAACTATAAGATTTTGACAACAAAAAAGGTAATCACACAAGTCATTCCTCCAAAGATCAATAAATCATGGGCCTAGGATTTTTTGATGGGGCTAGATAGGGGTTCCGTAGAGTTTGTGGAGCAGGAGGATTACATATATTTTTTACTCTTATTATTTTAAATTCAATATGCTAAAATTATGTCACTCAAATTGTTGGTTCAATTGGTAGAATCAAAAGGAATACATGAATTTTAAATTTATGGAGACTTATAGGTGGTAATAAATTAGATGCTTGGTGTTTTTAGGATGGAAAACATGGTTTTACAACCCACATTCTCTCAAATAAAAGAAGTTGTGGATCAAAGTGAAACTTTTACTTTTTGGCATATAGAGAAATGAATAGGGAAGCAAATAAAATCTCAAAGGAGGCACTTCAAATTGAACCAAGTATGCGCTTAATACATGAATTTAGTGAGGGTAATGCATTGCAACTAGTCCATAGCTCTATCTAGGGGGATTAATTCACTCTAGTTAAAGCAAGCAAAAATCAATAATTTAAAGGATATTGGTTGATAAATTGGGAAGATGTCTAAGGATAAAACTTAGCCAAATAGAGATAGCTAATTATGATGTACAAGCGACCTAATTTTTAGGTCATTGTTGAAGCTTTGAAGAAATGCCAAAGAGACATTTAAGAATGTAATTTCATATTTTTCAACTGTTATGTAAATGAGTTTACACAGGTTTTTATGAAAAGTTCTGATCCCCTCATACTAAGTGGGGTTTGAACCTTGGACCTCTCAAAGAGAGGCTAAATCCCTTACCACTACGGTAAGATTATAGCTAAATGTAATTTCCTATTTGCTTAACATAAAATTATATTTTTTTTGAGAAAAAAATTCTAAAAACACATCCCATCATATCACATTATCCCATGATAACTTTATGGAACATAAATTTATATATTTCACGACAATTAATAAAATTTAAGGTAATGCTGGCTTTATAAGGACGTTTATAATGCCATTTAAGATTGACAAAAAGTTTTTGAAGACTAACCTTACTTTGAAAAATTAACAAAATGTCAAGAATAGTTTTTTAAAAGCAATAGAATGAATTGATAATCAAGTTGTATGGGTTCAATTGCTTAAAAATGTGGACTTCCAAAGTAAAGACCAAAGTTCAATTCTTGCTAAACGATATATGTGTACATGCCAAACTATTATTGCATAAAACTACTATATGAGTGTTTGAAATATCATAATAGTATTGTTATGATGTTAATGTGTGGGGCTCATTTCTATCCCATATAACCAATTAAAAAAATAAAAGATATATATTTTTATATACTACCAAGCACAAAAAAATAATGCATTTTTTCCCAAGAAACATAATAATAAAAAAATTAATTAGTTTTATTTTAAATGAGAATTAATTTGTACTTCCCCAAAGAATAAGCCAATAGGTATCCAATTGTTACAACCTATAAAATCAAAACATTAGTCATACAAAAGGAGAAAACCAAGGTGTATGATGATACTCATATAGAACAAGTAAATCAATCAAAAAAATCTTTAAAAATATTAATAAAAAATCATGATTAAAAAATATTATTTTTTTATGATAGAAAATTGAATATCACAGTTTACCATTTGAAATCCATTCATTTCATAAATATAGGTATATTGATAAACATTAGCTAGAGAGCATTTTTTAAGTAATTGAATATATAGTCATTTATGTGCAAATCCAAGCAGTAGAGAAATTAAAAAATGTATATTTTAGAATTTCTCACAAAACAATTATAATTTTGTCTCAATTGAAAAAAAGTGTTTGATTTACTCAAATGCTAAGTAGATACAATATAAATAATCAAATACAACTATTTGCATTAAGTAGACACAACAATCAAGACATAGCCTTAGAATATCCATATTGAACAACTCAATTATATGATTTTTTTTTCTAACAATACTATTTAACAAGAGACACATTTTTAATAATCATTATTCTTTGATTTTAAATTATAGAATGGAGGCTGGAGTGGAGGGGGAAAAGGTCTAAGGGTAACAAATTGTAGGGCAAGGATACCCTATAATAACATCATCCATTTCTAGGGCATTAGTTGGGTAGATAAAGCACTTTCAGGTTGTTGTAGAATTGAAGATGAGAATGTTGCCCCAAGAGGGATCAATGGGGACACCTCCATATTCTCTCTCAAATAGATAAAGTTCATTTGCAAATTTATTGAAAGAGAAATCTCAAACAAAAATTGAAGAAGCACAAAAAACTATGTTAAAAATGCTCTTTGTGAAGATTGGAAAAATATCAACACCTCATAGAGTCAATGGATGTTTTCCATAGACTAAATCAAGACCAACGATCATCGTTGAGTAGAGTATAGTAGAAGAAACAGTCTTATATAGAGCCAATCATGACCTAATCTGTAAATTCATGGGTATTCACCTAACCCTTATTTTTTTGCATTTGTGGGTTTGATAAAATTGGGAGCCTCTTAGTGAGTATCATTTGTGGTTTATTAGTAATGGATATTTTATTGTTATGTTTTCCTCACTATCCGACATAAATAGGGTATTCAAATTAGAAAAGAGGAATTATGGCCCAATAGGACTATTTGTTCAACCTTGGAGAGTGGGATTTGATCCCCAAATTTAACCAATTGTTGTGACAGTTTTGGTTTGATTATATGCACTCCCAATGGAGTTTTGGAGTGAGTAGGTATTGGAAATCATTTGTAACTTCCTTGGAAGATATTTGGGTACTTCTAGAGACATAATAAAAGGAAACATAATTGTTTATGCTAGATTATGTTTTGAAATGGATCTTAACCAACCTCTTCTAAGAAATGTGAAACTTGAACTTGCAAGACTATATTGGATTCAACAACTACATTATGAGGTGTTGCCCTTAGGTGTAGAGTTTACCACAAATATGATCATTTGTCCAGTCCTACCCAAAAAATATGATTGCAAAAATGGGGGCTCCTCTAGGAATGTCAAATATTCCTGAGGAGATTAACTCTATAGTCACTAAAGAAGCATCCAATAATTCTCAGGGAGGATAAGCAAAGGGATATGGTTTTGAATAACTCAAAAAATGAGGCAAAAGAAAAAATATGGCAAAGAGCAAACCTAGCCCAAGTCCTCAAATAGTATGAGATCTTCAAGACACTAATGGAGCAGGAAGAAGAATAACTCATGGAATAAGTGGATGAAAATAATAAAAATAATAATAGTCATGCTCAATCTCCTCTTTGGTTATCCTATCATAGAGCAAGTAATAGAGTGCAATGAGTTACCACAATTAGATATGGCAAGGGTATTGATAGTGCATAACTAAGAGCAACCAATAGTAAAGGATGTCATCATTGGTGTGGTATAAAATAATAGAGATAAGCTAATTATGGGTATCAACAAAGTGAAGAAGAGATCAAAGAATAACATCTCTCAAGGAGTGGGTAGAAAATTAAATAAGGAATTAATAACATCTCACAGAGATAAATTGGTCACTAGGAGATTAGTGAGGATAATAGACTTTTACTAGTCTCAAGGTAATATATGATTATACAATCATGGAATATTAGGGGTTTAAATAGAAAAAGCCATCAATCTACTATTCTAAGACTCTTAGAGAAAAGTAAAATATATTTTTTGCTTATCCAAGACCATAATATCATTGGATCTCATATATAATATAGTAAATAAACTTTGGAGGGATGTTGGTCATATGGAAGTGGCTTCCCAAGGGATATCATAAGGGATAGTTACCTTTTGGAACTATCTTGAATGGACAATAATAGAACATATAACTTGGAGGGGTGTCCTCACATCCCATATTAGGAATAGTGTGACAACTAAGCAAGTCTGAATCATAAATACTTATGGGGCTCAAAACCTAGATGGTTAGATTCATCAATAGAAAGTGGTGCATAACATGAAAGTCTTGAGGGAGGAGTTAGATTGGATTGTTGTTGGAGATTTTAATACGAAATTATCATTTAGAGATAAGGAAGGGAGAACTCCAATTTTGGACTCAAGGGATTGGATTATGATTTCCCAAGTCCACACATTGCATTTGGTGAATATTAATGTCTTGGAACCAACTATACTTGGACTAATAATAGGAGGGAGACACATAGCAAGAAGGTGAAGTTAGATCATTTTATAGTTTCATAGGAGGCATTTGTGAAATGGAATCTAAAATTTTATATTTTGGAGGGTCTAGTCTTAGATCACTTTCCAATTCTATTGGAAGGGGGATAAAGATAAGGCAACATAAAAAACCATTCAAATTTGAAAATTTTTGGTTAAAAAATGAGGAACTTAAAAATAAAATCCTATAGTGGTGGGAAGAGGGATGCCTAACATATGGGACAACAATGTTTAAATTCCACAAGTAGCTTCATTATGTCAAGGATCAATTGAAACAATGGAGGTAATCTAACAAGTCGGACTTCTAGGCCCAAAGAGATCCATTGGCGGTTATAGAGGATGAGGTGTAAAAACTCTTTAGGGAATGAACAATTATAAATCAACTCAAAGAAGAAAATGATGACTTACATAAAGCGATTAAGGACATTTAAAACCAAGAGGACATCTACTAGAAACAAAGATCAATAACCACTTGGTTACTAGAAGAAGACAAAATACCAATTTTTTCCATCAAGCTACTTGTGTTAGGAGATAGATGAACAAGATGGAATATATTTAAGATGAGAATGGGATCTCCTTTGATACAATCCCAGGTATGCATTTCCATTCAATAAATTATTTTTCTAATTTTTTTAAGGGATGTTGCAAGATGAAGAGGCTCAAAAATAAGTTCTTGTTGCCATGCCCTCTATCATATTTAAAGAACAAACCTAGGCCCTACTTAAACCCATTGATAGAGAGGAGCTAAAGAAGGTAGTCTTTAGAATGAGTATGGAAAACATAGTAGGTCTAGATGGCTTCCCAATTGAGTTTTTTAGACCTTATGGGATAGCTTGAAGGAGGATGTAATGGCTATTATAAAGGAGTCTAGGGGTAGTAAAAGAATGCTTAAATGTTTAAATTAGACATTCATTGCCTTAATTCTAAAATGGGAAGAAGGGATTCATATTTTAGACTATAGACCTATTGCCTAATGCAATTTCATATACAAAATAATCATGAACGTAATGGTTGAGTGGCTAAAACCTCTCTTAGAAAACATTATCTCCTTGAAATAAGGGGGTTTTAGAGAGGGAAGGAAGATCTTGGATGGTGTGGTTCTAGATCAAGAGGTAATCCACTTAATACAAAAAATCTAGCAATAGCAAAATGTTCATAAAATTGGATATGCCAAAGGCTTATGATAGGGTGAAGTGGAGCTTCTTATCAAGGATCATGGCAAGCTTTGGCTTCTCTCAAGATTGGATATAGTGGGTCATGAGTTGTGTTCGTTGGAGAATATTATATTATTTGGTACATGTTGTTGTACCCCATGGTACCTTCATGGTACAAATTTAAATATGTAATAGATTAGGGCTTGTGTCTATAGTTTAGATGAGTGATATTTATTTTCCTTTTATGAAAATCTCTATGTGTAGGATATGCACAAGTGTCATGTAATTAAGAGTGCAAGTGTGTATTGAGAGAATGTGCACAAGTATCATGTATGTAAGTGTGAAAATATGTAATGTGAGGATGTGTGTAATTGTCTTGCATTAGGAGTACATGTAGGAGAGTAAGAGTCATGTAGAAGTGTTCAAGTATCATAGAGTCAAGTATGCATGTAAGAAGAGAGTGAAGAGTCTAGTATACAAGTGGCAAGATGATAAGCCAAAGATCATGGGAGTTGTCATATGGAGAGAAATAGTCAAGTACATGAAGAGTTATCTTCTATGTCTATATTATGGAGATAAAACTCCATACAATGTAAGAAAAAATGGTCTATAGCGATCATCACATAACAAGCATTGATAATAAAGCTTGTATACAAATTTTGAGCAATTTATTATTGTAAGTATTCTTCATGCATGTACATGAATGATTTTGGCCATTTACATTCATATTTGATATTATAAGTGAATGTTATTTTATTATTATATTGGCCTATATATATATATATATTTGATTGCTTACATATATAATTCTACTCTTGATTATTGATATTTTTACCTATAATATTGTGGCTACTTTATATTGGGACCTATGATATTTTGAGATAGTAAGGCTTAAAAACCAATAGTGGTATCAGAGATACCACTTAAATCTGTCCATTTTTTATAGAGTTATATTTTAACCACCATTACATCAGATTTTGTCCACTTTAAAAGCAATGCATACTTAAACTATATTTTATGGAGGTCTAATCGAGTAGATATTGAGGGGACAAGTAAGAGTCACCCTGATTTGGATGCTAGGATATTTCCACTTGGTTGAAGGAAAACTAATGAATACTAGGACTCAAATTGAAGTAATTAAGAGCCAACTTAGAAGAAAGTTAGACGTAAAGAGATATTCATAGTCATATTGATATTGATTTTGGATTCTCTAGAAAAGAGGGGAATTATTTTGTTCTTATGTGCGACCTAAGACATTGAAGATAGATTTCAAAGAAGATAAGAGATTGATAAGCATGAGTACAGAGATAAATAAGCAATATAAGCTTCCTAAGAATAGATAAAATTTTAGTACTAAGAAGTAAAAATAAGTCTCCAAAAATAAGGAAAATAGAAGCATAGAGAAGAGTTTAAGTTATGGTTAATCAGATAATAAAAAATATAAGGCTGACTAGAATGCCACATTTACTACAGTCTTGGAATTGAATTAGTTCTTCAAAAGGTGTACTTTTGAGGAACCATTTATGCATAATAAGGTAGAAAGCCATAAAACACTACTATACAATGACTATCTAAGAGACATATAGTGTTATCATTCAACTAATTAAGAAATATAAGAATGAGTGAATAGTAATAGAATAAAGCAAAGATATAAGAGTCATCCTACTTATATCCTATCAAGAAGCCATAGGTGCTAACAGAGTACAAGCAACTAAAGAAAATAGGAAAGCAAAAAATATCATTTAGAAAGCCCTTTGTAGAGCTAACTAGACAAGGATCAAAGCATCACTTAGAATGCTATTTGCAACATCAATATAGAGATCTAAACACCATTTAGAGCACTATTAGCATAGACCTAAGTGCCATTTATAGTGCTACCAACATCAACCCAGAGACCTAAGCATAATTTAGAGCGCTATGAAAAACATCAAGATAGAGACTTGAACACCATTTAGAGTGCTACCAATAGTGATATTAAGACAGAGACCAGAGCGCCATTTAGAGTGCTATCAACAACATCAAGATAGAGATCTAAGTGCTATTTAGAGTTGTACCACAACAACATCAAGACATAGACCTTAGAACTATTCAAATCACTATTCATAGAGGTATTTAGACAAGAGACATGCACTATCTAGGGTACTTTCAACTAAGATATTAGAGCATTTCCACCTGAGAAATTTGAGCATTACCACTTGAGAAGAGCTCCATCCAAATATTTGAGCATTGCCACTGAAGAAGAGCCCCATCTAGAGCTTTGAGCATTACCACTTGAGAAGAGCTCCATCCAGACATTCAAGCATTACACCATTTGGATGAGCAAGCAACAAAGAGCAGAACAAATGGAATTCCAATAATTTTGAGCCTTGGAAGAATGAAATGTTAGCTTGGAATGTTGGCCAACTTGGAACATTAGCTTAGCATGTCGAGCAACATCAAAATCATTGCAGTGTTATTTCTATCTACCATAAAAAGCAACATTTATACATTTGGTGCATAATTTAATTTTTGAAGGAAAAAAATGAATTGGAATTGCTTTGAAAATATTAGGTGGAGTTATAAGGTTATTCACTTAAAGTTCATTGAATTTTATGCACCTTGATTTATTTTTCAAAAGTTGCTTTTTTAAAATTTGAATTTATATTTTAGTTATGGAGTGATAAGGATTACTACAAATATTTATTTTTTATAAGATTTGTGTAGATGCAAAAGCGAAACACCAAAATATATAACAAGATAAATTGAAATCAAGACCCAATATTGCACAAAAAGAGATGATTTTTATTAATATGGGGGGAGCCTCAAATCTCCAATGTTACAATGAAAGAATTGATTTCTTTGATACAAATGTTTACAATAACTAGGGTTCTCCAAAACCCTAGTGAACAACGTTGGTGGTGTCTTCAATCTCACTTCTGATCCCAACAGGGGTGAGTGGGCTTTGTGCTTATCCAATACTGGGCCACTCCAGCTTAAGCAGTTGCACAATGCTTGTGTATCTTCCCAAACCTGCACACAAAGAATAACAACAAAGTATTAGTAGCAACTGTGAGGGCTCCATTGTGTGAGACCCTCAAACATGAAACAACAAACCCTAGTTGTGCAATAGAAATACTATAAGAAATATGAGAATATTAAAATAAATATAACAATAAAATATTTACCTTGTTGAACTTGTCATTTTTTGATCTATGATAGTTGTTGCAAGAAATTGGTGTGATGATGCCCTAGCATCACCCAAGGGCTTTGCTAGTCTTCAGTAGTAGGTTTTGAGATACCCGTGGGTGCTCGATAGTAGAAGGAAATACCCATGGGTACTTGGGGATGGTGAAAAGTACCCAGAAGAACTTAGCAATGGAAGGAAGTGCTAAGAGGTGCTCGATGGTGATAAGGAGCACCCGAAGGCATTCGAGAGTAGAGGTGAAGATCTGCAGAAGTAGATCAGGCTGAGCAAGAATGTGGTGATGGATGTGGAAGTGAGGGTGAGCGAGGATGGATAGTGAGGATGCTTGGATAAAATCAAACTCAAAATGCATAGGTAGAAGACTTAGGGAATTACTCAAACTCAAAATGCTTAGGGAAACTTAGGGGTTGAGCCATCAAAATGGCTCCTATTAATAATCCACACTAGGGTATGTTAGGGTTTGAACGACATGAATTGTGTGGCTCAGATTAAAACACATCGAAGGGTGGATATTAATTTTGGGTGTGTGGCATGGATTAATGTGGATGGATGGCTAGGATTAAGTTAAATCAGATGGTTGGGATTTATTTATATATAATATTTATATTTATTAAATATATAAATATAATATTAAAATATTAATATTAAACATATATTTAACAAATATGCCTAAATATATATAAATAAATGGGTAAAATGGTGGGAAGACCTGGATGGATGACAAGTGGCTAGATTTTGGTGTCTACAGATGCCCCTTTTTGTACTACGTTGCGTGAAACACAATGCAGTGCAAAAACACAAGACACCTGCTTGGGCTAGGTGCAGAAGCAACTTTCTCTTGGGATGTGAAAAATGAGCTTGAAGATAAAAGAATTAAAGAATTTGGATTTGCGTAGCTTACCCCCTCAATTGGTGAATGAGTTTGCGGATGAATCTCATGAGCCAATTGAAAAAAATGTGTGCAAATGAAATGTGGATGATATGAATGAAGTAAATGTGATACCATTTTTGCCCCAATGGTTGGAAAGGGATTGGTGGATAATGTGAAATGATTGCATCTATTTTTGCCCCAATAGATGAAGGGTTTTGTGAAAATGTGATGAAAATGTGTCTATTTTTGCCCCAACAGATGAAGGGATTTTTGCCAAGTGTAGGATGCCATGATCATGTAAGATGTATCCCATTGTGGGAAAGTCAAAACCAAATGTGGTTGCCCCAAATTTGGGGTGATTCGATGCTACTGAAGAATGTGCCTTTAGGCATCATTGATATGCAAAGATGAATATGCAAAGATAAAAATAGTCAAATTTAGAGGGCCAACTAGTGACTATCAGATAATTCCTATGGTCGAAACCAATCACCCTAGCTAAGGCCAGTCACCATGATGACTATCAAGGAGATGTGAAATGATGAAATGTGATTTTTTCCATGTGTTAAGCCCCATGAACTAGGCCATCAATGATAGCTTTTGTGCAAATTGTTCTTGGCAAGGTTTCACGCAAAATGTGAAGTACCAAATGTGATTGTGATTTCAAACAAGGAGATATGGAATGATGAAAATGACCAAGTGTCCTTATGGTAGGTTATTCATCTTACCAAATTGCATGGATGCAAATCACTACAATCGCCAAGTATATAGAATAACCCACTAGATACAAGGTTCACTTGAATTTTGTTTGAACTTGGAAAATATGCAAATGTTATGATTGATGATTGAAAATGATGTGGAAATGAATTATTGATGATGAGAATGATGATTATGGTCGTTTTGTGAAAATTTGGACCATTTTGGAGTGTTTTGTAACTTTTTATGTGATTTTATGACTTTTGGTCGCAAATGAAAATTATGCATCCAAATCAGTTGGAACCTTCACAAAACCTATTAATATGATGAAAATGATGCATGGATGCAATATGGAGTGATTTGGTGGGGGTAAGCCACTATTTTGCAATGATTTGGTCTTTTGTCAATTTTGATGCCAAATGCTAGTTGGTGCTTTTGGCATGCGCAGATGCCCATCGATGTTTGGGCATTTTGCAAATGCCCTGGTGCACTTCAATGCACTAGGAAATGCCCATGGGCATCTCAAGGTGCCTGAAGTAGCTATAAATAGCTTGTAGGATGAGAATTTGAAGCTCATTTATGCATTTGTGAGTTTGAGAAGTTGCATCTGGGAGAGTTGGGTGAAGTGGAGTGGAGTGAGGTGAAGTGAATTGGGTGTGGAAGCTATGGTAGTGGAGGAGTGGATGTGGAGGCTAGAGCTGGAGTGTGAGTTACTGAGGTAAGTCCTTTGTTTTGTGCAAAAATTTTATGTTTTTGTGATTTTTTTGAACATGTGTTAATGACAAATGTTTTGTGTTGTGTTATAACTTAGGATTTTGGAGGCTCGACACCGGTTCTCGCCTTACATCCCTAGGATGAGGAAGGCACTGGTGAAGGAGGAGTGGGATTTGCTAGAGGCTATGGGGCTAGAGGAGGTAGCCCAGATTGATGTGGTGAGGGTGGATGAGGGGTACCTCTCTGCCTTGGTAGAGAGGTGGGATCTGGATAGGGGCACCTTTCAGCTCCCCATGGGAGAGGTGACCCTCACACTTGAGGATGTATACCACATCCTCAAGGTGCCAGTGGAGGGGATTCACATCGAGGTTGGACGTGATCAGGGGGTGAAGATGAAGAAGATGTTTGGAGATAGCTAGGAGAGTGTGAGGGTGGAGTGTGGGGGCATTCCATACTTGTCCATGTATGTGGACAAGGAGTTGGATGCCCTCTAGGCTTTGGTGATGTTCATGTTGGCCAACATCGTGGCCCCAAATAATACTAGCTATAGGTTCCCTTGGAACCTGATAGGGTTAGTGAGTGATATGCTCACTATGCAGTAGGTGTATGCATGGGCTCCTACCTTATTGGTGTAGGTGTACCAGGAGCTCTATGAGGTGAGGAGGTGGGGGAGGAAGGGATTGGGATGTAGCTTGCTACTATAGTGTTGGGGATGGGAGCACTTTAGCATGGCTCGATCGGAGGGCTTACCAATGGTAGGCTTGGGTAGGGAGTAACCCTATGCTAGGAGATGGGTAGTGGTAGAGGAGGTACAACCGAGTCATCCTATGTGGATGAGTGAGTGGTATAGGGATTTGTGGGCTGGATTGACATCCACCCAAGTGATATGGAGGCCATGGTGGGGTACTAGGTGGATAGGAGATGGAGAGCATCTATGATGGGTGAGGCAAGCTAGGTGGGTGGTTGGGAGGTATCAGAGTGAGGTTGAGTATATTTAGTTCTCATAGGTACTTCGATAGTTTAGCTTGAGGTAGGGGATTCTAGATGAGTCGATGCTCTATAGGAGGTATCGAGGAGGAGATAGGGCTACCATGTGTGGAGCCATGGAGGGTGGCTTACGAGGATGATGAGGAGATAGATCTCCCTAATATGGATGATGTAGGGACTACTATAGAGTATGATGCATGGTTCGCTACACAACCACCATGGGCACCAACTCTAGTAGTAACTGGTGGAGATGGGGATGAGGGTGAGGGTGAGGGGACCCATGAGGCTCCCAAGTGGTAGAGGCACCTTCAATATAAAAATCGAAGGAGGAGGACTAAGGGTGCAGCTAGGTAGGCTCCAGGGAGTGGGGGAGATGGCGGAGATGGGGAGGATGTGGAGGAGACTCTGGATGGGCCTCCAAGTTGGAGTGAGGAGGATTGGGTGAGGTTGGAGTAATAGGTGGTAGAGTGGGATGTGATGGTGATAGCTCGAGATGAGAGGGTCATGAGGCTCTAGGTAGAGCTATTAGAGAGGGAGCATCGACATAATGTTGATATAGTGCACCTTCGATCTCGGTAGAGGTATATCGAGGCTTTGGAGGATAAGTTGATAGAGCATCATATTCCTCTTCTAGATCCTCTGACCTCATCTGTATCTGAGGCTACTAGGTAGAGTGAGTCTAGGCATAGTGCTAGGTCTAAGACTCCTTCTAGGTCACAGGGGTCCTCTTGGAGGGCATAGCTAGTGCTTAGATGCACTTTTTGTATATGAGCCTTGGTGCTCCATTGTATGTAGCCTTTTGGCACTCATTGTATATGCGATATTTATACATATATATACATGGCTTTTACCTTTTGTGTTATATATTTGTGTGTGAATGTTTTTGTGGAATGCTTTGTTTATATGGATGATTAATGCATATGATATGTTATGGATGATTAATGCAAGGTATGGAATGCAAATTTTCTAATGATCATTCATAGTTTAGATTTTTCTTGGCCATGTTCTAGCATTGTTGTTTAATCAGGGGCACCAAACTTGGTGGTATATGGGATGGATGACTCATGAAATGATATGGATGTTGATATGGAAGAAGATATGGATGTTGATATGGAAAATTGACTATTTTGTAGAGACTCAGACATACTAGTGGCATCAAACAAACTCACTAAAATTACCTAATCCCTCTAGGACCAAATGTGTGTGCAATGAATTCATTTACTGAATCAAGAGCATGGTAATGACTCGAGGTAATCAAGAACCAATGTGTGTGCAAGTGAGTTCATTAACTCATCTTGAGTAAATTGGGTGTGACCTATTATGGATGAGACCAAGAAGCTAGCTTGTTTGTATGTGCGGTCAGAGGTCTCTTTAAAAGAGATGTGTCGCCATGCATGAGCGTACTCCACTACCAGTCAAGCGTCTATAGCTCTAGTGGAGGCTAACTCCATAGTCCAAGGATTTTGATCTCTTAAGTTTTGGGGATGACTACCTAACCGTCTGACTAGAAATGTAGTATGATCCTTACAACCCAATGATCAGTGGTGTGTGATGTAAAATATTTAGAGTTTTGGGAAATTGGATTCTCAACCTAAGTGTGATGAGAATTGTACCCTATCCTTACTACTCTATCTTTTAAATTTGGAAGCAATTGTGATAGTGGTGAAAACCACTATTTTTGTGGACTATGTTGCATGATGGGACAAGCAAGGATTACCCTTTTCACTTCGAGGTTCAAACCAAGTATGGTGTTATCCCTCTTTGACACAAGATGTTTTTAAGATGTGAAATTGTGTTTGGTTCAAGAATGTTTTGGAGTCAATTCCCAAAACTCAAGATTTTCTTAGTGAAGATGTGTAATGGTCCTAAAAGGAACTCGACATGTATTTGGAGTTTGCTTAAAACACTAGGAGTGGTTGAGTGACCGAAAACACCTAGGAATTATGGATGTATGGTTTGTGCAAATGACAATTTGACTTGGTGGAATTGTGTGGATGATGTTGTGAAGGTGCCCCTGATTAAGGCAACATGACTTTATTGGACCAATTCAAGACCTTGAACTTAATAAATGATCCCTAATATGAAATGTGAAATGTGGATGTGAATGAAATGTATGAAATGTGAAAATGAAATGTGATGTGAATGCAATGTTTTAGAATGAAATGAAATATGTGTGAATTCATGTTTTTGAATGAAATGTATGCAAATGAAGTGCAATGTTTTTGTGTATTAGCCATGTATATATACATATATATAAATCACATTATGCATAGAATGCTCTCAAGTGTATAACATTAAGTGGTTTGGGTTCTTCCTCTCCCTCTAGACTGGCAAGCCTATAAGTACCATTACCCACTCTTTGAGTGATAATGTATGGACCCAACCAATTAGCCATGAATTTATCACGAAGATGCAACAGTGCATTGGTGTTTTGTTGATTCTCTTTAAGGACAAGATCTCCTACTTGGAATTCATGTAGATGAACTTTGGCATTGTAAGCACGCTTTAGGCGGTCTTGATAAACTCGTAAATGCTCTAAAGCATTGACTCACCTCTCATCAAGAAGTGTGAGTTGGTCAAGACGTGCTTGTCTAGCAGTATCATCATCTATGAATTCCTGCAAAGAAATTTGCAAGGAGGGAATCTCAAGCTCAAGAGGCATGATTGCTTCGGCTCCATAGACCAATGAAAATGGTGTTGCCCTAGTAGGCATGTGGATGCTTGTTCGATAAGCCCATAAAGCCAAGGGAATTTTGGTATGCCAATCTCTATGATTTTTGTTAACAAGTTTCTTGAGAATAGCAATTAAGGTCTTGTTGGTAGCCTCAACTTGTCCATTGGCTTGTGGGTAATAAGGAGTCGAGAAACTATGTTGGATGTTATATTTCTTGCAAAGTGCTCGAACATCCTTGTTCTTGAAAGACTTGCCATTGTCGAAGATGATTTTTGAGGGGATACCAAAACGACAAATGATATGGTGAAGTATGAACTCCACAATTCTAGGTCCTATCGTACTAGTTAGAGGAATTGCCTCAACCCACTTTGTGAAGTATTCAGTGGCTGTGATGATGAATGTATGTTGTCCCGAGGAAGGAGGTGAAATTTTTCCAATTAGATCTAGACCCCATTGTGAAAAGGGCCAAAGGCTTTGAATAGGTTGTAAAGCTTGTGATGGCACATGAGTTAAATTAGCATGTTCTTGATATTTCTTACAATGTTTGACATATGTGCAACAATCACGTTCCATGGTGGGCCAATAATAACCCATGCATAGAATACGCTTTGCGATGGCCATCCCACTAAAATGACCACCACAAGTACCATCATGAGCTTTAGCTATGGCTCTTTGTGCCTCACTAGACTCGAGACAACGAAGGAGGACTCCATCATAACCATGTTTATACAACACGTCCCCCAAGAGAATAAAATGAGCTACTTTTTTCTTGAAAGTGCATTTAGCAGTTCGAGACATGTCAGATGGGAGTGTTCCAAACTTGAGAAAGGCTACTATTTGGCTTGACCAAGGCTCATATGGATCCAACTGGATAAAGCAAACATCCTTTTCATCCTTAGATTCAACATGAACAATTGTAGATTTAGAGACCATTGAAATGATAAGGGGTTGTACCTCTCCTAAGGAGTCTTTTGGAATCAATGATCCAAGGGAGGCCATTGCATCTACAAATCTATTAGTCGAACGTGGCAAACTATTGATTTCATACCATTCAAACTTAGAGAGCAATTTCATTGCTACTTCATGGTAAAGTTTAATGGTAGGTTCTTTGCATTGGTATTCTCCATTGATTTGCTTGAAAACAAGTTGAGAATCACCAAATATCCTGATACACTTAATACCCATAGCTATAGCTGATTGAAGACCTAATATTAAGGCTTCATACTCTTGTAGTGTTGTTTGTGCATTGGAAGTCAAGTTTGAATGATAAAGGGATAGGTACCCCTTGGGGTGTATGAAACACGACTCTAGCACCTTGACCTTTCTCGCACTTAGAGCCATCAAATAATAGTGTGATATCGATGTCTTCCTCCAAAATGACATCTTCTTGTTCGGTGACAGCAAATACCGAATCATCTAGGAGCTCAATAATCAAAGGATGATCACTAGGTAGTGGAGCTTCCGCAAGTTGATCGGCTATGACCTGACCTTTAATGGATTTTTGGCTAATGAATTCCAAGTCAAATTCAGTAAGAAGCATTATCCATTTAGTGGTGTGGGTGTTATTGTAAGTGTGAGACATCATATAACATAGAGGATTTTCTCTAGCTATGACATATGTTGTGTGACTAAGCATGTAATGTCAAAGTTTCTTAGTGGAAAAAACCACTGCTAAGCACAATTTTTTCTACATAAGCGTATCTGGTTTCATAGCTTACCAATGTTCGACTAATGTAATAGACAACTTGCTCTCAATTTTCTTCATTCTTTTGTGCAAGCATTGTCCCTAATGCAAATTCCATTGTTGAAACATAAAGATAGAAAGGGACCCCCGGACGAGGAGGAGCTAAGACTAGCAGAGAAGCTAGGTATTGCTTAATGTCATCAAAGGCTTTTTGACATTCATCTATCCAAGAAAATGGTACCCCATTTTGTAATAGGTGATTGAATGACCTACATTTATCAGAAAGTTGCACAATAAAATGATGGATTGATTGGATATTTTCTTGTAAACTATGCAATTCCTTTAAGTTTTTTTGGGGGAGGCATCTCTAAGATGGCCTTGACCTTGGATCCACTTCAATGCTTCTTTTAGAGATAATGAACCATAATAGTTTGCCAGAGGTAACATGAAAGACACATTTCTTGGGGTTCAACCAATAGACACCTAAAACGCGTCATGTCGAGGCGACTACTCATATGGGACATGCTAGAAGACCATATGAAAGATCTTGGATAGATTCCAAGGTGAAGCAGTGGTTCTAACCACTCATTTAGGCATTTTGGCCTAATCAGTGTTGGTCGTGGCTGACACCCATGGTTAACAGAGCTGACCGCGCCTCAGAGCCATGGCTAGCCTTCAAAATTAGTTGGACCTCGGCCGACCCAAAATCGGTTACAACGGCCAATTGGTTGAGATCCAAAAGTTAGAGGGCAAAAAGTTCTAGAAGTTTCCCTCCAACTGCCCCAACTATCCTTTCTTGATCTTGGCTTCTCCATGAAGCTAAGACATGGCCTTCCCAAATGCTATAAAACCCCCTCCAAATTAGGAATAAGTCTAGAAGAATCTCGAGTTGAAGAGCAGCGAAGCCCTATCAAATTGTATACTCACTTGTATCCATTGAGAGGAATACTTTTGCTGCCTAATTGGAGATCACATGGCACTTGGAACCAAGAAGGCTATGGAGGGCTAGGAGGAATCAAGAAACTCAATTGAGCCCATTCCATCACCAATATGAGCAATTCAACCACCAAATCTATCAGAGGACATCGTGGTGACCCTTGATCATCAATTCATCAAGGGGAATTGGAGATCTAAGACCGACATTTGAGAGCAACTATATTTTTAGCTCAATCATGACTATCAATCATGACTAACAGTGCTAGCTACGCTATAGACCCATGGTCAAGGTTTAATTTCCTTTTTCCCTTGGTTTTAGCAGTAGTTTACATTTTATTTGTAGTATATTATATGCATTTAATCTAGATTTGTTTCATTAGAGACAATTGTGTGGTAGAAGTAGGAATTTAAGACTTATTTCCTTCATTTCTTGTCATTTGGTAGATAGATTAGTTATGGCTATTTCTTATGTTTTCATGCTTCCAATTGTTTAAATAGGACATTAGATGGATTGATTTATGTTTCCTTTATATTTCTTGATGGTCAATTATCATATTTAGTGTAGATTACCATGCTTTATGCATTTTCTTGATTTCAAGCTTTCATGACATGTTATATGCAAGATTCCTCTAAAAGCCTCATTAAGAGAGGCCTCCTTTGCTTTTAATTGCTTCTTGTTGTTTCTTGAATGTAGGGTTAACAGGGTCTTGCCATTCAAAGCAACAAATACCTCTAATCATGGAGAAGAAGGCTACATTTGCCTTGGAGCAGTTCGTGTCAACCTAGGAAGCCTACGGATTACACCTACCCTTGCATGGGGATTTTCTATGATTGTAATAATTGTATCACATTGGGTATCCCTAAGAGGGATGGATTTGTAATCGAGTTTCATTGGAAATTTAATAAAAGAAGCCCTTCTTTGTGGTTATTTGCAAATTCATCCATTCTTTTATGCTTTATGTGATTTTCAATTATTATTAGCTTAGGTGTATGCATCCTAGATTGCTACAGAAGGTGATCATGGTGGAACCCCACATTTTATGCCATAGAATACTAACTTACTATGTTTTGTGATGATAGGCCTTAGCCATGGTTGACAGCCATGGTTAACAGTTGTCATCATACCATAGAGCCATGGGCAATAGTTGTAGCCATGCCTGACAGACGTGGTCAACAAAGAACAGAGCATACAATAGGCATCCAAAACTTCATCAGACTTGGATCTGAGGTAGGCTTCATTTTCTATATATTTTTTCTATCTATCTATGTTTTTATTTTCTAGAATGCAAAAATGTTAGATTAATTAGAAAACTTAATGAAAGGTAGAAATGGGAAAATCCTAGTTCATTTTTAGTTTTCTACTAGCCATTGCTAGGAATAGTGGATCTCTGATTGTAGTCCACCCTAGTCTCCAGTGGTCTAGGCCATTCTATGTTTTGAGTTTGCATGTATGAGGCCCAATCAGTGGCCATTTTCTTCATAGATAATTGCATTCTCTAAAAAATCATCTAGCATAGTCATGCATTCTCTTAAAATCAAACGTTCTTTTGAAAAGCATGTAGGGAAAATCATGTGAATGTTATTTTATGCATTTTATTTTCATGCAAAGTAAAAAGAACCACACACACCATGACACATTGTAAACGCTAGTGAGTTGGAAGTCACATCCAACCACTAGTAGGGTTCAATGATGGTGGTAGTGATTTCCATCCATTGGCCCAACTCCCTCGATCCTTTTGTTACTAGACCAATACCGGATCCAAGATGCCATCATAGCCCATGGAAAATTTACATGTATCTCTCTTCGGAGAGGTATATCATTGACTACGGGTGAACAGGGTGAGGACCAGGAGGACCTGTGCTCCCTGATCGAGTGTGGGCTTCATTCTCCACATTTATAGGTGGGTTTACGTGACCGTGAATTTCATTGCCAGGTTGTCGAGCTATGAGTATACAGGTGAAAACCCTTAAACAATTGAGTATATCATCAACTTATTGAAAACATGATGAGAGTTACTTTTTGATACAACAAATCTCAAAACACATCAAAATAGTTTAGGGCTCACAAACAAAAATTTAAAAGAGATAATCATCATTGTTTACTTTGTTTGCCTTAAAATTTACATACGAGATAATATAATATCATGGTGCGAACATGGAGAGGCCGATCCGGGCATAGACCCGAGGTCGAGGTCGAAGCTCCACCCAATGCACAACAAGATGCATAGAACCCTCAACCACAGAATCCTCCCGAACATCATTCGATGAGTATTAGAGGGGATAATTCTATGCATGAGGATCCTATTGAGAATACCCCGATTAGAGGAGCCACTAGACACTCCTCGAGACATAGATTAGAGCATGGGGCTTCCCAACATGGGGGTCCCAAATAGGTTAGCATTTACCATGATCGCATTCCACATGCTTCCATGGGATCTACTAAAGAGTATGTCATAGAGGGATCCATATTGGTACCCCTTCGACCTATAGCTAAGGGAGGCGCAAGACCCCCACCATATGAGTATAGATAGGCTCAAGATCCACCCATTCAGGGGTAAACAGAGAGGGCCACTTTTGAGCGTAGACCCATGCAAACTCCCAATAGAAGTGAACCTTGTAGGATCACCATAGACATGTCTAAAGTGGGAGAAAATGGTATGCCACCTCATGAGCCATGGCGTAGTAGATAGTTAGATGGTCTAGACAGAGTCTTAGGATAGCTAGGTTATAAACCTTCACCTATGCACCTTCTCATTCTATGAGTGTGCATAGCGGAAGTACAATTAGGACCATCAGAGAACCTAGAGAATGCTCCAAGTATTCTCATGATATGCATGCCCCTGCATCCCATGTGGGCACAGAGTATAGGTGATAACTGAATGCAAATGCCATCTTCACAGACAAGGGCAAGAGCGTAGCAAATCAGTCTATTGGGGGACACACCCACAAAGCCGCTCGAATAGAGTGCACACACCAGAGGCCTCATACGATTGATCACATAGATAGATCTCACAAGATAGTGTCAGAGCAGAGATATCAGATCCTCCAAGACCAATTGGAAGATGTTCATGCAGAGTGGGAATGCCTCAAAAATGAGGACACTCAGAGGCAAAGGTTCATAAGACAATGCTTATATGAATAGTGCATGCATGAGCAATGCATCCTTGATCAAAAGGAGCATGCTGAGAGGGAGGACCGATTGGCTAGTGCTAGTTTACCTCCCCATAGTGAGTATAGGGAGAGCATTGATAGATGAGCTACTTCATAGCCCGAGTTGCACCCTGACCATATAGACACCCATACTCGCCATACGACCCAACATAGAGATCGATGTCCCACATCCGAATATCATGGGCATAGGTAGTATGAAGAAGAAGTGGGAGATGAATTAGATCAAGAATATCCTAAAATCTCCCAAGTCAAAGTGGATGATGAGCCTAGTCCTCCACCTCGATCGAAGAGGAATCTGCCTCCAAAGGTGCCTCAAAGGCAATCCAGAGAAGAGGAGTTCCTATCTTCGTAGGCCTATAAGGCCTTGGTAGAAAAGGTTAAAGCTATCGAGAAGCAAGGAATGACTTATCAAAATCCTACCTTGAATAAGATTCATAATGAACCTTTATGCCCATCAGTGCCTATTCCGGCCTATCCTGAGCATTTTGAGATGCCTAGGCTAGAAAAGTTTAAAGGAGAGGAGGATGCTCAGGAGCACGTCACGAGTTTTCTAGACATGTGCTTTCAGATCGAGAGCAATGATGCTTTGCTCCTATGGACCTTCATTACAACCCTCTCAGGCCCAACTCGAGAGTGGTTTAATCAACTCAAAAGGCACAACATCACCAACTTTGAGCAACTGGTCGATGCATTTCTTGAATGCTTCTCCTTCGACATCAAGAAAAAGGTGAACTTATCCGATCTGGCTGCTTTAATGCAACATGATGATGAGCCAATTATGGATTATGGGAAATGATGGAGAAATATGATGGTAAAGTTGCCATTCTCCATCCCTACTTCTGAATTAACTCGAATGTTTATGAAAAGTTATGCAAAGCACATTTTATTATTATTATAGTTGTAACAATATCAAACATTTGAAGAGGCTTTGGCGCAAGCCAAAGTGATAGAGGATATCAAGTTACAGGAGGGTAACTTGAAACTGAGAAGCAAGAAGGAATGGAACAAGAAGAGCACCGAGAAACAATAGGCCAAGCCGACCCATGTTAATCAGGTGGTTCTAAACCTTCAAAAAGGGGATAAGGGGTAGCAACAATGAAATTATCAAGCCCAACCTCCTCCTATGCAATATGAGTAGTGCAACAACAATCAGAAGGGTAAGGACAAAGAAATATGCCCTCCTCACATATTCACTCAATTATCAGAATCGTTGACATCGATTTTCCATCAATTGTGTGAGGCAAAGGCAATAAACTTACCAAAAATCAAATTAGTGGACCCTAATCAACCCAAGCCTAAGGGGTATAAGGATGATCAATATTGCATATTTCATCGAATGAAAGGTCATGACATAGAGGTATGTTGGTCTTTCAAACATTTAGTGCAAAATATGATCAAAAGAGGTACGCTTCTTGTGGACAACCCGCAAGCGCCAAACAATAAGAATATGGGGATTTACAAAAATCCTCTACCCAACCATGAGGCACCAAGGAACAATGTTGGCCAAGTCAATCAAGTACGCATCGAACCACCAACCCATGGGTTCATCGGAATGGTCAACATCATCACAAGACATGTGAGGTATGAAAGACCAAATCAACCTCCATTGCCTATTAGGGTCCAAGATATGCCTCCTCCAAGGCCAGCCCAGAATGTGCTAGGCCCACCAACTAGACCGGTGGTGACAATCAGGAGTAGGTTAGTTCAAAACCTATAGATGACTCCAGCAAAGTTGTCAATTTATGAGCTGATTCAATAGTCTCCCAAGCATAGGGAGATGCTTATGGATATTCTAAGGTCCATAGAAGTGTAGTCCCAGGATCCTGAAGCATTCACACACTTTGTGGGACACGTGCAATAGTGTCAAGAACCGATTATACAATTTTATGATCATGAAATCAAGATGGTTTCCACTATCACAATGGACCCACCGCTCCACATCATTGCATGTGTAAATCACAAACCTTTCAAGTGGGTTTTTATTGATATGAGATCATCAATCAATATAATCATGACCAAGGCATTGACATACCTGAAGTTGCCAAAGATGCATATCATACCTTCTACCTTCACGTTGAGAGCTTTTAATGATGCATTATGCTCAACTATCGGCACGATAGTCTTACCTATTCAAGTGGGACTGAAGACCATCTCGATGATGTGTCATGTGATTGAAGGTGCTATGTAGTACAATATACTTCTAGGTAGGCCTTGGATAAGAGAAATGCATTGTGTCCCTTCCATTCTCCATCAATGTATTAAATACGTGCATGAGGGATAGGTTCATGTGGTACCTTCAGATGAAGAACCATTCAAATACATGAATTTAGTAGATTTTTCGAGGGACTTCATGCTCCCCTCAATGCACCTAGACATATAACCAGTGTCACTGATCAAAGAGCCAAGAGGTAAAATGAAGGAAGTGTGTGCCAAACCTACAATATCCACATCTCAATGATCGGAGCACATGATAACTGCTTCTACCAGACCATATGCATCCATAATGCATCGGGATGATAAGAAGATAAAGGTAAATATGGGAGAAAAAGAGATAAAGCAAGTACCCAAACCAGTTGTCATCGAGGTCCCTACTCCCATGGAAGTAGAGGATGCTCAAGGAGAAGTCGAAGAGGTACCTCAACCTACTTCACCTACATCTTCAATAGGGTCATCTGCACCACAGGTGACCATTCATTTGGTTAATCCTAGATTAGGGGAGTATATTATGTAGAATGTGATATTTACATTGATCATCGAGACTACACAGGATATGGGCCGACCACAAGCCCATCACCTTCCCATAGGGATAGTGGTACCATTAGGGGTACCTCCTAACCAAACCAATTTCATCTATGGAGGGCTCGACCAACTTGCATCTCGCACTACCATGGATGAGGATGATGATGAACCATTCATTATGAATGTTCATTATCTCTCTAACCCAGAATATACCTTATGATATTTTGAGTATTACCATTGGCATGGTTACGATCTCAGATTATTCGAGTAGGGGCATAGGAGGCCTTACGAACCATAATATCAGTTGCCAATCGATAGGTTTAGGTTAGGATATTATATTGGAGGATAGGATGAACTCCTCATAACATATTTAGACCACATATACCTCAATTTGAGGGGTGAAGTCGACTTCAATCCTTATCACCCCAATCCCTCTACCTTTCGAAGGGATAACCAATTAGTGTCTTACATCACTATAGAACCACCTAAGATATATCACGAAGACATATTGGTGGAGACCAGTCCAGAGCACATACCAAGAGACAACTTGGATGAACAAATCTATGGGGTAGCCAATGACACAGACCTACAAGTTTAGAACATTAGCATAGTAAAATATTATGAGTCAGAGGATCATTCTGATGAGGATATAGTAGAGTCCATATCTGAGAGAGTAGACCGAGTTGCATGTATGAGAGTGATGATGAAGATGAAATAGAGAGAGCCTATTTGGGGCCTCCCTACTTGCATCATCGTAATGCGCCATACACTGTAGAGGATATGTATAGAGATATCAATCTCCACCCTCACCTCAGAGGAAGACCACCTAATTTAGATAGGATTTATCATATGGTCTTTCCTGATCCACAAACATACATGGAGCTCCTAGAGCCTAGAGATCCTATGTTCGAGTCTATCCATAGACCGGATCCAGAGATCCCCATACCCCTAGAACCACATCTCGGGGATGGAAGTTATATAAATTTAGAGTCACATGCATGTGGTCCTAGAGACATGATCCATTCCATCAATATGATCTCCATTGATTTGACCACTCCACTTCACAATCTAGATGACCCCTCCAAACCATTGTATCTTAATGTAGATGCTATTGATTGGGATCATGTTGACTCACCACTAGAGCCTGAATATTTCTTCCCTAATGAAGAAATGTTGCAACCTTTTCATTTTGCACCAGGCTATGCACATGATGTTTATCATGTTGAGGATGCTTCCAATGTGGAACCCATAAACCCAGAAGATGACATCCACTTGATCCCTACGCCTCACCAGCTTGAGGAGGGATCCCACATGTCAGTAGAGGAAACCTTTGAAGTGGATATCAGCAATGATCCCATGATTCCTAAGAAGGTTAAATTTGGAGAAATTTTATCTCCTGATGAGCATGCCAACCTCATCCCTCTACTGAAAGAGAGACATGATCTCTTTGCTTGGACTTATAAGGACATGTCGGGTCTAGATCCAAAATTGGTTACTCATAACCTTTCGCTAGATCTCTCAAAAAATCTAGTCAAGAAGAAACTCAGGAAGATGCATCCAAAAGTAGCCTTAATGGTTAAGGATGAATTGCAAAAGTTGTTGGATGTAGAGTTTGTCATTTCCATCGACTATCCAGAATGGGTATCAAACATGGTGCCTGTAGGAAAACCTGATGGAAGGATCTGTATCTGTACGGATTTTAGAGACCTCAATAGGGCAACACCAAAGGATTCATTTCCATTGCCAAACATAGATGCTCTCGTAGATGCAACTATGGGTCATGAAATGCTCTCCCTAATGGATGGTTTTTTTGGTTACAATCAAATTTGGATTAAGCCCGAAGACCAGCATAAAACCATATTCATAATGCCATGGGGGACATTTTGTTATAAGGTTATGCCATTCGGCCTTAAGAATGTTGGTGCTACATATCAGTGGGCTATGACATACATCTTTCATGACTACATGCATAAGATCTTGGAAGATTACATCGATGACTTGTTGGCAAAGTCATTGCTACATTTAGAGCATGCAGAGGTCCTGAGAAAGGTCTTCGATCACCTGATAGAGCATAATGTCAGGTTGAATCCTAAGAAGTGTGTATTTGGTATGACTTCAAGAAAGCTCTTAGGATTCATCATTTCAAAATGAGGGATCGAAGTAGACCCAACAAAGGTCAAGGCCATTTTAGAGATGCATCCTCCCATGAATATCAAGGAATTAAGAAGCCTACAGGGCAAAGTAGCATCCATAAAGTGATTTATCACACAATTATCAGATAAATGTCGACCCATGAATCGAATACTACACAAGGGGGTCCCATTCAATTGGGATGAGGACTATCAAGCAGCCTTTTTGAGATTAAGCACTACTTAGTGATGCCGCCAGTACTAGCTCCACCAAGACCAGATGTACCATTCTTGTATATATATCGAAAACCAACTTTGCATTAGGGACCATGTTAGCCCAAAATAATGTGCAAGATAAAGAGCAAGCCATATATTACATTAGCCAAACCTTGGTGAGTTACGAGCTAGGATATGCCTACATGGAAAAATTATGTTTAGCAGTAGTGTTCACTACAAAGAAATTATGGCATTATATGTTAAGTCATATGATGTATGTCATATCAAAACAAAATCCTTTGTAGTATATGATGAGCAAGATGTATCATAATACACGTACTACAAAGTGGATCATGCTATTGATAGAATTTAATTTGGAATTCATTAGCCAAAATTCCATCAAGGGATAGGTCATAGTTGATCAACTAGCGGAGGCACCACTAGAAAATAGTAGGCCTCTCACCATTGAGCTTCCTGATGATGCAATATTCACATTATCAGAAGCACTCAAACCCAAAGAACTAGATAACAAAGCTGATATGACCTTGTTCTTCGATGGTTCGAAGTGTGAGCAAGGGGGTGGTGCAGGAATAGTGTTGTTCACGCCGCAAGGTGCTCCCATGCCCTTGTCATTTAAGTTGGACTTTCCTTGCACTAACAATAATGTTGAATACGAAGCCCTAATATTGGGCCTCCAAATAATTATCACCATGAAGATCAAAAGGTTAAATATCTTTGGTGATTCCCTTCTCATTGTCAACCAAGTGAAGGGACTTTTTCAATGTAGGTGTCCTATCCTGAAGGCCTACAAAGATCTTGTTGACACTTATCTAGCTCAGTTGGAGTGGTACGACATCGAGGCAATCCCTCATTCATCAAATAGATTTATAGACACTATGGCATCTTTGGGATCTTTAATTCCTCAGAATCCATCTATCGATTTTACTACCATCCACGTAAAAATGTTGTCACACTCTATTGTGCAATGTGAGGCTTTGGATAACAAAGAGTCAATCAACATGATTCATATAGAACCAAACCATGAATGGTTCTACAGAGCCAGAGACTTTCTCAAGAGGGCATCCTAGGGGTCATTGATCTCGTAGGGTCCTACGGGGAATGGTACTACCATTCACCATAAGGTTATTTCCTAGTCTGCATTTGTGAATGTTAAACCATAGGGGGAACATGTTGTCTTGTCAATTGAGGTTGAGGTCTATCAGAATTGGATGTCACAAATACATGACTTCCTAAAACTTGGTGTAATCCCTCAGGGATTATCGTATGTCGTGAAATGCACATTTAAGTAGAAAGTGACAAAGTATGTCTTGTTAGGAGATATTTTGTATCATCGAAGTTACGATGGAGTTCTCCTTCATTGTCTTGAGCCCCAAGAATCATCTTGGGCAATTTTGCAAGCTCACGATGGTACGTGCGGTGGCCATTTCAATGGCATGGCTATCATCAAGTGCATCCTTCGCATGGGCTATTATTGGCCTACTATGGAGAAGGATTGCAATGTGTATGTCAGGAAATGCATTAAATGTCAGCATCATGCTAATCTTGTGCACTTGCCATCATAGGCCTTACAACCCATTCAAGCGGCTTGGCCATTTGCTCAGTGGGGTTTGGATCTAATCGGTAAGATCTCTCCTCCATCATCGGGCCGACATACATTCATTATTATGGCTACTGAGTATTTTACTAAGTGGGTGGAAGCAATCCCATTAACAATGACAACTGGAGCACGTATTGTGGAGTTCATACTCACCAATATCATAAGTCATTTTGGGATACCATCCAAAATAATTTTAGATAATGGAACATCATTCAAAAACAAAACTATGAGGGCTTTGACATCCAAGTACAGGATCAAACATAGTTTTGTGACTCCATATTATCCACAGGAAAATGGGTAAGTTGAGGCTTCAAACAAGATAATGGTATCCATCTTGAAAAATATGGTACAAGAGCACCATAAATATTGGCACATCCAGCTACCCCTTGCATTATGGGCTTATAGGACTAGCATTCGGACACCCATTGGGGCAACTCCATTTTCACTAGTATATGGCACTGAGGCCATTATACCCCTAGAGTTGGAGATTCCAATGTTGCACGTCGCATTGAAAGAGTTCATTGATGATGACACTATGCATGGCAAGCTCACCTAGATCAATTGATGCTACTTGATGAACATCATGTGAATGCTCTTGAGCATCTCCATGTTTATCAAGAGCACTTAAAATGAGCTTACAATAACAAAGTCCATCTGAGAGACTTTGAGGTTGGTGATCTTGTGTTGAAAGAGAACCAACAGAACTCAAATCTACCACCAAAATTATGAGACAAATTTATGGCTAATTGGTTAGGTCCTTATATAATCTCTGAGAAGATTGGACCTGGGACATATCGCTTAACATCGCTTGAAGGGGTTGAAGAGCCTGAACCTCTCAACATCCTTCATCTTAAAGTATTCTATGCCTAAAACCATTAAAAGGCTCCAAAGGCATCTGTAAGCCCTTTGGTCAAACCATTAAAAGGCTCCAAAGGCATATGTAAGCCCTTTGGTCATCCCATAAAAGGCTCCAAAGGAATCTAAACCCCTTTGGTCAAATCAAAATTTCAAAAATCCATAAAAATTAAAAAAGCAATAAAATCTAAAAAACATTGCATTTAAATTTTCTTAAAAACATTTGCATCATTGCATTTCTTTTGCACATGCATTTCATTTTGCATTGCATTAGGCATTTCCATCCATCGCACTTGCATTAGGATAGGTTGTGTTTACAATCTTACAAATGACACCACATTTGTGTTTCAATCATGCATCTATGCATTATCATCATCATACATCACCCTTGTGAGTAATTGTGTTTTTCAACACAACCCCTCCTATTGCTATGAAGAATATACTAGGGTTTTCTAATCATTCAACCATACCTAGTGGTCTTCTCAAGAGTTGGTAGAAATCTTGCTTTGCTTTTGTAGATAAAGTCTAGTTGTGATAGCACTTAGCATATCAGAATCCTATCACTAATCAAACACAATTAAACAATCCTAATTAGGGTAAGGAAGGATGAAAACTACAAAAGTGGTCCAGGTCACCTTAGGTGAAAGGTTTTATTACTTGCTTATCCCTTTGTGAGGAGCAATGGTCTAGAGTAGAGGTCATTGGAAAAAGGACAAGTTTCACCCCTACCCAAATAAATCCCTTGCTTAAATCAAAACAAGCAAAATCCTAGAATCAAATCAAATCCCTTGCTAAAAAAAAGAGAGTATATACAAAATAAACAGTGATTTTTGTCACTATATATGAGCAAGTATCCCAATAAATTGAAGAAAAGAAGGGGGTGAACTTGAATCCCTAGAATTGTCAATACTCAAAGCCATGGAGTGATCCCCAATACAACAATGGGTTGAATGAATCCCGCCTAACATTGGGGTAGGTCTAGCAATGTCACAAAGTGAGCTAGCTTTAGGTGTCCTGGATTGCCTAGTGGTCTAAGTCTAACTAAATCCAAACCTAGGATCGGATAGACATTTGAGGATCCCCAATACAACAATGGGCTGAATGAATCCCTCCTGGCACTAGGGTATGCTTATGCCTTATCTAATATATTCATTTGCACACATAGGGGTAATGAATAGTTTGGTCTTTCAGAGCAAAAACTTTATTTTTCAGAAGTCTAGTATAGTGATTAATACAACTTTTGATAAGTCAACTAGGGTGTTTGAGTTTCATGGAAAACCTCAAAAATTCCCAAATAGCAACAATCAATTTCAATGCAATCATCAAATATCAAATTTCTCTTTATAAGATTTTATTTATTAAATAATGTTCATAATATAGGTTAGATACCGGATGGATGTCAGAAATGATATTTAAATGACCACTGACTATGTTATCCATATTATTTTAATTTACAAAAGCTTATGAATAGAAACAATATATCATTACATAGCACATATGGGTGTTTAATTGATTAATTCTTATGATAAGATATATCAATTATAGTTCATGATTGTTATACATTCTGTGGTGTCATCCATTAGATTGTTAAACTCATATTGCATTCATACATTATGTTTTAAGTGATTAAAGCATACATGTCCATTTACAGAAAATCATCATCATGAAAATTATGCAATACATACATGGCATGAATCATGTCATAACATCATAAATTAAATGCATACAAGTACTATAAATTAAACATGCATTTAACATCAAACATTGCATTCATATACATTCATCATAAGTAGTCCATCTACACATATATATCACTGCATCTAATCATACATCACATAGCTATCTAGTGCATGTCATACATACATCACATCATATAGCATAAAATAAACATAACACATCAGCATTGCATCCATATGCATCTCATAAACATAAAACAAATAAAAACTACACATATAATAAGTCTCAAATGTCAGATCATATATATATATGTGTGTATCAAAAATAAAGAGTACATCGACATATGTCAAAAATACCCGTAGGCTACAACTGTGTAGGTCCTCGACCTTACACTAAAAAATGGTACAATATCTATCATAGATCTATACTAAGTAGCACCTACACCCCCAGTCTATGAGGCTCCACCATCACCTCCACCCTCCCTATGAGTCTATCTAGAGCTGGCACCTAAGGTCCTCTCAGATCTATGTGACCTATGACTAGAGTGAGCTGAGGATTGACCTATCTCCCTAGTCTGAGTCCTCTAAGATCCTAGAGCTATGGACCTCTCAGGAACCTCACCCCAAGTAGCTCAATCTCTCCCACTAAGGTAGAGATGTAGGCAGCATCTGATGATCGATCACTGATGTGTCACTACACCAGAGCCCATAGTCTCTTGATCTCTACCATCGAGTCCACCACTACTAGTCCCTGTACTATAGGAACTATTGGAACTACTAGAGCAGTTGGAGCCACTAGAATAACCTATGAAGATGAGGGGTCTACCCTCATAACCCTGAGAGAGTCATGCTCTACTATCATAGCATCTAGCTAAGACTATAAGAGGATGCACTACCCTGTAATCCTCTAGATATCTATCTCCACCATGGTAATCTATGCCTAGAGAGTTATCTTCTCCTCTGCATACTTATACCACTAAGTCTACCCTACTATGAGCTATGACTGTAGGTCACTAACCCATGCCTGTAAGGTAGCTATGGAGGTGTCTCTCCCTAGCATCTACATCTGTAGTGTGCCTACCTGAGTCTGTAGGCTAGCCACCTGAGCCCTGAGCTACCCAATCTCATTGTTCGACACTGCCTCACCCTTGGCTAGTTCCTCAGACTCCTCCCTCACCCCATCTACCCTCAGTCCTCTAATGGACTCAATGCCCATGAGGATCGACCTCTACTCCCTCTACCCTCTACTATAGTCCCATATATTGGTCTACCCAATGGGCCCTCCAAGCCCTACCATAGCATGGTCATCCACCAAGTGTCATAGTTAGTAGTAGTCCCTACATCTGACAGGCCTGACTCCTAAAAATCATCATCCTCATCACCCAATGGAGTCACCCGAGGCCATGTCAAGTCCCTCTCTAGAGTGAGATAATGATAGATGGTGGGGAGCTCTAGGATGTCCTACCTGATACCAAACTATCTAGTGACATGAGAGAAGTAGAAGAACTCACATACCTTAGACTTACATTCAAGGAGCCATCTATCTCTACATACCCATCATAGGTACTCATCAACCTCTATCCATGGAGGGCAATCTAGGTAGGGGTACCACTCAATATAATCTACCTACAGCCATGCAAACTACTCTATGTAGTAGCTCAGGTCCCCTACATGAGACCTACTCTAGAAGCCCTCCTAATATTGAGGCCAACATGCTGCATAGCACTGATGTTCCTCCTCAATATCTATGATATCGAGAGGTAGTCCTATAGGGTACTCAATATTGATGTGCTACCACCCCCAGATCTAAAGAAGCAAGCTACAACCGATGCCCACTCTGCTCCTCTAAGTGATCTAATACAACTCATTATAGAGTTACGCTAATAGGGCACTCCCCCAAGATAGGATCAAGGGCTTCTGAATGGTGCTCACCAGGACATCTCACATCCTAGCCAGGAGGTTCCAAGGGAACCTCACTCTAGAAGTATCAAGAAGCATGATCTACACAATCAAGTGCATGAAGATAGCCGCTCATCGAGAGAAGACCTATTGAGTGTACCAGTGCTCAATGTGGACCCCTCCATGGTTCGAATGCTATTGTGCTACATCACTATGATGGTCGAAGATCTGATCAAAGACTATCTTCTTCACCTCGATCGATGAAGATGTGATGGCCTCACCATCCAAAGGGAGTCAGAAGATGTGATACACATCCTCTAATGTCACTATCATCTCACCTATAGGTAGGTGAAATGTATTGGTCCATGCATCCCAACATCGGGCCAAAGCTGTCATGTAGGCCTGATCGGCCCTAATAGTGGGGAGGTGCAAGACGTAGCCAAAGCCCATGGCCCCAAACCAATCCTACTCTACCTATGTTAGGGCACCGCATAGGTTACGAAGGATCTCTGATTCCCTCACCCTCGTAGTTAGAGTCTGGTCGAAAGTAGAATAATAAGGCAAAAATGATTAAAAATCAACCAAAAACATCAAAAAATGACTTAAAAATGTCAAACAAAATCACAAAATCTTCAAAAACACATAAACATAAAAAAATGCACTCAAAATTAAAAAAAATGGACAAAGCACTTCAAAAAGTCAAAAAAATTAATTAATTCCTTTCAAAAAAAAAAAAATTAAAAAAATTTAAAATTTTTCTAAAGTTGTCGAACCGCGGTTCAGACCCGCGGTCGGGATGGTGGTCAAATTTGATGACCATTGGGATTTGAATCCCATCGTGGTTGATAGCCGTGACCCCCAATTTGCCAATTGGGGACCATGCCTACCAGTCATGGCTAAGGGAGATGACCTTTTTAGGGTCATTTCCCATCCCGAGACACCCAAAAATAAATAAAAGAAACAAAAAAATTAAACCCTCCCCTTTAATCTAACCTAGGCTAAACCTATCTAGGGTGAGGTTCATTACCGATAGTTTAGTGATGTTAATTTAACCCATTACTTAATGAGGTTCAATTTTATCTAGTAATTAAAAAATGAGGGTTTGTGTGCTTCTACCTTAGTAGCACCGATACCTCCAAGTTGGTCTGCCATCAGTATAGGTGGTAGTGAGGTCGAGTTTGCAGCAGCGTTCCATATCAAATTTGGTAACTCACCTCTTAGAGCACTCAGGTTTGCAAAGTTATCAATTGGAAATAATGACATCAAAAATGATAGATTTTTCTTAAATATTTTCCATTTTGCTCCTGACCATGGATGACACCCACGGGTACAGAATTAGGGTTTTTCGACCACGTGTCGAAGCCACAACTAAGGAAATTTGAAAATTTAGCTATATTTGACAAGCGTGGCTAGCAACCTACAATAAATGCTCCAAAATCCCACCATGAGGAGTTTCAAAATGTCAAATTAAAAATATCTAATTCACCAAAATTTTCAAAAATATTAAAAATAACAAAAAAATTAGATAATTCACAAGCCAAATGTGCCTCGTATCTAGTTATTTACCCTATACACTTGGTGGTTGTAGCGACTGGCGCTCCATGCAATCCGAAAAGATGAGTAAATTACCATAAGGACATTTGGGGTAAATTCATCATCATTAAATTGATATGCTTCATTTCAATCCCGAAGAAGGCCTTGGAGGCTGGACCGCTCCACGGGAATGAAGCAATCATGTCAATTCTTCTATGACATTTTTAGTAGATCATCGAAAATATGATTCAACACATGCCTAATTGGAATTGTTATCATTTTGATTCCCTAAGAAGGCCTTCATGGCTAGACCACTCCATGGGATAGAAATATACAATTACTATTAATAGTTGTAATCATAGCTGATTAGGCCTAGCCAAGTATCAAATGCTAAACTTTAAATTGTTCAAGTCATTCATAGTGGTCAAGTGACTCGTCACTTCATTTAATTGTCATTACCCTCATCGACTCATCGCTTGAGGGGGTAGTCATAATATCATAATCATAATCAAAGTCAATAGAATATCCCTTGATCATAGATCCCTTGATCTTGTCAAAATTGTGTTCATCTTACGAATCATTGCCAATGACTATCATAAGCTTACCCTTTGTTGGGGCAAAAAGCAACTATGATAGTTAAGTTAGTAGCTCTCCTCCTTTTGGATCTATATGGTGCAGAAGCCTATAGTAGCACTGAAGCTACCCGATCACCACTGGAGCTTGCCAAAGCTTTTCAAATTTAAGCCTTCCATCCAGTTGGAAGCAATGATTCTAGGATGCGCATCCTTTTGTAAGACCTTGGGCATCTAATGTTGATCAGACTAATGATCATCATCCAACCTACGACATCATTTTAGGAGGTCTATTTTTGCTCAACATTGTTCGATCTCACAATGCATCTCAAAAGGGGCATCTGTAGACACCTAAAACATGTCATGTCGAGGCGACTACTCATATGGGACATGCTAGAAGACCATATGAAAGATCTTGGATAGATTCCAAGGTGAAGTAGTGGTTCTAACCACTCATTTAGGCATTTTGGCCTAATCAGTGTTGGTCATGGCTGACACCCATGGTTAACAGAGTTTGACCATGCCTCAGAGCCATGGCTAGCCTTCAAAATTAGTTGGACCTCAACCGACCCAAAATCGGTTACAATGGCCAATTGGTTGAAGATCCAAGTGGTTAGAGAGTGGAAAGTTCTAGAAGTTTCCCTCCAACTACTCCAGTTGTCCTTTCTTGATCTTGGCTTCTCCATGAAGCTAAGACATGGCCTTCCCATGTGCTATAAAACCCCCTCCAAATTGGGAATAAGTCTAGAAGAATCTCGAGTTGAAGAGCAGTGAAGCCCTATCAAATTGCATACTCACTTGTATCCATTGAGAGGAATACTTTTGCTGCCTAATTGGAGATCACATGGCACTTGGAACCAAGAAGGCTATGGAGGGCTAGGAGGAATCAAGAAACTCAATTGAGCCCATTCCATCACCAATCTGAGCAATTCAACCACCAAATCTATCAGAGGACATCGTGGTGACCCTTGATCATCAATTCATCAAGGGGAATTGGAGATCTAAGACCGGCATTTGAGAGCAACTATATTTTTAGCTCAGCCACATGGCTAATAGTGCTAGCTGCATCGCAGACCCATGGTCAAGGTTTAATTTCCTTTTTCCCTTGGTTTTAGTAGTAGTTTACCTTTTATTTGTAGTAGCTTATATGCATTTGATCTAGATTTGTTTCATTAGAGACAATTGTGCGGTAGAAGTAGGAATTTAAGACTTGTTTCCTTCATTTCTTGTCATTTGGTAGATAGATTAGTTGTGGCTATTTCTTATGTTTTCATGCTTCCAATTGTTTAAATAGGACATTAGATGGATTGATTTATGTTTCCTTTATATTTCTTGATGGCCAATTATCATGTTTAGTGTAGATTGCCATGCCTTATGCATTTTCTTGATTTCAAGCTTTCATGACATGTTATATGCAAGATTCCTCTAAAAGCCTCATTAAGAGAGGCCTCCTTTGCTTTTAATTGTTTCTTGTTGTTTCTTGAATGTAGGGTTAATAGGGTCTTGCCATTCAAAGCAACAAATACCTCTAATCATGGAGAAGAAGGCCACATTTGCCTTGGAGCAGTTCGTGTCAACCTAGGAAGCCTGCGGATTACACCTACCCTTGCGTGGGGATTTTCTATGATTGTAATAATTGTATCACATTGGGTATCCCTAAGAGGGATGGATTTGTAATCGAGTTTCATTGGAAATTTAATAAAAGGAGCCCTTCTTTGTGGTTATTTGCAAATTCATCCATTCTTTTATGCTTTATGTGATTTTTCAGTTATTATTAGCTTAGGTGTATGAATTGAATAATAATTATGCTCTAGTATTGGGTCAAAAACTTTCTTTAATACACCAATGTGCTCTTGTCGAGTTTTTGATTTTTCCAAGAGATCATCCACATAGTCTTCAATAATCTTATGCATATAGTCATGGAAAATATATGTCATGGCACGTTGATAAGTGGCACCTACATTTTTAAGATCAAAGGGCATCACCTTGTAACAAAATGTTCTCCAAGATGTATAGAATGTTGTTTTATGTTGGTCATTAGGATTTATTTGAATTTGGTTGCATCCTAAGAAGTCCATGAGAGAAAGCATTTCATGGCCAATGCAAGTGTCGACAAGAGTATTTGGAAGAGGAAATTCATCCTTATGACATGCTTTGTTAAGATCTTGAAATTCAATGCAAACACGTATTGCCCTATTAGGCTTGTGAACAGGTACCATATTTGAGATTCACTTAGGATAATCAATGGGTATGATGAAATCCACATCTAGTAGCTTTTGGAGCTCTTATTTGACCAAGATGGTAATGGTAGGATGCATCCCTCTAAGTTTTTGTTTGACCAGATTGGAATCAGAATGTAAGGTGATATTATGGACAACCAAGCTAGAGTCAAGACCATGCATATTTAAAAATTTTAGGGTTATTTTTGTCTAAACTAAGGTCCACATTGATGGTATCTTCAATGGACATGTGGGAACCTTCCTCAAGTTGATGGGGTGTAGGTATCAGATGAATTTCATCTAAGATGTCATCAGACTATTCTAACGTTTCCTCATATACGTCTGTCTGGAAAACCTCAGGATTCAAAGGTGAATGTGAAGATGATGGCAGATGGGATGGAGGAATGTAGTTGGTGGAAGCGCTTAACAATTCCTTAGAGAAGATAAATTTAGGAAAGGATGGAGGTGAAGAAATTTGGACCATATCAATAAGGCTCATGTCAATTGAAATTGGTTTTGCCAAATCGTATGGATTATGGAGTGGGGTGAATAAGTCAACAAGATTCATGTTGACTTAAGGGAAAATGGATGAGGTTGGATGGGATGAATGGGGCCTAAGAATCGATGCTAGGATCTTGGTAAACCTAAACAACAACAAGAAACACAAATACATTTAACTAAATGATATATACATGCAATGCAGAAAAAGAAAATGTTTTTGTTTGATTTTTTATTTTTATTTTGTAGTGGTGAAAACCACTGTTTTCTATTTTATTTTTTTGTTATGTACATATATTACAATTTTGGATTATGAAATGGATTAATGAGATAGGGGTGGTGGTTCACCGGTAGGGGAGGCTCCATGATTGTGACATAAATCCAACTATTGTATTTGTTTTTGCTAAACTCTGAGGTGAAATAAAAAATTTAATTGCTCTTTTATCAATCAAAATAGAAGCATGTTTATAAATAATACATGATGTATGAAAGGGCACATTTTGATATTATACCTACTAGTAATCAATAACTATGTGAAAACAATATAGTTGTTGTGGGGTCCGAGGATGGTGGTCTACACTTGGCCCATTGCTCCTCTATGGGCATTAATTGGCATAATGCTCTCTACTATAATTGTAACACCCATATTTGGGCCCTCCCTTTCTTTCATTCCTACCACTCTAGTATTCTTGAGGCCTCTTGAACTGGATTTGTTACTAAAAAGGTTTTCCTTTTTAAAATTTCTTATTCTCCATATTTCCCTTATTCCCATTAAATGGTTGTCTTTTTTAGAAAATTCTTCTTAAATTATGGGTTAGGTTGTTGTTGAGTTATGTTAAAATTGAACATGATATTGATACTAAATGAAGAGACCTAAACATAACAAGGAGTAACAAAATAAAGATGCAAACACAAAATAAGAGAATAACAAGGGGAAACCCCCCTTGGAGGATGTCCAGACATTCCAATTTTTTCCATTAACAATCTCAAATAAATACTACATTGCATCTAGTACAAAATAAACCCTAGCATCTACCACTGCCAACTCACATGTGCATGCAAGGTGACACCTCATCCTTACATACACATTGACACCTCATCCTTGGACTTTGACCCATATTACAAATGTGTGATTACATAGAAATTTAATGCCAACATTCCCTCCTTAATGACATATTTGTAATTCTGTAGTACAAACAATTATTTTTTTGACACAACCCTTCATGGGCACAAGCTAAAACCAATCCTTCCAAAGACAAGTAGCCTTAACCTAGTTACTACCAACCTCTAGGTCTATAACTTCCACCAACTATATCCAATCATTCCAAGACCTAGCCACCCTACAAGCTACCTCCAAACTTCTAAACACATTAACTTCACATGCTACCCTCAACCATATACTGAAAAGGTAACAAAAAGTCCAAAAATACTTAAAATATTAAAAAAATATTACTAGAGCTAACTCTGAGAACATTACACTAGGCAACCACCACTAGCATCCACACTAGTCTCTTTTGGGTATAACTACACCAGTTACAATAGCATTAATAGCCCTACAAGCTACACCAATTACAATAGCCAATAATCCAACCACACCAGTTATAGTAGCTTCTTTAGGTATAAGCTACACTAGTTACAATAGTTAATACTTACCCAAAACTTGTGGTACAACCAATAAACCATCTCAGATATTCTTCAACAACTTTGCAAAACACATATCTAAGGATTTAGATCTGCACATCACACAAGTTTTCCACTATCAAATATCACAAGGTCTATCATTATCGAATATCACCAGAGTTGCCACTATCAAAGCATACTATATATGTCACTATTGAAGCTCACTAGATGTGTCATTATTGAAGCTCATAAAATTTTTTATTATCGAAGCTCACCAGATCTATCGCTATCAAATCTCAACAAGATCTAAATATCAAACCCTAGCATGAACCATACTTAATCTAGATCTATCGCTATCAAAGCTCACCAAGTCTATCATTATCAAAGTTCACCAAGTCTATCATTATCAAAGCTTACCAGATTTATCACTATCAAAGCTCACCAAATTTGTCATTGTTGAAGCTCCCCAGATCTACCACTATCGAAACTCACCAGATCTATCATTGCCAAAGCTCACCAGATCTATTGTTGTTGAAGCTCACCAAATCTATTGTTGTTGAAGCTCACCAAATATTTTATTGTTAAAGCTCAACAAGATTTGAATATCAAACCCTAGCATGAATAGTCCTTAATCATGCATGTAATCATGAAAAAATAACCATAGGATCTCTTCATACAATGCCATAAACTACCTAGGTTCAAGACCATAGGCTCTGATACCAAATATTAAAACTGAACATGACATTGATACTAAATAAAGAGAGCTAAACATAACAAGGAGCAACAAAATAAAGATGCAAACACAAAATAAGAGAATAACAAGGAAAACCCCCCTTGGGGGATGTCCAAACATTCCAAATTTTTTCCATTAGCAATCTCAAATAAATACTACATTGCATCTTCTACAAGGCAAACCCTAACATTTATCGCTACCAACTCACATGTGCATGCAAGGTGACACCTCATCCTTACATATACATTGACAACTCCTTGGACTTTGACCCATATTACAAATGTGTGATTACATAGGCATTTAATGCCAACATTATATTTTGTTTCCCTCATTAATAAGCATAAATAGACTAAATATCGTATATGTGTTTGATGGTCTTCTCAAATACATGTTTCATTGTCAATGGGCTATGTAAGTCCACATCAACATCTATCTAAATATTTAATCCCATAATATTTTTTCAAATCATAAAATTTGCATTCTATTGATACTATAATACATGTTTAATGAGTTTAATGAAGGTTTCTCAATACTAGGTTATCACCAAATGTCCTTCACTCATGTTTTGAAACCCCATTTTTTTCTAATCAAAGTATGAGTGGTATAACTACCTCTATCCAAAGAGAGTGGTAAATTGATCCTAAGTTATACTTTTAACATTTAATTCCTTCTTTACCTTTAGGTTGTCCCACGAAGATAATGCTTCATCCATTAATTGGTAAGCTACCCATGCTCCCTTAGTCTCTTCAAGGAAATGTTGTAATTCAAAATACTTTCTCATATCGATGGTTCATGCCTTTAGTTTTCCTTTGGGGGTATTTCCATTATATTTCATATGTTTAATATATATATTTTTAATAAGCTATGTGTGTCTTCTATTGGGAGCCACTCCCATTACAAAAATAAAACATTACAGTGCTCTCATTACATTTCTAACAAGTTAATTAAAACATATCCAACTTTCTCTATCTATGAGATATATTCTTCACTTACCCTTCTATCAAAGATATTCTTCATATTCCTCAATCTGCTAAGTTTCCACAATCAATTTCTTTTCTATCAAATGCCTTCAAAAATTCAAATTTTGTCAAGATGAAATTCAACAATGCAAATGGCTAAAATATTTTTTGCCTAGCTTCTATATCCAAAAATATATTGTCAATAAAAACCTCACAATTTCTTAATACCTTGTTTTAGGGTTCTTATTCATTCCCTTAATATTCCAAGATATTATTTTCATTATTATTTTTTTATTTTATTTTTGGGTTTAGCCCCATTTCTTGTTAACACTTGTGATATTTACTTCTATTTTCCCATATACATATCCCTTTGTATTTCTTTTTCTCTTTGTTTTTTCTTCTTGGGGTTTCCTCTCTTTTTTCATTCCTAGCAATACTTTCCTCTTTATCAATCTCTTCAATCTTCTTATATTGCTCATAGTAAGACTTATCATATTTAGGTTTACCTCATTCTGAAGGATCTAAAGTGCAAGGAATAACCTCAAAAGCACAATCTTCTTAATGTTGTCCTGGAAACCCTAAAGTGCAAGGATGCTCCTATGTAGCAATTACCTTATTATTCTACCCTAAAAACCCTAAATTATTATGGGTTTCTTTCAATCTCATTTCTATATTATTCTGCTCTTGAAACCTTAAAGTGCAAGGGATAACATCTTCACCACTTTCACTTTTATTATTTGAAGAGGCTTCTATACTACTTGTGAAAAATGAAGATGATTTACCTGGAATAAACTTGACCTCTTTTGTTGTATTTGTTTTAGGTTTTATCTCCACATCTTCTTTTGCATATTTAATTCCTTCTGAACTTGCCAAATTATATGATAGATAGGATTTATTTGCCTCTTATTTTGGAGTGGAATATCCTTGATTTGATCTAGCTTCTATTATTATATGATTTCCTTGCTTCGTTTTGAAGTTTATCTTGTGGCTAGATTATTTTATCTCTTTCTTCATAGTTTTTACTTTGCAAACTCTTGCCATATGTCCAATCTCAAAATAATTGTGGCAACGAAATGCAATAATTTCATAATCTACTTGTTCCCATTCTCTTGATTTAGATTTAATATTAATGGATTATGGCAAAGGATTTGAAATATCCATAGCAACACATATTCGAGTATATATAGTATGCTTTTGCTCATTAGTTGTTGGTCCTTCCTTGATGAATTACCCTAGGATATTTCCAATATTCTTTAGAATATCCTTATTTATAAGTCGATATGGAAGTCCAAAAAGCCTAACCCACACTAGAAGCTTCTAAAAAGTTTTTGTCTCAATAGAAAAATTTGCATTCCATGGTCTCAAATAAAATGAATCTTTTTTCCTAAACCATGGGCCATCAACCATTATTTTATCCCTAATTTCTGAACAAAAAAATATGATGAGGAAAAAACCTTGAGGAAAAAAGTCAAAATAATTTGAATTCAATCCCCACTTCCACTTAATCCAATTTTGAATCTCCAAAAACCCTGGCAATGATCTATGGAACTTACATATTAACTCTCTGCTTTTAAGAACCATTATGTCATGCTTAATCATCTCATCCTTGATATTTACTTCTGGAGTAACATCTGCTACCTTGATCGATTTTGTCATGTATTTTCTCTTCTGCTTATCTCCAATTTGGGCCTCCATACTTCCAAATGATGAGCACCATAAATGCTCATTTTATATACACTATTAAGGGGCATCATCACTGGTTTAATTAGCATTAGAAATATATTTTTATTTAACTTATGCATATAATTGATAGAAAATTCGGTATTATGCTTAATGGGTGTTTTTAGTGGAAACTATGTATAAATGCAGGTTTTGCTACTAATCTGGTGTTTTCCCAATCTACTTCCCAAATGGACCTGGCATGCTTCTATTAATCGCATCTAAGGTACTACTGGAGTAGGCGCCTTACTCCGGTGCCTTACTCCCATACATGGGGAGGCGCCTTACTCAAGTAGGCGCCTTATTGGTGCCTTACTCCCATACATTGGAGACACCCGCATTGGAGATGCCATATGACCAAGTCAACATTGACCAGGTTGACCAAGGGGCTAAGGAGGAGGTTGCACGTGAAGACAAAGGAGAACTATTTTAATCATGCATTTATTAAATAGAATAAAGTATTTTTATTATTATCAACCGATTGGTCGGTTGACCTTGTAAAGCTCTTAAAGCATTATTTTTAGGATGCATTAGTTTAGGATTTGTTTGTTATGTACACCTAAGGATTTTTATATATTTATCCTTCTGGTGAACGGACATGCTTTAAAATAGGGAAATAAAATCTGTGTAGAACCAATTGTAACTAATCACGTCATGTGATTAAATTAGATTAATTTGTTATTGTAACAATATCTGGCTGTGCTTTATATAAAGACGTAGGCTAGATGAACAAGGGGATCAATGATTAATTTTACACAGAAATTATTTCTCATTTTATTCTTTGTCTAATTTATTAAGAGTGCAACTCCTCTTATTCGAGCAAGCTCTACGTAGCTAGTCGGGTGGACTATCTGCGGGAGCTTGGGCCCACTCCCTGCAGTAGTCCTCCCCTATTTCATTTCTGTTCTTTATTTTCCATAGCTTAGATTTATTGTTTTATTTACTGCTTTGTTTAATTTTAGTTGTGTGTGTTTATTTCCTTGCATTTTATTTTCGTACTTTATTTTCAGCACTTTAATTTTAGTTGTAATTTATTTATTTAATTTTTCGCACTTAGTTTATTTGGTTTGGCTGAAATTCAAATGCACAAACATCCCCCACCAAACTAAATAAGGTACAAATGGATTCATTCCCCAACACTACAGGCATATATTGTGCGTGACACTCGTAAGTTTACGGACTTACCGGATTGATAATTTATGGAAGAGAAATGATTGTTTTTCGAGACATGATTTCTGCTCACCATTTTGGCACCGTTGTTGGGGAGTGTCAAAACTGTAGTGTTATGATTTACAGGTTAGATAAAAATCCCATTTAAAAATACCTGTAGATATTTTACCTGAGAAGTGTGAGTCCACCAAGGGCCTTTTTATAAGGCCAAAAATAGTTGTCGGCACAGTCAGAGCCAAATCCCATAGGCAACAGTTTAAATTTACCAGCTTCTTAGGTAAATACGGGAATGAACCTGATGTACCATAATTAAGTGTAGAAGTAGGAATAAATTGTGTTGTTGAAAAAATTTAGAAAATCAGGCGATGAAGGATTTCCATCATGTTCTGAATGGTTTCAAGAAATCAAAGAAATAACACAACCTAGGTCTGATTGAAAATTTTTAGGGATGTGTTTTTATACAGAAACTATTGGAAAATTATGCCTCTAAAAGCTTGGTTTTAGCAATGAAATTTTTTTACAAGCTTAACGCTTTGCAACATATTGGCAATTTCTTTTAATGATGCAGGGAAAATGATAGAGCTAAATTTAAAAGAACATGTTGTTATGGAGTATGCTCTTCACTTGCGCTTAAGGCGACCTGGTGAATCAGAAACAAGCACGTGTTTTTAAAAGATTGCTATGCCCTATTTTCTTCAAGGTGCTAGCCCGTAGATAGTCATTTGTCGGCCTGCACATTTTACCATAACGTTGAAAGAGTTTGGTTGTGAGGCCATGAAGGAAAATACTCTCCTCATGCTACAACATATCAGACTAGTTGACAAAGAAGAAGATGATTTTTAGAAGACTAGCTCAGATATAGGCATGGGGGGACCCCACCTTCATCATTGCCACCAATAGCACAATGAACGCTGGTCGCAGTGTTCATGGAAAAAAAATAAATAAATCTTCTGCTAAAATGGCTCCAAATTAAAATGCAAATCAAAAACAAAGTTTTATTTTTGCTACCTGTTGGAAGAGAGTATCCTCTTTCCCGAGGACCAACTTGGTCCAGAAGGGAAATGAGAAATCTCCAATCGGTAGCTAAATAAAATAGGGGAGGAGCTTGGAAGAAATCAGATGTCAAATATATGCAAGAAGGCCACAGGGGGAATAGCAGCACATAAAATCAGCACGATGTGTCTCATAGAAACGTCGCACCGGAACGCCCGATAGATGTTGCGAATGATGATGAAAAAAAAATTATTTATCCTCACTCCAAGAAACAGAGGATCATAGTGTGGACTCTAATTCTACCTGTGAAGAAAATAATTTAGAATGGGAGATCGTCTCAATTCGGATGCATGTCTATCAGGGCAGTATAAATTCAATTGAAAAGAGTGATGAGTTCAGGAGCACACGGTGAGAAAATAATAATGCACAAATATTAATCCTGCAAGGGCATTCGGAGAGAGATACGTCAATGCAGGATTAAAATATTTTTTTATGTGTCATTGTTAAAGAGCTGGGTATTTTAAAGTTTGGAGTTGTTGGAAATTGACTGTCATCAATCCTCTAATGGTGGTATATGGGACGCAAGATTCCCTACGCAACCTCACTTTTTAATCAATAGTGCCCATATTACTATTTCTATGGCAATATTTTATTTCTATTAAAATATGTGGATAAAATACAGAGAAGAGGATGAGGAGAATGCCAAATTTGCAAGGAGATAGTGAGGATCAAAAATCATGGAGAAAATTATTGTCATAATGGAAAGAGTCCATTATTTCTCACACATAGTTTGGTGGAGAGGACGTTCCTAAACACAACAAATTTAGCCAAATTCTTAGGATGGCTCAATTGATAGTTCTCCAGCTTGGCCACCAAATTTTAAAATCCCTAGCTCACATGGTTGTAGTTGACATTTTATTCTTCGATGTAGATGATGAGAAAAAAAATGATGAGCCAAGAGTTGTTCTGGTCATGGCAGAACAGACAAAAGAAAAAAAAAAAAATTAGTTAGAATTTTATTAATGCCTTTAGTTTAGTTTTTTATGTTTTGCAGGACAACATGAAGTGTGGAGTGTCATACCAATAGTTTTTAGGAGTGCCTTACTCAAACAAGCACCAAGCAAGCACCTTACTGAGGTAGGTGCCTTACTGAAGTAGGTGCCTTACTAAGGTAGGCGCCTTACTAAAGTAGGTGCCTTACTCAGGTAGGCGCCTTACTAAAGCAGGCACCTTACTAAAGCAGGCACCTTACTAAGGTAGGCACCTTACTCAGGTAGGCGCCTTACTCAAGTAGGTGCCTTACTAAAGTAGGTGCCTTACTCAGGTAGGCACCTTACTCAGGTAGGCGCCTTACTGAAGTAGGTGCCTTACTAAGGTAGGCGCCTTACTAAGGTAGGCACCTTACTAAAGCAGACACCTTACTGAAGTAGATACCTTACTCAAGTAGGCATCTTACTGAAGTAGGCGCCTTACTGAAATTGGTGCCTTACTTAGATAGGCGCCTTACTAAAGTAGGTGCCTTACTAAAGTAGGCACCTTACTCAGGTAGGTGCCTTACTCAATAAGGTGCCTTACTGAGGTAGGTGCCTTACTCAGGCAGGTGCCTTACTCAAGCAGGCACCAAGCTCCTCAAGCGGTGCCTCAATGTCCATCAACGGAGGCACCTGATCACAAAAAAAAAGGACAAGCACCTTGATGTCATGCGTCAAGGGTGCCTTGATTATTATTAAAAAAAGAGAAAAGAAAAAAAAAGGAAAAAGAAAAAAGCCGCACATCATCTATCCTGCTCAGCATAAAATTTCTTTTGTTGCTTTCATGTGTTGCAGGGAAAGTGCCCGCATGCAAGTTGTAGGCATCCTGAGAGCTAGGGCCTAACAGGCACGGATTGCACTGAACTGCATTTTAGTTTTCTTAGTTTTTCTTTTGCAGGGGAAATGACCTGATTGTACGAAAAATAGGCATCTTGGGAGACAAGGCCTATACCGGCTCAGCATTCATGAACCTGCATATTTTTTAGGGAGGTAGAAATTTGACTATTTCCATTCAGAGGAGATAGTCCCCATTTGGGCATGGACGTGGATGTTAATTCATTGCAAAATGGAAGAGATACCCATCTCTGTTCTTAGATAAAACAGATCCTGATGCGGCACGAGAAAAGTATTGGAGGGCCTGATCAACTTTGCAATAGTAGGCACATCAAAGACTGTTGACTTCTCAACAGTAAGAAGGTGCCTTGATACTCATTGCTAGAAACATGTAACTTCTGTGAGAAGCCATTAAAAAAAAAAAAGAGAATCAGATAGCTAGGAAAGAAAAAGAGTGCTTAAAAATATTTGCAGCTCTTCCTAGAGAAGAGAACTGTAGATCCACTTTATCCCAACATTGCTCAAACTTCTTCTCCCTAGATTGGGGGTTCCTGTTGCTCAGTGTGGGACCTAATGTTCAGAGGGCTGCAGACCTGTTGCATAGAGGGACCTGTTACTGGTGACGAGGGCATCACCAATTTAAGTGGGGGAGGATTTGGGTGAACCTATTACTGGTGACGAGGGCATCACCAATTTAAAGTGGGGGAGAGGATGGGTGAACTTAAATCTCGATAAGAAAAAAAGAAAAAAAAAAAAAGAGCATCATTGCGATGTTGGACTTGTTAAAGTCCACACCTATAGAAGAATACCTCAATAGGAAAGGTAGTGTATGACCCATGCAGAATAGTTGGATCTCGTGCTCACAGAAAATAATATCTTCATAGATCATTGGGGGCTATTGAGTTTAGTTTATATTCTATTTTGAGTAGAGCAAATTGGTAGTAGTGGTGGGGACCTCATGGTTGTAGCATGAATTCAAATGGACCACAAACACCATTGCACAACACTACCATTGTAGTTTTCAATCAACGCTCCGAGGAAGAACAATGAAGATGTTTAGTAATGTGGCTGACATGCCCTTCTACTTGGTGAGCGCCTTGAAAGATGAGGCATCGTGATACCAGGAGGAGCAGCCTCTTTCCTAGCCCATCATGGGTTGATTACGACCCTAATTCATTATGTAGAAGGGCACAAGGGAGGCTCGAGCACAGAAAGGAGCGACCATTTGGGTGCACAGACGTTGTCTATAGTGGAGGAAGAACATGAGGCCAATATTCAAAAAAATGATCGAGGAAGAAGAAGAACGCAACCAAAAAATATATATCATAATAATAATAAAATAAATATCCCGATGCACCAAACGTCACAACAATTATGGAGCACCATGATTACGGGCAGCATGAAGATACTTTCTCATCGCCTATATGATACAGATCGGAATCTACAAAAATTCACCCAGGTATGTACTGAGTTTTCCATTAATTATGTGTATGGTTATTTTAAAAATAATTTCTATGCTAAAATTAGTAGATGCCCTTTATAATTTTTTGTCAAAATATCCCAGCCACATGACATGCCTCAAATATAAAAAATATTCATTACCTTGGAACAATTGAAAAAAAAAGGGGCTATGACATTCACGTGAATAAATTGGTATTGTTGCATCATGACAAACGCAGCGCAGTAGCACCCCAGAGCAATTGAAAAAAAAAGGGCTATGGCATTCATGTGAATAAATTGGCATTGTTGCATCATAAAAAATGCATCATAGCGACAGGTATGGGTAAACATAGCGACAGGCAAATGCAGACATGGATCAAATGTGTTCCAGACATGGGCAAATGCAGTAGCAGACACCCACACTTATTTTTAAATTTGGTCTCACCAAATTTGACCAATATGCAAAATTGGAAAATGCGGCCCTATGATAGCTACATGAAGGCTCGGATGGGCAATTACATAGTAGCATTTAGCAAAATTAGTGCAGTGTGCTTTCCCTAGTGTCGTAGTGTTTAATAAAAAATAACAGTGCAATGGTAATTTGGTCTGATTAGTATAGTCATGATTTATCCATTTACCCACAGTGATCAATCCTGATGTGTTTCTGACTTTCGTTGTTGTCGTAGTGTTTCTGCTGGTGCAATAGTGCTTAAGGGAAGAAAAATAGCAGTGCTGAATGAAAATAATATAGTAGTGCTCAATGAAAAAAACAACAGTGCTCAATAATAGTGCCCATGAAGAAAAATAGAGATGTTGAAGACTGTTGAAAAAAAAAGAGAAAAAAATTATTATTATTATTATTATTTCGGGGGCTGTTGTCACGAGGACGTGACAATATTTAGGTATGGGGGGATGATGAGCACCAAAAATGCTCATTTTATATACATTGTTAAGGGGCATCATCATTGGTTTAATTAGCATTAGAAATGTATTTTTACTTAACTTATGCATATAATTGATAGAAAATCTGGTATTATGCTTGACGAGTGTTTTTAGTGGAAATTATGTATAAATGCAGGATTTACTACTAATCTGGTGTTTTCCAGTCTACACCCACTTGGACCTGGTAGTGTGCAAGAAATAGCCCTACTCAAGCAGGCACCTTACTCAAGTAGGCACCAAGCAGGCGCCTTACTCAAGTAGGCACCAAGCCGATGCCTTACTCAAGTAGGCGCCTTATTGGTGCCTTACTCCCACACATTGGAAGCGCTTGCATTGGAGACTAAGTCAACATTGACTAGGTTGACCAAAGGGCTAAGGAGGAGGTTGCACTGAATACAAAGGAGAAACATTTTAAATCATGCATTATTATTAATAGAACAAAGTATTTATTATTATCAATTGATTGGTCGATTGACCTTGTAAAGCTCTCAAGGCATTATTTTTAAGATGCATTAGTTTAGGATTTGTTTGTTACGTACACCTAAGGATTTTATATATTTATCCTTCTGGTGAACGGACATGCTTTAAAATAGGGAAATAAAATATGTGTAGAACCAATTGTAACTAATCACGTCATGTGATTAAATTAGATTAATTTGTTATTGTAACAATATCTGGTTGTGTTTTATATAAAGACGCAGGCCAGATGAACGAGGAGATCAATGATTAATTTTACACAGAGATTATTTCATTTTATTATTTGTCTAAATTATTAAGAGTGCAACTCCTCTTATTCAAGCAAGCTCTACGTAGCTAGTCGGGCGGACTATCTACGGGAGCTTGGGCCCACTCCCTGCAGTAGTCCTCCCCTGTTTCATTTTTTTCTTTATTTTCCATAGCTTAGATTTATTGCTTTATTTACTGCTTTGTTTAATTTCAATTGTGTGTGTTTATTTCCTTGCATTTTATTTCCGTACTTTATTTTTAGCACTTAAATTTAGTTGTAATTTATTTATTTAATTTTTTGCACTTAGTTTATTTGGTTTGGATGACTTTCAAATGCACAAACATCCCCCACCAAACTAAATAAGGTACAAACGGATTCATTCCCCAACACTGCAGGCATATATTGTGTGTGACACTCGTAAGTTTACGGACTTACTGGATTGATAATTTATGGAAGAGAAATGATTGTTTTTTGAGACATGATTTATGCTCACCACCAACTAGGGCATTTTAATTTCTAGCTAAGGCATCCTGACTTCCTATTAGGGAATTTAAAAATGAATTTCCTTCCACAATAGCTAATGGAGCTCGCTCTTGGATTGCACTCCCTCCTGATTCGCACTCCTTCTCTGCTTGCACTTGCTGTTGCTCCTAGCTTGCACTCTCTCTTGCCTCACACTTGCTCTCATCTTGCACTCCCTCCTAGCTCACAATTGCCTGTGTCTCTTCTTTTTATTGGTGTTCCTTTGCTTCAACAAATTTTTGGAAATAATGTTCTATGCATTCATGGTGGTGAGCAAAAAATATGCTTTTGAAAACAATTAATTTTGTTTCCATTTAATTTTATCAATCTAGGAGTTTGTAAGCTTGTTGAGTACCTGTACAAAGTATATGCCTGTAGTAAACTGAGAGATGAGTCCTATGTGTCACTTGTGGTTTGGTGGGGTGTGTTGTTCATGTAGTTGGATTTCATCCAAACTAGTATAATTTAAATGCAGGAAAATAAATCTAAACTATCATTATCAAACACATGACTGAAAGGAAAGTTACAAAAAAGTAAACACATAGCTGAAAATAAATCGCAGGAAATTAAACACACTTACAAAATTGAAAAAAGTAGGAAATTGCAAAAATTAAACACATTGAGCAAAAATAAATAAAATAGGAAAACACACTTGTAGAAATAAAGTAATAAGAAATAAATAATGACAGCAAAAAAATAGGGGAGGACAACTGCCTAGAGTGGGCCCAGGCTCCCGTAGACATTCGTCTGGTTAATTCACACAGTCACTCTCTGAATGTAGAAAATAACATAATACTCAAGCTTTTTATTTATTGCAGTATAACAAAAAATATAGTTTAATTGCAGAATAATTTTGGGATCCTTCGTTTTAGGGGTGGCCTATGTTTTATACAAAACACGATCATCTCCTGTTTACAAATTTAGACTGTGCTAATTTTATTCATTTCGATGTGATTTGCTATGATGGACACGTGCATAAATTAATTAAACATCTAATAAAAGTGAAGTCGCACTAAAATTAATCCATTCGAGATAACCATAGCGTTCCCTATGCTTTCACAACAATATTCATCTAATTTTATGCACAGTCTTCTATTTACATGGTCAAGGTGCACTTTATTCTGCTAGGTGTAATATTTTTCGGTTTGTTGCTAGAATACATGCATATTTTTGGCGTATCACTAGGATAAAGGCATCGTATATAGCATTTTCTCATTCACTAATAATTATTGCTTTTTAATCGTTGAACAATGGGTGCTTGCTCTATCATTGGAAGTCAAGCGTCATCCAACTTGTTACCAAGAGATAGGTGCTTGTCCTATTTACTAGGAGATAGGCACTTCCTTTTTGTTGGGATATAGGCACCTTCCAACATATGGCCAAGAGACAGGTTTCATATCTTAGAAATTCAGAATGCCTTACTCCTATGCCACTATCTTTGTTTGATCACCAATCATTCCTTAATCACATTATGAGTTTTATCAAATGCCAGGTCCACGTGGGACCTTGACTGAAAGGTGTGAAAAAGTGATAAAGTACTACATCTACACACAATTTCCACTAAAAATACACATTAGGTATAATACATCATTTTCTATTAAATGTATACAATAATATCACAAAAAATACATTTCTAATATAATAATACCGCACACTTATCCCATTAAAGCATACAAAAAATGAGTATTTTTGGTGCTCATCATCCCCCCATACCTAATTCTTACCATGTCCTTGTGGCACCCGATGCTAATAATTCCTTGTTTCAGTAATGACTTGACAGTACTCCCTATTTCTACATTTTCTCTCCTTGGCTATGGCTTTATCTCATTCTTTATCATGCTTCCTCTTGCCATTCTATCTTGGTTGTGTAGGACCTATTCTTGATTTGGGTAGTTGCATCATAAAGGTTGGTTGGGGCCTACCCCTGTATTAGAATTATTTTTACTCCAATCCTTATTACCTGCAATTTCTTCCATATAGAATCTAGTGAATGTGGTGGCATTCTTCTGGAATGTTGGTTTAGCTTGATTCCAATAATGATAATTTGGAGGAAGCTATTCTGTAATGGGGAACTTAGGCTTGTCCAATGGCAAAAAGTGAGATGTGTTATATACCTAGGTTGTTGGCAATTTTGCTATCTCTAGGTCAAGTTTTGCGTCATTTGTTTCATTCTCCTCTACATTTTTAGGTGGTAGAGACTCAGGTGCTCAAACTAGTGGTGGCATTATTAATTCTTTGTCAAACATGTCCATATTCTACAAAGTATTCTCGTATCCATGAGGGATTTCCATTAGTTGAACCATATAGGTTCTAGAATTGGTTTGGATGGGTAGGATTCACAAAAAAAAATTGAATCTTTGGCCATTCGTTTGTGGGTCTTCCACTCCTTAGCCTTTTCATGTTCTCCTTCAACTTCTAGAACTACTCCCTTTGGCTGTTGAAAATTTCCATGGATGCAGTCCATTCTTCATCTAAATTTGGATTTGTTTGTACCTTCTACTTTCATTTGGGTGCTCTTCTAGCCCTAGTCTTTTGCATCCTATGTGGTGATCTTTGTACCTTTGCTTTGCACCATATCTTGTAGCTATCTCAGTGTGTCATTTATTGTTGAGCAAGGTGCAGCGACAGTATTGCCATTGTTGTCAACACAGTCAGATAGATCGGTTGATGCAGTGGACAGGATTTTAGAGGTTATTCAGAGTATGTATAGTGATGTTAAATTCTTATGAGGATGTTCTTGATGTTTGGGTGAATTTTTTACAGGTTGTTTGTGCAAAGTTGAAAAAATATTCATGTTGTGGCTGCTCCATAACGTACCCCAAAATTGGGGTCCCACCTTTTTGCATATTTTCCAAGAAGACCGAAGTGGCCCATATGCTAAATATCAAAGAAAAAGCAAAACACTGCAAAAGAAAAAAGTGTCGCGATATCGTGACATGTTGCATTTTCGCGGTCCAAAGCAAAGAGAAAAAACAAGGAGAAAAAAGTGTCGTGATATCGCGACATGTTGCATTTTCAGGGTCCAAAGCAAAGAGAAAAAACAAGAAAGAAAAAGTGTCGCGATATCACTACATATTGCATTTTTGCGGTCCAAAGAAAAGAGAAATAGCAAGGAAAAAAAAGTGTCGCGATATCGTGACATGTTGCATTTTTGCGGTCCAAAGCAAAGAGAAAAAACAAGGAAAAAAAAGTGTCATGATATCGCGACATGTTGCATTTTCGCGATCTTAAACAAAAGTGTCGCGATATCACGACATGTAGCATTTTTGTGACTCAAAAAGGGCAAGCAAACATAGAAACAAAAGTGTCGCGATATCACAACATGTTGCATTTTCGTCAGAGGAACAGAATAGTTGACAGTGCGTCTGATATTAGTGATGAACACCAGGATAGTGAAACTGAATACTGCATAGTTACGTGGACCTATAAGGAATAAATCGAAGATTGAATAAGGTAATTTGTCACATAAGGACAAAATTCACTGAATAAGACAAAACGTTACATAAAGAATCTTTAAGAGTTGAAGATTTAAGTTTAAAAGAGCTACACTGATTCACCCCCCCTCTCAGTGTCATTGTGAGACTAACAATTGGTATCAGAGCCAGTTTCCCTTGTTAGGCTAAATCAGCTAGGGTTGATCTTGGATTAGTACGTAATGGGTAAGAAGAGTAGATCATCCTCCAATAAGGCATCTCAATCAGTTTTAGTTCCTGTGGAAGAGAAAATTGAAATAGAAAAGATAGGAGTGAATTCTGAAGTATGTGATGAAAACCTTAAGGTTGAAGTAGATCTAGAAGATGAGTTGATCGTTGCACTTGAAGAGTTGGATATAGAAAGGAAAAAGAACAAAATACTGTCCAAGAATTTAGAATAATATGGGGATAATATTGAAGATCTCTTCTTACAAATTCATAAAGCCAATAAAATATAAGAAGCCTTGAAGTCACACCTGGATGATAAAGGCGATGTATGTAGCAAACGTGAAGAGGAATCTAACAAAGTTATTAGTGATCTAAAGCTGCAAGTAGAAGATTCCAAAAGTATTGAAGAAACTCTCAGGTCACAGATCAATGAGAAATAGATTATTTGCTACAAACAAGAAGAGGAGATTGGTTTATTGAGGAAACAACTAGAAGAGGCCAATACAAATCTCAAATTTGAGAAGAGCACAGAGTTGCTAGATAAAATGATAAGGCAACAAAGAAGCTCCATGGCTAAGCTTGGTCTTGGATGTGAAGCTGAACAACCTTCATATTCTAAATCTGTAGAGAAGAATAAGTCCACTTCTGAAGGATCAAAGCAAGAAAAGTTTGAAGTTGAATCTTCAAAAGGAATAAAATCTCAAAGGAGATCTACAACAAAGCAACCACAACAAAAGAGGTTCTATCACTCTCACTTTATTCATAATAATGCTTTTAATGGCTATTGTTTTAGATGCAACCATTATGGTCACAAGGCAATTTATTATGGATTGAATAATAGATCAAAGAGTTATGCTGGTAGAAATACATTTGTTTTTCTGATTGAACACCATGTGCAATGTTTTAAATGTAATGGTCATGGGCACATAGCAAGGTTTTGTCCAAGAAATTTTGTATCTAATCTAAGGCAAGATAGTATATTTCATCAGACACAAAGAATGCAACACAGACAGGGAAGAAATCATGTGCATCAAAGAAAGGAAAATAATCATCCATCAATGATGCACAAGAGACAACCACCCAAGAGAAATGTTCAAGTTCACGAAAAGGTTCAAAATAGGGATGCAGTTGAAAAACTCAAGCCCAAGTTCAAGGAAGTTTGGAGAAAGAAAGAAGAGAGGAAATCATGTCTCCTTGGACTGAAGGAGACTACTCCTCTATTGCACTAAGTAGCTCCAGTTAGCACATCCTTAGGGGGAGCAATCTTAAAGTTTTATTTTAATGCTCCTATGTTGTTTGGTTATCTGAGGATGAAAGGCAAGTAGTCAGGGGGAGTTGTCGTATAGTTGTCAAAGTGTGTTTTAGTTCATGTAGTTGTTTGTGGAGGTGCCATGAAGGGTGGTGATTAAGTTGAGACTTGTCACCATTGGTAGTATTGCTATATGTCAGTGTTTTACTTTTGATGGTTCTTACTGCCATGGTTCAAAGTTATGGATTATAACAGTTTAGATAATTTGGTTTAGTGAAAGAATGTTGCCCTAGCTACATAGATGTGTTTTGATAAAAGCAGTGTGTATTTGTGTTGCACATTGATGTGAAGATTGTTAGATCTATTATGATGCTTTGGTGAAAATATTTAATTAGTGTGCAAAATCAGAAAGCTCACATTTTATTATTGCATTCAAGGTGCCTACATGAGCAGGAAGTTACATTAATACAAATTGGTACTAAATGGGTCTTTCGAAACAAATTGAATGAAGACAGACAGGTAGTCAGGAATAAAGCAAGATTTGTATGTAAAGGCTATGCACAAGTTGAAGGTATTGACTTTGAGAAAACCTTTGCACTTGTGGCTAGACTAGAGGCAATTAGAATGTTTCTAGCTTTAGCAGTTTACAAGAATTTCAAAGTTTATCAAATGGATGTGAAATCAGCATTTTTGAATGGGAAACTTGAAGAAGAGGTTTATATTGAGCAGCCAGATGGTTTCCAACTTGGTGATGATCCCAACTTGGTTTGCAAGTTGAATAAAGCGTTATATGGCTTAAAACAGGCACCCCAAGCATGGTATGCAAGGCTAGACAACTATCTTACTCAACAAGGGTTCAAGAAAGGTATGGTGGATAGTAATTTGTATGTCAAAACAGAAAATGGCCATCTTATTATTCTTGTTGTATACGTAGATGATATCATATTTGGTAGCAGCAAAGATGAGTCGTGTAAATATTTAGCAAATAAGATGCAAAAAGAATTTGAAATGTCAATGATTGGTGAACTTTCATATTTCCTCGGGTTGCAAGTTAATCAAAATGAGAAGGGCATATTTATTTCTCAAATTAAATATGTGAAAGAGATGCTAAAAAAGTTCACAATGGAGGATTGTAAGCCAATTAGCACTCCCATGACAACAGGGTTGCAAGTTGATCAAGGATGACAAATCTCCACATGTTGATCAAACCATGTACAAATATATAATTGGGAGCTTACTTGTACTTGACGACTACTAGACCAGATATTTTGCGGGCGGTATGCATGGTAGCATGATTTCAGGCTAGTCCCAAGGAGACACATGTGACAGCAGTGAAGAGGATTCTTCGGTATCTCAAGGGTACTATGGAGTATGGGTTATGGTATTCGAAAGGTAAGGACTTCACCCTTATTGCATATTCAGATGCAGATTGCGCAGGATGTGTAGATGACAAAAAGAGTACCAATGGAGGTGCATTCTATCTTAGAGACAGGTTGGTCGTGTGGCATAGTAAGAAACAAGAGTCAATCTCTTTATCCACAGCAGAGGCAGAATATATTACAGCGACAACGTGTTGTACGTAGGTATTATGGATGAAATAAACCCTGAAATATCTTGGTATTAACTTCAGTGAGCCAATTTTAGTTAAGTGTGATAACACCAGTGCCATTAACATCTCAAAGAATCCGGTTATGCATTCTCGCACAAAATATATTGCTATCCGGTAGCACTTTTTGAAGGAGAAAGTTGCGAAAGGTGAGGTTAAGTTGGATTTTGTTCCAAAAACAGAGCAAATAGCAGATATCTTCACAAAATCATTGTCCAAGGAAGTCTTTGAGTACCTTTGCAATAAATTGGAAGTGGTCACTATTCCCAAGAATTGACTAGCTATCGGGACCACATTCTCAGGGGGAGCATTTGTGTATTTGTTTATCTTTTTGCTCATGTTTGTGATTTTTGTTAAGTGTAATAATTTTTGCCTGAGAATGTTGTGCATGGACTCGGGGGGAGTTTGCAGCAGACCCTTTGGTATTGTTGTCAAAGGGGGAGAAGAGTTGCAGGAAATTGCACGTGTGTTGCCAACAATTCCAAAGGGGGAGATTGTTGAGCAAGGTGCAGCGACAGTATTGTCATTATTGTCAACATAGTTAGATATATCGGTTGATGCAGTGGATAGGAGTTCAGAGGTTATTCATAGTATGTACAGTGATGTTAAATGCTTATGAGGATGTTCTTGATGTTTGGGTGAAGTTCTTACAGGTTGTTTGTGCAAAGTTGAAAAAATCGTCATGTTGTGGTTGCTCCACAACGTACCCCAAAATTGGGGACCCACCTTTTTGCATATTTTTCAAGAAGACTGAAGTGGCCCATATGCTAAAGATCAAAGAAAAAGCAAAACATTGCAAAGAAAAAAGTGTCGCAATATCGCGACATGTTGCATTTTCGCGGTCCAAAGCAAAGAGAAAAAGCAAGGAGAAAAAAGTGTCACGATATCGTGACATGTTGCATTTTCGCGGTCCAAAGAAAAGAGAAAGAACAAGAAAGAAAAAGTGTCACGATATCGCGACATGTTGCATTTTCGTGGTCCAAAGCAAATAGAAACAGCAAGGAGAAAAAAGTGTCGTGATATCGCGACATGTTGCATTTTTGCGATCCAAAGGAAAGAGAAAAAGCAAGAAAAAAAAGTGTCGCAATATCGCGACATGTTGCATTTTCACGGTCCAAAACAAAAGTGTCGTGATATCACGACATGTAGCATTTTCGTGACTCAAAAATGGCAAGCAGGCAGAGAAACAAAAGTGTCGCGATATCACGACATGTTGCATTTTTGCCAAAGGAACAGACTAGTTGATAGTGCGTCTGATATTAGTGATGAACACCAGGATAGTGAAACTGAAGACTGCATAGTGACGTGGACCTATAAGGAATAAATTGAATATTGAATAAGGTAATTTGTCACATAAGGACAAAATTCAATGAATAAGACAAAACGTTACATAAGGAATCTTTAATGATTTGAAATCATCTAAGATGGTCGTTACACATGGAAAGAAGTGGACGCATGCCCATGTGGAGAAAAGGAAACGAAGGGCCACAAAATAGAAACGAAAAGCCTTTTTGGAAACCAAAACACATACATGCACAAGGGAAGGAGAAAATGAACAGTCATGGAAGGAGAAAATGAACAGTCATGGAAGGAGAAAATGAATAGTCATAAATAGGAGAATATTGTGTCATAAAGGAGTTACAATTGACAAGTGGCATATGAGAATATGAAAGAAAGAGTTACAATTGATAGGTGGCATGTGAGAATATGGAAGTTACAAAAGGAGTTACAAAGAGAAAATATATGATGTTTACACAATGACACTGAGAGGGGGGGTGAATCAGTGTAGCTATTAAATTTTTATATCTACAGCATTTAATATGAAATAAAGAGAATAAAAAAAACTTGAACAAGAGAGCAAACCACAACACTCAATATAACGAGGTTCACCAATTTGGCTACTCCTCAAAAATGACTGCTTGGACTCCAATCCAAATCCGAGTCTTTGCAAAATCAATTTTACAAACACTTTACAGCACCAAGCTGGAAGGAGCACCAACCCCTGTAATTTTATGCTGCAACGAGATGGAGCACCAACTCCTAGTACCAAGCACCAACTTGGTACGCAATTCCGATAAATTTTGAATGACATAAAAATGTCTTCACTTTATGCACGACCACTGGTGAGTGTGCAATTAACTCAACTCTGCACACTCTCACGGCTCTGCTTATTTTTCTCTTGATTCTTTTCTAACTCTCCTTTTACAGCAATTTCTCTCTAACAGCAGCAACTATATTCTCTGTACGGTTATTCTTTTATAACCTTTCAATCCTGCATGCAATCGAATCACATACTCTGACTGTTCGAATCCATGCAATACGGCTGTTCGGTTCCATGCACTTCGTTGTTCGAATCCATGCAATACGGCTTTTGGAAACCATGCAATACGGCAATTTTGTTTCATGTACTTTGACTGTTCGATTTCTTCGAATACGGCTTTTCGAATGCTTTTTTGAAACTCCATGTATGATTCTTGGAAAGCTTTTCGATTCTTCATGTTCGGCTTTTACGTATGCTTCAAATACGTACATTAGAATGCCTGCAAATTCGACCTTTCGAATGCTTTTATTATCCTTCAAATTCGGCTTTTCGAATGCGTTTCAATTATGCATGTTTGGCTGTTGCATTGCATGTCCAACACCTGTCAACGATTAGCTATCATGTCGACTTCGATTACTTTTTACGTAGCCGTTGCATGATTTTCTGTCTGCTTTTTCGACACGTGTCACCTTGCATGTTCCTGCGGGTTTTACATGCCAGACTGTTACCTGTCGCGATATCGCGACACTTTTGACTTATTCTGACGTCACCACGAAGGTTGTCGCGAAATCGTGACCGTTTTGGCCCTCGAAAGCTTTCCCGCATCATGTCGCGATATCGCGACACTTAGAACCTTGCGTCATCCTCGACATGTCGCGAAATCATGACCGTTTTAGCTCTTGGAAGCTTTCCCTGCATCTTGTCGTGATATCGCGACACTTTGAACTTTTTCTGATGTCATCCTCAATGCTGTCGCGAAATCGCGACGCTTCCAGCTTCCAGCAGCTTTCCTTTCATCCTGTCATGAAATCGTGACACTTTTCAACTTTGCGACGTCATCATCCGCTTGTCGCGAAATCGTGACACTTCGATTCCGTACACTCTTCTTTGCAGCGACGAAAAGGAACATGTCGCGAAATCGTGACACTTTGTTCTTCCGTACAACTCTCCTTGCCAACTCCAGTGAAAATGGAACATGTCACGAAATCGTGACGCTTTGCTCTTCTACGACGTTCCATCACTCCATTCTTGTCGTGAAATCGTGACGCTTGCTCTGTCTTTCTCACGACCGCTTCGTACGCTCTTTGCTCCATGCGATGGCGAAATCGCTACAACTTTTTGCCTTGTGCTTTTACCTTGTCTTTTTTCATGAAATTTTGACTTGTAATATCATTCTTTGCATCTTTCGGTTCTACACTTTTGACTAGTAGCGAAATCGCTACACCTTAGTTTCCCCTCTTTTCCAACTTATCGCTACACCTTATTTTCTCTTTGTTTCAACCTGTAGCGAAATCGCTACACCTTAGTTTCTCCTTGTTTCAACATGTAGCGAAATCGCTACACCTTAGTTCCATGTATTTTCATCATGCAGCGATATCGCTACACCTTTGTTTCCTTTCATTTCAACATGTAGCGATATCGCTACACCTTTGTTTCCTTCTCTGCCAGCATGTCGCGAAATCGCGACAGTTTTGCTCGCATCTTCTCTCTCCTCGACCATGTCGCGAAATCGCGACAATTTGGCGTGCATTTTCTCTCTCCTACTTTTTGTCGCGATATCGCGACACATTTTCTCTCTCCTCAGTGAAAACTTGACATGTCGCGAAATCGTGACATTTTCGGCTGCGCCTTCTCTCTCCTCGACCATGTCGCGAAATCGCGACAGAAAACATGTCGCGATATCGCGACAGTTTTCTTCCTTGTCTCTTTTTGCCGGTTTACGAATACGGGTCACTACGTTTTCCTTGAAACTTTTCGCACTTGATCGGTGACCTACGAGCTGCATCAACTGCATCAATCGATTGTGTTGACAACAATGACAATACTTTTGCAATTCTTTTGCTGCACCTTGCTCAACAATCTCCCCCTTTGGAATTGTTGGCAACACTGCTGCAACCTTGCTTAATTTCTTCTCCCCCTTTGCCAATAATACCAAAGGGCTGCTTGTAGACTCCCCACGAGTCTATGCACAACATTCTCGAGACTTAAAAAGTTTGAATGCTCCCCACGAGAATGTGTTTCCCATAGCTAGTCGAGTGCTTGGGTGGTGTGACTACTCCCAACTTCTTCCGAAGGTATTCAAATACTTCCTTAGGCAAAGGTTTTGTGAATATATCAGCTACTTGCTCTGTAGTTGGAACAAAATCCAATTTAACCTCTCCTTATGCAACTTTATCCTTCAAGAAATGATATCGGATTGCAATATGTTTGGTTCTTGAATGCATTCTTTGGATTCTTGGATATGTTGATAGCACTAGTGTTATCACATTTAATTGAAATTGGTTCATTGAAATGAATACCAAGATCTTTCAACGTTTGTCTCATCCATAATATCTGAGTACGACATGTTGTTCTTTGCAATGTATACTGCCTCTGCGGTGGATAGAATCTTGATTCTTGTTTCTTCTTTGTGCCATGCTACCAGCCTGTCACCAAGATAAAATGCTCCTCCACTTGTGCTCTTTCTATCATCAATACATCCTGCCCAATCTGCATCAGAATATGCAATCAAAGTGAAATCTTTACCTTTTGGGTACCACAACCCATAATCCATAGTGCCCTTGAGATATCTGAAAATCCTCTTTACAGCTGTTACATGAGTTTCTTTGGGAGTGGCACTGAAATCTTGCAACCATACATACTTGCTTGTAATATATACTGGTCTAGTGGTTGTTAAATACGATGAGGCTTCCAATCATAGACACTGTACATTGTTTGATCTACATACGGGGATTTATCATCCTTGCTCAACTTGCGACTTTGTTGTCATGGGAGTCTTGACCGGTTTCTTGTCTTCCATTGTGAACTTTTTCAGCATTTCTTTTACATATTTAACTTGAGAAATAAAAATGCCTTTTTCATTTTGATTGACCTGCAGACCTAAGAAATAAGAAAGTTCACCAATCATTGACATCTCAAATTCTTTTTTCATTTTAATTGATATGTCTTTGCAGTATTCATCCATCTTTCTTGCCAAATATTATGTCATCTACATAAACAACAAGAACAATAAGATGACCCTTCTCTGTTTTGACATATAAGTTGCTATCCACCAAACCTTTCTTAAACCCTTGTTTAATTAGATAATTATCCAGCCTTGCATACCATGCTCTGGGTGCTTGTTTTAATCCATATAAAGCTTTCTTTAACCTGCAAACAAAATCTGGATTTTCACCAAGTTGGAAGCCATCGGGTTGTTCAATGTAAACCTCTTCTTCCAGTTTTCCATTCAAAAATGCTGATTTTACATCCATTTGATATACTTTGAAGTTTTTATGAACTGCTAATGCCGAGAAACATCTGATTGCCTCTAGTCGGCTACCGGGTGCAAAAGTTTCTTCAAAATCAATGCCTTCAACCTGAGCATAGCCTTTACATACTAATCTTGCCTTATTTATGACAACTTGCCCATCTTCATTCAATTTATTTCTAAAAACCCATTTAGTACCAATTATGTTTTTATTTGTTGGTCTAGGTACTAATTCCCAGGTATTGTTTTTCTCTATCTGATCTAGTTCTTCATTGATTGCCTTCATCCAACTTTCATCAGTGCTTGCTTGAGCAACATTTTTAGGTTCAATACTAGATAACGAGAGAATAGTTCCTCACTTCTGTTCTTCTTGTTTGAATACCATCTGTGGGATCCCCAATAATCTGTTCACTTGGATGATTTTTACGCCGATTTACTGTTTTAAATTTCTTGTTTTCTTCTTCTTGATTCGTTTTTACACTATCTGGATCAATTTTTTGATTCTTCTCTGTTTCTTTTTCATCATCACCTTCAATGACTTCTTCATACATAGGGTAGTTTTCTTGATAAGTAGTTTCTTGTTCTCTACCTTCATCAACTTTTACATCAGCACTTTCAACAATTTTCTTCAACTTCTTGTTGTAACATGTGTATGCCTTGCTTTTTGTTGAGTAGCGAGAAAGATACCTTCATCGGCTCTATCTTCAAATTTACCAAGGTTATCTTCGATCCGTTTTATGTAGCACTTGCTGCCAAATACTTTGAAATGTCTTGCTTGTTGCCTTTACGCCAAACCACAACTCATAAGTTGTTTTGCTTTCATGTGGTCTCGGCATGCACCTGTTTTGAATGTAAGCTAGAGTATGAGCTGCCTCTTTCCAAAATCATCGGCTATTTTGTTTTACTGCCACATTGTCCTTGCCATTTCCTGCCTTTGTTCTATTCTTCCTTTCTACAACACCATTACTGTTGAGGTGTCCTAGTCTGCTGAAATTGTCTTCTTATCCCATGTTTTTGACGATGATACTGCAAATTCTTCGGAGATAAACTCTCCTCCCTGTCCGATCTTAGGCATTTAATTCTTTTTCTGATTGATTTTCAACAAGATTTTTGAAGGTTTTAAACATTTCAAAGGCTTCGACTTGAGTTTCAGAAATAGTACCCATGTCATTCTTGAGTAGTCATCTATACACGGCATAAAATATTTGTGTCCATTTATGCTTTCGGTTCTCATGGGTCCACATAGATCGGTGTGAATTAGTTCTAATGGCTTGCTAGTGAAGTATTCTTTTGCTTTGAAAGTGGCTCTGGTTTGTTTTCCCTTTTGGCATGACTCACGGATGCTATTTACGGGTTTGCCAATGTTTGGTATGTCTCTAAGCTGCTCTTTTTGAGCTGATTTTTGCCAGATTGTCAAAACTAATATGCCCAAGCCTCTTGTGCCATAGCCGGTTTTCATCTTCCTGTCCCATCAAGCATGTTCCTTCTGCAGTTTACGAAAGTGTATACTGATTTCCTGAAGTTCTCGAGTCCAGTGGCTATTAACTTTCCATTTTTTGTCTTTCTTACTTCATGACCCTCCTTCTTGAAGATTACATCATGACCTCTGTCACATATTTGACTTACACTTAGCAAGTTATGCTTCGGGCCAATTACAAACAAGACTTCTTTTGATTTTATATTGCCATCACCGATCTTGGTGATCCCTTTCCAACAATCTTTGCTCCATCATTATTTCCAAATTTCACAGAACCACCTTCATAATTCATGTAAATTCTCAAACTTTTGCTTGTCACTGTCATGTAGTTGGAACAACCAACTATCCAAGTATCCAAGGTGCTGATTTGTTACGAGCTTTAAAAGCGGTCTGGACAATCAAAGATTCCTTTTCTTTCCATTACGGTTTGATAGCAGATTTTGCTATTTGTTTTGCCTTTGTCCTTTCATTAGCATGTGCACTGTTTCTAGGAAATTTCTGGTTTTGTTTCAACCCACTTAGGTGAGATTTTCTGCCTACGATAATTATTTGATGAAAAAGTGCTTACGTAGTTTCTAGCAATATGTCCAAAATTATGACAATTATAACATTCAACTGCATAATTCATTAAAGGAGAAAAAACATTTCTATTTGGTAAAATTCCTTTGAGATACATTATGCCTGCAATCTGAAATTTTATGGCCATAAGCATTGCATGATGCATGATTAAACCTGGGTGCGGGTCTTTGCCAGTTTGAAGTAGGAGCCATGACTCTTCTCCTCCTCGGATGTGTGACTTTTGTGAATCCATCTTTATCGGTATTCTTCTTGAATCTAGCATTATTGTTTTCTTTTGCATTATTTTGTTTTTACGGTTCAACCACGATCTTTTCTTCTTTCTTTGTGGGTTCTATATTCAAGTTCTTTGAATCCTTTGAAGATTCTCCTTCATCAAAGCCTAAACCAAATTTGATGCCAGAAGGCCTTTGGTTATTTAGCATTTTATCCAACTTTACAGTACTTTCTTCAAACTTATGAAAACAGTTTAATTTTCTATTCATCTCCTCTAACTGCATCCTTAACTTAAGGATGTCTTCCTCTAACTTGCTGCATTCAACTGTCTTTACAGTTAATTGTTCATCAAGAACTTCAGACATTTTCTTGAATTCCTCATGTCTATATTTTCAGATTATTTATTATGTACGTGGCATTCTCTAATTTCTTTGAAAATTTTTTATTCTTCTTCCTTTCTGCACTCAACTCTTCAAGTGCGGCAACCAATTCTCCTTCCAAATACACTTGACTTCATCCTTGGAATTTTCATCACCTTCTGATTTTCCTCTGTTCTTTCTTCTTCAAGTGCCATGATCAGAGTTTCACCTCCTTCTTCTTCATACTCCTCATCTGTGCTTTCTTCAGAACTGCTGACATTCTTGGTTATGAAGCTTTTCTTCTTGAAGTTATTCTTTATGAAATTTTGTTTCTTCTTCCAGTCACCTTTTTCTTGGTGTGACCCTTCACCATTTTTGGTTCTCTCCTGCATTGGACATTTGGCTGCAAAATGACCGACTCCTCCACAATTGAAGCATTTAAAAGGTAGCTTCCCTCTATATTTTCCTTTTCCTTTTGTGAGTTTTCGAACAAAATTGGCTTCTGTTTCATCCGGTGTTCCTTCATCCTCGGATTCATGTTCGGCTTTTACATTCTTGTGTGCTTTAAAAGCTGCTTCTCTGTCTGTAGACTTGGTTTGTCCTATTCTCATTTCATATCTTTGTCGGGGGAACCATGCAACTCATCCATCTTTGAAGTCGTTTAGATCTTTTGCCTCTTCTATTGCAGAGACTTTGGAGTTAAATCTTTTGTGAAGTGTTATGAGAACCTTTTTCACCACAACTGCATCATCAATTTCTTCACCAAGTCCTCTGATTGCATTAATAATTCCGTTGACTCTCAGCATATAAATTTCTATGTTTTCATCTTCCTTCATTTGCGGTGCTTGAGCTGTGCTCGATGAGTTTGCGGTTTTGCTTCCTTAATCTTCTTGTCTCCTTCATGGATGCTCTTGAGTTTATCCCACATGTCCTTTGTTGATTTACAACTCATGACTCTTATCGGTTCACTTGTCAACAAGCCCACACATTATGGCATTCTTAGCTTTGGAGTTGTTTTCAAATTTCTTTTTCTCAGTGATGTCTGTTGGAGGGGTAGTGGGTCTTTGTGTATCCACTATCTACAGAATCCCAAATATCGTATCCCAATGCACTCAGATATGTTTGCATTCTGAGTTTCCAGAAGGTGTAATTTGTTCCATCAAATAAGGGAGCTTTGTTGGATGAAAATCCTTCACCACCTGCCATTGTTTCTTCCAAGATCTCCTTAGCTGATTAAGCTTGTACAAGGAACCTGTGCTCTGATACCAATTGATGTTTACACAATGACACTGAGAGGGGGGGGTGAATCAGTGTAGCTATTAAATTTTTATATCTACAACATTTAATATGAAATAAAGAGAAAAAAAAAACTTGAACAAGAGAGCAAACCACAACACTCAATATAACGAGGTTCACCAATTTGGCTACTCCTCAAAAATGACTGCTTGGACTCCAATCCAAATCCAGTCTTTGCAAAATCAATTTTACAAACACTTTACCAGCACCAAGCTGGAAGGAGCACCAACCCCTGTAATTTTTTCTGCAACGAGATGGAGCACCAACTCCTAGTACCAAGCACCAACTTGGACTGCAATTACGATAAATTTTGAATGACATAAAAATGTCTTCACTTTATGCACGACCACGGTGAGTCTGCAATTAACTCAACTCTGCACACTCTCACGGCTCTGCTTATTTTTCTCTTGATTCTTTTCTAACTCTCCTTTTACAGCAATTTCTCTCTAACAGCAGCAACTATCTTCTCTGTACGATTATTCTTTTATAACCTTTCAATCCTGCATGCAATCGAATCACATACTCTGACTGTTCGAATCCATGCAATACGGCTGTTCGGTTCCATGCACTTACTATTCGAATCCACGCAATACGGCTTTTGGAAACCATGCAATACGGAAATTTTGTTTCATGTATTTTGATTGTTCAATTTCTTCGAATACGGCTTTTCGAATTCTTTTTGAAACTCCATGTATGATTCTTCGAAAGCTTTTCGATTCTTCATGTTCGGCTTTTACGTATGCTTCAAATACGTACTATTAGAATGCCTGCAAATTCGACCTTTCGAATGCTTTTATTATCCTTCAAATTCGGCTTTTCAAATGCGTTTCAATTATGCATGTTTGGTTGTTGCATTGCATGTCCAACACCTGTCAACGATTAACTGTTTGTCTGACTTGAGTTACTTTTTACGTAGCCGATGCATGATTTTCTGTCTGCTTTTTCGACACGTGTCACCTTGCATGTTCCTGCGGGTTTTACATGCCAGACTGTTACCTGTCGCGATATCGTGACACTTTTGACTTATGCTGACGTCACCCTAAAGGTTGTCGCGAAATCGTGACCATTTTGGCCTTGAAAGCTTTCCCCGCTCATGTCACGATATCGCGACACTTAAACTTCGCGTCATCTCAACATGTCACGAAATCGCGACCATTTTGGCTCTTGGAAGCTTTCCCTGCATCTTGTCGCGATATCGCGACACTTTCAACTTTGTGACGTCATCATCAATCTTGTCGCGAAATCGTGACGCTTTCGGCTTCCAGCGACTTTCCTTTCATCCTATCGCGAAATCGTGACACTTTTCAACTTCGACGTCATCATCCAGCTTGTCACGAAATCGTGACACTTCGATTCATACACTCTTCTTTCCCCGAAAAAGGAACATGTCACGAAATCGTGACACTTTGTTCTTTCGTACAACTCTCCTTGCCAACTCCAGCGAAAATGGAACATGTCGCGAAATCGCGACACTTTGCTCTTAACTTTCCATCACTCCATACATGTCGCGAAATCGTGACGCTTTGCTCTTCGTCATCATCTTTTCGCGACCACAGCTTCCGTACGCTCTTTGCTCCATGTAGTAGCGAAATCGCTACAACTTTGTGCCTTGTGCTTTTACCTTGCCTCTTTTCATGAAATTTTGACTTGTAATATCATTTCTGCATCTTTCAGTTCTACACTTTTGACTAGTAGCGAAATCGCTACACCTTAGTTTCTCTTTGTTCCAACATGTAGCGAAATCGCTACACCTTAGTTTCTCCTTGTTTCAACATGTAGCGAAATCGCTACACCTTAGTTCCATGTATTTTCATCTATCGCTACACCTTTTTTTCCTTTCATTTCAACATGTAGCGATATCGCTACACCTTTGTGTTCCTTCTCTGCCGACATGTCGCGAAATCGCGACAGTTTTGCTCGCATCTTCTCTCTCCTCGATCATGTCGCGAAATCGCGACAATTTGGCGTGCATTTTCTCTCTCCTACTTTTTGTCGCGATATCGCGACACATTTTCTCTCTCCTCAGTGAAAACTTGACATGTCGCGAAATCGTGACATTTTTGGCTGCGCCTTCTCTCTCCTCGACCATGTCGCGAAATCGCGACAGAAAACATGTCGCGATATCGCGACAGTTTTCTTCCTTGTCTCTTTTTGCCAGTTTCTGAATCTGGGTCACTTTATTTTCCTTGAAACTTTACGCACTTGATCGGTGACCTACGAACTGCATCAACTGCATCAATCTGACTGTGTTGACAACAATGACAATACTTTTGCAATTCTTTTGCTGCACCTTGCTCAACAATATAGTTATAAAAGGAGTGTTGCTTGGATAATTTCATTCGAGGGATTTTATTTTGTGAAGTGAGAAGAGTGTGTGGAGAAAAATAAAGAGTGAAAATCCGTGTTTTTGGGAAAAAGGTGAAAAATGTCACTTTAGTATTATGGACATATCTTTCTCATACGATATCATTTTTAGCTGAAATTTTTAGAGAAGGTCATAGTCAGAGTTATGCACAATACCCAGAAAGCGTTTAGCATTTGAAAAAACGAGATAAGATAATGGTCAATTTTTGTGAGAAGAGAAGATTCATATATGTCATTTTATTATCAATATCAAAATCAAGTGGGTGCTTGGTAGAGGGGTTGGTGCTCCTTTCTGTTGGTGTAGATAAATCAGGGGTTGGTGCTCCTTTCTATTGGTGCAGATAAATAAGGGGTTGGTTCTCCTTCCAGTGGGTGCTGGTAAATTGATTGTAAAGTTGGTGCTTTGCAAAGGCTAGATTTGGATGGGAGTCCAAACAGTCATTTTGAGGATGTAGCCAAATCGGTGAACCTCGGTATATCTTGTGTTGTGTGATGTTCTCTTGTTATACTTGATTTATTTGGTTTTAAGTTTTCATTGTTTCTACTTTAAGAGTTGAAGATTTAAGTTTAAAAGAGCTACAGTGATTCACCCCTCCCTCTCAGTGTCATTGTGAGACTAACATTTATTTCCTACTACCTAGTTGCGATAACCCATCGAGACTCCTAAAATTTGGTCTACTCCTTTTTTATATTTTTTCTTCCTTTGGGAGGCATGTTCTTTCATGCTCTGTAGCTGGCTTTGGAGGTCTTCCTTCAGAGAATCACGGTGGGGTGCTTCACCCTAGGCCATACCCTGAAACACCTAGATGACTAGTTAATCTTCTATCGTGGGGGATTCTTCTTCCATGAATAAACTATACTTGACCAATGATTCTATCGTTGCTCTACTCCTGGTTGTTGGTGGTGGTATAACCTAAAATGGGATTACAATAATCTACTCTACCTCCTAATTTTAGTGTTGGGAGATAGATGATGATGTTGCCCATGATAAAATTTATTCAACTTTCTCTGCCTCCCCTATAGAATGGCTATGTTGGGAGGCAGGTGATGGCATTTCTTGAGAAGGGTCTGAATATGCCTGCTCTATTATTTTTGTAGTTCGATGGCTATGGGATATAGGCACCTCTTCTTCTTCGTCCTTTTCATTTTCTTACTGCTCACTGGCTGCTTCTACTACAACAACATCTTCATCGTTATACTTCTCATAGGTTGAGTCAGCTGCAACAGTATTTTCTTCATCAGTGGGTGTAGCCCTATGCACCTTGGCATAAAATATTAGGGTTGAAATCAACTTATGATGCCCTAACATCATTACTATGCCTACCCAGTACAGATTGGATTCATATTTTAGGACACATATTAAATAATAGATAATATTTATGTAATCCCCATGCAATAGGTGACTGAGAAATCAGAAGTGGTTGGCATTCAACCATGAGTACTTGCCAATGCAAGTGAAAAATTGAGTCACTTGCTCGAATACACTCCTCAATAATTTTTTTATATGTTATTTTGGCAACCCTACTCATGTTATTTGTGTTGATGGTTTCCCAAAAAATAATTATGCGTATTGTTCCACACTGTCCTCCTTATATGTCCAGTCCCTTGTGCGTGGGAGACCGATCACCTTAGCAATGTATACCTTTGTGACTAGTATGACCAGTTTGTGCATCCTTATGACACCATCATCCATAGAGGTTACAAATTCACATGCCATTGAAATATCTTGGTCCTAGCTAAACAAGCAAGAGAGTTCTCATCCATTCAACAACCTCAAACTAATCCCTGATAGCACCAATTATGCCCAAGATATCCCAAGGCTCATACTTCTTTAAAGTGTGATTAGTTGAAGGTCCTCCCATGGCTTTTATCGGTTCTATTTTTATGGATTTCTTCATGTTGCAAAACAGACATTGTTATCATTTTAAAACATGCTGAAAAATGTAATTGTATCCATGCATATAGGGCACCTATCTTCCCATAATCAATAGTAATTATGGGTAATCTATGTAATTAATTCTTAAATCATGTGCCAGATTTAGATGGGTATCGTTACAACCGCTTCCTTCTATCTGATTGGCACCACGTGACATATTTCATATTTGGAGGTTGTATAATTGAATAAGAGTTATGTGGGGTATGTGCCAACACATTACACATAAATATTTTTCTTATGATAATCATGCACACACAACAAAAAAATTAGTACAAACCTGGATGGTGTTTCGTGAATTATGATATGCAAATACCGGTGGTGCAAGTTGATTGGTCGATACGTGACAACAATGTCTCTGGGACAAATGAATGGTGTGCATTTTTTCATGTAGGGCAATCGCATCAAATGAAAATCATTGGGTACTACAATTTTATTAGTCTTGAGGTTGCATGCAAAAAATGAAGAAAACATGAAGATTTTATTTTATCGTGGGATGACACACGTCCCCCTTGGAAGTTGGTTTATTCACGTGTCAAGAGTATGCATGGGTCACCAACTAGAAGACGTGAACTCTGGCGGTCAAAAATTGGGAAGTAAACAGGTTTTATCATCGAATAGACATACTTTGGTCAATGAAAAAGTTTAAATTTTGAATGCGCATATATTTTGGCACCATCGTGGCTCCCGTCACTTCTTCGATGTCGAAGATAGGAGTCATTGTTGCATTGGAATACAAGCATATTTATTTATGTGGAATATATGCACCTTTCTCTGTGTTGTGGATACAAGCCCTTATTTGGATGGGATACATGTGCCTTAATTTGACTTACTGGATACAAGCATCATCTGTAATTGTGAATACAGGTGCCTTTAATTTATCATTCTAGATACTAGCACCTGCAAAAGATGAATTGTTTTTGCTTGTTGTATATAGGAGATGTGTGCCTTATGTGAATACATGTGCCTTCAAAATTTAACATATGTAGGTGCCTTTCTTGTGTGTGGGATATAGGTGCCTTCTCTTTGATGGAAATTCAACGTTCACTGGGTTGACCCGCAGATAGGTGCCTTTCTTCATTTTAAATACAAATGCTTCCCCTTGGTGACAAAGTCAACATTCGCTGCCTTGACCCACATATAGACATTTTCTTTCATGAGGAAGTAAACACATGTACATGCATCTAGTTGTATGTTTTGCTCTCCTGGCGGGAGGTTGGCACTTTTTTTGTTTGTCTATCCTCCTAGAAAGCAGAAAAACTACAGGGCACCGCAGGCTTGTGCCTGATAAGCCTAGTTTAACCTGACTATCTACAAATTGAATTCAAGGTTACGTGTCCTACAAAAACAAACACACGTAAAATGAAATTAAGAATCATGGCCTATGCTTGATAGGCTTAGGTTTCCCAAGATACATATATATTGCATTCAAGGCATATTTTTTCTTGCAAAATAGTAAATAAAACTCAACACATGTAAGATAATTACTGACATAATAGATATTATAAACCTCATCTCCATATTTTTGTCCTAGTGCTACCCCTATCGCATTGTTAGATGCATCAACATAAATATGAAATGGGAGGGTCCAATTTGGACCTCTTAGCATTGGAGCAATCATAATATTTTCCTTTAAAATTTGAAATGTAGGCTCACACTTACTAGTCCAAACAAACTCAACATTTCTAGACAACAATGTATGCAGTGGTTTGGCAGTCTTGCTAAAATCTTGGATAAACTGCGTATAATACCTAGTAGATCCTAGAAAACTATGGGCATCTATTTGAGTTTGAGGAGAAGGCAAATTTTTAATTACTTCACTTTTTTGTTTGTCTACCTGATCCTCTTCACAGAGATAATATGTCCTGACACTATCCCTTCTTGCATTAACATAAAATATTTTTCATTACTAAGGGATATGTTTATTTCCTAACAACACTAGAGTACTTTTTCTAGATTGGTTGTAGCTTCTTTTAAAGTTTCATCGTAAATGGTGAAATCGTCCATATACACTTCTATAGTTTCTCCAACCATGTCTTAAAAAATACTAAAAACCACCCTTTGAAAGGTGGAATGTGTGTTACACAACCCAAATGGTAAGACTCGGTAAGCAAAAGTCCTCCATTGATAGGTAAATGTGGTTTTGTCCTAGTCTTCATCTCCTATTTGAATTTTGTTATATCCACTAAACCCATCTAGGAACAAAAAATATTTCCATCCTGCCAAGGTGTTGAGGAATTGATCAATAAAGGGTAGGGGGAAATAAGTCTTTCCTAGTGGCTTTATTCAACATCCTATAATCAACACAAATGCACCACTTGCCATTTTTTTTAGGCACCACCACTAAAGGTGATATCTATTGACTATCTGATATAGGATAAATAAATCCAGCTGACAAAAGATTTTGTAATTAAACTTTAACAATTTCTTTCATTGTTGGATTCATTCTTCTTTGGGGTTGTCTTATCGGTATTACATCATCTTCCAAATATATCTCGTGCATGCATACTTTGAATGCAATCCCCCTCATGTCCTTGTAATCCCATGCAAAAGCACTTTGATGTTTAACTAGTATTTCCTTTAATCTATCCTCTTGAACAGTTGATAACTCATTATCAATGTTCAACAATCTACCAGGTGCTACTTCTATTTTTTTGACATGATTCTCCTTACTACCTATAAGTGGGGATTCTAGAGGAGGATGTGAGGATTCTCCTTGAAAAAAGTATGTTATGACTTGATCTTCATAGATGTCATCCTCAATTTCATATAGAGATATTATTGGTTGAAGCATTAACAAGGCATTAGTATTTAAGACTTCACAATTTGGTTCTCCCAACAAATAAGTGGATTGTGCAGGTGGATAAATGATTAAGCTTTTAATATTATGTTCGTATAAGATCATCATTTGTCCTATCCTGCAACTTATATAATCATTAGTTGTGGCCATCCAAGGTCTGCCTAATATAAGTGGATAACCACAAAATCCAGATCTAGATTACAACACTAGAAAATTTATCAGATACTCCCATGCATCTACTATTACAACATCTTCTAGCATTCCCTCGGGGAGTACTTAGATCGATCAGCCAATTGGAGAACAGTTTTGGTTGACCTCATATTTTTAAGTTACAAATTTTGCATAGTATCTTGGGGCATGGCATTTATGGTAGCTCCTATATCTACCAATGTGTTGGTAAACTAGAAGTCTACAATTTGAACTGTTAACACTAGGATTCCTAGATCATAGTACTTGGAATGGTATATGTTGCCTAACATGAGATCAACCAACTAATCTACCACATTAACTAATTTTGATGGTTTACTTCTTGTTTTTCAGACATAACTCTCTTATGGCCTTCATGTAGATTGGAACGTCTCTAATGGTCTGATAAAGGGGAATCATGACTGTTATATTTTTTAAGCCTTCCATAATGTAAAATTTTGGCTACATTGACTTTTTGGGTTCTTGTAATCTTTTCGGGAAAGGTGGAACCCCTTAATTTTTATGTTTTTTAGTAGTTTTATTTTCTTCCACATCTTCTATCAAAGGTGGCTATTCTTCAACCTCTAATTCTACATCCTCTTCCTCTTCTATAGGAGGAGTTGGATCTACTCATAATTGCCTACTTGATCCAAACTGTACAATATTGCAATCTACTCTAATATGATACATGGAAAATATCTTTGTGTCTACATAATAGGTGGGTTAATTTATCTTATTGTTAGAATTTGGAGTTGGTTGTGTAGGTAGATGATTTTACCTAGAAGTAGGATATGCAGGTAGACTAGGCTACAGTAGGGATTGAGTTGTGTTTTATGGAAGTGAAGTCCATGCAGTAATTCCTCCACTATGTTCCAACTTTTTTATAAGGCATCCATGGATAAGGGGTGTAAAGAGTAGACCCTTGGGTGTGATTCATCCAAGGAAGTTGATCCCACCATCCCATATTGTGTGGTTGAGTCTAACCTTGGTTCATATAATTGACTCCCCCATAAGGTGGTACTCCTCTTGACATATTGTTTCTAGAAGGAAATTATTTCCAGTTTCTCCTATTACCCATAAAATAGGTTTATGCTACTTCAAGTTCTTCTTTTATGTTTGTTATTTGTGGGCACAACCTTGTTTTATGATCCTTTTGACAAATAGCACACACTTTGACTTTTTTTTTTTTTTGATTGGTTGAAAGGGTGTTGAAAGGTCCCTGAACCTTGTACAAGTATTTTTTACATGTTTTCCAAACCGACCGAAGAGGCCCATGAGCTAAAGATCAAAGAAAAAGAAAAACACCACAAGAAGAAAGGTGTCACGATATCGCGACATGTTGCATTTTCACGGTCCAAAGCATAGGGAAAAAGCGAGGAAAAGGTGTTGCGATATTGCGACACCTTGCACCATCGTGGCCAAAGGAGGAAAAGGTGTCGCGATATCGCGACACCTTGCATCGTCGCGGCCGAAGGAGAGAAAGTGTCATGATATCGTGACACGATGCAACGTCGCTGCCAGAAGAGAAGAAGTGTCATGATATCATGACAAGTTGCGTCATTGCGGCTAGTGTTGCTTTAGGACACTCATTTTTAGGATGTTTTCTCCTACATTTTGGGTAAAATAAGGCTAGTGTTGCTTTAGTTTCTTGCTTTTTTTTTTTAAGCAGGAGTATATATAATTGAAGTGCGAGAGATGATAACATCTCACTCCTCATATCATCCAACATATTGCCTATTTTTTTCTTAGTTACGAAGGTTGTGGTTTTTGTGACTCGATTGGTGGGTTTACCTTTTCTTTGTGATTAATTCCAACATAATTATAGGATATTTGATATTTGATGTTGGTAAATGTCCCCTCTCGATATCAAATTCAAAGCTTCTAAGGAATCATTTGTGATACCCCTCAATAATATGCTTCTTAAGGACTTCTCACCCAACTTTGCATGGGGTGATCTTTGCAAATTGAAGTTAAATTTGTTCCAATAGTCTTCCAGTGATTCCTCCTCTTTTTGGTACATATCTAGAACTTCTTCCCTAGCATCTCGTGCCCTCCCAAAGTTTTGGTATTGGTCTAGGAATATTTTTTTCATATCCTCCTAGGTTGCAATGTGTTTTTCCCCAAACTGATGAACCAACGTAGTATTGAATCATCTAGTGTAGATGAAAATAATTTTAGCTTTTAGGTATCTAATTTGTAGTCCACTGACCTACATAATACATCTAATTTAAAAAGGAATAGGTCAGGATCCTTAGTTGGAAGTCCTCTAAAGGTGGAAAAATGAGCGGGAGATATGTGTTTCATCTTGGTTTCTCCTCTTACTTCCTCAATTGAAAAATCAAAGCTGTTTGAGGCTTCTTCATTTTCAACAATATTTCTAGGTGATGTAGGTTCTAAACCTGATACTTTCAGGGTAACTCTGAAAGCTTCACACTCGTTTATTTTATCTTCTAATAGTATTCCTAAGTAAATATTTGAAATGGTTTCATCTTCAACTGCTTTCCACTAATGAATATTTAATAAGTCCTTTTTAGGTTGGGTTCTTTCAAATAGATGTCCTAAACCAAGGTCTAAAACTAGTCCTCTATAAAATATGTTTACCTTAAATTGTGAGAAGTACTTTGTTCAAATATTGGGTGATTATGCCAATGTACCATTGGAGGAGATGGTATCTCAATTTCACGATTTGTTCTAGACATTTCAAAAGGAACTTCAAAAGGATTTTCAATTATTGTGGAGTGATATATTTGCTTTTAATAAAATGATCATCCGGTCCTCTTAATCATGGTGGACTCATCCAATATCAGGTAGAAAATATTTGGGTAAGATAAGTTGAGTTGTAAGTTTCAGGTTTGACTGATCTATAGATTTAAATACTATAGTTGGAACTCCCCAACAACAGTGCCAAAATGATGACCATAAAATATGATTTTGAAACTTCCATTTAATTTTATCAATCTGAGATTTTGTAAGCTTGCTAAGTACCAGTGCAAAGTATATGCCTCTATAAAATTGAGAGATGAGTCCTATGTGTCACTTGTGGTTTGGTGGGGGTGTGTTGTTCATGTAGTTGGAGTTCATCCAAACCAGTAGAATTTAAATGTAGGAAAAGAAATATAAACTATCATTATCAAACACATGACTGAAAGGAAAGTTACAGAAAAGTAAACACACAACTAAAAGTAAATTGCAGGAAATTAAACACACTTGCAGAATTGAAGAAAGCAAGAAATTGTAGAAATTAAACACATTGTGCATAAATAAATAAAATAGGAAACACACTTGCAAAAATAAAATAACAGGAAATAAATAATGATAGCAAAAAAATAGGGGAGGAATACTGCCTAGAGTGGGCCCAGGATCCTGTAGACATTCGTCCGATTAATTCACATGGTCACTCTTCAAACGCAAAAAATAACAAAACACTCAAGCTTTTTACTTATTGCAATACAAGAAAAATAAATTTTTATTGCAGAACAAGTCTGGGATCCTTCGCTTCAGGGGTGGCTTGCATTTTATACAAACACGGTCATCCCCTATTTACAAATTTAGACTGTGCTAATTTTATTCATTTCGATACAATTCGCTATGACATGCATAAATTAATTAAACATCTAATAAAAGCGAAGTCATGCTAAAATTAACCCGTTCGGGATAACCATAGTGTTCCCTATGCTTTCACAATAATATTTGTCTAATTTTAAGCATGGTCTTCTAATTATAGTCAACGTGCACATTATTCTGCCAGGTGTAAACGTTGTTTGGCCTATCGTTAGAATACATGCACCTTTTCAGCATGTCACTGGGATAAAGGCGTCGTATATAATATTTTCTCATTTGCTAAAAATTATTGATTTTCATTTGTCGAACAATGGGTGCTTGCTCTATTGTCGAAAGTTAAGCGTCGTTCTACTTGTTGCCAAGAAATAGGTGCTTGTCCTGTTTACTAGGAGACAGAAACTTCCTTTTAACTAGGATATAGGCACCTTCCAGCCTACGACCAAGATATAAGTGTCGTACCTTAGCGATTTAGAATGCCTTACTGCTTGATATGGAAATGAAGCTAATTATTATTGAAAACTTAGGACGTTAAATAAGTCCAAAAATAAAACCGTAAACCTGGAAATCATGAACGACTCCAAGGATTTACGCACACAAATCTGGAAAGGCTAAGATGTAAGCCCGACAATGCTGAAAACAAAAACACCTACACCTAGACCAGTCAATGGAGGTTAAAAACAACTCACGTTGATTATTATGAACACTAAGTCCTAATTAACATACCCTAGGTCTAAAAATAATTAGTCCCTAGGTCTAATATTCCTTATCATTCGTCCCAACAAAAGAAGCATTGGACTCCAATGCTTTTAACAATGAGGGAAAATCCCGGGACAGAATGTGAGCAGAAATCCAGCGAGCCTGATGTGGAAATTGGCCTCGACGGGCCACAAGATATGAAGTAGAAACACCTTGACGTGTTTGTCGAGTCTTCGTATCAAAGATTGTATCGGCGTCAAGCGGAAGCTGAGCATTAGGAATCACATCAACTGGATGAATGATGGTTGGAACTGTTTCCAATGTGGAATCATAGTATGGTTTGAGAAGATCAACATTGACGACATCGTGAATGCCAAGATGAGCTGGAAGGTCCAAGCGAAAGGCATTCTCAGAGATTTCTTTGGAGAATAGTATAAGGCCCATAAGAAGAGGCTTGATTTTGCTATATGCCTTATCTGCAACTTACTCCTAGCTTGCGATCACACTCACTACTACAATTACTCGTAGCTCACACTCGCACTCATGGTTGCACTTACTCTTGACTCGTGCTCGCACTCACTACTGCACTTACTCTCAGCTCGCACTCACACTCGCACTTGCACCCTATGTTTAATATTTTTAAGGTCTTTATATAATTCAATTTTAAATTTAGTTCTCTTGGGCAGTTAACTCTTATTTTAGCCTTCCTTTACCTACATAGATACTCATCTATCCTTCCTTTCACTTTGATCTTCATAAGATCCTACATTATCAAAACAATAATCTCTTTCCTTTTCTAGCCCATATGGACCTTTATTTTCTAGTAGGGTTAGTCTATCTTGCATTTATTGTATTAAGTTCATAAACTAATCTATCTTGTCATCCCCCTTTTTAGTTCCAACATATGGGTTAACCTCAATTATTTTTTTTAGAAACATGGATGCACCTATTAGGCTCTAGTTTTTAATATTGGAATCTGATACCATATGTAAAAGTGATTCCTATTCTAGTTTAATAAATAGCTATAATTTATTTTCGAAATCCAATCTATTCAAATAAATCAAACCACCCTAGTTAAATTTCATAAATGAATCTTAAATGTTGGATGAATTTTATAAGGCCTTAACTTGCTATGTTTAATAGGAATTAAGAAATCACGACCTTCATCAATTTTAGAGATTTGCTCTTTTTTTATTTAATGAAATCTTCTCCATTTTCTATATCCATACCTATCCTCAAAAGATTAAATCAAGTTATCTTGAAGCATATATAACATATGAGATATTTTTGTCATAATTGGTGTATGATAAACTTAAAAGGTTTTACAAGTATAATCTTTGGTGTACATGGTACTGAAAAGTAACATAGATTTTTGAGCTTAAAGTAGGATATTTTGAGTTTTGAATTTAAATTTAGTTATAATAGACCATTCTAAAGTGGATTCTACAATCATATTTTTGCAATATAGATCCAATCACCTTTATAACAAATTTCTAAGTATGAATAGCAAATGATCATATTTAGCCTTTAAGTATTAAAATAAAGTCTAAAATCCATAACACCCTATGATCTTGTTTGAATCATTTCATAGTTCCAAAATGAACTTTCTACTATAACTCTTACAAATGTGGATAAAAACATTACAAGAGGAAGTAAAGTAATATCAACTTATTTTAGCATCTACTAAAAAAGATCATCCCTATTATTAAGAATTTGCTAGATAAATCAGTAGGTTTGTAACATAACAATGTCTTAAAAAAACATTTTTATTTGTATAGGTATACTTTTGACAATGTTTTTAACTCAAAAGAAAATTGTCAATTCTAGTTTAGCAAATGAAGTAGTAGTAACTTTTTATTTCAATTAATCAACTAATATATAAAAATTTATAATTGTTAAAGGAAAATTGGGATACATCAATGAAACAAATATTAAATTAATGAAACTACAACTACAATTGTTATTACAAATGCTTGCCTTTATAAGGAATACAAAATTATTCATTTTATTCATACATATGTAGAGTTTTGGAATTATATAAAAAATCAAAGTTAGCACATAATAAAACCAAGCATTAGATAACTGCAAGATAAATATAATGACAAAATCTAGGAAAAGGGAAAAGAGCACAACTTAAGAAAACTTGTTACTCCAAGATGCCAATATTGATTTCCCCTTCTTGAGAAAGCTTGATGAACTTGCTTGTTACTTGAAGATGCTTGAGAGTTTGGGAGCTTGAGTGTTTGAATGCTTGGAAGATTAAGTACTTGAAATCTTAAGTGCCTTAAATGCTTAAATGCTTGAGAGCTTTCACAAAATCATGAAAATATTTTAACATAATCTTGCCATGCTTGGAGAAGAATTGCTATGAATTCATATGAAATTTGGTAAAATTTTGTTACATTAAAAAATATGATGAATTGAGATCTGCAAGAGTTGGGTTTATAGGAAGCCATAGATCCTTGGGGGAAGGATTGCATTGAAGATGATAGGATTAGTGAAGGTAAGATTTTGAAATGAGATCAAGATACCATTAATGAAGAAAAATAAAAAATGTAAAGTCTCAGGCTTTGGATTTTTGTTGAGGCTACAAATCAAATTTAGGTGATCAGATTAACAATTAATTTTTTATTTTTGTTGTTGGACAATCAATAATATTGGAGGGGATAGCGTTGATGGTGCTTCTACTTCAATGCTTGTGCCAAGATGATTACTACTAGTCAAATTAGGCAAAAACAATAAAATTTTTAAATTGCACATAAGTGCTACCAAGGAGAAAAAGCATCACTATTGCTTATGCTTATGACCTAGCACTTTTGCTTCTAAATCAATATATGCGTCTGACTTGTGCTTGGAGATGATTGATTCAGTTTGGATGTTTGATTTGCTAATTGATTAGGATCTTGGTAAGTTGGAAGATTGACGATGCACTCAAATTTGGGTGTTTATATTTACCCCTTTTTGATGCATCTATTGCATAATGAATGCATTTAAAGCTAGCACTTATTATCTAATTTTGAGATAGAGGGATTTGTTGTTGCTTAGGATTAGTGATGCAAGACCATGGATGCTTTTGATTGTTTAATTAGAGATGATATTAAAGTTTATGCTTTTGATAGCATTAAATGTTGTTGTGCGCTGGTTTACTCTTCAAGTTTTGGAGGAAAAATCAAGCTTAACAATTGAAAATAAACTTGATTATAATTCACACTAATATTATGAAAAAGAATTAAGGATTAAAATAATATTAATGTTGACTATTTAAAATATTATTTATCTCATTAATACCTATCTATCTATCTATTGTGAATAGTTTCTCATATACAACCTCCTCAAAGATATTAATGATCATATAATTTAAATAAATATGCTTCCATACTTGAATATCCTATAAACCTTATTTAAATCTTATCGATTCAATTAAAATCTTTCATTTCATTTCATAATTATTTGTTAGAAGGAAGGCCATTTCCGGAGATCCTCTAAGTTTAAAAAAGGATATGTAATGTTGGTTGACAGTAACTTAAGGTCCAAGGTGGGGGCCACTGCTATTTGTAGTTGGTAAAAATAATTTAATAATTATATCTCGAGAGGTATTTTCTTTTCCTATTCAGTTCGAGAGATTATCTTCGAAATTAAGAAAAGTGGTTCTATTATCAAAGCCCTCTTCTAACTTTTTCTTTGCTTTTTCTAATTGCACCACTCACCTTATTCATTAAAAGTCGCATCTCTTTTCTAAGTTTTTTCGCCGACAATTATAATCAGCCACGTGCTAACTTAAATAACCGCCACGTCAAATAGTTATGTAGTGACTTCATGAGATAACGGGACGACGGCATAAGAATCAACTGGAGTGCAATCCGTGTTCGCACGTGTTTACATTGGAGAGTTTGTCATGGTATCCATTACTACTTACTCATTTATGGCTTTAGACAGGATAAGAATGTGATTGTAGTTGGATACAGTTTAATAGTTTATGTATATGCTTTATAACAGTTATAGATTGATCTATGGAAATACTTAAGTTATTTTTATATATTCAGCTTATTCAGATGTATTTTGATAATATTGCAAAGATATTTTAATGATAATCCTCGTACTCAATATACTTAAATTGATTTGATGTATTGTTTCTGTTACTTTTAATATAAAATATACGTTCTCCTTTCAAAAAAAATGTAAATTTTACAAATTCGACGATTCTAAGAAAAGATTGCGAATATTCGACGACACACGATTCATCGTAACTTCCTGTATATACTTTCATGTTTACAATTTTGTGTAACGCCTACTCTTTCAATATACTATTTATAAAAACATCAGTGTTACGTGTTTGTTTGATTAGTCATTTATGGTTTAAATTTAGGGGGAGCGTGTTTGTTAAGGTAGTAATATGATTCACATCTTTTGAGTGCGTGTCAGATTGACGATGACGTATTTATTTTGAGCAAGTGGTCCCCTTCACGGTCAACAATAACAAAATAAGTTTGGTAGAAGCATCCTATGTAGTTTGAACCTGCACTTATCAATTAGTAAAATAATATATATATAGTTATGACCAACTCCCTACCTCTACAGGTTAAAAAAAAATTAACTTTTTAAGCTGAGTTTTAATTGGATTATATGCGTTGAACATTAGATTTAGTAGAATTTCAGTATTGTGCTAGGAAGAGACAACGTATGCGAAGAGCAAACTAAGTACCCGTCAAAGCGGAGGACAGCCGAAAGACCGACCTTTTAAATTGACGAAATGCAGAGTGAAGTCCATTAAAAACAAAAGATTGGCAGTATCAATCAATTCATGTTGAGAAAGAGGACTTCACATCTTATTAGGCCGGCCATACAATTTGGCTTCTGTTTTCGTTGATGTGATCACGTGTTGAGTGAGTCGGCACTCTTGTATGTTTAGGATGTAGTCGTATTAAATAATTTATAAGAAGGATATGATGCCTTGAGCTTCATAAACGATACTATTTCGGTTTTATAGAACACGCTTTGTTGACATCCAGCATTTAAGGCAATGTTGGTTTCCCTCTCAAGGGATTGATATGTTGACACGTGCGTGGTTGGAATCTAATTACAAGACAGCGATTGTGACCCTTTGTTAGGCCTCTCTAGCATACACAACTTGATTATTTGCAATGGGATGAACAAATGAAAAAAATCAGGAAGGTATACATGCAAAATTTATAGGGACAAAGTGTAATAGACTATGTAATATGCTTACAAAAAATACATAACAAAAAATAGAGGAGCTAGAAGTGGAAGATTCTCCAGTGGAACTTAAGTCAGATCACAACCCAATTGTTATGAAACTTCAAATGCAAGGAGACAAACCAAGAGAAAAACACTTGCAAAGCAATTAAAACAAATATTCTTACAAGAGAAACATTCTCTTAACATATGAAAATCAACAGAATTTTAGGGCAGCATTAAATAACAAGTTACAGGAAAGGGAGAAACTACCTCATAGTAACAGGGATTATAGTAAGAGTGAATGGTTAATGCACATTATCCAAGAAGCTCTAAACAAATGCAAGAGAGCTAAACCTCAAAAGAAAGAAATGAATAGCTTCCCAACTAACCCATGGTTCGATGAAGATTGCAAAGAAGTGCGAAGATTACTAAAGGAACCAATGGGTAAAACACGAGAAAACAGAAAAGCATATGAGAAACTAGTAAGGGCAAAAAAAGAATAATACACTAGAACAAGAAGGAAAGAAATGATTTACTTAGGAAAGCATGAACCAAAGAAATTTTGGAAGGAGCTAAGCATAAAAAGGATGCAAGCTGAAAATAACATAACAGTTAATCAGTGGTTGGAGTATTCAAAACAATTGTATCAGCATAGTAACCAGAAGGAGACACCCCCTATCATCACTGTTAAGAAAGAACTTTTCACAAATGAAGACATTATTCAAGGGATAAAAAAGTTAGTAACTGGTAAAGCCCGTGACATAGACAATATTCAAGCAGAGCATATAAAATGGGGGGTAGATATTCTGGCACCGCAAATCAAAGAAATTTTCAATGAGGTCATACAAAATGGTTTCCCTACCGAGTGGACAACTATCTTGACCATTCCTTTGTTTAAAAGTGGAGATGTAAATAATCCCTCAAACTATCGAACTACCATGATCAACCCTCTCTTTGCAAAGTTGTTTGGGAGTATGATAAAGCGTAGGATCAGTATATGGGCAAAAGAAAAGGGAAAGAGAGCAAAGGGACAAGCGGGTTTTAGGCCCAAGCACTCAACTATTGATCACTGTATCACACTCGGACACATAGTGGAAAAAGGAAAAAATATGGGACAAAAAAGAGGAGGCTTTCGTTGTTTTGTAGACTTCAAAAAGGCATTTGACACAATGCCAAGGAAAAAATTATGGAGCGAGAATGGAAGAGCTAGAGGTTCCAATTCACTACAGAGGCAGCGGTTCACGGATTATATGAGCATGTAAAAGCTAGAATCAGAACACATGAAGGGTTATCCGAATGTTTTGGTAGTGACATAGGTGTCAAACAAGGTTGCCCTCTATCTCCTACCTTATTTGGGTTGTACATTGACAAGTTAGAAGAATGGATAAACAAATTTGGGGGAGAGGGTGTGCACTTAGCCAAATATGTGGTAAAACTCCTCATATATGCAGACGATGTAATTCTTGTGGCCAAAACAACCAAATATCTAGGAGATCACCTTCAAGCTCTAGAACTCTTTTGTAAGGAAGGTGGGATGCAGGTAAACACAAGCAAAACAAAAATCATGATTTTTTAGCAAAAAAGAAGCAACAAATCAAATTTCAGTTTGCAGGAAATCCACTTGAGGTAGTAGTAGAATACAAATATCTGGGCATAGACTTTCATGACAAACTCAATTGGAATACGTGTAGGATGAAAAGAACTCAAAGCGGTTGGAGAGCACTGTATGCCCTTCAAAATAGGTGTAGTAATGCCAAGCTATGGCTGGAAGACCACCAGGGTTTTATTTGGCCTACTTGTTACACCGGTTTTGTTGTATGGTTGCGAGGTGTGGGCTAGTGGCACAACAAAGGCAAAATGGAGGCAAATAGAAAGGACTCAAAAATATCTAATCACAAATTTTCTCAAAATTAAGGCCACAACCCCTTATGAAATTATTCTAGCTGAAACTGGAATGTTTCCTTTAGAAGCAATTGCTATGACCAAGCTATTATGTTATTTGAATTAAAATAAAAAACATGAAAAACGACAGATGGCCAAGGGAAGCTAAGGACGAAGAGTTGCATAGACAGAAGAACACATGGATGAAACAAAATCATAAATGGATGAAACGTTGGGAAATCAATATAAATGAATGCCCAAATTTCAACAAAGACATCAAAAGCTATGTGAATGAAAAGTTTAGAAGTGGAATGTGGAAAAATGCAAGCAAGAAAAGACAATATTATATTGCAAAGTTTAACCCAACATATGATCACAAGGAAAAAACATATATAGGCGCTGAAATCAAGTGGAAGGAAAAAATCCTCATTGCTCATATAAGGACTAGCTCTCATAGGCTTAGATGTGAAACATGGAGATGGACAACACCCAAAGAACAATGGGAAGAAAGGATATGTACTTTATGCAGCACAGGGACAGTAGAGACAGAGGAACACTTCATCTATAAGTGCTCAAGTTTTTCAGACATTCGTGGCAAATACAAAGAAACACTTGGAAACGGGTCTATGACAGAGTTATTTGAAGACAGTAAAATAAAAAAAAATGGGAAATTGCTAACCCAAATCAGCATGAGAAGGAATAACCTTCTCAAAGATATTAAAGATCATATGATATGATTTGAACAGTTGTACTTCTATATTTGAGGTCCCATAGACCATATTTGGGTCTCACGGATGTAATTAAAATCTTTCATTTTATAATATTTAAAAATATGAGTTTTCTTGCCTAAACAAAACTCTATAAACCTTAATTCTTAATTAATTAATAACGACAAAGTTATCATTTATAAAATAGAATTAAATAATCTATTAACAAATACTTAAATATTATTTAAGTAAAGATAAGGATAAAATACCTAACCGTTATTTATTTAAAAAGATAAGGATAAAGCATATATTTATAAAAAGAAACGTGATTCTCTTATACTTAAAATTTCAAAATTAAGTTTTTCAAATGAAAATCTAAATACATAAAATATATTTTAATATTAAAAAAATTAATTAGGTGTTTCGTCAGGTGGACCAAGGAATCCAATCGTATCAAAGGATATTAAATCAAAGCGGGCCAACAGTCCCCACTGGTATAGAATTAAATCTTAATTTGATTCCTAAAATCTTTTGCTTACAAAAGCCCACCAACTTTAATTATTATAAATCCAATAAAATATGATCCACGGACCAACATTGAATATTAAATTTGTTTGCTTAAAGTTTTTTTTTTTGCTTACGAAAGTCCACCAATACTATAAAATATGATCTATATAATAATACTTATTTCAAAAGAAATTTAAACATCAACAGTTGAATTATTACAACATGAATTTTTTAAAATAAAATATTTTAAAATTGAATTATTTAATTTTAAATAATATAATTATATTTTATTGTAGATAATTTAAAAGATTAGGTAATATTAATTTATAAAAAATAGTAATATCCTTTTTGAGGCTACAATTAACTTTTGTATTTGGTTGTATTTACTTTTTAGGATTATTGTAAACCTTGAAAAGGTGTTTTTGTAAATTTTTGTAATATTTTATTCTTAATGGTCGAGCTCATAACAATGACTTAAAGGTAACTTGTATGTAGATATATATACCTCTTCATATCAACTAGTAATTTCATTTCCATTTAGTGAGATTATTTGGTGTCCACGAACCCTCAACATATTCTATGTTCATTCTTCGTTTTATGTATTTTTTTTCTAAGCAATACTAGGTAATGTTTGGTTTCATTTATTTTTAAAAACTACTATAAAATCCCACATTATATCAGATAGGTATGAATCTTCAATACTCAATTGCTTCTGCTAGCAATTATTTTCATCTTCTCCCAAGGGTAACTATGATTGGAGAAGGCTAAGAAGAAATTCTTTTTGAAGGCTAACGACAAGACTAGAAGAAGGGTTTATCTAATCAAACCCTTTGTGGACTTGGAGTGTGAGGATCTCGTTAGGATTAGCAATTTTACTCTAAAAGAAACATTCACAAATCTGTTATTTTTCCTCTCATTGGTATTCAATCTTATTTTTTTAATAATTTCTGATGAGATGGATGCTTTAGTTTTAGGATTTTAGTTTTTTTGAAAACCTTATTTGTTCTTTACAATTTTTTCTTAAAAAATCATTTCTTTTCTCTTTTGGCTTTTTTTTGTTCAATAACAATACAAACAAGAGGGTAGATTTCTTAGTTGTTGTGAAAGAATAAAATAAGAGGCTATTTTTTAGATAAATGCTTGCTTCCAAAGAAGCCATGGCAAGTTTTCATGCTTAGCAAAGACTTCTAAACTATTTGACAATGTTGCAAAAATGGTCTAGCAACTTTTTTGTTGCATAAGCATGATAGGACATCATAATTGGTTTTGTTCAACAAAAGGGTTGTATAAGAAAAACCATGACAAATATGAACAATCCATCAATGTTTCTATATTCGTTACAAAATTTTAGTGGGGTTCTAGTTCAACACTTTTGTTCATTTTGTCTTTAGGTACCTGAATTTTGCATCTAAATTTTATTCATTTGCCTCTAGGTACCTCAAATTCGCAACCAAAAAAATTGTCCCTCCAAAATTTAAAATTTTGAATTTTAAATACAAAATATTTCAAGGAATATTCCTTGGACTAACAAAAAAAGTAGGACATGCAAGCACACACTTGCGTCAACATGACACAAACCTACATGAACAAGAAGGGATAAATGGGGTGCTTATTGTTTATATGTTTTCCATATTGATATGGATTAAAATAGAAAACCCAAATCATATTAGTTTTCAATTAAAATTTAAGTTTTTATAGGCATATGCTATGCCTTTGGTTACAATAGCAGATATTCTTCGTATCTTACCAGGTAATATGCTAATAAATAACTAGATTTTCATAAACTATTTCTAGAAACTAAAAAACTTACGTGAGTTATTCTTCATACTAACATTTTGCATGAGAGAAAATATACTAACTAATTAAAATGATAAAATGATTTCTATACTAAGGTCTAAAACCTATAGTAAGTTATGCTCCATTGTCAATGTTTCTCCCAACATTAGAAGCACTGGACTCCAATGCATTTAAAATTGAATCTCAATGTGGCATGGTCCTAACACATATGGAAGATCTTGTTGTTGAATATAAAAGAACAAAATAAAGCAGAATTTGAATATCTTGCACACTATTTGAAGCGAAAGCACTACATGAGAGACAAACCAACATATGGTATAAAAAATGGAAGAACCAAAGACAACTTCAAAACTTTGGAGTACCCATTTGATTCTTGTGATTAGAATAATCAACCTAAACCATGACCTATAAGATGAAGGTTGGTGGAATCAAAGACAAAAGGCTATGGTCTTGAATAAAAATGTGCTTCCAAATGAGTCTCTACATGAAGAGGGTGGATGGCTTTAACAAAGAATGCAAGAAGCTACCATTTGGTCCAATGCGAACAAAGATAAAGTGCCAAAATAGTGGTTATATGTGTGTCAAAAGGATGCATAATAGGTGAGAAGGAGGTCAAATTGTATTAACTGGTGTGGAAATAAAAATATATCTAATGCTAACCTTAGGTGTGAATAAGGGAGGATGTTGAAGTAACCCCACAAGATGTAGTAGTTAATTGAATTATCGAGAACATCGATGGATGACTGAGTTTAGCAGTGCAAATAAGTTACCAATAACTTCCAAGTGTTTATAGTGCCAAAATACAATCCACAAAATAATGATATGGAGATCAACCTCCACGAGGTAAGAATCCTCAAGGTCATTGACCTCGTTCCAAGCCAATCAACAACAAGAAGGAACAAAGAATAAATAAAATATGGCATAATAATATAGAACTCTCATAGGCTTTGCTTTACAAGGTTTTTCCACCTTGCAAGATAAGATAAGTAAAACCTAAAGGAAGCATACAGGTTAAAAATTCCAATAGATAAAAAATAAAAACCCAAATTTATGTCAAAGAGTATAAAAAAACACATGTTGCTAAAGATCTACAAAATGAGAGAACTGAAAATGAGTATGGCAGTAGGAATAGATGATGCTAAAAATGGAATATGGTTGATCAAAAAGTGGACTAGTAATAAATGGAAATAGCATTACAATCTAAAAAATTATGCACCAATAAAAATTCATGGTAAACTAAAATTAGTTGAAAGTAAAATGTTGATTGGAAGCAACGATTGCTAGTAACTCAATTTTGTAAATAAATAAATAACAATGCACCATAGCAATGCATTTATAATGTGGGAGGATTTTGGAATGGAATTACATTATTTTGAGGCAAGCACCCATGCGAGTCTAGTATGTTGATAGAAAGATATGATATCCAAGGAATCCAACAAATAACAATATTTGTGTGGGCGATCAACATTTTTGTCAGACATTTTGATTTGTAGGAAATAATTTCTATAGATAGAGTGAGGGGAAAAATCACCAAAGAGGTAATTTCCCCCTCAAAACTCAAGTAGGAAATAACTGCTTTGATACCAACAAATATAGATTAAAATCGTAAACCCAAATTTTATTAATGTTAAATTAAAAGTTACAAGCTTTTATAGGCATAAGTTATGCCTTTGGTTACAACAAAATATATTATTCATATATTAATGGATAAGATGTTAATAAATAGGATAAGATGCTAATACATAACTAGATTCTAACAAACCATATCTAGAAACTAACAAACTAACCCGATTTATTCTTCATGCTCATGTTTTATATGAGATAAAATATACTAAGTAATTAATATAAAATAATTCCTATACTAAGGTCTAAAACCTATAGTAAGTTATGCTCAATCATATTCACATATATATTTCTTGCCTTTTATCTCCCAAGCATAACACTTGGGAAGATGGCTAAGAAAGGTAAGATAAGATATTTTCCCATGGAAGATCTCAAGTTCAATTTTGCCAATACCAAAACCTTTTAATTGACTATGATCAAGTTAACATGCTTCATGATGTGGTACCCTATGATGATCATATTGTGATTATGTGACAATGAATGATACCGCCTCTTTGCATACTTGTGATGATATAGTGATGGTATACAAATGACATGGTAGTCTATACATTCGACATGGAAATCAGTATAAGTGACTTGATAGTTGATGCATGAATCTTGAGGTGACATGACATTCTATATAGTTGATATGATAGTCCATAAAGGTGACTTGGTGGTTAGTGTATGAATCTTGAGGTGACACATGATAGTCCATACAACTGATGTGGAATTCCATATAGGTGACATGGTGCTACACATGGTAGCTAGAACATGCATTGGCTAAGTTGATGATATAGCATGAATCTTGAGGTGATGATAGTAGGTGATGTAGGTATTGATGTGATAGATTCTAATTGGGAAAATGTGGTAGGCCATACAATGGCTGATGTGGTAGGTCATACACCATTGGATATGTATAAATACAATTTGACCAATAACATTTTGCCATCTCATCAAATTTGACAAACAACTTGTATAATCAGTAGCAGATTTGGCAATGCATAAATTTAAGAGCAAATCAAGATGTGACAAGTGACATAATGTGGTTTTTAGATCAAGTATAAAATTAGATCTTGATAAAGTTACATCATGTGATTTGTTAATACACCACATAGTCATAACATAGTTGGAAACCCCTCAACCACTCAAGTAACAACACATGGAAGACTCTCATTTGCTATAGATATTGATTTTTAAATAACTTATAAAATTTTTTGAAGGTAATTTTCATAGTTTTAGGGTAAAATTTTTGGGTGCCATAACTTTTGCATACAAAAGTATTTTGAGACAATTTTTTCAAATCACATAATTTTTTGAGATTTTTGCACTGGAGGTGTTGTTTTTGGTCACAAATACACACACTTTTTTGTATTTTGGTAGAATAATTATGGATCCCATGTGCCCTTATTGAGTGGTTCAAACTATGCTACCTAAAAGATAAAAATTGAAGCTCTACTTTGAAGTAAAAGATTGCTCAAATATGTGAATGAGGAACCTCATGATACTGATTCTAAAGAAATGAAGCAAATTTATATGGATAAGAAGGATGAGGCTCATTGTATCATTACTCTTTATGTTTATAATGTACATGACACCCATGTTACAAACACCACGAATCCTAAAGTTTTTCTTGATAAATTTAGGGGTTGTGTGATTGAATTGATTCCACACAAATCAATAGATTGGAGGTTGAGTTTGAAACCTCATCCATGGACTCATTTGATATTTTAAATGAGTATATCGATCAACTAAACAAATTACAAGAATATATTTGAATTGCAATAGGACTACCTAAGGACAAAAGAGAAAGAAAATAACATTGAACTACTCAATATGATCATATGACAGAGACATGATATAGTTGTTATTATTTTTTGGATGTTTTTTTTGTAATTTCTAGAATCTTGTGCACCACCTATTGATGAGATATTAAAGTGCTTTTTGCACCATAAAGCTAGAAAAAATAGGCATAAGGGAAATTCTAAGTTTAATTAGGCTCACCCAATGGAAGTTGTTGCCAAAGTCCAAAATGACAAGAAGCCAAAACAAAGTGAGAAGAAGCCCAATAAGTCTACTTGTGATTTTTGAAAAAAATAAGGTCACAAGGCAAAGTTTTATAGTATTGGAATCAAGAAACTAGAGGAAGCAACAAGAAAAATGGTGTTGATGTTGCTCTCTTCTATGCATAAGGTGAGAAAAATTTTGATGGAGAAACCTCACAAGTGCATGCAGTGATTCATTTTTCATATTGGACATCCACTTTGTTGGAATATATTATATTATTTGGTACATGCTAATGTACCATCTTGGGTACATATTTAGATTATGATTATGTCTTATATTAGAGTTTGAGATTTACTTTATGCACTTTAATAAATGCACAACTATTGTCAGAATGTGCATGTTGTCCATGTGTACACGAGTCTATACAATAGGAAGATGAAGAGTCATGGGAAGGTGAAAGGTCAAGAGTCACATCCAATTATATATAGGCCTTAGAAATAGACTAAGTGAATGAGTGTAGTACAATAGAGTAATACAAGTTAGTTACAATGTAGTGCATGGAGTATTTGAGAACTCCATATTTTGTATGAAGATCCTATTTTCATGAGCTCTCACTAATGGTAGATTTTTGAGTTATTACAGGAGTTTCTTATGAGTTTTATTTTCTTAATATATTACCATTATCATATACTTAATATTGCATGCTCATTTTAGATCTTGTGGTGGATTTTACATTAAATATAGAGCAACAAAATCTAACAGTGGTATTAGAGACACAAGGAAAATTGATAGGAGATAGAGAGAGCCACAAGAAAGATTGAGATGATACAGGGAGATCTCATTTTTAAAATTTTCAGAATTTCTTTTTGACTAGAGTCTTTCCATAGGGTTGTAGAAAAACTTGTGAAGACTAGTACTCAACATAGATCTCTTTCCACTAGATTAAAATACAATTAGTAAAGTTTATTGATTTTTAGAGATATAGAGATTTAGATGCTTGCTGCTATCTAAAGTTTATTGTAGGATATTAGTTTCTAGTTGCAAAAAAAGAGAAGAGTGAAGATTGAGGAGACCCAAAGAAGGGGGTACTCATAGAAGCTTGAATATTGAAGACTCTAGATTGAAGAAAGACAAAAGAAACTCTATTGAAGATAGATAAGAGAGAAAGAGACCAAGAGAATCCCTATTGAATATTAGAGAAAGAGGAGATCCAAAAAAAGAGATCTCATTGAAGAACTTCTAAATTTTGAAGATAAAATATTGAAGATTGAAGATGGAGGAGAACTAGGAAAAGTCCCGTTGAAGATTTGAGAAGGTGCAGAATTTGAAGATCCAAGAGAAGAAATCTCAAGCAAACTTGGTAGGAGAAATAAGAAGAAGGGTAGGGAAGCCCTATTGAAGAAGTGGCTAGTGGAGAATATTTGAATAAATCTCAAGATTGTAAGCAAGAAGGAGTAGCTCCTGAAAATAATAATTTGGAATAGTTGTCACCATCCGAAAACAAGCCCAAAAAGAAAAAGGATTTAGCAAGAAATTTTCCATATTTTGGAAAGGTTCCTTGAAAATATCAACATTCAGATTATTGAGGAGGAGGCCAACATATAGGACCAATTTGAAGTTAAAATTTTGACAAGAATATTGGAGGAGAAAGAAGTTAGACGAGACCATCAGATTTAAGAATTTTGAGGATAGTCATAATAGATTTTGAAGGCTAATTTGAAAGGAGAATATTATTTTTTTTTGCAGCAGAAGTTGAAGAGTCACAAGCCAAAAAATTGAAGGTGATTTAAAGTTGCAATTTGGAGAATATTTGGGTAGATTTTGAAGTGTCCTTGAACAAAAAATTAGAGGAATTGACAACAATAGAAGGCAACAATTTTGAGGAATTGAATGTTGTTTTTTGAAAACGATATATGGAAAAGAAATTAGAGTTTTTGAAGCAACAATTTGAAGAGATTTGAGCTACAAATTTGAGCAACATAAGAGGAGAAATTAGAGATAATTTTGGGGTAAATTTGCAAAAATATTGAACATCAAAACAAAGGAAGAATTGGCTGCATTTGAAGCTACAAAAGTTTCAAGTTTTTGGACAACAAGAGGATAACATTTGAGCAACACCAATAGGTACAAATTTCAAATTTTGAAAGAACAAATTTTGAGGAGAATTGAAGCCACAAAAATCAAATTATTTGGTAGTATTTGAAGAAGGATAATTGATGTATGGGAAGATATTAAAAACTGCTATGTGGGAATGGTAGCAATTTTTGGAGGAGATCTGAAAAATTGGAGGAATGTTGTGATGGAATTGGGCCCATCACAAAGTGTGCATGCTAGCGATGTTTTTTCATCTAAAAATGATTGGAAGAAATACTATTTCCCATTGCATGTCAGAAATCGCTTTTTAAATAACAATGGATGTTTGAAACGATGTGAAGCCATGCTGGTTCTAGTGGTTCAACTAGAATCGATGGTGGAAGATGTGGAGTATTTAACCAAACATGTGCTTATTAGAAAATTTATGGGCATCCAAATTTCTCTTCCCTTTGTGGAGGCTTGGGTTAGGAAGACTTGGAACCCTGAAGGTGATGTGGAGGTGATGTTGAGTGTGAATAGTTATTTTATGGTGGTTTTCTCTTGTCTTGCAGATCGTAACAAAGCATTTGAAGGGGGTCCCTATTTTTGTAACCAAGCGGGACTCTTTCTTAAATCCTGACATGTGGGTTTCAACCCATCAGAGGAGCAACCATCATGGGTTCTAGTGTGGGTTCGACTTTTGTGGCTCTCATTGGAATTATGGAGAAATGACATCTTGCATATGATTGCCCTTCTTCTTGGGAATCCGGTTGGACCATCACAACAAATGATGGATAAAAAGGTAATCTTTGTTACCCATATCTGTGCTCAAATTGATTTAAACAATTGTATTCCAATTTTTTTTGAAATACAGTTTGGATCGACTACATGGGTTGAACAACTTGAATATGAAGCTCTTCCATTTCATTACCGGATCTACCATGAATATGAACACCTGCAAAGAAAATTCCCTAAGTTTATCTCCCCTATGGCTTCAAATTCTAGGCCCTCTTGGTCTACACAAAATTTGGATTAAGGAAAAGCCTTGATAAATAAAAGGGATCGAGGTAAGGAAGGCTTTGTTCTGGTAAAACCTTGAAACAGAGGAAGAAGGGCAAAAATAGACCTTAAGGATAGCCAGCCAGATGATCTGATCAACCATTTTAAAATACTAGATGATCTTGATCAGTGCATAAAGATACCTGAAATGTTGCTACCTAATACAGATATAACAGGACTAAATCAAGTGTCTCTTCTTGAGATGGACCCTAAGGAATCAAATCTAGGGGGTTTAAATGAAGAACAAAGGGATTTGGTTCTGAGTATAGGTGATATGGTTGGCTCTAGCCTTGGAAGGAAAACTAATTTTGAAAGTGGCATAGATTTAGTTATGCACTCTCCTACTCAGGCACTAATACAGTTATCCTTAGACTGCAAAACTCCTACGATATTGGGATTGCAACAGAAAACAATTAAAAAAGGTGCTTCAGATAAGAATATGAAGGTGGGTCGAAAGAAATACCATGATAAAATTAAGTTAATAGGGAGACTTTGGTGGAGTCAGGCTTGGCGAGAACATTGGACTCCTATTTTTCTAACCTCCAAAAATGATTATCCTTTCATGGAATGTAAGGGGGTTGAACAACATCTCCAAACAAAAAGTTGTTTGTAATTTGGTTCGTGTTCATTCTCCGTATGTGGTGTTTATTCAGGAGACCAATTTGGCTACAGATAGTATGTTCAATATTACTCCCAAGTTGTGGAGAAGGGTTCAATGCCAGTGTATTGGTGCATGTGGATATGTTGGTGGTATTGCTTGTTTATGGGATCCGGTTAAGATCTCTCCTCTTACTTGGATTTATAGTAGGTCTATTTCGATGATTAGGCATGATAATGAATCTAGTGAAACCATCCTACTTACAAATGTGTATGCTCCTATTGATCCCAACGGTAAAGTGAATTTATGGGAGCACATTGGCTTTGTGAGAAGTTTGGCTCCCCTATACCCATGGATTTTGGCTAGAGACTTCAACTTTATCACTTGTCTAGAGGAGAAATATGGTGGGATTGATCATCTCGAGCCTTTTTCTTCTATATTCAGTGCTCATATTCGATCCCTAAAATTGGTTGACATCAAGGCGAATAATGGGATATTTACCTAGCACAATAGAAGATGTGGGGAATATTCCATCTTAGAGAGACTGGATAGGTTTTTGATCTCCAATTTTTGGATTGGTAATAACAAAAGTGCTAGTTTTGTGATTTTGGAGGGTAGGGGATCTAATCATTGGCCTATCAAACTCTCTGCTTTAGAGTTAGGGCTAAAGAAGAATCCTTCCTTTAAGTTTCAACTTATGTGGCTTTAGGATCCTAAGCTTCATGATTTCATGTGAGGTTGGTGGACCAATGGCAAACCTCCTCATGGCACCACTATGTATTCCTTTATGAAGCGACTACAATTTGTTAAGCATAAATTGAAGAGATGGAATAGACTAAATTTTGGGAACCTTTCCTTGGCTAAGTTTGTAGCTCTTAGGAGGGTGGAAGAAGCTTCAAGGATCAGAGACTCATGGAGGAGCTTCTCATTGAGGAATCTGAGGCTACGAAAGACCTTGCTGAATGGGAATTGAGGGAAGAATATTTTTGGAAACAAAAAGCTCGAGTATATTGGCTTAAAGAAGGGGATAGGAATATGGAATTCATTTATAACTTAGTTAAGGCTCACTGTAATGGTAACCTAATCACCTCTCTTGTGAATTCTTAGGTTTCCCTACTCTCTTATTTTAGGGATATTTTAGAAGAGACTAGGAGGTATTTTTTCTCTCTCTTAAAGGATGACTCCCTCTCAGATGATGAGGATGAAAAGATTATTCTAAATTGTATTCCCTTGATTGTTTCTAGAGAGATGAATGAGTCCTTGATGGGTCCAATTTCCCTTGAGGAGTTGGAAAATGTTGTATTCAAGATGAAAAATGGAAAGCCCCAAGCTTGGATGGATTCGTAATTGAGTTTTAACAGGTTTGGGAGTTAATCACATTTGATCTTCTAGAGATAGTCCATGAGTCCTAAAAGAAAAAATAGATGCTAAGGACCCTAAATGCTACCTTTGTGGTGCTTATTCCCAAAAAAGAGGGAGCAAATTCCCTGGATATGTTTAGGCCTATTGCTCTTTGCAATATTGTGTATAAGATCATCACAACAATTATTTCTGAGAGGCTGAAGATATGGTTGAGAAAAATCATCTCTAAGGAGCAAGGTGGGTTTGTTGTTGACCGTTGACATATCTAGGATGGGGTTGTTATTGCTACATAAGCTATTCACTTGATGGAAACTTCTAAGGAAAAAACTATGTTCATTAATTTGGACATGGCCAAATCCTATGATCGGGTTTGATGGCCCTTTATTTAGAAAGTTCTTGCTGCTTTTGGATTTGAGGAGGAATGGATTAGATGGGTGATGAGTTGTGTTTCTTCTCTCCATTATTGTTAATAATGAGACATTGGAGCTATTTTAGATCTCAAGGGAATTAAGGCAAGGAGATCCTTTATCTTCTTATTTTTTTATCATTATGGCGGTAGGTTTGGGAAGATTGCTCAAGTCTTAGGTTGGTAGGGTCTCATTCAGGTGTGGAAGTGGGATAGTATGTTGCCACCTCTTTCCCACCTTCAATTTTTTGATGATATTGCTTTATTGGGAGTTGCCACTATTAGGGAAGCTAACAAAATTAGAAGATCTCTTCACATATATCTTGGTGCTTTTGTATAGTCGATTAATGACGACAAGCCTTCTATTTTCTTCTTTAATACCCCTCCTCTTATTCAAGACACGATTGCTTATATTCTAAGATTCTAGGTTGGGACTCCCCTTCATTTATCTTGGTATTCCGATTTCATCTCATCCTCTTCCTAGATCTTCTTGGTAGTCTATGCTTGATAAGTTTATAAGGAAGGTGAATCATTGGACCATCATATGGTTATCTTCTATAGGTAGAGTGTTGCTTTTAAAATCTAATTTTCAAGATCTACCCATTTATAGGTGTTTTGTGCAAACAACTCCCTCTCGTTTCATCAAGGACATGGATGCTTTGTTAAGAAATTTTTTGTGGTCTAGAAAACTTGATCAATCTAAATAGAGTTTGGTTAGGTGGGATTCTATATGTAGTTCGGTTTAAGAGGGAGGCCTTGGGTTGTGATAGGTGGATATTTCTGGGCAGGATTTGGCTACAAAACTTTATTGGAGATGGTGTACCTCTCAATATCATATTTGGGCTAAAATCTTATCTTGTAAATACTTGAGAGGTATTTTTGAGGTTGAGATCCCTAGAGTCAACTTGGTTGGAAAAGGTTTAGTTATCTTAGACACTCTGAAAATAGGAGCTAATTAATTAAGTAGGGTTTGTTCTAGATTTGCAATCGAGGATCAGATGCTCTTTTTTGGGAGTATTCTTGGGATGGCCACCATCCTATCTTGACTAAATATCCCAGGTTACATTCCCTAAACATTTATTTCTTGGAATTAGGTTGGTCTAGTGTGGACTTTAAAAAAATATTGTCTTATAGAAATTTGGAGATGTACAGGTGGAAAGATCTGCAAGAATGGCCCCAGGGGGGACTAGTTGAGGACAAATATGTGCTTGCTCTTATTCTTGTAGGGAAACCCTATTATTTGTTGAGGGATAAATATATTTTGGCTTGGAACACTGATCCCAAGGGAACCTATTATGCAGCCTATGGTTATCAGGTTCTTGATAAGCAAAATTTTAGGAATCTCCCTATCACATGGTGGAAAAAAGTGTGGAACAAAATTACTTGACCAAAATGTAACTTATTTCTTTGGATGGTAGCTCATAATAAATACCTCACTTGGGATAACATGAGGAAGAGGGGATTTTAAGGTTCCTCTTTTTGTGTCCTTTGAAATAAGAATTAGGATGACTCTTCTCATTTATTTTCCCAATGCTCCCTTTCCAGAGACATTTGGCACCATTGGTGGAGTGCTTGGAACCATCCTTGTTTTCATGTTTTCTCCCTGGTGGAGTTTTGGAGTAGTCTGGGCAGACCTTCGGCCAAGGCCCCCTTCCTTCGAATGGAATGGAATTTGGGCCCTTCTTGCATCATCTGGAAAATTTGGATTGAATGGAACCATCACATATTTTATGGCAGTCATTTGGTTATTCAACATATCTGGTAAAGGATCTTGTGTATGGTTCAAGAAACTATCCATAGAAAATGTGATGTGGACCCTCTTTTGGACTCTAGGGAGGAGAAGGTATGGTAGGCCATTGGTATCTTTGGGAATGGTGTGAAATCTTCTATCCCTAGCATGGTTTCTCAGCTCAACAAGAAGGTTGGGAGAGATGGTAGGTGGAGGCCACCCCCTGGAGGAGTTTTAAAAATTAATACTGATGGGTCATCTAGGGGTAATCCTGGACATGCTGGAATTGGCAATTTTGGGAGAGTTTTTTTTGGCATGGTCAATTTTTCTTTTCCATTTATAAAGGTGTTCACTCCAACAATTTTATGGAATCTCTTGCAATTATCAAGGCCTTGCAAAGGGGGTTTTATCTTAGCTGGCATAGGATTATCTGCAAGTCCAAATCTCAAATTATGGTTAATATTTTAAATAGAAAAAGGGTGGAGGATGTTAATCGTAGTTGGCCTCTGTGGCCGTTTAGATTCACAGAATGAGTTAAGAGTTCAAATTTATATCCTTTGTGCATATTCCAAGGGAATGGACTGTGGTTGCTGAGTACCTGGACAAAAGGGATTCTGAGTTGTTGGATCCTTAGATTATCAATAACCGGGAGAGTCTCCCATCTAGGGACTTTCAACACCTTTGGGAGTTGATCCACAAGGATTTTTAGACTTAATGTGGTTTTTTCTTGTTGTCTTCTTCGGGTTTCGATCTTGTATGGTGGTTTTAGCCTATTTTATTGCTTATTTGAGTCTTGGTTGGGAGCTCAACTGTACTCTATAATCTAGAATTTTTATCAATAAATTTTTACCCCTTTATTAAAAAAATAAGAAGGATAATTGCTGCAAAATATAAAGACATTTGGACATCGTATAAGTTGATTCTTAAACAACATTGAAAGTTACAAATTAAAGCTTTTTGAATAACAAGCTAGAGGCTAAAAGGTAGAGAATTAAAGGCAACAATTGAGTAGAAAAGAGAGCTACAAATTTTATAAATTCAAGGTAACAAATAGGTGAACCAAATCACCAAGAAGACAAGCTACAAAAGGAGGTCAAAATGTGTGTATAAGTGGTACTATAAAATTTCATTATTTAAGAATTTATAAGGTTTTTTGAATGCACCATATTAGATTCTTTCAAGGAGTGAAATCTAGTTTAAGTTTAATATCTCCAATCCAAGGAAGGAGACATCATTATTATATTTAAATCTTCAAAAATACAATAGCAAATATTGAAGTTAAAACCTGCTTAAAAAGGAGTAATAAGTAGAAGTAGTATATGCTATTTTTATAAATTGAAGTGCAGATTTTTCTAAGTCCTATTGAGTAAAAGAAAGAGATTCAATAGTGAACAAATACATGGAAAATTTGTAGTGTTTAAAACTTCAAATAAGACACAAAATATTGCAAATTTTTTGGTTAAGGATAACCACTAAAGGAGTGGTAGAAGCACTAAGGAAAAGTGGAGCCACCACCATAGCGAAGAAGCTACCAAGAGCCAATCGTCGAATGTAGAGGAGTTATCATGGAAGTCATCAAACAATAAAACAAGAGGTGAGAAAAAGTAACAATGTTGAGCCACCAAGGTTGCACCACTAACATGAGGAGAAGGAGTATAATGTCATTACCACCAATAGCATCATAGGTCATGACATACGAAAAAACAACATACGAATAGACATCAAAGAGTCAGCATTAAGAAGATAAAACATTCAAGAAGAAGGAATTAGGGCAAGGTGAGGACCAAGAGATAAATAATTGCATAAGTGGATGTTGGAGGATGCCACTTATTGATTGAAATGCTTAATCAAGCATAACGTTACAAACTGACCATTGTAGAATGTTACTCTACAAAGAAGGATGTTAGAGAATCAAAGAGTGCAAGATGAAGGGGTAAGAGTTATTGGTTACCACTTGGAAATATAGGAACTGAGCACCAACCACCATGGAGTAGAACTGAAATACCCTAGTATCTCTATTAATAAGTGGGTGGTTATTGAAGGAATATCACTACCAAAAGCATATCATGCATCATAGTCTAAAATTACAGTGCATAGCTTGACTACCAACAAGGAGAGAACATTACCGAAGGAAAATTATAGTTCATAATTCAAGGTGCATATGTGGAGGAATTAAGAGCAATTGGAGCTCATACGTGGAGGAATTTTAAGTATCTCAAACCCACCTACAAGAGCAAGTGAAGAGGCATTGAAAAGGAAGAGCACCAAGAAATAAAAACCATCGTTGTAGAGAAGACAAATGATTCCAACGTTGAGAAATTTTAAACATTACCAAGAAGTGTGTAACATCCATTGATAAGTCTTACGAAGGTAAAGGATGCTAGAGATAATTTTCATCTATATAAAGAAGCACCAACCACTATGATTTATAACATCTCTTACAAGCAATAAAAGCATGGGTTAGAGTGCCACTTGATATTAATTAAATAAAGGCATGTAAGAATATTGTACAAGCATTGCAAGAAGGAAAAAAGAATGCAATCAAATATTTTTGAAGACTAATTTAGTGAGCATCCATAAGGAGCATTAAAGACTTTGCAGAGAAGGCAGATACTTAAGAGCATAGGTTGTAGAATCAAGTAAATTTTAGCATACCATATACAAGTAGGTATGCTTTAATTTATAATATTTGTGAATATTAAAGGATGTATAAGACATATTATTGAGATTAATATTAATTGTTCAATTATATTTAAGTTTATTTGAATAATAAGAGAAATAAGGTGATGAATTATAACCTTAGAAAAATTATTGAATGCCTTAGAATATATTTGAAGTAAGAAGCTTTTTGAGAGATTTTGGAATTACTTTATTCAATTTTGAAATTCATATTGCATAAGATATTTGCAAATAGTTTAACTTGGAGGAAAAGGGATTTCTACATAGAAATATTAATTTTGCAAATACATTATTTTCTAAATTTCTAATTAGGTAGTTATAAGGAATACAACACCAATTTAAGTTCTTAAAATTTTAAAACTACATTATTGAAAATTGAAGGCTATAAGAAACACAACATAGAGTTGTTGAAAGTTGGAAAATTATATTGGTATTAGTCTCATGCTCAAATTAACAAGACATAAATAATCCAACTTAAAAGTCTTGAAATTAGAGAATCTTATCAAAATTGAAATTGCATCAAAATAGTCTATAGCTTTCCATTCATAAATAGGGAGTCAAAAGGGATTCAACTCAAAAAGCTATATTATATTAAAACACTAGGGAGATATAAGGTAATCTACAAGTGTTATCATGGCAACAAATAAATTCTTTCTTTCAAAATCCCAACTTCTTAAAGGACCTAATTACACTTCTTGGAAAAACAAAGTAAGGTCAATATTGATAGTTGAAAAGCTTTGGATATTGTTAAAGGAGAAAAAACTAAACCTACTACATATGCTAGAGAAATTCAAAAGTATAAATAATATGAAGCAAAAGCACTCATGATAATAATATTCGTTATTATAGATGAATTACAACTATACATTAGTTAAAAAAAAAACTCTACAAAATCTTGGAAAACTTTAGCCAAGATATTTGAAGGAAGGAATAAAGCCACTATTTTGAATCTCTTGAACGATGAATTTGAAGCTCTTTCAACAAATATAGTATTTTATGAAGATACTAATTATTTACTTGACCAAAATACAAACAGGGATCAAAACAAAGAAAGCAGAAAAGTAGAGCTCAAGTTCCAGAACAAAGATGAAGATCCATATTGAAACTAAAGTCTTCAATAACCAAATAATATAATATAGGGGGTTTTGGAATATATTACATTATTTGGTACATGGTAATGTACCATCTTGGGTACATATTTAGATTAGGAGTATGTATTATATTAGAGTTTAAGATTTACTTTATGCAATGTACTAAATGCACAACTATTGTTAGAATGTGCAATGATGTAAATGTGCATGTTGTCCATGTGTACATGAGTCTATAGAATAGGAAGATGAAGAGTCATAGGAAGGTGAAATATCAAGAGTCATATCCAATTATATATATGCCCTCGATATAGAGTAAGTGAGTGAGTGTAGTACGTTAGAGTAACACAAGCTAGTTACAATATAGTGCATGCAGTATTTTAGAACTCTGTATTTTGTATGAAGATTATATTTTTGTAAGCTCTAATTAATGGAAGAATGATTAGTTATTACATAAGTTTCTTATAAATTTTACTTGCTTATAATATTACCATTATCATATACTTAATATTGCATGCTCATTTTAGACCTTGTGGTAGCTTTTACATTAAATATAAAGCATCAAAAGCTAACACACTTCATCATATGAGTGGATTTCATATTCAAGGGCCATTAGGCATATGTAAAAACACAAACATCTTCTAGAAGGCTAAAATAAAGCACATGTATGGGAATTTGTTGTGATTGGAGATTATTCTTTATTACAAGTTGCAAGGTGTGGAGACGTTAGCATTGGATCTTTGTGTATTGATGAGATACCTCATGTTCTTAATGATGGATCTAAAATTTTATCTATTTATCATATTAGTCATAAAAATAAGAAGGTATAATATTGGTTTGATAGATGGGTAATAAATTATATATACAATGGGTTAAAGATTGTTGCTTCTAGCAATTTTGATGAGACTGACCATATGTATACTTTAGGAGAAAAACCAACCTCTTCTAATCCCTCCTCTAGGAAGAAAATGTTTGTTGTTATGGTTTCTCATGTAGACAATAAAAGTAAAATGTGGCATCATATTTTTAGGCATCTCAACTATGTATCTTGGAGATACATGAGTCAACATTAGATGGCCATTATGCTTCCATGCATATCCCCTTGAAGTAGTGCATGTGAGGATTGTATTCTAGAGAAGCATCATAGGGAAGCCTTTCCAAATGGGATTACAAGGTGACCTCTCATCCCTTGGATATCATCAATAATGATATTTGTAGATTTATGGATATGTCATCTCTCTTAGAAAATAGGTACTTTCTTCTTTTCATTGATAAGTTTTCTAGGTGTGTGTTGTTTTACACTATTTGCACTAAGGATGAGGTCTTTGAGAGGTTCAAGACCTTCAAGGATATTATTGAAAATTAGCTAGATAAGATAATAAAATGTATAAGTATTTATGGGAAGGTAAATATGTTAGTTATACTCCATTATTTTTGGGTTTCTCATGTGATTTCATATCAAATAACTGTTTACTATACTCCTAAATAGAATGGTGTAGCTAAGAGAAATTATAGGGTGATCATGGAGATAGAATAATGTATGACTCATTCCAAGGATATGAATCATAAATTATGGGGTTAGGTTGTCACTTATTAAGCACACACCATTAATAAATTTCCTATGTAATGACTCCAATATAGCAATGTCAGCTATCTTTATTTTTATTAGCTCGAGACCTAGGTTAAGGTAGTCAACTCTTAAGCATTAGAGTTAGGGTTGATGTTGATTTAATCTATAAATATGAAGAGTTATATTGTAGTTAAAAGCACGTTTCATATTTAAATCTTAGTTGCCTCTATTGTGCATATGAGACTTTTCCCTCTTCAAGTGGCTAAGAGACTTTAACCTCCTAAGTAGGTAATGGTTTATATTGATTTGAATTTAGAATCTAAATACTTACATTTTTTGGCATTGAATCTAAATTTATTATTAGTATTAGATGTTATATATTACATATTATTGAATTTCTACTATAATTACTATGTTTATTGAAGTCGTTTAATTATAAATGGTATGAGAGCATTGATCTTAGCTCCCTATGGGTGGTGCAAAATAATTATAGAAGGGCACACAAACCATTATAGAACCTCTATTAAACATTATTACTTATTGTAGCATCATAATATTTTATTAAAATTTGTTTGTCTCATCTTCTAGTGCATTTCTCTTCTATAATATTGTGAGTTCCTATTATTAATTTAATTTTTCAAACTTGATTAGAAAAAATATTGGGTGTGTTGGGACCCTTTCCATAGACCTATACCATTATGATTGTCTCTTTGAACTAGTCAAAATAAGGGGTATTTCTAACAACATTATTTTTTGGAAATTAGTTGTGTCAAGACCCTTGCAGGAGACTTATCTCATCGTGATCATCTCTTCAATCTAATTGAAGTAAGTGGTATTTATCATAATACATTTTTAGAAGTGCCTAAAGGATTTTTTAAGGTTTTGCATTTCCCTTTGTGCATGAACAAACCTCCTTATTTTACTAGTTTGTTGTAAATCAATGGTTGATTGTAGTGCATTAGTAATTCAAAGGATGTGTACATGAGTAGAAATAAGTGCTAACATAGAAATTCCAATAAGCATCACAAAAATCTAAATATAAATAGTTTTAGCTAGCATGTTATTTCTTTCTTAAATATCATGGCTTCACCTCCTCCCAAATCTAAGGGTAAAATGATGATCTTTATGGTAGTAGATCACCTTTCCAAGTGCGCTAATTTTTATGCATTATAGTATCCTTATTTAGCTAGAAAGGTTTCCAAGGTATTCTTAAATTCTATTTTTAAATTACATGGTATGCCCAAGTCTATTGTCAATGATTGTGGCCTTGTCTTCATTACTATTTTTTGAAGGAATTATTCTATGCTAGTGGTTATCAGTTGAATATGTCCTCTTCTCATCACCCTTAGTCATATGGCTAGACAAAGATTGTAAATAAATATTTAGGTACTTACTTTAGTTGTCTTTATCAATACAAGTAGTATCACTAGGTACATTTGGATCTCTTTAGCTAATTTGTGGTACAATACTTCTTACCATTATTCCCTCAAGATGTTCTCATTTGAGGCCTTGTATGATAAAACCTTCTTTAGTGGCATATTATATTACAAGATCCTCCAAGGTTGCTCAAGGGGATGATTTGTTAGAACAATGACAACTTGAACCTCAAATTCTTAAAGATAATTGGACCTAGGACAAGAACTACATCAAACAGTAGTAGGATTCATGTCATTCTGAATGATAATTTATCATGGGGGATATGGGATTTTTATACCTCTATCCCTATAAGAAATTGTTCTTGAATACCAAGTCTATTTGGCTTCTTGATTTCATGGGCCTCAAAATGTGGTTTATCACACGGTGAAGTGGCATATTAGTTGGAGCTTCCACTGTCTTCCCATACCCATCTTGTATTTCATGTTTCTTGTCTTAAATAAGTTATTATCCAGAATGTGTAGTCCTATACAAATATTCTAGTACTCAATGAAAAATATCAAGTCATTCTCTAGTCAAAAGTAGTGTTGTAATCCAAAGTTCATCTTCTATAGTATTACTAGATTTAGGAGTTTCTCATTAATTGGCAAGATCTTCCATAGGAAGATACTATATGGGATCCTGAGACCATTTTCTAGTAATTTCTAGATTTGATGACAAATGTTGTTTAGGGGATCCATGTAACAAATTCAATGTAGACATGCCAACTATATTTAATTTTATTAGTTTGGGCCCTAGGTTAAGGTAGTTGGACCTTGAGCATTAGGGTTAGTATTAATATTGATTTAGTCTATAAATAGGAGAGTTATGTAGTAGTTGGAATAATATTTCATATTTAAATCTTCATTGTCTCTACTACATAAATGATATTTTATCCTCTCCAACTATCTAAGATACTTCACCCTTTCTAAGTGGTGAAGAATTTGTATTGATTTGAATCTAGAATCTGATTACTTGTATTTTTTACTTTCTAACACACTGGATATTATATATTTCATACAATTGAATTACTATTGCTATTACTATATTTATTAAGGTCATTTTAATAAATCATACCAAGGTAGTCTAGGGCATGACACATCTTGAGAGATTAATAAGGAATACGTTTGATGTGTACCAATTTCATATCTTTGGGTCTTTAGCATGGGTTCACATGCCCAAGGATATTTAGAAGGAAACACCAAAAAGTCATATGTGTCTTTTTTGTGAGGTATTTAAATACCTCAAAGGCATATCATCTTTACAATCCTTAGAGGTGAGAGACTTTGATCCAACGAGATGTCATCTTTGATGACGTCCTTCTAGGTATTGTTTCCACCCCACCACTTGAGCTTTTGATAAAATAACCCTTTTTATCCTTTAACAATCTTGGTTCAACTATTTCTTCCAAGATTTTTGTTGGCCCTATTCCCATTAGAGTATCTTCTTCATCTTATCTGTATTCATCTTCTTCATATTCATCTTCGAGTGGAGGTCCATTACCTATTAATTTTACCGCTTCATGGGTAGCACTAGAGGCATAACCTTTTTCTCTAGGTTTAGGGCATGATGAGTAATACATATCAATCCAAAGAGTTTTAAACTTGTGTGATAAGTTGAGTGGTGATTTTGAGTTGGATTCTCCAGTTTTAGCTTTTGATGTTGAGTATCCATAGAATACACATGATTATTCCTTAGTTCGTCCAACACCCAAATGGATTAAGACATTTTTAAAGGATGCTAGCCTATTATATCTCTTGAGTGACATCAAAAGGATCCTTCTTGAACACTACTTTTGAAGGTATATCATTACTAGGATCCTTGTGTATTCTCAATCCAAGGGTTGGATAGAATGGGAATATGATATGTTAGTAGAGTATGAGGTTGTGATGAAGAATATGACTTGGAATTTGGTTTCTCTTCTATAAGGGATGAATGGTGTTGGTTACAAATGAGTCTATAGGATGAAATATACTTTGGATGGTTATGTAGAAAATTACAAGATACACCTTGTTGCTAAGAGATTCTCTCAACAAGAGGGAGTGGAATATTTTGAGACATCTGCACCAATGTACAGGATGGACACAACCAGGATGATTCTCTCCATTTCTTATTCATGTGGATGGAAGGTACACAAGATGGATGCAAAGAGTACCTTTCTACATGGGTGCTTCAAGAGAAAATCTACATGTAGTAGCCACCCTATTTTCATCTTGAGGGACCCACTTTGTCAATTTATCATTTGATTAGGTCCTTGTACATACTTAAATAAACTCCTTATGCATGGTATGAGAAGATTCATTCTTCTTTTCTTATTTATGGGTTTCAACAATGTGAAGTTGAACATGATGTTTACATCAAAAATCAAGATAAGAAAACTTTGGTGATTGTGTTGTACATTGATGATATTCTTATCACAAGCAATTATTCTACTTAGATATAGGATATGAATTCATGACTTTGTTCCACTTTTGAGGTGATAGATTTAGGGCTTCTACATTTTTTTTTTATTGAGATTCAAGTTTATCAAATAGATTTTGGCCTCACCATTTTTCAACCCAAGTATAATTTATATCTTGTTTAATGTTTTAGGGTAGAAGATTACAATTTTGCTTAAAATTCATTTGCCTTAGGCTTGAAGCTTCAAGCTAATTGTATCACTCCTTTGGTGGATGTTACATTATAGAGGTCTCTTGTGGGATGACTTAGCTACCTTACTCACATTAGACTTGATATATATTTTACTATTAATTATTATTCCATATATGTAAGCACCCTGTGAAAGTCACTAGACAATAGCTAAGAGGATTCTTAGATACATCCAAGGGACATATTAGATGGGTATTCACTACTCTATTGGATCCTCTCTAATTCTAATAAGATTTTTAGATGTTGATTATGTTGGTGACTTGCATGAGTGACACCACAATATTTGTGGTCTATTTGGAATCTAGCCTGGTTTCTTGGTATTCCATACACCAATCCACTATTTTTCAATCGTTCATGAAGCCTAAATATTGTGCTACCAATAAGGAAACTAAGAACACCAGGTGGATGTTCATGATTTTGGAGGAGATTTTCATTCCTCAAAATTGTCCAATCATTATTTGATATGGTAATCAAAGCACCATATAGATTATCTACAATCTGTTGTTTTATTAGCAGATAAAGCACATAGAGATATGGGAGTGCTTTGTGAGATGGATTCAAGCATATTGGATGGTTATCTAGTTTATGTGTCTTCAATAGAGTAGGAAACATATATTTTGACTAAGGTCATGTTCAAGGTCACTTTTGTGTGCATGAGGGAGCTTCTTAGAGTTGGAAAGTGTCTCTTAAAGGGGTATGACAAATAAAGTTACCTCTTTGTATCCCTTGTTTAGCTTAAAGGATAATGTTGGAATATGTGGTGGTTAAGCTTCTCTTAAGGCCACGATTGACTTTTGTGCCTTTTTTGATCATATTTACCCTTTAGGCCCACATAAACCTTGAAAAGGTGCTTTTGTAATATTTTATTCCTAAAGGGTTGTCTCACAACCTTAACCTAAAGGTAACCTATTGTTGGTTATAAATACCCCTTTATACCAACCATTTTTATCATCAGTTGGAGTGTAAATTTATTTTCATTTAGTGAGATTATTTTATGTCCATAGACACTCCCAATATGTTAAACGTTCTTCATTATATGTTCTATGTATTTTTTTAAGCAATACTAGAAAATATTTTATTCCATTCATATTTGAATTTTTTTTTGAAATCTAACAAGTTTTTGAGTATCACCATCTATTTATAGATAAGTGAGCTAATATATGTAGCATCGATAAGAAAGCCATTTATATGTTAATTTTTCTCCAATATATATGTGTAATATAGATCATGCCATTGTTGAAACATTCATTCTTTTAACTTTGTGTTTTTTATGTTACATATAGAATTATTTATAAAATGTATCATGTTGATTTTTTCAATAACATTAATAACAAAAAAGCGCCTTGTTAGCAAGTTTCTATGATAAAAGAAAAATTTAATCTTATGAATGTCATACATCACTAATGATGGTGTCCACTACTATTATACATCATTATGGATAAAACCTTTATGTGATGGAGAAGGATGACAACAAACTTGATTTTGGTTAATTTCCAATTTTTGAGAGCGATAAATACAGTGTTAGTCAAAGAATTATTGGATGATAAATAGGACTATTTTATAAACTCAAGATATTTTTTAGAATAAGTCACCACCACCACATGAGGTTCCATCCTTTGTCTCTTTATTTTTATCATCATCATTTACTTTGCATAATAATTAGAATTACCATTAAAAATATATTACTTAAAGTGTTTTTACAAGTAAGATAAAAAAAGGCACTTACAATCACTTGAATTCCACTAGAATATGTATAAAAGTAAATGATATATGATTTTAAATTATATATGAAGGTTCTCACTAGGGATAAATGAAATCTTAAAAGTATTTTAGCTATTATTACTTTATGCAATTAAAGTTAACTCCAATAGCAAGTGTAACTTGACCTAAACCTATATTCTTTATATGTCAACAATGTTGAAAATATAGTCTATTCCATAATTTGGCTTATGTCAATGTATCCTCCAAGATATATATTTAGATTACTTTTTGTGCAAGTTATCTAGTTGCTTCATGCAATGTAATAAATTCACAAGTGTCAATGTGCAAGTTGTCCCTTGCACAACTAGATAGAGTGTTGGCCAAATATCCTATTTTACCTATATAAGGATGGCCTCTTAGATAGATAGATATAGAGTCGAGGGACATAGTCAGATAGTGTAGCTTAGTGGATAGTTTAGTTCTATGGGCCTCACCATTCATTGGTGATGGATACAATATATATTATTAGCCTTATTAATGGAGTTTTCATTTCCTCCAAAGCTACATCGTAATATTTTATATGATTTCTATTTGCAACATAATTCAGTCATCTAGCAGATTTACTTTCTTTCATATTATTCTGCATCTTGTGATTGTTATCTCCCAAGGCTCATTCATCAAAAGGTAATGGTGGTATCAGATCCACGGTAGATCTAATCTATGTAGTTCAATAGGGAAACCACCATTATCATTTAGTTTGATTATTTTTTCAAACTAACGCAACATTGGACCAACCATTGTCAAAAGATCTTAGAATAATTTAGGTGGTAGATTTAGAGAGAGTCATAAAGTTAGGACTAAAAGGAATCTCAATTTTAGAAAATGTTGATATCATTTTTGTCTAGAGTATTTTCCATAGAGTTGTTAGAAAAACTCGTGAAGACCAGGTTTCAGCATTCAATCCACTAGATTGAGAAATCATCTAGTGAAGATCATCCAGGTTATCTGGAATTTTCTAACTAGTGCCTAATGTTTCTTTTGTTGTAGGAAATTAATTCTTAAAGGATTGGGACTCCTTCTATGATAGAAAGCTAGGAGACTCCAAATTCACTGCCCAAAGGTCAATGTGTCCTCATAGTGCAGAGGTTAGTTCATTGTGAAGGAGGAGAATACTACAAAAGAAGACTTCAAGTGAAGGATTGTGGTGAAGATAAGAGACTGAATATCTCCATTGCTGGATTGTATAATTCCACAGTTGAAGAATAGTCCATAGAAGCCTTGATACATAGAGGCCATATAAGCCTTGAAGAAGAAGCCACAGAAGTCTTGATACCAAACATAGAAGTATTGATACTAAAAAGGCCATATAAGCCTTGATACTGAAAAGGCCACAAATCCTTGGTACTAAAAAAGGCCACAAAAGCCTTGATATTGAAATAGACCATAGAAGCCTTGATCCTAAAGAATAATTTGAGAAGAATATATGATTCATAAGTAAACTAAATATTTTAGTACTGACATCTTTGTTGTAGGAACAAAATATTCAGTGAGTTGGAAAACTTCCTACAAGAGAGTTAGGAAGATTATCTTCTTCAAAATCAACTCAGCCTTGAAGCAAAAGTGAATATATCAGGAGAAGATCTCATTGAAGAACTTCTAGTCTTGGAAGAAGAAGAAGAAGAAGAAGGACTAGGAGAGTCCTGCTCGAAGCTAGGACCAACAGAATCAAAACATCTAGGAGAAGATCTCACCACCAACACTTCTAGGAGTAGAAGGTTGAAGAGAAGGTCTCAAGGGAGACCATCAGAAGCTACCAAATTAAAAGACCTTGTGAAGGTCTCACCAAGCATCCAAAAAATGCTAGGAGAACCTTGTTGAAGATCAAGAGTGTTCTTTGGTGAACTGATTGGAGAAATACACTACCAAGGTAAAGTCCCTGATAGTTAAGGACTTGGGAAAATTGTCACCATCCATAACAAGCCCAAGAGAAGAAATTGTCAAGGAGTTCCAAATTAGTGAAGAATAATTTGGTATTGAGTACCAAATCCCAAAAGAAGATCTTGTTTGAAGTCAAAATTTGATAAGAAGACTTGAAGATAGAATAAGCTCACCAAATCTTGAAGATTTTAAGATTAGCTCTCTTAGAAATAAGGCACCGCTTTAGATACATAGACTTCTCCCAATATATAAAAAAAAAAGAAGAACACAAGAGGAGAACAAGCCACAAAATCCTAGGCTCGTGATAGAAAGTTTGAGACCATAATTTCGTGAAGAAGGATTTGTTAAGGACATCCTACTTGAAGTAGCAACATGGTGTTCTTAGATACCAAGGTCTACATCCTCTACAAAGGCAAGAGAAGAGCTACAAAAAATGTATATAAATTTTGCTGCAAGAAGATTCATTTACTTATCAGATTTATTAGAGCACCTAAATTTGGATTAAAGTTGCAAGAAGAAAATTAGATTATAGTCTTCTAAATTGCAAATGGAAACAAATTATTTTTAAGAATTTATTTGCACATTTATTAGGAGTTGATTAGATTTCAGATTAGCTTCTATCAACTACCTATCATTTACTTTGAAAAAAATAAGATTAAGTCCTACAACATTGATTGTAGTGAAATTGCAAAATAACTCTTAAAGATTCATTTTAGGTTATTCTTGATTAGTTGCAGTAAATTAGTAGTGCATGACTTTGAGAGTTGATCGGAGTGATAACGTGTAATATTAATGCAAGACTTGTACTATTATACTACTCTAAAAAAGAAATTAGTTTTATGTTTCTTGAAGGGCATAAAATCTTATTTGTATCAAGTGTCTAAAGATGCTATTGAAGCACAAAAATCTGCAACTTGCAGTGGCCAAAAGAATCCACCAAAAAGGTTAGAATCCTCTAAAATTTGGAGAAGAACTTAACTAACCAAAAATAGAAATAGAAGATTCAAATATTGAGACTTGGTGAGTCTCAAATCAAAAAGCATTTCAAAGTTGAATGCAAGAAAAGGAAAGTATAGAAAATTGCATCAATTGAAAAGCTTCTATCTACTGTTATTGAAGCTTGGATTTGTTATCAAAGTGTCCAAGCAAAAATGGCAAGGTGTGTCTAATCTTAAAATATAACCTTAAAACCCTTGTATTGCAAGAAAAATCTACCACAAAACCAGAATTTTAGATCTATAAATAGAGTGAAAATAAGGTATATTAAGAGAATCCTTATTATACATCATATTCCACTACTCTAATATGGTTTTGATAGTAAAAGAGCATATTTGAAAGTTCCATAAAAGGGCACATTAACCATAGGAAAAATCAGCCAAGGAATATCGAATGTCAGCACTCTTCTTCCCAAGCTAGAAGGAGCCATTTTAAGGGCTCATATTAGATGTACGTACCTATAGAATCAAAGATCATATCAGATAATTATAGAGGTACATTTACGTAGACAAGCGAGTGCATATATATTTCTAAAAGATATCAAAAAATTACATGATTGGAGGCATAAATAAAAGGTGTTACATTCGTGGTCTCTAACTTGGAGAACACCATCCACCAAAGGAAGCTCCAAGTCATCATCCAAGCTCCATAACACATCGTCAATCCACCTGTAGAAGAATAGCTTGCTTGCTACCCAAGCAATATAGCAAAGCAAAGGAATTGTTACAAAAGGGTTTGAGGAGTTATAATATCCATCTTAAAAGGCGTTACAAGAACGGACTCCATGCAGAAATACCACTTGATATTATAGACATCATTCCTCTTTAAACGTTCAAGAAACTCCCATGTAGGAGTTATAGTAAAGTGGTGACACTTAGTATTCTCCACCAGCTTCACACAAGTGCCCATGCATTTTTATATTGCTTCAAGAGCATTGAACAAATAACCTAGAGTGTCACAAAAAGAAGGGAGTGCTCACTTGTAACAGACGTGATACATATCACAAAGTCCATGATTAGTTATCCTTAAAATACATTCGAAGTTCAAGTTCAACATGTGATCGAAGCACAATCAAAGACGTCGAAAGAGGGAGTGAAGCACAGTCAAATGAGTGAAGCACAATAAAAACATCCAAAGCATAGCATGGAAGGAAGGAAGAAGGATCATTAAAAGCTCCTATTTTTGAAGGTCAAACCCTCAACACCTACATACCAGTTTTAAAGACCAGCTACTCCAAGGAATCTTTGTTGATTCAAGCGCCAAAGGTACCACTTACATTACTATTATACTCAATCGCAGATAGTGCCGAACAGTGAGGAGATACTAAATCTAAAAAGGTAAGGGTTAATCCCATTTATTTTTGCTTTAGTTGGATATATAAGGGTTATAAACTAAGGTTAAAACTTGGATTTTAAAAACAAAAGAGTTAACTTATTATTAATTTAATATTTGAAATTTAACTTAGGAGAAATAAGGAATTCAACTTGGATTAAATTATCTTTGCAAATATTATTATTTTTTCTAATTTTCCAAACTTGGGAGACATAAGGGTTACTCCATCAAATTTATTTTATTGGAATTTAGAAATAATCCAAGGGATATAAAAGAGGTTATTAGGGTTTCTATTAAGGTTGGATAAATATATTTTTACTTGTCTCAAACCTTCAAAAAGGGACAAAAGAATTCCAACATCAAAACCTCTTCAAAAATTGAAAAGTGCTTAGTTCAATTAGGAGTAATAAGGTGTTAAAAAGTTGATTTTTTATTCTTACAAAACTTGTACAAAATCAACCAAAATTGAAAATGTTTTTACAAAAATCACTATATCACTCTTCAAGTTCAACCTTTTAAATGGGTAAAGGAATGTCATATAATGAGTGTAAAATTTGCTTTGATAGGAACCGGTTCACAAAGCATGATCACATGTGGTTTATTTATTTAGGATCCAGTCATCATATGATAGGAAATATACAATGGTTTGACTATCTTGAAGTTGCTAAAGGTTATAGATTAAGAATTATAGACAACCAAACTTATCCTATTCATGGATATAGATGTGTATCTCCTAGTAAATCTTTTCCAAATCTTCTACTACAAAAAATATTGTGTGTTCCTAGATTAACATTCAATCTTATCTTAGTAAGAAATCTAGTAGAAAATAATTACTTGATTAACTTTGGATATATGGATGTGCTTAATACATGTATCATTATGAATCAAGATGGAATAAAAGCAACAGGTTCAATCCATGAAAATACCTATATCCTAGACTCAATGGAAATCTTACAAGACATTGTGATGTTACAAAATGCTTCTAACTTATTTGAAGAAGAACAGGTTGAATAAAATGAAGAACCAGTACATCAAACAGGCAAGTACAGAAGGATAAAAAATAAAAATATGAGAGGACAATTACATCATGCCCTACTCATTCATCAACAATCAGAATCAAATGAAGGTACTTGCAATGAGAACTATAAATGTGGTTAGATAGAAGATGAATCTAAAAATGCCAAATATAATTCAATGAAATAAGAAGCTCCAGTTGTAGATTACTCTGCATCATATGAAGACACAAATTACCTATTGAACCTAAATACAAAGAATGCAAAATAAGACTACAAATATCAAGCAAAAGACGATGAAGAAGATCCATATTTAAGACTAAAGTCTTCAATACCCAAATAATATAATACAATGGGATGTTGGAAATAGAGTCTATTCCATCATTTGGATTATGTAAATGTATCCTCCAAGATACATAATTAGATTACTTTTTGTGCAAGTTATCTAGTTACTTCATGCAATGTAATAAATGCACAAGTGTCAATGTGTAAGTTGTACATGTGCAAGTTGTCCCTTGCACAATTAGATAGAGTGTTGACCAAGTATCTTATTTTGCCTATATAAGGATGACCTCTTAGATAGATAGATATAGAGTCGGGTGACATAGTCATATAGTGTAGCTTAGTGGATAGTTCAGTTTTGTGTGCCTCACCATTCATTGGTGATGGATACAATGTAGATCAATAGCTTTATTAATGGAGTGCTCATTTCCTCCATAGCTACATTGTAATATTTTATATGATTTCTATTTGCAACATACTTTAGTCATCTAGAAGATTTACTTTCATATTATTTTGCGTCTTGTGATTGTTATCTCCCAAGGCTCATTCATCAAAAGCTAACAAACAAGGCTATGAAACAACAAAATTATAATTTGTTCAATGGGCACCAGATGAGCTTATCACTTTTGTTACATAATATATTATAGAGGGATATGTTTAGTAAAGTTATTCCCTTTATTACAAGTATAATGAGATTTATTTATAATAGGAGAATACTTTTTACATCTATTAGTTTTAATTCACTACCTTTTTTTTTTTTTTTTTTTAGCGAAAAACCCCTTGCGGGGCCGCCTTGGTCCGAGAGACCATGAACAGGAGGTTCTACACCGTCAAAGTCACCCGAGAGTCGCACCCGACCCTGCCCACACCAACATTATCAATTGGATTTTGGATACCCAATTCAGCTTTTTAGTAGGGTGGAGATTTGAACCTGGGACCTCTCTTGGAGGATTTCCCTCTCCTCTCCAACTCACCTACAACACCTGGGTGTTTTAATTAACTACTTAGAATACATGTGCAGTTAATCAATTTTATACAATGGAAGTAAACAACTTATTAAAATAATTGCTTATCTTATAATTTTATTCAATATACTTACAATATGATCTATAAAACTCTTTTACAAGAACCTTTCTATGAGATATGGTGTACTTTAAAATAAATATTAACACAACATAAAAGGGAGAAAATAAATAGATAACAAAATTATATAAAACCCCTCCAATAAGTACTTCATTAATATTTAAATCTATACATTCTACTTTAATACAATACTCTACACATGTATATATAAGTACATGCTTAGTATAGGAATTCAATGAGATCAATGCACTGCAACTGGTCTAAACCTCTATCTAGGGGGATTAATAGACTGCAGTTAAAGCAAGCATAGATAAAGCAACTTTTTCAAAAACTTGAAAGTTAGTGATTTAAAGGATATTGTTTGATAAATTTGGAAGGTTTCTAAGGATAAAACATAGCATGATAGATATATTTAGTTATGATGTACAAATGACCTGAATTTTAGGTCACTATTAATTTTTTTAAGAAATGCCAAAGAGGCATCTGAAGAATGTAATTTCATATTTACTTAATATAAAATTACGACTTTTTTTAGGGGAAAAAAAATATATATATAGATAGATAGATAGGATGTCTCTTGGTTACATCAAGAGTCTCTTATTTCACATTCTCTCTAAATATGGGTGAGAAAAATTATTTTTTCTTTTCTATTTTCACTTGCAATTCCAATTCTATCATATTCTTTTTTTTTGCTTGATAATAAGGGGTTGTACTCGGGTCCCCCACCCTTGACAAATTACATATCTCTTCTTTAGAGCTTGAGAGTTTACAAATAGATACACTTCTCATCTCAATTGAGATGCTATAGCTAGAAACCTACATCATTTTACATAAAATGTCTGAATTCTTGATTTTCATTTTTTGGATCTTTTCAAATCTCTGTATGAATACAATTACTCCAGAATTTAGCATCTTTCTTGACATTTTCCTATAGAAACCTTCACAATGCCAAAACTTCACCTCTACTATCTATGCCTTGCATCTTAGTAGAGTAATATTTCCAAAACATCGCACTATCATAGTCCGCTTTACCAAATCTGGATTGCTAGTTTCCTTCCTGAAACACAAGTGCAACAATAAAAATTATAATAAATAGTCTAAATGAAAACACATTATTGTTACAAAATAAAGTAGATATTACCAATGGAAAACATTAAAGTAAATCTTAATCATTAATTGATTCAGGCAATCAATATTTTTTGTCAACTTCAACTAAACTTTCTACTTCCTCTAACCATGGAAAGGAGAATTTAACTTCACGATCCTCAATCAAAACCCCTCTATTGGCTAGCTTATCTACACATTTGTTTCCTTCCCTTAATATATGTGTAAACCTGATTTCTTCAAACTCTTTAGCAAGATCTTGAATTTCCACAATTATCTCTTGTATGTTCCATGGAGCCTTTGCTTTCCTCAAAATTGCATTTATTACTATGAGAGAATCACCTTCCATCCATACTCTATTCCATTTCATTTGTTTACATATTTTTAACCCTTCTAAAGCTGCCCAAGCTTCAACTTCATTATTTGTCTTAAATCCACTATTGAAAGCATAATGAGACAAAATATCTCCTCTATTATTTCTAATTATTCCTCCTCCTCCTGCTGGTCTTGGATTTCCTTTAGATGCTCCATCAAAATTCAATTTAACCCACTCCACATCTGGTGGTTTCCACTTTATATTCTTTACCTTATTTTTGCTTCTCTTGTACCCAACATCATAATTCCATTTAATGACTTGACTCCATCTATCAAGACTCTCTGCTTCCAAATTAGGGATTGGGTGAGTTGATAGGGTTGGTTTAGACTCCTCTATGGCTAAACATATCTTCTTTTTCATTACCTCTAAACTTCTTTCCTTTCCTTTAAATATTCTTCTATTCCTTTCTAGCCATATAGTCCAAAGTATTGTATCTTTTGATATATCCCATATTGTCTGTAAAGCCTCACTTTTATAAGTGCTCTACCATTGCTTTAACCAATCTTCAATTCTGCTATTCATCACCATGCATTTACCAAACATATTAAGAATCCATTGCCATAGATTCCAGACTATTGAGCAATGTCCCAAGAGATGGTCTATACTCTCCTCCTCCTTATTACAAAAAACACATTGAGAGGGGCCATGAAAACCCCTTTTCATAAGGTTATCCCAGGATAAAATTCTTCTATGACCTACTAGCCAAACAAACATTTTGACTTTAGGAATGCTTGGGCTATCCCAAATATCTCTCCATATTCTAGTGATATTATTATTATGTTGGTGTTGAACATTATATCCACTTCTTGTTGTGTATTCTCCTGAGCTATTCAACTCCCAAATCAATTTATCCTTGGCACCCCTCGGAATAATCATAGTTGTTATCTTTCTACTCAATTGCCTCCTAGCATCAATGTCTTGTATACTTGTAAAAAAATCTTCTTTCCATTTGTATCTTCCTTCTCGATCCTTGTACAAAATGTTTGAAACCCTATCACCATATTTGTCTTGAAGCAATCTCATCCAAGGTTTCAAAATTGGATCTAAATTGAGTGGTTTTTTATCACACCAAGTATCCATCCAAATAGAAATTTTTTCTCCAGTTCCCACCACCCATCTTAAACCTTTAATCATAAGATCAATAGATTTTTTTAAACCATTCCAAAGAGCAAAACCATTTGGAAGAGAGAATGCAGTAAATATTAAACTTGGGTCATTGGGATAAACATACTTAGAAGAATTCTTGCCCATTGTCTTTGACTCTCTTTGTACAATCTCCAGATAAATTTTCCCCTAAGAGCTAAGTTTGCATCTGTAAGAACTCTTAAACCAAGACCTCCCCTAGTTTTATCATCACACAACTTGCTCCATTTCACCAAAGGAAATTTCCTTTTATCATGTAAACCTGACCATAAAAAGGATCGCATAATATAGATTAAACTTTTTTCAACTAATTTTGGCATAGAATACAATGACATATAATATGTTGGAATGGCTTGTAAGACTGACTTAATTAACCGCACTCTTCCTGCTAACGATAACCATCTACCTTTCCAAGCTGGAAGTTTATTTTAAACTTTACTAATAACTGGATTCCATAAATCTATCCTCATTCTCCCCTCAAATAAAGGCATCCCTAGATAAGTTGTTGGTAAATTTACCTCCTCCATTTGAAGCAACCTACAAATTCTTGCTTTGATATTAGCAGGAGTGTTAAGGAAGTAAATTTTGGATTTAGTCCTATTAATTTTTTGCCCTGAAGCTCTTTTGTACTCTTTTAAAAATTTATTCAAAGCTCTGGCCTCATTTATCCTTGCCCTTCCAAAAAAGGTTGTATCATCTACAAATTGTTGATGGGTGATGTTATCGATGTTATTACTAACCTTAAGTCCACTTATAAGCCCATATTTGTAAGCCTTCTTTAAGTTCCTACTCAAAACTTCTGCCATAATAATGAACAAATAAGGAGATAGAGGATCTCCTTGTCTAAGGCCTCTCTTGGCTTTAAAAGATTCTATCACTAACCCATTGACCAACATTGAATAAGAAATTGTAGAGACACAAGCTTTAATCCATCTAACCCATTTCTTCCCAAAACCAAACTTATCTAAAACTACAAAAAGAAAATCCCATTTAACCCTATCATAGGCTTTACTCATATCAAGTTTTAAGATCATAGCTTTCTCTTTTCTTGAAGTTGTTGAATGTATAACTTCATGAGCTACTATGATCCCATCCAAAATTTGTCTCCCTTTCACAAATCCTCCTTGCTCTTCTAAAATAATTTTGTCTAACAATGGCCTTAATCTATTTGCCATCACTTTGGAAATAATCTTATAAGCCATATTACATAGGCTTATGGGTCTAAAAGAATCAAACAATTCAACATCCTTCTTTTTTGGAATTAGGGTAAGATAAATTGCATTTATTTTATAAGGAATGTATTATTTTACCCTAGATTGTTCCACTACCACCAATAAAGAATCCTTCACTATATCCCAATTATGTTGGTAAAAAGTTGTAGAGAGCCCATCTAGACCAGGGATTTATCCTTATTAAAAGAGAAAAGAGCTAAATGAACTTCTTCTAGAGTAATAGGCTCCATCAGTTTCCTATTGTCTTCATTCGTTATAACTGAAGGAACATCTTGAAGAAGTTTATCATTAAGAACTTTGGTCTCCTTTGAACCTAGAATATTTTGATAAAATGACTTTGCCTCTTTTCTAATTTCACTTTGATCTTCAATCCAAACCCCTTCTATTGATTTAATTCTACTAATTCTAGAAGATGATCTCTATACTATAGCCATCCTATGAAAAAAAATTGTATTTTTATCTCCTTATTTTAACCAAGTTTGTCTCGATTTTAATCTCCAAAATTTCTCTTCCTTTCCTCTAAGCTTGTATTATTTTCATCACCTTTTTAGAATTTTGAAAGTTTATCTTTTAGTTCTTATTTCTTCTCAAAAATATTTCCAAAGGTGTTCTTGTTCCATTCTTTTAATCTAGATGTCATAGCTTTAATTTGGTTTGGAAGAGCATACCTATGTTTGAGCTATCATATCAAAAAATTGAGGATGGTCTTCCCACATCAGCTCATATTTAAAATATGATATTTTTTTAAATTCACTTACCACCATTTTAACTCTTATTCACCAGTGATCTGAACCAATCCTTGTTAAGGTATTAATTTTAGCACAAATTCCTTCATCTAGCCAATGATTTGATAGAATGCATCTAACTTTTTTGCTATTAGGTTCTGGCCTCTCCTGTTGTTGGTCCAAGTATAGTTGTCTTCTTCAAACTCAACTTCCCATAGATTGTTGTTTTGAATAAAAGTTGAGAAATATTTCATACTTAAGGATAATTTTCTAATCCCTCCATTTTTTTCATTCAAATTGGCTATGGCATTAAAATCTCCAATAATCATGAAACGGGTTTCTTGGTCTTTACTTCTCATAAAGGCTTCAATACCACTCCAAGCTTCTAATCTACCTGACTATTTTGTTGGTGTTGTACATTATATCCACTTATTGTTGTGTATTCTACTGAGCTATTCAACTCCCAAATAAATTTATCCTTGGCTCCCCTTAGAATAATCATAGTTGTTATCTTTCTACTCAATTACCTCCTAGCATCAATGTCTTGTATACTTGTAAAAAAATCTTCTTTCCATTTGTATCTTCCTTCTCAATCCTTGTACAAAATGTTTGAAACCCTATCACCATATTTATCTTGAAGCAATCTCATCCAAGGTTTCAAAATTGGATCTAAATTGAGTGGTTTTTTATCACACCAAGTATCCATCCAAATAGAAAAATTTTCTCCAGTTTCCACCACCCATCTTAAACCTTTAATCATAATATTAATAGATTTTTTTAAACCATTCCAAAGAGCATAACCATTTGGTAGAGAGAATGTAGTAAATATTAAACTTGGGTCATTGGGATCAACATACTTAGAAGAATTCTTGCCCATTATCTTTGACTCTCTTTGTACAATCTCCAAATAAATTTTCCCCTAAGAGCTAAGTTTACATCTGTAAGAACTCTTAAACCAAGACCTCCCCTAGTTTTATCATCACACAACTTGCTCCATTTCACCAAAGAAAATTTCATTTTATCATGTAAACCTGACCATAAAAAAGATCACATAATATAGATTAAATTTTTTCAACTGATTTTGGCATAGAATACAATGACATATAATATGTTGGAATGGCTTGTAAGACTAACTGGAAGTTTATTCTAAACTTTACTAATAACTGGATTCCATAAATCTATCCTCATTCTCCCCTCAAATAAAGGCATCCCTAGATAAGTTGTTGGTAAATTTGCCTCCTCCATTTGAAGAAACCTGCAAATTCTTGCTTTGATATTAGCAGGAGTGTTAAGGAAGTAAATTTTGGATTTAGTCCTATTAACTTTTTGCCCTGAAGCTCTTTCGTACTCTTTTAAAAAGTTATTCAAAGCTCTAGCCTCATTTATCCTTGCCCTTCCAAAAAGGGTTGTATCATCTACAAATTTTTGATGGGTGATGTTATCGATGTTATTACTAACCTTAAGTCCACTTATAACTACCTTTGTAAGCCTATTCAAAAATTTTGCCATAATAATGAACAAATAAGGAGATAGAGGATCTCCTTATCTAAGGCCTCTCTTGGCTTTAAAAGATTCTATCACTAACCCATTGACCAACACTAAATAAGAAATTGTAGAGACACAATCTTTAATCCATCTAACCCATTTCTTCTCGAAACCAAACTTTTCTAAAACTGCAAAAAGAAAATCCCATTTAACCCTATCATAGGCTTTACTCATATCAAGTTTTAAGATCATTGCTTTCTCTTTTCTTGAAGTTGTTGAATGTATAACTTCATGAGCTACTATGATCCCATCCAAAATTTATCTCCCTTTCACAAATCCTCCTTGCTCTTCTGAAATAATTTTATCTAACAATGGCCTTAATCTATTTGCCATCACTTTGGAAATAATCTTATATGTCATATTACATAGGCTTATGGGTCTAAAAGAATCAAACAATTCAACATCCTTCTTTTTTGGAATTAGGGTAAGATATATTGCATTTATTTTATAAGGTATGTATTGTTTTACCCTAGACTGTTCCACTACCACCAATAAAGAATCCTTCACTATATCCCAATTATGTTGGTAAAAAGTTGTAGAGAGCCCATCTGGACCTGGGGATTTATCCTTATTAAAAGATAAAAGAGCTAAATGAACTTCTTTTAGAGTAATAGGCTCCATTAGTTTCCTATTGTCTTTATTCGTTATAACTGAAGAAACATCTTGAAGAAGTTTATCATTAAGAACTTCGGTCTCCTCTGAACCTAGAATATTCTGATAAAATTAACTTTACCTCTTTTCTAATTTCACTCTGATCTTCAATCCAAACCCCTTCTATTGATTTAATTCTACTAATTCTGGAAGTTGATCTCTGTACTATAGCCATCCTATGAAAAAACTTTGTATTTTTATCTCCTTATTTTAACCAAGTTTGTCTTGATTTTAATCTCCAAAATTTCTCTTCCTTACTCAAAATATTATGATATTCACTAAGCAACTCCCTTTCCTCTAAGCTTGGATTATTATGATCACCTTTTTGGAATTTTGAAAGTTTATCTTTTAGTTCTTCTTTCTTCTCAAAAATATTTCCAAAGGTGTTCTTGTTCCATTCTTTTAATCTAGATGTCATAGATTTAATTTGGTTTGGAAGAGCATACAACCCACCATTACCTAAAGAATTCCATGTTTGAGCTATCATATCAAAAAATTGAGGATGGTCTTCCCACATCTGCTCGTATTTAAAATATGATCTTTTTTGAATTCACTTACCACCATTTTAACTCTTATTGGCTAGTGATCTGAACCAATCCTTGTTAAGGTATTAATTTTAGCACAAGTTCCTTCATCTAGCCAATGATTTGAGAGAATGCATCTATCTAATTTTTTTTCTATTAGGTTCTAGCCTCTCCTATTGTTGGTCCAAGTATAGTTGTCTTCTTCAAACTCAACTTCCCATAGATTATTGTTTTGAATAAAAGCTGAGAAATCTTTCATACTTTGGGTCAATTTCCTAATTCCCCCAAAATTTTCATCCAACTTGGTTATGGCATTAAAATCTCCAATGATCATGAATCGGGTTTCTTGGTATTTACTTCTCATAAAGGCTTCAATCCCACTCCAAACTTCTAATCTACCTGACTAAGTTGTAGGTCCATAGACATTGATAAGGATGAAATGAATATCTGCAAAGTAGCAAGTGACTAAAGAGGCTATCCAATGCCTAGTTTTATGAATGGTTACACAAGAGGTTCTAGAAGGATTTCAACAAGTTAGAATTCCCCTTGCCACTCCTTCAGAATCCATAGCATCCCATTCACATCTTGCCCATACTACTTTCATAGTTTTTGAAACTTCTTCTTTTGTCATTTTAGTTTCTTGGATACAAATAATATTAGGTTTATTATTTAAACATAGGTCCCTAATACACCTCTGCTTTGAGGGGGCATTAGAACCCCTTATATTCCATGAGATGATAATCATGTCTCATTAGGGTCTTTTGGCCCCTCTTGTGTATTACCAATATCATTTTGTTGTTTGGTAAAGAGAAGTTCAACCAACTTAGTTTGTGTTCCTTTCTCTATGTTTGCTCTTGCTTCCCTGGATCTTGCTTGATAATTTGAGGGTTTTTCTCTTTTTTCCTTGCCTATATCAGGAGTAGGTCTTATTATTCTATTCCTCAATATTCTTTCACAATTTTATTTTTCATCATATTTATCCTCTCCTAGCTCTATTATAGAAGCTTTTGACTTGTCTTGCTCATTTTTTGGTATTTCCTTATTAATGGCAGAGGTATTAACTTCTAAAACTACATTTTCTTTACCAATTATTTTCTCTTGAATGGTGCATGGTACTTCAAGAGAGTCTTCAAAATCTTATGAGACATATTCCTTAGGTTCATCAAGAATGTTCTTCCTTAAATTAGGATCATACTGAATAGATGGTTCCTTGTTAATATGTTGAAATTGTTGTACTATGTCCTCTAAGTTTTGATATACTTTTTCTTCATAGGCTAAAGCCTCAAAAGAGTTGGTATTTCTTCCAATATCCTTCCTTATTGGTCTCCATTGTTTATTTTCTTTTATTTTTCTAGATCTATTTTTTGGAAGTTGAAAACCATCTTCATCCATAACCATTTGTAAGTTTCTCTTGCGGTTTTCTACAAATGATTATGTTGGGCTCTTCTTAGGGCATGATCTCTCAATATGCCCCACCTCATGACATATTCTACATCTAAAAGATATGTTTTCATAATCTATAGTTTTGATCCACATATTATCCCTATACTTAAGAATGATTGATTTTGGTAAAGCTTTACTTATATCAATCATGACCAATATTCGAGCATAAATAACCAAGAATCCATATTTTGTCGTATCTGAAATCTCAAGGAATTCTCCTAGAGTGTTTCCTATTGCCTTGAAGGTATCTATTTTCCAAAATTCAATGGATAACCCAAACATCCTAACCCATACTAATACTAGGGATAGATTTACATTTTTAGGTGAAAAACCTTCATACCAATGGGTAAGGAAGAGTCATGCTCTTCCCATAAACCAAGGACCCCCTTTTAGGATTCTTTTTCTTTCTTCCCTAGAACAAAAAATGGCTAGAAAGAAATCTTTGGGAATAAAGGATAGATTAACTCTTGGAGACTTCTAGCTCATATCAATCCATTTTATCAAGGCTAAAGCCCCTAGTCAATACCCATTAAAATTACCAAAAACAAGGATCTCTCTGAGGTGAGCTCACTAAAATCTACCACTAGAGAATATTCTAAGAATTTAACTATAAATCAGTCCATGGAAAGGAAACTAAAACTCAAAATCTATTGAAATTTATTTGAATTTCCTATAGCAAATATAATATCTAATAAAAACTGTATAATTTTTTCGTGCACAATTTCTAAGATAAAGAAAGGAAAAAATACTTAGCTGCAAAAATATTTATCCAGATAGAATGTCTTGCCTCGTTGAAGTCCTATACCTTCATTGCTCTTCCCATATTTCGAACCCTAGCTAGCAAATATTTGCAATTTCATTTTTCGTGACTTGAAAAATCGTCATTGTCCTTGTTTTGAATGGTTGAATTCACATGGTCGTATCTCCCTCAATATTGCTCGGATTTTTGCATATAACCACTCATTTTAAAGCTATTCAAATTCTACACAATTTGGTCCAAGAATCAACTAAATAATATAAGATGTTTATAAGGAAAAAACCCTAATCCTTCGCACTTCATGACCTATGGGACATGAGTTGTCTAATTGATATTTTTATTTTTATCTTATTCTTATCCTATTTTATTTTTTTATCTCATTTAGTATCACAATTTCCAATATTCTTCCCCTTGAGACTGAATGGAAAAATTTTAATTCTATCTTTGAGTGAAATAAACTTATTCTTGTCCCTATATTTGTAAAAATATCTACATACTAATCATTTAAATTGTAGTGTATCAATTCAATTTCCTTTTTCTAAATTGAATCTCTAATAAAATGATCCTTCAAATTAATATTCTTTGATTTTGTAAGAAAAATAAGATTTTTAGTCATTTGAATTGCACTTGTGCTGTCACAAAAAATGGTATTTAGTCTTTCTTCTTTTCACCAAGGTCTTCTAGGATCCACCTTAACCTTATTTATTGTGTTCTTTTTGATATAGTTGGTATATACTCTTACCTCTACTAATGAGAGTACAACTATTACTTGTTTCTTTGAACTCCAATTTACCAATCCATTCCCCAATGAAAAATAATTTCTTGATGTAGATTTCCTATCATCAAGTTAGCTTCCCTAGTTTAAATCACTTTATTCAACCAAACTAAATATTATTGGATGAAGTACAATGGATTCTATAATTTAAATTTTCTTTCACACACCTCAAAAATTTCTTAGTTGTTCTCTTATTATTTCTAATGGATTACTATTAATCTTGAAACCAAGGAGACTACATATGAAATATTTGGTCTTATAATTCTCAAGTACATAAGGATGCCAATCAAACTTTTATACTTCCTCTCATCCATTCTTCTACTTCTATCATCCTTGCACATTTTTTTACCTTGTCCAAATGGGTAGCAACAACTTTCCATGTCAAACTTCAATATATCATGTGCATATTTAGAGTGACAAATGAATATCCCATCATATATTTGATGTGCCTCCATAACAATAAAATAATGCATCAAACCCAAATCACTCATTTCAAATTCTTGCATCATGGCTTTCTTGAAATCTCTCTTTATTCTCAATGAAATTTTCATAGAAATGAGATGATCAAAATACAAGAAAAAAATCAAAATATCATCACCTTCCCTTTTGTTGTCCAATATAGGCTTATTCCTGCCTATTACAAATTCAAAATACAAGAACTATGCATCAATTCTTGAAATCCATACCCTTGGTGCTTATTTCAATCCATGTAATTTTTTTTTACCTTGTAGATATGTCCTTGCCTTTGACTTCAAATCCGTGTGCTTGTTCCAAAAACACATTTTCTTCAACCTTGTCATTCAAGAATGCACTCTTTACATCAATTTGATGTATAGTCTATATTTTTTAGGCTACCAAGGCTAATACCATTTGGAATAGGTGCATATATATCATCATAGGCTCTACCAATTTATTGTACATACCCCTTTGTCACTAGCTTTGCTTTGTGACTTTCAATTGATCCATCAAGTATTGTACTTGTTTTTGAACACTCGCTTCACTCCAATCTTGTCCTTTTCCTTTGAAAGTTCATACAACTTCCAAGTATTATTTATTTATTACATTCATTTCTTATTTCATGGATTTGGTCCATGCCTTGCTTTGGGCTGCTTCTTCAAAATTTGAGGAATCCATTTCAATCGTAGACAATAGTTCACCACATTATCTTCTTTTCCCTTTTTCCTTTGTTCTTGGGCTTGTGTTTAGCTTCTTATGAACCTCCTATTAAAATTCTAATTTGATATTTGATAGCTTGGATGTGATTCTATTGTTATCTTCACTTTTATGCTTGTCTTTGGATAAGTGCTTGTGCCTCCACATCATGTTTATGACACCAAAATATTTAATTATGATTGTATTATTAGTCATTTTTACTTGCTATCCATGTGCTCTCCCTTAATTTAAAATCACATCTCTTGAAACAATGCAGTGTTTTAATATGAAGTCATAACACATATATGTCTTTTTTTCTTTAGAATAACCAACAAAAATACATGCTTGACTCTTTGGATATAACTTCTTTATTTTCTCATATTCTATATGAACATAAGCTAAACAACCAAACACTCTTGAGTTACTTACCTAGAACTTCTTTTCATGTTATACCTCATAAGGAGTTATATTCTTTACTGTAATTATGGGATTTTTATTGAGAATATAGACTACTATTACAACTACTTGAACCCACAAATGATTTCCAAAATATTTTGCTTGTACCCTGCTTCTTACTATCTCTATGATTGACATATCCTTCCTTTTTTCCATTTCATTTAGTTAAAGGTCTATAGGTAGCTATCAATTTCATTCTTATCCTATGCTTATCATAAAAGTGATTGAATTTCTTAGAATATTACTCACCATAACAATTAATGCTTAATTTTCTGATTCTATATCCACTTTCATTTTCTACTATGAATTTGCTACTTTAAAATACTTCAAATGCATTACTCTTATTCGTAAAAAATATACCAAAGTTTTTCTAGTATGATCATCAATGAAAGTGATAAAGTAGAAGGATTTACCAATATTTGGTGTGTGCATTGAACCACAATTATCTAAATAAATTAGTTATAATGGATATGATGCTCTTCATGCTCTTCCTTCTAGAAATATTTATCTATGATTTTTTTCTATTGTATAACCTTCACACACTTCACTTCTTGCTTCTACATAAGGAAATCCATGAATTATTCCTTTTGCATCATAAGATTCAAAAATTCAATAACTGATTATCCTCAATGATTGTTTGACACAAATTGTTCTCTTCTCCTCCAAACTCTAAAGAAATACATTCTATTGTTTATCATAAAAAACCACTTCTTTGTTTCCATTTACTTCATCATAGATGATGCACTTCTTATTCTCAGACACAACTTTGTAGTTTTTTCTACAAGTTGCCCCAAACTCAATAATTTGTACTTCAAGCCTGGTATGAAGTAAGTATTCTGGATATTTTTCTTTTTATCTTTTTGTCAATTAGTAAGATTAGTTTTCCTTCAACCTCCAATTATTTGTTGTCTCCAAAATTTACCTTGCTCTTGTATAATTCATCCAACTCCATAAACAACTCCTTATTATTTGTTATATAATTTAAAAAACCAAAATCTAAGTACCAAATCTATGTAGTTGAAGCTTTTGTCACACTACATGACAAGAACACATTTTTTGAGCTTTCACCTTCTTCATATGAAAAGTTTATATTTTTTCTTTTTTATTACTTACCTTTATTCTACATTCTCTTTCATAGTGGCTATACCTTTTGCAATAGTATAATTGAATATCTCTTATCCATAAATTTACCTCTGTCTCTTCCACTATAACCTCTTCTTATACCATGGCCTATTTCTCTTATAGAATGCTGATTTTACTACTTTGGCATTTGACCTTGGGAATTGAAACTTAAGCTAGTCCGATTATTGTTTTACACTCTTGCCTTAGAAGCGAATTCTTGGTCCAATTTTTCATCTTCACTATTTTTTAATTTTTCTTTATTGGACATAATAATCCTACTAATTCATCAAACTTCAACTTCTTCAAATATTTATTTTATTCAATAATCATTGCACAATTGTTTACTTTGGTGTCAATGCTCTCTACACCTTTTTTACATTTGCTTATGTTGGTTCTTTACCCATGATACCCATTTTATGCATAGTGTCATGCACCCTTACACAATAATGTCCTACATTCTCATTGTCCTTCATTTTTAAATTTTCATTCTCTCTCTTAATATTTATAATTTCACTAATTTCACTTGAGCATAACTCTAATAGGTTGTCTTCAAGGTATCCCAATATCCTTTGGTAGTCTTGATACTTGTAATTTTTGAGAAATGCTTGTATCAATAGTTGCTTATATGTGACTTAAAGCTAAGGCATATTTTCTTTGTACTCCTCTCCTTATTCTTCTTTTGTGACTGATAAAATACTCTAATTTGTAGTTTTCTTGTATCAATTTTCTACAATACTTTGTACTTACTTGGCAATAAAAAAAATCCTCATCTTTGTGTACCAATAATCATAATTTGCTCCTTTAAAGTTTGGTATCGATATTGAAGCATTTCCATGAGCCATGACAACTACAATAATAACGTATAAAATTTTCCTCTAAAAACTTGAATTCTAAATACTCTCATTGAAGAGAATCAATTTCTCAAGGACTCCACTTCTCTAGTCTCAAGCATCCAAGATTGATCCTAGTATGTGAGATATGGTGGTGCTCTAAAATATAGATTAACACACCATAGAAAGGAAAACATAAACAAAAAATAAAATTGCACAAAAACCCTCTAATAAACACTTCATCAATCCTCATTCTACTTAAATACAATGGCCTACACTTATGTAGTATACAAAAGGAAGTCTCTTGGTTGTCTCAAGAGTCTTATTACTTCTCATTATCTTTGAATCTTTGTGAGAATATGTCCTTTTTTCTCTTTCAGTTCCAAATCTATCATATTTTAAATTTTGTCTTACTCTTGTTCTATTCTAATTTTTGTGTTATTCTTATCCTATTCTATTTTTATTCTCGTTCAATATCATAATTTCCAATATTTTCTTCCTCTAAATATAAAGGAATGTCCATAATTTGTATATGAGTTGAACACCTTAATTATAATAATGTCCATGATTGAAAAGAAGTAAAAAAACACTTACATATAATTTCTAGAAAATAGATAATATGCATTTTAATGAACTTTGAAGCTTACAATAGATCATGTTTTTGTAATTATTGGAAAATCTACTTTGATAACTTGACATTAATTCTTTTATAATATCCACTAAGTTTAAATCATTATTAGAGTGAAGTATAAGTTGAACTACATTTATGTATTGATCCATCATTCATTTGTTGGTATGTTGAATATCTTTTGAAAATCTCTCAACCTCATACAAAACCGTAACAAAACATCTATTTTCATACCTCTTATAGCTAACATTTTATAACAGCCTTCAACATAATGGGTCTTATTCATACCTCAAATATTCTAAGATATCATTTTCATCATCACTTTTTATTTTTATTTGGGGGCTTAACTTCACTTCTTATTAACACCTACAACATTTGCTTTTATATTCTCATATCAATATCCCTTGAGTTTCCTTTGCTATTTGTTTTTGCTTCTTAGATCATCGTCTTTCTTTCATTTCCACCAATACTTTCATCTTCATCAATATCTTTGATCTTTTCACACTGTTCATAATGAGACTAATCATATACAATTATCTTGCTATTAAGGATTTGAAAGTGCGAGGAATAACCTTAAAAACACTTTCTTCTTTATGATTCTCTAAAAACGTTAAAGTGCAAGGACACTCCTCCGTAGTAGGTACCATCTTATGTTGGCCTAAAACCCCTATATTTCTATGAATATCCTCCATCCTCGTTTTTTTATTATGCTTCTCTTGAAACCCTAAAGTGCAAGGGATAACCTTTACACTACTTTCATTTCTATTGTCTAAAGGGGATTTTATACTATTTGAGAAAAATTAAGATAATTTACCTAGAATTAACTTGATCTCTTTTGCTTCCATTATTTTTAAAATATCCTCCACATATTTCCTTTACGCCTTTAATTTCTTTTAAATTTTAACTTGCACATTATACTTTCTCATCCCTTGTATCCTTCTCTATTTTTTCTAAAGATTGATTCTAGTAAAATATGGTAGTCTTTTTTGTATGATGATGTAGATAGGATTTTTTTACGTCTTATTTTGGAGTGGAATATTTGATCTAATCCAACTTCTACCATGATATGATTTCTTTCATCTTGAATTTTGTCTCATGACCAATTTTTTTTCTCTTTCTACATCATTTTCACTTTGTAATCTCTTGTCATATATCTAGTATCATAATAATTGTAGCATCAAAATGTAATATTTTTATAATCCACTTATCGATACCATTCTCTTGATTCAAATTTAATCTTGAAGGATTATGTCGAAGGTTTTGAACTATCCATAACAAAACATATTCGTGTATATATAACGTGTTTGTGATCCTTAGTAGTTTGTCTCTCCTCGATGAACTCCTCTAGGGTATTTCCAATATTTTTAAATGTTCTTATTATTGAGTTGCTATGAAAGTCCAAAAATTCAAATCCACATTGAAAGTTGTTTAATAGTTTTTATCCCAACAAAAAAATTCTCACTTCATGGTCTTAAATAAAGGCTCTCTCTCCCCGTAAATCATGGTGGACACCCATTATATTATCCTTGATTTCCAAACTTGGAAAAGATGATGATAAAAAAACCTTTATAAATAAAAATCAATAAATAATTTGAATTCAACCCTTACTTCCCCTTTATCCAATTTTGAATCTCAAAAAACCCTGGCTAGTATCCATAGAACTTATATATTAACCATGTACTTTTAAGCACCATTATATCAAGCTCGATCATCTCATCCTTAATAATCACTTCTGATATAACATGTGCTTCCTTGATTGAACTTGTCATATATTTACTCTTCATCTTATCTCCAACTTGGGTATTCATACTTCCATCGAGAGCATCTTGACTTTCCATTAGGGTTTTCAAATATATACTTTCCTTCATGATACCTCATAAGACTCGCTCCTAGTTCCTACTCACCCTCAGCTTGTACTTTATAGATTAAAATATAAAGAAAAAATAGTTATTTTAAATATCTTTAAAATTATTTTTTGTTTTATAAATATTAGTTTTACATCATAATCATCATATAACTTTATAATAGGAAAGCGAGAGTGGTAGTGGTAGGAATAGCAAGAAGAACATAAATTTGATAGGGTTTCTGCATATTACAGCCCCATGCCCGAGTCAGCTTCAGAGGATTCAAGTCAAAAGGTGGATTTGTCATGGGACCCAAGAGAGCATCAAATTGATCCAGGAATACGAGACTTGGTCGCATGTAGTCGGTGGAAAAAGAAAAACCTTAAAATCAAATTTTGTTTTGCAGCCTGAAGGGGGAGAACTCTTCATTCCTGATAACCTGGTTGATATGGCAATAGACCAAGGGGTTCTAAATCTAGTTGGATATTTTATGGGTGTTCATCCTGATTTAGATACAATGAGGAAATGGGCCTTCTCAAAATGGAGACCAAACAGACACATGAAAATTGTGGTGTTACCGAAAGGCTTTTTATGGTTAAGTTAATACGTAAAGAGGATTCGGATAGGATCCTAAGGGGAGGCCCATGGTTTTTCGAGCAATGGGGGCTCTTTTGCAAATATGGGGGACAGACTTCGATCCAGAGACATAGAGTTTCTCCTAGGCTTTAGTTTGGGTAATACTGCCAAGCCTTCCATTTAATTTTTGGAATGAAGAGGTGTTTGAGGGCATAACAAAGGAATTTGGACAATTAATAGCCCTAGACCCTGCTACTAAGGCTCGATCAAAGCTTATTTTTGCGAGGATCTGTGTTAATGTAGACTTAGAGAAGGATTTTCCTGAGTCAATCTAGTTGGTTTCGAAGTTGGGTGTCTGGAACCAAAGAATTGAATATGAGAATGTACCAGCTAAATGTAGTGTTTATAAAAAACTAGGGCACGAGGCTAGTGTATGTCCATTTAGAAAACAAGTGACCCAGAATAAAATGGGTTGGCACAAAAAGCAGAGCGAAGGAGAAAGTTCTGAACAACACAAAAATGAATGAACTGAGGATGATAAGAGGGAAGAACAACAGAAGGAAGTTCCAATCTAGTAGGACATATTGGAAGAAGGGCAAATCATGGAAGAGAATCCAATAAATCCCCAACAAATCCAAAAGGAGATCAATGAACAAGAGGAAGAAGATTCATCCAAAAATATGGACCAGGTAAGATCCCCAATTCCAAAATCTAGTAACCCTTGGAATAGAATTGATCAAAAAAATCATTTGAATGTCTAAGGGAGAACATAGAAGAATTGGTAGAAACAAATGATGAATCCCAAGAAGTGGAGGTAGTGCTAGAAACTCAATGGGATGCTAATGCAGGAACCAATCAGGAGAATATTATTTTAAAACAAAATAAAGAAGTAATTTTCTTTGATAATGAGGGAAAAAAGGAAAGGTTTCAACTACCCCAATAAGAATCACTAGAAAATAAAAGGAGGGGTAGATGTAGGAATTGACCCAAAAATTGGTAGACCCACTAATCAGGAAATCAGAGAAAGAGAAACAGCTGTTGAGATTGTGAATGGTACCCAATCTATATTGGATTGGGGTGGAGGGAAAAATAAATAGACCAAACCCAAAAAATGAAGGTAGTTTCTTGGAATGTGAGGGGTCTCAATGCCCCCTCTAAGCATAGAGCAGTCCAAGTGTTGAGAAGAGAATCTATATTGGATATCATGTTGTTACAAGAAACAAAAATTGATGAACCTCAACCTGAAATTATCAAACAAAGACTGTGGAGAGGGATCGATTTTGTGGTAGGCCCAACTATAGGGGCCTTAGGAGGCCTTTTAAGTATGTGGAATCATAATAGATTTGAAGGAAGATTGATAGTTTTGAACCGAAGCTTCATGGCAATCCATTTTTTGATAAGGAGGAAAACCAACAATGGATAGTTACTAATGTTTATGCTCCAAATTCAATTATAGGAAGGAAACAATTATGGAAGGATCTAATCCAATTAAGAAATGCCTTTATGGACCTTCCATGGGTTTTGGCAAGGAGACTTTAACTCTCCCCTTTACCCTTCAGACAAAAAGGGAGGGAGTCGGTCCATTACTAAAGGTATGATAGATTTTGCAAATTTTGTAAATGAGAATGAACTTATGGATATAGAGATTCAAAGAGCAAAGTATACTTGGAGTAATATACGACTAGGAGACCAATTAATTCAAATTCGTTTGGATCACTTTTTGTTGTCACAAGAGAGTCTTCTTCTTTTTGGGGATTCAACCCTAACAACCCATCCGAAGATAGGATCTGATCATAATCCTCTAGTTTGGGAGTCAAAGGTCCAAAAAAGAACCTTCAAGAGAAATTTTTGTTTTGAGAAGATGTGGCTCCAACATGAGGATTTGGAAAATAGGATTGAGGATTGGTGGCGACATGATTTTTCTAGAAGTAAGTTAACCCAAGTGGCAAAAAAGCTAAGGTTTATAAAGAAAAATATTAAGGTGTGGAATAGAGAGGTTTTTGGTAATCTTTAGAATAAAAAGGTAGAGTTGAAAAAACAACTAAATTATTTAGAGTCAACCCTTCAGTCTAAAAATCTATCTGGTGATTTGAGAGCAAAAGAAAAGGAGCTTTTGTGCGAATTCCACAATGTTTTAGCTTGTGAGGAAACCTTTTGGAGGTAAAAATCCAGAGTAACCTGGCTAAAGGAAGGTGACAAGAATACAAAAAAATTTCATGTCTCTACCTTAAGACACAAGAGTTATAATAAAATTAAAGAAGTGGTTAAACCTGATGGATCAATAACTTCTGACCCCATACAAATAAGAGAGGAGGTTGTTAATTTCTTCTTCAACCTCATAGGTGTGGAAGATCTTGTAAATGAGGCTACTTTAGATTCAATTCTTCAAAAAATTCATTTCTTGGCTATAGATCAATTAAATAATGACTTGCTCAGCCCCTTCAAAGAAGAGGAAAATCAAGAAGTTGTCTTTGGGATGCATGGAGACAAGGCCCCAGGACCTGATGGTTTTCCAACTATTTTTTCCATCATTTTTGGCATATTGTTGGAGGGGATTTCACTCAAGCAGTAATGGATTTCCAAAAAACTCAGTTTATGCCAAGAGATGTCAACTCAACATTTCTAGTTTTAATACCAAAAGTAGTTGGAGCCAAGTCTTTTTCTGAATTTTGATCGATAAGTCTCTACTCCATTATTTACAAATTTGTTTCAAAAGTCCTTGCCAACAGATTAAAAAATGTGTTACCATTTATACTTGATTCTCAACAAGGAGGTTTTGTGAAGGGGCATCAAATTTTAGATGGAATCAATTACCATTCATGAGGTAATTCATTCCATTGATAAGAGTGGAAATGCAGGAATGTTACTAAAGTTGGACATGAACAAGGCATATGATAGAGTCTCCTAGGAGTTCCTAATTAAGGTTTTGAATAGGTTTGGTTTTCATCAAGAATGGGTAAGTCTTATCAAGGGGTGCTTCTCTTCTACTATGTTTTCCATCCTAGTGAATGGATCTCCAGTAGGGTATTTTCCAAGCAAGAGGGGATTGAGACAGGGAGATCCCTTATCTCCCTATCTCTTTATTATCCTTGTTGAGGCTTTGAAGAGGAAAATCTCAACGACATCAATAGTTGGTAGGGTTGAAGGGATCATCCCAGCTACTAATTTGCAACTCGTGTCCCACCAAAAGTTTGTGGATGATATACTTATCTCTTTAAAATCCTCTATTCCATAGGCAAAAGAGCTAAAATTTATCCTGGATTAGTATGAGCAGGCTATGGGTCAAAAATTTAACTATGATAAGAGCAAAATTTATTTTTTGAACACTCCTGGCCCTAGACAGGTTAAGTTAGCTCGTCTCTTTGGCTGCAGCATTGGAGACCTTCCAACCACCTATCTAGGAATACCACTATTTAAAGGAAGGATGAAGGTAGCTCTCTGGAACCCAGTGGTGGAGCATTTAATAAAAAACTTTCAGGTTGGAGGGGTTCCTTACTTAGCCAGGCTGGTAAAGCTCAATTGATCAAGTCATCACTTCAAAACATACCCATTTACTTCATGTCTCTATTCAAAATGTCGACCAAAATTTGTGAGAGAATAGAGCAAATTCAGAGAAACTTCTTGTGGTCCAAAGTGGAGGAGAAGAAAATATTAGCCTTAGTGTCCTAGGATAAGGTGTGTTCTAGAAAGGAAGTGGGTGGACTAGGTTTTAGAAAGTTGAGGAAAATGAATTTGGCCCTAATGGGTAAGTTAGGATGGAAAATGGCAACTAATGTAAATATTAATTGGGCTCACATCCTCAAGGTAAAATATTTGAGACCTACCTCAAATTTCTTAGAGGTAGATAATCTACAAAAAGGGTCATACCTTTGGAATAGTCTTCAAACAACCAAGCCACTTTTACAAGGAAAATGTTGGTAGATTGGGGATGGATCCCAAGTACACTTTTGGAATGATAAATGGATTAAAAGTATTCCTCTCAGTGAGGATCTAGATTTTGCAGGGTTAAAACCTTCTGTTGAGGCTGTTTATGGGGACCTAGTCAAAGATTATATAATCACTGAGAAAAATAGTAAGAAATGGAAACATTTATAGGTGGATAATCTTGATGATAGAAATAAACAAAAGCTAAGGAAGCTAAATATACTTCTACAGGTCTATTTCTTGAACAATGTTAGATCTTCAGACTCTCTTATTTGGATGAGCCAAAAGGAAGGAACATACTCAGTAAAATCGGGTTATTATCTCCTTGAAGGGGAGGGCTTTGGATGGTTGCCAGTAGCTAAGATTTGGATCAAAGACCTCATTCCCAAGATAGCACACTTCTATTGGTTAGCAGTCCAAAATAAGGTCTTGATCATGGATAATTTGCGTAAAAGAGGCTTCACATTCCCAAATAGGTGTGTTCTCTATGAAATGAGTGAGGAAGATATTGATCATATCTTCTATACCTTATCGTTTATAGTTGAGCTACTAAATAATATTCTGAAGAACTTCCAGGTAGAGTGGGTCCTCCCCAAGTCTCTCTTTGATCTCTTTCTTCAATGGGAGTTCCCCTTTAAAAGTAAAAGGCTGCAAATGTTATGGAGGTTAAGTCTTCCACATGTTGTGTGGAGGGTATGGAAAGAAAGGAACCATCGGATCTTCAAAGACAAGAAGAGAAACTGCACATCACTGGCAAATAGAATTTTAAGTGTAGTGTTGGAAAATTTAGGTATCATGAAGTTCAAAAATGATTTTGAACTAGACCTAGAGAAAGAAATTGCTAGAGTTTGGGGGCTAGCTTCCAATTATCAGAATTCTTGCTCATCCCCAGTTCATCCACGAACCAATTCAAAATGGAAAAGGCCACCAAGTGGATGGATAAAATTGAATTTTGATGGAGCAACAAAAGGAAATCCTTGGAGTGTTGGAGCAGGAGGTATCTTTCGAGATCATTGGGGTAGACCACTCTTGGCCTATGGAGAGCCTCTAGGAGATCAAACAAGCCATGTTGTTGAAGCTAGAGTAGCCTTTATGGGTGTGTCACTTCTTGGCAAGCTAAATATAAGGAAATTAATAATAGGAGATTCACAAAACATCATTAACATTTTGAATGGAAAACATCCACCAGGATGGAATATAGCAAATATGATAAATGAGATTAACACTAAATGATGGGGGGACGGGAGAAACGAAAACAAACACTCAGGCTATTCCAAAAACTTTCATCAAAATTTCATTCTATTAGCTGGAAAATGCATACAATAATAGCCCGCAGGCTTACAAAGACCAGAGCCTCGACCCGGTTTTCTCTAACTGCACTCCCTAAGTCCGTTCTCCAGTCCACCACCCCCCTTTCTCTTACAATGCTCAAGTTTTTATCGAGGCCTCGACCCTCTCGGCCATTAATGACCCACCTGCGCGAATATATTAAACAAAACCTGCAAAATTGGCTTCCCCCGCCAAGTCTTCAATTTTCCCTCCGTAATTGGCCAACTCCCTGATCCGCCATGAAAGCACGCATTTAATAGGCCCTTGACCTGCAATCGCTGTTTTGTCAGACTGTCCACCTGTGACTGTTGCCTCTTTTCCTGTGCGCATGTTCGTCCATGTGGCAATCCGCGTGTTCATTTCCTCTTTGTATTCTTCCGGTCGCGATATCGCGACAGGTCATAATATCGTGACATGTCGCGATATCGTGACCTTTTCCCCTTCGAGCCTAAGCTTTGTCTTATGTCGCGATATCGTGACGTACGTCGCGATATCGCGACCATTTCGCCTTTTGCCTTGGTTTCTCTTTGTCTGTCGTGACATCGTGATATCGCGACCATTCTGCCTTTTGCCTTGGTTTTGCTTTGTCCGTCGTGACATCGTGACGTCGCGATATCGTGACCATTTCGCCTTTCGCCTTGGTTTCGTTTTGTCTGTCGTGACATCGCGACGTCGTGATATCGCGACCATTCTGCCTTTCGCCTTGGTTTCACTTTGTCTGTCGTGACATCGCGACGTCACGATATCGTGACCATTCTGCCTTCTGCCTTGGTTCCGCTTTGTCTATCACGACATCGCGACGTCACGATATCGCGACCATTCCGCCTTCTGCCTTGGTTTTCGCTTGATGTCACGATATCGTGATGTCGCGATATCGCAACAAAACCCCCGCCTCGCCTTGCCTTAAGTCTGATGTCACAATGTCGCGACCCATCCGACCCTTGCTTCGCTTGCCCTGCCTTTGGTCGCGATATCATGACGTCGCAAAATCGCGACGTTGCGATTTCGTGACCCCTCCGTCTACTGTAACTTCTGTCCTGTTTTCTCGATTTGCAAAATACTTAGAAAAATTTTGGTTGATGCCAGATTGCCCTATTGCTGTCGGATGCTCCTACATCAGACACCCGAGGTAAATGGAGAAGTGACCTTCACTTCTGTGTTGTTCGGTCCGCGTCTTTTGTAACAGCTCCAAACGTGCACCTGCCTCTGCAGCCCGCTTAAACCCCGTATCTTGGCAAAAAAAAAATTTGCCTTCTACCAGACAAATTCTGGCACTGTTGCACACCTTCTCGTCCACTGCCTGTAATGGCTTTAACTTGTGGTGCACTCCATCTTTCATCAAGGAGTACGTATTTGCATGACCATCATGCACTGCACTCCGATCAAACTACCATGGTCTTCCTAACAGCAAATGGCAAGCATCCATGGGAAAAACATCACACAGGACCTCGTCCTAGTAGTTCCCAATATTGAACGTGACTAAGCACTGTTCACGGACCCATGCTCTGTGGTCCTTTCGCAACCATGCAATCCTATATGGATTCAGGTGTCTCCTTTCCAGTTGTAACTTAGCAACCATCTCTTCGGAGACTAAGTTATCAGTACTTCCATTGTCTATAATAACATTACAGACTTTACCTGCACTTTTGCACCTCATGCGGAACAAGCTTCTCCTCTGCTCTGGTTTTTCTTCATCAATTAGCATGGCTCTCCTTGCGACCATGACTTCTCCTCTCGTTGCCTCCTCAGAATGTTCTGATTCAGCATCTTCCTCTGCTATCGCAACTCTAGCAGGACCTACAAGTCTTTTGTTCACCATCTCACGGTGCTTGGGACACTCATATGCCCGATGTCCCTCTTATCCATAGTGGAAAAAAGTTCCACGAAACACTCCTCTTCCATACCCACGTCCAGATCTACCTCTTCCTCTTGGGTAGCCATTGTTCTGAACTTGGGGTTTGTATTCATCACCTGCCTTCTGCTCTTGGCTGCTGCTAGCTTCTTCTTTCTTCTCCTCTTTTCCTTCATCTTTTCTTCCACCAGTCTTTCCTCCCTGACCTCTTCTATTCTGCTTACTCTCAAACCTTCTGTTCAGTTTCTCTTCAGCCTTTAGAGCAAACTGGTAAGCATCTTCAATGGTGCTCACCCGAACTAGGCTCAACTCTTCCTGGATACTGGGTCTCAACCCATTGATATAACGGGCCACCTTCTCCTTGCTTGCCTCTAAATGGCCAGTTCTGATGGAGATCTTATAAAACTCCTCTGTGTATTCTTGGACAGTTTTGTTCATCTGCCTCAAACTCTGCATTTTTCTTAGCAGATCCAACTCGTAATCTTCAGGAATAAACTGTCTTTTCAGCTTCTCCACCATTCGCGCCCATTTTGTTATCCGTTCTTTTCCTCTTCTGTTCTGCTTCGGCTGTACTCCCTTCCACCATATGCTGGTATGACCCTTCAGCTTGGTCTTGGCAAATCTGACCCTCTCAGGATCTTCAACTTCTTCATACTCGAAGTATTCTTCCAGATCATTGATCCAGTCGATCAATTCCTCCGGATCTAGGTTCTCGAAATACGTGGAAACCTCCATATTTGGCCTCTTCCCAATCTGGGATATGGATTTGTACAGTGCGGGATCTATAGACTCTTCTTCTTCTTTAGACTGGTTTTCTTCTTCACCCACTTCGTCTTCACTGCCTTCATCTCTTCTTGGCTCGTGCCCTCTACGCAGTTCTTCTTGTAGGGCCTGAACTTGCTGCTGCAAAGCTCGGACATCTTCTGTTGATGTCGTGCCTCTCTCGCCAATGGGGTTTCTTCTTGGAGGCATTTTGCTCACTCTCTCACAAGCCCTTCCATAGATCCTAGTGTAACTGCCTCACGTCCGGCGATCTGTTACACACTCAGGAACTTCCGGCTCTGATACCACTTGATGGGGGGACGGGAGAACCGAAAACAAACACTCAGGCTATTCCAAAAAATTTCATTAAAATTTCATTCTATTAGCTGGAAAATGCATACAATAATAGCCCGCAGGCTTACAAAGACCAGAGCTCGGCCTGGTTTTCTCTAACTGCACTCCCTAAGTCCGTTCTCCAGTCCACCACCCCCCTTTCTCTTACAATGCTCGAGTTTTTATCGAGGCCTCGACCCTCTCGGCCATTAATGACCCACCTGTGCGAATATATTAAACAAAACCTGCAAAATCGGCTTCCCCCGTCGAGTCTTCAATTTTCCCTCCGTAATTGGCCAACTCCCTGATCCGCCATGAAAGCACGCATTTAATAGGCCCTTGACCTGCAATCGATGTTTTGTCAGACTGTCCACCTGTGACTGTCGCCTCTTTTCCCATGCGCATGTTTGTCTGCATGGCGATTCGCGTGTTCATTTCCTCTTTGTATTCTTCTGACCGCGATATCACGACAGGTCACGATATCATGACCTTTTCCCCCTTCGAGCCTAAGTTTTGTCTTATGTTGCGATATCGTGACATACGTTGTGATATCACGACCATTCCGCTTTTCGCCTTGGTTTCTCTTTGTCGGTCGCGACATCGCGACGTCGCGATATCACGACCATTTCGCCTTCTGCCTTGGTTTCGCTTTGTCTGTCACAACATCGCGACGTCGCGACATCACGATGTCGCGATATCATGACCATTCTGCCTTTCGCCTTGGTCCCGCTTTGTCTGTCGCGACATCGCGACATCGCGATATCATGACGTCGTGATATCACGACCATTCTACCTTCTGCCTTGGTTTCGCTTTGTCTGTCGCGACATCGCGATGTCGCGATATCACGACCATTTCGCCTTTCACCTTGGTTCCTCTTTGTCTGTCGTGACATCGCGACGTCGCGACCATTTCGCCTTCCACCTTGGTTTTCGCTTGATGTCGCGATATCACGATGTCACGATATCGTGATGTTGCGATATCGCGATATCACGATGTCGTGATATCGCGATGATGCGATGTCGTGATATTGCGACAAAACCCCCGCCTCGCCTTGCCTTAAGCCTGATGTCACGATATTGTGACCCATCTGACCCTTGCTTCGCTTGCCTTGCCTTTGGTCGCGAAATCGCGACGTCATGATTTCGCGACCCCTCCATCTACTGCAACTTCTGTCCTGTTTTTTCGATTTGCAAAATACTTAGAAAAATTTTGGTTGATGCCAGATTGCCCTGTTGCTGCTGGATGCTCCTCGCATCACTAAACTAGAGCTCCTTGAAAAAGTGCATATTGTCCGTGTCTATAGAGAGGCTAAAAGGGTAGCTGACTGTTTGGAAAATATGAGTGTACCTTTGGATGAATTGCAATGTTGGGAGTTAACTTTCCCTCATAATGTTCAAGAAATTATAAATAATGAAGCCAAGAATGATCAACAAAATGAGATAAGAGATTAAATTTGCTAAGGGGATTTTAAAGATTTTATGCGTAAAGCTTTACTGTTCATCTGGAGGGAAGATTTTGAACAAATATGATTGCTACAAGTATAAGATCAGGGATGAAGGAAATAAAAGTGGACTTGACAATGAGTATCCAACAGTGGTGGATCCTTTATTTTGGAGTTGTTATTGAGAGAACAGGATTCTGTCTCTAACGAACTCCACTTTCTAGTTTGGTCTGCTCTACCCTTGGTTTTTTACTAATTATTATTTTGTGAGCTACAGGTTGTATCTAGTTTCTCAATGGGACTGGAGTTGGTATGTGGGGCTTCTCTAAGTCCCAATACTCATGATTTTGAGTCCACCTAAAAAACATCAATCATTATTTGTACCAACAACTAGAGCATCAAAAGGAAATATGACATGCTTGATCCTAGTGAGTAATATGTTTCCAGGATCTGTTGATTGTTCATTGTCTATTACATTTTTGTAATCTTAAATGATCTTGAAGTCAAAAATTTAGAGAGTATATGGGTTGTTTGATATTCTTGTTTAAGGTCTGGAATAATATTTCTGAAACCATATTTAAAATGTAAATTTTTTCTTTGATGTTTATTGTAAAAGGTTTGGGATCCCTTTCAAAACCCTTTCTTCTACCTTAATAAAAAAAAAACATATAATATTATAATAAAATTTACACATTTTTATCATAAAAGTATTCATTGTAATACGAAATTATTTTAAAACATTTAACTATAAATTATATATAGGCATAACTCTCAGCTTTACAAAGGGTCATGGTTGGGAGGAAACTGCTCACTTGTATGTGTTGGTCGTAAGGTTTCTCACACTAACCATTTATATATATTCTTTTTTAATAAGGTTTTGAAAGAGTTTTTTTTTTACATCAATTTTTTTACATTAAGGTTTCTCACACCAACCATATATATATTCTTTTTTAGTAAGGTTTTGAAAGAGTTTTTTTTTTTTACATCAATTTTTTTACATTAAACTATATGATTAGTGCTCCCAATATTTAAATATTGATGTAAATTACTATATATCAACTATTAAACTGTCACCTATATATCTCAACCATTAATAATTAATTAATTTTATATTGTTAAAAATTCATTAATAATCTCGTGTATCCTTTAAAGTCTAGCATACACCCTAATCTATACACCAAAGAGTAGAACACATTACCTACAATGATGCCAAACATATGGGTTCTCTTAGCAATCCCTCAATTTTTTCACCCATGCATGTCAAGGTCACCTCTCTCAATCATCACCTCTCTCAATCATCAAACAATGGTCCCCGCTACAACTTTATTTAAGGTAAGGTTGACAATTATTTTGAAAGAAGGGATAATGACGTCCTATGATGCTTCATTTTCATTAATGTTGAGATCTCACCTAACATTGAGAGGATGTAGCAAATTGATTGAAAGGACGTTGTAAGTTATCCACTCTCCTCCCCAATAATGGTCTTCGGTCTTTGTCGGAAAGGTGTTTTAATTGATTATTATATGTATAATTTTAAAAGATGTGATTTTACATAGGTTGAATATGAATAGCATTGAAGAATAATTGCGTGTAATAATGGTCTTCAGTCTTTGTCGGAAAGGTGTTTTAATTGATTATTGTATGTATAATTTTAAAAGATCTGATTTTACATAGGTTGAATATAAATAGCATTGAAGAATAATTGGGTGTAAAAAACTTATATTCAAAGAAAAATCGAACTTTTTTTTAATAATCACCTAATTGTATTTTTAATATTTAATTTTCATAGTCTTTAAATATATGATTTAATTGTGTTAATGGGTGCCGTTTTTCAATTTGACTTATTATAGATTTTAAGTTAGATTGTAAGTTACAATATTTTTAATGAAATTCTTAGTTAATCAATTGTTTTATTTCAGTCTACACTTCAGGTAGTAATATGTTGAGAACAGGACAAGTTCAAGGTCATTTTTAATAATACTTTTTAAAATTAAGTTTACGGAGTTACATGTATTTAAAATTTTATGTATAATATTTAATATATTAAATTTTATAGTATAAATTTAATGAGTTGGATTTTATATAAATAGGGACCCCAAACCACAAATTTAAAGATAACTGCACCAATAAAGAAACTACTAAAGGAAAATCTTTCATTTGACAAAAAAAAATTGGAAATAAAAAACTGCTAGCAAGGATATTCTGCCAAAAAAAAAAAAAAAAAAAAATTCAAATTTGAAAAAAGGCATTCGAAAAGGATTGCACGAATTACAACAACCTTCAAACATGAAATTTGAACAGAGACCATCCCACCCGAAACACAAGAAAACAGAAGAATGGATCCCTCCAAAAGATGATCTTACTCAACAGCCAAATTCAAAAATATACTCTTGCCAAACTCGAAAGACCTACAATTGGAAAGTAGGCAACCCACTGAAAAATGTTTCCTATGGCAAAACTTGATCCAAAATGCCACGTCATTCATAAACCTCGACACAAAGCATAGTTCTCCAACTAAAATTTTATGGGGAAGATCCAACATAGTATTTTTTTCGAACCTCCACCTCTGAAATAATAGACACCGGAGACCTGCAACTAAACAATCTGAAAAGAAAAAGTTCCCAAAACCCAAAAGAATAAAACTTGATCAAATCAGCCAAGGAAGCCAAGAAAGTAGCATGGTTTTAAAAGGTTCTAGAACCTTGGAGTAGGGTTTTGAAAGAGACCCAAAATATTAAAACCTATGGCTTCAAACCCCACGAGCACACAACATAAAAAAACTCCTAACCCCTATGGGTTCTAACCCCAAAGGCACACAAAAGAAAAAATTTCCCACCAAGGAGGAAATCCAACAGTTGAAGTGTGGCCAATCACTGCCATTCGACCTTTCAGAGACTAATTGCCAATATCTCAATCCACTGCCCAGCCAACTGCCCAATAACAATGCTTTGGAAACTTCGAAACTTGGAGCAGGGGGCTTCTCAAGCACCAACACAGAGTCAACACAAAGGTAGGATCCACAACCCACCATAGAATCTCTTGATCTGCTAGAGATATTCGGTTTGACGAACTCAACCTTCCTACTCTCCTACAAAACAAAAGATCGAGAGGCAAAAAGGATTTCTAGCTCAACTAGAGAAATATGTGAATCCAAAGAGAAATCAAAGGATTCTCTTTGAGGAGGTTCCCAAGAAGCAAAGAGGACTTCAAGCTCAGAAGGTGAAAATCAGGGTCATGCATAAGGAGTTGGACTCAAAATGTACTTGTAAAAAAATAGCAAATCCTAATCAAAATCAAGGTGAATCATGGCGAATCCTAATCAAATCACATCAATCATCTTCACACCAAAATTTGGGGTATTTGAAGCCCTAAAATGTAAATTCATCTTTGGATAAAATTTTGACCTATTAAATGACCTTATAACTTCATAAAAACACCACCATTAGATCAGGCTCAAAAAGAGCTTTCCAACGAGTACAAATATGCCTATGTTTGGATATATATATTGTGGCAAATTGAACCTAAGAAAACATAGGTCCTGAAAATTTTAGGTGAATGGGCCGATGTCGAGGGTCCTCATATTCGCCAATTTTAAATTCTGAAAATCCTAATATTCGCCAAATTTGTGAATATTCACCACAATGCATAACCTTGGTGAAAATAGTGAGTCCAGGGAGAAATTCGTGAAGACCTCACTTTCGTTCATGTCATCCATCACCTTGTGGAATCCAGGGACTCTTTGGATTTGAAGGTTATTTGGAAGAAATGTTTTGACATTTAAAAAGTTATTTTAAAAATGTATACATAGTGAATTTTTACTACTTGTGAGATTTGGTTGATAGGGACAAAAGGGAAGAAAGTGACCAAGTTCACCTCAAAGGCCAAAATGCCCAACAAATAGCCCAAACCCAAGTTTTAGAAAGGCCAAAGTGATAAAGGTACAAAACAAGAAAAATGGACTCTTGAGGAAAAGTTCAAGTGAGAACTAATGCAAAGGTGTGATAGTTGGATCTTTGAAGACACAGACAACCCAACAACAATAGAAATCAAAGTTTTGATAAAATTCTAGAGCCACATCACACTAGAAAAAAGGTCATCGAGATTGTGAACAAAGAATCGACAAGAAAAGGCACCAATTAGATTTGGTGGGAGATAAGCAGGGGAGACAAAGAGTGGAGTCCACATTATCAACACAAGCCTCAAGATTGATAAGAGACTTCCATAAGTAAAAGTGACCTCAACAATCATCAACAAAGTCTATGTTTCCAAAGGAGGGAAGGCTAAAAAATGCAACGTTCAAAAGGAATTGCCCATGTGTGGAGCATCCAATGTGAAATGACTACAAACCAACCTTGAGCCTACCATGCGTAAATACAAAATGATACCTCGAGTCAAGAAGCAATGGAGTTGCAAATTCTTTTCTATTTCAAGGTAGGGGTAAATTTTGAATTTTGGATTGATTGTATAAAGACACTAATTTGAGGCTGAAAAAGAAAGTAAGAATTGTATATTCATACCTAGTATTTGGTCTTATATATAATTTTCACTATTTTTTGTTGTGTATTAGTCTAGACTCGAGCCTTGAGTCATTTTATGTATAGGCCCCAAGCCTCTTTCTTTTTGGCATGCATGTATAAAAGGTTTTATAGATACATACAAGGAGTTGTTACTCTTCTTATTCTATCCTAGTCTTTGTGTGTATGTTGATTTGTATGGGAAGTTGTGGCTAGTATTTGTCTTGGTTCTTATATAAGTTTTATGGATGAATGGGTATGTTGGAATGAAACCGTGCTCATTTTAAGTGTCATGAATGATGCATGTGTTTATTCAATCCACTAATATACAAAATATTTTGTGATTTTAGTACATCATCACCCATAGCTTAGGATTGTTTATTTTGTGTTTCTCTCTTTCTCTTTTCCTGGTAAGATCTGGAAGAATATGCTAGTTTAGGAAAAGTGAGCATCAAACATCACATTTAATAAGGAATTGACCTTAGAAAAAATCTTAGAGGTTTTCCTTTTAGCTACGTCTCATGCTCTTAGGACTTTTGCACTATGCACTCTCCAAGCAGTGTGGGCATCAAGCACATTCGACTATTGCAACAAATTACAATGATGTCCTGAGTGAGCATCATCCTAGAAATATACCTTGGTCTCCTAAAAATATGTTAATTATTTCTAAAAACACATCTCATCATATTGTATTATCCCAATCATGAGAACTTCATGGAACATAACTTTATACATTTCATGACAATAAACAAAATTGAAGGTAATGCTTTCTTGATAAGGACTTTTATAATGCTCTTTACGAATATCATGGATTGAAAAAAGGTTTTTGAAGACTAACCTTACTTTTAAAAGATTAACAATATATCAAGAATAGTTTTTCAAAAGCAATAGAATAAATTGATAATCAAATTGTATGGGTTCAATTGCTTAAAAATGTATACTTCCAAAGTAGAGATTGTGGGTAAAATTCTTCACCCACATCCATATTCGAAAAAGAAGATGATTTTTGTCAATAGAACACCACATAATTTTTGTCAAGAAAGGTTGTTAGATACCTAAGATAGTCATTGGATAAGAGAAAGACAAGACAAGTAGAAAAGATGCAGAATTTTGCTAAGTATAGAATGTTATTGAAAACTCTAGGGTGATTACATCAACAAAAATTATAAAAATGTTTGGCACCTGATAGCTAGAGGTGAGAGAGCTTGGACTGAAATTTTAGCTAAGTAATAAAGATAGCCAAACATTTTAAGTGTTGATGTCAATAGAAGACCAATAAAAATCTGATGTTCGACATTGAAACAAAACGCAAAGAAAGGAAGCAAGCCACCTAGATAATGATGATGATGTTAGTAGGGTGGCATAAAAAATTTGACATAACATGAAAAAGGACCTATCACCTTGATATAAAAATTTTGGCTAACTATGAATGGAAATTCGACATCGAGTGTAGGAGAAGACTCTGAGTGTAATGAACTTAAGCTATTGGGAAAATGAAGTGCCAAACAATTTTGAATGCTTATTAGCAAGGGTATCATAAAAAATTGACACAACAAAATAAAGAATTTTATTCTAAGGTATGGAATGCATCTGGCACTTGTCGCTTGATAAAGTGCTTCATCTAGCTAAATATCAAAGAAGCACTAAACATTTTGAGTGTTGACGTTAGCCTAAGGTGCATAAAAATATGATAGAGATAAACAAAGTACCCAATGCCTAATGAAGCAAGAAGCTGAGGTGAAAGATACATCAAATAGAAAAGAAGCCTGAAGCATGCATTGAAGTGTCCAAACATGCTCCCGATAAGTAACATCTATTGTCAGAAAATCTCAACACACCAAAGCTCTTCTAATTGACATCTATACTGCTACAACTAAGGTAATGGTGGGACAATTAAAATAGAATGAACATGTCAAAATATCTAGTATACCAAATGAATACAAAACAACCACTAATCCCTGGGATGGAACAAGAGTAAGCCACATCAACACCAAGATGCCAAATCAATTACAATAGAATGAACTAAATAAGAAGCACACGTGATGCAACAACCTATCGGACCTATAATCCACTCTTTAAGTAATGATAATAGAATAACTAATTGTATTTATAAATCTATATATACTTGAATGTAAGCCATTCTAAGGGTTGGCTCTTTAGCATTTAAAATTGCATAATTGTATGATTGAGACTATATACCTTTTGAATGAAAAGTGGATGGGTGTCTGGCCTCTTGCTAAATTCTTTTGCATACTGTGTATATATGTCTCACTAAGTCATTAAGCATTTTTTTAAAACTATGAATGGATAATTCTGTTATAGTTATATTGCTTTCTAGATTTCCTCCTAGATTTGTTGTTCTAGTTCTCGAATAACTTAATAATGCTCGGAGTTTATTATGACTAATTGTTTTAGGCATAAGCAAAGTAAATTGGTTTGTTAGGCATTTTAGTCTAAATTTAGACTACGAGATTGTTTGCACTATGTCTCCTAATGTTTCTAAATCCATACCACTTTCATCTTAGCCTTCTAACCCTTTGCATTCCTTACTTTAGTCTACAACTCCATATTAGTTAGACTAGATAGGACCAAAAGGAGTTGACTTCCCCGAAGGTTGACTCAGAGACCCCTATTTCTAAGGCATCTAATGTTGATTGAGGTCTTGAGGGCATGACTCATACACTTAGGAAAAATTTTGACCAAGAAGTTTTTGGTATGCTTTGTGGGACACGAGTGTCCCACTTAAAAAAACATCTACCCATTGTGCTACAAAGAGTTTTTGGCATGCTCGATGGGACACAAATCTCACCATCTTGATTGAGTAAATTTTGGTGATATTTTGCTCTAAGAGATCAAATCCAATCACCTAGTGACTACGCTAAAATGAAATTTAAAAGAAACCTAGCCACCATTTGCTAAAATGAACAAGTATTTTTTGTAGAATTACCTCCATTAACATTAATAAGAAATAGATCCACATCATCTCGTGCATCACCATATTCTATAACCCCTACATAAAGTCAAGGATATACCCATTTCGCATCTCCAACATCAATCCACTAAGCTAGATCTAAATGGCTCAAAATCAGCCTCTACAAAACTTCCCAATCTGGAATAATACAAGACCACTAAATATGGTCAATCAAAATCCCATACCTCCAATTGCTCTTAAAGCTTTTCCAACATATAATAGTATTGTAAAAACAACCTATGAGCACTTCCAATATGTTGCATCATTGGCTACAATCCCTAATATTCATGGTGAAGATGTTATGATATGATTGTTAATCATATCACTAAAAGAAATTGTGTTATATTGATATTAGACACATCAGGATGGTTGCATCAATTCATGGGCACAACTTGTCAATAGATTGGTATAAGAATTCAATAAACAAGCAAATCCATTCTCGTTATTAACCTAGTTGACCACCATACATAGGCATTCATAAGAGGTAATAATGGGCTTTAACATCATATTTAGTAGAACGTGGAAAAGTATGCCATAAAAAATTAGGCCAATAGATGCCCAAGCATTGTACTATTATTTAATTGTTTTCAACACAGATCTAGCCTTGATGATTGAGCAGTCTAATGTGTTTATATAGATTAAAAAATCTATCAAGTAGCTATAGTAGCAGTGTGTGAAAGAGGAAATACACCATAACAATTGAAAATAGAAAAAGTGCAATAAAAAAGAGATTTGCAATTGATTTGATATTTAATAAGCTTTAACTTTTACAAATAGACCCTTTTCAATTACAATCGACTTTCCAAAATGAAATATTTTCTTTTACAAGTGAAATCCATGGTGTCGCAAGTTATCTCCTCGAGTGCATAGTGGATTGTGGGAGGGTTTAAAGCACATTTTGTTTGAACTCCTGAGCTTCCATGTGTATCAAATACTTGCACACAATCTCACAGTAACAACATCAATAGCATACCTAGAGCTTTTTAGGATGATGCCCAAGACCACGAAAGAAGGTTACAAAAAGTGACTAAAACACTATAAAACTTCACAAAATTGAGTGCAAAAAATACAAAATTGTATGAATTGCATGCATAGCCTTGTCAAATACCTGAATTACCATTATGTGCAATTTGGGTTTGATCTAGAGCTATCACCGACTTTGATGCTCAAATGCCCATGGTGGTTGTGCTTCTAGTCAACTATCCTGGGTGGTTGTGCTTTTGAGAAACTATTCTAGGTAATTGTGCTTCTAGTCAACTGCCTTGGGCGGTTGAGACTGTTATCCGATAGAGTATTTTGATCTTGAATCTAAGCCTTCAAAGATTTATTTCAAGGTCCTTGTTACAAATTTTATGTATTGTTAAATGTCTATTGTTTATGTGATTGCAAAACAAAGGTTAGTGAATGAACCCAAAAGCCTCCATGGTTGATGCCTTCGAGCTCCTCCAATGATAAACCTGCAAGCACAATGTCAAGCAAAAACATAGCAATATCAAATAAAATTTAAGCAAAGTTTCATTATAATTTTTTGCACATAATGAACATGAAAATGAAGATCTATTTGTAAAGTCTCATGTGGGTGGAGGAGAGTGGGGAGGATGGAAGAAAAGGGGTGACAAGTGGCATGGGTGTGTAAGAGGGGCATCTTAGAGATTCCCTACTTGAGGTGGACAAATGTGCAAATTTTCTAGATTGGGATATGACATCCTATGATTACTTATGACGTGTCGTAACACCTAATGACATGCCATAACACATTATGACATGCCATGATGCATTATGATGTGCCATATTAATACCTCCTTTATGGAGAGAGATTCCTCACCCACTAAATTAGCATTTCTTATTTAAGTGCTTGGGTGGAGAGAATTCTGACCCAAATGCATTGAATGCACTCAAAAAGTGGAAGAAAGAGGGGAAATAAATGCCAATCAAAGTTAAAAATAACAGGGTGGTCTCATGACGATCGTGATTAGGCATAGGAAGAGGCCAAACTGGGTCAAAGGGGTTAGAATAGCCAATATTAACAACTTTTAAGATTTATAATACATTAATTAAATAATTGTGTACATTACTAAATATTAATATTAGCCATTGCAAATGTGACACTTTCTAGGTGTCTACAGATGCTCTTTTTTGTACCACGGTGTGTGAAAACACAATATGGTGCAAAAACCGATGACATTAATCATAGGATTGATGATAAATAAAAGAGAATATTGGTGAATGATGAGAATGACCTTACCTAGAGGAGGAGTGACATAAGATTATCTTGAATCAAGAACAATATAAGATGCCTCATTTTTAGAAGCGAAAAACATCCTTGAATCTTTGCCTTTGACAAATTAACTAGAATTTTGAGCCTTGGAATCAGGGTTTGATTAGAAATTTTGAAAGAGAAAATAAAATATGAGCTTTGTTATTGCCCCAGAAAAGGAAGGTTTAATGACAACCTTAGGCAAATATTCTTGGACACACGTAACTCCAATTTGGGTGTTTGTGTATTGAATTGTTCGAGATGAAATTTGTAGGTAATTTTCAACCCCCTCAAGCGCCAAGTGAATATTGAGAAATTAGCAATAAACACGATCTGATTGATGAAGGAAGGATGAAAATTGAAGCATGGAAGAAAATAATGTGCACCAAAGATGAATTTTGGGGGTCAATTGTAAAATTTAGGAAATTTTGGTAAAGAAGAAAAGTTTAGTGGCAATCACCCATGGCAATTGTTTGACACTTTGGGAATCACCCATAGTGATTGCCCTATGCCTTGGGAACCACCCAAGGTGGTTGCCTTATGCATTGGTGATCGCCCATGGTAGTTGGTAACTTATTTTGGTGGTTACCAGTGCCAAGCTATAAATAGGCCTTGTGGGGCATATTTTGTCAACTATAGAGGGAGGTTAAGAAGAAGAAGAGAGAAGAGAAGAAGGTGAAGGAAGAGATGGCAGGAATGAGTGTGGTGGTGGGAGTTGGAGGATGTGCGGAGCCGATAAGTATTCCAGTTATTTTGCTTGTGTTGTGTTTTGTGGAATTGTGTGCATGTGTTTTTTTATTTTCTTTTCTTTTTTTGTATTTTTTAATTTTTTTTAATTGCCCCAAGGGAGGCGATTTATTTTTTTAAATGGTGAGCTAATAATTATGATGTGGTGTGTGTAGTTGAGGATGTTACAACCATGATATTTATTTGGCATTGCATTTCCAATTGCTTAGGACACGTTGATGGAGGCAGACTAGGAGTGGTTGGAGAAGATTGACTTGAAGTAGGTGGCATAGATTGAGCCCATCTACATGAGTGATGGTCCATAGATAGGGGAACCTTCCACCTCTTGACAAGGGAGATGAAAATTACCTTAGAGAATATGTATCACATCTTTCAATTACCAATGTAAGGTATTCCTATAAGAAGGGTGGGGAGTACTATCGATAGATATGGGTAGGTCTAAGGCTAGAGACAGTGAGATGGAGGCCATGGAGGGCAGGGCCCACTTGGGCAGAGGATGGGTTACATTTGAGTTGGGTATGATAAGCGAGATGGTTGACTGGTTGATATGGGATAGAGCATGAGCTATTCTAGTTTTAAAGGGTGCTATAATAATTTGGCTTATGTTAGAAAATTCTAGAGCCACCTGTCATCTATATGAGATGGTATGATGAGGTCACCTTACCGCTACCACTGATAGAGGTAGTGTTACCCCAAAATTGGGGACCCACCTTATTTTTTAGTTTTGGAAGGATTTTTGTTTCATTGAATACTAATGTGGACACGTCCCAAGGTTCATATCAGGCGGTTTCTTTTTGTGTTATTTCATGATGTTTTGTTGTTTTGGGTGAGAGTATTTGTATTTGATGATCGTTTTAATGTGGTTTTCTTGTTGCTTTTGAATTGCAATAATGCTAGTGTGTGAATTGATTCAACTTGTAAATAAAAAAGGAAAGTGTACGATATATATATATATATATATATATATATATATATATATATATATATATATATATATATAATGGAAGGTTGTTCAAAGAAAAAAAGAAAAATTAGGATTAAATTTAAATAAAAGAAAAATAAAGTAAGTTATCGTTCTTGTTTTGTTTTGTGGATGACCACAAAGTTTGATATTCCATGTGGTTCGAGGAGACTGTTGCTTCCTTTGCATCTTGTCGGTGACATCGTAGAGCAATTGGGTCTTCATAATGTGGTGGATGGTAGATCTTGTCGGTATACATTTTTTTTCAGATGCACCGCATAAGACGTGGATGTTGTCGATCGAGACATCGATGCTGGTGATATGGAAGGTCCCCTTAGACATGTAGACACTCTCGGGTCGACATGGATATCAATATGGGTGATGTGGTGAACTCCAACACACATCACAATAGAAGTAATAAATATCAACAGGGGCATACACAGGTTTAACCAAAGGGTATTGGAAAGGTGAAAGTTGCTGATGAACATTGTACACATTGATAAGGTGTGTCAACCAGCCTAGAAATGGAGCATTTTAAAGGATGTGATTTACTCGATCGCATATGAAGTCATAGTCGGTAAGCTTATGGTGAATCTCTAGACACGGGATACGTAGGCTAAGCGGTATTTGAATGGATGTCAATGATTAAGGCATGGTGTAATTGCTGGTATAGAGGCTCCTTTGTAGCGGTGTGTTAGACATAGTGTCAACGGGTAGCTACAGGTTGTTCGCATAATCGATAGGGTAGCACCACGACCTTTGGCTCATGTGAAGCGGTCCTGTCGAAAGGCTGGTTTGTATATGGTTGAACCTGTAGGTGTTGGTGAGACCTCTACTTCGGGCGACCTTGAATGAAATCGATGATGCTAGATCCAACCCAGATGATTTGGACGACGACAAAAACATAACGATTTCAATAAGCGCAGAACGGGCAGACTTACTGGATAGGCCAACGTGGACAGTTCATAGGTATTGGGAGCAATTAAAAGAAGCCCCTCTATTATGGAGGCTTGTACATAAAGATAAAGATAGGTAATTTATGAAACACAGTTACATTAAAAGAGTCGTTATGGTCGCCATATAGGAGTGTCACGAGGCATCATCGAAACCATGATTATTCCTCCGAGGTGGATGTTGGGAGGAGTTATGAAATGCCATGAATTAGTGAAAGAGAGTTACCAAATAAATTCTAAAGCAAAATGTAAATAGAGCACTCGGGTGGTTATTAAGGGAAGAATGACGTGATAATATTATGAAACCCAAACGAAAGGAAAACCAAAAGGTACCAAAAAATGAAAGGCAAGAGAAATGTAAAGGGTTTCCTAAAACTTTAAATACGCAATTGTAACAAGGGATCAAGGCTGGACCTTTTTGGAGGCCAAGGACTGGAAATATGTTGTTACAGGACTATGTTTTCTGTTTTTAATGCAAATACATCAAAAATTTGCACTTTGTTAGCAAAGTTGGAGGAGAAATCTTTTGCATGTTCAGATTAACTATTTATTTTTCCCTTTCATGTTTTAGGCTTATAGATGGTGTTAAATGCATTTTTATGGTTGCACTATTGAATGTTTAAAACATGGAACTCATTTTTCCCTTAGAAGCTCGCACCTAGTTTATTTTGGACTGTGCAAATGCAACTTCGGATAAACTAGGTTACATGCAAAAATCTCTCACATCTTTAGTTTTGCAGGAATAGGGTAGCATCATACTGGTGGAAGTTTATTTTCAGTATTTTCAGCGTTCTGGTCCATTTTCCAAACGTTTTATTTTAGTTTTCTAACCCTTCCCTTTTTGCAATTTTTTTTAAAACTTCGGCAATTAAAATAAAAATAAAAAAAATTAAAACTCCAAAAACAAATGCATAGATGTGAAGAATAAGCTTTAATGCTTCATTTAGAACAAGTTTGATTTCATTTTGAAGCCATTTCGAAATTATAAAAATTATTCAAAGTTGTTGTTTTATCAAGAATTTTGTAATTTTGAAATTTGACATAATTTCACATTTTGAAGGTAAATCAAATTTCAAGCTTTGCATGTTCATTTCTCAAGCAATAAATTAACTTCCCTTTATGAAAATCACAATTTCATTAAAGGGAGGTAATTTATAGGGCATAATTACACATTTTGAAGGTAAATTGTTCAATAAATTGTTCAAGGTTGTTTTATCAAGAATTTTATAATTTTGAAATTTGACATAATTACACATTTTGAAGGTAAATCAAATTTCAAGCTTTGCATGTTCGTCTCTCAAGCAATAAATTAACTTCCCTTTATGAAAATCATAATTTCATTAAAGGGAGGTAATTTATAGGGCATTTCAAAGCTATTACATTTAAAGTAATAAATTGACTTCTCTTTATGAAAATCATAATTTCATCAAAGAGGGGTAATTTATATGATATGTCAAAGGCTATTTCATTTACCAAGTTATTCATGTAGATTATTTTTTCACATTCAAAGCAACATTAAATGAATCCAATCATCATTTAAGGTTCACATTTAGAGATAGATTTTAATCTTCTGTTTCATGCTCAAAGCAAGATTTAAGGAAGATAAAACTTGTTTAAAATCTGCTTAACCAAAAGAAGATAAAATCTACCTAAAAAACTTCAAGATAAAATGAACTAAGGCATTTACATCATGGTCATATGAGGGCCAATCACATTTTCCTTTTCTTTTAAGTTTCATGAACAATCACTAGCATAGCAATAAAATAATACCAACACAGGCCCCTTGTTAACAATTACTTGCAAATCACTAAGGTATTCCTAGCACTTATTTGATACATCTTCACAAGATTACAAGCACACATTAAGTAAAAGGAACCTTGGAGAAATTTCTATTTCTTTGCAAGAGAGGGTTTTCTAATCAAAATCCTGACTGTGATGGTGATTTTGCAATTGGGAAAAATTTCCACTCAAAGAATTGGTGCTAGAAGGAGGGCGAATTGGTGTTTATTGATTTAATGCTTTTGAATTGTTCAAGATAATGTGATTTGGTGTAACCTTGAGAGCTTTGAATTGCTAAATGTTTCATGTCCTATTGACCATTATCTTTGGCCTCCTTTAGCACTCAACATAATTGGCGCTAGAAGGAGGGCCTGAATTGGTTTACTTTATTGCTATTTAGATGCTAAATTGTTCATTGTTACTTGAAAGCTTATTTGAAGGCATTGGTCTTGACTAATGAGGTTTTTTTGATCATATCCATTGATTTAAAAGTTCTCTAATTAATGATGCATTAATGCTAACCTTTTGCAAATTGGAGAATGTTCTCTAATGTCATGGTTTAATTGATGCATATCTTTTGATTGATATACATGATGATTTATATGTGAAACATTCGAGGATTGTTAGTCATTTCATGCTTCTTTGCAAGATATTTCTTTGACTAACAAAATTGGTATTAAAGTTGTATTCTTTAAGGTTCACTAATGGCATTCCTTACTTCTTGGATGGCAGGTTGTCCTTTAAACATACTTGGGCCTTCACATCATATGCCTACAAATATTTGGGATCATCTACCTCAGTTTAGGTATGATGGAATAGAATCGGCTGAGGAACATATTCAAGCATACAAGAACACTTTAATTCAATGGCAAACTATGCATGAAGATGTTGCTTGTAATATGTTTCCATCTACATTAGATGAATTTGCTTATGATTGGTACCTCAATTTACCTTCAGGTTCTATCACTTCTTGGGCTCAACTAGAAGCAATATTTCTTAGTCATTTTGGAAAACTAGTTGACCCAATCCTCATGTACAATCAGTTTGTCACTACCCGTAAAGGACCAAATGAATATTTGAAGTTATTCAATGAAAGGTTCCATGGGTTATATGCTCAATTGGTGGTACCCTATGTTCCTCTAGAGGGAGTTGCTATCCAAGTGTATTTCAATGCTATTGACCCATTAATCTCTATGTATTTGTGAGGGATACCTCAAATCACATCTTTATCCCAAGCTTATACTCAAGCAATGGCAATTGAACAACAATTGAGTCATCAAAATTATGGTGTGGGTTTTGGATCATATAATATTCAACCATTTAATACCTCCCTTACCCACCCAACAATTTGTGCACCTCAACCTACCATTCAAAATCAACCATCATTCTTAAGTGTGAATCAATTTCAAGATACTCATCTTGATCATCTTTCGAATGATGGTCCTAAGATAAATTTCAATGATTTTCACAATAATATGATTTCAAGCAAGGGAGGAGTCCTAGATCTAACTAGTATTGAAACATGTGATAGGTCGGGACCTTCCATAGAATTAAATGAAATGGTTGAAGTGGTTGAGCAAGGAAGCCAACATGTTCCAAATGATGACCCTTTAGAAATAAAAGGCTTTGAGTCATTATTCACAAAAGAGGATTGGGACATTCATAGAGAGCAGAATACAAGAATTGATCCCACTAAAGAAACCCTTGACCCACCAAAAGATGAATTTTTTGAAATTGAGGAGGATGAAATTGAGGAAGATGAATTTTTTGAAATTGAGTCCTCAAAGGTGGATAAAGGAGAAAAAGAATTGATAGATGAATTTGAATATCATGCCAAAGATACAATAGAGTTTCATCCCATGAATTTAGATGATAATTTTTATAATGGTTGGGGAAGATATGAAAAATCATTGGTTTTTCACACCCCTATTGATGAAATTTCTATTGACATGCAGGATGCTGAAAACGCTATCTCACATGAAGATCTTGTAATTCATGTACAAGCAGAAAATGGCATGCCCATTTTAGAAATAGAGAAGGTTCCAAAATTTGATCATTTTGAATATGAGTTTATGGAACACCTGGTCGAAATAGAAGAGAAAGAAATGGTAAATGTTTCTTATGATTCAATTGTTTGGGATCAGGAAGAAGTAAAGCCTCCTCTTTCATTTTGGAATACTGAAAACCTGGGTACAAATTCACATGATTGTCTTGAATATTCTAAGGAAGAAATACCATGGATGGTTAACAAGGAATGGGAACCAAATGATAAAAATGTTGCTTTATTTGAAGCAACTCAAGTAATTGATCATGGAGATATGTTATTTGACACATCCCTTGATAGACAAGATTTATGGTTTGAAAAGGATGGACATACTTTTGATTGGGTGCCTAACTTTGGTATTTTTGATAAACAGGTAATAGATGAAGATGAAGGGTTACAAGATGATGATGATGAAGCCCATGAAGAAGAAGAAAATATTATAATGGCTCACCAAGTTTTGGTAAATGAAAATGTACAAAAGGTAGAATCTAACCTTTTGTGTCCAAACATCCAAGCTTCAGGTGAAAATTTGTATAATCATTTATTGGATTCAAATGTTATTTATGATGAAATGCCATTGGAGGTGAATGAAGAACTAGAGTTGATTTCTACTCACACCACTAATGATATTGCTTTGTTGAATGAAAGAGAAGTTGATGTGCTTAAATTGTTGAATCAAATTCATCAACAATTAACAATTGAATCTAGGATAAAAACTTATAATGATCCTCATTTAGTAGATATCCTAGATGCTTGTAAATTGTTACATAAGCATGATTGGCCTAAAGATGTGGAAAATGAATTGGCTTTGAAATTTTTAGAAATAGGCTCCTACTTGCAAGATCTCATATTTGAAAAGGAAAGCCTAATTCTAAATCATGAATCGAATTGTGAAATTGACATTTTAAGGAGTAGACAAGAAAGAATTGAAAATCAGTTATTGTCTAATCAATTTAATGATTTGAAGCTCACCTATGGGATTGTTAATGGAACTAGATCAAATTGGTGGGGTGAGAGAGGTAAAATGAAGATTGTTTTGTTTGGCCTAATTTTATTTTGGTTGAATTTCTATAAATCTTGGCATGCATATCATGTTGGATGTCTTTTAAAGTGTGCTAATCATGTTTGGGATCCAGGGAAATGATGGCCTAAATTTTGCATCATCTTGTACATTATTGTATATTATTGTATATACGTTTGGTTTTCATGCTTTTATTTTAGTTTTGTTGTTTTTGTGCTTTGTCCTTAAGTTTTGGTTTGTGAGTTTTGTGTTTTGGGTTGGTCCCTCTATTTGAGGTGATGTTTCGTGGTCGCTACTAATGGCCTCTTGATCATTTTTTGTGTTCCTTTGTCATGAAGGGTGAATTGCCTATCATGTGGATCAAAGAAAAGGGGATGAAGTTGTTTAGTAACCACTCCTAGATTTTGGGACTAAGATAGTGAATTTTGGAATACTGAATCATTTTGCTAAACACATCATATTAAAGGGTATGCTTTGAAATCTTGAAGGATGAAGTCATTTTGGTTTGCAAATTAAGGCAAAAATCTAATATGCTCCATATCTAACTTCAAATACTCTCTAACCCATGTGGTGCATAAATTTTTGCAAGGCCTTATAAAAAAAACAAGCAATGGAAAACACGCTAAAATCAGTCACCAGGTTTAGATAAACTCTACTGGGGCTATAGACGTCTGACTGGCAGTAGGGCTCTATCTAGACAAAGCTTGTTAAAAAAAAAAGGTATTGCAAAATATCAATTAAACCATGGGTAATGTAGATAAACTCTACCGAGGCTATGGATGTTGACTAGCTAGGGCTCGACAACTTGTCAAAAAAAGGCTTGGAAAAATCAATTAAACCATGGGTAATGTAGATAAAATCTATCGGGGCTATGGACGTCTGATTGGCAGTAGGGCTCTATCTATAAATTTCTTTTTGGGAGCAATATTTCTATAGCCTAAATGCAAGTCAGGTGATGGAATCCGGATGGTTTTCAAGCATGCAAAATGAACTCACATTTACACACACTAAGCAAGCAAATGATTCATGTGTTTCATTTATAGTTATCTACCCCACCTTCTTGGATGTTGCTAGATGATGTAGATCTTTCTAATATTTGGTTTGTTTGTTCTCAGAACTGGGTTCTTCACCCAAAATGCTCAAGAGCATTTCCCAGTAGAGTCGCCATTTGTTGTGGCCATTGCACAACTAACCCCAAAATTGGGGACCCACCTTTTATTTTTAGTTTTGGAGGGATTTTTGTTTTGTTGAATACTAATGTGGACACATCCCAAAGTTTAAATCGGGTGGTTTCTTTTTGTGTTATTTCATAATGTTTTGTTGTTTTGGGTGAGAGTCTTTGTTTGACTATTTGATGTCCGTTTTAATTTTGTTTTCTTGTTGCTTTTGAATTGCAATAATGCTAGTGTGTGAATTGATTCACCTTATAAATAAAAAAAGAAAGTGTATATATATATATATATATATATATATATATAATAATGAAAGGTTGTTTACAGAAAAAATAAATAAATAGGAAGATTAGTTTAAGTAGCGTGATTCCAAATTAGGATTAAATTTAAATTAAAAAAGAAAGAAAGTAAGTTATTGTTCTTGTGTTGTTTACATGATTTAATTAAAGCTTTATGGTTTAATATTGTGTATGTTCTTTTGTAGATTCAAGGTGGACTATATCCATGGTGATGCGGATGGGTGACCACGAAGTTTGAGATTTCATGTGGTTTTAGGAGACTGTTGCTTCCTCTACATCTCGTCGACGACATCGTAGAGCAATCCGGTCTTGATAACGCAACGGATAGTAGATCTTGTTTGTATACATTATTTTTAGAGGTGCCACATAAGACGTGGATGTTGTCGATCGGGACGTCAACGCTGGTGACATGGAAGGCCCCCCTAGACATGTAGACACTCTTGGGTCGACATGGATATCAAGACGGGTGATGTGGCGAACTCCAACATACATCACGATAGAAGTAATAAATATCAACAGGGGCATACACGGGTTTGACCAGAGGGCACTGGGAAGGTGAAAGTTGTTGATGAACATTGTACACATTGACGAGGTGTGTTAACTAGCCTGGAAATGGAGCATTTTAAAGGACGTTATTTACTTGGCCGCATATGAAGCCATAGCCGACAAGCTTATGGTGAATCTCTAGATACAAGATACGTAGGTTAAGCAGTATTTGGTCGAATGTCAATGATTAAGGCATGGTGTAACTGTTGGTACAAAGGCTCCTTTGTGGTGGTGTGTTAGACACAGTGTCAACGGTTAACTATAGGTTGTTTGCATAATCGATAGGGTAGCACCGTAACCTTTGGATCGTGTGAAGCGATCCCACCAAAAGGTTGGTTTGGACAATTGAACGTGCATGTGTTGGTGATACCTAGACTCCGGGTCACCTTGGACGAACCCGACGACGCTAGATCCAACCCAAATGATTTGGATGACAATGAAAACATAACGATTTCAATAAGCATGGAGTGGGCAGACTTGCTGGAGAGTCTGACGTGGATAGTTCATAGGTATTGGGAGTAATTAAAAGAAGTTCCTCTAATATGGAGGCTTGCACATAAAGATAAAGATATGTAATTTATGAAATGTAGTTACGTTGAAAGAGTCATTATGGTCATCATATAGGAGTGTTAGGAGACATCATAGAAACCATGATTATTCCTTTGAGGCGGACGTTGGGAAGAGATGCGAACTAGCATGAATTAGTGAAAGAGAGTTACCAAAGAAATTCTAAAGCAAAATGTAAATAGAGCACCCGAGCAGTTATTAAGAGAAGAACGACGCGATAATATTGTGAAACCCAAATGAAAGGAAAACCAAAAGCCATCGGAAAATGAAATGTAGGAGGAAGAGAAACGTAAAGGATTTCCTAAAACTTTAAATACGGGATTGTAACAGGGGATCAAGGCTGGACCTTTTTGCAGGCCAAGGGTTGGAAATATGCTATTATAGGACTACATTATCTGTTTTTAATGCAAATACATTAGAAATTTGCACTTTATTAGAAAAGTTGGAGGAGGTTTCTACATGTTTAGATTAACTGTTTATTTTTCCCCTTTCGTGTTTTAGACTTATAGATGGTGTTAAATGTATTTTTATGGTTACACTATTGAATGTTTAAAACATGGAACTTGTTTTTCCCTTAGAAGCTCAAACCTAGTTTATTTCGGGCTGTGCAAATGCAACTTCGGATAAACCAGGTTACGCTCTCACATCTTCGATTTTGCAGGAATAGGGTAGCATCATACTGGTGGAAGTTTGTTTTCAGTATTTTCAGCATTCTGGTCCATTTTCCAGACGTTCTCTTTAGATGGCTATGAGACTATGCCTTCTCCATGTGGCTACAATTGATTTGTGCCTCGAAATTTGGATTTGTTGCTATTGTGATTTATTATTGTGGAATCTTAATTTTGTTCTAGTCAATGTTTCTCTATTGCTACAATTTTGAGATCTATTGTTATTTCTAAAAGTTGTTTCATTACATGACATTGGTGGAGAGTTGAAGTGGGAAGAAGATCATGTACCTAAAGACCAATCATGAATAAGAGAATATTAGTAATGAGTTTGAAGGTTTTCTCACCTCATGGCATTTCTTGGTAGACGATAAGTGATTGCACACTAAGACAAAATAGGGTAGTTGATCAAAAGAATGGAGCTAATATAGAGATGGTTCATTGTATGATCCATTCAGTAGATGGATCTTTAGTATTGGAGGAAGCAATGCTTGTGCAACATAACATCATCAACATGGTTCATTGTATGATCCATTCAGTAGATAGATCTTTATTTTTTGGGGATGCAATACTTTATGCAACATACATCATCAAGAGGACACCCACTTTGTCATCAAGGGCAAAAACCTCCATTGAGAGGTGGACATCAAATCAACCTTCCATCACATATTTCAACATTTTTGGATCTATTGTACGGACCCAATATTCTTATTGAGTGGCGAAATAAGTTACATCCTAAAAGTTAGACGAGTGTTTTGGAAATAATGAGGATTCAAAGGCATATCAACATTATGATCTAGCTATTTGTGAGGTCATCATCTAGAGATATGTTTTTGAAGTCTGTTCTTATGGACACTCTAGATATCTCTTGACTGTTATCTGTCTCATGTTGTTCCCATTAATACTTACCCTCTAGTTGATATTGGTTAACCTTCTAATCATGAGGACACATCAACAAGCGTGGTTGTTTCATCTTCTTAGATCTTTTCATATTTTAATAAGGCCCTATTGTTCCTAATGTGAATTCCACGTATGAACCCATAACTAATGAGGTAGGTCTACGCAAACATCCTCGAGGAATTCCTTGAGCAATAATATCATCAAAAGTCTCTTACACCTCATTCTCTTCAAAGTTTGATGCAAATGGAAATCCTATTACATATAATCACACTAAGAAGTATCCTCGATGGAAAGCAATAATGGAGGTGGAGTAAGATTCATGGGAGCTAGTTTCCTCACCTAAGGACATGAATATTATTGTTTATAAAGGGATCTATAAGGACAATTATGGCACTAATGACTAGATTGAGACTTGAATTTTATAAAGTTGACTTTAATGAGACTTGCCCTTAATGCTTGCATGGACTCCATCTTAATGATTCCCTCTTTTATTGCTTAATTGTGATGGACGATTCACCAAATGGATGTTGAAAGTGTCCTTCATAAGGACATTCAAATAAATATTTACATGCAACAGCCACTAGGCTTTGTTTGAGATAGACCCATACCCTTAGTTTGCAAATTCAGGTGCTTCTACTTGCTTAAGTAAGGACCTTAGGCTTGGTATGAGAAGATCCACACTTTTTTTCTCAGTTGTGGCTTCTCTCGTAGTGGTATAGAAGATCCTCTTTTATTGCTCAATTGTGATGTGAGGTTCACCAAATGCATGTCGAAAGTATCCTTCATAAGGACATTCAAATGAATACTTACATTCAACAACCGTCAAGTTTTGTTTGAGATGGACCCATACCATCAATTTGCAAATTAAAGTGCTCCTACTTGCTTAAGGACCTTAGGCTTGGTATGAGAATATCCACACATTTTTTTCAATTATGGCTTCTCTTGTAGTGGGATTAAGCATGTGTTCACAAGTATCATGATGGTCATATTCTTGTTTCAGTGTTTTATGTTGATGATCTATCCATCATTAGGAGCTTATCTCCTATAATTTGGGATTTGAAGCTCCAACTTTAAGATCATTTGAGATGGTAGATTTTGGCGTAGTTAAGTATTTTCTACGCATTTATATAGTTTGACTTATTTGAAGATTTCTCTTGACCTCAATATAAGACCTTCTATGCCAATTTAAGGATTCTAAGCCATTAAACATCATGTTGTTTCGAAGGTGAAGGTTGAGTCTGACTATTCTTCACCTTTGGTTGACACTACTTTCTATTGGTTTTTTATTAGTATTCCTCTTTATCTACACTACCAAAAATTTGTTTTTACTATTGCTATTTGTTACAAATATGCAAGCACCTCCTAAGGGAATTATTTGAATGAGCAAAAGTTAAGATATTTGTTTTCTTCGTACTTTGGATGAGTTTCTTGGAGTTCCAAGAAACATGCTACATTTGTTTTCCCTAATGCAAATATTATAGTCTTTCTCATTGGGAAACATCTTGAATGGATGTGAGGGTTTCTTGAACAATGACATTTTCCTCAAAAAGGCATCGATACTCTATATTTCGATAATAAAAAATACTATTCAATTGGTTTGCAAATCAATTGAGTTTCACCAGACCAAGAACATTGAGATTGGGATGCATTACGTTAAGAACATTCTCGAATTAGATTTTGTTGATGCAAATGGTTTTTGCAAATCAATTTTCTAATATTTATGTGATATTAGAGATTACCTTCAGTGGTTTGTGAGGGTATCTTAGAGTAGGAGAGCTTCCATTAAGAAGGGATGTTAAATAATGTTATCATTATAGGCCCCATGCAACTTAAGGGAAGATGTTGAAAATGTGATCTTTTGTGTTCAGTCACAATTGGCTTTGTTCCTTTGTTTTATTATTTTTTGGCCCACATGCATTTTTACATCTTAAGGGGTGATCCATGTATTATATCATGCTCCAATACCATACTTGTTTGACAGTCACTGAATCCCTACCATTTTATCATGGATAGTATTTACACTCCTATAATTTTGTACATTAATTAGAAACCATATCATTGTTAGTAGAATATTTTGATATCCAACAACACATCAAATCTTTCATGTTATCTTTTATTCCCTTGTTCTCTTTTTTTTTTACTAATCTTTCATGTTATCTTTTATTCCCTTGTTCTCTTTTTTTTTTTAGGGATTGTACTCTGGTTTCTCACCCTTGACAAATCACTACTCTCTCCCTTAGAGCTTGAGAGTTTGCAGACAAATTTAATTCTCATCTCAATTGAATTGTTATAGCTAGATACGTACTTTTTTTTCATAAAAAAGTTTGAATTCTTGATTTTCATTTTTTGAATCTTCTTCAATTTTCTTTGCAAATACAAATATTCCAAAATTACCAAAGGAGATCAAGATAAGAAAGGGCCTTATCCAACAAGTTCAATCTACCCACCGAAAAGCTTTTTTAGAGCATGCATCACAACAGGACCAAACTGAGTAGATAGGGATGATTGTCTCCTACTGTTAAACAAAAAGCCCTTTTTAAAACAGGAAGTGAGCTCTTAAACTTTTCTGATATCGAGAAGACCAGGAATTCCAATTGACATTTTCTTGCAACAGACTTCACTCTACCAAAACTTCACCTCTATTGTCTACAAATTGCATCTTAGTAAAGTTATATTTCTAAAACTTCACGTTATCATAGTCCGCTTTACCAGATCTAGACTACTAGTTTCCCTCCTAAAGCATAAGTAGAACCATAAGAATTGTTATAAATAACTTATATAAAAACACATGTTATAAAACACAACAAATATTACGAATAGAAAATATTTAAGTAAATCTTAATCACTATTTGATTTAGGCAATCAACATTTTCTTGTCAACTTTGGCTAAACTTACAACTTCTTCCTCTAAACATTGAAAAGAGAATTTATCTTCATGATCCTCTATTAAAAACCCTCTATTGGCTAGCCTATCTACACATTTATTCCCTTCCCTTAATGTATATGTAAACCTGATTTCTTCAAACTCTATAACAAGGTCTTATATTTCCATAATGATCTCTTATATGTTCCATGGAGCCTTTGCTTTCCTTAAAATTGCATTTATTACTATTAATGAATCGTCTTCCATCCTTACTCTATTCCATTTCATTTTCCTGCATATTTTGTTTTTTTTATTTAGCGAAAAACCCCTTGCAGAGCCGCCTTGGTCTGAGAAACCACGACTAGGTGGTTCTACACCGCACCCGGGAGTCGTGCTCGACCCTGACCGCACCAACATTATCAATTGGATTTTGGGTATCCAATGTGTGTTTGGTAGGGTGGAGATTCGAACCAAAGACCTCCCTTAAAGGATTGCCCTACCCTCTCCAACTCACCTACAACACATGGGTATTTTCCTGCATATTTTTACTTCCAAAGCTACCCAAGCTTCAACTTCATTATTTGTCTTAAATCTACTATTGAAAGCATAATGTCATAAAATCTCATCCCTATTATTTATAATTATTCCTCCTACGAGTCCTTCAGTTTCAATTTGACCAACTCCACTTTCGATGGTTTCCACTTTATATTCTTTGTCTTCCTTTTGTTTCTCTTATATCCAACCTCATAATTCCATTTGATGACTTGACTCCATCTATCCAGACTCTCTGCTTCAAGATTAGAGATTGAGGGAGTTGGTAGGGTTGGTTTAGACTCCTCTATGCCTAAACAAATCTTCCTTTTCATCACCTCTAAACTATTTTTATTTCCTTCAAATATTCTCCTATTTCTTTCCAACCATACAATCCAAATTATTCTCTTTCAATATATCCCAGATTGTCTATAATGCCTCACTTTTAAAATGCTCTGCCATTGCTTTAACCATTCTTCAATTCTGCCATTCATCACCATGCGTTTACCAAACATCTTAAGAATCCATTGCCATAATTCCCAAACAATTGAAAATAGTCCCAAGAGATTGTCTATACTCTTATCCTTTGCATAGAGCACATTATGAGGGGCCATGAAAAACTCTATCCCAAGATAAAAATTTCCTATGACCTATTGGCCATACAAACATTTTAACTTTTGGAATGCTCAGGCTATACCAAATATCTTCCATATTCTTGCGGTATTCCCAATTTGTTGGTGCTTTACATTATATTTGCTTCTTGTTATATATTCTCTTGAGCTATTCAACTTCCAAATTAGCTTATCCTTGGCTCATGTTAGAATAATTGATGTTGCCATCATTTTGCTCATCTCTTAGCAACAAAAATCGGTATAGTTGTAAAAAAATCTACTTTCCATTTGTATCTTCCTTCTTGATCCTTGTACATAATGTTTGAAACCCTATTACCATATTATCGCACCAAGTATCCATCCAAATAAAAAAAAATCTAGTTCCAACCACCCATCTTAGATCTTTAATTACTAGATCAATTGGTTTTTTTAAACCATTCCATAGTGCAAAACCATTTGGTATTGAAAATGCAATAAAGATTATGCTTGGGTCATTAGCCTCAACGTACTTCAAAGAATTATTGCCCATTGTCTTTAACTATGTTTGTACAATCTCCAAATTAATTTTCCCCTTCGAGCATAGTTTGCATCTATAACCTCCCCTAGTTTTATCATCACACAACTTCCTCCATTTCACAAAGGGAAATTTCCTTTTATCATTTAATCTTGATCACAAAAATGATAACATAATATAGATTAAACTTTTTCTACTAATTTTGATATCATATACAAGGACATAATATGTTGGAATGACCTTTAAGATTGATTCAATTAGTTGCATTCTTCCTGCTAACGATAACCATCTACCCTTTCATGTTCATAGTTTATTCTAAACTTTATTTATAACTAGATTCCACAATTCTATCATCATTCTCCCCTCAAATAAGGGCATTCCCTGATAAGTTGTTGGCAAATTTGCCTCCTCCATTTAAAAAAACCTTCCTATCCTTGCTTCGATTCCGGCAAGAGAGTTTAGGAAGTAAATTTTGGATTTTGTCCTATTAACTATTTGCCCTAACACACTTTCATTCCTTGTACTCCTATACTTTCATTTGCTTTTATATGGTTTGTTGGTTATATTTAATTTGAATTTTTGCAATATTCAACATTGGTTCAAACAAATCATCATCTTGAGATGCATACTTTTTTCACCATTTGTCTCACTCTTCTTAAAACAAATACACAACTCATACTCTACAATTCAAGCTTTATACCCCATCATTCCACAAGAATAAAATTATTAATTATGTTTTCAGAGTTGGAATTCTTCCTTGATTACTATTTATTGCTTTTAAAGAAAGCTTATCAATCACTAGAGGGTGATTGCATAACATTTTTGCTCCTTTCCAAGAAGCTACCATCACCCTATCAAAGTTTGAGATGATAATTTCCCAAAACTAAACACCATACCGTTGTAACTTAATAGCACTCTTTAATAAACTTGCAATGGATTGGAGTAGCAGAGCTGTATTTTCAACAAATTTTCAATACCATAAATATATGGAAATAAATAAATTTAAAACACAAGAAACAGCCTGAAGGTAAAATAGAATGCCTCCTTGGTTAATCACATTAAAGCTATGTTCCATGGAGTTCCCAGGATGGGAATGGTGCCGTATAGTGGGATTCGTTTAAGGGACGGCAGCGGTTTGGCCCAAAATCAGTGACGTCTAGGGAGCAGTTTATATAGAATAAATTTTAGCCCCAAAGCGGATTTTGAAGCAGAAATGTGTAACATTAACATAAATTAAAAGCCAAAATAAACTAACTAGCAATAAATGAAAACCATTCGAAATTAGGATATCTCAATCTCAATTATAGTTCAATTTCCAACTACATGAACAAAATGAAACCAAATGGCAAAAACACCTCACCCCCTCTCCAAGCACATGTAGGAGACAAACCCTGGTATATGATAAAAAATTGCAGATGTTGCAATTTAAGTGTTGTGCCTCTCCAGATCTTTTCCCAATACTACTACTACTATCTAAGTCTATAATAATGACAAAATGAATTCGGGGCTTTCCTAAATTGAAAGGTCCTTTTGCATATCATTTTAACAATGCCAGAGGGCAATCACAGGAGGGGGTTCCACTCCCACTTGCATATGAACTGTCCCTTGTTCCACTTCCACCCACATTACTCCACATTCTTCTATTTCTGGGGAACGATGAAACGGGGGCCTTGGGGGTGGTCGACGCATCCCCATTTATCGTAGCAATAAAAGTTTAAACTGAATTTCAGCACATAACACCTATAATTATTTGATCTGGGAATTCAAGGACTTCAGATATATACCAAACTTGCTCTACTACTTCCTAGCTTCTTGGCACGTTGAATACTTGTATTTAATTTACATTTAAAGCATTAGAAGAAGCACATATTTTATGAAACATTATATAGAATAGACCACAGTTGTCCAGGAAAACGTTGTTAAAATATGTTTCTACAGCTTGACCCACTTTCAGAGCCATCACTCAAGTGTCTGGAAAGCTATGGCAGAAGAGGAAACAAAAGTCATCTGTCATTAGAAGATCTGAATGAAATTCATAGCATTGCTTCTATTCTACCGCCAAGCTGGACCTTTTAGAAGAGTTTATTACATGAACGCCTGCAACAAAGATCATGTTCCTCATAGACAAACCACTGGCCACAGCCATGCCTAGGCCCGTCAGTTCCAAGTACTCCAGAAATTCTTAAACCAGGATCCCATCAATTATGGTTTATTACTAATGTATGCATTAATCCAAACAACCCGCATCTCGATCACAGCTAAATTCCTATACGCATGCAAATATCAAGAACAAGACTTTAATTTAAAGGAAGTGTTTCAAGCACAATGCATGACAAAAGGAATGAATTGTAACGACAAATAGATGGTTCCTTATATAACATAGACATAAGAAAATGAAGAATGCCAAACACAAGATAGACTAATTTTCTGAATGTCATGAGAAAAAAGCAGCAAAACAAGTAACTTAAAGAGAAGACCTCTAAAACATTGATGGCAAGACATTGAGGACCATAATACAGTCAATTTAAAAAGAAAAAACATAAGATATAATTGCTAAAGTTTAGACTCTACAAAATTTTCCAGACTGCTCAAGAAAGATTTTCTGTACATGCCATCTCGCTCCCTCTAATTACATGTAGACTCACATACTCGAAATAATTTACTTAAGCTTACATGTCTTTTGACATCAGACATTATTTTGAAACATACGAGAATTATGTGGGACAACTCCAATTGTCACCCAAAAATGGACTCCAAAACCATATATTCAAAAATATAATGCTCCAAAGATTTTGTTCATTTCTGTAAATTTTGTCCAGTACAGAATTAGACTTTGCTGACACCTCAAACAGATTTTCATTCCAACAAGATATCTGCAACCATTCAAAAGCATTAAATTTAAATTTTTATAAACAAAGGCAGAATTGCATTTGGCATTACATGTGAAACTCTAATGAAATATAAGGAAGCATGTCAAACCTTATAATGACCAATGAATATTAACGACAGCTTTGGAAATATAAATTGAGATTTGGCTTTCCATGTTTCAGACTTCAGATTATTTACAAAGCTTCATTTTCTATAACAGATGGGCATTCTTGCGTTTCTAAAAGTGATAACCACAAAAAGTAAGGTTGACAACTTGAAAACTGTAGAATGTAGATGGTAGAAGCCAAAATGTATTTGGATCATTTTGTCTATTTTGAAGATAGATACATAGATAGATAGAGACTGTATTTTGGTCAAGACATTGTCATATTTTTATTTGTTCTAGATGGTTGCACCCAACTGTTGCAAGCCAAGACTTCCCATGAATTTGCATTTTTGCCTTGGATAACTATATATAACTCTATAAGATAACAAAAGCATTGCCGTCTATTGCTTTTCAATGCTTTGCATTGCTTTCATAGTTGGTTGGTTAGCTCTCAATCCTCATTTCTGCTATGCATGTGCTGGAATGGTATAGGTTAACTTTTTTCTGCTTCAATACTTGACCCAAATGCATGTGTACATAGACATAAGAACAAAACCACAAAAGTTCACTTCTGCAAGATTTACCTACCTAAAATGCTTCTTCAGTTTTCAAGACACAAAATCAGTATCAAAGTCCCGGACAACAGGTTTAGCAGAACTTGGAATGGCTAGTTCTGTAGGTGCAAAAGCATAGAGGCCTGCTTTTCTCACTTTTATAGGGACAGGATTGCTAAAAGTTCTCTATATTAGCAATGTATGGTTGCAAGAAAACTAAAGTCCATATGAGGTCTTGTATGCAAACACGTATGCAATGAAATAAGAACTTGCAGATAACATACAGTGACAGTATCGGACTTGTAAAAACTAGCAATAGACTAGATTTTGTTCCAAAATACAATATACAGAAAAAAACGAAATCCTACAAGAAAAGGAACTTAAGCCAATAAGTCCAACTATTTGCTGACCTTTGTCTAAAAATCATCTCCTTGTGCTTCCATGGCTGAAATTCACGATAATGGCCACTGATCCGCAGATGCCTTCATAAGATTTAATTGGCATATTTCCTAAAGCTTGTACAACTTTCCTTTAGTGATTTTCAGTGACCCTCCTGAATTTTTTGGATACTTGTTCATAATAGTGCTGGTTCTGCTTACAGGGGGAAAAATACGCATGGGTTAATATTTCAAGGAAAGACCTAAATATATTCTTCCTGCTCCTTGACAAGTCAAAGAAACCATGCATAGAATAATCACTTACCTCTTTAGACACAGAAGGCACAACTCGCTTGAAAGCATGCTCAAAGTGTGACATACTAACTTCCAAAGCATCTTTTTTGGCAACTAAATCATCATGTGTCACAGTTGTGATTCTTTCTTGTAACGCAGCCATGCAAGCTTCATTAACCTTCAGAAAAGCCGTTGTCATGGTACTATAAATAAACATCCCCAGGTATTCCATGACAAGAAACAGCAAGATTATTTTCTTACAAACGCAAAAAACTTACAAGGGCAGCAAGATCAGCACCACTGAAGTTCTCACAAGACTGACTCTGGGCAATAAAATCTAAATCAATATCTGCAGCAAGAGGTCGCTTTCGAGTAAGGGTCTTTAAGATTGAAACTCTTCCTTCTGCATCTGGTAGAGGAACATAAAGTAGTTTGCCAAATCGTCCTGGTCTTAAAACTGCTGGATCCATTACTTCTGGCCTGAAATTAGAGAATAAAAGATCAAAACTAGCAGCTTAAATCCTAGAAACAATAATAACTCTACATTCAACAACAAAATGTGATGTCATATAAAGATGAATGCATTGGCACAATATATTTGCATCACAAATAACTATTACCGGTTCGTTGCTCCAATTACAAAAACACCCTTGCGTCTTTCTGATCCATCCATCTCTATGAGAAGCTGCATTCCAGTCAAGAAGACAAGATAGTAACATAAGTAATCAGGCATAATACTAAGATAATACTGAGTGAATCCCTGTACAAAGAAGTGATTTTAGTTCCACTATCTGTTCTGCCTGATGTCTTCGCCCAAAGAGCCCCAAAAAAGAAATTAGGAATTTGTTAGCTTTCATGAATTCAAATAAAACAGTAGTGGTACCTGCGGAAAGCTTAGTTCACTCTTCGATTGCTTCATGTCATGTTAATTGTAATTTTATGAAATCCAAACAAGACACAGACTACGATTACTGCTGAAGGATGTAACAAAACCTTCTTTGCTTTGAGAGAGAAAGAGATTAGTTGGAGAAAGACATCTTGTGTTTGTAGCTACAACATTGCCACCAAGGACTGCACAAGATATACACATGGACTCTTCTCCAAAATGGCAGCCCTAAGGAGGTATTGCAGAAACAATAGTAATAAAGAAAGATAGGTGATATTTTCTTCAATACCATTCAGCAATTGCATCTATCACACTGTTGTATTAGATTTTATTTTATCATTATGTTTAATAATTAATTTTAATAGATCTTGTGCTTATCAAACTACCTTCATAGAAACCTCAAGGATCCCTTTGAAGTTTACATATCTAGAATGTTACAAATAGCACTCTGGTCATTTGCTGGTCATTTGTGAATATTAATATAACTTCTTTTACTTTATTTATTGAAAACTATAAGACAACTAAACAAAATACAAATTTAGAATAATCTCAGATCATTACTTAACCTTCACTTCATATGCTATTGTTTGTCTGCTTCACAGTAACGTTTACCCTAAATTCAGATTTAGGAATCAGTGGTTCAGTAAAATTTTAAATAGAGATTGAACAATAATACAGTTATATGCCATCACCACATACAAGACCATACCAGATTCAGAAATTACAAGATTGCATTTGAAAATTCATGATTGTAATTGAGTTATTGTGATGCTGCATAATGACTCAATGCAGTAAAACGTTGGAATAAATTTAGAACTTGAGATTGCCCTTTTGGATAATGTTCATTGCTTGGACAGTTTGGAGTTTGAAGCCCGAAGATCAGTCCAGATTGTGGTCTACACAATTCAGAGTTCGGTCAAGACTTTGGTCAGCTTGGTTCGTTGCTTGGACGGTTCAGAGTTCAACGCATTGGTGTCACGGAATCTGGAGTTCGGTCTGGCTTTTGGTTTTACCATGTTCTGTGGTCAGTTCAGCATTTTGTTTCAGGTTTAGGAGTTTCTGAGTTGAGTCTCAAGTCTCATTGTTGTGTTTGTTGAAATGGCAATAAGACATGATAAGGGCATGCTTGTACATGTGTTAATGACTAAACCTTGTGGTGTATCCGGTTTAGTCATTAAGGGGGGTGTTGGAATAAATTTAGATAGTGTGGACTGATATGCATAACAGCATGTTTATGTCTAAAATAAACTGCCGATTCAATTTGCTATTACCAGGCAGTTAACTATGCAGGGTATGTACTAAGCTATATATTCAGCTGCATATGTAATTCAACACACAGCTATTTGATAAATATTTTATAAAAGACAAACCATTTTTACCTAGATAATGTTCACACAGATACAAAGAAATTTGCTTTCTGTAGGGCTGCATGATCAAGATTTGTCCTGCAGTTCTTAGGTCTAAATCTTTGTATTTAAAGATGAAATTATTCCATAATTAAGGATTATTGCAGCCATTCATCTTCCAAGTTTATTTCCATATTTTGACAAGCTTTAGAGGCAAAGTTTGTCATTTTGTGTAGAGTTATGCAGAGTCAAACAGCTAATATAACATATATTACACCTTGTTAATTTCCCTTCTTATGTATCCTTGGAGAAGTTTGTGAGGCAAATGTCATTTTACCAGTCTCATTCTATGTTGAAGATTCTGTATGAGCATGAAGCAAAATTGCAACAACATAAGAGAGACAAGGGAAATTGCCACTATCTGTACCTGTTGTACACTCATTTTATTATGTGTACATAAAATTTAACAAGTACAAAGGAACATTATAAAAGAGAAGCTTCAAAAAGAAGAAAGATACGTACATGGAAGCTTCTTGGAGAAAAAAAGAGAAGGAAGCTTCTAAGGATATGCAACTATTAATAACCTACATTTGTTGCATAAAATAATGCACACTTATTGAATGCACCTATACTTATTAAATACAGCATCAATGTGGCTATATCTCTTAAATCATGATGCCTCCCTTCTAAGAGGAAATTATTCCTAACTTTTGTTTTAGATGTCAAAAATTCCACTCAATTATCAAGTGCCAACTGGAACCACCACTTAGCATAAGTTGGCAATAAGCCTTTCTAAACAAGCAAGTACATTCCAAGCGGTCATAGATTTATACCTAGTACAATGTGTGTTGAAATTAAAACGTGTTCTTCATCCAAAGGAAGCTGAAAATTTTGAATGGTGTCATTATGATGACAAAAACAATAATTGTGCACTATTGCAGTTAATAACTCTCTGCATTTTCTATCAAATGGTATGAGCTCAACCAGTTAAATTCCTCAACTTTCAAGGAGAACCAGGTATGAGCTCAACCCTAAACAATTTTCAGCAACCCTCATATACCAAAGAAGTCATGGTCAGACTTCCATGCATGGCAAAGACCTCTGAGCTGCTTGACAAAGTTGTTATGAATTGGCATGAGGATGGAAATATTCCCAAGAATATTCTGTCTTTTGGGGGAAATTTTGTGGAGGACTTGTGACATTTGGAGGCATCGGATATGGGCGTGGGCATTACAACTAAAACGTCTCAGCCTCAATCTCATCATTGGTTGTGGCTCAATGGTGACTCTTTCTTTGGCTAAGGCACTCTCCCTTCTTGGTCATGTGTTCAGAACATCGGGCATAGCATTTCTTTTTTTCAAAGGTTAAAAGGAGCGTTTGGAATGTCAAAAGGGCACCTTTCCTTGTGAAGACTCAACACGCCCATTTGTGTGTTGGTTTGGGCGCTTGGTGCTAAGACATTGGTTTCTTTAGGGTGGGTTTAAATTCCATCCTCAATGCTTTGGTAGGCTGAATGCGAATGGCGCTTGAAATAAGGTGTGGACAAGTTTTTAGAAGTCATGGCCTACAGACTCCTATAGGTTGAGCACTCCTATGCTCAAGTGCTTTGGTAGCTTCTTGGATAGTGGAGAGCATAGTCAAGAAAATTGAAATCGACTCGGAATCAGCATGGAAAAAGAATCAGCAAAAAATTGGCAATTTTCATTGAAAAAACCAAAGAAAATGCAATTTTTCATTGAGAAGAAACTTTTTTCATGCATATCGCAATATTTTAGGAAAAAATCTGCAAAAATCAACCAGACTGTAGAGTTTGCTAAGACTTGGCACCTTGCAGGTCATGGCTTGGTTGGGCTACATGGCAATGTACACATTAGGAAATTATTATCATCATAGTTTGTTAGCGTCATAATATGTTTGCAACCACTAAACTAGGGTTCATGTGTTCACAATTAGTTATGGGTGGTTGCAAGTAGTTGTTGTCCTATTACAAGTTGTTATGCCATATTGGGCATACCTTATGTATTTAAATAACCTCTGATCAATGAAGGATATAATCAAATCATTTCTCCAACAATGGTATCAAAGCAAAAAATTGAAGGAAGCGGCATTTCTCCTTCTAATCCATTGGGCTCGATAAAGGGGCTCCAAAGCACTCCTTTAATAAATCTGCAGGTGAATGTGATCGAAGCATAGGACCTGAAGCCCCGTAACAATCTACCAGCAAGGACGCCACTTGCATTATCGATGATGTGACCCGGGTTCAGTCCCCATGGTGGATGTGTATAAGAAGTATTACTCAAAAAAAAAAAAAAAAAGAACAAGGGGCACTTCTAGGAGCTCGACGTCAAGGCCCAACTTAGCTCTCATATCTTCAGGACTTGACCTACCACCAGTAAGATCCCAGATACCAATCCGTTTTGGAACGACGACCAGATTTTCATAGCAATGGAACCCTTCGAGGATCGCTTGTTTTTGGTCGTGGAATATCACCTATGGCCAAACATTTGTCTCAAAGCCCATGCATTTGTGAAAATGTTTGATTAAATATCATTCAACCAAGTTGTGGTGCCCACAGATCGACGGAGCCACTTGAGAGCTTCAATTTGAGGCTTTAAGCCACCGTTGCCACCAAAACATTTCATCGGTTTCCATCGGGATTGAGGTCTTTTCCTCCAACCAAAGTCTCTAGGGAATATTCCTTCAATGTTCTAGTGCTTTAAAATATTAGGTGAATCTCCTTGTTTTTCACGTGCAATCGTCCAATCCCACGATGAAAGTGCAAACAACATTATGTCGCAGGTTTGATTCCTCAACTGTCGTAAGTTTCTTAGGAGCCGAACAGATTAGATAAAAACAAGCCTTGTCACTTGACAGATTCAGCCAACAACCCATGCATTCCAATTTGCCCTTCGATTTTCAGCATTGCAACACCGACCCCAAAGGCCAACCTTATTGGATTCCAAGAACCGAGATTTGTTTTTTTTTGTCCCTTACAAATTTGATTGAGAATGGATCAACTGGTAAGAACGGTCGAGCCCAACCCATCCCATCGACTTTGACCTTGCCTTCCTAGCCCATTTTGTCTCGTTGCTTCTCATTTCGATCAGTCTATGTTTGCCTACTCGACCCATTCCAATGTTCCCAACATATCGAGGGTCGTTCCAGTCTGCCCTAGCATGCCCGTTCATCTCGACTCGTCATGTGGGACCGGACCACACTGTGTCGGCTTGTGCAAGGGTCGGACCATGTTGTGCCCTCATGGCCAGCACTGCGGTTACATTAGTTGACAAAGACCATGAGGAAAGACCTCTTACCGACAAATGAGTTTAAGCCGACGTCGATCGACACGAATAGGTTGATGTTGTTGCAAAAGAGCAAGGAGAATCATGTTTTTCTTTTAAGGTCGGCTAAGCCCCCACGGACTTGCTTCTGTACCATGCAACGAACTTTCACTTCGACTTGCCTTCTTTAGCGGAGGTGCTTCTCGTAAACGACAGCGAACAGATTATGTTGTTAGGCTCCCCACTGGTGCTATGGCTCTGCAAGAATGTCCACGACCTCGACAACGTCAAAGAAATCCATTCCATTTGAAGTTGTTCCTGTTTTCGATCTCCTTACAAAACATGCTCCTTGTAGCTCAACTCAAACATTTCGTTCCTCCTACTAGAAGGCTTAGGACAAGGTTTGGAAGCGGCAATATTTTTCAAGCTGCTTATTTTTGGACACGATGGGGTTCGATAGACGACTGGAGTTTTCCAGGTGACAAGAAATGGATATTTGTTAAACCAACGGCCTAATCCTATGGCAAAATTTTACCGTCAATGAACAATTGTTTCGCAAAGGATAAAGTTTCCTTGGAGGCCCCTGTGTCGCCACCACCATTAACATCCCTTACCATGTAGAACTCAAATTTTGCATTGTAGTTGATATATGCAAGGTCTTCTTCCTTCGATTGATGGAACAACACAAGGTTGAACAAGGAGATGGTGGAGTTCACCCAATGGGTAGTTTGCCTTATGATTTTATAAAGTAACACCAAGTCTGTATTTGGTAGGTGTATGGTTTCACAACATATCTAACAAAAAACCATTAGTTTGGATGTTGTGATTTGTTAACGAAGTGCTTTGGAGCCCCTTCTTGTCGAAGCAAGTGGCAGGCCTAGTGCTCTTCCTCACAAAGGTATCGAGACCCAATGGATCAAAATGAGAGTTGGCTCTTCCTTCGATCTCCTACTCTGATACCACTATTGGTGAAATGCTTCGATGATATCCTTCATTGATCAGAGGCTATTTAAGGTATGCCCAATATAACATAACAACTTGTAATAGGACAACTGCTACTTGCAACCACCCATAACTAACAGTTAACTCATGAAACCTATGTTGAGTGGTTGCCACCACTCAACTTTTTGACACTAGCAAACTATGATGAAAAAGATTTACTAACAAATTCTCCTCTCACGGCTCCTCCAATAGTTCCTGTTGCCCCCTTAGATTCTCATTGGCACAATTCCAATTCCGGTTTCTTCACCTCCCAATGAAGATACATTTGCACGTTCTCTTGATTTCACTACTCTTCCTTCAAACTCTTCTCCAATTCTTATAGTTTCTAATTCCAGAGCAGTTGAGCTTGATCCTCCTATGCCCTATGCAACGGTGTTGGATGTTGACGTGGATGTTGAGCTTGAATTTGATACTCCAATATAGGCTCCTGATGCTACTTGTCGATAGGATGTGCTATAGTCTTCCAGATTTCTTCTTATACCCAAGTGGGCCTGTTGGTTACAAATCTGCCATGAGGAAAGGATTTGGTGTTATTGCGCCCTCGAGTCGCCCAATAGCTTGAAAGGCCGGAAGGAAGGGATGCCTTCCGTGCCAATCTCCGGAGAAGGCCGACTTCCTATGTAACTTTTTGGTTTTAAGATAAGAGAACTGGAAAGAAATAAAAGAGTTGATGAGGCAGAACATTACCTCATACAAAGACTACTTTTGATAACTTTTTAAACTATTTGGAACCACTTATGATATGATTTTGTACTAATTTTAGTGATACTATGCATTATATGATGATGTTTGCATATTGGAATGATAAAGTGCATATGACCTATTTTGACTGTTTATCTATGTTTTATAATTTGTTTCAGTTGTATTATTTAGTATATTTTGCATTAAGTTAATGTTGTAATATTAAGGTGTTGCTATCTATTTGGTTTTGTGCTTCTTTCATAAGCTTTCCCCACCGTTTAAACCATTTTAAATAACCAAAAGGTGCCAAAACTTTGTCAACAGTTTGACTATGCAGAAAACAAGAACTTTTCCATACAAATTCCAGCCAACTATACATATACAACATGGCTTGGAATTTGTCCACTCCAGCTCATGCAAAATATGGAATCAGTCTTCTGGGCACTTATGGAGACTATTTCCGCCGTCACAACTATTCTCATGCGCTTCTGGAGCATGAATTAATATAAACTCTGTTCTGCTGCCTGATATTCCGGAGCAGCTCCGGAATAAGTGCAAAAGCAATAGTTTGGGTCAAAAGCGCCTTTAATTGCAATAGAGGGTGGTAAACGGTGGTTGCAGCTATTTTAGGGATATCCCTATCTTTTCCAACACCTGTCCCTCAATGGATGAAGCCCAATAGATGGAATGGATAAGAGATAATAGACCTAATCCCTGCATTCTGGGAAACAGTCCTGTAACAATTGTAACATTCCTACATGGCAACACAAAACCTTATCAATGTTGTACCCTACTTGTATAAATAAAATGCTCCCATTTGGTTGAGCATATAGAAGAATATAGGAAATAAGTGATAAGAGTTAGAACTGTTTTAAGTGTTGTAACTGTGTATTGCAACAACACAGTAGCTTGCAGATCTTCCCCTGCACTGTTGTCATCTTCTGAGAATGAAATAAAGGTGCAATATTTGACATTCATGTTTGCTTCGAGTTGAGTGTGAATACTTAATAGTTTAGAGCAAGTTTATTTCCCCTCTTTTGGTTCGGGAAGCAAGGGCCACTTTCGAGGTCCTAGAGGAGGGTTTTACCTGAGAATTTTGCTATTTCTAGCTTAGAGGTCAGCGAGAGATCTGACAATTTTTGCATGGTTAGTGATTAGGATAATGTGGCATTTGAATGCATGGTAGGTAACTCATCTAGGGTAGAATTTAACACAATACTTTTTGTTTCTATTTTTTTTCAAAATTTGCAATATTTCCATAATTTTTTGTCAGCCAAATTTTTAAAAAAAAAAATTTTTTTTTTTATTTTTTTAATTCTTTTTCTTTTTGAGAAAAGAAATTTTTTTTTTAAAATTATAAAAATTTTTTATTTTATGTATAAAAAAAAAAAAACAAATTAATTATAAATAAAATTTCTAAATTAAATTTTTTTTTTTTTTTTTATAATTTATTTTTCCTGCAATAGTGTGAATTTCAATTCTGCAAGGATAAGTAGGAGTTTAGTTTTAGTTTTTAGGAGTAAGAAAGGAGACCCCAAACACCCCAATATCTAACTGTTCCATGAATAAAGCCATGATCTAAATGAACTAAAAATCAGTCTGTTAACCCTTGCTTTCGTATATAGCCTTGGACACCACCCTGGATTGACACATAATGATTAAATGATGAAGATTTGACGACACTCATCATTTTTGGCGCCATTGTCGGGGACACTTAGGTGTTGTTAGGAGAGGTCTAGCAGTCCAGAAACTGTCCTATTTCAGGAAACAGTTTTTGGAAACCTGAGGTTTAGTTTATTTAGTAAATAGGCATGAATGCATAGGCCAAGAGACGAAAGAGGAAGGTTTATTCGAACCGGAGCTTTTCCACCAAGGCGTTCTTCACGATCAGGTGAAGATCTGCTTGTGTATGAAATTCCTGAAAGACTTAAAAGAGAATCATCTTCTTCATCAACTAAAATTGCAGGATCTTTGCAAGAAGAGCTCTTAGAGGCACTTACTTCTAGACATACCCATAGGGCTGATCCATCTGAACCAGTTGAACAAATTAAAGCTAAGGAAGCACCTATGGCAAAACAAGGAGAACATGATAGGGATATTGTTGGTCATGATGCTGACAATCCTCCTGTTAGAACTTTTGAATACCCTATTCATCTGAATCCTACTCAAAATGCTCCTATGAAAACAATTTCACCCTCGATATTGCCAATATTTAGGGGAGTTGTTTCTGAAGATCCTGATCAATTTCTGTTTGAATTCAAGGTTTTGTGTCAGACTTATGACTATGTCAATGATAACCAAAAACTGAAGTTATTTCCCTCTACACTCAAAGATGTAGCCTTACGGTGGTTTATGAGCCTTGAATCAGATTCAATCCGCACTTGGGATCAAATGGAAACTACATTTTTGGATAAGTATCAGGAGTATTGTAGAGTGAGAAATAGGAAGGATGAGTTATTTCGGATAAGACAAGAAGAGGATGAAAACTTAGAGGATTATCTTGATATATTTGCCTTTATCCAAAAGAGATGTGGTCCTGTGGAAACTGACTTATTAAAAACTATATTTCTGAGAGGTTTGTAGGATGATTCTAGAGAAGTATTAGACTTAATGGGAAAAGGAGATATAAACCAACTTGATATTAATGATATTGTAGAGTTGTGCAAAAATTATTCCCGCACTAGGCAAAGAAGAAGGAAAAGGAATCCTGGTAATACTGATATAAAAGATTTGATGGAGGAAATGGCTAATATGAAAACTGATATACTTGTTCAACTAAACACTACTTTAGGAGAAAGGAATACAAGAGCCAATTCTTCACCACCCCTGTCTATCTATTGTCCTAGGTGCAAAAATAAGCATGCTCTGCAAGATTGTCCTTTGGACAAGACTTCAATTTCAACAATTTGTGGCATTTGCTCAAAGGAGCATAAAACTGATAAATGTCACCTTTTGCCCCATCTTCGGAGTGTTTTAGAAACCCAAGTTGAAGAACTTCATGCTATTGGGCAAATTCCAGGAGGCAACTTCATACAAAACCAAAATGCCCCTCGCTTTTCTTCAAATTGGGGACAGAATCCTTGGAATATGCCATGGGCGTATACCGAACCTCCTCCCCAAACTTGGAATCAATATTGGGCAGCCCCTCAATATTGGTCACATTCTGGTTGGAATCAGCCATGGCATTCAGTTAATCCATCTTGGGTACCAAATCAGTCAGGGCAAATATGGGGGCCACAATACCCATCCTATCAAGGGCAGCAGAGGTATCAATCACCAAATCAACACTTGTTGCCAGCCCCTAATCAAAATTTTTAGGGAAGAGTTCAACCACAGCAAACACAGCCAGTTAAGCAACCTCCACTTCCAGCTCAACCTATGGCTAACCCCAATAACAACAGATAAGCAACCCCTGTTTATGGAGCTGATTTTGAAGAGACTATTGCAGTCCATGTCCTTGATTGTAGTAACATCCAATTACGTTCAGGGAAGGTTTTACTTGACCCTGCACCACCCACTATTGAATAAATTTATGGAAAGCAAGAATTTTCAAGTCCAGAAAAACCACAAACAGAGCAAAAAGAAGAAAAAATAGAAAGTTTACAAGGAAAAATTGAACCTGCCTCGGCAGACCTACCGTATCCTGAAAGGTTTGACCACACTATCATTGCTCCTAAATCAGAATTAATCACAGAATTGAGGAAAATGTCTATCTCACTCCCTTTGTTGCAGGCAATAAAGGATGTACCTCTGATTAGGAAAACCATTCAAGAGCTGTGTATTAGGAAACTTGGCAGGAAGAAGAAAGCCTTTCCTAAGATTGTACAAGTAGAAGGTAAGTTGGCTGACCTACTTTCTAGAAAACTAGTACCCCCTAAATATGGTGATCCAGGGAGTCTAGTAGTTACAATTACTATTGGGTTAGTTCAAATTCCAAATGTACTTATCGATTTAGGAGCTGCAATCAACGTGATGACTAAGGAAACCATGCAAAAATTGCAGCTCAATAACCTTAGTCCTACTACCACAGTTTTGGAAATGGCAGATAGGTCAGTGGCTAAACCGGAAGGAATTCTGGAGGATGTTGCCATTGAAGTGTCTTCTTGGGAATACCCTGTAGATTTCTTAGTGTTGCAACCTAGAAACTCAGCTAATGGCTATCCTATTATTCTAGGACGACCTTGGCTTGCCACTGCAGCTGCATTTATAGACTGCAGGTCAAGTGAGATGACCATTTCAAATGGTGTAGACCTAAAAAATATTTCCTTGTATCCACCAACCCAACCTTCAGCCAAATTTTTTGGACAGATATGGTATCCTGAGTCTGATGAAGAACAGGAAACTATTGTCACCTTGGCCACCATTGTAGTAAAAGAACATATTGAAGAACTTAATTCACCAGAAAGAGAAATCTTTGAACATGAAACAATTTTGGTGAAAACATTGCAAGAAGAAGGCCTTAGGGATGATCAAATTCTTGTCCATCGTTTGTTATGGAAATATGAAGAACAAACTGCTGAACATCTGTCATCTATTCCACTACAAGAAAGCTCCTTCACATTGCCACATGGATGGCATCATCATCTTCTCGACTTCTTTCACCTGTCCTATGCAAATGATCCCATCAGGTATCACATTTACACCAAAATCAAGAGTATTTCATACTCTGCAGCCACATCATTGTCCCTTAAATGCTTTAATCAGTAAATATGAGGCTGTCAACTCTGTTTATCTAGGGATTAAGCAGATTGAGATACAACCAGGAAAATTTTTGAACATTAATAGCTGGTTGACTAATGAGCAAGAAGCCAAATTATTTGTTGTTTTACAAAGACATGTTCAAGATTTTGCTTGTAGTTATAAGGACATGACTGGCATTCACCCTGATGTGTGTACACATAGGATATACACTGAAGATGTCAAACCAGTAAGACAACCACAAAGGCATCTGAATCCCGCTCTGAAGGATATTGTTAAGGAAGAAATCGAAAAACTATTGGATGTAGGATTCATTTATCCAATTTCAGATAGTAGGTGGGTTTCACCATTGGTCATTGTTCCAAATAAAAATGGGAAGATGAGAGTATGTGTGGACTACAGGGAATTGAATAAGGTCACACATAAAGATCACTTTCCATTACCATTTATAGACCAAGTGTTGGACACCCTTGCTGGTAAGAAATTTTTTTGTTTCCTTGATGGTTTTAGTGGTTATAATCAGATCCAAGTTGCACTAGAAGACCAGGAAAAGACAACTTTCACATGTCCTTGGGGAACATTTGCTTACAGAGTATTACCCTTCGGTTTGTGCAATGCACCAACAACATTTCAGAGAGCTATTTTGGCTATCTTTTCTGATCTAACAAATGAAAGTGTAGAGATTTATATGGATGACTTCACAATGTTTGGAGATACATTTGAATATACTTTAGAACAACTTGAAAAAATTTTAATACGCTGTGAAACATATCATTTGTCTCTGAATCCTGATAAATGTTTCTTGATGATGGAAGAAGGAATTGTTCTTGGACATCATATTTCTGCTTATGGAATTAAAGTTGATCCTAAAAAGGTAGAGGTCATCAAGAACCTTCCTCCTCCAAAAACTCAAACTGATGTCCGTAGTTTCTTAGGACATATTGGCTTTTATCACAGATTTATTGCTAATTTCAGTACCATTGCTAATCCAATGTTCGCATTGTTAACAAAGGATTCTGAATTTGTTTGGTCTACTGGGTGTCAACAGTCCTTTGAAGTTTTAAAGGAAAAGTTAACAACTCGCTTTGTATTGAGAGGTCCTAATTGGGAGTTACCCTTCCATATTCAAACCGATGCTTCCAATACTGCTATTGGAGTTGCATTAGGGCAGATTGAAGATGGACAACACTATGCCATATACTACATTAGTAAAAATTTGACTGGAGCTGAAAAGAATTATACCACAACCGAGAAGGAATTTTTAGCTATGGTGTATGCTATTAACAAATTCTGACACTATATCACAGGATATCCCATATTCATCCACACAGACCATGTTGCTATAAAGTATTTGATGAATAAACCCTTGGTTAGTGCACGAATTATTCGTTGGTTAATACTATTGTAGGAATTTGATATTACTATAGTCAATAAACCAGGGAAGTCTAATGTAGTGGCAGATTTCTTGTCAAGATTGTCAAATGCAGATACAGAGGAATTGGTTGAGGATGCATTTCTTGATGAGAAATTATTTGTTGTTTCTATACAATCTCCATGGTTTGCAGATATAGCTAATTATTTAGCTACAGGGAAGATTCCTCTTCACTTTACTCCTAAACAAAAGAAACAGTTGATCAAGCAAAGTTCTTCTTTTGAATGGATAGGAGGTTTATTGTTTAAATGCAGTCCTGACCATGTTTTGCGTAGGTGTGTTCGCAAGGATGAGGTATATGACATCCTACGAGCATGTCATGATGAACCATTAGGAGGGCATTATTCAATGAAAAGTACCATTCGGAATATTTTGGGTACTGGTTACTACTGGCCATCCTTGCACAAAGATGTCAAAAGGTATGTCAGAAATTGTGATGCATGCCAAAGGATGGGTAAGCCTACTTTTACTAGTGAAATTCCTTTACAACCTCAATTAGGTACAAAACCATTTGAAAGGTGGGGGCTAGATTTTGTAGGACCCATTGATCCACCTTCCCAAGGGAAAGTGCATATCTTGGTATGTACTGATTATGTAACCAAGTGGGTAGAAGCCTGTGCTTTTAAGCATGCCCGAGAAGAGAAAGTTGTTGATTTCCCTGTATTCCCAAATATTTCTATGATTTGGAGCCCCACATTCTATCACCACCGATCAGGGACCTCGGTTTACCTCAAAAGTTGTTGAAGCCTTTACAAAGTTGTATGAAATCAAACACCGAAAATCCTCACCTTACCATCCGCAAGCCAATGGCCAAGTTGAAGTGACAAATAGGGAATTAGAGAGGATCTTAACCAAAATTGTAGCAGCCCATGGGAGGAATTGGGTGGAGAAGTTACCTGAAGCAATTTGGGCTTATAACACCACTTGGAAATCCACTACTGGATTTACTCCCTATGAATTGGTTTATGGCAAAAAGCCTCTTTTGCCTATTGAGTTTGAATTACTAACTCTTCGAACTACTTTAGAAGTTGGTATTGATTTGTCATAGGCACAAATGGACCGGATTCTACATCTCAATGCATTGGATGAGCTACGGAGGGATGCATTGCACCAGACTAAGCTGATCCAAGCACAACGAAAATTGTGGCATGATAGTCACATTCAACAAAGGAAGTTTCAGCAAGGCGACTGGGCTTTGTTGTTTGACTCACATTATGAAGACTATCCTGGAAAATTGCAGACTAGGTGGCTTGGACCATATCATATTGAGGAAGTGTTTGCAAATGGAGTTGTACGTCTTTCACCAATAGATGATTCAAGAAGGAAAATGGTGGTTAACGGTCATCATCTTCGGATATATCACAAACCGTTAACCAAGGAGGAGTTTCTCAAGCAAGTAGGAAACTTGGATGTATCAGTATTGGAAGAAACCACTTCTTCCAAGATGGACTCAATCAAGTGACATGAACCAAAATATATAAAAAAAAATGAAAAATAATAATAATAATTCAGAATGTGAAAACCTCTTTGAGGCGCATCTGAATTGGGCTTACATGAAAACCGGTTTTTCCGGCATGTTTGCCTCATGGACCCGCCACCATTCCATCCATTCTCACCATTGTTTCACTATTCACCATTCCATCCATTCTCACCATTGTTTCACTATTTACCATTCCATTCATTCTCACCTCTGTTTCACTATTTTTTAGATTGCACCTGTTACACTCTGTGAGGAGTCAGCTTAAAATCAGCAGAAAACAACATTTGTACAAAATGTAGATAGAATGGTTTCTTTAGGTATGTGCCTTTTTCTATTTTAATATTGTAAATATTTATTATGTAGTGTATGATATCCCTAGTTAAGTATAAAGCATACATAAGGTCTGGTTCCAGAAGTTATCTTCCTTCCCCATGTCTTCACTGGTGATCTTCAGCTTAGGGCTTTTTAGTCTACACTCCATAATCAAATATATTGGGAGCAGGAAAAGAAAACCAGCAAAGCCATGGAATTACAAGCAGTTTTGCTCATTAGGCCTATTCACCTAAACCATAGGACCTCCACCAGTGAGCACTATACTCTAATGAGGGATGACAGAGTAAGAAAAATGTATCTGGGGAACTTGCAGAAATGCATAGATGGTTTTCAAACCTTCTATGCAGCATCTTTTGTTGATGCTTTATCAGCTTGCAAAAACAGATGGGGAGAGTTACCTATATCACTGCAGAAGAGAGAACCCATCTCACCAAATAACCTGATGTGGTCTAGAAGAAGGGCAGAATGTATAATCCAGACCATATTTGAGGTAAAGGAGCAGTGGATAGGTCTCAAGTATAGGAATCCAACAATTATCATCCCTATTCCATATTTCTTTGATAATGACCCTCAATCAGACAATCAATTCCAGGAGTGGCTCAGGGAAATCAAAGAGCACAAAGGATATTACAAAGTTGGAAGCAGACTATGGAAATATGTTGAGCGCTATCTTGACATAGATCTTTGTGTTGTTGTAGTAGAACAGAATGCATGAGGACATGCATTACAATAGGTTGGGGGAAATGATGAGGCAGAACATTGCCTCATACAAAGACTATTTTTGATAACTTTTTAAACTATTTGGAACCACTTATGATATGATTTTGTACTAATTTTAGTGATACTATGCATTATATGATGATGTTTGCATATTGGAATGATAAAGTGCATATGACCTATTTTGACTTGTTTATCTATGTTTTATAATCTGTTTCAGTTGTATTATTTAGTATATTTTGCATTAAGTTAATGTTGTAATATTAAGGTGCTGCTATCTATTTGGTTTTGTGCTTCTTTCATAAGCTTTCCCCACCGTTTAAACCATTTTAAATAACCAAAAGGTGCCAAAACTTTGTCAATAGTTTGATTGTGCAAAAAATAGGAACTTTTCCATACAAATTCCAGCCAGTTGTACATATACAACATGGCTTGGAATTTGTCCACTCCAGCTCATGCAAAATATGGAATCAGTCTTCTGGGCACTTATGGAGACTATTTCCGCCGTCACAACTATTCTCATGCGCTTCTGGAGCATGAATTAATATAAACTTTGTTCTGTTGCCTGATATTTTGGAGCAGCTCCGGAATAAGCGTAGAAGCAATAGTTTGGGTCAAAAGCGCCTTTAATTGCAATAGAGGGTGGTAAACGGTGGTTGCAGTTATTTTAGGGATATCCCTATATTTTCCAACACCTGTCCCTCAATGGATGAAGCCCAACAGATGGAATGGATAAGAGATAATAGACCTAATCCCTGCATTCTGGGAAACAGTCCTGTAACAGTTGTAACATTCCTACATGGCAGCACAAAACCTTATCAATGTTGTACCCTACTTGTATAAATAAAATGCTCCCATTTGGTTGAGCATATAGAATAATATAGGAAATAAGTGATAAGAGTTAGAACTGTTTTAAGTGTTGTAACTGTGTATTGCAGCAGCACAGTAGCCTGTAGATCTTCCCCTGCACTGTTGTCATGCTGCTGAGAATGAAATAAAGGTGCAATATTTGACATTCATGTTTGCTTCTGAGTTGAGTGTGAAGACTTAATAGTTTAGAGCAATTTTATTTGCCCTCTTTTGGTTCAAGAAGCAAGGGCCACTTCCAGGTCCAGAGGAGGGTTTTTACCTGACAGAATTCTGCTATTTCTGGCTGCAGCAGGTCAGCAGAGATCTGACAGTTTTTGCATGGTTAGTGATTAGGATAATGTGGCATTTGAATGCATGGTAGGTAACTCATCTAGGGTAGAATTTAACACAGTACTTTCTGTTTCTAATTTGTTTCAGAATTTGCAATATTTCCATAATTTCTTGTTAGCCTAATTTGTTACAAATTGTGCAACTTTATTTATCAGTTTTTTAATGTTATTTCCATTTCAGAAAGTGACATTGTTTTCTGCAATTTCAGAAAGTTTCATTATTTACCAGTTTGAATGTCAATGCTGCAATTTCAATTTAGTAATTTCCTGTCAATTAAATTCTGCTATTTTCAGCTTTGCAATAGTTTAGTTTTATTTTTCTGCAACAGTGTGAATTTCAATTCTGCAAGGATAAGTAGGAGTTTAGTTTTAGTTTTTAGGAGTAAGAAAGGAGACCCCAAACACCCCAATCTCTAACTGTTCCATGAATAAATCCATGATCTAAATGAACTAAAAATCAGTCTGTTAACCCCTACTTTCGTATATAGCCTTGGACACCACCCTGGATTGACACATAATGATTAAATGATGAAGATTTGACGACACTCATCAAGAGTTAAAGGATAGAAATGGTGATTTATCAACTTTGGGAAAGAACAAGCAGCACAGTCACTAACTAGCAACTAAACCAACAACAATCAAAACAATACATGTAACAGAAACCAGTTATGAGATTCTTCCCTATGTATCCTTAAACATGCATTCCAGGCTCAGATAATTGCCAATGCTGCGATCCAGAGTTCAGAATGACAGCAATCAGAAAAATAAATGAGTAAATGCAGAAATGACACGGATAAGGCAGCATAAAAGAAAGAGACACAATTGGAGCCAAAGTATGGATTGCATTTGAAGCAAACAGTATTAGTTACAACAGCTTTCTTTAGCAATATGTTCCCCCCCGATTACAATAAACTGATCTGCTATTTATAGCAGAATTTTCCCCAGATTACAATGTGGGCACAAATACCCAAACCTGCAAAAATTGTAAAAAGCGGCCATATTTGATCTTTGCTGGCCATAGCTGTACCTGCAGCATGGTTTTCCCTGATTTCGGTATGGCTTCTGACAGGTTTGGTAGCCAGGAGGAGATGGCCCATTACTGCGGTGAATGCAGCGGTATGGCTTTGGCTGTACTTTAATGGACCCTGATCCCGAAAAATCTTGACTTTTCTACTCCGGGGAGTTCAGCTGCTTAACTGGCAAGATTTGGGAGGGAAACAACATCAAAATGCTTAAAAAGGATTACTGCTGTCCTGGAACTGCTTGGCTGCCAACATCTTCAAAACTTTAATAAGTGTCAAAATGCTGCCCTGGAGCGCTCCAGATGTGAGAATTTGCCCTCTAGCGCTGCCAAACAACAGCGCTTTAGGGCGCTTTTCATTCCTTGACCAAAATTGCCCTTTTTTCTTTTTTCACTAAGTGTTCGAAAATAACCCCAAAGCGCTCAACCTCGGGATTTTTGCCCTGGAGCGCTCCATACTAGAGCGCTTTGGGGCTCATTTTACACTTAGAAAATTTCGAGCCTCCTTGCTCTCTTTTGGGCAGCACCAAAATTGCTCCAAAGCGCACCAAAAACGGAAAGTTGCCCGGGAGCGCTCCAACTCGCAGCGACACGGGGCACTTTTTGTTACTTAGCCCAAAAAACACACTCCTTGTTCATTTTTACAACCCGGCCAAAAATTGCTCCATAGCGCTCTGGGAGGGAAATCGGCCCCGGCGCGCAAAACGAGAAAAAAAACCCCCGCGGGGCCCAAAAAAAAGAGAAAGAGGGAAAAAAAAAATACATATTTTTTGGCCGGGCCCCCCCCCCCCCCCCCCAAGCCAAAGCACCTTGGGGTGGAAAAAGTGCCCCAAAGCGCTCCAAGGAACAACGATTTGGGGAGAAATTCTAGACTTAGTTAAAAAAACATAAATTTTCAAATTTTTCAAATTTGCCCTAAAGCGCCCAGAATTGGCAGTTTTTCCTCAGATTGTTGTCTAGCTGCTGCGATTTAGGGCCGAATCCGGAGATGACAAAAATTTTCAGAAATTTTCAAAATTTAAAACCCCTTACAAAATGTGGCAACATTCCTGGCGGCTCGCGGGGTATCGAGCTCGCCTCGATGCCAGGACCCAGGCCTTTATTCATTGGGCCACGGAGTCACCTCCGGTCCCTGTCTGATCTTTCTGCTGGCCTTGCCCTGGCAGGTCTTCTTCATCAGCGCATTCTTCTTCTGTACCTCCTTCCTTTTCTTCTTCCTCATCGGACTGGTCACCCTGACCTTCTTCTTCACCCTGCTCCTGCTCAGCCGAGACGAGGCACTACTGGATCTCATCGAATACGGACTGAACCCGAGTCCAAGCCTCCTCTGGAATTGGCTTGAAAGTACGGATGTCCTCCACCAGGTGCCTGAAAAACTCAACTTGGAGCGTATCAATTTGCTCCACCTTTAGGTCCAAAGTGGCGAAACAGGAGCGGATTTGGCTAAACCTGGCCGAAAGCTGCGTCACCTGGACCTCCCGGATTGGATCAATCCACTAAACAATTTCTATTGTGTTTGCCTCGAAGGCATTCCATTTTGGCGGCAACTCTTCTTCAGAGAGGATGTTCCCGTTGGCGTCAGTGAAACTAGGGAACCCATGCGACGCTAGGGTTTGTAAGGAAGCCAGGCAAAAGTCCTTCTCTCTTTCTAATTTATCCAGGATAGACCTGGCCTTCTGAATCTTTTCAATTTTTTCAAAGTAAAAATGCAAGGTTGCCCTTGCGGCTGCCCAATCATCGGCAAGTGGGTCTGTTGGGGAAATTTGGAGGCTGCGACGCTCAAGGTTCCCAGCCTTGAGCGCTAAATCGAGCCAGCCCTCTGTCTGGCGTTCAACCTCCTCTACCACGGGCTTACCCCGGGCAGATACCTCTTGAATTTTTGTGGCAAAAGCAAGGACGAACAAGGACCTAGAAGCCATGCGCTTAAAATTTTTCAACAACTGGGCTCGGATCTCCTTTATCCCTTGGTGAACGTTTCTACCTTGGCGACCTGCTCTTCTAGCTGCTGCTGCGTCTGCTGCAACAGGCCCTGAAGTTTGACGTTTTGGGCCTGTACTTCTTTTTCTCTCTCTGCTGCTTCCAGCCGCTACTGCAGTAGCTGGCACTGGTTCTCAGCGTCATTCACCTTAGCCCGCAACTTTGCCAAATCTCCTTCCAGCTTGGATTTTTCATTTTCCAGCTCATAATATTGCCCCTGCAGTTGGTAGTGATTCGCAAGCATGGACTCAGTTCTATCCTGAATCCCAACTGTCGTGTTCTCCCAGTTAAGATTGCTTGTCTTTCTCCTTAGGGATGTACTCATAGTCAGCATCAGTCATGTCCTTCCTTGGCTTTTGCACCTTAGGGACTCGTTTCTCCTTGTAGAGTATCATCCTATCTGGGTCGACCCTGGAGCGTTTTTCAACTTGGGCGAGCTCCTCACCCTTCCTCTTCATCACATTCCGCCTCCATTTGTTGGAGTTGTGGCCACCCTGGGTCATAAGGGGTCGCTCATCCATGATTCTAATCAGATCCATGCTGTTGTAGCCCTGGGATAGGTGCCCTTCGGCAAACAGGCTAGTAGAAACGGGTTGTTGGGGCTCGGGCTCCTCTAGGGGCGTTTCGGCTACAAGGTTTTCGACAGGAGGGCGCTCTGGATTCTGAACTAGGGTTTCGAATGGGTTGGCGGATACAGATAAGGGTCGCGGGGATTGCGAGGGTTCTGGTGCGGCGGCACCTGACTGGCTCTGAGTTAGGGTTTCGGAAGAACGCACAAATGCTGGATGGCTAGATTTGAGTTCTGCGGAGGGTTGAACCTCGACGAAGGGTGCTGCGGCGGCAATGGAATGGGCGGCTGTTGTTCCGCTAGCCAAAGAAATGGCCGCGGGGACAGGTCCAGCAGCAGAAGATGAGGGTGTCGCAGCCTGGGACTTAAAAGATTCAAAGATGGCGGAATGCGTACCTGCGAGCCCTGTGTGGGCCGGTGAGGAGATGCACTGAGTAGCCCACTGTTCTACGTCCTCGGCCTGCGAGGGGGTGCTTTCTTGTACGCAGATGACTTCTGAGGGTACAGCCCCTTGCTGCGTGGTCTCTTTCACGGGTGTAGCCCTTTCCTCCTTGTATTTCTCCGTTCCCTTCTTTCTTTTAAGAGGAACCTCCTCCTCTTGGTTTTTGGGCGCAGGGCTAGCAGGTCTGCCTGAAGCGGCCCCCTTCTGAACAAAAGATATTTTCGGCTTTTTCTTTGGAGGTTCTGGAGGAGCATGCACAACAGCGGCAGCGGTTGTACTTTTAAATGAACCTTTCTTTGGTGGGGTCTTCTTAGCTGGTCGCTTTTCAGTAACCGGCCGTACCATTGGCGCTGTAGATTGACTTTTCTCCTTTTCTTGACCTCTCTCTACGCCACTCCTTGACCCTTCTCCTAGTGCAAGTGATTGTTGAGGTGGGTCCTGGCCCTTATATAGCCGTAGGATGCTTTGGGGCACGATGTCCCAGAAAACGATAGGCCGCCACGTGGCATGGTGAGCATCATAAAGCTCGGAGAATTCGTCGTCATTATCTAGGTTCTTGCTTGATTTTTCCTTTCTTGTCCGACAGCGCATTACCCACCATTCTGATATTTTGCCGGGAGTCCATCCTTTCTTTCTCAGCTTCTTTTGCCACCTCTTGAAGCTATCAGCATCCGCCTTATGGTCTGCGTTGTTGACGGGATCATACTCTGCTTCTGCTTCATAAAAGTCATGCCATGGCGGGAACGATTGCATATCCTCTATATGCCATTCAAGGTCTCGCCTTTCGGGGTTATTGCGCTCGGCCATTATGTCCTTCCTAGGGCAGACATGGAACTCCTGGACACCTTTAAATTTTCTGATAATATCCAAAGGATCGTATTTCCACCGCTGCGGCAGCTGAATCAGCCCGAAACTTGAAAGCACGGCGGTGAAGAACCGATGCTGCCCATTGATGCCAATCTCCACCTCTCCCCATGTGATCGGGTATTTGAATATATGCCCTTTCTTCTTGCCCTGGCCATGTTTTTGGTCAGTATAGTCCATCTGCCGGGCAGCCTCAAGCGCAAACAGGTACTCTAGGGTGTAATAGGGCAACAAAAAGGGTTTGCCCGTGAATCCGAAGACTCTGAGTACTAAACCCTGCGTCAGCCGGAAAGTATCCCCGAAGGGCATCTCCCCGCTTATGAAGTGCTCATTCATTATGCCGGGAACGCGCGAGCAGCCGCCTTGGATGACAGTTAGGGCACGACTCAGAAAATATTTGTTAAAATTGTAATAGGACTCTTCCTTATACAATACACGGGTCCATTCATAAACCGGACGCAGTGCACCATTTTCATCCCCACGCTGAACTGGGATTGACCTCATTTTGTCATGGAAGTGAAACAGGAACAGCCAGGCCAAGTATGAACAGAACCTGAAGGTGTCCGAATTTTTCTGTTTGAGGTCGCAGAGGGCGAGATGCATTGCGCGGGCCAAGTAATCAGCCCAGTCGAAGAAGACAGGTTTGGTGTCGCCCTTCATCAGCTTAGGATCGTAGAATTCCTCATGCCGGAGGCACTCGGCGATAGCAATTTGATAGGGGTGGACCATTGAGTCCGACCCACAACCCAGAACCCAGGCCAACATGGTGTAAATATGAGGACTTTTGAAAGTTGACAAGGGCCGAGGGTTCTGCGACCATTGCCGGGGCGGAGGTGGCCTATGCAGCTCAGACTCTAGAAACTGCCGCATTGATTTAGTATCTGAAAATCTGCTCGTCTGCTCCTTGAGGTTAATCCTCCTGATTATGTAATTTTGGTCCAGCGTATGGCTTGGCGCAAAAGCTGCCTCAATGGTCTCTGAGTCAATGAAAAATAGAGGCGTGCCCTTGTAATCACAGACCTGTCGGGTGTCCAAATTGTAGTATTCCGCTACTGCTGCTACCAATTCGGGGCAATGGTGCACCTGACAACATAGAAAATGGTACAAACGCGCCTGGTAGGCTGCGGCGAGCGGGTGTGACTTAGGGACCTTATCCTTCCACTCTTTGATGATATCCCTCAAATCGTTTATGTTCTGGGAGTAGGGTCCGTCTCTAAGCCTGCTCCAGTTGTCGATGGGTGGCGGGGGAGGTTGCTTTGATTGCTCTGAATGAGCCTTCCTTCTGGTATCAGTCTCGGGCGCTTGCGCCCTGCTCTCAGGTGAGTTTGAGGTTGTCTGCCCAACTGCGGAACTTCTCTTGCCACTTCTCTCTTCCCCATGGCGTAAATTAAAATTCAAACTGCTGCTCGGAGTCTGTAAAATTTGAATTTACCGTTTTGCTGGAGCCTGGAGCACTTTGAATTTTACCTGATTAACCTTCTGCAGAAGCTAATTTTATTATGGCGAGGGGTATGGGCGTATTTAAATGACGGGCCTTGAATTAATTACCCGGTGCACGGAGTTGGTGGACGTCGATATATTTTCTCAGGTTGGCCATGCACAAAATCTGCAGGATGGGACTTAAAAGATGCTTGCAAAATGTCTTTTCCCCTTTTCCTTTTAAACATACACCCGCCTCGACTTCTGTGCAACCATCCTCATTTAATGCACGTTTCTTAAAAAATGTGCCCTGTACGGTCCCTTAGGTCGGCCAGCGAGAAAGGGGGTGCCTCGAATTTCCCACCCTAAAGCGCTCCAAAAGTGAGCGCTCCCAGGCATTTTTTGCCGTGAAGAGCGCTACGGGGTGCCTAGAGGCACGAGTTGAGCGGGTTCCTTACATGTTTTAAACATTTCACAAAAAACCTTTCTTTGGACCCGGCCCTGGATCGCTCCCATACGGAGTGCTTTGGGGCATTTTTCGCCGTGGAGAGCGCTAGAGGGAAACTTTGATACTTAGAGAAATTCTGACACCAAGCCTTCTCGCCAGATTCTGCCCCAAATCGCTGAAACAGGTGAGCACTTCAGTGCAAATTTGCCTCGGACGAGCGACGGAGGGCAACTTTCACACTTAGAATTTTCTTGCAAAAAAAAATTTCGTTGACCTCTTTGCCCTATATCGTTGTAAGAGTGGGGCGCTTTGGGGCGGGGAAGCCTTTGGTGAGCGCTGGAGAGCCAAAAACACTTTGAAATTTTTTTTAAACGCTCCCCCGCTCTCCTTCCTTTAAAACAGGTCCTCCGCTCATTTTTTGCCGCAAATCGCTGAAACATACCGACAACTTGAGGTTTTTGTCTGGAAGGCGGGCGACGAAGGGAAACTTTTCAGCACTTGGAGATTTTTCCCTCTGCTCATCCTTTTCAAATCCGGAGGATAGGCAGACCTCACTTGGCTCAACAGCCAAAGATTTAAGAAACTTTAAAAAAGACACATATTTACATGCAGAAAACAACTTAATCGAACTGACAAAAAATAAAATATGTACAGGGGGAACCTTTCGGTGATTCTTTCTTCAATGGTGGTAGGCTTTCAGATGAAAGTCGTTGACCGGAATCGGGAGGATGTGACCCTCCATATCCTTTAGCATGAAGGCATTGTGTTGATTCACCCGGACAATCTCGAATGGGCCTTCCCAAAAGGAATCGAATTTGTCGTGGTTGTCGGGCTTGGTTTTCCAGACGTCCCATTTGAGCACCAGGTCTCCGACCTTGAAAACCCTTGTTGTGGACCCTCTTGAGAACCATTTTTTGGTAGAGCCTGCATGCTTCATGAAAGCCTCATAGGCCTTTTCTCTTTCTTCTTCAAGTTGTATCAGCTGAGCAAGTCTGGCATCCAGGGGGTCTAGATTGCCCTTATCGTCGTCCAACATCCATAGTGCAGGCATCTCAATGTGGGTAGGCAGGACTGCCTCTTTTCCGTACACGAGGGCATATGGAGACGTCCCGATGGATTTCTTGACCGATATACGGTCCGCCCATAGCGCTTTGTCGAGGAGTAGGTGCCAAGACCTCTTGTTCCGCTCCACAGTATTTTTAATAATCCTCATCAGGTTCTTGTTTGTAGACTCGGCCAGGCCGTTACCCTGAGGGTAATAGTTAGAGGATGTCTTCAGATAAATGTTGTGCTTGCAAGCGAACTCCGTGAGATCCGCTCCTATAAACCCTGGACCATTATCTGTCACTATGGCTTTTGGGATTCCGAAGCGAGTAATCAGGCTTTCCAAGAAGGCGATGACCGTCTCCTGGTTGGCATGCTTTGTGGGTATTGCTTCGGCCCACCTGGTGAAATAGTCCGTGGCAGTCAAAATGTACTTATGCCCCGTCGAAGAATTTGGCGATATCATACCGATGAAATCCAGGCCCCACTGCTGAAATGGAGCCTCAACCTGAATCGGCTGGAGGGGCATTGGAGCATTCTTGTTGCGGCCAGCAAACCTCTGGCACTTCTCACATTTCTGAGAGACTGCGTGCGTATCGGCGAAAAGGGTGGGCCAGTAATAGCCCGCTTTGATGATTTTCAAGGCCGTAGGCCTTCCTGAAAGATGTCCTCCCGACATTCCAGAGTGGAATTCCTCGAGGACCTTCTCTTTTTCTGTTCCCTTGATGCATCGCAAGAGAACTCCGTCAATGTTTGCATAAAACAGCCCCTCGGGGCGCAGTACAAACTTCAGAGCTTTGAGTCTGAACCTTCTTCTTTGTGAGGCATCGAGGTTATCAGGACATTGCCCAGTATTGAAGTACCACACTAGGTCATCGGTCTAGTCTCTGGCTTCTTCTGAAGAGTTGGCAAAATCGGCCTCCATCATAGGATCTTCCCACTGACAAGCGGTCACTTCTGCGGCGACACTTCTGGCTAATTCTTGACAAAGGGCCCGGCCCTTGATAAGCTTGGTGGGTCGAACTTCTATGTCGAATTCTTGAATCTTGGCGATCCAGCCAGCTCTTTTATGACCCGGTTCCCCTTGAATGATGAAATTTCTGACATCGGGGTGGATGACAAACACGGTAATCCGGCTTTGGGAGACAAAGTGCTTGAATTTCTTCAGAGACCTCATGACTGCATGCACTTGCCGCTCGATAAAATTATACCGCTCCTCATGTGGCTGGATTACTTGGCTCAAGAAGGCAATAGGCCGTTCTTCGTCGTCATCTCCCTTCTGGGTCAAAACCGCGACATAGCTCTCTGGCTCTCCGACCGCGTATAGGATGAAATCCTTGGAGTAGTCTGGGTTAACCAGCACAGGGGCCTGAGCAATCCTGGCTTTTATCTCTTCAAAAGCCTTTTTTCTCTCCTCAGTCCATATGAACTCGACATCTTTCTTTAATAGCTCGGCCATTGGCTTTATCACTTGAGCGAAGTCTGGCACAAACTTCCTCACGAAGTTGATCTGGCCGAAGAAGGATTGAAGACCCTTCTTGTTTGCTGGGATGGAGAGCTTTGTCAGAGCCTCTGCCCTATCGGGGTCGACTGCTAAGCCTTTCTCGGAGATGACATGACCCAACAACTTTCCTTCTCTCACTGCAAAGACTGATTTCTTCGGATTAATAGATATGTCGAACTCCCGACACCTTTCAAATACTTGTTCCAAGTGAGAGTTGTGCTCTTCCCTCTTGTGAGAGAACACTGTCATGTCATCTAGATATATTACAATTATTTTGTTCAGCAGTTCCCGGAATGCAATATCCATGGCTCTTTGGAATGTAGCTCCTGCATTAGACAAGCCAAAGAGCATCCCCTGATAGGCGAACGTTCCCCATTTGGTGGTGAACGCCGTCTTGTGCTGGTCTTCATCTTTCACCCAGATTTGGTTGTATCCCGAGAAGCCATCTAGGAGGGAGAATCGCTGCGCTCCTGCGACCACATGGAGAATTTGGTCGATCTGCGGGAGCGGGTAGTGGTCTTTGAGGGAGGCCTAGTTCAGGTTGCGGAAATCCACGCAAAGGCGGATATCTCCGTTCTTCTTTCTGATTGGAACCAGATTTGCGACCCAAGAAGAATGCTTGATGGGATATATTATTTTTGCTTCGAGCATCTTCAAGAGTTCGGCCTTCATCAAGACCTCGATCTTCGGGTTCACCGGCCTCTGCTTTTGCCTACAGGGTTTAACCCCTTCTTCAAGTTCAATCGTATGCTGGATAACCTCTCGGTCGGACCCCTTCAAGTCTTGATAACTCCAAGCCACGATATCAGGATACCTTCTGCAGAGGGCCTGAATTTGGTCCAGCTCCTCGGGAGTGCAGTCGGTCCCGACTTTAATTGGCTTGCCTGGCTCAAGCTCCAGGTCTCTATACTGCTTGGAGTCCACCTTGATCCTATGCGATATTGCTCGATCATTCTGATCAAAGAGACTCTCTAGGGTAATTAGTCCTTTGGGGACATGGTTGTTTTTCAACTGTATTAACCCCTCATACTCCTCGTCATCAGGGTCTCTACCTTCGATTGTGCTAGCTTCATGAATCAAAAAGTTGATGATTTGCTCATCAGAATCGAACACCTGCCAGTGGGTGTCCTTATCAGGCACAAAAGGCCTGTAGATGGTTCTTACCGCCTTAGGCTTCTGCATTAAATCATCAGTCGGGGAGTATCTGGCTCCGATAGACGCTAAGATGTCTGCGTGCCTATTTTTCTCTCGGGGAATGGCTCGGACATTGAGGGCTTCAAATGACTCCATCAGGTCCCAGACCCGATTACGGTATGCCTTAAGATAATGCTTCTTCGAGGCACACTTGTTGGTAATCTGGTTGCAGACTAGCTCTGAATCTCCGAAAATTTGCAGTTGTTTGATTCCCAACCTCTCTGCTTTCTTCAGCCCTAAGCACAAGGCTTCATACTCTGCACCGTTATTGGTGCAACTCCAAGCCAATCGGTAGCAGTAAGATTTCTCTTCTCCTGTAGGCGAGATAAGTAAAACCCCTGCCCCAACGCCATTTTTGCATCGGGCACCGTCAAAGTACAACTTCCATAGCTCATTAGGGGCAGGGTTTATATCTTCCTTTGTCGTTTCTTTCGGCTTTTCGGGCTGACTAATAGAATAGCAGCCGATCTCAGACTCAATCATAGCATTGAAGTCCAGCAAGGAGAATTCATCCTCCGCTTGCAGCTCTTTTATAGTTTCACCCACTATGTCCACTTCCTCAACTTCTTCTATCACTAAGTGAACTGCCTCATCTTGCTGTCCCTCCTCGGGCAACTTCTCAACCAAGAAGGTGGAAGGCTTGTCATTATAAATCTTCACTTGCCTTCCTTTGAAAGGGACTTCCATGTGGGAGTAGTCCAAAGACAGATATCCGCCTAGCTTGGCGGTAAACTCCCTTGAGAGGCACATGCCAAAATAGGGCTCTAGGTCTACAACTACGACCTCTTGGATTATTGTGATCTGCGGAGCTTTATGCAGTTGAATGGGGATGTCCTTTATGATACCGACAATCTTCACGGGAGTGTCGTCTAACTGGAGTACGCCTTGGCTGCTCCGTGTATATTCCATGCCGATCTCTTCACAAACTGCCTTGGGCATGACTGTAGTTGAGGCGCTGGAATCAACGATGCAATTGTGCACCACGTATCCTTCCATCCGCAAGGACAGATAGAACGGCGGTGGTCTATTCTTCCCGGTGATTGAATTGGTTAATGGTTGGGCCAGTACCGGTTGCTGCGCTTTACCCCCTTTTACAGACTTCAAAGATTCCTGCAGCAAATCAACCTGGCCAGGGAGCTGAAGGGCATCGTACATACTGATTTTGGCCGGGGTCTTCTTGAGTTCCTCAACAATGTTGTAGGCCGAAGCGGCAGGCCCTTCAATCTCCTTTGCAGCTTCGTACTTGCTACGGTACTGCTGCGTTGCTTCAACCCTCTGCCGTTTGGTCAGCGAAGGGTACTTGAGTTTCTCCCTCGCTTGTTCTTTTGTCTCGACTTGAAGTGGAGCCGCGGAGGCTGGAGCCCTCTGAGGGACATTCTTTTCATCTGCCGACGACGGTACAGGGTTCTTGTCGGGAGCTTTAGCCGTGGGCTGCTCCTTGTTCCTCCTCGTGTACACCTTTAACGGTTGCATTTGAGCCGCATCTGCCTCAATTGGCCTTTTACCATCTTTGGTCAAAAGGGACACCTTCTCCTCCTCAGGGACCACTAAGTTGTGATCCTCTTCTCGAAGCATATTTACTTGGTCCTCCAGGTCACTGCTTGGCCGAGTACCCGCCATGGTCTGCACATAATGCTGATGAAACATGCAGGTACTCTCGCCGTGAGGATCATTGCAGGTCGAGCACCAGTGCACAGGGTCAGAAGTGTTCGGTCCCTCGTTAATGGCAGCGTTCCTTGCAGGAGGTTTGTTATCTTGGGCTGTCGCTTGGTCTCTTGTCAGTGCCGGAGGAGGGTAGGGCCTCCTGGGAGCAAACTCCATCTGAGCTTGCTTCTTCTTGATGATTGCCATGTCGTTGGACATTGTCCGATAGGCAGAATTGAGCTTTTGCATTTCTTGCAGCAATTTTGCTTGGATATCAACGGCCGGAGGAGCCGTTGAAGCGGGTGGTGGCAATGGAGCCAACGGCGGGGCCGAAGGCAATGGAGGGTATAGCGGAGCAGCGGGAGGAGGAGGCAGTGAGAGATACGATGGGGTTGTTGTAGGCGATGGTGGAGGTGGAGTAGACTGATGTATTTGAGGGGGATAGTGGGTAATCGCAGGTGCAGGATTCCACGGTGCAGTAGAATGCGAAGAAGAAGAAGATGCTGAATATGGTTGAGCGGATGCACTAGGATACTGAGTGGATTGTTGGAAGTCAGGATAAATCGGCGTCGGCATCCTATGTGGAAGCTTGCCGACTGAGATTAAGTCCTGTTCCGCTAACTGAGCTAGCTCATACAACGTAGGAAAGGTATTAACGCGGGCGGCCTTGATCTGCATGGCCATATCGGCATTAAAAGATCTAAGATAGTAATGCGCGGCTTGACCGTCACTTGGCCGCAGCTCCTTGGGCACCCTTTTCCATGATCTAGCAAACCTCACATTAAAGTCCGCTATTTCCTCTTGCGGGTGTCTTTGGATTGACTGAAATTGATGCAGGAGGGACGATGGATCAGCGGATTCATTAAAACTCCTGGCCAAACGTTCGGCCAACTCGGCCCAACTGGTGATGGACCCGGGCTGCAAGGACCGGTACCAGTACAGGAGCTTTCCTCTCAGTGAGAGAGCCAGCAATCGAACCATGACGCTCTCGTCTGTGATGCGATGAAACGCGGCCAAAGCTACGATGTCTTGCATGTGTTCATAGGCCGTCTTGCCGTTTCCATCGAACGTGGGCAAAGCCTTCATGGCCGCTTGCGGAATTGGATCATCTCCCAATAAGTTCAATGGAGAAGCAGAATCCCAAGCAAGAAACATGTCATTCTGTTGATTTTGATTTTGATCTTGATCCGCCATATTGGCGTTTTGATTTGGCGGTAATAGCGGAGGCTGCAGCGGGTCCGGTTGAACAGGTTCTTCCGGCACTTGTTGCTGCCAATCGAATTGCTCAGGAGCAATCGGATGATCTGGAGAGTTGGGCGGACCTAGGGGGCAGCCGGTTGCAGTGCTATCTGGAGTTGGACCTTGTTCGGCAACTTGAGCTTCCCTTGATGATGATCCGTCCCGAGAAACGTGTGTTCTTACTAGCCGGGGACGCTCTCCAAAAGCGTCGATGTCGAGCTCGTAATACTCGGGTTCTTCTTCAGAATTTCTTACTCTCCATCTCGTTTGCATGAAGACAGGATATGCTTGGACTGGTCTGCGAGACTTGGAGGGTGTCTGAGTTCGACAGAGTCAGAGTCGCCAGATGTTCAAAAACCATCAACAATGAAGTGAACATCGACACCTTCAATGCTGCTTATGCGGTGGGACTGGTCCCACCGGGCGTGCCAGAAAAGTATTGTTGGTTACAAATCTGCCATGAGGAAAGGATTTGGTGTTATTGCGCCCTCGATTCGCCCAACAACTTGAAAGGCCGGAAGGAAGGGATGCCTTCCGTGCCAATCTCCGGAGAAGGCCGGCTTCCTATGTAACTTTTCGGTTTTAAGATAAGAGAACTGGAAAGAAATAAAAGAGTTAAAGGATAGAAATGGTGATTTATCAGCTTTGGGAAAGAACAAGCAACACAGTCACTAACTAGCAACTAAACCAACAACAATCAAAACAATACATGTAACAGAAACCAGTTATGAGATTCTTCCCTATGTATCCTTAAACATGCATTCCAGGCTCAGATAATTGCCAATGCTGCGATCCAGAGTTCAGAATGACAGCAATCAGAAAAATAAATGAGTAAATGCAGAAATGACACGGATAAGGCAGCATAAAAGAAAGAGACACAATTGGAGCCAAAGTATGGATTGCATTTGAAGCAAACAGTATTAGTTACAACAGCTTTCTTTAGCAATATGTTCCCCCCCGATTACAATAAACTGATCTGCTATTTATAGCAGAATTTCCCCCCAGATTACAATGTGGGCACAGATACCCAAACCTGCAAAAACTGTAAAAAGCGGCCATATTTGATCTTTGCTGGCCGTAGCTGTACCTGCAGCATGGTTTTCCCTGATTTCGGTATGGCTTCTGACAGGTTTGGTAGCCAGGAGGAGATGGCCCATTACTGCGGTGAATGCAGCGGTATGGCTTTGGCTGTACTTTAATGGACCCTGATCCCGAAAAATCTTGACTTTTCTGCTCCGGGGAGTTCAGCTGCTTAACTGGCAAGATTTGGGAGGGAAACAACATCAAAATGCTTAAAAAGGATTACTGCTGTCCTGGAACTGCTTGGCTGCCAACATCTTCAAAACTTTAATAAGTGTCAAAATGCTGCCCTGGAGCGCTCCAGATGTGAGAATTTGCCCTCTAGCGCTGCCAAACAACAGCGCTTTTCATCCCTTGACCAAAATTGCTCTTTTTCCTTTTTTAACCAAGTGTTCGAAAATAACCCCAAAGCGCTCAACCTCAAGATTTTTGCCCTGGAGCGCTTTGGGGCTCATTTTACACTTAGAAAATTTCGAGCCTCCTTGCTCTCTTTTGGGCAGCACCAAAATTGCTCCAAAGCGCACCAAAAACGGAAAGTTGCCCGGGAGCGCTCCAAACTGCAGCGACACGGGGCACTTTTTGTTACTTAGCCCAAAAAACACACTCCTTGTTCATTTTTACAACCCGGCCAAAAATTGCTCCATAGCGCTCTGGGAGGGAAAAAGTGCCCCAAAGCGCTCCAAGGAACAGCGATTTGGGGAGAAATTCTAGACTTAGTTAAAAAAACATAATTTTTCAAATTTGCCCTAAAGCGCCCAGAATTGGCAGTTTTTCCTCAGATTGTTGTCTAGCTGCTGCGATTTAGGGCCGAATCCGGAGATGACAGAAATTTTCAAAATTTAAAACCCCTTACAAAATGTGGCAACAGGGCCCAAACCCCCCTTCAAGATGCTCAAGACATTCTCTTTTAGGAGTGCCATCGGAAGGCAACCTCTTAGGCCTTAATCTCGAGGGTTGATGATTCAGGAGATCCCCTCACTTATTCTTAGGCCAAGGGTTTTCTATAGTGGGAAGGTGTTATGCTTGCCAAGTATGAGTCACTGATGAAGAATAACACATAGGAGCTTGTTAGTCTTTCAAAAGAGAGGAATAGTGTTGATTGTAAATGGGTCTGTAATACCAAGTACACCTACGATGGTCAGGTGGAGAAGCACAATGCATGCTTTGTTGCTAGGGGATTTTCTCAAAAGGAGAGAATTGACTAGACCTTTTCTATAATTGCCAGGATGGACTTTATTTAGATGATTCTTTCTATTGCTACTTCTTATGGATGGGAGGCACATTAGATGGATGTGAAGAGTGTCTTCCTTCATGGTGAGCTTCAAGAGGAGGTATGTATGTGGCAACTACGAATCTACAAGGGGAAGGGTTTGGTTTATCTATGCACCCTAGACCCACCCAACACCTTGAAAGGCCGGAAGGAAGGAATGCCTTTTGTGCCAATCTCCAAAGAAGGTTGGCTCCTTTACTACACTACACTGGGTTTTAGATTAGAGAACTAGAAAGAGATTGGGAAAATTGCTAAAAGAAAGGAAATAACTGAAAGAAATAGGGAAATATGGCCACAGGCCGGATAGTTCCAATGGGAAGAACAAACAGCACAATTACTAACTTCTACTTAAATCAGCAGCAATCAATATTATGAATATAACAAAAACTAACACTGAAACATTCTCTGATATGTATCCTTCAATAATTCCAGGTTTCGTCCTTTATCACACACTTAAATCCAAATTGCAGAATTACAGAATGCATATAAAGAAACAGAATTAATAATAGAAGGCATCATACACAGAAAAAGTGTCCAGAATCAGAACCAGGAGACTTAGTATTGATGCAGAATTTAAGTACAGCAGCTCTCTAGCAAAACGTTCCCCCGATTACATTACATTGAGTGGCTTTTATAGAGGAATTCAACCCCGTAATCATTAATGCCAAAACCCTAAAACCGTTGGGGCAGCTGAGATTTGACCCCTGGCAGAATGACAGAGTATCCATGGGATTCGGCCCACTCGTGTTTGCAGCGGCTTCGGACAGATTACACAGCTGGGACGGTATGTCTCATTAATATGGTTGGTGAATCTTGCCTTCAGAGACCTTTTCGGGGCCTGACAGTGTCGTCTCGATGGGATAGGCCGGAGACCTAAACTCGTGCGCCATGGATGCGCATTAAATGCCCACCTACCTTCCTTTTCGTTAGAAGTGCTCCCTCCTGTTGCTGCCTTTGCATTAAAAAACGCTCTTGCTGAAGTTCGCCAGAAATCGGGCCCGAGGTGAGGTGCTCTGCTTTTGACATGTGTTGGCCGAGGTTCGCTTGAATGGAGTCCGAAACGCAGCTTCACTGAAGGAAGTGCCCGAAGTTGGGGGGATTCGCTTGAGTTGAGGGGAGTCGAGCTTCGGCTTGAAATTTTGACTAAGTCCCAAAATGGGCTTACTAGCTGCAGTTTGCTCCGCTTAGGCCCGAAGAGGAACTTCTCTGAAGAAATGCCCTGAAACGGAGCCTCACCATGCCAAGAAGCGAAGACCAGCTTGTCTTTGCCTTAGAAATTTCCCGCTCGAAGTGCACCGTAGATGGGAGTTTCGCTGAGAAAAGCCCCCGAAGTGGAGGTTCGCCGAATATCGGGGCGAAGATGAGTTCGTCGTTGCCTTACTCGATTCTCGCTCCGAAATGCGTCTCGCTTGAGGTGAGCACTTCGGGGGAGATGGAGCCCGAAGCTGGGTTTCGACGGGATGATGAGCGAAGAAGAGCAGGTTCGCTTGAGACGGCGCCCGAAGTTGAGACTTGCTTGATTCCTGGGCGAAGTTGAGGCAAATCTTGCCTTAGAAATTTTTCAAAGAAAGCTGAGGTTCGCTCCCCCTGAGGTCCGAAGTGCAGATTCGACAGGAGTTTAAGCGAAACTAAGGCTGACCTTGCCTTAGAGATTTTTCCCTTGCTCAAACTGTGCTTCGCCCCTGGCAAGGTCCGAAACTGAGCTTCGCTTTCAATTTGGGCGAAGTCAGGGCCTTATTAGCCTTAGGCGTTTTCCAAACCCCCAAAGTGGTCCTTCGCCCGGAGCTGTCCTTTGCCCCGAATTTGAGCGAAACTGAGGTTCGGCCTCTTTTTTCAGCGAAGCTGATCTTTGGCTCCTGTTTTCGCGAGCAAAGTTGTTCTGAACATGGATTATGCATCAAAGGTGGGCCTTCTTGCTGCGCCTCGGCGCCATAAAAATGCCCGGGAAGAGTTTTTTGCCATAGAAAGCTGTGGTTAGAGGAGAAAACGAATCTAAGAAGGAAAAACATTGCAGCAGCAGTTCAGAATTTTACCCCTTAGACAAAATGTGGCAAAATTGACAACAAGGCCACAGCCGATTTTCATATTATATTTATTGTATAGCCCTTTGGGCCCTTGTACACCTTGTATGGGTGGCTTTATTGTAACATTTCATTAATAAACCTTAAGGTTGGTTCTTTAACCTTGACCTAAAGGTCACATGTAATCAGGTATTTATACTCCTTGAAACCAACCATTTCTTTCCTTTACTAAGATAATTTTGGTGTCTACTGACACCCTTCATATTAATTTTGAATTGTTCCTGTTTTTGGATAATATGTTGATTCCATTTGTTTCTGAAAAGTATTGTGAAATCCAACATATAAAATAAATATAAATTTGAAAATAACATCAGTTTTTTTTTGTATATTTAAATAAATTTCTCCCAGCAGATTGTTTTCCAATTTTTTGGAAATATTGGTGATTGTTTTGAAAACCAGCTAATCATGAATAAATCAGGGCAAGAAAAATTCAAGATATGGGTGATGATCACGATTTCTTAAAGTTTTTCCCAGCACTGGCTAGTAGTGGAACCAAGTTTTCCTAAGCTTAGCAAATGTAACCAAAACAAAAATCTTAAACCAAATCAGTCGATGATTTTAGTTACTAATCACATTTATTCTGAATTTTTTATCATCTTCTGTATCTTGAAATCTTCATTATCAAAGAAATGAATACCACCATTTTGCAAATTCTTATACATGGGCATATGTATTCTCACATGTGACCAGCTTTGTTCTTCATTCCTCCTATTCTCATCCCTTTGAAAATTAATCATATTGATTTCCCATAAGAGGAGATACATATGTTCCATGGAGTTGCATCCCAGCCCCTGCGAACTGTCTCAAAGACATGTCCCACCCTCCCAGAAAGCCAGCCCAGAGTCTCACATGATCCCTGTCCCAGAAATTTTAAGAAACCTAAACATTGAAGTCAAGTATAAATGCTATGGAAGAGACAAGAAACTATCCTCCAGAAGGTGAAAATTTTCATGGCGACCACCTCCTGACCAAAGTAATTTGCTTTTATTGTTTTGTCTCCCTTGGACCCATCATAGAACCAACAGGAGGCTAGGTTGTTATGGTTGAACCATCCTGTGCTTCAGTTCAGAATGGTGTACGATATGATACATCATTGGCTTTGCTTTTTTAACAGGTTAGCTGAAACCTTAAGTCAGCTGCTCTTCTTGCCTAGGTTTGGCTTGATATTTACAGGGTAAGCCTGAGCATCCTGGAACCGTAAAGCAATTCTGAAAGGAATGGTTTAAAATGGGGTGCAAGGGTACTTTGTATAAAATCACAAGGACAAGAAAACTTTAATTAAAAAACCTCTTGGGTGAAGATGTAAGGCTGAGAGACGATTATATTTTTCTTAGGACAGAAAAGCAAATTAAAAGGAAATGAAACTAGAAATGTGCCTAAACCTATCTTTTGACTTTAGATAAGATAATTTTATTAATATCCAGAGATGACCGAAGTAGGCCAATGGGACTCATTGAAAGAGTTGTTACAATGCACTACTATCCAAAAAGTGCTATGAAAATAGGCTAAAGTAGAGGAAATAAACTAGCATAAACTGCACTAAACTGGAACAACAGTATGGCAGTAAATTACAACCTCAAGGATTGGGCCCAAAATGGGTAAACCCTAACATGCTGAAAGTAGTGACAAAGAGAGAGCCAGTAGTCAAGCAGCCAAAGAGAGAGAGAGAGAGAAAGAGAGCTCCAGTGGATCCAAGCATCAACAATAACAATGAAATGAAATGAAATATTATTGATGTCCGTGGTGGGCCACAATAAGACCCAAGGGACTATAAGAAGGACAATAATGATTGCCAGCTAGCAGGCTAAAAATCCCAACAAAGAAAAGAACTAAGATAAATACAAGACAAAACCCGACAATCGGGCCAAAGAGAAAGGGAAAAGAAAAGGGAGAGCAGAGGGGGGAAAGGTTGCAGTCCAGAAGAGAGGAGTGCATGCCAAGAAGAATGGAGAGAGAGGAGGGGGGAGGGAGCAGCCCAGGAGGGGCAAGCTCCAAGAACCCCCAGAAACTAATCTCTCCTAACAGTCTATACTGTTGGATTTTAAAATATTTGTCGGAACAAAGAGAGAAAACACATTAATGAGGAATAGAAAGCAAAAAGAGAACAAGAAAGGAACACGAAGATGAGAGGATGCCTTTAGGCACCTAAACACTAATAATAATCAAATAATGTTACACCAATCCAATGGATCAGGTGGAAGAGGTGTAAAAATACCTCTAATAGTTACAAAAACCCTTAACCAACATATTATTTAGGCTAGTGTATAAGGTTAACATTACAAAGTTAACCATGGGGCCGTAGGCTCATACAACAAACCCCATCTCACACTATATAATGTTAACCCGTAGACTTGCACAATAGATTACATTATATAATTTCACTCTTGGCCATCAAGGAAAGATTAAACAATTCAACACTCCACACAATTTGAATTGAGGGACCAAGGAGAGAAGACATTAGAAATCTCCCCCTCCCCCATAATGGAAGCTCTACTACATCCATTCATTTCATTATGGGAAGAACCCGTCCAAGTCTCCATCCTTCTTAATACTCTGCTTCAATCTTCTGTAATCTCACAAGGCAATTCTTGGTAAAACAACCTTCCTACTTACAATATCCACAAATAGGCTTTAACTTCTTTGAAGACTTCACTTCGCCCTTGCACTGCTCATCTTCATCTCTACTGATTTGAATGCCTTTACATGAGCTTGTTCATGAGAAGAGTCACAAAAATATCTTAGAGCTACTTGAAAATGAATTAGAATAAAGAGCTCATCGAGGGTTAGCTATTTGTGCTCCTTCAAGAACATAGGAACAACATGAATCGTTTGTCTAAGCATTTGATATGAAAAAGACAAATTGGAGGGAACAAACTTTTTAGATCTTCCTTCTTATCGCGTCCAAAATATGCAATATCTATTCTTAATGCCTTAAATCTCACAATATAGTCCTCAACATTATTGAACATGATCATCTATAAGGAGAAAGCTCCAACTCCAAGCGACTAACCCCTATAGTGTTCACCTTCCCCAAAAGAGCTTGAAGTCCATCCCAAACCTTGACCAGATCTATATCTTTAATGTGGAAAAGCAAAGGTGGCTCAATCAACAATGGAAATAGATCAAGAGCCTCTTCCTACTTCACCTAGAAAGTTGCTTCATAAAGGGCATCTATTGTTTCTCTTGAAGATGCAATAGACCAATCATTTGAGTTGAGACCATATACTATAATGCTACCTAATCAAGTGGATGGCACATGCCTTGGAGTCCGTCATACTCAAATTCATCTCCCCTTCTGCAATAAGTCCTGGAGCAAATTGCTATTCCTATTAAGAGAAAAAATCGTGCATTTTGAAAAAGGGCTCAAAATGCTTTGGTTTATAAATGCTATATTATCCTCCAAAGCAACAAAAAATACTAACATTCGAAACCTTAAAACTACTACAATCTCCCAAAACTGTCACATGGCATATTCTAATTTGTGAACGGAAGCCATTGTAAATTTGCCACTTACCTACCACTAGACGCCTATGATAAATGGGGGAAAAGGCACTTCTTTGGATTTAATTGGCTAATACTCTTAGTTATATAAAAGATTTATTTTTGTGTCCTCCTTGGCGCCATGTCAGTCGCCAACACAACCGACCATGTAATCAAATACCACATGAGAGTGACAAGGAGCCAGCAAGAACTGATCCCATGCCCCTAGGGTAGTGAGCACCAAAGGCTAACAATGCTAGCCAAGTGCCCATACCAACGAGTTGGAAGAAAACAAGCACCACTCCATAAAAAAGGAACCAACACTTGCAAAACAACCGATAGGCCACAAAAAGTGGGGTGAGAGTTGACCTTGCCACCTCCTAGAATGTACGACCAAAGTGCGCATGCAGTGACCACTCCAACTCTCCACATTGTCAAGGAAACAAAGAAGCAGCTCATTGAAGACATGTCTCTTTCCTAACATGAACATGGCATATGCCTTTGCCCCACACACTTCAAGACAATAGAGAGAGTTGATCCCATAACCTCCTAGATGACACACCCGAAACACCACGAGATAGTCAATCCAATGACAAACGCCAGAAAAAAAGGGTTTCAAACAGCTCATGGAAGACCAAATCGACCCTATCTAAAGACACCATGTGCTACTTTACATGGCACAATCTAGGACTCATAAAAGGGATGGGGGAAGTGTCATATCCACGACTTCACTACCCGCAAGACCTTAGCACCAGTGCAAGAACCAAGCCAACCACACAACAAAACCCAAAGAAAACTAGCGCCACTCCTTGAAAATGATATCGCCTATGTCCCTATACAAAATGCCAAATGCCAAAATGTCCCGAAACGACTCAAACCCAAGACCACCCAACACCAAGGAATATAAGGAATGTATAGCAACCACTCCATCCAAGCAATACATCAAGGAAAACAAAGCAACATGAACTTGATCATTGTCACTTCATCTAATATTTCCACACCTCATGTTAGCAGAAAATGACCCCCATGAAGAGATTCAATCCTAAGATATCATGCGACCAAGCAAGGGAGAAATACCACACCACTTATCCAAAGTGCAATAATGGAGAGACTTCAACCACCTTGATGTATGATTTAATCTCTCATAGAAGACCCAAATACCCACAGCCTATTGGTGAACACTCAGCCATAAAATGAAATGCAAAAGCAACCTAAGGTCCTAAACCCATCAAAGCAACATAGAATGACTCAAAAGAACAAGCACCATTTTATTTCCTCCAAGTCATGAATTTTATTTTGTTGCCAATATATGAAAAAATAAATTAGACATCCTCCAAAAATGATGTAGAATTTGGGAGAAAATATCCTTTGAATTATGTTAAAAAGTGGATTCTGCAAAAAAAATGGTACTTCCTTGTTGTGCAAAGGATGGTCTTCTTCTACGGTGCTTCATTCTTCCCATGAATTTGAAAGCACGAGATGTACCAAAAATAACCACCCTTAATTCTTTTGCCGCTTTAGACTAGAATGACTTATGAACCCCCGAGTGGGATAATTTGCTCTAGTTATCGAAAGGAAGAATGAAGGCTCCCAAATTTATTACAAATAAAAGTTGAAAAATAATAATAAAATCCTCTGCACGAACAAGAAATGATGCTTCCTACCCACATTGATGCCATGTTGGATTTCACAAATTTATAATCAAATGACATGAGCTCAAGCGGTTAAAAATGTGGACTTCCAAGGTGACGACCAAGGTTTCAATCTTGCAAGGCAATATATGCATAAGTACCGCAGGTTTATTGTATTAATACCAAGTCAATCTTTGAGGATGCACCCCTCTTAGCATTTAACACACAATTACATCCATTAGTTAAACCTGTATATTTGACGTACATGCAAGATTATAGAAGAAAAACAGTTTAATACTTGTGTGTCTTTGGATACATCGTGCATTGGGAATACGCCCTTGATATTTCAAGACAGTTTGTGTCCATTCATCAGGAATAAGAAAATCATGTAAGATTGTGTTTGATTTGGTCAGACTAAGGATGCAAGGGCATGCCCTGTACTTGTCACATTTGCATCATGCTCTTGCAAACATTGGCTGTCAACCCCAACTCTCAGATACTGCCTATCCAATCTCCAAATTCCATTGAACTTCCAGTGCCTGGTGAATGCATTTGTGCGAGTATCCAGCTAATACGTTCTTTTTGATATCCCTATTTTACCGTAAGAAACTGATGATGTGCTATTAACATTTAGTTGATTGGACTCAGCGCAATGGCATGCCCCGTACTTCCCAGATTTCTGTGCTGCCGACATTGGCTGTCAACCCCAACTCTGAGAAACTGCTGACATTGGTTGTCAACGCCAACTCTGAACTGTTGCCGATCCAGTGAACTCTCCAAATTCCACTGAACATCCCACTGCTTGATCAACACACTTTATAAGTATCCAGCTAACAGTTCAGCTACTAACTGGACCTCTCCATGATGCAATAGAGGTATTTTAAAAAAATGTATTTAGAACAGCTATTGGAATCCATGCTTTGTCTACTGAGGAGGAAAAACACATCTTAAATATGAGTGAAGATGCAAAACATAAAAGAAAAAAGCCTTTTTTGCAGCACATCTTTATAAACAGATCCTCAAGTTCAAGGATGGAATAAGACAATCCCTGTAAAAGTTCTTCAATTTTACTAGCAAAAACAAGGATCCTTTCCTGAAGTGCAGCTTGAAAATTCTAGCTTCAAAGTTCAAACAAGAAAAGAAATACTCTGGAAATAGTTGCATACCTGATTCAAGAGACGTTCTACAACCCAGCCACCATCTCTCCCACGTCTGGTAGTCAAGGCATCAACCTACCATATGAAAAGAATAGCACATAAGTTATTCAATGGCATGTACTTCATTGCTTATACAAGCAATAGATAAAACATGTTTTTGATCTTAATAGGTAAGACATCGAAGAAGTAGAAAATCGCTTTCAATCGTCAATATACCTATAATTGATAAATTTTCAAAGTAGATACCTCATCAAAGAAAAGTATGCAAGGAGAGCATGTGCGTGCACGAGTAAATATAGTCCGGACTGCAAGTTCACTTTCTCCAACATATTTGTTTAAAAGTTCTGGACCCTGCATATACCAAAATAAATAAATAAAAACTTTTTAAAAAAAAAATTGCTTTGTTAAAGCAACTTTACAAGCGTTAATTCAGTAATTTGCTCAAAACACAAATACTTTATATACATACCATGTATGCAAGGTAAAGCACATGACTCTTCATTTTCCCATGCAAAACCATGAAGTGTAAGAGTAGGAGGCGAGGCTATATAGTTGTGTTGGGTTGTTGACCAGTGACTTGTCAGGAGGGCAGCGTACAAGGGCCTTCACCAAGGACTCGTAAGGATGCAATCTTGCACTCCACTACCCACCAACACAATGGGGCTTTAATCTTTCAGCCCTCACTAGAGGCATAATCCTCTCGGCGGGCGAGGCCCTAGGAGGCCTTGTTATGCAGATGACTTGGCAAGAGAATAGACCACTAGTTAGGCCGTGTGCCACGGACCTTCACCTTATCATTGGTCAGCATTACTAGGCGAGAATTCAGGGAGTTTGAGTTGGCAGCAGTTGTGTTAGCAAAGTGCAAGCATTGTCCAGCTTAGGCTCAACGAGGGTTGTGCTCCTAGGCGAATCTTCAATGGTAGGACCAACAACGACTACCTTTGGCAATGGTCCTAGCTGAATAGTGAGGGATCGTTCAATGCGTAGTCCGGCTTCGTCTTGTGCTTGAATGCAATTTAAGTAGGCCAAGTAGGGTTCGGATGCCGAAAGTCGGTATCAAAGTTTGAGTCTTCGAGCTTGTTGCATGTTGCAACACAAGATCAAGGGATTCGTGGCTGAGCATTTGGTGTCCTTCCTTCAATTGTAGGAAGGCCCAAATTGAAGTTGGATGCAACCATAGTTGAGAAAATTGGAATCGTATCGGAATTGGCATGGATAATGAATCAGGAAAAATAGGGAATCGACAAAAAAACCGGGAAAATCAGCAAAAAATCGGCAATTTTTCATTGAAAAAAAAAACTTTCATGCATATCACAATTTTTTGGAAAAAAATGGGGGAAAATGGACTTGAATCAGGATTTTTAGCAGATTTTCTCAACTATGGATGCAACCATCTTAAACAAAAATGTGTCATTTCCAACAATGAAAAGTGAGTGCTTTCATAAAATGCACACGATACTTTCTTGAGGCGATTGAAAGCCATGGCAAGAGTGCATTAAACAGGCCATAGTATTAGCAAACACTTGAACAAAAGGGAATAGATTGAAGTACTAGTTGTGACGCATTGGGTTAGTGAAAAAAAAGAGACGCCTAAAGTGTGGTCTACCGGCAAGGACGCCACTTGCATTATCGGTGATGTGATCCGGGTTCAATCCCCATGGTGGATGTGTATAAGAAGTATTACTAAAAAAAAAAAGTGCATCCTTGTGGTCACAAACAAACTTGGGGGAGAGTTTGACTCATGGAAGATCAAGTGCAGGTCTTGAAGGACTAGTTGGGAACTCATTCTTTGTGGAAAGAAGGCTTATGGCGTTAGAGTCGAAGCCCATGAACACGCGGATATAGTTAGGTGTGTCAACCATCTAGACTACCATGGTTGATGATGTTGTGCTCAAGAGAGCCTTACCCAGTTTTGGTGGAGTCACGTTGGTTGCAAAGCCACCTAAGCCAAAAGAACCTGAAGCTTACGAAAATACTTGGGACGACAAGGTCTTGGGTAATTTCTTCTTCGCCCTAGAATAGTACTATGCATGAATGGATCCCTTCCCAAATAATCGATAAGTGCGACTAGCCTCCTCATATCTGATGGGAGTGCGAAACTGTGGTGGCACAACCGTTTGGAAGCCCAAGCAAAGGGTTGTGTCGTTGTGAAGATTGATAACTGGGATCAAATGAAGGAAGCCATTCCAGAACAATTCTGGCCGGATAATTCTGGTTGGATGGCAAGAACGAAGTTGTCCTATTTGAAGCAAACTGGAGAGATAAGGGACTTGTTGGTTACGAATCGGCCACTAGGAAAGGTTTTAGGTCTTTGCGCCCTAGATTCGCCTAGCAGATTGCAAGGCCAGAAGGAAGAGATGCTTTCCGTGCCAATCTCCGAAGAAGGCCGGATTCCTATGTTTTTTTAGTTTAGTTTAGGGTGTTGAAAAATATTTAAAAGTGCAGAAAGAGATGTAAATGTGATGTACTTCGGGTGAAGGAGATAAGCAGCACAGTTACTAACCAGACGCTTTTACCAACAACAATCAAAACAATGCATACCTAGAAACATTAGCACTTTCCTACCCTATGTATCCTTTCTATCTTATTCCAAATACACTGAGATCCAGATGTGCAGAATGACAGCAATCAGAAAAATAAGCAACATGAAGTAGAAATATTAAAGAAAGGCAGCATACAAGATAGAGGCAACTAATGAGCCAAACATACTTTTGTATTAAGAGCAGATGTACAGCTTAGAGAAGTTTCTTAGCAAGATATCCCCTTTTTCCCCCTCTTTTACAACTAGACGCACTTGCTATTTATAGCATTTTTCCCTCCCAATTACAATGAGAAGCGCAGATCCCCAAACCTGCCAAAAGCTGCAAAAAGAGGAGAGATTTGATCTTGGTAGGCCATCCCTGTACTTGCAGTATGCTCTCACCTGATTTCGTACAACTTCTGACAGTCTTGGTCGCTGAAAAGGGGGCTATCGTCTAGCTTTGGTAGCTGGAGTACAATTATCTTTTAATGCTCAGCCACTCTCACTCAAAGTCTAATCAGCGCGAACTCCAAAATCTGACTTGGAGAAGAGGGGAAAGACATCCCAAACGCTCTCTTTGACAGTAGCCGAAAATCGCTGAAAAGGCAAGATGCGCCCAGCATCGTTAAAGAGCGAAGGCGATCTTGGGAATGATGATTCAAGGCAAACTTTGGCCTGAGCTCGAAAGCGCTCACAAAATGAGCGATTTCGGGCTTTTCTGCTTGGCGCTGGCAATTTCAAGCCCGGGAACCTCTTTGTTGGATGTCGCTAGGAAAATCGAGCGACTTCGGATTTGGGGAAGAGCGACAGCGATTTCGGGCTCAAAGCCTTAGCAACCTCGCAGGCTCGAAAGCGCTGGAAACTCCTGCGCGCTAGGCGGTTTTCCTCTTCGCGACGGCGATCTCGAGCCCGCCTACTCCTCTCTGGTGCCCCTTTTCGCTTGAAACGTGCCATAGCGACAGGGGGAAAGTGTGCACGGTAGCGACTTCGGGTTCAAAGGACTTAGGCAAATCTGCCACCTTGAAACACGACCCTTAGTCGCTAAAAAACTCATCTTTGCCCGAAATCGCGCAACAAAATCAGCGATATTGGGAAGGGGGGAAGCACTTAGTAAAGTTTTACAATTTTTATGTCGATGATGGCATTAGACCTGATGGAAGCTGGGGACCGAAAATAGAACACCTTGCAGAAGCACCAAGGAAAATCACCATAACAAATGAGGAAAGAACGGAGAAAGAGAGTGGCAACAACCTGATAAAATTTACGCCCTTATCAAAATGTGGCAACATTCTGGCGGCTCGCGAGGGAACGAGCTCGCCTCGATGCAAGAATCCACGCCTTTATCCTTTGGGCCCGGAGTCACCCCCGGACTTTGTTTCCTTTTGCTCTTCCTTCGAAGGACTTTCCCCCTCGGGTTGATTTTCGTTATTTTCTCCTTGAGAACCCTCTGTTGATGGCTCTTCTCCTTCCTCTGGATCTTCGTCTGGAGTGAACTCCCCGGAGGCAAGGCGAGCCTTAATGCGCTCATATGTCTCTTGCACTTGAGCCCATGCATTTTCAGAGAAGGGCTCCATATTACGGATGTCGCTAGTTAGGTACTTGAAGGTCTCCAGCTGAACTATGCCCATCTGCTCGGCCCTCTAGCCCAAATCCAGCAAATAAGAACGAATGGTACAGAATTTTGAGGTGAGCTCCATCACTTGCTCTTGCTGGATAGGATCCTCCCATTCATCGATCTTAGAAGTGTCATCAGCGAAGGTATCCCACAATTGGCGCAGAGTTTCTTTTGGCAAGCACTTGCCTTCGCTATCGGTGAAGTTTGGGAATCCATGTGTTGAGAGAGTCAAGAAAGGGGACGAGCATATGTCCTTTTCTTGGTTCAACAGGTCCAGCAATGCCCTCGCTTTCTGAATATTCTGAAATCTTTCAAAGAATGTGTGTAAGGTGGCCCTTGCGGCTGCCCAATCAAAGGCAACGGAATTTGTAGCAGGTACTTGGAGGTTCTGGCGCTCAAGGTTTCCTACCTTGACTGCCAGATCGAGCCAGCGATCTTCTTCACGCTCTGCCTCCTCCAACACAGGCTTACCCTGTGCGGATGCTTCTTGAATTTGGGTGAGAAATACAAACACCCTGAGGGCTTTAGAAGCCCGCGGCCTGAAATTTTTCAACCACCTGGTTCTGACCTGTTTGACACTATCCTTGGAGAACGTCTCCACAATCTTTTCTTCTAGCTCCTGCTTTGTCTGCTGAAGTTGATCTTGAAGCTCTTTGAATTGACGCCCGGCAGCTTCTTTCTGATCCGATGCCTCTTTCTGAAGGCTTGTCAGCTGCTCTCTTAGTTGCAGGCGCTCTTTTTCAGAATTCTCAAACTGAACCTACGCCTTGGCCATGCCTTCTTCTAACTTCATCTTCTCGTTCTCCATCTCATAATAACGTTGTTGCAACTAGAAATATTTCAGGTGTAATGTATCGGTCCCATCATGGACAGCTAGTGCCTCATTCTCAAAACTGACCTCATCCAGATTTTTGGCCGTGCTCTTATACTCATAGTCCCCAGGAAGCATGTCCTTTATGGGCTTCTTCACTCTTGGAATCTTCTTTTCCTTGTACAGGAGCATGCTCTCTAAGTTGAACCTGATGCGCTTCTCGACTGTGGCAATTTCTTCACCCCTTCACTTAATTGCATTCTACATCCATTTGCCTGAGGAGCACTTTGGGCGAGATGTGGCAGGCTGATTAGGCCGCGATATGAGGGATTGGCTCTCCATTATCTGGATCAGACATGTATCTCCAAAAAGAGATCTAGCCCGGGGCAGACCTTGCTGTGACACCTCCTCTTTCATGAACAAGCGCGGAGAACCGACGGAAGGGCGCTCCTCTTTTTTGTGGGGTGACTCGGTCTGGGCTGAAGCGACAGATGAGTCCTCGGGATGTTCAGATGAGATGTGGGGGAAGGGAGGCGAGGCCGAAACGGTGGCGTCCAACTGAGTCTTGGTCGGGGCTTGAAGGGTATCAGGCCTTGCAGAGGATAGGTCACAATGGGACTACTCAGGTATGACTGGTGAAACCTCCTTTTGACCGGCGTGGGGCTCAGTGAGAGAGGGAGCGGCGAGTGCACTGGGAGCTAATGGAATATTGGCGGGGATGGATGAGGCAGCAGGGGTTAAGGATGCACGGACATTGACTCGGCAGTATGTGAGGGGGCAGAAAACGCACCTGCGGGCTCCACCTGAGCCGGTGAGTCGAAGATGTGGTCTATCCACTGGTCGCCCGCAAACGCAGATATATCATCCTTTTCTGTAGCAGTCTCTAAGACCTTGCTCTTCTTGGGCGGCGAAGTGGTATCCGGTTGTGGTGCTACCTCCTTCCCAGGCGCAGGCCTTTCTGACCTCTTCCTCTTAAGAGGTGCGAGTTCTTCCTCTTGGGTGATAGGTGTCAAACTAATAGAACTCTCGGGGGCCTTAGGGGGCTTCACGGTCACCTTGACAGCCTTTTTCTTTCGAAGCACGGGGAACACTTCTGCCGAGGAAGTCTGCTTTGCTTGGGTCATGTGAGTGGGTACTTCTTTGGATGATGCGGCCTTAGCATGTTGCTTCTCGGCCGGCTGCTGCATTCTAGGCCCCTGAACCTTCTCTTTCCGCGACTGTTGACTGGAGCCCTCACCACTTATTTGCAATTGCTTAGGTGGGACCTGCCCCTTTTGTAGGCGAAGACCTTGGGGAACAATGTGACGAAACACCACTGGTTGCCCCGTGGCGTGATGTTTGTCGTAGAGGTTGGAAAAGGTGTCGTCGTCTTTTATGTCTTTCACGGATTTGTCTTTTCTGATTCTGACACGCATTTTCCACCATTCTTCTATTTTGTCCAGTCTCCAACCCCTCCTCTGCAGTCTTGCCTCTAATCTCTTGTATACATTTGTATTCGGCCTGTGCCCTATATTTCGGCCAGGGTCAAACTCGACATCTACGCAGTAGAAGTCATGCCAAGGTGGGAAAGACTGCATGTCCTCGATATACCACTCCAGATCTTCGTCTTAGTTGTTGCATTCTTCCAGAATCCCCAATTGACGACAGACATGAAACTCTTGGCGAGAGGTGAAGTCCTTTATGATGTCCAAGGGGTCGTATTTCCACTTTTGAGGTAGCTCCACCAAGCCGAAACTTGAGAGTGTTGCATGCAAGTATTGATGTTTTCCATTGGTGTCAACTTCGATCCCGGCCCAGGGGTATTCAAACAGATGGCCTTTTCTCCTTCCCTGACCGTATTTTGCGTCTGTATAATCCATCTGCCGAGACACCTCTAGGCCAAACTAATATTCTGATGCATAATAGGGCAGCAAGAAAGGTTTGCCTGTGAAGCCAAAAACCCTTATCACAAGGCCCTGCGTAAGGCGAAAAGTGTCGCCGTAATTCTAATCACTGAATTGGTCCCTCAATGCTTGCGGGACACGTGGGCATGAACCGTGAAGTAGAGCAAGAGTTGGACCCAAGAATGATATATTGAATTGGTAGTACGATTCCTCTTTCCATAGAACTATGGTCCACTCAGACCAGTAGCCGTGCGCTTTTGTCATCTTCGCGCTATACAGGGAGCGACCGCAGGCGGCTGTGCATATGAGATAAAAATAACCAGCCCAAGGCCGAGCAGTACCTGAAACCATCTCATGCACCGGTCTTATACTCCCACAGCTGCTGATGCATTCCCCAGGTGACACAATCTACCCAATTGAAGAAAATCGGCTTGGTCTTATCTGTCATCTCATTTGGGTCATAGAAATCTCCTCTAGAATACACTCGGCAAGGGAAATCTGGTATGGGAGGATTGTCGCGTCTGAGCCAAGACCTAAGACCCAAGCCAGCATAGTGTATATGCTAGTGTTCTTGAATTCGCTCAGAGGCCTTCCCTGTTTTGGCCATTGCCGCAATGGAATAGTCTCATGAAGTTGAGAGCTCATAAAATCGTGCATCCTCTGGTCATCTGAATACCTATCCGTCTATTCTCCCAAGTTGACGCCTTTTACAATATAGTCTTCCTTATTCAACTGTATGCCCAACGCGAAGGCCGCTTCAACGGTATCAGAGTATAGTGAAAACAAGACATTGCCCTGGTGGTCGCATACCTGCCTCATGTTCGACCTATAGTATTCGGCAATCGTCGCTCTTAGCTCAGGGCAGTGATGTACCTCGGGGCATAAGAACCAGTAGAGATTAGACGAGTACGCCGCAGCATAAGGATTCGAAGGGGAAAACTTATTCCGCCATTTCTCAATTGTCTGCCTTATCTGGCTGGTACTCTGGGAGTAAATCCCATCTCTGAGCTTGACCCAAATGTCAGAGGGTGGAGGAGGAATTGGCTTCGGCTTTGCGACTCGCGGCTTCTTTTCTTCTCCTGCTTCGGCCAACTTAGCTTTCCCTTTATCTTTCTGCTCTTTCTTCTGCCCACTCGCAGGCGTGCCTGACGTCGTTGGCGCTTCTGCTGCAGCTTTCTGCTGTCCTTCTTTCTTTCCCATGGCGCTAGTATAATCCAGTCCAGAGTGCGCTGGAATTCGACTGACCAAGTGCCCTCGCGAGAGCGCTATTTTATATGGAGAGTTCCAGGTAGAAGCTTCAATAGGTGGTGCAGCCGAGTACCTTAAATTCAATGCGAGAAGCGCGGGGTTGGTAGGAGTTGATATCGAGCTAGGGTGGCCATGCACACGATCTCTCTTGGGAGTGTAAACATTTAAACCTTTGCCGCCTTTGAATGTCCACCTTTTAATAAGCACTTATGGAATACGTGCAATTCGTTCCCCTTTTGGCACGCTTTTCTATGCCGCTTGCTCGAGAAACGGGGCCCACTTTATAATTTCATACTTTCCTCCATATCGCTCAAATTCCGAGCGATTTCGGGTTTGGGCCCTTATAGCGAGCGAAGGCGAGACTTTTTCCATCCAAAGCAAATGTTTGACCTTTTCTCTTACCCGTTGTCGCTGCTTTGACGTGTGCGCTTGGGGGAAGTGGTGTTTGGCGAGCGAAAGTGAGCAACCCACACTTGGGGAAATTCTGGCCCCTTTCATGAACCTGGTGACGCCTGTCTTGGACTCCCGCTGTCGCTAAAAAATAGAAGCGATTTCGAGCCTATTCGAAAACTTGGGCGCTTTCGAGACCTTTATGCCTAAAAGCGCTCGGGCGTTTTTTCTTGATATCGCTCGAAACTTTCGAGCGTGCCCAAGATCGCTAAAAAGTTGAGCGACCTTGAGCTCCTCTCTTAAAAGCGAGCGCGGACGGGATTTCGCATGTAACTTCTTTCAATTTACCCATTCCCGCCGTCATCGAAACTTTGGAGCGCTCTTGAGGATTTACACACTTAGCGAGCGAAAGCGAGACCGCCCACACTTAGCAGATTTTCGGGCCTCTTTTACTCGTTCCCCTCTGTGCTCTGAATCGTTCAAATCTCCAAAGCGCTTCGGGGATTCCTTAAAATCTGAGCGATCTTGGGACTTTTGACTTGGCAAATTTTCTTTTGTTTGTCTCTAATTCGGCCATAGCTTGGAAGGGACTCCTGTTTTCTCCCAAAAGGCGAAGCGACTTTAGGGCGTCAGCACTTTAGCGAGCGAAGGCAGGCAGGCTGATTTTTGTTTCTCTTCTCAGCCATCCCCATATCTCCCTTTTGCAAAGGGGACTGCTTCTGCATCTTAACATCAAAAGCTTGCGGGCACACAGGTCCGACGAACTACTTGGCTCAACAGCCTAAAGAACAAAAAACAACTTAAAAGCATATTTACAGACGGATAAAAAGGAAAAGCATAAAGGAAAATATGTACAAAGGGGAAACCTCAACTGAGAGCTTTAGTTATGATAGGCTTTCAGATGAAAGCCATTGACAGGAATGGGGAGGATATGACCCTCCATGTCCCTCAGGACGAAAGCATTGAATTGATTGACTCTGGCGATCTGAAAGGGGCCTTCCCAAAAGGCGTCAAACTTGTCATGGTTGCCCGGTTTTGCCTTTAATGCATCCCATTTGAGCACTAGGTCACCAATTTTGAAAATTCGGGTTGTAGTCCCTTTAGAGAACCAGTTGCGTGTAGTGTTAGCGTGCTTCATGAAAGCTTCATGGGCACTCTCTCTTTGCTCCTCAAGCTGCAATAACTGAGCTAATCTGGCATCAAGGGGATCCAGGTTGTCTTTTTCATCATCAAGCAACCAGAGCGCAGGCATTTCAATGTGGGTAGGCAGAACCACCTCTTTCCCATAGCCTAACGCATATGGCGATGTTCTAATGGATTTCTTTATGGATATGCGATCTGCCCATAGAGCTTGATCCAGGTGTAAGTGCCATGACCTCTTATTTCTCTCAAGGGTCTTCCTTATGATATTTATCAATTTTTTATTTGTAGACTCTGCGAGGCCATTTCCCTGTGGGTAATAATTGGAGGAAGCTTTATGATAGATATTGTATTTGCAGGTGAATTTTGTCAGTATATCCCCTTTAAACCCTGGACCATTGTCCGTCACAATCGCCTCCGGAATCCCGAAGCGAGTTATCAAACTCTCCAGGAAGGCAACAACTCTCTCTTGATCGGCATGTTTTGTGGGTATAGCCTCGGCCCAACGAGTGAAGTAGTCTGTGAATTTGTGCCCTACTGAAGATTCTGGGGAGATTTTACCCACGAAGTCCAATCCCCACTATTGGAAAGGGAATTCTACCTGTATGGGTTGTAAGGTCATTGGAGCATTTCTGTTCCGGCCGGCAAACCTTTGACACTTCTCGCAGCTTTGGCAAGCCTTTTGGGTGTCCGCGAAGATGGTGGGCCAATAATAGCCTGCCTTTATTATCTTTAAGGCTGTAGGCCTTCCCGAAAGGTGTCCCCCTGACATTCCGGAATGGAATTCGTCGAGGATTTTCTGTTTTTCAGTTCCTTTGACACAACGTAGAAGGACTCCATCAATATTTTTATAAAACAGCCCCTCGGGGCGTAGAACGTACTTCAGAGCGTTAAGCCGAAACCTCCTCTTTTGCGAGGGGGTGAGTTGATCTGGACACTTTCCCATATTGAAATACAACATTATTTCATCAACCCAGTCTCTTTCTTCAAGCAATGAATTGACAAAGTTAACCTCCATCACTGGGTCTTCCCATTGACAAGCGGACACTTCGGCGGCAACACTTCTAGCCAACTCCTGGCATAATGCCCGTCCTCGGACAAGTTTGGTGGGTCGAACCTCTATGTCAAATTCTTGGATTTTGGTAATCCACCCTGCCCTCTTGTGGCCTGGTTCACCCTGAATAATGAAACTTCTGACGTCTGGGTGAATCACGAAAACTGTGATCCGGCTTTGAGAGACAATGTGCTTCAACTTTCTCAAGGATCTCATGACCGCATGCACTTGCCGCTCGATGAAATTATCTCTCTCCTCATGTGGCTGTATCACCTGGCTCAAGAAGGCTATTGGACGCGGGAGCGGGTAGTGATCCTTGAGAGAGGCTTTGTTTAGATTGCGAAAATCAACGCAGAGGCGGATGTCCCTATTCTTTTTTCTCGCCGGGACCAAATTGGCGACCCAGGAGGAATGCTTGATAGGGTAAATGATCTTGGCTTCTAGCATCTTCATCAATTTTGCCTTCATCATAGCTTCGATCTTGGGGTTAACTGCTCTCTCGTTCTGCTCGAAAGGTTTAACCCCTTTTTCCAACTCTATGGTGTGTTGGATTATTTCTCTGTCATACCCCTTCAGATCTTGATAACACCAAGCCACTATGTCTGGATATCTCTTACACAATGCTCGAATCGTCATCAGGGTCTCTACCTTCGATTGAACTTGCTTCGTGTATCATAAAAGTGACGATATCTTCATCACAATCAAACACTTGCCAATGGGTGTCTTTATCAAGCACAAAAGGCCTGTAAATAGTATGAGCCGGCTTCGGTTTTTGCATAGTGTCATCAGCTGGTACGTATCTGGGTCCAACAGAAGCCAATATATCAGCGTGTTTGTTTTTCTCTCTGGAGATAGCTTTGACATTCAAGGAGTCGAATGACTCCATCAGATCCCAGACACGATTGCGATAAGCTTTGAGATAATGATTTTTTGAGGCACATTTGTTGGTGATCTGATTACATACTAGCTCTGAGTCTCCGAAGATCTGCAGTTGTTTGATCCCCAGCCTCTCCGCTTTCTTCAAACCCAAGCATAGGGCTTCATATTCTGTCGCATTGTTGGTGCAACTCCAGTCCAATCTATAGCAGTAGTCCTTTTGTATGCCAAAGGGAGAGACTAAGAGGACGCCTGCTCCGGCACTATTCTTGCATCTGGCACCGTCAAAATATAGTTTCCATAACTCATCAGGTGCATGACCTATATCTTCTTTCATTGTCTCCTTTGGCTTTTCAGGCTGGGTAACAGAGTAGCAAGCTATGTCCTTCTCAATCATGGCATTGAAATCCAACAAGGAGAATTCGTCTTCTGCTCTCAATTGTTCCATAGTTTCCTCCACTAGGTCCATTTCTTCAAGTTCCTCAGACGTTAGGATCATTTCTCCCTGCTGTTCCTCTCCGAGTATCTTCCCGACCAGGAAAGTGGAAGGCTTTTCGTTGTATATTTTGACTTTTCTTCCTTTGAAAGGGACTTCCATGTGAGAATAATCTAGCGAGAGGTATCCCCCGAGCTTGGTGGTGAACTCCCTTGAGAGGCACATGCCAAAGTACGGTTCTAAACCGACAACCACAACTTCCTGAATCATTGTTATATCTGGGGCCTTATGTAACTGAATGGGGATGTCCTTGATGACGCCCACCGTCTTTACTGGAGTGTCGTCTAGTTGCAGAACACCCTGACTACTCCGGGTGTACTCCATGCCCATTTCTTCACAAACTGCTCTTGGCATGAGGGTAGTTGATGCGCCGGAGTCGACCATGCAGTTGTTTACTACATGCACTTCCATTCGTAAAGACAAATAGAACGGGGGTGGTCTATTTTTGCCAATGATTGACGTTGTCAAGGGTTGAGCCAGCATGGGTTGCGATGACTTTGCCCCTTTTACGGTCTTTAAGGACTCTTGCAATAAGTCCACTTGACCCGGGAGCTGAAGGGCATCGTACATACTAATCTTCGCTAGAGTTCTTTTGAGCTCATCAACGATATTATATTTTGCAGTGGACGATTCATCAACCTCCTTTGCTAACTCATAATTAGTACGGTACTGCTGAGTCGCTTCGACCCTTTGTCGTTTTGTCAATGATGGGTACCGAAGCTCTTCTCGAGCCTGCTCCTGTGTTTCGACAGGCGGCTGGCTTATTGGAGCTTTAGTGAGAGGTACTTTCTCTCTGGTCGATGGCAGCGGGGGTGTCTTGTTGGGAGCATTTGCGGTCGAACCCGCAATTGGCTGTGTCCTTTCCCTCCGAGCATATACCTTCAATGGCTTCATTTGGGCAGGTTCGACCTCAATCGGTCTCTTGCCTTCTTTAGTCAGAAGTGAAACGGGATCCTCTTCGAAAACCGCAAAGTTTTGCTCTTCTTGGATCATATTCACTTGATCATCTTCGTCCTCGAGGACGCTACCGGCGAGGGTCTAGAGGTAGTGTTGGTGCAGCATACAGCTATCCTCTCCGTGAGGGTCATTGCAGGTAGAGCACCAGGTTACTTGATCTGCAGAGCCGAGTCCTGCATTGGTAGGTGCATTCCTTGCAGGAGGTCTCTGGTTCTGGGCGGCCTGTTCTCTTGTTAGCGCCGGAGGAGGGTAGGGCCTCCCCGGGAACGAACTCCTGTTGGGCTTGCTTCTTCATCACAGCCATGTCATTAGACAGTGTCCGCGGACGGTGGTCAATGACTCCATCTGTTTCAGGATCTTGGATTGCATATCCACGGTTTGCATCGGTCGGGCTGGTGGGGGTAACGGAGCTAATGGCGGTTGAGATGCAAGCGGAGGAACAGACTGAGTCGGGAGATGCACCTTAGGTGGATAATGAGTGATTGTCGGAGCGGGGTTCCAGGTTGGATCGGGATATGAAGAAGATGAAGCGGATGCTGGTGGATACTGTGATTGTGGAAAGTCTGGGTAGATGGGCGGTTGCTCTTTGTGCGAGAGTCTACCTATACTTATCATATCTAGTTCTACTCTTTGAGCTGCCTCATACAAATCAGGGAAGGTGTCTACTCGGGCCAACTTAATGACCAGGCTGATATCTGGGCCAAATGCCCTGACGTAGTAGTAAGCAGCTTGTCCGTTAGAAGGACGAAGCTCAAGAGGAATTCTGCAGGTAGAGCACCAGGTTACTTGATCTGCAGAGCTGAGTCCTGCATTGGTGGGTGCATTCCTTGCAGGAGGTCTCTGGTTCTGGGCGGCCTGTTCTCTTGTTAGCGCTGGAGGAGGGTAGGGCCTCCTGGGAACGAACTCCTGTTGGGCTTGCTTCTTCATCACGGCCATGTCATTAGATAGTGTCTGGCAGACGGTGGTCAATGACTCCATCTGTTTCAGGATCTTGGATTGCATATCCACGGTTTGCACCGGTCGGGTTGGTGGGGGTAACGGAGCTAATGGCGGTTGAGATGCAAGCAGAGGAATAGACTGAGTCGGGAGATGCACCTTAGGTGGATAATGAGTGATTGTCGGAGCGGGGTTCCAGGTTGGATCGGGATATGAAGAAGATGAAGCGGATGCTGGTGGATACTGTGATTGTGGAAAGTCTGGGTAGATGGGCGGTTGCTCTTTGTGCGAGAGTCTACCTATACTTATCATATCTAGTTCTACTCTTTGAGCTGCCTCATACAAATCAGGGAAGGTGTCCACTCGGGCCAACTTAATGACCAGGCTGATATCTGGGCCAAATGCCCTGACGTAGTAGTGAGCAGCTTGTCCGTTAGAAGGACGAAGCTCAAGAGGAACTCTTTTCAAGGACCGTGCAAATCTCACATTAAAATCTGAGATTTCCTCTTGCGGGTGCCGCTGGATAGTTTGGAATTGATGTAATAGCGAAGATGGGTCTGCGGATTCATTGAATCCCTTGCATAGCCGACCAGCAAGTGCAGGCCATCTAGTAATGACACCTTCAGGCAGGGATCTGTACCAATATAGCAACTTGCCTCGCAAGGAGAGCGCCAGCAGACGATTCTTGACACTTTTATTGGTAATGGAGTGAAATGCAGCCAAGGCCAGAATGTCTTGAATGTGCTCATATGTCGTCTTTTGAGTCCCATCATAAGTTGGAATATCTTTCAAAGCAACAGGTGGGACAGCATCCTGTCCCGCTAGAGCAAGAGGCCCCGTGGAGTCGACGGTCGGGAATAGATCAGCAGCATTTTGTTGATTCTGGGCTGCCATGTCTCCTTCCTCCTCTTCGAGCTGATCGGTTGTATAGTCCGTATCAGTATCGTCCGAGGTTGTAGGTTGTTCTTCGATCTCAGCCTCTTCAACCTCCTCTATCTCTTCCACTTCTTCAATTATAGGTTCCACTTCTTGTTGAGCTTGGTAATCGGCTACCCTCGGGTGCTCTCCACCGACATTGATGTCGATTTCGTAAAACTCGGGCTCTTGTCCCGGATTCCTAGCTCTCCACCTTCTCGTATGCATGAAGACACTTTTGGTATTGGACCAGTCTTACAGACTTAGAGAATATTCAGGTAATCCAGAGTCGCCAGGTGTTCTGATTTTAACAGCAATGAAGCGAACACCGATGCTTCGATTCTGTTTTGGGGTGGGAAACCTTCATGTCCCACCGAGCGTGCCAGAGAAACTGTTGGTTACGAATCTGCCATTAGGAAAGGTTTTAGGTCTTTGAGCACTAGATTCGCCCAGCAGATTGAAATGCCGGAAGGAAGAGATGCCTTCCGTGCCAATCTCCGGAGAAGGCCGGCTTCCTATGTTTTTTTAGTTTAGTTTAGGGTGTTGAAAGAGATTTAAAAGTGCAGAAAGAGATGTAAATGTGATGTACTTCGGGTGAAGGAGATAAGAAACACAGTTACTAACCAGACGCTTTTACCAACAACAATCAAAACAATGCATACCTAGAAACATTAGCACTTTCCTACCCTATGTATCCTTTCTATCTTATTCCAAATACCTGAGATCCAGATGTGCAGAATGACAGCAATCAAAAAAATAAGCAACATGAAGTAGAAATATTAAAGAAAGGCAGCATACAAGATAGAGGCAACTAATGAGCCAAACATACTTTTGTATTAAGAGCAGATGTACAGCTTAGAAGTTTCTTAGCAAGATATCCCCTTCCCCCCCCCCCCTTTTACAATGAGACGCACTTGCTATTTATAGCATTTTTCCCTCCCAATTACAATGAGAAGCGCAGATCCTCAAACCTGCCAAAAGCTGCAAAAGCTGCAAAAAGGGGAGATATTTGATCTCGGTAGGCCATCCCTGTACTTGCAGTATGCTCTCACCTGATTTCGTACAACTTCTGACAGTCTTGGTCGCTGAAAAGGGGGCTATCGTCTAGCTTTGGTAGCTGGAGTACAATTATCTTTTAATGCTCAGCCACTCTCACTCAAAGTCTAATCAGCGCGAACTCCAAAATCTGACCTGGAGAAGAGGGGAAAGACATCCCAAACGCTCTCTTTGACAGCAGCCGAAAATCGCTGAAAAGGCAAGATGCGCCCAGAATCGCTAAAGAGCGAAGGCGATCTTGGGAATGATGATTCAAGGCAAACTTTGGCCTGAGCTCGAAAGCGCTCACAAAATGAGCGATTTCGGGCTTTTCTGCTTGGCGCTGGCGATTTCGAGCCCGGGAACCTCTTTGCTGGATGTCGCTAGGAAAGTCGAGCGACTTCGGGTTTGGGGAAGAGCGACAGCGATTTCGGGCTCAAAGCCTTAGCAACCTCGCAGGCTCGAAAGCGCTGGAAACTCCTGCGCGCTAGGCGGTTTTTCTCTTCGCGACGGCGATCTCGAGCCCGCCTACTCCTCTCTGGTGCCCCTTTTCGCTTGAAACGTGCCATAGTGACGGGGAAAAGTGCACGCGGTAGCGACTTCGGGTTCAAAGGACTTAGGCAAATCTGCCACCTTGAGACACAACCCTTAGTCGCTAAAAAACTCATCTTTGCCCAAAATCCCGCAACAAAATCGATGATATTGGGAAGGGGGGAAGCACTTAGTAAAGTTTTACAATTTTTATGCCAATGATGGCATTAGACCTAATGGAAACTGGGGACCGACAACAAAACACCTTGCAGAAGCACCAAGGAAAATCACCATCACATATGAGGAAAGAACGGAGAAGAAGGAGAGTGGCAACAACCTGATAAAATTTACGCCCCTATCAAAATGTGGCAACAGGACTATATTCAAACATTCTCCATCCTAATGCTTGAGGTGAAGGATATGGGAGAAGTAGATCATCTCTTCAACTGTGAAAAGGGTTTGGAGACTTACACTCAAGGGGAGCTCAAGCAACAAAACCCCACAACGTTAAAAGATGCGCTTGTGATAGCCAATTGTTTGTATGATTTCTGTGTCAAAGGGACACATAAAGGTAACCCTCATAGGCAAGTGGAACAGCCTAAGGGAAACAGGGTCTAGGACTAGCAATACAAAAAATCATGGCTCAATAAAGCAAAGTTCTGCGACAAGTAAGACCGTTGGGTTCGCGTTAGTTTAAGGGGCCAGCACAAGGGGTGGTAACCAGCAGCAGCAACAAACGGGTAAATCTATGAACTCGAAGTAGAGACCCATCTAACTTTGCGAAACAATGCCTAAAACATACAGAAAACTTGCATTCTGTATTTTTAATCCAAGCCTATTCTTAAGAAATAAGAAGAGGACACTAAGACAATGCTTTAGTGTTTATTTTGGAACAATTGTCATATTCAAAATAATTGACTCCCTAATGTTCTCCTACTCCCTTTTATTCCATCAAGAAAATGTCATGGAACCAAAAAACAGCTGGGGTGCCATTGTTGCAATCACAGAGAAAAATAATCAGGCCCTTCATAATTTTGTGTTAACATGTTTTAAATATACATCAATTTGCTAATGACTGAAATACTTATGCCACAATGCATTTTCATTTAGTTATCACAGCAACGACAAGTAAAAGAAAACAAATGCTAATAAACAACTTAGGAAAGCAGGAAGTTCCCAAATCACAAGAAAACATACAACTAATGCTTAGTGATACAGACACCTACTACAAAGCCCTCTATTTGCTAACAGCCCAAAGTCCCTCTCTTTAAATTATTTCTTAATAGTCATAAAAGCACCAATATGAAAAATCTGCCTTGTATCAATACTGCAGATATGAGACCAAAAATTAGCAACAAAAAATAATGCCAGAGATAGGAGGAAACAGGAAAATACCTTGATGTGTATAAAATTAGCCCCAGCTTCATTAGCTACAGCCTTCGCAACCAGAGTTTTACCACAACCTGGTGGTCCATATAGCAAAAATCCATTATCCAGATCCATTCCAAGTGTCTGTAGTTAAAATAGCAATTATAATGTATTAGCAGTTATAATCTGTACTGGCACACAGATCCAAAACACTATTCAACCTAATTAGATTGATTCTGCTTGTCCACAGAGAACATAATCCCTTGTGCTGTTATTTTTACTGTCCTAATGAACATTGTCAGTCTTATCTAAATGTTAATATAATGGATTTCATCTGCACAGGTCTCTCACAACATATGTAAATATAACTTCCACACAGTCAGGTCTCTTGGTGGAAATTTTGTGACAAATGATATTTACCTTTCGCAACACTACATCTATATCACTCATACCTCATATTCCTCTGGATGCTTGATCCTCCTAACAATATAAAGCTCAAACTCCTTTCTCAGAGAACCAAGAGCCCCTACATCATCCCATTTGACACTTGGAATGGCAGAAAATCCTTCCCTTCGAGTAGATGGTTGCACCTTCTTTACAGCTTCCTAGGGAAGACAAGTTTAATGAAAACAATAATACATTAGAGAAGAAGCTGAAAAAGACTTGAGCTTAAATGTATGCTCCTAATTTATTTATTTTTTTAAAAAGGCACAGAGATTCTAGACATGAAGAAAAAAAATTGAGTAGACAAAAAATCATGTCAGTGAACATATAGAAGAGAACATAATAAAACTTGTCGAACTTGAGCTTCCCACAATTCCCCGCAATCCTTTTACCTTTGTGATCCCTCTATTTTATTCTTTCTAGAAGGCCTTCAAGACCTTGATAGTAGGAACTGAATTTATACACTTCCCTGCAATCTAAAGTCTTTAAAATGGTTTGCCATTAATCTCTGTATATTCCTAAGTAATACAACTAATTGATAATGACCTTATCAGCTGAAAATCACATATAAACAAATACACAATAGGGTTTGTCAAAGTAACAGAATGGAAGCACTACAATAACGGATAACTTGGCTTAAATGGTAGACATGCCAATGTTTTGCAGAATTCCTGTGTGAAACAGGACATCAATTAATTATTTTGAACTAATAGCAATTTTCAAAGATAAAATTAACTGGAAAATGGTCTATGACAATTGCTGATAGCCTGCTGCCTGTGAGATGATGGAACAAACCATAACCGAATCAAGCAGTGTCCATCTCTTCCCACAAACCATCTTATTATAATGCACAAGTAGAAATTGCCAGAAATTGCCAATCACCAACAATAGATGATTTTTCCTGGAACCACTGCCACAGAAGACCAAAAGTTTACACACCTGAACAACTGTCCCCAAAGGTTCGAAGAAAAACCGATTAAGTGAAAGAAGTCTAACAATATTTCAATGTTCAAGGTAAGGGCTCCCATATGCAGATTTACAAGATCCATCCATTGCAAAAAAGGCTGATACATTAGTAACTGACAACAGGAGAGTAATCTGTACGAAAATAGAAATTATGATTAGCCCGGAAAAGTTGTTTAATGTATGCCCATGGGGTTGAGGTCCGACTGGTGAGATGATAATGCAAATTGTTGTAGTACCACTACATGGTTCATTGAAATACAGCAGGAAAGCAGTCATGATGTAATACAAATGGGGCCCTTTCAATCCCATATGTTTTTTTCAAAAATAGAAAAAGGCTATGGCCCTTTCAATCCTATTGTATTTATTTGTATAGCCCTATGGCCCATTGTACACCTTGTATAGGTTGGTTTATTGTAATATCATAAGTTCGTTAACCTTAACCAAAGTTTACTTGTACTTTGGGTATCGAACCAGCCATTTCTTCATTGATTGCAGTGCTTTTATTCTTTCGTTAGTAAGATTATTTGGTCTCTAAAAACGCCCTTCATATCATGTTGTTCCTATCTGTGATTTATCTTCTTTCCTAGGCAATGTGTTGATAAAGTTCATTCTTGAATATATTGGTAAATCTAACATGGTATCAAAGCCAGTGTAAATCTCCATTACTCAACCTTAAGATTTCGGCAAACATTCTTCTGCTGTGGTTTGAGAAGTAGTGTGATTCTTTCAAAGCAGTTTGTCAAAGATTTTTGTGTGGTTAATTGTTTTTTTAGGGTTTTCACCCAAAAACCTAGTTGGATCTTGGATCACGAGATCTCATTGTGTCGCAATAGACTTGTTGTCTCATGAGAAATATTTGTGCAGATAGGTTCATATTTCCTTCTTTTGACATCCAATCCAATTTGGTTTATTATTTTTTCTTGATGTATCATTCTAGTGATGACCTCGCTAATGAAGGGGCAGTTTTGCTGAAAAATGATGGATAGGCCTTTCTGAGTTTGCTTGCAAACTTGGTTTTCTTATATAAATTTTTGAAAAATAAGAAAAAACCATTTCCTCCCCTACTTCAAATTTGATGGCATTGATGCAACACAAATGAGAGGGAAGTCTGCACGATTTCTAAATCAGTGAAGAAGAGGTTGAATATTTTTTGACTACACCCAATTGTTAATGAAGTCATGGGTAGAGACTTCAATTAATGGCAAAGACTTTGAAGCCACCCACAAAATTGCAAAAATGGTCCTACCACTTTTATGTTGCTTTGGCGGGACGGGATGGCTTGATTGGTTATGTTTCAAAAAAAGATTGTATAGGGAAAATTATAATAGATATGAATGAACCGTCTACATTTTGGATTCTTTGCAAAATTTCAGGGATGATCCCAGTTCAACACTTTTTGCAAATCTGTCAACCAGTACCCGATTTTGGCCAGGAGGGCATGAGTTCAAAACCCACACGAGACCTTATGTAGAGGATGTAAGTCATGCCATGTTGACTGGTGGCATGTAGACATTGTGCGGAGCATTGGTGGCTTGGTCCTTAACAGACGGCACGTGGAGGTGGGCACTCAGAAGGCCCAAAGCCGCCTTTACTCCTATGGCCGATGTCTTGAAGATTACGCTGATCCTTTTGGTTATCAAGAGGCTTGTGGGCCGTGTGACTAGGTGGACACATGTTAAAGCTTGGCATGCAAGATTTTTGGGGTTCAAATCCCCAGCCCTTCTCTTTGGCATGATTTGGTTTTGTAATATTGACATTGTGGCTGATATGGAAGGGCATATGGACAACGTGATGTTTACCTGAAGGACAAAAGCCAAATCTTTGCTATATAAAGGGATGATGACCCAACCCTAAAATGCCAAATCACAAACCAGTCTTTCCTTCTCACCCAGTCACCTGTATGATCATTAGCAGAGTCAGCAAACGGGTGGCATTCTCTCATTTGTTATATCAGCGACACTGGGCAGCAGCAGACTGGTTGATTCTCTACCCAGTGGCCAATGCAATCAATGCACAAGTGGCACCAGTTGATTTATTGAATCCCTGCTCAATAGAATGAAAAGTCAACACACAAGTGGCACCCCCATGGCCATCAGACCAGTGACACGAAGCAACAATGGATTCGCTGGAGGTAAATTTAAGTTTTGAATTTTTCAAAGGATTTGGCACCATAGTGTGATTTTACAGGCAAACTTCCGAGGGCCATATAAATTTTGCATATGGAAGCGTATTCAGCTCTTTTTTCAAATCATAGGGTCTTTCAAGCTTTCTATTGTGGCAAAGCTATCTCTAGTCAGAAGTATACGCAATAGATCATATTTTTGTAGGAATATAATGTACCATTCACCACATGTATCTTTGATAAAAAGAACCATACTATGCCACTTGGAGGATCAAGATAGAAGCTCTGTTGCACAAAAAAGAATTTCTAAAATATGTTAATGAGGATCCAGTTGATACTGATTCTGAAGAAAAAAACGCAATGTACTAGTAATTCTGACCCCAAGAAATTATTGGATAACTTACAGCAGAAATGTGACCATATTGACTCTACTCAGATCAGTAGATTGTAAGCATAGTTTGCTAACTTATGAACAGTTTTGGGATAGTTGAAGAACAAATCATAGTTTCAAGAAAGAGCAAGAAGACACCTGTATTGCCAAGGGAAATGATGAGGAGAATAAGAAGAAAGAAGTTGATTATCTCCATATGTTCTTCAACAATGTTTCTAAAACCTATGAGATGGTAGCCATTTTCTTTAAGATGCTTCAAATATACTTCCCTAAGGAACCAGCTCCTATGCTTAAAGTTTTGTTCAACTGCCTCCTCCATCAGTAAACTTGAAAGGTACTACGAAAACTTTAGCTCTCTCTCTATTCAGGATCATGTAAAGTTAGTATCTAAGCCATTTTCTGAGAAGACTGAAAAGGAGCAGAAAAGGCAGAGAAGAAAGCCAAGAAGCCCTTTAATAAGCCGGTTTGTGGTTTTTGCAACATGGAAGGGCACAAGGCAGAGTTTTGTCAACAGCAAATCAAAAAGCTAAAGGAAGCATCCAAGAAGAGTGGGTGATGACGCTTATTTTTTCTTTGTAAAAGGTGAGAATGAGCATGAGGATAAGACCTCACATGCACATGTTCATTCAACCTATTGGACCTTCACATCTTCAAAGAAATGGATTGTAGATTCAAGGGATACACGGCACTTAATGAAGCATTGCCATATCTTGATTGGCTACAACAGACAGCATTGTGTTGAGCATGTGGTTATTGATGATGATTCCTCTTTGCAGGTGGTTGGTTGTGGAGATATGACTCTTGGAGCCTTGTCCTTCAGGGAAATTCTTCATCCACCATGTATGGGCCCTAACCTTCTTTCTGTTTATCACATCACTAATACTAACAATAAAGTGGAATTTTGGGGCAGTTAAGGACATTGATGATGGTTTTAAACTTTTAAGACGATAGCCTTAGGATATTGTGATGAATCTCTTCAGATGTATAAAGCCCCCTTCATCTTCTTCCTCCAAGAAGAATGGATTTATTGATATGGTTGCTAAGGTAGATGACATCAACAGGCATTAGCACGGGCATATCAACTATGGATCCTTGAGGCACATGAGTCAATTCCAATTGGCATGGTATGAGTCATTAATGAAGAATCAGACATAGGAGCTTGTTCCTATACCCAAAGGTAAGAATGTTGTTGGTTGTAAAAGGGTTTATAAGACCAAGTATACATCTGAAAGTTGGGTGGAGAAGCACAAGGCACACCTTGTTGCTAAGGGGTTCTCTTTGAAGGAGGAAATTGACAATGCCAAACATTCATACTCACATCAGCTCTATTTTGCCACATTGCACCAGCAAACTCTTCTCCATGAAAGCTCTATCCAACATCCATTAGATCTTCTTACTTATTTGTTGTAATTCTACCATGGCGAACTACTCTCACATTCTTCACCATATTTCTCCCACAAGTATTCAAATTTTTATCGACAGCCACACTGCATTAGGCGTCCATTGCAACAGCTCTACCCTTGCTTATTTATTCTTCTCATCACTTTCTGGCTGCTACAGATTGCATTGCATAAAACATCCTGTTGGCAGGGTCCAACATTTCCAAAATAGAGCTGTGTTACAAGAAACCCCTAGTGTGCCCTCAATTTCCCTGTTTTAGGAACTCAAAAACTCCTTAAAAACTCAGAAACTTCTTATCTTGACATCCCAGGTTTCCTAGCATTTATAAGAGATGTTTCCAAGGGCATTTTGAACCAAACAATAAGCAATTTTTAGAGGTTTCATACATACTACATAAGGCCCACATGGGACACACATGACCACTTTATGAAATGAAATGTTTTTTTTAATTTCATCCATGGGAAAGCTAACAAGATCTATCAGACTGAAAAAAAAAAATAGATTACAAAAATAAGCTTCTCCCTTTTTTATGGAGCTTGGTTGTAAATCACCTCCAATATTGCCACAAGATTAATCCACAAGGATCTTATTTGTGTCCATTTTGTGATGTCCGATACCCTCTTTAAGATATCCACCCACTTTTGTAGATGATTAACTTCATCACTTGTCTAAGTTCCTCAAGTCATCATGTTGCAACAAGTGCTTTTGACTTGATGTTGGCATGCAGGAAAATCTAACACCACATGTTTCTCATCCTCAACTTCTCCTTGCATGCAAAGTAAACATAGGCTTTCTTCTCGATTAATATTTTTCCATTTTCCTGTTTCACTTGAATGATCATTAGAACTTGGGCTAAATAGGCTAATAATATATACTTTTTGTAGTGAGATCTTCTCCTAGAGGTAATTTTGCTCTTTGTAAGTGACCATTGGATTGATCTCACATTTGCAAAATCTCATTTTCTCACTAGAACCTTTCATTTTTGTGTGTGTGTATGAAGTTTCAAATTGTTGATGAATCTTTTGGTAAATCGCTTTCATTAATTCCCCATTTTGTAATCCATTTCATGTCGTCTTGGTGCCAACCTTTCTCAGGGTTGCAAGCATCACTTCATATGGTAATCTGCATTTATCTATCTGGTTTATTTTAATTATATATATCAGAAATTGACGCAATGCTTCTCCTTCTAATAGTAACATTCCTATTCTGCTAATATCATGGGGTAAGGAGTTGTTGGAGTAAATAGATATGATAAGTATTTCTATTATTGTATTGTTTGTTACAACAGTTTTTTAAGTGATAACATGTAAGGATTTGTAGGGATAATTTGTTGGGTTTTTTTGGGATAAACTGTTAGGATATGTGGGGATAAGTTGTTAGGATTCTTAGGGATAACTCATTAGGATTTGTAGGGATAACTTCTTAGAATTTTTAGGATCTGGTTTTATCAGCACCAACTGATTACTAGATTGTAAATCATTATAAATTGGAGCTCAAAAATGCAAATAGAGCATCCTATGTTACATTCTTTTATGGTATCAAAACCACAGAAAGGAGAACGGAGGAGTTTGTCTCACACCAATTGTTTTGGCCAAGTCGTCTTTTTTTTTTTTTTTGCTCTAGGAAGAGTAGTCAATAACTCATTCAGTTTTGGTGTTTTTGCATTGTCAACGGATGTTTTCTCCTACGTTGTGTTTAGATCTACTGCATTTGACAGGCTATGTTTGGTATTTGGCATTTGGTGGTTTTCTCCTCACTTTATAAACTTGTTGCTTAGGACATTCAGAGTTCAGTCAAGCTGTGGTACAGCGCAACTTGGAGTTTGCCCAAATTTTGAGGTTGAGTGGAGCAGAGTGCAATGTTTGGCATTCATTGCTTTGAGTCTGGTATTCAAGGCTTGTTTGGCGTTCGGCATTTTGCACTTGTTCAGGTTTATCATTAGTGGAAGAATGGCAAATATTCAACTCTAAATCTTCCAAATTCACAGAAACTAACTGGAAGAAATAACAATGTGTGGAGCCATAAGATACTTACAGTTTGTGAGTATCGAGATCTGGTGAATATAGTTCCCAAGAAAGAAACTAGACCAGAAGATGATGTTGATGACTTCAACAAGCGATATAGAGAAGATATGAAGCTTCTCAAATTGTTTGTTGCAGATGATTTAATTGTTGAAGCTTGTAATGAAAATAATGCTGCAATACTGTGGACAAAGTTGCAAAATAAGTATCGGACATCTAGAGCAGGACATGCTTTGTTTTTGAAGAATCCTCTCTATTCTTCCCATTTGGATGAAGGACAGTTTGTTTCTGAGTACCTTATGCATCTGAAGGATCTAAGAGATCAATTGACTGCTATTTAAAAGTCAGTTGATTATGAGGACATGGTCAGTATTGTTTTGTGAGGTTTGCTTCCTTTTTGACTGCTAGTTGAAAGTTAGTTGATGATGGGGACATGGTCAGTATTGTTTTGCGAGGTTTGCTTCCATTTTATGATTCTTTTATTGAGTCTCTACATTTGCTTGCTGAAATCAAACTCTTGATTTTGAAAAAATATCTTCTTTACTTTTACAAAAGAGAGGAAACAACCACAGATGGGAGTATCCACCTCAAGGAGTACAAAGAGTACATTTATTGCTAAATCCAAACACAATGGCAATCAAAAAGCCAAGCCCTCATCATCTAATCACAAGCAAGGTAAAACTTCTAATGTAAGGCAGTCCCAAGTCATTTGTTTTTACTGCAAGAAACCTAGTCATTTCAAATAGGATTGCTGTAGGTTGAAGAATAAACAAAGTCAACTAAGGACAAAACAAGTAAATGTTACCAAGAGAAAATATCAACAAGAGATGTTTGCTTTTGTGACATCTGAGTGTTCATCTAGTCAATATATTGCAAGCTACTTTGACTCCGGAGCATCCAAACATTATACGTGTTGAAAAGACCGGTATGTTAATTTCATTGAAGATCTAAATAAGAATTGAGTCTGTTTCACTCGGTGATGGTAGATCACACTTTATTGAAGGATGTGGTGATGTTAGTGTGGCATTGAACAACAACATAACATACACCATCAAGAATGTTCGATATGTTCCTGATATAAACAAAAATCTTCTGTTAGTGAAATCAACAAGAATTCCCAACTTGTGTATTTTCATGAAAACAGATGTGAGATGATTCATGTGGATAAAAACAAGCTCATTGTTTTTGGTATAGGCAAGAAGGGACCATACAAGGTAGACGATGCCAAGTCTGCCAATTAATTTGCCTTGGTAGTTGATGACAATAGTTTTGTTTTTTGGTATGAGAGATTTGGTCACCTCAATTATAAGTATTTATCCGTTCTCACTAACATGGTTCATGGATTGCCATCCATTCAGGAGAAGCAACATTCATGTGCAGAATGTCAACTTGGGAAATAGAGAATGTCAACTTGGAAAATAGAGTCATCATCCATTTGAGATAGGTAAGTCTTGGCATGCACAAGGTGTTTTGGATTTAGTGCATATTGATTTGTGTGGTCCAATGAATACACCTTCGAAAAGACCGGTATGTTAATTTCATTGAAGATCTAAATAAGAATGAGTCTGTTTCACTCGGTGATGGTAGATCACACTTTATTGAAGGATGTGGTGATGTTAGTGTGGCATTGAACAACAACATAACATACACCATCAAGAATGTTCGATATGTTCCTGATATAAACAAAAATCTTCTGTTAGTGAAATCAACAAGAATTCCCAACTTGTGCATTTTCATGAAAACAGATGTGAGATGATTCATGTGGATAAAAACAAGCTCATTGTTTTTGGTATAGGCAAGAAGGGGCCATACAAGGTAGACGATGCCAAGTCTGCCAATTAATTTGCCTTGGTAGTTGATGACAATAGTTTTGTTTTTTGGTATGAGAGATTTGGTCACCTCAATTATAAGTATTTATCCGTTCTCACTAACATGGTTCATGGATTGCCATCCATTCAGGAGCAGCAACATTCATGTGCAGAATGTCAACTTGGGAAATAGAGAATGTCAACTTGGAAAATAGAGTCATCATCCATTTGAGATGGGTAAGTCTTGGCATGCACAAGGTGTTTTGGATTTAGTGCATATTGATTTGTGTGGTACAATGAATACACCTTCGAAAAGACCGGTATGTTAATTTCATTGAAGATCTAAATAAGAATGAGTCTGTTTCACTCGGTGATGGTCGATCACACTTTATTGAAGGATGTGGTGATGTTAGTGTGGCATTGAACAACAACATAACATACACCATCAAGAATGTTCGATATGTTCCTGATATGAACAAAAATCTTCTGTTCATTAGTGAAATCAACAAGAATTACCAACTTGTGCATTTTCATGAAAACAGATGTGAGATGATTCATGTGGATAAAAACAAGCTCATTGTTTTTGGTATAGGCAAGAAGGGGCCATACAAGGTAGACGATGCCAAGTCTGCCAATTAATTTGCCTTGGTAGTTGATGACAATAGTTTTGTTTTTTGGTATGAGAGATTTGGTCACCTCAATTATAAGTATTTATCCGTTCTCACTAACATGGTTCATGGATTGCCATCCATTCAGGAGAAGCAACATTCATGTGCAGAATGTCAACTTGGGAAATAGAGAATGTCAACTTGGAAAATAGAGTCATCATCCATTTGAGATGGGTAAGTCTTGGCATGCACAAGGTGTTTTGGATTTAGTGCATATTGATTTGTGTGGTACAATGAATACACCTTCGAAAAGACCGGTATGTTAATTTCATTGAAGATCTAAATAAGAATGAGTCTGTTTCACTCGGTGATGGTCGATCACACTTTATTGAAGGATGTGGTGATGTTAGTGTGGCATTGAACAACAACATAACATACACCATCAAGAATGTTCGATATGTTCCTGATATGAACAAAAATCTTCTGTTCATTAGTGAAATCAACAAGAATTACCAACTTGTGCATTTTCATGAAAACAGATGTGAGATGATTCATGTGGATAAAAACAAGCTCATTGTTTTTGGTATAGGCAAGAAGGGACCATACAAGGTAGACGATGCCAAGTCTGCCAATTAATTTGCCTTGGTAGTTGATGACAATAGTTTTGTTCTTTGGTATGAGAGATTTGGTCACCTCAATTATAAGTATTTATCCGTTCTCACTAACATGGTTCATGGATTGCCATCCATTCAGGAGCAGCAACATTCATGTGCAGAATGTCAACTTGGGAAATAGAGAATGTCAACTTGGAAAATAGAGTCATCATCCATTTGAGATGGGTAAGTCTTGGCATGCACAAGGTGTTTTGGATTTAGTGCATATTGATTTGTGTGGTACAATGAATACACCTTCGAAAAGACCGGTATGTTAATTTCATTGAAGATCTAAATAAGAATGAGTCTGTTTCACTCGGTGATGGTAGATCACACTTTATTGAAGGATGTGGTGATGTTAGTGTGGCATTGAACAACAACATAACATACACCATCAAGAATGTTCGATATGTTCCTGACATGAACAAAAATCTTCTGTTCATTAATGAAATCAACAAATTCCCAACTTGTGCATTTTCATGAAAACGGATGTGAGATGATTCATGTGGATAAAAACAAGCTCATTGCTTTTGGTATAGGCAAGAAGGGACCATACAAGGTAGACGATGCCAAGTCTGCCAATTCATTTGCCTTGGTAGTTGATGACAATAGTTTTATTCTTTGGCATGAGAGATTTGGTCACCTCAATTATAAGTATTTATCCGTTCTCACTAACATGGTTCATGGATTGCCATCCATTCAGGAGCAGCAACATTCATGTGCAGAATGTCAACTTGGGAGATAGAGAATGTCAACTAGGAAAATAGGGTCATCAACCATTTAAGAGGGGTAAGTCTTGGCATGCACAAGGTGTTTTGGATTTAGTGCATGTTAATTTGTGTAGTACAATGAATACACCTTCAATTTGTGGTCCAAAATAATTTTTGTCGATGGTTGATGATTATTCGAGGAAGATGCGGGTATACTTCCTCAAATTAGACTGTCTTTTATACTTTCAAACTTTAAGGCCCTTGTAGCAAAACAATCTGGAAAGCAAATCAGGGTCTTGAGGTCAGACAATGGAGGTAACTCAAAAACAGTTAAAAAATTTCTGCAAGCGTAAGGGTATACACAAGTCATATACAACTCCTTACACTCCACAACAAAATGGGGTAGTAGAGAGGAGGAATAGGACAATCAACTTGGAAAATAGAGTCATCATCCATTTGAGATGGGTAAGTCTTGGCATGCACAAGGTGTTTTGGATTTAGTGCATATTGATTTGTGTGGTACAAATGAATACACCTTCGGTTTGTGGTCCATAAATACTTTTTGCTGATCGTTGATGATTATTCGAGAAAGATGTGGGTCTACTTCTTCAAGTCTAAATGTTTTTCATACTTTCAAACTTCAAGGCCCTTGTAGCAAAACAATCTGGAAAGCAAATCAAGGTCTTGAGGTCATATAATGAAGGTAAGTTCATCTCAAAAACAATTTCAAAATTTCTGCAAGCATAAGGGTATACACAAGCAGTATATGACTCCTTACACTCCACCACAAAATGAGGTAGTAGAGAGGAGGAATAGGACAATCATGGAGACGGCCAGATGCATGATGCATAGTCAAAATGTACCATATTGTTACTGTGAAGAATCAGTAAATATTGCAGTCTTCATTCTCAATAGTAGTCCATCTAAAGCTCTACAGAATGTTACTCCTAAAAAGTATGGTCTGGAAAAAAAACTTCGGTTAGTCATTTCTATATTTTTTATTTTGTTGCTTTTGCATTGATTCCTAAGGAGAAAATAATTAAGCTGGATGCAAAAAGCAAAATTTCATGTTTGTTGGATATGGTGAACAATCCAAGGCATACAAATTGCTTGATGTCTCTACTAACAAGATTGTAATTAGCAAAGATATTATTGTACATGAGAAGACTCCTTTCTTCTCAAATGATGGTAAACCTATTAAAATTTTTGTATGTTTTAGAACTGTTGATAGTACTGCAACAAGTAGTGAAGTTCACTTGGATCAAATACATAAGAGATTGATGATGTAAAGGAAGATGTGAAGACTCAACCACATCAGTGTGTTGAAATTCCACTTAGGGATGACCTTGGAGAACAGAGCTTGACAGAGGTACACCAAGTGAAGTTTGCCAGCAACAAGAACCATGTCAACAACCAAAATGGTATACAAAAACAATGAAAAATGTCAAGGAGGATGAGAAAGCGGTAGCTAAGCAATCTGCATGAGCTGGAAAAGAGCCTAGACAAGTTAATGAGCAAGCAAATTTTGCTTTAGTTTCATAAGTTTTTGGACCCAACAGATATGAAGAGACCAGAGGTAAACCAGATTGGGAAGTTGCCACGGAGGCAGAATTTGACTCTTTGATAAAGAATAAAACATGGGAACCATGAGAATTACCCCATGGAAAGAAACTCATTGGTTGTAAATGGGTTATAAGGTAAAATTTAAATCAGATGATTCAATTAACAAATGCATAGCCCATCTTGTTGCTAAAGGGTATGCACAGCAGGAAGGTAAAGATTACGGAGAGACATTTCCTCCAACTGCAAAGATGGTGGTTTTTCTATTAGATCTCTCTATTGCGGCACAGTTTGGTTGGCATGTATATCAAATAGATGTTAAGAGTGGCTTCCTAAAGGGAGATTTAGAAGAGGAGGTCTACATGGTGCAGCCACAAGAGTTTCAAGTACTAGGAAAAGACCATCTGGTTTGCATATTGATTAAGTCATTATACGGACTTAAGCAGGCTCCCCAAGCCTGGAATTTCAAAATTGATCAACATCTTAAAGATTCAAAATTCAATTGAAGATTTTATGATCCTAATCTCTATATCAAAACTACAAGTAATGACATTGTCATTCTCATTGTGTATGTTGGTGACCTTGTTATTACTAGCAGTGGAGCAAACCTGATTTGAAAAGTAAAATCTAATTTGTGTTATTTTTTGTTATGACAGATTTAGGGCTCTTCATTACTACGTAGGTGTAGAATTTTGGCAACTTGATCATACTATGTTTATATCACAAAGAAAGTATGCCAAAAAACTTTTGGAAATATTTCAAATGACAGATTGTAATCTAATATCTACAGCTATGGAAGTTGGGTTAAAACTGTCAGCCTAATCTGATTCATCTTGGGTCAATGAGTCGGTACATCATCATTTGGTGCAGAGCTTGATTTATATTATGACCATTCGACCAACTTTATGTTTTGCAGTGTATTATTTGTCTCATTTCATGTCAAATCCCCAAAGAGAGATGTTTTGCATTGGCAAGCTGCAAAACGTATTCTTAGATATATCAAAGGTACCCTTGACTTTGGTATACTATACCAGCAATCTAATGATTTATGCAATTTGAACAGGATCAATTGATGATCAAAATCTACTATTAATTATATATTTGCTCTTGCATCAAGGGCTATTTCTTGGCAGAGCAAACTTCAGCATATGGCTGATTTATCATTAACTAAAGTAGAATATAAGTTAACATGCAGTGCAATATACATTGTGATAATCAAAGTGTGCTCAAGTTGGTGAAGAATCCCATATATCATATATCATGCCAAAACAAAACATATTGAAGTTCATCCTCATTATATTCAGCAGATGATGGAGCATAAGGAGATTTATCTAAATTATTGTCCAACTTCTAAACAGATTGTTGATGTAATGACTCAACCCTTAGGTAGAGAAAAATTTGTAAAATTTCAGGATAAGCTTGGGATTTTATCCAGGTTAGTCATCAAGGGGGGGTGTTAGAATAGATAGACATGATACAGATTTCTATTGTTGTATTGTTTGTTACAAGTTACAACAATAATAGAAATCCTAAGTGGCCTAATTGGGGAGACTTTGGAACTTTGAATAGAGGTCTAAGGTTCGAATCTTGCAGAGGCTAGGGTTGTACACCATGCTTCGGTAACCAGAGTATGGTTGGATAACCATATATTGGGTAAACAACACTCTATGAGGGTCGTATCATATGGTCTATGGCCTTGCAGGCGTTAAAAACTACTTCTTTAACAGATTATTTAGGGATAATTCGTTAGGATTTGTAGGGATAAGCTGTTAGAGGCTTTTTTGGGATAACTTGTTAGGATTTATAGGGATAAATTGTTAGGATTTTTAGGAATAACTGATTATCATATTATAAATCAATATAAATTGGAGCACAGAAATGCAAATAAAGCATCATGTGTTACATTCTTTTAGGCGTTTGAACCTTAACCCCTAGTTCTCCTAGCTCAAAAGCATTTTTTATTTACTCCCTTAACATTTTCTAGATTTCTTTTAATAGTCCAAAAACCCAAAGAGGATAACAGTATAAAATTACGTTTGTACCAATGTTATATGAAGAAATTTTCCTAATTTCCAATTCCATAACTGAATTTATTTACATTTATTTAGCAGATAAATTATTAAAAAGCTTTTAAACCTCCTGTTATGTGTTTCTCTATACGAGCATTCCAATTATGGCTAGAATCAAATTCAAGCCCCAAGTACTTCCATGAAGGAACTACCTGCAGTTTCTCAGCCTTCAATGTTATACATCTTTACCTCAAGAACCAAATAACCATCAACTTTGATTTGCTTGCATTTATTTTCATTTCAAAGGAGTTGCAAAATTTGTCTAAAGTTGTTAGATGTCATTCTAATCTATCTTTATGTTTTGTTTGTAGCACATTTTCTGCATAAATCAACAATAATAAAGCATACACTATAATGTGAACATCTCCTCCCCCATATTTTATGATCCACCCTTCTAATTCATCTATGAATAAACCAAATAATGTTGGGTGAGAGTGGGCAACCTTACTTTACACCAATATTACTGTTGATAGTGCCCTTCTTGGTTTCATTCCTATCATTTCTTGGTATTGATAATTCTGCCAGAACCTTTTCATATAAGTAAAATGTTGTTGATCTCCATTGAATTGGAACATTTCATTTTTCCATTCTTTCCCATAATTTTATTCTTGGCTCTGTATCAAAATTCTTAGCAAAATCCACAAAACAAAGATAAATGGTATTATTCTTTCCTCGTATTTTATTAGTAATATCACTAAGAGTAATCAACTAATGATAGGGTGTTTAATACAATTCTTGTGGTTGCATTTATGCTTTAAGAAGGAAACTAGCAGTCCAGATCTGATAAAGCGGACAATGCTAGCGCAAAGTTTGGGAAATATTACTTTACTAAGATGTAATGCATAGACAGTATAGGTGGAGTTTTGGTATTATGAAGGCTGCTGCAAGAAATGTCAAGAAAAAGGATGCTGGATTCTAGAATATTTGTATTTACAAAGAAAATTGAAGAAGATTCAAAAAATGAAAATTAAGAATTCAGACTTTTTATGAAAAAAGATGCAGTATCTACCTATAGCAACTCAATCGAGATGAAAATTGAATTTCTTTGTAAACTTTCAAGCTCTAAAGGAGAGATTTGTGATTTGTCAAGGGTGGGGGGCCTGAGTACAACCCCTTTTTCTCCAGCTAAAAAAAAAAGGTTGAAAACCAGCTTGAGAAGCCCTAGCTTTTTTTCTTTTGCCTATAACTAATTTTCCTTTCTAATAAGGTTTGGGATCAAAATTAATGATAATTTTAAAATAATTATAGGTTGGGATAAATGATGCTATAATCTAGAACATGTGGTAAGCTCCTCTGCAACAAAGAGGAATTCAAGCATGTAAAGATATGTTTTTTTTAAATCTAATATGTTTCTTGCATCTTGCGAAAAAGAGCAGTACACAAGAGGGCAAACAAAATATTGGGATGTGGAGCCTAAAAAACCTGGCTTAGATATTTCAATGGCTGCACCTGATTTTGTGGATTATGAAAGTCCCCATACACCTACTATTAGAGCCACACGATGTGGAGCCTAGAAAACCTGGCTTAGATATTTCAAGGGCTGCACCTGATTTTGTGGATTATGAAAGTCCGCATACACCTACTATTGAAGCAACAGGATGTGGAGCCTTAAAACCTGGCTTAGATATTTCAATGGCTGCACCTGATTTTGTGGATTATGGAAGTCCTCATACACCTACTATTGAAGCCACAGGAGTTGGGTCCTCTTTCAATTTTGGTACAGATTTTGATGACTTTAAATATTAAGAACAAAGTTTATAGTGTATTCCATGTAGTTTAGTTTTGCATGACATGTATAGCCTGATCTATAAAGGTTGACCTTTGACATTAACCATTGTACTCTATATCAGATATGACAATTAAATGTGTTTTCATCCATTTGTGGTCTCTTTAAAATTTTGTTATATTTTTTAAATCAGACATTTCCTTTGTCATTTCTGCATTTCCAAAGAGTTTGAAGACTTGTGTTACCTAAGGCGTTTCCGTTTCAGAAACGTTACTCGTTCCCAAGTCTTGTGCAACTTACAAATAAAGAGAGATGCAATATAACTCTTCCTTGCATCACAACAGAATTGACAGTAAGACTGTATTGAAATGAAAGCATGTAGTCTTCTTGTAGAAAGTTCCTAAACCCACCAGATGGCTAGCAGCATACAGGTATAATTCAAGTGACATTACCAATGAAGGCAGGCAAAGCAGTCCAAAACTTCTTTTCTTGTCTCTCCAGGCACAAGATGCATGCTTTTAATAGTTAGATTAATGTATAACTCTTTCAACCAGTTTATAACCACCAGTTAAAAAAACCTTATGTAAGAATTAACCATATCTTTACTAGATCGGTACGTATTGGACTAATGCCTACAAATATACGCATGGCACCAATTGTAATAATATAACACAAGTAGTATCTTTACATGAACATATAAACCTTAGTCATAGAAGTCGTAATCTTCCAATGCTAACTCTCAGAAGTCTGGTGGCAATATAAGGATGCTTTGCACCACTCTGAAAAGTGTGCACACACCTGCTAACATCAGCCTACACTTACTATTTTGCCTCGCTCTCAACATAACCAATGTTGCTCAATCTACTTGCACCTGTACTTTTGCATCCACCAAAGTTTACCCTAAATCTTGCAATAACACCATTGCATTCTATTGTCGCAAGTCCACCTAACCTACTATTATTATTTTAGCATTGCCCTTCTCTCCTCTTGGCCCTCTTCCTAATCTATTTTGATTAATGAAAAGGAATACAATGGATATTGTTTTTGGTTCTTCAGTTTCTAATGTGCGATACAAATGTTTATCGAGCATCTATTAACAACATATTTATTTATTTCCCACTGTGCCAATGTCCTGTCACAATTGACTTAACTTTTAATCTAAATACTAATACTTCAAATTCTCATAATTATTGCCAAAGGCTGACACAAAATCGCTGGTTGTGTCGTAGAGTTTGTCACATGTGTGTTGTCATCACATAATGTCGTTGCATGTGTGTATATAACAAAATATATGTTTGTAATAAATATTAAGTTATGTGTTATGGGGCATATTCTAATGTTTCGTGTATACATGTAGTTCAGTGGTAGTTGCATAGTTGACAACCGCATATTGGTCCTATGAAACCCATATGTAGACATCCACTTTGGCAAAGAGGGATGTTAGAGGGTGATGCTGATTGAGAATATTAGTCATCTATGTTTGTTGTGTATGCAGTCTATGTGTTGTACACTCGACTACACCATAATGTATTGCAGTTGATTGGAATATGAAGGATACATGTTGCATTTTTATATGTATCTATAAGTTCTTCCCATTGTGAATCTTTATATACATATAATTGAATTATGGTATCAGCGGCATTCTATTTCTTTGTGAGGGAGTTCTATATTTTGGTGTTGATGCCTATACAAAGTTGGGCAGAAATTGGTGACTTGGAATTGCAATGATCATGGTCAACAAGTGTAGTAATCGAAGTGTTTCATTGCCCCCTCGAGATGAGGGAAGATGGAAGCTTGATACTGTGAGTGATGCAGACATTTTTGTCAACATCAATGAAATGCCAAGAGACAAAAAATGTGTGCATGATAATGCAAGGCATGATGAAGGCGTGTGTCATGATGCAAGGCACAACAAAAGCGTGTGAGACGATACAACGCATGATGAAGGCGTGTGTCATGATGCAAGGCACAACAAAAGCGTGTGTGACGATACAACGCATGATGAAGGCATGTGTCATGATGCAAGGCACAACAAAAGCGTGTGTGACGATACAACGCATGATGAAGGCATTGGCAATGACAAGTTTGATAATAAAGAGAACCTGATTCAACAAGAATGATTGAGAGTAACAGAAGTGAGTTGTACGTCAAACAGTACGTGATATACAAGAGATCAGCACTAAAGCAACTATAGATTGTTGTGTCCGACAGTGAGCAAGATGGGAAGATTTATGGTGGGCCTTCGTCATACATATAGGAAAAGGATCAAGGTGGTCCGTTTGAGCTAAGGTGGTCTCAAAGATGGGACTCTAAGATCAGCACTAAAGAAACTATGGTTGTTGTGTCCCATAAAGAAGATAACTATATGCAATGGGACCCAATTAGTAGTGGAGTTCTTAACCTTTCATTCTTTCCTCTTGTTTTAAATAGCAGCTCTTCCCTCACCTTATGGATCAATTTATTCCATATCATCAATAATATTTGAACAAGCCTTCCTCCATTGATGTTCTGATTTGAAATTGCGTTGCACTTCTTGCCAAAAAAACCAAGAACATATTTTAGTTTTTACTAAACCAAAATTCATTTACTTGCATCACTTAGTTACACAATTGCACAAACCAAGCCACACTCTAAACTCAAGGTATGTGTCATGACCATCCCCTAACTTTGGCATGCATCACAAGCACATCAAGTATGCACAGCAGGTATATATACGCATCAAAAACACTACTAATGGGGTGTGTGCACACAACTCTAACATATCAGTTCAATAGTTCTTGGACCAAGCCCTATTAGTGATTGTTTGCCTTGGGTCTGCCACATGATTTACACACCAATAAACATGGCATGGCATCCCACTACCACTTTTGGCCCCTTGAAAATTATTAATGTAGTAGATGTCATGCATGGCAATTTTGCATCATATTGCATGAAATAAAAGTGAAAACTTATTTGTGAGGAAATAGTATGGTTGGTCAAGGCAGAATATAGTGTTAAGGTTTTCAATTGATTGGATTCCAAAATTAAATATGGAAACTATGGGTGAAAAGTCTAAGGCATACATGGCATTCAACAATGGATTAGACTGAGCGAACCGAACAAGGATTGAAATGACAACACTTGTCTTAACATATATTATGTTTCAATGTGACAAAACCTCACTTAAAAAGATCATGCTGTGTCAAAGCTAGGACACGGTATATTTTGAGACTTTTATAATGTGACATCCTGTTACCCTTAGACATGAAGATGCCAGATATCTTTAGCGTGTAGGATAGAGACCAGACAAGGGGATAGAATATTGCAAAGAATAATTTGTGTGAAGTAGTAGCACACAGCTCCAAAGTTAAAGTAACATTTCACCAGCTTTCTATTGCGCTAAAAGTTACAAAAAAAAAATAATAATCTCTTCTAAGTAAAAAATAAGCATAATAAAAAATAAGGTAACTTGCTGGCTGCATACAATTTATCTTGAATACAGTAGAATCAAACCCCAAAAAAAGCACAAATAGTGACACAGAAAATAGACCGGTAGAATTACAACTTTAAAAGTTATGCTTTACCTCAAAATCTGCCATGGTAATACTGAGATTATTCATTTCTTCTTGTGTCCAAGGCTTCTTCCACCATGCATCTCCAGTAATCTCCAAACCCTCACATGTTGAAGGACTGACAGGATTCCTGCTTGCTATGATTCTCTTTATTGCAACTGAGGCTGCTTCCCTGGTTAACGCTGTCAAATCTGCACCTACAAAACCAGCTGTGCATTTTGCAATTTCCTTAAAATCAAAGGAACCTTCCAGTCTTAACCCACTTGTAAGTACTGACAAGATCTCTACCCTTGCATTTTCATCTGGAACACCAAGAATAATCTCACGATCGAAGCGGCCAGGTCTCCGAAGCGCAGGATCTATAGCATCAGGTCTATTTGTAGCACCAATCACCAGAACATGGCCTGACTTCTTTTTAGGTGTTTCTACAGAGTCTTGATCACCAGATTTCATAGTCTCCTGCGACTCATCCATGCATGTCAAAAGTTGTGTCACAATTCGACGCTCCATTTCCCTCTGCAAAGTTTCTCTCTTAGCACTTATAGCATCAATCTCGTCTATGAATATTATTGAGGGTGCTGTTTTCAGTGCTTTGGAAAACAAATTGCGAATATTTTCCTCTGATTCACCTGCCAGGATGTTCACCAAAAAATGGAAGATTGAATAAAAAATGACATAGAGCCAAATTATTACTTTGTAATTATGTTATCAGAACCGGAAATCAAGAACACTAAAAGGGACTAATAAATGAGTTAGAGAAATAAAGATAGGAGAGAAAATCTCTTTCGTGCAATAGATAACTTAAAAGGCTACAGAAAACACATGACCACAAACATCACCGACGACTCATCATTACATCATATTTAAAAGAAATAGCCTATGCATGTTGCACATGACTGGCGAAGTGCACACATGTCATGGCACCAAAAAATAATTCATAAAGCATTTTTAACTCATAAATTTAATCTCTCCTTCTTGTACTCAAAGCCCATATTTACCCAATCTTATCACTCATTTCGAGAAGAAATACCAATAAATGATTAGATGCAGGTTGATTTCGAATGGCAAATTAGTAAGATCACTCGGGTCAACTTGAAAAGCAGTACACATCAAATAAAGGTGTCCTTACTTACTCACTTAAGGAAAGGCCAACAGTAAAGGATCATAAACGGTGAATCAAGACTCATCTGTCAAAAAGCAAACCAAGTATAGAACTTTTTTTTGGGCTAAAACGAACAACTTAAACAAGGCTGAAGGCCACAGTGACTATAGATCACAAAGCACTGAGTCCTTTTTAACTGTATGTGATAATCTGACAGTCCATTTCATTTATGGCAACAACTATGACAGTCCCAGGATAATAGAAAACTATGTGCCTACTGAATCCAGGATAATAGAAAACTGGGGGAGAGGGGCCAAAGGTTGAGTGAGGTTCAATGGCTGTAATAGTAGATGTAATGGAATCCAGTCTTTGGACACTTTTTTGTTGAAATGTGTAATCATTCACTTCAATCATGGTTGACCCTAGTTTTTGTCATTGCCCATAGGCCCATCCCCATGTCATTATAAAGTGATCCATATATTAATTAAACTGAACAATAATATGTCGGTATGACAGTTACTGGGATCGTGTAAATCTATCTTGACTCACAAATCATTTTGATCATCTATATGTAATTTTTTTCATTTTTAGTGAAGTGATTTTGGCATTATTAATTTTGCATTGTCTTCTCTTTTACAAACCTATTTAATGTGTTGATTTCGTTTGATTCTCTCTTATCATGATTGTGAAATTTTTCAGGGTATCAAAGCAAATATGGATGTCCATTACTCAATTCAAAAAATCTAGCTTTGGTTTCCTTAAAGGCAGCACATCCACTAGGGCTTCATCTAAGAGATCAGAGGGAGAAGATGAGACTAAGAGTAAGTGTTTGTGCCCTTCATCAGCTAATCAAGGTTTCTTGAGTTGTAAATCTCTTAATATTTGCCCCAGCTTAGGGTTTTGCCAGCTTTAGGAAATTATATTGTTTCTTTCATTCCATGTTGGGCTTTGCAGCAAGGCAAGATGCTTAAAAAAGTCTTCAACGCCCAAAGGTCTAATAGCAATGCAAGCTTGAGGGGTACTCCAAAGTGCTACATGATGTTTTTGGATGAATCTCTTTACAACAAAAGAATCTCCAGGATTTGGACAAGAAGGATGAGAAAAGTTGGACTGAGATTCCTACAACTCCCACAAAACACGTGAAGAAGTAGGCAAATACCTTTTTTCCTCAAAAACAGCTTCATTGGACAAACCATATAAAATTCAAGAAAACCCTTTGTGTTTTTAAATTTTGCATTAAAAGGGCAGTACTGGACGTTTCCTAGTTTTTCCAATTCAGGTGTTAAAACAAATGTCAAAGATAAGTCAAAGTTGATGGCAAACATTTAAATTATTTGAATTCAAATTTTATATATAATCTTAAACCTCCTTTTTGTTTTGGCTGCACAAGGTAAGTGTCTTTGGGTACTTCATCTTCCAGATTGGAAGATGTCAGTCTCCTCAAATAGAAGTCCCCATGCTTCCTCTCTGGAAAAAGAGTATGGGCACCTTGGCTGGCTCAACCAGCTTAACGCTCTTGGAACCCACCCCCTTTAGAGACCACGCTCCTATGAACATAAGGATGGTGGGTCCTTATATTAGAGGCCCACTCCCTTGTCTCCTAAAAGGAGGATAGTAGGTTCCCAACTAACTTAGTTAGCTAAGGATGTCTAGCCCCAATATGTTATGGTTTTTATTCCTGTCCTACATGGGCACACTCTCCTTATGGTGCAACAGGAGGCTCTTCTTTAAGTATAAGGCCTCACCCTTTTGTAAACAACAAGCATGAGGGCTCCCTATCCATCCTAGCTAGCTTAAGGCACCCACACTCAATTAGCAACAAGGTCAATCACCCCTCCTCCAACCCGACAATGCAATGTTACTTGCCCTCACAAGAGCTTGATAAGACCCCTAACCCTGATTACACACATGGCACATGTTGGACCCCTCCAAGTGGATTGGTTTGCAAAACAACCATCTTTTTATGAAAATATGAGCCCATTGCCAACCAAACGACGCCAAATGTCACACAACATTTTGCCAAAGTCAAACCATGGGACAATCAGCAAGGCAAGTGACAGTACGATTTGCAAAGTCAAGAGGTACAGTCAGCAGAAGTCAATGAACCAATTCTGCATCACCACACAGCAATCTAGGATAAAAGTTTGTTGAAGTCAATTTTAACAGCAAACTTCAGAAGGATATTACTTTTGCATACAATGTCATTTTTCATTCTTTTTTCACATCGCATAGTTCTTGAAGCCCTATGCGCGATGGCACACTTCTTTTTGTCCTTTTTGACTACTGTCAAAACTAAATAATGCAAGATCAGAGGGACTCTAGCATTAATATATGCAAGTTCGATGGGTCTAATAATGACCCATAGAGAGACCAAATTATTGCCTTGCAAAAAACCAAGTGCTTTGGATGTATATGGACTAGTCGTAAGCTCCAACCACAGATGCTAACAACAAAAAGGAAAAGTGGAGGTATGAAGCTCACAGACTTATCACCTTGTATGTTGAACCAGATTTGGTCCTTGTTGTGGAGGCTAAAGAGGGATGATGATCACAGACTGATCACCTTGCATGTGAAGGCTAAAGAGGGATGAAGCTCACAGACAGATTCCATCCTTTAAGCCAAAGAGAGCCAAGATCCAAAAGTTGTGTGACAATAATTTTGAGATCTCTTTAGGAAGGTCAGCAACAATTATGTCAAATGTCTTGAAACTAAGCTCACCAATTTTAAGTTAGGTTGACAAGTACATTGCCTGATTTAAAAATCTCAAAGCGAATATCACCGATGCAAGAAGACAAGCCAAGAAGAATCATGAGTATATTAATTTCCTTCTCAAAGATATATCTCCTGCCCTAAGAACTTTAGTGGGAAATTTTTAACAATATTCCATTGCCCATGAAGAATCCTAAAGAGCCTACCTGAGGTCTTTGCTTGTCTCATTCAACATCAAGTTACTTTAAGGAAAAATAAAAAAATTCCACTGACAGATCAAGCTCGTCTCAAAGATCCTGCAAAGCACTCTTCCTGTCCCAAAAGGGAATCGGAAAAGCCAAAGCATGGTGGATAGAGATCATCTGAAAATTATTCAAGGAAGCCAATAGATGGTTCTACAAGAAAGAAGGATAAAAGTTCCTTATTTGGCATGCACAGACTTGAAAGCTTGAGGAAATTGCTAAGGGATTCGAGTGTAACAAATAAGTTTCTAAGTCTCCACCAGAAGATGACACCTGTGCCTCCAATCATAGATTTGTGGTCGTCCACTCGGCTTAGTAGACAACTGACTCTAAGAATGGATTGTGGATTAGAGAATAGCTATGCACATGGTTAAGCATCACCATCTTCTCCTTGATTACACTCATCTACAAACAAAGAAAAGGCTCTTATTTGCAATGACTCAGACTTGAACAAAGTGGATCATAAAGAAAAAGATCCAGAAAACAAATTCACAAATTCTCAATACATCATATAAAGCAATTTTACGATCAACCATTTCTTTATCATATTCTTCAAAACATCATTACACTAGTAAATCTAACATAGTTGCCATTATGCCATATTCCCCCAAAAACACACACTAAAGTGTCTAAATCTGCCTACCTACACAAACACCCCAGCTTCCATTTTTCACATCTTGAAACAATGATTTTAAAACCATGTATTGCGAAACCACTAGTTAAAACCACTATTTGTCTACCTTCGTTTAATGTGCAACCTACATAAACCCAAACATAAAATACATAGTTATCTTGTAATGCTCATGCATCAAACCCTCTCAAATGAAAAGAATTGAACCTCAAGGTTCAATGTTCATTACATATCTTTTCTCCTTAACATGCATACAAATTGATCTGTCAAGTAGAATACTTTCGCCATGATCAACTTCCTTTGAAGTCAATTTCTTCACATGCAATGCCTTGGCTTGTTGCATGCCTTGCTACTTGTCATTTTTACTCCTTTTTTATGCATGGTCTCTTTATCCACAACTTCCATCATCTGATCCATAGCTTTCATTGCCTAATCAAACCATTATAACATATTTTCCGCTTTTTTTAAATTTCTTTTCCTCCCATCATATTTTCCTTTGGTCCAATCACTCTTTCTTTATCCTTTTTTATTCTGGTCTTTTCTTCTTCTTCACTTTCAGCTCCTGATTCATGTTATTTTTTGTTTTCAAGTTTGATAGAGGAGCATCACAAGATGATTATGTATTTAATGTTTGGGATTATGTAGGTGGCATATTAAATGAAGGTGGCCAAATAGTGGTTTCCCAATATGCGGTTTTAAGACCACGGTTTCAAGATGTGATTCTGTCTATAGTCCTGGCCATTCTCTTGGAAGCATCATTAGATCTTGTGTTGGCCCTTTTGGGATAGTTGGTGATGATGATGATTGTGCTTCTACTTTACATCCCACTATAGATTAATTTGGCGCTTGGATCTGCTGGAACTCCTTTCTTAGCACCATAGGAGTGAAATAGTGATGCCCCCTTTCCTCGACACTTTTTGGGATCTTTATCAACGAGCTTGAGACTTTTATTAGGGAGAATGCTCACCCAAAGGATAGTTGCCTTCTTCACTATGTGCTGATTTCTATTCTCCTCTTTGTTGATGATGTTGTTCTTTTGGCCTCATCCACTGAGGGGCTTCAACATCATCTGAACACTCTTCCCGCTTTTTGTGACTCGAGACAGTTCACGCTGAATCTTTCTAAAACCAAGGTTATGGTATTCAATACTACCAAAGAGGCTCTATCCCATCTCCACTTCCTTTTCCGAGGTCAGGAGGTCAATATCACCACCTCTTATGTGTACTTGGGGGTTCTTTTCACTTGTCCCACTTTTGGTATGAAACCCGCCACCCAAGACCAAGCGTGTAAGGGGTATCAACTCTGTCTTTGCTAGAGAGGAATTGCTTCAAAGCACATTTTCAGGATATATCTGTGAAGATGAGGATCTTTGACGCCTTGGTCAAGCCAACTATTACTTATGGGTAAGTGGTTTGGGGTCCTAGTCTTGGCCCAACTGAGTGGTCACGGGTTGAATGAGTCCAAACACTTTTTCTTTGAATATTCATTCGTTGCAAGGGCACAGTCCCCCACTCAATTATTCTGGCATAGTTTAGGGCTTCTCCTCTCCAACTTGAGATTATCTTCTTGATTATCGATTATCTTCACAAGATCCATACTTTAGGAGATACCCCTGCAGGGTACCCTTACCTCGCCCTTCACTCCTCGATGGAACTCCCTCCGAGTTCTCGGGGAGGCCGGAGGAGCTGGTATTTCCAGGTTTCTGCCCTCCTGGCCAGCATTCTGATACGGATAAACAAGTTCCCCCCTTATTCTTTGGGGGTTCTCCACCCCTCTCAACTTAGTAAGGAGAAGATGCTCCATGAGATCCGAAAATATGTTAGTCTCCAGTACACTAGATGCACATAGATCTCTCCAGTTGCCCCTCTTTCCGCCAAGTTGTCTTTCTACCATGAGAACTTCTTACATATACATGAGGGCAGAATAGTTCGTCCATAGTACCTTCAGCAACACACAATGCATAGTGTTCGGATCACTATTCGGCAACTCAGGGTGTGTTCTCACCAACTCCGGATTGAGTCAAATCACCATCTTCAAATCACTTTATTTTTTGTTGTCCCATTTATTATGAGATCCGGGGTAGATTCCATTGCCTTTTCAGGGACAACTCTCAATTTGTTTCTACCTTCTTCAGATACTAGGACAGGCAGTGTCTCGCACTCTTTCTTAGGGAGATAACTCAGCTTTGACGACATAAAAGTTCTCCTCTAGATGGATCTCACCCTCCTCAACATCGGCTCATCACAACATACTTCGCCAGCTCCAACGGTCCAGGTGACTCCTGTCAAATACGCCCCACATCATCCAGTTCGAACAGAAGCAAGGTTACTAGACAACGCACCCACAATTTGTCAGGGTTCCAAACTAGCAATGGATAGACATATCATGGATTTCTTCAGCTCCGGTACTTCGGCCTCAAGTGTTAGGAGAGATTAGTTTCTAGGGGGTTCTTGGAGCTTGCCCCTCCTGGGTTGCTCCCTCTCCCCTCCTCCTCTCTATCCGTTCTTGGCATGCACTCCTCTCTTTTGGATTGCAGCCCTCCCCCCCTCTGCTCTCCCTTTTCTTTTCCCTTTCTCTTTGGCCCGGTTGTCGGGTTTTGTCTTGTATTTATCTTAGTTCTTTTCTTTGTTGGGCATTTTAGCCTGCTAGCTGGCAGTCATTATTGTCCTTCTTATAGTCCCTTGGGTCTTATTTTTGCCCACCGTGGACATTAATAATATTTCATTTCTATTGTACCTCAACTTCTAGCTCTCTCTTAATCATAACTTTTAGCATGCTAGGGTTTATCCATTTTGGGTAACCCTTGAGGCTGTAGTTTTGTGCCATACAGTTGTTCCACTTTAAAGGTGTCTAGCCTAGATTCTTTACTCTAGTTTAGCTTATTTTCATAGCACTTCTTGGTTCCTACAGTGCATTGTAATTTGTCACAGCTCTTTACAAAGAGTCTCATTGGCCTACTTTGGCCAAATGTGGACATTAATAAAATTATCTTATCTTATCTATAGAAGGGAAGCAGAGGTATTTGTGTAGGCAGGGAGATTTAGACAATTTTAGGAATGTATTTGCAGATATATGGCAAAATGGGAAGAATGTTAGATGTATTGGTGTCATGAAATCTTGAAGAATATGCTAAGGAAATGGTTGAGTGTAAATCTATCTCACTTTATATGATGTGTTGAGAATCGTTGTGCTCTATTTTCTGGATATTGTTCTTTGTGATCCTCTGCGTCAATTTGGTATCACAGAAGGCAAGTTTAGAATAAATTGTGCACATTGGAAGAATTAAGTTGCACATATTTGGGGATTGTCCAAAAGCTTATTGTAGAAGAGTCAATTTGTATAGATTTAGAGAGGGAAGATAAATAAGAAGTTGATAGAGATGCAAGTGATCCAAAGAGACGATGGGAAGCTTTACTAAGAGCATCAGTTAAGTTAATGAAAAAGAAGTTAGATTGCAGGATAGAATCGCAAACTTAAGCGAGGAAGAAGAATATGATGATGATGATGAAGGTAAATCTCAAATTAAAAAAGAAGATGAGGAACTTGAAAGTGAAAAAGGACATGAACTGAAATCTGAAAGTGAAGAAGAAGAAGAACAAAAGCTGGAACCAAAAAGGATGAAGAAAGAGAAACAAGAGGAGCAGAAAAATAGGATGGGAGGAAAGGAAATTGAAAAGTATGTCCTAACGGTTGGAATAGGCAATGAAAGGTCTGGATCAAATGATGGAAGCTACAGATCAAAAGACTATGCGAGAGGACGCAAAAATAGCAAGAGAAGTAGCAAAACAGAAAGAACAAGATCCAGAAAATAGAACACACAAATTCTCAACACAATATATAAAGCAAGACAAATTTCCTTATCAATTCTTCAAACCACCATAACATCAATACCTCAGGCATACTTCCCATTACGCCATATATCCCCAACATACATACCGTAAAATGCCTCAATCTACCTACCTACACAAATACCCCGCTTCCCTTTTACAAAGGAAATCACACCTCGAAACCAATGGTCCTAACCAAAAAAACATGTGCTGGAAAACCAATAACTGAAACCAATAGCTAAAAATACTATCCAAATCCCTTTGTCTAATATGACACCTGCATAACCCCAAACATTAAATACACAACTGTCTTGAGATGCAAACACAACCATTAAATTCATGTTATCCCATGATGCCCATACATCAAATCCACTTAATAAGATTGAACCTCCCAGTTCAATGTACAAACACAACAATCTTCCTCACTTCCACGTGTACAACTAGTTCTCTGAATCAGAATATTCTTTCCATGCCCGGCTTCCTCTTTCTTTGAAATATTGTCCTCTATTTTAACATGCAATGCCTTGACTCATTCTTCTCCATGCTAATTTTTGGTCCTTTCTTCAACATAGCATCTTGATACATAGCTTTCATCAGCTGATCCCATCATCCAAACATATTGATAGAGAAAAATATGAGGAGAGGAAAGGAACTTGAAAAAAAATATGCCGAAAAATATGTTATAATGCTTGAATTAGGCAATGAAAGCAATGGATTAGATGATGGAAGTTGTGGATCAAGAGACTATTCACAAGCAAGGGTGCAAAAATGGCAGACAAATAAGCAAGATATGGAACAAGCTCAGGGAGCTGATCATGGTGAGAATATGCTGCTTTAAAGATCAACTTGTATGCATGACAAGGAAAAAGATATGTCTCCAAACATTGAACCTGACAGTTGAATTCTTTTCACTCAGGAGGGTTTGATGCAGGAGCATCACAAGATGGTTATATATTTGATGTTTAAGGTTATGTAGGTGACATATTAAATAAAGGGATACATATAGTGGTTTAGCTATTGGTTTCAGTTGGTGGTTTTTCAGCACATAGTCTTAGTACTATGATTTTGAGATGTGAATCCCTCTACAAAGGAAATAAAAAGTTATTTGTGTAGGTAGGCAGATTTATATGGTTTTAGGTGTGTGTTTGGGGATATATGGCATAATAGGAAGTATACCACATGTACTGATGTTCTAAAGAATGTGATAAGGAAATGGTTGAGTATAATTCTGTCTCTATAAGAGGTAAGCTAGGGTATTTGTGTAAATAAACAGATTTAGACACTCTTAGGTGTGTATTTGGGATAGATGGCATAATGGGCAATATGTCAGATGTACTGATGTTTTGAAGAATGTGACAAGGAAATGTTTGAGTGTAATGTTGCCACACTTTATAGGATGTATTGAGAATCTGTGTTCTGATTTCTGAACCTTGTTCTTTGTGATCCACTGCATCAATTGATACCAATTTGACACAACAGATCACAACAAACAAGAGCATCTTGGGACAATGGGCAGTATACCAGATGTACTGATGTTTTGAAGAATATGGCAAGGAAATGGTTTAGTGTAGAGCTGTTGCACTTTATAAGACATGTTAAAAATTTGTATTCTGTTTTATGGATCTTGTTCTTTGGATCCATTGCATCAATTGATAACAATTGACAAAATGGATCACAAAGAATAAGAGCCAGAAAATAGAACACAAATCTCAACACATCATATAAAGGGAGACAGATTTACACTCAACTATTTCCTAATCATATTCTTCAAAATGTCATTACACCAATACATCTGACGTACTTCCCATTATGCCATATGTCCCCAAATATATACCTAAAATTGTCTAAATCTATCTGTCTACACAAATACCCCAACTTCCTTTTTACAAAGGGAATCACACCTTGAAACAATGGTCTTAAAACCATTTGTTGGGAAATCACTAGGTCAAACCACCATCTATCTATCTTCATTTAATATGCCACGTACATAACCCTAGAAATTAAAAAAAACAATCATCTTGTGATGGTCCTGCATCAGCCTTACCAGATTTTGGTTGTGGTGATGTCAATATTGGTACAGACAAATTTATTGGAGTTTTTTTATGTTTTAGGAGTTGGAACCAATCTTTTCTCCATCTATCACATCATTCGAACTAACAAATAGGCGGATTATGGGCCAAATAAGTAGGTTGTCAAGGACAATGACAGTGATTTCAAGGTAATTACTTTGGGATAATTTAATGAGACAAATCAAATGTAAAAACTTAGTTCAGCTCTGGGATCATAGAATCAAAAATTGTTCCTCACTATGGTGGCTAAGGCTGAAGATACTAGCGAATTATGACATTGACACTTAGGCACACTACTTCCGTTTAAGGCATATGAGTCGTCTTCACATGGTTACTAATCTTCTGTCCATTGCTCCTGCTAATGACATGTATGAAGGATATGTTTTTGGGAAATATCATCAAGAGTCCTTCCTAAGTACAAAAGCTCAATATGCTTCTCAGCCTTTGGAGTTGGTGCGAAGTGACATTTGTGGCTCTAAGGCCAAAGCTTCTTTCTTCAATTCGAGGTACTTTCTCATATTCATTGATGATTTTTCTAGATTCCTTTAGAAATAGTGCATCAAATCCAAAAAAGCCTTTGCCAAATTTGAAAATTTTGTTAGGAGGTGAAGTCAATACCCAGATCTCCGATGTTCTTCATCAAAGTGGAGCATGGTGATGCAGTGGTGAAATTTTTTCGTTCGTACAACCATACGATGTGGGTTACTAAAACGCAATAAAAGCGCGTTTGTTATAAAACACAGTAAAGCGTTTTTGTCATAAAAGCAGTAAAGCGCGTTTTTTTAAAACACGGTTAATAAAGCAGCATTTTTAATAAAGCGCTTTTATCTGGAATGTGCCACGGCTTTTTGGAATCTTGCTTTGTATTTCTATAAAAAGGGGAATGCCCCTTGCATTTTAGCAGTGCGAATGTATGAAAGCTAGCTGAGAATAATAAAAGAGAAAAGCTGCATTTTGCCCCGTGGTTTTTCCCTACACGCTGCAGGGTTTTCCACATAAAATCTCATGTACTGTTTATTGTTGCTTAGCTTGCTTGCTTTTAATTTCCTAACAAATTTCAAGGCTCTTCCAGAGAATCATAGTGCGAAGAAAATTAATTGTTTGCAAACTAGCCAAGGAGACAAGTACACAAGCAATGAATTTAAAGAGTTTCTCACAACACATGGCAAAGGACGATTCACTTTACTCCATGGCAAAATGGTGTAGTTTCGCAAAAGAATAGAATTATCATGGAGATGGTTCCTGGTATGATCCATGCTAATTAAATTTATCTCAAATTTTGGAGAAAAGCGGTATATTGTGCAACTCGTATTGATATTATCAAGAGGACTCTTGTTGTAATGTCAAGGGCATGACTGTTTATGGAATATGGATAAGGAAGCAACCTTCAATTTCGCACTTCATTATATTTGGTTTAGATGCATAGGCCCATATTCCTATTAAGTGACACAACAACCTTGAAGCCAAGATCTACATGTGCATATTTGTTAGTACAATGAATACTAGAAGGTGTATCAGCTCTATGATCCATTTTTCCACACTGTTATTCTTCAGAAAGATGTTATCTTTAATGAGGTCTTGTCTCATGGGCCTACACGATCTCTCACTTAGCTTCTTGCAGATGTAGCTCTATCTCATTATGTCATTGTTGATACTCACCCTCTTCCCAATGATGATATTTGCTCATTCTCCCAATCCTGTCAACACTTTTCAACTAAGGTGACTCCATTTTCTTTGGAAATTTCTTTTGCAGCACTCCTATGGTTGTTAATGTTGCTTTTATTGATGAATTTCCACCCTCAAGAACTCCTCCTCTTGTGAAGCCCAAGCCTATCCCAAGTGGTCTAAGACTACGCTCAAGGCATTAAAGGACTTCCTTCAATAGGACCAACATTGAAAGCCTCCTTTACATTGTACTCTTATCACCAACGTGGATGTGGAAGGAGATCCTATTTCTTAAAATCAGGACGAGGATGTCCTGAATGGGAGGAGGTCAAGCCAATTTTGTATAACTCATTCATGAAGAATGAGTCTTGGAAGCTTGTTCCTATGCCTAAGGGCAAGGGCATTATTGGATGCAAATAGGTCTATAAGACCATACATTGTGAAGATGGTTGAATAGAGAAGTATAAATCTCATCTTGTTGCAAATGGGTTCAGAAGGAAGGCTATGACTACAATGAGATTGTTGCTTCCATCACCCCCATTGACTCTATTCGTATGATTCTCTCCATTACAGTCGCATTCTCAAGGGAGGTTGATCAAATGGATGTCAAGATGTTTGACTTCATGTAGATCTTAAAGAGGAGATTTATGCACAACAAACACAAAGTTCATTCAAGATGAGTCCACACAATTGGTTTGTCAACTCCTTGTATGGACACCACGAAGATGTTATGAAAAGATTCACAAATTCTTTCTTGGTTAAGGCCTTAGCTGTTGTGAGTGTGGGCATGATGTTTACACTAAACATTATGATCATAATATTCTCATCCTTTTGTTTTGTGTTCATGATATGATTTTGTGTTCATAATATTCTCTTCAATATTCTTTTGAGATGTCTGGTTTGGGCCTACTTCAATGTTTTCTTGGCATTCAGATTTACTCGGTCTTCTCAAGGAACTCTCTCTCAACATCTATATGCTTTGGACCTTCTACAGCAGTTCAAGATGGAGGACTGTAACACAGTTCACACTTCCCTTGCATTGGAAGTGAAGCTTGAGGCTTAATGTTCTTCTCCTTTGATTGAAGCCACTCTCTATTGGTTTCTGGTCAGTCTTCTTTATTTTACCCATAGCAAACCAGGCATCATCTTTGCAGTCAGGCGCCTCATAAGAGCCATTGGAAGGCTGCCAATCATCATCAATGATACATCAGAGGCATTATCCACATGGATTTTCATTTCAATGCTAGTGCTCCTCTTCTTTCGCATGGATAGTCAATTGCAGATTGAGCAGTTAATCATGATGATTGCAAATCTACTTCTAGTTATTTATTTTCTCTAGGCTTTGGACCTGTTTCTTGGTATTGCAAGAAACAACACACTATCTCTTTTTCTAGGGAAGCAGAATAGAATATTGCACTGTCGTCAACGTCATTGCCAAGAAACATCTTCAGTGAATGTGCAAGCTTCTTGCACAATAGGGTCTTCATAGGAAACGCTCCAATACATTTTACTGTGATAATCAAAATGTTGTATACTTGGTTCACAATTCAGTGGAACATCAACAAACTAGGAACGTTGGGATTGGAATGCATTTATACCTAGGGATTTGGATCATTCGATCAGCTTGTGCTTTTGTATGTACCTTTTGTTGATTAGCTAACGAATATGTTCACCAAGGTCATGCTGAAGGTGGGTTTCAAGATCATCTCGATGTAGGGTAGTTACCGTTAAGTGGGATGTTTATGTTCCCTAATGATTTTAAGGAGAAGCATAGAAGCAAATTCCAAATTCCTTTCGAATTTTTTTTTCTAACTAGCAAGTCTAACTTTTATCCCATCGCAAAAATATAGGTCATAAGAAATAACCTGCTTGCAGTGCTTTAAATATGAATATATCTTAAACAAATGCATTCACAGAGGATGACAATTCAATAAACTCACCCTTGACTAGAACTCCAACAACTATATAAGCATGAAACAAACGCAACTTCAGAAATAGCATAACGCAATAAGTACCTGATACTCCAGAAACCACCTCCGTGGCCGAAATCTTGTAGAAGTGGACGCCTGTCTCATTAGCGATGGCGTGGGCCAGTTTGGTCTTGCCACACCCAGGCGGCCCGTGTAGCAAAATACCCTTCATGGGCTGAACTCCCAACCATGGGTATATTTCCGGATGATACAGAGGGTAAATAATCTCCATTATTTCACTGATTACTCCACTCATCCCGCCCAAATCCTTAAACATGACCCCCTTATCACAACCCTTCTCTTCCTTCTTCCCCTCATCCTTAAACCCTAATTCTACTTCAGAATCACGCCTTCCCTTGGGATCACTGACGATTCCATTCACATCATTGCCGTTTTCACTGCAAAGTTCGGTGTCGATCTCCATTTTACCGGTAACAGCTATGCTGCTGGGCGTCGCCTCCACATTATCATTTTCCTGCGAACTCTTCATCTCCGACGGTTTTGGAGTGGCGGAACTGTTGGCATTATAACTCGTTCTTAGTAATGAGTTCATCAAGTCCGAAAAGGGTCGCAGGTTCGAATCCCATTCGGTACCGCTGCTGCTGTCCGACGCCAGCTCCTCCTCATCTTCTTCTTTTTCGCCTTCGTCACCTCTTCTCCTCCTGAGATAATCATTTTCCCTTTTCTGCAACCTCTCCTCTGCAAGGTCGGGTCTTTTTGGCTTTGTCTTCTGGTCATTATCGTCATCAAGGGTTTCAATCGCGCGGAGAACGGTTCTGCGGAAGGGGTCTTCTTTGTGGCGCCTGTACTCGCGGAAATTTGTGCGGAGATATGTGACAGCGGCGTCGAGGTCGTGGAGGTCGTGAGTTTCCCCGTACCGTTGGAGCCTTGGCACGATCAAGCGGTCGAAGAAAGAGGGATTGAGAGTGCCCCTGCGTGCTCTGTGCCTCATTATTATTACTCGGATTTACCGTCCCTAATTTGTAAAGAAAAATACAAGCTATCAATGTGTCTAAACTGCGAATTTTAGGCGTAGGAGAAGGAATCTGTGCTGTGACTGTATTTTATTGTGGTATGCATCAAACCCACCACCTCAGAGAAGACTTGGCGCTTGAAATAAGCATAATATTGTTCTCAAATTCGCATAATATTGTTCTCAAATTCCTGCTACGGGAGATCTTTCTGGTTTCTCTGCGTAGTCATGAATCGTCTACGTTTCCCTCTTGGCTAACCTGCCAGTTCCGCCAGGGTTCTAAAATCGCAAAAGCTTCTGCATGTAATTTAAAAAAAAAATTAAGTATTAAGCAAAAACATTATTAGAAAGTACATGTTAAAAAAAATTTAAATGTTATTTTTAATATTAGTGAATAAAAAATAATAATTACTTATCATTGGTGAAGGGTTTAGTCTATTATTTAATAATCATAATTATTATTAATAATAATTTAATGTTTTGACTTTTTAAAGAGATTCAAACTTCACTTAATATGAAGAGATCATGACCTTTGTAAAATTATGTGTAAACTTATAATAAAAGATTATTTAGATTTCATATAATTAATAAAATATATATTAATATTTATCAAGTAGTATTAACTCAACTAGTTAAATTCATGAACATTTAACGAGTACCAAGCTTTGTTGTATTACGTAGGAAAAAAAAAATATATATATATATATATATATATAACCAATTGATGGGCCTGTCTCAATCCCATATAACCAATTGAAAAAATATAATTGATGGGCCTGTCTCAATATAACCGTCGAATGGCATTTGGTGTAATGGCAGTTGCCTAGTTATTATCATCCATGTGGTTGTGAGGTCGATTCCTCCTATGTTTGTTTGAACTATGTTTGTTTGAACAAGCGCTAATATTTGTAAATATTTGTAAACGATGTTCAATATTAAAAATATATATATATATATATAACCAATTAAAATATATATATGTAAACGATGTTCAATATTATAAAAATATATATATATAACCAATTAAAATATATATATAATATTTTTTTTTTTTTTTAATTTTGTAAACGATATTCAATATAAAAAAATCTCATATAACCAATTGAAATATATATATATATATTTTTTGATAAGATTTGAACTTAGATTTTTTTATTATTATTATTACATAGAAAACCTTTATATTCGTTCCGTTTTCTAAGATTTGACCTTAGCATGAGCTTAGAACATATAGTAATATTTAGAAATAATTTATACATTTTTATGAAATAGAATCATTTGAACTCATATAATTCATAAAAAGCCTTATTTTACATATGATTAAAACATTATTCTACATTATATCAAGTGGCAATGGTTAGATTCTTCCATATTTAAAGAAGAGGCCAAAGTTCAAAGCGATACATGGATATCTAGAGTTTTTTTTAATAATACTATGTAGTGATGATGTAATAAGGATGGGGGCTTGTATCAATCTTAATATAAGAATTGTTAAAAAAAAACATTATTCTATAATATGAAGCTATTTACTCTTACCCCTTTCATAATTCTCCAAATCTAAGATAATAAAATGTTAAAGCTCACTCATTAAATTGGAACTTTGTTTTATGGTTTAAAATTCTCTCATCTCCAATTACTTGCTTTTAAATCCTTATAAAATTTTAATGTTAATTTTTTAATAAGATTATAACCTTAATGATGTAATACTCTTTTTCTTTTCATAATTAATTATATTTAATTTTTAATTAATTATAAATAAACATTTGTAATAACTTTACACATTACCGTAGCAGATTAGAGTAGAACATTAAAAAAAACCAAAAAAAAAAATTGGTTATGCGGATTGAAATGAATATAACTTTTTTTAAAGCTATGTATTACATCATCATTTATATTATATCACTATGTTTTAATGAATCGTGTAGAGGTATTATAATATTGTTGATTAAGGTATCAAAATATTATTGAACTAAATTCACATCACATTGGTTCTCGAGGGTTAGGTGGATTGGTAAGTGCTTGTCTAGCCAAGCACTTACCAAAAAGACACCCAAGTTCAAACCTCACGGAGAATATTTGTAAAGGTAGTAGTCTAATATGAATCCTTTGAGTGTTCGTTAGATCGATGATGATGGTATGAATTTTGAGCAACCAATGGTTCCCTTCATGTCAGGTCAAAAATAATGAGGCAAAATGGGTTTGATAGGAGCAGTCCCTCTGGTTTGAACCCTACGCTTGCCAGTTACTAAAAATAGTATGGTTGTGACCAACACTTCTATGTGCCAAAAAAAATATCACATCACACTCATTTAAACTTAGTTTCTTCCTTGAAAGTTGAAGAATTTAATTGGTTGAGATAATATTATTTGATTAAAACTTATTAGCTTTTAATATAGCAAATTTAATTGGTCGAGATAATGTTATTTGATTAAAATTGTCACTTCGCAAAGGATTAGGGATTTTTTTCTGAATAACATCTTATCTTTTAATTGCTATATCTTTATGAATGATTATCTGATTCAATTGATTCTTGGATCAACTTGTGCGAACTTTGAATAGTTTTAAAATGAGTGGTCATATGAAAGAATCTAAATGATATTGAGGGAGATACGACCATGTGAAGTCAACCATTCGAAACAAGGGCAATGACGATTTTTCAAATCGTGAAAAATAAAATTGTAAATATTTGTTACCCAGGGTCTAGATCATGGGAAGAGCAATTAAGGGCTAGGACTTTAGTGAGGCAAGACATTTTATCTAGACATATAATTTTTTAGCTAAGTTTTTTTCCTTCTTTATCTTACAAATTTTACATTTTAAAGTTTTTATTAAATATTATATTTGCTATAAGACATTTTGATAAATTTCAATATATATTGAGCTTTAGTTTCCTTTCCATTGATCGGTTTATAGTTAAATCCTTAAAATTATCTCTAGTGGTAGAGGTTAGTGAGTGCAACTCAGAGAGATCCTCATTGCTCCAATATAGGGTGACTTTTGGTAAATTTAATAGGTACTAGCTAAGGGCTTCAGCCTTGAGAAAAATGGATTGATATGAGTTGGAAGTCTCCAATATTGATTCTATCAATTCTTCCCAAAGGTTTTTTCCTAGCCATTTTTTGTTTTAGGGAAGAAAGAGAAAATATCATAAAAGGGGGTCCTTGGTTTATGGGAAGAGCAAGACTCTTCCTTACCCACTGGTAGGCTTTTCACCTGAAAATATAAATCTATCCCTAGTACCAATTTTGGTTAGGATGTTTGGGTTGCTCATTGAATTTTGGGAAATAGATGCCTTCAAGGCAATAAGCAACACTCTAAGATAATTCCTTGAGATTTTAGATACTATGAAAGATGGATTTTTGGCTATTTATGCTTGGATATTGGTCATGATTGATATAAGTAAAGTTTTACCAAAATCAATCATTCTTAAGTATAGGGATAAGATGTGGATCCAAACCATAGATTATGAAAATATATCTTTTAGATGTAGAAGATGTCATGAGGTGAGGCATATTGAGAGATCATGCCCTAAGAAGAGCCCAACAGAATCATATGTAGAAAATTGCAAGATAAACTTACAAATGGTTATGGATGGAGATGGTTTTCAACTTCCAAAAAATAGATCTAAAAAATAAAAGAAAATAAATAGTGGGGACCAATAAGGAATGATATTGGAATTAAATACCAACTTATTTCAGTCTTTTGCCTATGAAGAAAAAGTAGATCAAAACATAGAGGACACAGTACAATAGTTCCAACATATTAACAAGGAACCATCTATTTAGTATGATCCTAATTTAAGGAAGAACATTCTCGATGAACCTAAGGAATGTGTCTCATTACATTTTGAAGACTCTCTTGAAGCACCATGCACCATTCAGGAGAAAAAAATTGGTAAAGAAAATGCAGTTTTAAAAGTCAATACCTCTACCATTAATAAGGAAATACCAAAAAATAAGCAAGACAATTCAAAAGCTTGTGTAGTAGAGCTAGGAGAGGATAAATATGATAAAAAAACAAAATTGTAAAAGAATATTGAGGAATAGAATAATAAGACCTACTCTTGATATAGACAAGGCAAAAAGAGGAAAACCCTTAAATTATCAAGCAAGATCCAGGGAAGCAAGATCAAACATAGGTAAAGGAACATAAACTAATTTGGTTGAACTTCTTTTTACCAAACAATAAAATGATATTGGTAATACACATGTGGAGCCAAAATCCCCTAATGAGACATGATAATCATATCATAAAATATAAGGGGTGCTAATACCCCCTCAAAGCAAAGGTGTATCAGGGATCTATGTTTAAGTAATAAGCTTGATATTATTTGTATCCAAGAAACTAAAATAACAAAAGAAGTTTCAAAAACTATGAAAGCAATATGGGCAAGATGTGAATGGGATGCTATGGATTCTAAAGGAGTAGCAAGAGAAATTCTAACTTTTTGGAATCCTTCTAGACCTCTTGTGTAACCATTCATAGAACTAGGCATTTGATAGCCTCTTTAGTCACTTGTTACTTTGTAGATATTTGTTTCATCCTTATCAATGTTTATGGACCTACAACTCAATCAAGTAGATTAGAAGTTTGGAGTGGGATTGAAGCCTTTATGAGAAGTAAAGACCAAGAAACCCAATTCATGATCATAGGAGATTTTAATACCATAACCAAGTTGGATAAAAATTTTGGGGAATTAGAAAATTAACCCAAAGTAAGAGATTTCTCAACTTTTATTCAAAATAATAATCAATGGGAGGTTGACTTTGAAGAAGACAACTATACTTGGACCAACAACAAGAGAGGCTAAAACCTAATAGCATAAGACGAATGCATTCTCTCAAATCATTAGCTAGATTAAGGAACTTGTGCTAAAATTAATACCTTAACAATGATTGGTTTAGATCACTGGCCAATATAGTTAAAATGGTGGTAAGTGAATTCAAAAAATATCATATTTTAAATATGAGTAGATGTGGGAATACCATCCTCAATTTATTGATATGATAGCTCAAACGTGGAATTCTTTAGGTAATGGTGGGTTGTATGCTCTTCCAAATAAAATTAAATCTATAACATCTAAATTAAAATAATAAAACAATAATTCTTTTGGAAATATTATTGAGAAGAAAGAAGAACTAAAATATGAACTTTCAAAATTTTAAAAAGGTGATCTTAATAATCCAAGCTCAGAGGAAAGGGAGTTGCTTGGTGAATATCATAATATTTTGAGTAAGGAAGAGAAATTTTGAAGATTAAAATCAATATAGACTTGGTTAAAAGAAGGAGATAAAAATATAAAGTTTTTCGTAGGATGGCTATAGTACAGAGATCAACATCCAGAATTAGTAGAATTAAATCAATAGAAGGAATTTGGATTGAATATTAGAGTGAAATTAGAAAAGAGGTAAAGTCTTTTTATCATAATATTATAGGATTAGAGGGAACTAGAGTTCTTAATAACAAACTTCTTCAAGATGTTCCTTCAATTATAACAAATGAAGACAATAGGAAACTGATGGAGCCTATTACTCTAGAAGAATTTTATTTAGCTATTTTCTCTTTTAATAAGGATAAATTCCCAAGTCCAAATGGACTCTCTATATCTTTTTACCAACATAATTGGAATATCGTGAAGGATTCTTTATTGGTGATAGTGGAATAGTCTAGGGTAAAACAATTCATACCTTAAAAAATAAATGCAACATATCTTACCATAATTCAAAAAAAGATGGATGTTGAATTGTTTGATTCTTTTAGATCCATAAGCCTATGTAATATGGCATATAAGATTATCTCCAAAGTGATGAATCAATTAAGGCAATTGTTAAACAAAATTATTTCAAAGAGCAAGGAGGATTTGTGAAAGGAAGACAAATTTTGGATGGGATCGTAGTAGCTCATGAAGTTATACATTCATCAACTTCAATAAAAGATAAAGCAATGATCCTAAAACTTGATATGAGTAAGCCTATGATAGGGTTAAATAGGATTTTATTTTTGCAATTTTTTGGTTTAAAAAAGAAATGGGTTAGATGGATTAAAGCTTGTGTCTCTACAATTTTTTATTCAGTGTTGGTCAATGGGTTAGTAACAAAATATTTTAAATCCAAGAGAGGCCTTAGACAAAGAGATCCTCTATCTCCTTATTTATTCATTATTATGGTAGAGGTTTTGAGTAGGAACTTAAAGAAGGCTTACAAATATGGGCTTATAAGTGGACTTAAGGTTAGTAATAGCATCGACAACATCACCCATCAACAGTTTGTAGATGATACAACCCTTTTAGAAGGGCAAGGATAAATGAGGCTAGAGCTTTGAATAACTTTTTAAAGAAATACGAAAGAGCATTAGGGTAAAAATTTAATAGGAACAAATCCAAAACTTACTTCCTTAACACTCTAGCTAGTATCAAAACAAGAATTTGCAAGTTACTTCAAATGGAGGAGGCAAACTTGCCAACAACTTATCTAGGGATGTCTTTATTTGAGGGAAGAATGAGGATAGATTTATAGAATCTAGTTATTAGTAAAGTTTAGAATAAACTTCAAACATGGAAAGGTAGATGGTTATCGTTAGCAAGAAGAGTGCAGTTAATTAAGTTTGTCTTATAGGCCATTCTAACATATTATATGTCATTGTATTCTATACCAAAATCAGTTGGAAAAAAATTAATCTATATTATGTGATCCTTTTTATGGTCAAGTTTACATGATAAAAGGAAATTTCATTTGGTGAAATGAAGCAAGGTGCGCGATGATAAAACTAATGGAGGTCTTGGTTTAAGAGTTCTTACAAATGCAAACTTAGCTTCAAGGGGAAAAGTAAAAGAGAGTCAAAGACAATGGGCAATAATTCTTCTAAGTATGTTGAGCCCAATGACCCAAGTTTAATATTTATTGCATTCTCTCTACCAAATGGTTCTGCTCTTTGGAATGGTTTAAAAAAATCTATTGATCTAATGATTAAAGGTTTAAGATGGGTGGTGGAAACTAGAGAAAAAAATTTCTATTTGGATGGATACTTGGTGTGATAAAAAACCACTTAATTTATATCTAATTTTGAAACCTTGGATGAGATTGCTTCAAGACAAATATGGTGATATGGTTTCAAACATTTTATAAAGGATCAAGAAGGAAGATACAATGGAAAGAAGATTCTTTTACAAGTATACAAGACATTGATGCTAGGAGGCAATTGAGTAGGAAGATAACAACTATGATTTTTCCAAGGGGAGCCGGGGATAAATTGATTTGGGAGTTGAATTGCTCAAGATAATACACAACAAGAAGTGGAGATAATAAAGAAACCAACAAAATGGTAATATCACGAGAATATGGAGAGATATTTGGAATAGCCCAAGCATTCCTAAAGTCAAAATGTTTGTTTGGTTAGTAGATCATAGAAGAATTTTATCTTGGGATAACCTTATGAAAAGGGGTTTTCATGGCCCCTCTCAATGTATTTTTTGTAAAAAGGAGGAGGAGAGTATAGACCATCTCTTGGGACATTGCTCAATAGTTTGGAAACTATGAAAATGGATTCTTAATATGTTTGGTAAATACATGGTTATTAATAATTAAATTGAAGGTTGGTTAAAGCAAGGACATAGCACTTATAAAAGTGAGGCTTTATAGACAATATAGGATATATCAAAAGATACAATACTTTGGACTGTATGGTTAGAAAGGAATAGAAGAATATTTAAAGGAAAAGAAAACAGTTTAGAGGTAATGAAAAGGAAGATATGTTTATCCATAGAGGAGTCTAAACCAACCCTGTCAACTCACCCAATCCTTAATCTGGAAGCAAAGAGCCTTGATAGCTGGTGTCAAGTCATTAAATGAAATTATGATGTTGGGTACAAGTGAAGCAAAAAGAAGGCAAAGAATATAAAGTGGAAACCACCAAATGTGGAGTGGGTTAAATTGAGTTTTGATTGAGCATTTCAAGCCAATTAAGAACCATTGTGTGTGCAAATGAATTTATTTACCTATCTTGAGTAGGGTAAGATTACCAACAAGAGGAGAAGGAAAAATTAAAAATAATAGAGAAAATATTTTGTCTTGTTACGCTTTCAATAATGAAGTTGAAGCTTGTGCGACTTTAGAAGGGTTAAAAATATGCAAACAAATAAAATGGAACAAAGTAAGGATGGAAGGTGATTCTCTCATAATAATAAATGCAATTTTATGGAAAGTCAAGGCTACATGGAACATACAAGAGATAATTATGGAAATTCAAGATCTTGCTAAAGAGTTTAAGAAAACTAGGTTTACACATACTTTAAGAGAAGGAAACAAATGTGCATATAGGCTAGCCAATAGAGGGGTTTTGATTGAGGATCGTGAAATTAAATTATCCTTTCCATGGTTAGAGAAAATAGTAAGTTTAGCTAAAGCTGACAAGAAAATGTTGATTGCTTGAATAAATAATAGTTAAGATTTACTTTAGTGTTTTTTCCATTGGTAATATATGCTTTATTTTGTAACAGAAATGTGTTTTCATATAAACTATTTATTAGAATTTTTGTGGTTGCACTAGTTTTTTAAGAAGGAAACTATCAATATTTGGTAAAGTGAACTATGATAGTGCGATGTTTTTGAAATATTACTGTATTAAGATGCAATGCATAAATAGTAGAGGTGAAGTTTTGGTATTGTGAAGGTTGTTATAGATAAATTTCAAGAAGGATGTTGAATTTTGAAATATTTGTATTCATACAGAAAATTTTAAAGATTCAAAAGAATAAAAATTAAGAATTCAAAAATTTTATGTAAACTGATGTAGGTTTCTAGCTATAACATCTCATATGAAATGAGAAGTGTATCTATTTGTAAACTCTCAAGCTTTAAATAAGAGAGTTATATTTTGTCAAGGGTGGGGGACCCGAGTATAACCCCTTATTATTTAGCCCAAAAATATTATTTAATTAAAATTATTAACTTTTAATACGATAATAAATGTTTTATAAGTAAGAAAATAAAAGACAAATAATACAGTTTTTTTTTAAATTTACATGGTGGAATTGGTAGTCGTCACGAATTCGGGCAGGTTGTTCGACTTTTATGGTCGCTATAGTATTCTACGTTGTCCATATAAGAAGCTGGCACATAGATCTTCGTGTAGTTCACCCCTATAACCACCATGCCACAATCATTTTAAACCTTTTATGCTGCTGAAAACACCAAGAAAGAGACAAGCATTCAATCCGACGAGGCCCGATATTTGAACCTTGGACCTCCGCCCCCTTATGGGGTTTGGTTGAACCAATTGGTCTACACCTCGGGCCTAAGACAAATAATATAGATGTATCAAATAATTGGTTAAAAAGTGAAAAATAACTTATAATATTAGTTATCAAATTTGTCGAATTTGATAGATAAAATTTGAAATTAATCGAATTTTAAACCCTAGCGAATAAATTTGACGAATAAACCTTAAATTCGGCAAAAAAAAATGGCGAAAAACAAGTGGAGAACGCATACGGGAAGGGGGTGGGAAATGTTTCACATGTGTTTTCAACCCTAAATTCAGCATGAAAAAAATTGGGCAATGCACGCGAGAAGGAGAAAATGAATGCGAATAATTTTTCGCATGTTATTTCCCCTTTATATTTGATATTTTTCCCTTTATATTTGATTTTTGGAAACATTTACAACATCCAAAAATCATAATTTGGTAATAGCTGTGAGACTGAGTTGTAGCTTCTGTAACTACATCAATTTTTTTTTTATATTATAATTTAATAGTTTTGTTGGGTTAAATAAATTTGTTGTGATTTACTATAATAGATTTATTGTTTTCATATGAATTTTCTCATATTTTTGCTTTATATATATTTTAAATAAAATAAGATTTTTTTACATTTAATTTTAATGTTTATATATATATGATACATTTAAGTAAAATTTTTATATTAAAAATATAGAAAGGAGGTTTACATTCTTTTAATACATGTAAATAAAATTTTATACGTAAACGTTGAAAGTAAAATTAAATGACATTTTTTTCTTCAGGAAAACTATTTAAAATGGCACCATTAAAATCTATCGTAGAAGCTTGGAAATATACGATAAGAGAATTATTAATGTTTGTTTCAAGTTTTCATTTAAGTTTCTTAGTTACTAATTTATTTACGTAACATTAAAAGTATATATGTCCATTTAAATAATATCAAATTTTATTATGTATTTTTAAATATGTCAAATTTCTTTTGAACTTCAAGAGTGTCGAACTTGAACACGAACTTGATAACTAAGCTTGTAAGTAATAAAATAAAAAACATAGATAATAAAGTTGTATTATATATAATTGGTTTAAAAGTGAAAAATAACTTTTTATTATAATTATATTTTAAAAGAAAATATTTTTTTTGCTGGATAAAAAGGGGTTGTACTTGGGTCCCCCACCCTTGCCAAATTACATCTCTCTTTTTTAGAGTTTGAGAGTTTACAAATAAATACACTTCTCATATCAATTGAGATGCTAGAGCTAGAAACCTACATCATTTTACATAAAATGTCTGAATTCTTGATTTTTATTTTTTGGACATTTTTCTACATCTCAATTACTCCAGAATTTGGCATTTTTCTTGACATTTTCCTATAGCAACTTTCACAATGCCAAAACTTCACCTCTACTATCTATGCCTTGCATCTTTGTAGAGTAATATTTCCAAAACATCGCACTATCATAGTCCTCTTTACCAAATTTAAATTACTAGTTCCCTTCCTCTCTAAATTCATAGCCCTTCATTGCTCTTCCCATCGTTCGAACATTAGGCAAATACTTGCAATTTCATTTTTTGCAACTTGAAAAATCACTTGTTTTGAATGGTTGACTTCACAATGTCGTCTCTTCATCAATATTTCTTAGAATTTTGCATATGACCACTCATTTTAAAGCTATTCAAATTATACACAAGTTGGTCTAAGAATCAATTGAATCGGATAACTCTTCGTGAAGATATGGCTCCTAAAATTTGTGATATTATTTAAGAAAAAACCTTAATCCTTTACACTTTGTAATTTCATTTTTCGAGACTTGAAAAATAATCACTGTCCTTGTTCCAAATGGTTTACTTCACAGGATCTTATCTCCCTCAATATTGCTTGGATTTTTGCATATGACCACTCATTTTAAAGCTATTCAAATTTTGCACAAGTTGGTCCAAGAATTAGCTGAATCGGATAACTCTTTGTGAAGATATGACTCCTAAAAGATGAGATATTTTTTAGGAAAAAACCTTAATCCTTGCACTTTGCAATTTTTGTTTTTCTCATTGTAAGCAACCTTCCACGCTCCTTCAACCTTCTACTCAACATCTCAGGCTTCCATTGCAGCTCCTTCAATCAACCCAACCTTTCGCACTCCTTCATCTTATCAACCTTCCAAGTTCCTTCAGCCATTTCAACCTTTCGTTGTAGCTTCTTCAGCTAGTCCAGCTTTCCACGCTCCTTCAACCAACCTAGCCTTCCCCGCTCCCTTAGCCTTGACACTACAAAGATCAACTCATCATTCAGCCTTCCACACTCCTTTAGCCTCCAGCCATCCATGCTCCTTCAGCCTCTAGCCATCCACGCTCCTTCAGCCTCCATCCTTTAGATTTGTTGATCGTTAAAGCACCAGACCATTTGCAAGACCCCTTAGGGGGCCATTATTGTAAAAAAAATTATCATAGATGTAATTTACAAGAGTTAAAAAGAGCTTCTTTCATGAATAAAGAGAAATATTAATTTGAATCAATTTGATTGAAAAGTTATATTAAAATAAAGTATGTCATTGGTATTTCATCTCAATAACCTTAGTTTTAATCACGAGGAGGGAGGACCCCTGTTTCTATGCTCCTAGAGAGTGTGGCCCCTAGTTGTGCCACCTCCTCGAGGAGTGTGGCCTCCAATTGTATTTAGTATTACTTCCATATATATGTATATATATCTTAGAATATTTTTTTTATCTGAATATATAATTAATATACAATATTAGGGCGGAGGTAGTAGACCGACTGGTTTTCCATTGAGTGTTTGCCAGTTTAAGGTCAACGAATACAATATCGAGCCCGTCTAGGTCCCCCTCACTAGAATAAATACTTACTAAGAAAAGCTAGGTGGAAAAACCCCTGTATATCAAATATATATAAAAAAATATAGCATCTATGTAAATTTTAATTTTTAACTTTTGTTTCATTATTAAGCAATTCATTTAATAATTAAATGGAATTAGGTCAATCACTTATATTCCTCAACTTTTAAGACAAATATTTAGGTTTGAATCTTGCTAACATATTGTAATATCACTATATGTTGATGCAATAATGCATAGCTTGTTACTTATTACAAAATAATAATGGAGAGCTTGTTTAAATCTCATACAACCTATTAAAAAATAAATTATTTAATTAAATAATAAATTTTATAAATTATAATAAGCTTGAGTAAGAATTTCCAACAAATAAAATTTTTTGAATAAAAATAAAATAAAATTAATGTAATATTATTATAAAAATAAGAAAGTAATTTTAACTCATTGAAAAAATAATAAGCAAGTAATTTTGTGAGTGTGAGTCAAGAGGGAGTGCAAGCCAGGATTTCTTCATGGTAGAAGAGCAGCAAGTTTATCTAGAGTGCATCAATGCTTCAAACCCTTACCACGAATGCATGGAACATTGTTTCCAAAAAAAGGTTGAAGCTAAGGAACTCCGACAAAAAGAAAATATAGGAGAGAGTGTAAGTTGGAAGGGAATGCAAGCCGAGAGGGAGCGTGAGCTGATAGGGAGTGTGAGCCAAGAGTGAGTCTAAGTCGAGAGGGAGTATGAGCCAAGAGGGAGTGTGATCCAAGAGCGAGCTCCACTAGCTCGTATGGAAGGAAAGTCATATTTGAAAGCCCTGATGGAAAGTTAGGATGCCCTCGCTAGAAGTATGGAGGACAAAGTTAGAAATAAGTGAAAGAGTGAATAGATGGAAAGTTCGATCCAGGTAGTAGATGTTACACCAAAAGTGAGCATCAAGGATGAGACGATTGAGCATGATATAATGGTTCTTAAAAGTAGAAGGTTAATATTTAAGTTTGATATATCATGGCTAGGGTTTCTAGAGATTAAAAATTCGATCAAGTGAAAGTGAGGATTGAATTCAAATTACTCTATGACTTTTCCTCCTAAAGGTTTTTTTCTCATCTTTTCCACTTAAAAAAATTAGGGATAAAATAATGGGTGGCAACCCATGGTTTAAGGGGTGAGATGCACTTTATTTGAGACCATGGAATAATCTTTTTTTATTGAGATAAACTATTGAGAAGTTTTGAGTGTGGATTAGGCTTTTTGGACTTCCATATCAACTTCTCAATAAGGATGTTTTGAAGTATATTGGAAATACCCTAGGGGAATTCATCAAGTAAGGACTAACTACCAGGGAGCAAAAGCACGTTATATATACTCAAATATGTGTTGCTATGGATATTTTGAAACCTTTGCCACAATCCATTAAGATTAAATATGAATCAAGAGAATGAATCAACAAATGGATTATAAAAATATTGCATTTTCGTGCCTTAGTTATTATGTGATTGGACACATGACAAGAGTTTACAAAGTGAAAACTATGAATAAAGAGATAAAAAAATTGGTCATGATATAAAATTCAAGATAAAGCAAGAAAATCATACAGTAATAGAAGCTAGAGAAAATCAAGGATATTTCACTCCAAAATAAGAGGCAAAGAATGCCTATTTACAACCTTATTTGGCAAGTTCAAAAGGAATTAAAGGTGCAAAGGAAGATGTGGAGGAAAATACTAAAACAAATATGATAGAAGATGCCAATTTTATTCAAGGTAAATCATCTTCGTTTTCCTCAAGTAGTATAGAATCCTCTCCTGGTAATAAATGTGAAAGTGGTGTAGATGTTATTGCTTGCACTTTAAGGTTTCAAGGGAAACATAATAAAAAATGAGGATGGAGGAAATCTGTAACAATTGAGGATTTTTAGGGCAGAATAAGAAGGTAATTACTACAAAAGAGCATCCTTGCACATTATGGTTTACAAGACAACAAAAAGAAGAATGTGCTTATGAGGTTATTTCTTGCACTTTAGATCCTTCGTAGCAAGACAAACCTAAAGATGATAAGTCTTACTATGAGCAGTGTGAGAAGATTGAAGAGACTGATGAAGATGAAAGTGTCGTTGGAAATAAAAAAGAGAGGACAATCCAAGAAGAAAAAATAAAGAGAAAAAGAAACCCAAAGGGATATTGATATGGGAAAACAAAAGCAAATATTACAAGTGTTAATAAGAAGTGGGGCTAAACCCATAAATAAAAACAAAAAATAACAATAAAAATTATTTCTTGGAGTATTAGGGGCATGAATAAGAATCCTACAAAAAGGTATTAAGAATTGTCAAGTTGTTATAGGGAAAATATTTATAGATATGGAAACTTGACAACAAATATTTTAGCCATTCCTGGTGTTGAATTTCATCTTGACAAAATTTAAATTTCGGAAGACATCTGATATAAAAGAGTTGATTGTGGAAACTTAGCAGATTGAGGAAGATGGAGAATATCTTTGATAGAAAAGCAAGTTGTATATGGTTTAATTAAATTGTTAAAAATGTAATGAGAGCAATGTAATATTTTGTTTTTGTAATTATAATGGTCCCTAATAGAAGCCACACAACTTATTAAGAAGATGATAAGCAAGTAATTTTTATCAAATGATATTAGTTCAACCAATTAGATTCCTCAAAGTTCAAGGCGGAGACTGAGGTTCAAATGTTGTCATACTAAACATATATAATTGTCAAGTTGTTGTAATACCAACATGCAATCATAATGGGGTCCATTTTAATTCCATATAACACATTTAAAAATAAATTTTAACAAGCAGGCAATTTATTTTAATGGGTTATAGAAATTGAAACAACTCCACTTGTATTACAGCATGAACACATAGTGCTATTATAATAACATGGTAAGTATGTACGTATCACTTCACAAAATTCAAACCTTGGTCTCCTCATTGAAGATCAAGAAATTTAATCAATAAATACCATTTGATAATAAAACAAGTAAATATATATTTTGAAACAAAAAGCATAACTAGGTCACTCACATGCACCTGGTTTGAACTTGGGTCACCTTGATGAGAACCCAAAGACATACCAATGTGGTGTTCCAATAGGGACAATAAGCAATTAAATTACAGTCAACATTTTACTAGAAAATTTACTACATTTTTCTATATAAGAAGTGGTAAACCAATCAATAAGCAACAATTGGAAACATACAATTTTTTTCTTGCCTAATAGGTAGTAAATACAACAAACACTTGGAAACCTCTAGTTTGAGCGCATGTTGGGGTTTTTATGCCACATAGCAGCATGTAATGTTTTCAATGAGTTTACATGGGTTTTTATGAGGGGTCTTGCTCCCCTCATATTGAATGGGCATAATAGCATGCAATTACTAAAAGGTACTTCTATTTTTTTTTTTGACTTTTTAATATTTATTTTAATTATTTTTTAGCTATTCACATTTGTGTTCATTATTTTGTTCGATTCTACCAATGGAATAACAAAATTGTGCAAGAAAATTTTGTAACCTATGTTGCAAATATCCATGCCCAATGGGTGAAATTATTCCTCATGGAAGATCAAGATAGAAGCTCTTTTGTGAAATAAGGGATTATAGGTGTATCTTATGTAACCTATGTTGCAAGTACCCATGCTTAATGGGTAAAATTATTTCTCATGGAAGACCAAGATAGAAGCTCATTTGTGAAATAAGGGATTATGGGTGTTTATTGTAAGACACCAACAACTACCAATTCATAAGAAAAGAAGATTCTTGATAATAAAAAGAAAGAAAAATTAAATTAAAAATCAACATAAAAAAATGAAAGAAAATAAACAATGGAGACCGGTAAGGAAGACTATTGAAAGAAATTCTAACTTTTTTGAGGCTTTAGCCTATGAAGAAAAAGTAGATCAAAACTTAGAGGACACAATAGAACAATTTCAACATATTAACAAGAAACCGTCTATTCAATATGATCATAATTTAAGGAAGAACATTCCCGATGAACCTAAGGAATGTGTCTCATCAAATTTTGAAGACTCTCTTGAAGTGCCATGCACCATTTAGGAGAAAATTTGGTAAAGAAAATGCATTTTTAGAAGTCAATACCTTTGCCATTAATAAGGAAATACCATAAAATGAGTAATTCAAGTCAAAATCTTATGTAGTAGAGCCGGGAGAGGATAAATATGATGAAAAATAAATTTGTGAAAGAATATTGAGGAATAGAATAATAAGACATACTCCTGATATAGGCAAGGCAAAAAGAGGAAAACCCTCAAATTATTAAGCAAGATCCAGGGAAGCAAGAGCAAACATAGAGAAAGGAACACAAACTAAGTTGGTTGAACTTCTCTCTACCAAAAAACAAAATGATTTTGGTAATAGGCAAGCGGGGCCAAAATCCCTTAACAAGACATGATTATCACCTCGTGGAATATAAGGGGTGCTAATGCCCCATTAAAGAAGAGGTGTATTAGGACCTATGTTTAAGTAATAAGCCTAATATTATTTGTATCTAGGAAACTAAAATGACAAAAGAAGAGTTCCAAAAACTACGAAAGCAATATGGGTAAGATGTGAATGGGATGCTATGGATTCTGAAGGAGCGATGAGGGGAATTCTAGCTTGTTGGAATCCTTCTAGAACCTCTTGTGTAACCATTCATAAAACTAGGTATTTTATAGCCTCTTTAGTCACTACTTTGCAAATATTTATTTCATCCTTATCAATGTCTATGGACATACAACTTGGTCAAGTATATTAGAAGTTTGGAGTGGGATTGAAGCCTTAATGAGAAGTAAATATCAAGAAACCCAATTCATGATCATAGGATTTTAATGCCATAACCAAGCTGGATGAAAAACTTGGGGGAATTAGAAAATTAATCCAAAGTATGAGATATTTTTCAACTTTTATTCAAAACAACAATCTATGGGAGATTGAGTTTGAAGAAGACAACTATACTTGGACTAATAACAAGAGAGGCCAAAACCTAATAGCAAAAATATTATACATATGCATTCTCTTAGATCATTGGCTAGATTAAGGAACTTGTGTTAAAATTAGTACCTTAACTAGGATTGGTTCAGATCACTGGCCAATAAGAGTTAAAATGGTGGTAAGTGAATTCAAAAAAATCATATTCTAAATATGATTAGATGTAGGAATACCAACCTCAATTTGTTGATATGATAACTCAAACGTGGAATTCTTCAGGTAATGGTGGGTTGTATGCTCTTCCAAATTAAATTAAATCTATGACATCTAGATTAAAAGAATAGAACAAGAACACTTTTGGAAATATTTTTGAGAAGAAAGAACTAAAAGATAAACTTTCAAAATTTTAAAAATGTGATCATAATAATCCAAGCTTAGAAGAAAGGAAGTTGCTTAGTGAATATCATAATATTTTTAGTAAGAAAGAGAAATTATAGAGATTAAAATCAAGGCTTAAAAGAAGATAAAAATATAATTTTTTTTCATAGGATGGCTATAGTATAGAGATCAACATCCAGAATTAGTAGAATTAAATTAATAGAAGGGGTTTGGATTGAAGATCAGAGTGAAATTAGAAAAGAGATACAGTATTTTTATCAAAATATTTTAGGATCAGAGGAGACTGAAGTTCTTAATGATAAACTTCTTCAAGATGTTCCTTCAATTATAACAAATAAAGACAATAGGAAACCGATGGAGCCTGTTACTCTAGAAGAAGTTTATTTAGCTCTTTTCTCTTTTAATAATGATAAATCCCTAGGTCCAGATTGGCTCTCTACATCTTTTTACCAGCATAATTGGGATATAGTGAAGGATTCTTTATTGGTGGTAGTGGAATAGTCTAGGGTAAAACAATGCATACCTTATAAAATTAATGCAACATATGTTACCCTAATTCTAAAAAAGAAGGATGTTGAATTGTTTGAATATTTTAGACCCATAAGCCTAGATAATATGGTATATAAGATTATCTCCAAAGTGATGGTAAATCGATTAAGGCCATTGTTAGACAAAATTATTTCAAAAGAGCAAGGAGGATTTGTGAAAGGGAGACAAATTCTAGATGGGATCATAGTAGCTCATGAAGTTATACATTCAAAAACTTCAAGAAAAGAGAAAGTAATAATCTTAAAACTTGATATGAGTAAAGCCTATGATAGGGTTAAATGGGATTTTTATTTTACAGTTTTAGAAAATTTAGGTTTGGGAAGAAATGAGTTAGATGGATTAAAGCTTATGTCTCTACAATTTCTTATTTAGTTTTGGTCAATGGATTAGTAACAAAATATTTTAAAGCCAAGAGAGGCCTTAGGAGATCCTCTATCTCCTAATTTTTTCATTATCATGGCAAAGGTTTTGAGTAGGAACTTAAAGAAGGCTTACAAATATGGGTTTATAAGTGGACTTAAGGTTAGCAATAACATCGACAATATCACCCATCAACGGTTTGTAGATGATACCACCCTTTTTGGAAGGGCAAGGATAAATGAAGCTAGAGCTTTGAATAAATTTTAAAAGGAATATGAAAGAGCATCAAGGCAAAAAGTTAATAGGATAAAATCTAAAATTTACTTCCTTAACACTCTAGCTAATATCAAAGCAAGAATTTACAGGTTACTTCAAATGGAGGAGGAAAATTTCTCAACAACTTATCTAGTGATGCCTTCATTTGAGGAGAGAATGAAGATAGAATTATGGAATCCAATTATTAGTAAAGTTCATAATAAAATTTCAGCTTGGAAAGGTATATGGTTATCGTTAGCAGGAAGAGTGCAGTTAATTAAGTTTGTCTTACAGGCCATTCCTACATATTACGTCTTTGTATTCTATGCTAAAATCAGTTGAAAAAAAATTATTCTATATTATGCGATCCTTTTTATGGTTAGGTTTACATGATAAAAGCAAAATTCCTTTGGTGAAATGGAGCAAGGTGTGTGATGATAAAACTAGTAAAGTTCTTGGTTTAAGAGTTCTTCCAGATGCAAACTTAGCTTTTAGGGGAAAAGTAATTTGGAGATTGTACAAAGAGAGTCAAAGACAATAGGAAAGAATTCTTCTTAGTAAGTATGTTGAGCCTAATGACCCAAGTTTAATATTTATTGTGTTCTCTCTACCAAATGGTTTTGCTCTTTGGAATGGTTTAAAAAAATCTATTGATCTAATGATTAAAGGTTTAAGATGGGTGGTGGGAATTGGAGACAAATTTTCTATTTGGATGGATACTTGGTGTGATAAAAAACCCACTCAATTTAGATCTAATTTTGAAACCTTGGATGATATTGCTTTAAGACAAATATGGTGATAGGGTTTCAAACATTTTGTACAAGGATAAGGAAGGAAGATACAAATAGAAAGAAGATTTTTTACAAGTATACAAGACATTGATGCTAGGAGGCAATTGAGTAGAAAGATAACAACTATGATTTTTCCAAGGGGAGCCAAGAATAAATTGATTTAGGAGCTGAATAGCTTAAGAGAATACACAAAAAGAAGTGGATATAATGTACAACACCAACAAAATAGTAATATCACTAGAATTTGGAGAGATATTTGGGATAGCCCAAGCATTCCTAAAGTTAAAATGTTTATTTAGCTAGTAGGTCATAGAAGATTTATATCTTGGGATAACCTTATGAAAAGGGGTTTTCATGGCCCCTCTCAATGCGTTCTTTGTAAAAAGGAGAAGGATAGTATAGACCATCTCTTGGGACATTGCTCAATAGTCTGGAAACTATGGCAATGGATTTTTAATATGTTTGGTAAATGCATGGTGATGAAGAGCATAATTGAAGATTTGTTAAAGCAACGGTAGAGCACTTATAAAAGTGAGGCTTTACAGACAATATGGGATATATCAAAAGATACAATAATTTGGATTGTATGGCTAGAAATGAATAGAATAATATTCAAAGGAAATGAAAGCAATTTAGAGGCAATGAAAAGGAAGATGTGTTTAACCATAGAGGAGTCTAAACCAACCCTATCAACTCACCCAGTCCCTAATCTAGAAGTAGAGAGTCTTGATAGATGGTGTCAAGTCATTAAATGGAATTATGATGTTGGGTACAAGAGAAGCAAAAATAAGGTAAAGAATGTAAAGTGAAAACCACCAGATATGGAATGGGTTAAATTGAATTTTGATGGAGCATCTAAAGGAAATCTAGGACCAATAGGAGGAGGAGGAATAATTAGAAATAATAGAGGAGATATTTTATCTCATTATGCTTTTAATAGTGGATTTAAGATAAATAATGAAGCTGAAGCTTGGGTGGCTTTAGAAGGGTTAAAAATATGCAAACTAATAAAATGGAACAAAGTATCGATGGCAGGTGATTCTCTTATAGTAATAAATGCAATTTTGTGGAAAGCAAAGGCTTTATGGAACATACAAGAGATAATTATGGAAATTCAAGATCTTGCTAAATATTTTGAAGAAATCAGGTTTACACATACTTTAAGGGAAGGTAAAAAATGTGCAAATAGGCTAGCCAATAGAGGGGTTTTGATTGAGGATCATGAAGTTAAATTATCTTTTCGTTAGAGGAAGTAGTAAGTTTAGCTAATGTTGACAAGAAAATGTTGACTGCCTAAAACAAATAATGATTAAGATTTACTTTAATTTTTTCCATTGGCAATGTCTACTTTATTTTATAGTAATAATGCATTTTCATATAAACTATTTATTATAATTTTTGTGGTTGCACTTGTATTTCAGGAAGGAAACTAGCAATCCAGATTTGGTAAAGCGGACTATGATAGTGCGATGTTTTGGAAATATTATTGTACTAAGATGCAATGCATAGATAGTAGAGGTGAAGTTTTGGTATTGTGAAGGTTACTATAGAAAATGTCAAGAAGGATGTTGAATTCTGGAATATTTGTATTCATACAGAAAATTGAAAATATCCAAAAAATGAAAATCAAGAATTCAAACATTTTATGTAAAATGATGTAGGTTTCTAGCTATAGCATCTCAATTGAGATGAGAAGTGTATCTATTTGTAAACTCTCAAGCTCTAAAGAAGAGAGTTGTAATTTGTCAAGGGTGGGGAACCTAAGTACAACCCCTTATTATTCATTAAAAAAAATTAAAAATCAATAAGCTACTACGATCTATTAAGTTTTAAGAATTAAAAATTTTATGGGAAGTGGAAGAAGAAAGAAATACAACTAAAAATGAAAGAAGAAAAAACAAGTAAAGATTACAATAAGGTGTAGGGAGGACAAAGAAAGGTGAAATGGAGAAACATGAAACAAAATATTGCGTAGAGACTAAGAAATATTAAGACTGTAGAAGTGGAGAACTTGGTGTCAAGAAGAGCAAAACTCAACAGATTTAGGTGGATCTAAAAATAAACTATAAAGAATAGATATAAATTGCTCCTATAATTGGCATGGATTAACTAGAAAGGGTGTTATGTGTTATCGTAATGGTTATGCCTTTTGCATGTTAGTCTTCCATGATTGCGAATGCTTATATGCTTGATTGAGGTTGCCATATAGATCATGTGCAATAACTTGCCCAAAATGTTAAACATTAATCTTATCCACAAATTTGATTTAGACTACCTATTGGCAGTTTTGCAACTTTACCACATTGCAATTTTTTTGAATGTTAATTGTAAAATTTTGATGAATTTACTAAAGGAAGGTGCTATAGTTTTGATGCTTATTTTACTGTATTTTTACCTCTTTTAAATAATATTTCATTACTATAAATAAAATGGAAATTATGAATGCAACGAAGAATTTTGTTTAAAAATGTTTAAGCAGCAATAGTGTCAGCAAGAAATCAATTTTGGAGGAAAACGTGCTTCAGAAATGAAAAGCAACGAAGTTTGGAGCTTTCGCCCCAAGTTGTGCTTCCAGAGGAGTTTTGCCCAAGAAAAATGCAATGAAGATCGTGATGATTCGAAAATAAGTTGAAGGGAAGAAGAGAAGAAGTTTCGTCCCAATTGAGGGGAAAAAATCCCTTTCCTCCCTCTTGGAGGTGAAACTTAATTTAAAAAGAGTGAATTCACCTGACGAAGCAAAAGGAGTGAAAGTCTCAAGTTAAAAATGGGAAATTAGAATGCTTTCACCCCGATTGAGGGGCGAAAACCCTTGTCGCCCCTCTTTGGGGTGAAAGTTGTTTTTAAAATGCAAGTGGCTATGTTGAAGAGTAAATTGGAGGTACTTTTTCCCCAAGAGAGGGGCGCAAATCCTTGTCACCCTTTTTTTGGGAGAACAAAATTTAAAATAAATTTAGAAGTGGCACTTCGTGGGTCGAGTTCCATCGAGTTGAAGAGAATTTTTAAAGTTATTTCGCCCCATGAGAGGGGAAAAAGTCCTTGTCGCCCTTCTCTAGGGCGAAACATAGCATAAATAATTTTTTTTTAAGGTACTTCATGGGTTGGGCATCAATGTATGAACGCAGATTAGTAAATGCGCTTTCGCCCCAGGTGGGGGTAAAACTCTCTTTCATTTCTCCTTTTGGGTGAAACATATCCTAAAAAAGTGTTAATTGGCACTATTTGGCTATGCGCCAATGAATTGAGGTAGGGTTTTAAAAGCGCTTTCATCCCATGAGAGGGGCGAAATTCCCTGTTGTCGCTCTTTGGGGTGAAATACATCTTGAAGAAGGTTTAAAAGATAATATGACATGAGCTCGATGTGAATGCATTGCAACAAATTTAGAAAGCACTTTCACCCCAAGTTGGGGGTGAAACTCTTTATTGCCCCTCTTTGGGAGGAAAGGGAATTTCAACTATTTTTTAAAGGCGAAATAAACAAATGACGACATGGGGCCCATTTTTATCCATGACTTGGGCATAAATAACAATAAAGTTCTCGACACAAAGTTGTGACGCAATTAAATCGAAGTCGCACCTGTTGAGGGGTACCATGGGGTTTCGCCTCTCCAGGTGGTAAATGAGGTTTTAAAAAAAAAAATTGATTTCAGACAGAAGAGTTGCGCCATGCAATACATTAAAGGAAAAAATAGTTAAGGGTGATATCACCTCCCCAAGGAGGTGAAAGTCTCTATCACCCTCCTCTAAGGTAAAAACAAAGGAAATAGCTAAAGAAAGAATGGGTGATGGGAAAAATTGTTGAAAATGACAAATCAAATCGTGTTATCACCCGTTGTTGCCCCTAAAACATTGTTTTACCTCGCTCTTGGGTGAAATCAATTTTTTGATATTAAATTCACAGAGACATTGCTTTCGAAGGCATGATTTTGTATATTTTCTAGGAAAGAGGTGAAGAAAGATAGAATTTAATTCTTGGAGCGATGCAGGTAGTGCTTCTAGAACGTTTGCTTCAACATTGCGAGATCAAAGACAATTCTTGTTTATTTCCAATGCACCGACTATCGACCTTGTCGAATTTCAAAGCAAATTTAATGCTCGGTGGACTTTTCTAGTGAAAGTGGATTTCTAATGCGTAAGGCAAAGCGAATTCAATGACCAAATACCCAATTTTTAGATGATATTACTGCATCCCAATGCACCGATGTCTAATGTTGCTTTTGAGCATTTACTCATGCTAACTTCTTTGTGTGATTATCCCACCAAAGTCGGATCATGGTTTCCTTGTAAAATATCTTGACCAGAATATCACTAATATCAAGGAGGAAATTGTTCTCACTAGTTTTGAATCTACCAACATTTTATTTGTAAGCACATCGAATGAAATAGGCACAACCCTCTATAAATACTAATCATTTTTCATTGTAAAAGGAGGATGGACACTCTACAAAAAAACACTCCAAGTTTTCTACATCAATAGAAACACTTCAGCTTCTAGTTCTCTGAATAGTCTTGCACTAGATAATTATTTGTGTGTTATTTCTGAATGCTTCCACTTCCATTACTTGTTGTGTTTAAATTTTACTTCTGAATTTATTTTTGCTGGTAAGGGAGTGAAAACTGAAATGCTCTATGAGGTTATCTTTGTATAATTGCAAAAAGTTTTTGTGCTTGTAATTTTGTTGCATGTTGCTAATTGCTTGGTGAAATTGGGCTATTAGTCTATCTCCATCTATATTGTTGGCTTATAGCCATATTTCCCTATTTCTTTCCTATACCTTAACCTTTCAGCCAAAGTAGAATAGAAAGGAAGCCAACCCTCTCTGGAGATAAGCCCAAAGGACATTTCTTTCCTTAGGCCTTTCAATGTTGGTCGGGTCTAAGGCGCACAAGGCAAAGACTTTCTAACTAGGTAGAGTCATGACCAATAGTTTTTGGCACACCCAGTGGGACACTAAAAAGGTTCCACTTTCAATAGTATTAAGGTTTGATGTTCACCTTACATCTAGCGACTTAGCTCTACCTAGAAACCTCTAAACATGAAGTGAGTGAAAGTTTTCTTTATGATTATAAGATCAAAGACCAAAAATTTTGAAGAGCCTATTGAGTTTTACAAACTTGACATCCAAGAGCTAGGAGAACATCCTAAGTTAGTTCCTCCAGTTGTCCCATCAACTACAACATCCTCTTAGTTAGCTGGTGTGTTTTTTGTTCCTTCAAGTCTTGTTAGTACAACTACTAGTGTTCCACCTCCCCAACCATACACACCAATCCACATGGCTCAAAATCTTCCACCACAATAGCCACCACCAATGCAGTTTCCAACATGGAACCATTTTGGACCTCTAAATCTGCAAGCTTAGAACCTGATCGCGCAAGTGATAATGAAAGCTTTGCCAACTTATGACGAAAAGGGAAAAACAACCTATGAGTACATTCAAGATGTAGCTGCTTTGGCAATGATTCATGACATCACAAAAGAAGATATAATGGTGAGATTACTTGTTCTTTCTCTTCGAGAGAAATTGCTTTATTGGTACCGGTCGTTACAACCTGCAACCATTACTACTTGGGACCAGTTAGTTGAACTGTTGATTAAAGGGTTCAATGAACAAGCGGATCCATTTTCCTTATTGCATTAGTTCACTACTATTCAAAGGCATATGTAGGAATAAATTATGGACTTTAATGTCAGTTTCAGCCAAACTTGACATAGTGTTCTCGATGGTCTTCAAATGAAGCTCGAACAAGTTACCTTTTACTACTTTCGAGCCTTCAAATCCGATATCAGTATGTCCATCCAACAATCCAATTCCAATACATTCCCTGATCTGTATACAGCAACAAAAAAGGCTAAAGCTGATATGATCGCTATCGGTAAGCTTCCATCGAAAATGACCATGCCTATTTTTCTTGATCTTTCGTAGTATTTATATGCTAATGCATCTTCTCAGCCCTTACCCATGTCACCCATATACCCAATTCCTTCATGGAATTCGAGTATATCCCAAACTACAACAACAATTTCTATTTTGCAATTACCTGCTCTAGTAATTCTGTAATTACCTATCTCTCCTTCTATCCCAACATTACCTTCTCCTCTAGTACCTTTACTGTTACCAGCACCTCCAGTGCCCTCAAACCCCGATACAAACACAAAATTATTGTAGGAGATACAATCACTTAATTCAAAAGTGAGGACAATGTCAAATGAAATCACATCCATCAAGAAGAAGAAATCCAAGGTGAGTCTTTATGATTTGCTACAACTGCCTAGACAAGTCAATCTATTTCAGGAATCATTGAAATTTGTGAAGGATAAGAAGAAAAACCCTACGCAGTTGATGCTGGCTTAGACGTTGCCTACTTTGACTACAGGAAAAAATAGACCTCCCCTATTCTATTTGTCTCTCAGGATGGAGGGTTGGATTATACACAATTACATGATTGACTCTGGTGCAACAATAACTGTCATGCTAACGCAGTATACAAAATCATGGGTATGGAATATACAAGAAGTAGACCAAGCATATTACAATTGGATGACACTCCTATCAAAATTATGGGGGTGATCAAAGATATACCGATCATCTTACATAGTATACCTTAGATTATTGTCATTCGGGAAGCTGTGGTAGTGGACTTAGAGCTGTCCTTCAGTATGTATTTATCTAGATAGTTCATAGCTAAGTTGGGAGGCTACCTATCTTTGGACTATTCTCACCTAGATATTTTATTCAAAGTGAGGAGAATACACATTTACAATGAGAAGCCATCCGCATATCATATAAAAAATATTGAAGAGGAAGAAAATGTCGTAGACTCAGTAAACATGGTGACTGAAGAGCTGGAGGAAATGGATCTGATGGAGAAAGCTTTGGATGAGCTTCGGTTAGAGGACGAGTTTTCTATACTTGATTTCAATGCGATGATGGAAATTGAGATTGGTTGCTATGCCATCACTAAACCTGATAAGGGTGAAAAGAAGTGTTGTGATGTCCTTCACAACGGCCCCAAAAATTGGGGACCCACTTGAAAAATTTAGAAATTTGTTTCCAAATCATAATTTGAACTCATTTTTTGCAATTGTCATCATGAAGATATCAGTTCTCAAAATGGTGTCACAACAGCGTGCATTATCAAAATATTCATTTCCATGTGAAGATTTGGATAATAAAAAAATTCATCGTTGAATTCACCTCATGTTTGTTAAATTGCTTGATTTATGTTTACCAAAGTCATCCCAAGTAAACTATTTACATTTCATGTATTTGTTTGTGGTGGTCTCATGTTTGTATAGTTATATTATTTGCTTTTTCTGAAAGTATTGTTGTTAGTGTATTTTCTTTTTATGTTATTGTTGCTATAATTTTGTTTAGTATTATTGTTATGTTATTATTGTATTTGTATTATGTTATGTGGTTATATGTCATAAGGGTTATTATCTTAATGTTAGTTATTAAGTGTTGTAATGTTTGTTAGTCCTTGGTAATATTATGTTTTAAACTTGTATAAGAAAGTTCGAATGTCATTGTTCGTTCTTTATCGTTATGTTATGTTATGTGTGTTGTCGTTGTTTTTTTTTTTCATTTGTTATTTTCTTTATTTATATAATAAAGTGATGGTTTGTTTACGTGTTATGTAGTTGATAGGTGGGAAAAATGGCTTGTTCATTTAGAAGGCTCAATATTTCATTTTTTTTTATAATCCTAATGTTGTGTCTTGTCATGTAGGAACGCGTGGAGATTTTGGGACACACTTCGAAGAAACTTCGAGCGACATGGGCAGGATCTTCAAGACAAACGAGGAGGGTCTCACGATTTTCGTCATAGGGACAATGTTCGAAGGTCCATCAAAATCTATCAAGCGAAGGTTTTATGTGAGTGTGTTTAAAGAAAATCATATGGAGTTCTTCGATACAAGATTGCGTGCTACTAGGTTGGACACGAAGCGGGTCCCACAGCCACTAGGTTGGATGCAAAGTGGGTCCCATTGCTGCTAGTTGTCGTCGTTAAGACCAGTTTGAGCGGGAAAAGTATTTGGTGCATATTTCGAGAGTGTTGGAATAGACACACGAGTTTTAAGGAGGTGCTACATAAAAAATGTAGGGAGTGCATGTTAAATGTTTGGGCCAATATCTCCATGATGACGAAGTGATGCGATGTCGTAAGTTGTGGAAATATTAAAGAAGGTACAAAACAATGCATGGTTGTCGATTCATCATATGAAATTATAAGGATGTATGAGAGTAGGGATTCGAAGATCGATAGTTTTGCTGATGGATTTTGTGTTAGGTATGAGTTCCAAGGTACATGCATCGTGTTAATGCAGGCTTAGATGAATGAGTGTAGTAGAAGATAAGCTAGGGTATGCGTTAATTGACACAAAAAGTTTTTTCGATTGAACAGTCATCACCGTAGGTGGAATGAGCTATAGCTAGTGACGTCTATGGAGATGTTATAGCTATTTATCAGAGAACATTGGTTGTCGGATGCTGAGTTTAATTTACAAGAGTATGAGCAGAGGCTGAAGGGTGTAGATTGGTATTACCTCCAGTGTTACTCTGTGTTGTATTGCCATATATGCCAAGTCTGCTTCATTCTCTCCTGATGAGAATGAGCCACGTTGCATGCAAAAATAATATGCTATGGAAGAATCGATCATGGAAGTCAAGTTAGGAAGATTGTGCCACGTTTTCGAAGGCAATAGCCCTGTGGGAGGTTGTGTCATGATAAATTTATTATCAGACTAAGCGACGCTGTCTGTGGGTAAGCACAGAAGCTAGGAGACCGTGCCATGTTACACGATAATTATTCACAATGCGCGACAATACTTGAAAGGATAATGGCAAAGCTTAGAACATAACATGGAGTTCCATTTTTTGCATGAAGAAGACACAACTGAAATACAAAAATGCATGGATTGCAGAAGGTATGCTGCATGAATTCATGAATTGTTTTAAACATAAATTATCTTGTATCCGCAAATGTAGAGTTGAAGAGCATGGTCGGCATAGGTTGGAAAGCATGGCATGGGTTTGTTTTACTCTGGCAGTATAATCCAAGTGGTATTACCATGAGGGTATGCGCAATAGTTGTGATTTTAAGGTTTTCCATTCGGGTATGAATATGATATGTGTAATGAAGCGCATAGTAAAATGATTGTTATAATCCTATGGGATTTACAATATAATATAGTTACGTTTCGTGATGCCCAGATGGATAGTACTCTATGTTCTAATGTGATTTGGTGAATAAAAAAATTAAACGAATGATGGTTAAAGTGGTTAAGGTAAACAGTTTCCAAATCGGTTTCACAAACTCCTTTTGGAAGGGAATACTAAGAGATTTTAAATATGGCCCGAAGTGACAGAAAGGAGGTCGGAAATTTGCTGCAGGGAAGAAAATATAGGAATACAGGAGAAGAGAAAAGGAAAGAAAGAAGATGTTACAGGGAAATAGAGGTTGCAGAGACAACAAAAGCTTATTGTAAGATCATATATTATATCAAATCATTTTATGGATTTGAATAAGCATATCTATGGTATTTGAATTGGAAATAAAATATTTGATATGATTTTTTTTAATAATTTAAGTTCCATCGGAGATTGCACCAAATTTGTTGTTTAACTGTGTATAATCTGGTTGACATGAATTTTGGTTTATAGTGTCTGCAATTTTTATTCTGTAGTGTTAGTCCAAAAGTTGAACTTTATCTTTAAATATTTAGAACCATTTACAATTTATTTCATATCCAAATTTATGTAAAGATAAACCTAGTTCAATGTTGTAGAGTTAAATTGGATAACTGGGTTATTGAATAAATTTATTATTCAGATATTTAATTTAATAAATATCTGTAATAAATAAATTTATTAAAGATAAGTGAATATTCTGGTTCCAACTTTGATTTAATAAAGTTGTGAATCTGGAATTGATATCTTGGATTAAAATTTGGTTGGACTTTATACTTCAATAAAGTTGCATTTGTTTAAAGGTTCAAGCCTTACCTTTGGAAGGCAATATTTGTTATCAAATATTTTATTTCATAAATATTTGATGTACAAATATAATAAAGAAATACTTTTATGAACTTGATTTTCAATATATATAAAATTCACAGTTCATATATAAAGTATTATATTAAAACCCTATAAGCTTTATTTATTAAGGTTTGAAAATCTTATATTTTGGGGTTAGAACATTTTAATTTTATTCAGGTTCTCAATATTTTGAAGTGAATTTTATATTTGAGTTGAAAAAAATAAATTAAACCTTGAATTTTCTAAAAGGTAAATATTCATAATCAGGGTTTACAGTGGATTAATTTTATTAAAATTTCATTAACGTTGATTCTTTAAAGTTAATTGAAATTTGATTAAAATGCTAGTTTTTATGTATTCCAAATTCATTTAAAAGCATTTTAATTGAGATATTATATTGAGATCATAAGGTAAATTTGCATGCATAAACTTAAATCCTAAAGCAAATTTATTTCATCATTTAGATAACTAAATTGGTATGAAGGACATGTTATACATGATAAACTTGAAATCATTTACTTAATTCCCAGGCCCCTTGTAAACAGAAACTTGCAAACCCAAGAGTTTATTCAGGCACTTATATAAACATATATGCATGACACATAAAACATTAAGTGAGAACCTTGGAGAAATATTATGTTATTTGCAAGAGAGAATTTAAATTCTAAGTTGTTGAGTGGTTTTTGTGATCGGACAAAATCACACCTCAACAAATTGGCGCTAGAAGGAGGGCATGGAAAGGTAATATTTTAATTTTCAGCATGTATAATTTGTTATTAAAAAAAAAAAATTGTTTGAAATTTTCGATTTATGTTGCATTAATGTTAATATGTCATAAATTCAAAAATTAGGTTACGATTCAATTCTTGTGAATTTTCATACATAGCCTTGCATATTAAAATTGGTTCAATGGCAGAAAAGGATTTACCCTATTTTAAGCATGATGGGACAATTACAGTTGAAGAACATATTCAGGCATATAAAAACTTTATGTTTCATTTCCAAGTTATGCAGGAAGATATTTGATGTAGAATATTTCCATACACATTGGATGAAGTTGCTAAAGATTGGTTTATCAATTTACCTGCAGGTTCTACCGCTTCTTGGAATCAACTAGAAACAACATTTCTTGAACATTTTGGAACATTGGTTGACACGGATTTGTTATCAAATCAATTTTCCTCTATCTGTAAACAACCTAATGAATCCATGAGTCAATTTAATGATAGGTTTCATGAGTTGTATACTAAAATAGAGATGTGCTTTATCATTTTAGAAGAAGAAGTTCAAATATACTTGGAAGCTTTAGACCCTTTTACTGTTAAGTGTTTAGAAAAGTTCCTTAAAAAATTATGTTTGTATCACGCTTATGGTGGGGCAATAGTTGTAGAACACTGGTTGATTTCAATAGGTATTGATGTGGGTAGATTATCACTACTTAAACCTAAGGTTTCAAATCAATTACCACTTATGAGTCATGATACACATTTTTTGACACCATCAAATGAAATTGAATGTCCTAGTTTTTTAACCACTTTTGATATTGTCCAAGAGGAAGTGCAAGTTTCAAATCCAATATCCATTAATGTGGATTGTAGTAGTCAAGTTTATCAAAATGCAGAAATGCATGAGTCTTAAGATATTGGAGGAGTTTTAGATTTAAGTAGCTTTGAAACATATGATAGAATAAAATCTTCCATAGAGTTGAATGAAACAATTGAAGCTATATAATTGAAATATTCTGGAGGTAACTTCATTATGACTGATCATAAATGTTTATTCCTTGAGGAAGATGAATTTTTCATTGAAGATGATTTTTTTGAAAGTCATGAACGTGAAATTGAAAAGCTTTCGATTTTTGAATTTACAAAGTGTGAAGAAATGGTTGAACATCACTCCCGAATTTTAGAAGATGATTATTGTTGGTGGAATAAATGGGATGATTTTGCCTCTCTTTCTAATGAAGTGCTTGCTTCACCAAAATTGCAGGACAAGTTGCAAAGGTTAATTCTACAACTTAAAAGAAATAGTGATCAAGCATAGGGACAAATACATCAAGATGTATATCTTGATAATTATATAAATCACTCTCATGAGACAAAGATCGAAGATGCTAAAAGTGATATTATTTTAGACAATGGAAAAGTATTAGAGTGGGCTAGTTTTGAAACACATGATAAATTAGGATCTTCCATAAATTTGGATAAGATCATTGAAAATGATGATCAAAATTTTCAGTATTCTCAAAATAATGATCAAGAAGAAATGAAAGAAGGGATGCAATCTCATCAAATATTTCAGGAAGATGATTATTATAATGGTTGGGGAAGATATGAGGAATTATTTGTTTCTAATTATCCTACTAATGAATTTCTCATTTCACTTGATATACAGGATATTGAAACTTCTATCTTGCATGAAGATTTGGCAATTTCTATCCAATTGGAAGATGACATGTCAATTTCAGAAGTAGAGAAGGTCATTGATGAAAGAATATGAAATGATGGTGGTGATGATAGATATCATGAAGAAAAAGAAAATACTATGATGGCTCATGAAGTAATGGTAAATGAAAGTATACAAAAGGTAGAATCTTATCCTTTGTATTCAAACATCCAAGAATCAGGTAAAAGTTTGTATAATCATTTATTGGATTTTGATATTATTTATGATGAGATGCCATTGGAGTTTGATAAAGAAATAAAGTGGATTTATTTTCCCGCTATAAATAAGTTTGCATTGCTAAATGAAAAAGAAGACATGCTTGAATCATTGAACTTAGTTCAACAACAGTTAACAATTCAATCTAGGATACAAAACTATGAAGATTCTTAATTTGTAAATATCCTAGACTCTTGTAAATTGTTACATGAGTATGATTGGCCTTAAAACATAGATGATGATTTTGCTTTAAAGTTTTCAGAAGTTGCTTCTTATTTGAAAGAAATTTTATATGCTTGTGAAAATGAGAATTTAGGTCAAAGTGATAAATTAAGCTTTGAAATTCCCATCTTGTTGAATAAGCATAAGATTATGGATGATCAAATCTTAAACAAGGAATTGTTTATAAGTTTGAATCAAATCAGTGGGGTGTGAAAGGCAAAATGAAGATTACATCGTTTCACTTAATCTTGTTTCAATTGGATTTATGTAAAGCTTGGCATGCATATAATCATATATATATTTTACAGTGTGCCAATTGTGTTTGGGATCCAGGGAAGTGATAGCATAAATTTAGCATCATTTTGTATATAGTGTATATTTTTTGTAAATTGTTTTAGTTTTCTTGTTTTTATAGTTAATTATTTTTTGTAAGTTTTTTTTGTTGGTTGTTTTGTTTTTGTTTGTTTATGTTTTGTTGAGTGTTTATTAGATTTTTGTTGTGTTTTTGTCAAGTACAACAATAAATTGGTCTTGTCAAGTTTTAGAAGTTATCAAGTACAACAATAGGTTGGCTTTGCCAGATTTTGAGAGCTTTATGATTTTAGTGTATCATTCAGGTTGGTACAGTTTCAAAGAGATTTTCAAATATTAGGGTAGTTGTTACTGAGACATTTGTCATTTGATGGCTCTATTGGTTTTTGATCCTGGACTGTATAGAATGAAATTACTTGTTTTGAAAACTTGTGAAACCTGGAGAAAAAGAAAAGTAAGATGTTAGTTTATATCTTTATGAATGTGAACTAAGATAAGGAAAATATGAAATATTGGAATTGTATTGCGAAAGCTCCACGAGTATCACAAACACATTAAAGAATATTGTTTGAAATTTTGGATGCGTGAAGTTGTCGACTTTGCAAATTAGGGTGAAATATTTCATATACTCTTACAGCCTTACCTGATCTCTAACCCAGGTGGCAGGTGGATTTGTTTCAAAGTACCATTCTACAAGATAAAAATGAGAGACATAAGAAAAAAAGAGATATATAAAAGTGAGAAAAAAAGAGAGTTGGAAATAAAGTCAAATCTATTACTAAGAACTAAATAATCTTCACCAGAGCTAAAGATGCTCGGTTGACAGTGAAGCAAAGTTTAGAATAAAGGAAACATAACATCCACCTAATATCTGAGAGTTTTAGATAATCTCTACAGGAGCTATAGACGCTGGGTTGGCAATAGAGTAAGATCTGAAGAGAATCGAGTGTAGGTTTTTCCTTCAAAGAGAAATTATTCATAGCCTAAAATGTGAAACTGACGATGTTGAATGGTTTCAGGTGATAAATAATGAATCACTTTACACACACTGAGTTGATGCTGAATGATTTTGGTGGTTCATGTCGAATTGGTCTATTCCCATTCTCTGGATACTTACTGATGCTTGTAATTCTAATATTTGGGTTTTGTGTGTTTTTAGAGTTTTTTTTTGAGTTTGAAATGTCCAGGGACATTTACCAGCAGAGTCGCCATTGTTGTGATATCCTTCACAACGACCCCAAAAATTGGGGACCCACTTGAAAAATTTAGAATTTTGTTTCCAAATCATAATTTGAACTCATTTTTTGCAATTGTCATCATGAAGATATCAATTCTCAAAATGGTGTCATAGTAGCGTGCATTATCAAAATATTTGTTTCAATGTGAAGATTTGGATAATAAAAAAAATTCATCACTGAATTCACCTCATGTTTGTTAAATTCCTTGATTTATGTTTACCAAAGTCATCCCAAGTAAACTTTTATATTTCATGTATTCGTTCGTGGTGGTCTCATGTTTGTATAGTTATATTATTTGCTTTTTGTGAAAGTATTGTTGTTAGTGTGTTTTCTTTTTATGTTATTGTCGCTATAATATTGTTTAGTATTATTGTTATGTTATTACTGTATTTGTATTATGTTATGTGGTTATATGTCATAAGGGTTATTGTATTAATGTTAGTTATTAAGTGTTGTAATATTTGTTAGTCCTTGGTAATATTATTTTTTAAACTTGTATAAGAAAGTTCGAATTTCATTATTCATTCTTTATCGTTATGTTATGTGTGTTGTCGTTGTTCTTTTATTTTTTATTTTTTTTCATTTGTTATTTTCTTTATTTATATAATAAATTGATGGTTTTGTTTACGTGTTATGTAGTTGATAGGTGGGAAAAATGGCCTGTTCATTTAGAAGGCTCAATATATATATATTTTTTATAATCCTAATGTTGTGTCTTGTTGTGTAGGAACGCATGGAGATTTTGGGACACACTTCAAAGAAACTTCAAGCGACATGGGCAGGATCTTCAAGATGAACGAGGAGGGTCTCACAATTGCCATTGTAGGGGCAATGTTCAAAGGTCCATCAAAATATATCAAGCAGAGGTTTTATAGGGATAATGTTCGAAGGTCCATCAAAAGCTATCAAGCGGAGGTTTCATGTGAGTGTGTTCAAATAAAATCATATGGAGGTCTTCGAGACAAGATTGCGGCTGCCAGGTTGAACACGAAGAGGGTCCCACAGCCACCAGGTTGGATGCAAAGTGGGTCCCATTGCTGCTAGTTGTCGTTGTTAAGACCAGTTTGAGCTGGAAAAGTATTCAATGCATATTTCAAGAGTGTTGGAATAGACACACGGGTTTTAAGGAGGTGCTACATAAAAAATGTAGGGAGTGTGTGTTAAATGTTTGGGCCAATATCTCCATGATGACGAAGTGATGCGATGTCGTAAGTTGTGGAAATATTAAAGAAGGTACAAAACAATGCATGGTTGCCAATTCGTCATATGAAATTATGAGGATGTATGGGAGTAAGGATTCGAAGACCAGTAGGTTTGCTGATGGAGTTTGTGTTAGGTATGAGTTTCGAGGTACATGCATCGTGTTAATGCAGGATTAGTTGAATGAGCATAGCAGAAGATAAGTTGGGGTATGTGTTAATTGACACAAAAAGTTTTTTTGGTTGAACGGTCGTCATCGTAGATGGAATGAGCTATAACTAGTGACGCCTATGGAGATGTTATAACTATTTATCAGAGAACATTGGTCATCGAACGCTGAGTTTAATTTACAAGAGTATGAGTAGAGGATGAAGGGCACAGATTGGTATTACCTCTAGTGTTACTCTGCGCTATGTATTTCCATATATGCCAAGTCTGCTTCGTTTCGTGCTGATGAGACTGAGTTGCTGCTACATACCAAACCTAGCATGTCGGCTAGGTTTTCCATGTGAAAATATTTCATATTTATTAGATTAGATCTTTTATTTAAAATTATCTATCATCATTTTTATTTCTACTTTTCATCTGCGCTATTCGCACATGAAATAATATGCTATGGAAGAATCGGCCATGGAAGTCAAGTTAGGAAGATTGTGCCATGTTTTCAGAGGTAGTAGCCCTGTGGGAGGTTATGTCACGATAAATTTGTTATCGAACCAAGCGATGTTGTCTGTGGGCAAGTGCAGAAGCCAGGAGACAGGGCCATGTTACACGATAATTATTCACAACGTATGATAATACTTGAAAGGATAATGGCAAAGTTTAGAACATAACGCGGTCCATTTTCTGCACGAAGAAGACACAACTAAAATACGAAAATGCATGGATTGCAGAAGGTATGCTGCATGAATTCATGAATTGTTTCAAACATAAATTATCTTGTATCCTCAAACTTAGAGTTGAAGAGCACAATCTACATAGGCTAGAAAGCATGGCATGGGTTTGTTTTACTCTAGTAGTATAATCCAAGTGGTATTGCCATGAGGGTATGCACAATAGTTGTGATTTTAAGGTTTGTTCATTCGGGTATGAATATGATATGTGTAATGAAGCGCATAGTGAAACGATTGTTATAATCGTATGGAATTTACAATATAATCTAGTTACGTTTTGTGGTATCCAGATGGATAGTACTCCATGTTCTAATGCGATTTGATGAATAAAAAAATTAAACGAAGTATGGTTAAAGTGGTTAAGGTAAACAGTTTCGAAATTGGTTTCACAAACTCCTTTTGGAAGAGAATACTAGGAGATTTTAAATATGGCCCGAAGTTATAGAAATGAGGTCAGACATTTGTTGCAGGGAAGAAAAGATAGGAATACAGGAGCAGAGAAAAGGAAAGAAAGAAGATGCTACAGGGAAATAGAGGTTGCAGAGACAACAAAAGCTTATTGTAAGATCATATATTATATCAAATCATTTTATGGATTCGAATAAGCATATCTATGGTATTTGAATTGGAAATAAAGTATTTGATATGATTTTTTTTTAATAATTTAAGTTCCATCGAAGATTGCACCAAATTTGTTGTTTAACTGTGTATAATCTGGTTGACATGAATTTTAGTTTACAGTGTCTGCAATTTTTATTCTGTAGTGTTAGTCCGAAAGTTGAACTTTATCTTTAAATCTTTAGAACCATTTACAATTTATTTCATATCCAAATTTATGTAAAGATAAACCTAGTTCAATGTTGTAGAGTTAAATTGGATAATTGGGTTATTGAATAAATTTATTATTCATATATTTAATTTAATAAATATCTGTAATAAATAAATTTATTAAAGATAAGTGAATATTTTGGTTCCAACTTTGATTTAATAAAGTTGTGAATCTGGAATTGATATATTGGATTAAAATTCGGTTGGACTTTATGCTTAATAAAGTTGCATTTGTTTAAAGGTTCAAGCCTTACCTTTGGAAGGCAATATTTGTTATCAAATATTTTATTTCATAAATATTTGATGTACAAATATAATAAAGAAATACTTTTATGAACTTGATTTTCAATATATATAAAATTCACAGTTCATATATAAAGTATTATATTAAAACCCTATAAGCTTTATTTATTAAGGTTTGAAAATCTTATATTTTGGGGTTAGAACATTTTAATTTTATTCAGGTTCTCAAATATTTTGAAGTGAATTTTATATTTGAGTTGAATAAAATAAATTAAACCTTGAATTTCCTAAAAGGTAAATATTCATAATCAAGGTTTACAGTGGATTAATTTTATTAAAATTTCATTAACTTTGATTCTTTAAAGTTAATTGAAATTTGATTAAAATGCTAGTTTTTCTGTATTCCAAATTCATTTAAAAGCATTTTAATTGAGATATTATATTGAGATCATAAGGTAAATTTGCATGCATAAACTTAAATCCTAAAGCAAATTTATTTCATCATTTAGATAACTAAATTGGTATGAAGGACATGTTATACATGATAAAATTGAAATCATTTACTTAATTCCAAGGCCCCTTGTAAACAGAAACTTGCAAACCCAAGAGTTTATTCAGGCACTTATATAAACATATATGCATGACACATAAAACATTAAGTAAGAACCTTGGAAAATATTACGTTCTTTGCAAGAGAGAATTTAAATTCTAAGTTGTCAAGTGGTTTTCATGATCGGACAAAATCACACCTCAACAAGAAGGTGCTTGATGATCTAGTTCTTGCCCCCAATCAATTATGGAAAATGTACTTTGACGATGCCAGTTGTAAGAATGGTGTTGGGGCTAGAGTAGTTTTTATCTCTCCTTCAAGAATCTAAAAAATATACTCATACTAGTTGACCTGGAGCTGTACAAATAATGTCGTTGAGTACAAAGCGTTGTGCTTGGTCCTGAAGAAAGTGAAAATGCTCAAGATCAAATAATTGTAAATTTTTGGAGATTCTGAGTTGATTATTAACCAGGTGACCAACAAGTACATTTCAAAGCAGCATTACCTAAAGGTATACCACAATAAGTTATGGGATTTGTTCGAATCATTTGATGTATTAAATATTCAAGCAATTTTGTGAGAACAAAATAAGCATGCAAATCTCATGGCATCCCTTGGTGTGAACTTCTCTCTTGTTGAAAGTATGGTACGAAAGCCCAATACTGTAAGGATGATTTATAGACCTTCAGTCCTAGATAAGAATATATACTAGAAAGTCTTTGATAATTATGAACATATTGTAATATTTATGATTAAAGAAGTCGGTGGTGCGAAGGGAAGGATGTTGGTCGAAGATGAATCTGAAGGTTTAATTCAGCTCAAAAATAATTATATCCTGAAAGGATTGATTACATTAGAGAGCCTCTTTGATCAGAGTGATAGGGCATAAAAGCATAGGATCAAGGTGGACAAAAAAGAGTATACTAATTTGAAGTTGGGACCTAACAAGATCATCAAAGTTAGGATAGATTACTCTCTAGAAGAGCTCAAGGACATTAATAATCTATGCTCTGAATTCCTTGACATTGTTGCATGAGTTATTACGATTTGAAAGGGTATGACAAAAATGTGAGTCAATACACCATTGAATTGCAGGAAGGGGTGAAATATTTTTAGTAGAAGCAACGCCCTGTTAATTCGAATATTGAAGTGCTTATGAAAGCAGAACTGTTGAAAATATTAGAAGCAAAAATTATTTATCCCATCAAACACTCAACTTGGGTGGCGAATTTGGTTTTAGTATGAAAAAGAATAGAGATATTCGCCTATGCGTAGATTTTTGCAATCTAAACTAGGTATCTTTAAAAGACCATTATCCCTTGTCGTGGATTGACCATATTCTCCATGTTGTCGTTGGAGCACAAATATTTTCATTGCTTGATGATTTCTCCAACTATAATCAGATCTTAGTAAAGGATGAGGACCAACATAAAATGGTATTTACTACCAAGTGGGGCACTTTCGCCTATCAAAGAATACCTTTTGGTATTTTCGATGCTGGCACCACTTTTCAAAGAGCAATGGATGTCATTTTTGGTGAGTTGTTGAACCAAATAATTGTAATATACCTTGATGATATGACTATTTTCTCACATTGCAGGGAAGATCATAGATCTCATTTGAGATAAGTGTTTGAATTTTTTTGATAATTTGGTATCTCTATCAACCTGAAGAAATCCATTTTCACTGTCAAGGAGGGAAAGCTCTTGGGACACGTTATTTTGAAATAAGGATTAGCCATTGATCCTGCAAGAGTTGAAGTTCTCTTAAAATTATCACTACTAGCAAATAAGAAGGATCTGCAGTCATTTTTTGATCAAATCTATTTTGTTCATAAATTCATCGTCGACTTCACTTAGGTAGTGAAGCCAATGACTGAACTCCTAAAGAAAAATGCAGACTTCAAATAGATAGAGAAAAGGAAGCAGGCATTTTAGGAGATTAAAGAGAGAATAGTTCAAGCACCAGTGTTGATTAATCCAAACTATTCTAAGGATTTTATCCTTTATGTAGTAGGCAAGCAGGAAAGTTATGTCGTCGTGCTTACGCAAAAGCAAGATGATGGGGATGAGCATCCAATTGCTTTTCTAAGCCAAGTTATTCAACCGCACCAAGAAAAGTACAATTTTATTGAAAAGAAGGTATATGCAGTTATGAAGTCACTAAAGAAATTCTAATATTTTATCTCACAAAGCAAGATAATTGTCTACATTATTCATCCATATATCAGTAATTTTATCATTCAGGGAGATCTTGGTGATAGAAGAGTAGGTTGGGTCTCCAAAATTTAAGATTACAATGTAGATATTCGACCGACCAAATTGTTTTTTAGTCGGGCACTTTGTCAAGAGTTGGCTAAAAGTGCAACTTCTTAGTCGTCTGTGCCATTACATGACGCAGTTATTAGCTTAAGTAATCTTGCTAACCAAGCAACAAGCGATTATGACTAGACATAAGACCTTATCGAATTTTTTACATCTGGAAGGTGTCCTTCTCACCTTAATTCCTCTCAAAGGTGAAGATTTATGCTACATGTCCTTAGATGTGTTTTGCTACCAAGTGGTTTATTTCACAAGAACATAGACAAAGTACTCCTCAAGTACGTTAAAGAGTCCGAAAAACAATTTTTTTTGGATGAGTTTCACTTTGGCTTGTCTGGTGGACACTATGCAGGGAGGCCTATGGCCTTGAAGATCATCCAGACTGATATTTTTGGCCTACTCTTTTTGTAGATACACACAAAGTGAGACAGAGCTATGATAACTGTTAGTGATATATCGACAAAAATAAGAAGGCATCCTTACCTCTGCATCTGATCTAGGTAGAAGCTTTATTTCAACAATGGGGATTAGATTTCATTAGGGTCATTAACCCATATTATTATATTGAACATAAATATATTTTGACAGCAACTGACTACTTTACTTGACGGGCCAAAGCCATCCCAACAAAGAAAGCAGATCAAGCGATAATCATTTATTTCCTTGAGGGGATGAATACTTGTTTCGATGTGTCAGACACCATTGTTACTGATAACATGACTCCCTTCATTGGAGCAAAAATTACTGAGTTTGCAAGCAGGTATGGGATTTATCTCAAATCATATTCTAATTATTACCCACAGGGAAATGGTTTAGCAGAGTCCACAAACAAGAACTTGTTTTGAATTTTGAAGAGAAAACTTGGAAATAATAAAAGAAGTTGGCATCTACTGATGGACCAAGCTCTATGGGAAGATCACATATCAATTAAGAAGTCCATTAAAACTTCTCCTTACTCTTTGATGTATGGCAAGGAAGTGGTTTTACCTACCCATATTGAAATTCTAGTTCTCCAGACTTTGCAGTTGCTTAGTGATGAGGGTGATTAAATTGACCCCATGAGTGTGAGACTAGCGTAACTCTTGCAACTCAAAGAAGAAAGAGAGAAGGCATATAACGCTTTCATGGAACACGCAAAAACAACATAGAAGTTGTTCAGGAAAAATACGTCTAAAAGGGCATTTAAAGTCGGTGACTTGGTGTTGAAGTGGAACTCAGATAAGGCGAAACCTGACAAGCACCATAAATTTGAGGTAATATGGGAGGATCCATTCCAAATTTCAGGAGCAAATTCAGTTAATGCTTATTATCTTAGGTACATGGATGACTGAGAGTTGTTTATTCCGATAAATGGTCTTCATCTAAAGACTTACCATCATTGAAATTTTTGGGCACAAGTATGTATATATGTACAATTTTCTCTTATTTTAAAAATATATTATGCTCATATATATATATATATATATATATAAAAATAAAAAAGAGATTATATACATGAAAGCATGTATATATACTTTTAAAACACACAAAAAAAATGGGGGACACTACAGAAAAACACTCCAAGTTTTCTGCATTAATAGAAACGCTTCGGCTTCTGGTTCTCCAAATAGTCTTGCAATTGATAATTTTCTATGTAATTTTTGAAGGCTTTCGTTTCCATTATTTTCTGTGAGTAAATTTTGCTTCTGAATTTGGTCTTTGCTAGTGAGGGAGTGAACACTGAAATGCTCTGTGAGGTTATCTTTGTATAATTGCAAGAATTTTATGTGCTTGTATTTCTGTTGCATGCTGCTAATTGCTTGGTGAAATTTTGGTTGTTAGTCTATCCCCATCCTATACTGTTGGCTTATAGCCATATTTCCCTATTTCTTTCTTGTTACCTTAACCTTTCAACCAAAGTAGATTAGGAAGGGAGCCAACCCTCTCTGGAGATTTTCCCGGAGGACATTTCTTTCCTTCGACCTTTCAATGTTGGTCGGGTCTAGGGCACACAAGGCATAGACTTTGTAACTAGGCGGATTCATGACCAACACTACCAAAGGTGAAATTTATCTTTTTGTGTGCATGTAGATTTTAAACCTATATCCTAAGAAGGGAGGCTAGGGTGTTAGGGTGTATGGATGCCCCATTTGTTTAGATATATCCTAGGGTAGAAGTGAATCCCTAGGATCAAGTGACAAAACCTATCGTGGAACACAAATTGTCTATGCTTTCCAATATTAACTTAGAATCAATTATTTCTTATTATACATATAATATAAATATTATTAAAGAAGAAAATATGGAATGTGATAATGTAATAAGGTGATTTTCTTCTAAAATTATGGTGACAACTTCAATGTTGAGGTCCCTTAAAAGAAGCATAGCGAGCTTTGTGCCTTAAGGTGGTCCCAAGCTTTAAGAAAGAGTTAGATTGTGTAAAATTTGTATGTGTCATTGAATGATAAACAGGTTTGAGATACTTGTGTGACTTGTAGCTTGTATGTTTGAGCATTTACCCTAGCCTTTCCATAGGAAAACTAGTCATATGATCATGATGTTAACAAGGCTTGGTGGGAGGAAGAATGGTACATGCCCCTTCCTCAAAGAAGTGGTCTTTGCCAAAATGCATCTTTTGATCAAGCCAATACTAGTGTAAGGATTTTTGAGGTGTCAACAAGCATGGTGCAACATGCACTTGTGTCCAACCTTTATTTTAGGTCATCAATGTATCCCTTATTTTAAAGTTAGGTGGATATAATTTTTTATAGAATGCTTATAATGTCTAATACTATGGTCAACAAAGCTTTGTTGTGTCAATTGTTCCATTAGTATGGAAACATATGTTTCAAGTTAATAAGAGAATGTATATCCTTCTTAAAATTATGTATTGTTATCGAAAATAAGACTTTTGTATACATAGTGCATTGTGGAACTTAACTTAAAGTGAAAAAAACTATAATTAAATTGTATTTTAAATATTTGTTTAGTTATTCAAGTTGAAATATGAATCACTAAGATCTAATTTTAATTGGAACACAATTGAAATCCTTTAATAAAGAGTGGAAACATATAATAAGTTACTATAAGAGCCTTCGTTGGTATTCTTTTAATCAAGGGATTCCTTGCTAATTTTGGACCTCGACCACCAAAACCTTATATTCTAGTTAGGAAAGCTTTGGGTTGTGTAAAGTGAATTGGAGCTCAAGATTGGTATTGATACCATACAAGTTGTCACCATTGCACTTTAGTGGATAGGTTCACATTGAGGCTATTGTGCTAGGTGTACAGATTGGAGACAAGGTCATTGAGGCTAACACCAAGTATATAGGTTGGAGTTGAGGTAAATGAGGTCATTTCCAAGACTACAAATTAGAATCAAGGTTATTGATACTAGTATTATCATTTTTACTAGTATTAGAAGCATTATCCGGTTTGCTAGTATTATCATTGTTACTAGATGAGCCAAAGGTGGTTAGTGTTGGCACCACAAATAGATGTGTTGAGGATAACTTAGGCTTATCCACTTAAACCTAAGTTAATTATTATTATTATTATTTACTATTCCTATTTCATTGCACTTTGTATTCACGTGAGGCATAGTATGCCCATGTTAGAAATAGGTTGTTAGCATGTTGTTAGATGGTTGTTAACTGTTAGAGATCTCCTTTGTCCTCTAGCAATAAATGGACATCCCTAGTTAGCATTTGGTTAACTAGTAGTTAAGTTGTTGGCCATGTTTGGCAGATTGTTGCAACCACTTAACCTACGTAACATCCATTGTAATTCTATATATACTTGCATTATGATGAATAATATAGCTTCACATTGAGTTATCTACATCATTGGTAATCAGAGCCATAGGATTTTTTTTAGCAGGAAGGAAGGCAAACTGCCACTTCTTTGTGAGGTGCCTAGTGAGACTGCTAGTGCATCAGATTCCTAGGAAGGTGTTGACTAAGAGTTGGCTTGAAGCCACTCGGAGCACCAAGTGAAGCTGAGGTAGCAGAGGGTAGAAATTACCCCTGCACCAATTATTTGCCTTGAAGATCACAAGTTGAGTTCTACTGCACATTTTTGAGGAGAAGTTCATCAATTAAGGCCTATTTGTGGCCAAGAATAAAATCGTGCATGCTTACTCCAAGTTGAAGGAGAAGATAAATTTTTATATTAATATTAATATTCTTATTAATATTAATATTTAAATTAAAAAAAAAATGCATGAAATTTTTCTAAAATAGGCTTTAGCCTATAAGAGTGATAGTGGCCACCTATTTTTGGTGGGCCACTCAAAGACCGACGACCATCTTCATGACCTGCCGCTACTGGCAACTCTGCCGGCCACCAGCACCGATGACAACCGATCGGCACAAGCAGCAGGCAGCTGCTCGACTGCCTCCACGTTTTGGCGTGCCATCTCGATGACCATCACTGGCCTTTGAGCCTAGGCATCGCACATAGGTCATGGATTGACCTGTTTTACACGTAGGTAGCAGCTGGAAGTCACTGAACGGTGCCTACACGACACAAGAAACCCTCATCGACTTCAAAAAATTGATGGGCTCGAGTACTTTCACGACAGGCAGCAGCATCGTAAATTAATAATCTGCAACAACTGAGTTCTGACAGACGTAAATAGAAAACCATTACAAGTTTTCCAATGAAAACCTGTGCACACCTCCAATTCCTGCAAACGACAGTGATCAGATGGCCAAGAAACTATTCGACAGTGATTTTTTTGGTTATTCAGATGAAGTTTTGAATTTCCCAGCATAAAAATTACCAGTCTACAACCTGAGCGAACCGAAGGATTAAATCACATTCCCAGCGAACCTTGAGCGCAGATCCGACAAGGTTGACAAGCTCTCGGGACGTCAAAACACAATGTCGACAATGATTTTCCGATCGTACAATAGCAAATTCTAGACAGCGTCGTGAAATCCCGATGTCAAAATCATTTTTTTGCAAGCAAATTCGATATCCGATGAACCCTGATTTTACCAGCGACAAAGCAAAGGTTTTTGAAAGGGTTAAAAACTTAATTTATTTCTCCAGCGTCATCGTATGAGTTTTGGTGGAGGGCACAAATCCGACGAACGGAAGATCAAAATGCAATACATTTACGCTTAATAATCCCACATTGGCCCTATCGGGACAACATTGGGATTAATATATTCCACTGTGCCACATTAGAGGTGACCAACTCACCCTGCCATGTGGGTACATGCGTGGCAACACCCAGTGGAGGGGCGTGGCCTCTGAGGCCAAAGCGGGAGGTGCGCCTTTACCAAAATGACGTTTGACTCTTGCGGGGATAGTTGGCGGCCACTGCTGCAGTTGACCAGCCGCCCGTCGACCCCAATTGACTGGGGGGAAAATTCAAAGTCGACCCCAATTGACTGGGGGGAAAATTCAAATGTTTTTGGCGAGAAATTTAAAATTTGGCAAATTGGCGGGATTATTTTCAAAATTTTTAAATTTTCAAATTTTCAAATTCAAACTACATTATTTGGTGCCAAAACTGCAACAAAGGAGAGCAACTTCAAGAGGTGATATCTTCCTCGTTATTGGTCCGTTTTTGACCAAATTTTTTGCATTGTGTTGCAATTTTTTAGCAGATTGATAATTTTCGCTCCTAACTAAATTTTGGCATTGTAAAAGGGTTGATTTTTCATTGTTTTTAGTGCTATTTTGTAATTACAAAACTTGATTTATTTTTGTAAAGAGCACTAAAATAGCCCTAATTTTGAGAGCAAAACTTGTAAAATCTAGGCAATTTGGCTACATAGATTAAGATTCTACAAGACCATTTTGTAATCCTCCTAGTATGGCATATACTAGGAAAAATATGGCTCAAGACCTTAGATCAAACATGGAAAACCTTACTTCTGTAGTAGACATTTTAGCAGAGAAGGTAAGAGATATTGTTATGCAATTCAATCCTGGTGAAATCAAAATCCACCATAATCATGCCAACAAAGCTAATGTGAGGTTAATATGTATGATGGATCTAGGGATCCCGATGTCTTATCTGCATGGATTTTGGATATGCAAACTTTGTTTGCTTATGCTAAAATTTTGAAGGATGAAAAAGCCACGTTTGCTACACTAAAACTCACAGGTTTAGCAAAAGTTCTCATTGTAGAAAGACAGAGCCATAATGCCACCATGACTTGGAAAGAATTAACTCAAATTCTAAAAAACACCTTCTTTCCACCAAACTACCAAAGCAACCTCACTACCAAGTGGTATATATTGAGGCAAACCTATGGAATTTCAGTTTCTGATTTCATTTTCCAATTTAATAGGTTGAGGGTATTGCATGGTGTGAAAGATTCAGAAGATGATTTGATTAATAAATTCACTTGTGGATTGCAATATCAGATTTTTAGGGAGATCAAATTCAATGTCTTCCTCACCTTGGATGTGGCATTCAATCATGCCATTCTTGCAGAGGAGAAAGTTGGTGCATATCAAAAGTCTCGTTCATCACAGGAGGGCTCTTCCAAAGGTGGGAATCAAAATCAACAGAAGGTCAAGAACAATTCTCAATCTTTCCCTCATTCTTCTTCTCCTCCCACTTCTCCTAAAGCACATTCTTCTTCCTTTCATGCTAAAGATTCTTCTTCTTCATTGTATTGTGAATTTTGTAAAAATCTTGGACATGTAAAATCCAAATGCTATACTTTTGAGAAGTTTAAGAAGAAGAAATCCCTAATTGTACAACCTACACATGAGGAACCACAAGATGGTCTCATTTTGGCTACAGGTATAGAAGAATAATATCCTGCTTTAAAGGGCAAACTGAACAAAGTTACCCTAATGTCCAATGTGTTTGCTCAAGGAGGGCGTGATCATTTGTTTGTCACTAGAGCCCACTTGATGCATGATTTCTATGTTGATTGTATCATTGATAATGGATCACAAAAGAACCTCATTGCGAAGTCCATTATGGAGAAGTTGAAACTTCCCATCAAACCACATCACCAACCTTATGCACTTGGGTGGAAAGATGTAGACTCCACATCCAACATCACCCATACTTGCACCTTGACTTTTTCTTTTGGTGACAAGTTTGTGGACAAAGTTAGGTGTGATGTCACAGATATGGATTGTTGTGGACTCTTGCTAGGTAAACCCTATCAATTTGATAGGAATGCTATTTATCATGCTAAAAATAACATCTACACATTGGAGTTGCATGGTAAAAACTACTTGATACAAAGCACTACACCTACTTCCAATTTTATGTTAAGTTGTAGGCAAGTAAGGAATCCATTGAGTCAAGCACTTATTTTAGCTCCTACTAGCATTTGTACCACACAAAATGAATAAAGTGTACCACCTAAGGAACATGCAAAGGAAGAAGTTTCATTCCCACATGATGAACAATCACAAGAGCAAGTGGTTAAGGAACCCACCATTCTCACTCATGAGAAAGATACCATTGATTCCATTGGTATAATTTTGGGTACACCTACAACTATTGAACCACTTGTTCCACAGAAGTTACCTTTGGCTTTGCCCACTCCCACCATTGCACACATGGAGGAGCAAGCTAAGGTTACTTCCCTTACTAAGCACCGACAGAGCCTTCTAGGCAAGGTACCACAAGAATTGCAGGAGACTCCTCAGGGAGTGGTACGAAAGCATCACAATCCTCACTCACCAGAGGTTGGAGGTAGAGTTTGGGTTCCTTTGGATGAGCACCACTTTCTAGAGACACCATTTTAGGACCCTCTTTTGGTACCTGATCTTGTTTTCAGTCCTATAGCAATAGTGGCACCTGATCGTTAGCTTCTGCTTATTTCAGATAAAGTTTTCAAGATGAAGACTCATCACACTGGACAAGGTTCTTCCACTACTTACCTTGTCGCTCGTCACGATCACTTTCCACACATGGCTCACTGGATTCCTCACCATGAGATGGCCCATGAATTTCCACATTTGTTGAGAGCATTGGGGTCCAATGCTTATATGGTTGGGAGGAGTGTTGAGGATAACTTAGGCTTATCCACTTAAGCCTAAGTTAATTATTATTATTATTTACTATTCCTATTTCATTGCACTTTGTATTCACGTGAGGCATAGTATGCCCATGTTAGAAATAGGTTGTTAGCATGTTGTTAACTGTTAGAGATCTCCTTTGTCCTCTAGCAGTAAATGGACATCCCTAGTTAGCATTTGGTTAACTAGTAGTTAAGTGGTTGGCCATGTTTGGTAGATTGTTGCAACCACTTAACCTACGTAACATCCATTGTAATTCTATATATACTTGCATTATGATGAATAATATAGCTTCACATTGAGTTATCTACATCAAGATGTGTATACATACGCCTCATGGTATTTATCCCACATGCTAACAAGTCGTGATAGGCACCAACACCTTTAGGTTTGGCATCATTCTAGCATTGTGGTCCATGATGTAGAGAACCTCCCACATTGATCGACTTAATTAACCTTTCCAAATGACAACTATAATGTGCTATAAAAAAATATAGAGCTTCATGTGGTTGCCTAGATCTCACAATTTATATAAGCAATATTGCAACATCACCATGTGCCTTGCTAAAAGAATAATTACGGTAAAAGAAGGTTGACATGTTGATTCTTTATGAATTCTAAATCTAAACTTGACTTGAAGTTATTTGTGAGTACTCCCATTAGTCACGAGGAACTATTGAATTTTCTCCTTCAAAGAACAAAAATTTGTAACTACATTTTAGCTATGATTACTTACGTAGAAACACTTAATGATATGATCTCCCTAGAAATCTTGTTAAACTATTAAATAAATATATTTGCATGAAAAATGCTAAATTGTGATGTTTTTGTTCAAGAGGGGCTTTTAAATGATGAATAAAATGTGATCATTCCCAATTTCCAAAACTTATTGGGAAAATTTTAGTGTATTTTAGAGATCACTAATCATAAAAACTAAAAAATTACTATCAATTTGCTCCCATGGCTTTCATGGTGCTTTACTAGAAGAGGATTAATTGATGTGTCATCTCAAAAATAATTAAATAGGATAAACCGTAAGAGATGTGATCAAAGGTCAACTCTTTTGGATTCTTTGTAGAATTTCATGGGAGGTTACTATTCAATATTTTGTCAAATTCATTCATCTAAGCGCTTCTTTCAAGCATTCAATATGGTGTGTAGTCCCTCTATTTTACATTTCTATTTTTTTCAAATATGACAAGTATATTTTAAGGAATATTTTTCCCTTTGTTTCAAAAAATAATGACCATATTGAAAAGAATTCAAAGTGTTTGAATTACTATAAGCGTTGAAAGCACATGGATCATCGTTGTATTAGGTATTTGGAAAAGTGTGTAGCCTATTGGTTGGGAGGCATTACATAAGGCACTTGCAATATTTCAATTGGATGTTTGACTCCTTGTCCTCTTGCATGTTATGTACTTTTGTATTGATCCCACATTTAGTATTGTGATCACCATGCAATTATAGATATTTGGTTAGCTCATTGTTTTTTTATGCTTGCTTTCTCAAGGTTTCAAGTCTAAATTATAGGGACTATGAAAATCCTTCACTTTTTTAGTGAGAGCTTCCATCTCAAATTTCAATGAGGTGGTAGATTTGGTGGTCAATTAGTGTGTTTCAAGGTCTTTAACAATGCTTTGCCTTAGGTTCAAGCTCAAAGGATCCTCATGGGAATGCTTTACTTAACTTTGATTCTTGATATAGTTTTCTATTCATATGCTTCTTTGATATCAGCTAGCCCCATGTGCCTCTTGGTTAGTGCATGGTCTAAGAGCGTTGGCATATAGGAGGTTGGGGGTTTAAAATCTTCTTTCTTTTTTTTAAATTCATTTGGAGACTTGCTTACTTTGGATGTTTAATGGCCAACAGAGTAACTTGACCAACATGGAGCCAAGATAGATATCCGTAACCAATTTTATACTATTTAAATAGAGTTCTACCCAATCCCGAGATAAAAATTATCACAACTCAAACTACTCATCAACTATTTAACATTCAAATCAATATCAAAGTTAGATGCCACTTACCAACATGTATTTTGCTCCTCTATTAAGGTTTCCTATGACATGTGGCAACCAACAACATTTGGAGGTATTTTTCAAAAAATTGAATCTTTTGATTGGGCAATTGTAATGGTTACAAAAAAAGTAAACTTTCAAAGGCCATAAATCACTCATAGATAAGCATTTAGATCACTTTTTTAAATCACATAATTTTCTAAGCTCTTCATAGTGATGGTGGTAGAATTATCTTATTTCGCTAGTAAAAGAATACAAATTGGCAAGAGCCTTATGGACCATATACTACATATACCTATGATGAATAGATAAATTACTCTTTATGGAAGATCAATATAGAAGATATTCTTTGTAGTAAGGAATTATGAAGGTTCATTACTAAGATAGTAATAACTACAAATTTTGAAAGAAACAAGGAACTCATTCAATCCAATGAAGAAGAAGTGCATATCAAATGACATTAGCTCAATTAATTATATTCCTTAACTTTCAAGAAAGATACCCAGGTTCAAATATTACCAAGTGATAAATGCATAATTGCCAAGTTGTTGTAATACCACTATATGGTCATGACGTAATATGGGTGGATCCCATTTCAATCCCATACAATTGACTAAAATTAAAATAAAGCAAAAGTGCATGGAGCGATTTCCTTGTATGTGGATAAGGATCTAGAAAATCATATCAATACCAATTTTAAAAAATTATAGGAAGACATGTATGCTATAGGAGGGACCAATTTTTTTTTAAAAGCCTACCTCAATATGGTACTCAACAACATTCTTGAAGAATATGATCAAGTATCCACATTCTTTAATATGCTTGGGATGTTTTTTCCACCATGACATGTTCCTTCATTAGATACTACTTTCACTTATATTTTTCATCATGAAGCACGATTGAGATGTTGTAAGGGTAGTGCTTCCTCTATTCAAGATCATTTGAAAGAAGCTCCAAAGTAAGAATATAAGAAGATGGAGAAAAATAGAAGCCAAAACAAGGGGGAAAATTCTTCAAAAGAGCATTGAAGAAACCTACTTGTAAATTTTGAAAGAAAGAGGGCCATAAGGATGAAATTTTGTATCTTCCAAATCAAGAAAATTGAGGAGAAGGAGAAGAAAGGTAGAGATTATTCTTCTCTCTAGATTACACATAAGTATGGTGAGTATGAGGATAGGATATCATAAGCATGTTTGGAATTTCATTCAAAATATTTGAAGGAGTTGATTACTAATTTTGGAGCAACACAACATATGATGAAGCATCATATTTTGATTGACTGTAACTAACAACACTATGGTAAACGTATTATAGGAAATAATTCTTCTTTGCAAGTTTTGGATATGGTGATGTGACTCTTGGATCCTCATATTTTTAAAAAGTTATTCATGTTTCATATGTTGACCTTATCCTTATTTCTATTTGTTTCATTACTCACACTAACAAAAAGGTGAAATTTCACCCTGATAGATGGATGATTAAGGATGTTAATGATAGCTTTAAGTAATTAATTCAAGATACTATAATGAACTATACTATATGTAGAAGCTTGGCATCTGTGTCTCTTCTCCTTCTTCCTCTTATTCTAAGCAAAAAGGGTTTGTTTCTATGGTTGCTAAGAAAAATGACATCAATAAGCATTGACATTAATGATTTGCACACACAAATGACGAATCCTTGAGGCACATGAGTTGTCTTCATTTCATTTATGGGCTTCTATCCATTAATCCATCCAATGGTGTTTGTGAAGGGTGCATTTGGGGGAAGTATCATCCAAAACATTTCCTAAAATATAAATCTCGTCATGCCTCACAGCCCCTAGAACTCATCCACAATGATATTTGTGGTCGTATGTCTAATCATTCTCTCTTTGAGAATAGGTATTTTCTCACTTTTATTGATGAATTCTCTAGGTTTTTATAGATCTATACTAATCAGACCAAGGATGAATCCTTTAAGAAATTCAACATTGTTTAAATATTTTGTGGAGAATCAGTGTGAGAAGTGGATTAAGTGGATATGGATTGATGGGGGTGGAGAGTTCACCATTAATGCCTTGGTAGGTCATGGCAATATCTTGTACTAGACCATTCATTACATTCCTCATCAAAATGGGATGGATATGTAGAAGAACACAATTATTTTGGATATGGATTGTTGTATATTATATGCCAAGCAGTGGAGACCAAATTTTGGGGTGAAGTAGTGGCTTGTGTAACATATATCATCAACAAGACATTAACTCATGTAATAAAAAGTATGACACGTCTTGAGAAGTTGACAGGGGTAAATAATTCAGTTTTTACTTTCATATTTTTTGATCATTTGTGTGGGCTCACATTTCAAAATAGAAGCAAAAATAATTCAGGCAAAGAGTCATCAATATATTCATATGGGTTTTATTGACAACTCTAAGGCTTATTACCTCTATGACCCTATCACTCGAGAGATTATTATTCAATGTAATGTGTAGATTGAGGCTATTATTTCTTCAAGTCCTAATAGTCCACTTCCATCTATTCTTTTAATTATTCTCCCATTCCTGCTAACTCTCTTCCTATTCTAGGTGACTATACTCCATGTATATTAAATTTCTAGTCTTTTTGTCCTATTCATTATGTGGACATCGATGGTTGTATTTTTATTCTAGTAGATCCATAATCAAAATCGATCTCTTCTACTATCTTGGATTCTCTTTTAGATGAGCTTAATCATATTTTGTCATTTGTTACTACATTGGATGATGCCTCAAATAATGAGGATATGTTAGGTATTTCATCCTCTTATTTTGATGTGCTTATATATGATGAGCCTTCGTATTTTATAGATTTCCCTTATGCCTAAGTGGGCTACGTTTCTTCTTCAAGATGCATAATATATCCTAAAGTAGGAATACCATCAAAAACCTCCACCTTATCATGCCTTGATTCCTAAGGTGGATGACTATGGAGGTCATATCACTTATTCTAAGGTTTAAGGATGCCTTAAGTGGGAAGATATTATGTAGGCAAAGTATGAGCCTTTCATTAAGATTCAAACTTGGAAGTTGGTTTCTCTATCCAAGTGCAAGAATATGGTTGGTCGTAAATGAGTCTATAAGACCAAACTTAGTGGATATGGAAATATTGAGAGGCACAAGATATACCTTATTGCTAAGATTTTTTCTTAGAAGGATGGAAATAATTTCTTCTTTGCTTGATATGATTTTATATCAGACTTATTGTTGGGGGTCTTCTTTACCTCGCATACACTAGGTTGGATATTGCTTTTATTGTTAGATATGGTTTTGGGATCATCTTGGCACCTCGTGAAATAAATTTTTATTTTATTTTACATGGTGGAATCGGTAGCCATCACGAATTCGGGCAAGCTGTCCACCTCGGAAGCCACCATAGTATTTTGCGTTGTCTGCCTTGGAAGTCGCCACATAGATCTCTGCACAGTCCGCCCCTATAACCACCATGCCATGATCATTTTAAACCTTTTATGTCGTTGAAAGACCTCATGAAATTATTAGATAACTATAAAGTAGATTTTATAATATATCAAAAGGATGTAGTAAATTGATGTTTATTTCTCTATCAAGGCTCCACTACTAGCTTTATGGTTTAACTTTTATTTGGACTGATCTCTTATTGTTCTCATAAATACTTCATATCTTAGTTTTCCACGAAGGTTAAATATTGTGTTTCTAATGAGGCTTCTAAACACTTTTTATGGATGTTGATGACTATTGAGCAATTAGAACTTCCTCAATGATTTCCTATCATAAATTTTGTGATAATTAAAGCTCCACTAAGCTTGTTAACAATTCATTATTTTACAAATGAATAAGCATATTGAACTATAAATGCACTATGTTCACTGGATTTGTGGTATTCTTAAGTTATTTTATGTGCCTTCAGTGGAGCAATCTATAAATACCCTAAGCAAGGTTAGGTGAAATTTATGTGGTTGTGAGAGAATTTTAGTATAAGAGATCATTCCTTAAGAGGATATGATTCATAAGGGCCTCTCTCCATGTCCCCCATTAAACTTAAGAGGGATATTGAAATAGTGTTAATATTCACTTGAGGCCATAGATGACCTTGTATCATTTTCATTGTATATTATCTTATGGGACCATAATCAACTCTTTTTTATAATAAGCTTTCCCATAAGCAACCTTTTTTAATAAGCTTGCCCGTAAGCAACTTTTTTTTGAAATATTGAAAAATAAATTATATTAATAGAAGTTGTATTACAAAGTAAAATGAGTCGGACAGGAAACAAGGGAGAAAGAGGAGCCTCCTCCAATCCCTCTTGGCTCAAAAATTACCCATACACTTGGTGAAAGTGCTATCCTCATCATCAACACATGTCTCAGTATGGGACCTGATTGGTTTTGAACTTGCCTTGGGAGTAACTTGACAATGTATATAAACAATATATCAAGCATTGTGGAGGTTGCCATGAGATCGATGTTGACTACCATTCATTTAAACCACTTCCCATGAAGCACTACAAATATTATATAGGTGGGTTCATTGAAAACAACACCTAAGGCCACCATTATGCAGTTATCCATGCACATCAACAACACCTAAGTTGAATTCCAAATTTTCTTGTTCATCTAAATTTCATAGACCATCCATCTATATTCATACTATTTTGAAGTCATTCTTGGCATCTTGATCATGTTTGACATACCTATTATTTTGTGGGGTGGAGGTTTATTTTCTCTTAATTTGGCCATACTCAATAAAATGCCTATGGTTGTATGTGTTCTATTTTTGAAAGCCATCCACCATGAGCCTACTGGTAGTAATGTCATTTAATAGAGCAATAGTGGCCTAAATATGAAGACACATGAGCCTATGACAGTAAGCCACGGAACTTGTTTACCTGGCTCAAAAATAGGATAACTTATCATTTTTCCTTCAAGGCCATTGTTCACTGGTCTAACTGCGATAAATTAATTAGAATCACTATTTGCTTTTCCTATTTTACTATCTTCTTGTACCACCTCTTTTATCCCTTATATTTTTTGGTACCAACTTATCTTATTTTCAATATGAGAGTCCACATATTGCTCTTCCTCTAGCTCCTTTCCCCATTTTGCTAAATAATCAGCCTCCCTATTTCCCTCTCGCTTGATATGCATAATAAAGACATCTTGAAAAACCTTTCAAATATTTTGAACTACTTCCACCTTCCTTATCTCCTCAATTCCCAACACCTGAAAGAGTCTTATCAAATCCAAGATTCCATCTCATACCTAAGAGTCTATATCTATCCATAGCCTATGTAAGTATAGATCCACAACTAGCATTGAATCCGACAAGCTTGTCTATCCTTCTAATTCATTATTTGTTGTCTCCCCCATACCTTCTACTCTCCAGTACACATGTTCTCCTTTCCAATTCCTTATGATAAGACCGAAACTAGCTTTGCCAAGATTTTTAGTGGAAGCCCCATCCGTGTTAGCCTTAACCTACTCTTTTTGAGGTGGTCTCCACTCTATGTCACTTAGGGAATTCTCACCTACACATCCAACCTTTAGTTATTTTTCTTTCATAGTTATTCCAAAGCTCCTAAGGATAGTCACTTCCTCAATTTCTATGTTTATTTCATCCTATAATCTAATAGATAGTGTTTTCATTACCTTATAATCCTCTCCCATACTTGATCCCTTGTTTTGTGCTTTGATCTAAATATGTGTGCATTTTGTTCTAGCCATAACTGCCATCATATGAAGGTGAGTCCCAACTTCCATGCCATTTTCATTGTTTTAGTCTTAAAATTACATAATTTCCATTTCTCATAAAAGTTTTTTTGGCTCGCAAATATTTCCCAACACTTTCTCATCTACACCCACCAATTGATCCATATGTCTATGGTAAAATACCACCAAAAAATAGGTGATTCAAGGCCTCCTCTTCCTTCCCATATAGAACACATTTGGATGGCTTGTATAAGCCTATTTTTATCAAATTATCAAAAGTCAAGCACTTTTCATGGTTAATCAGCCATGAAAAAATATTAATTTTTGGCCATCCTTCCTTTTACCACACAATATCCATAAAAGTGGTGTTGGGACAATCTCATATCCACAGTCTACCTTGTATGCCTCCTTTACCTTATATATTCCCAACTTGCTTCCTCTCCATATAAGTATATCCCTCTTGGAACCATTATGAATTGGGTGTCTTTGGAGATATCTCCAAAGTTTTTTGGTTAGTTCCTCTATCCCCATTACTGTCCATTCCCTAGGATGTTTTCATTATAGTAAGTTTGGTACATGTTGATTCCATGATTTCATATAGTGAGAGGCTTTCAACTACCCTACCTCCTAGAGCTCTAAATTTTCAACTCTCCATTTTTGGTAATATTTGAATAATTAGTTGGGATTGATTCCATGAATCCTCTCGAAATAGAGCATCCTTTCCATCCCCTAAATACCAATATAGGTATGATATTATTAACTCTTGGTCCACCTCCATTATTATCCATACTATAGATCCCTCTTCTTCCACTCTGAGTCTTGGGATGTTCTCCTCAACCACTCTTGGGTGATATTTTGCTTGTAGCAGTCTGCTCCATAAGTCCCCAACAACTATAATCCATCTCTAGTATAGCTTCCCTACTAGTGCCTTGTTGTTTTGATATGTTGATCTTATCCCCAAATCTCCTTAATTTTTTGGTTGGCATATTTTCTCCCACCCAACTAGTTCAAATTTATGTTCTCCCATTATGATTGACCACAAAAACTTTCTTGTGTTTGTCAATATATTTTAGAATTCCCTTTGGAGTTTTAAGTATAGAAAATTTATAAACTAGAAGGGCTTGTAGCACAAATTTAATCATTGTAAGCCTTCCTCCCAAGCTTAGCCATTTGTGCATCCATTTGCTCAACTTAGCTTGTAGTTTGTCAATCAACACATTCCACTCCTTGATTTTTATTTTATTTGGAGATAAAGGTACTCCTAGATACTCTATGGGTAAAGGAGTTTCCATGAAGTTCAATAGTTGTATAATTTTATCTCTCACCCTCTTCAATGTATTGGAAAAGACTATTTAATACTTTTTTCATTTAAAGTTTTCCCAGTAGCTTGAGTATCCTATCTAAACTTATTTTATGTTTCTTGCTACTAGGATATTGACTTGACTAATAAGAGCAATATCATCCACAAAGTGGAGGTTATTTATTTCAATTTGATAGCCTTTTTTCATATCCCTTAGCCTCCCTCTTGTCTCTCTTTTTCTAACAATCTCCCTAGACCCTCTGCATATAGGATAAAAATATAAGAGGAAAGAGGGTCCCCTTGCCTCAACCCCCATCCTGCTATGAACATGGGAGAGGGACTACCATTTAATAGAACTGAGAATGATGTATTTTGTGTACATGATTTTACCCAGTCTCTCCACCCCTCTCTAAAGCCCCTTTTTTCTAAAATCCTTTGCATAAAGGTCCAGTCTACTCTATTATAGGCTTTAGAAATATCTAATTTAATAAAAATACTTGGGTTCTTCTGCTTGGAAATTGTGTGTATCACCTCTTGGGCCACTACTATACCATCTAGAATTTGTTTGCCTTCAAAAAAACCACCTTACTCACTTGAAATTAGATTTGGTAAAAAAGGTTTTAACCTCTCCACCATTCAAGTTGGCAAAACTACAAAACCACAAGAAAAGGTTTAAAAATTTGAATATGGAAGATGAGAAAGATATTGCTAAATACTTACTTTGTTTGGATGAGGTTGTTAATACCATGCATGGAATTGGATTCAAAATTGAAGACTCCAGTGTTGCTTAGAAAGTATTAAGATCACTTTCTATAAGGTATGATGCAAAGATTTCAGCTATAGAAGAGATGAGAGATATTGATAAGTTGACTATGGATGAGTTACATGGAATTCTCATAGCTTATGAGATAAGAATAATAAAGGATCATATTTCCAAGAAAGAGGCAACTTTCAAATCTTCAAAGAAGACAAAATATAATAAACCAGAATCAAGTGATGAGTCAAGCATTAATGAAGAAGCTAACTGTGTGAGAAGAAAAAACAAAGGCTCAAGAAAACACAAAGATATAAATACTATGAAATGATTTAATTGTGGTGATTTTGGTCACTATGCATCAAATTGTCCACAAGTTGGAAGCAGTAGCAGTGAAGAGAAACAAGATTATAAGAAGGAAGAAAGAAAATTTAGGCATGAAAAGAAAAACAGGTATGGTCAAGGCAAGAATGAAAAGAAGTTCTTTCAAAGGCACAAGAAGAATTTATATGTTAACAAGGCAAGCAATGCTTCAAGTGACAGTGATGAAAGGCTCTCAGATAGTGAAGAAGAAGAGATTATATTATTGGCAATTGAGGAGGAAGAAAACACTTCTATTAAAGGCCAAGTAGAAGATGCTTCTATAAATGGAGACCTAGAGAAAGATTCAAAAATTAAAAGGAAGACATAATTGACCTAGAAGAAGAACTTATTTTTGCACTCAGAGAGTTGAAAATATTTAGAAAGCATAATTCAAGACTAAAGCCACAAGTTTAATAACATGAAGAAGAAAAAGAAAAGCTTCTACAAGACCTGAAAAACTCAAAAGCTAAGGCAAGGATATTTAAAGAGATCATGGTTAAAAAGTTAGAGGCAAAAGAGTTAGAATGTGAAAGATTAGAACATGAGGTAGTTTATCTAAGGATGGAAGTGAAAGATTCTAAGGACAAGCTACACAGGTTTGGAAAAAGTTCAAAAAATTTGGATAAAATTATCAATGCACAAAGATCTTCATCTATCAAAACATGACTTGGTTTTGAAGAAGGACAAGGGAAATAAGAAGAAGGGTCAAGATCAAGCTCAATAGAAAATGAATTTTTAAAGGAAGAGAGTAAAGAAGAAACTAAGAATTATGAAGATAAGTTGAAAAAAAAAGTTTCACTAAGAAAGGAAACAATGCACAAACAAGAAACAAGGATCATTACAGAGGAGGAAAAGAAAGGGCTAAGAAATCAGAGGTTTTAAAATAATATTTCTTCAAAGGATCTTGTTTTTCATGTAATCGTTTTGGTCACAAATATATGCACTGCAGGATACATGGAAAGGAGTATGGTATCACTAAAAGGAATGTTAACTCATTCAAAGATGGATATTTCTTTCAAGGGTATTACTACTCATGTAATCACTTAGGTCATAAAGCAATCCATTGCAGGGTTCACGACAGAAAGGATTATGGCTTCACCAAGAGAAACTTCAAATCATTTACACCTTCTAAGAATTACAACATTAGGTGTTACAAGTGTAATAATATTGGACATAAGGCCGAGTGGTGTAGAACATAGTTTCCAGAACTGCCAGAGTCAAGCAAGAATAGGGACACTCAAAAGGATCAAAAGGGTATGATTACAAAGGTGTCAAAAAATAAGGTTGACAAAGAAAAAGAGCATTGTATGTTGGGAGTAGAGATACTCCCACCCAAAAATTAATCACCTCAAGGAGAGGAGGTGGGAGGGGGCTAAGCTAAGAGTCTTATCTTTAGCCCCAAAGGAGTTCCTTTGCCATTGATGTCAAAGGGGGAGAGCATTTAGTTAAGGGGAGCAGTTTCTCAGGGGGAGCAGATTTGGAATTCAGTGGTTGAAAAAAATAATTTTTAGAAAGGGTTGCCATCAATGGCAAAGGGGAAGATTGTTGGAAATTTTGAGTATATTGTGTTGTCATTGATATCAAAGGATTGATGTCATAGGTTGATGACATTGGTTTTCATTTATGTCAAAGGAAAAATAGGTGAGAATAATCTTCAAAGGGTACATGAGGCAATGTGGAAGCAAGAAAAAGATAAGGTTCTTCATGGTTGTGTAAGCAATAAAAGATAAGGCATCCTCCATGGTGGTATTTGCAAAGGAAAAATAAAAGGCTTAATTGATTTACCATGGTGGTACTTGCGAAGGAAAAAGAAAATGTTTCATGGTGGTAAAGGTTAATTGATTTACCATGGTGGTACTTAAAAAAAAAATGTTCCATGGTGGTAAAGACATATTTTTAAAGAAATAACCCAAAGGAGAAAATAAAAATTACAAAATTTAAATCTATTTAGATTTAAAATATTATACAAATCAAAAGGTTAAAAGGAAAGCGCTAAAGTATTGAATTTTAATTAATTAAAATGGTGAGCACCAAAGCATAAGGTAAAATTACAACTACTCCAAACGCCGATGTCCATATTCAAAAGGGCAAGCAAAACTGTATAAAAATGTTTAATTATTTGCACAGTCTAAGGTTTGTTATAAAGCCAAAATCACATCCGTTCAAGCACGTTGTGGAGGTAGTGAAGAAGACAAATAATTTTGTGCATTTCAAAGTCATAAAAGGTCAAGGTTGAAACACGAGGATTAATACTGAGATTTATTGCGTGGGCAGAGAAAAACAAGAGGGGTACACTTACTTCAAGATAGGTCAGTGAAGAGATTACATGGGTAGCACACATTTTTGTCCTAAGTGGGCGAATAGCCCAAGTGGCAGGTAGGGCTTGTGAAGAGTATGGCAGGCGAGAGGTTACACATTTGAATCATGATGGATGTTTTTGTTTTGGTTGAGGAAGAAGCATTGAACGTAGCAGATGAAAAAGGGGCGCATTCTCCTTGGTGATCATGTGGATGGCTAGCCCATGTGGTGTTCTAGCTAGCGCTAGGGTGCAAGCCAGCAAGAAGAGGTAGGATCAAGCCACGATGACAACGCTTGAGGCAAGGCAAAAATATTTTGATTAAATTAAGGTATGCATAACGCACGACTTAGGGAAATATTTAAATTTTTGTATTGTTTGGTATGCAATTTTCTAGGGAGACATAAGGTTGTAGCTTTGCATAATAATTATCGTGTGACATTTCAGATTTTGTGTTTAATTAAATTGAGATATATTAGGAGGTATAAGGTATATTGAAGTGGGATTTAATTTGTGATATGCACTTAGGGTTTCTAGTTGCTAATATTGAAAATCACTTAGGAGTAATAAGGTGTGATAAGTTGCTTGACATCTTATTGTAATTCTTGCATGGTGAAGAGAAAATATGAGAGTTTTTGTTGAGTATTAACGCTCTATTTTTTAGAAAAAAAGAAGGGATTTAGAGCATCATATTAATATTTCATTGTGCACATCCTTTTGAAAAGAAAGTTCATGTGGAAGTTTTGAGAAAGTACCTTGCTATCTAACCCTTGAAGTGGCACAAGAAAGATTGGTTGTTTGTGAGACAGGTTCTTAAGGACATTTCTTCATCAAAGAAAATTAAGAGGTATGAGGACATTACTCACTATTTGAGGTGTTTAGTTGGGTATATATTTTGATGTTACAAGGAGGAGATATAAGGATTAAAGTCATGTGCATTGTTGGAAATATTTGAGATAGGTCTTGTGATTCATTAAATGAACTCCATTGTTGAATGAGATTGTATACACTTGAGCTAGGGCTTGTGAAACAAATTGTGCATCCTAGTTAAGATAAATTGGAAACACTTGTGTTAGGGTTTGTGAACAAATTGTGCTTCATTTTTTGAGTGGACTTGTGAAGTTGTTGGGCATTGGTTTGAGTGATATTGAAAGTGAATGTGCAAGTGTTAGAAATAATATTAGTAAAGCAAAGTTATACACCAATTTGATTTGATTTGAAAGGGATTTTGAAAGAGGTAAAAAATGGATTAAATGAAAGAAATATTTATGAATGTGAAAAACATATTGAGTATTTGATAGTACATATCATAGTTGAGAAAATCAGAATCGGGTAGTAAATCGACTGGTTTAAAAATTGGCAAAGAATCGGAATTGACAAAAAATGGGTAAAAAATTGACATTTTTTATTGAAAAAACTGAAGAAAATGTAATTTTTATTAAAAAAAAAACTTTTTTCATGCATATCAGAATTTTTTCGGAAAAAAATCGGCAAGATCAGGAGAAAATCGGCTAGCCTGTGAATCGAGAAAAAATTGGCAAAATCGGGATTTTTTGCATATTTTCTCAACTATGGTACATATCATTCTCTATATGTTCCAGAGGTTAAATTTTTTTTTAGTAGAATATGTATGTTTGATGAAAGAATTTCTGAAAGAGATATAAGCTTTGTTTGTATGCAAGATTTAGAAATAAATGAGCAGGTTCAGTAAGCAACATTGAGGTAAATTTGAGCAAGTCTTGTGAGAAGACTTAGGACATAGTTGAACATAATTGACGAAAGAATTGAAGTAGATTTTTGCATGTAATGTGTGCAAATTTGAGACAAAGATCCATGAAATAGAGTAGAGGGGATAGAGTTCTCATATGGAGAGATATCCACAAACTAGAGTAGAGGGGATAGAGTTCTCCTGTGGAGAGAGATCCACAAACTAGAGCAGAGGGGATAGAGTTCTCTTATGGAGAGAGATCCAAAAACCAGAGTAGAGGGGATAGAGTTCTCCTGTGGAGAGACATCCATAAGCCAAAGTAGAGGGGATAGAGTTCTCCTATGGAGAGAGATCCACAAACTAGAGCAAAGGGAATAGAGTTCTCTTGTGGAGAGAGATCCACAAACTAGAGCATTAGGGATTGAGATATCCTTTGGACAAAGGTCCATAAACATTGTAATAGGGATTTGGTTCCCAAGAGATTTATTGAGAAAATTTAGAAGAAATATTTTCTCTATGGATGTAGCCCACATTAGGTGAACCACATTAAATTTGTGTCTCTCATGTGTGTGATGATTTGTGCATTTTTTATTTTATTGAATTGATATTATTGTTGTTATCATTTGGAAAGAAAAGTAAAAGTTGGTCTTATACTGTTCACCCCCTCTTAGTATAAGCTTGTGTTCTTCAGTTAGACCTTCTCATGATAAATCCTTGAGTGAATATTTGAATCATGGTAATCCTATTCATCATCCAACTTATGCCACTACTGTAACCACCAACGTTGAAAGGAATCTACAAGTCCCTCCAACTAGTAGTGTCATTCAAAATTATTTTCAATTTCCTCCTCAATCTGCTTGTTTCAACACTTTTTTTTCTATTCCACCAAATGCTAGTTATCCTCTTCAACAAGATACCAGATACCACAATAATATTAATATCTCCAACACCCCTCCCTTAGGGAATCTAGGGACATTGCATAACAGTAATCTAGAAATACAATATTTAACAAATATGGTAAAG